>JAKFHU010000271.1:0-1282068 GCA_023783475.1 Daubentonia madagascariensis | reverse complement strand
CTGCAGCCTCCAACTCCTGGGCTCAAGCGGTCCTCCCGCCTCAGCCTCCCAAGTAGCTGGGACTACAGGCACGCGCCACCATGTCCAGCTAATTTTTTTCTATTTTTAGTAGACACAGAGTCTTGCTCTTGCTCAGGCTGGTCTCGAACTCCTAACCTCAAGCGATCCTCCCGCCTCGGCCTCCCAGAGTGCTGGGATTACAGGCGTGAGCCACTGCGCCCGGCCTGATTCCATTAGATTTTAAGGCTCTTGAATAATCCTCTTTGGTTCCCTGTTCCACGTTCCTTCGAGGTCCACTGGGTGGGGTGACAGTGTTGCCCCCTCCGCCCTCGGTGGCCACCTTTTATGTCTGGCTTCTTTCACGCGGCGTGTGTTTGAGGTTTCTCCATGTTGTAGCACGCACGGGTCAGGTCTTTGTTCCTCTCTATGGCTGGATAATATCCCGTTGTACAGATGCGCAGCAGGTCTTTGAATAACATGGTTTCATTCAGCATTGTTTCATTATAACATGGATGAAAAAATAAAAATCGATTCCCAGCCGGGGCCACCGTCTGCGTGGAGTTTGCACGTTCTCCCCATGTCTGCGTGGGTTTTCTCTGGGTACTCAGGCTTCCTCCCACGTCCCAGAGGAATTGGCATGTCTACGTGGTCCCCGTCTGAGTGAGTGTGGGGGTGTGTGTACGTGTGAGTGCGCCCTGTAACAGGATGGCATAGTGTCCAGGGGTCATGCCCACCTGACGCCTCGAGCAGCCGGAATAGGCTCCAGCCACCCGAAACCCTGAACTGGAATAATTGGGTAAATCATTATCTTATTTTTATTACTCTTCCATAAATATATGTAGAGCTCACATTTACTTCAATGTGAAATATTAAAAGCGTGTTGGGTCTTTATTTAGAAGTTTGTTGATGTGTTTGTGGCCAGAAATGTGCCGTAGGAACTTAACTCTTGTTTCCATCCGTTAGCCTATGGGAAAATTGGTTTCATTCTGGATTGTTTTGCTTAAAATCACATTTGGGTTGTATCCACTTTGTGAATAGCGCTGCTGTGAGTGTGTCTGTACAAGGATTTGCTAGAACACCTGTTTTCGTTTCTCTGGGGTCTATACCTAGCAGTAGGATTGCTGGGTCATTTGTAACTCTATGGTTTAACTTTTGGGGGAACACCCATCTGATGTTTAGTTTAAATTGTGGCCAATGCCAAGAACTAGGCGGTTTTGCCTACAAAGTCCTTCTCTTGGCAAAATCCAAGCTGGCGGGGTTTCAGGCCATGGCTGCTCTCTTGGTGACGGGGGAACCTGGGCATGTGTCCGAAACCCACCGCCAGCCACCCTCCTGCCCTCCGCAGCTGTTCATGGTGGACAACGGGGCGGATGACTGGCGAATCGCCATGACGTGCGAGCGTGTCTTCCTCATCTCGCTGGAGCTGGCCGTGTGCGCCATCCACCCCGTGCCCGGCCACTACCGCTTCACGTGGACCGCACGTCTGGCCTTCACGTATGCGCCGTCAGTGGCCGAGGCCGACGTGGACGTGCTGCTGTCCATCCCCATGTTCCTGCGCCTCTACCTGCTGGGCCGTGTCATGCTGCTGCACAGCAAGATCTTCACGGACGCCTCAAGCCGCAGCATCGGGGCCCTCAACAAGATCACCTTCAACACGCGCTTCGTCATGAAGACGCTCATGACCATCTGCCCTGGCACGGTGCTGCTTGTGTTCAGTATCTCTTCCTGGATCATCGCCGCCTGGACCGTGCGCGTCTGCGAGAGGTGCGCCCCCCGGGAGTCCCGTAATGGGGACCTCCATCTCCCTACCTCCCATGCCCATCCGTGGGGACATCAGTGACCCTGGGCCTCCTTGACGCCAAGACGACCCCTTTGATACCCTCTGTCTCCAATATGTGGCCGTCACCCTGGGGTCTCCAGCCCTGTGTCCTCAGCCACCCCTGACTGGGGAGGGACCTCTGCTGTCTCTCCCCAAAACCCCCCAGGAATCTCACACCCTCCTCCTCTGCCTCCTCCTCCTCCAGCCCTTCCGCTTTCCGGGATGCTGACCTCCGATTTCCCGCCCTGGTGGCGGAGGCAGCGGACACAGGGACTCCCCCCCCCACTCCTCTGCCCCCCGCCCCCCACGTTTAACCAGCTTCCCTTCTCCCCTCTGCCCGCCCCTCCGGACTTTAGGGAAAACATGTGAGTCCCACTGTCGGCCCAGCTGTGTGTGCAGAGCTGCCACCGCCTCCATCCCACCCGCCAGGAATTTAAGATTAGCTGCCGCGAGGGAGGGATACAGGGAGGTCAGCCCGGGGTGGACAGGGTGGGCTCAGACCCTGTCCCAGCAAGGATGGGCCTGGTGGGGTCGGGGTTAGTCCCTGGACCGAGGGAGGCAGGCTGCTCGCAGGCCGTGGCCCACTGGGCATCTTCTCTGAGCCTCAGGGGCCTTGTCTGCAAAGGTCAGGGGTGAATGAATGAGGGGCTTAGCTCTGATGTTCTGTGTGGGCAGCTGACACCCCCCCGGGGGGCTCAGACGTGTCCTCCTGAGAGTTCAATAGGTCTGGGGTGAAGGAAAACTGGCCCAGACTTTAGGACCTCAACCCAACTTATAGATGAGGAAACTGAGGCTCTGATGGGGGAAGGGGACTTGCCTGGGGGCCGGATTTCTGCTTGTTTCCGGAGAGGCCTGGCAGGGCGTGGAGATGCCTTGTCTGGGGGAGGGTCTCCCTGCCTTGTGCCTAGCTGGGGGAGGCCTCGGAGGGGTCCCGGGGGATCCCTGGTTGGACCCCCGCTCCCAGCACTCTATCCTCACCCCTTCACCTGTCCTCCCCCTGTCCCTGACGACCCCCGTCCAGGCCTGGTGTCTGGCTTACCGGGGCGAGGGCCCACCCAGCTCCCCCTGCACTCAAGGCTCACTGTCTAGGGGGCACAGGGGATCTCCTTGAGCCTCTGGTGTGCCCCGTGCAAGTTCCCTAGCCCCTCCCCATCCATCAGGACAGGGCAGGCCTGGGGCCAGGGGCGGGAGGGAGTGCCCCTCCGAGGTCCAGGCTGGGTCACCACTGCAGGGCTCTGCCTCAGCTGGAGGTGGGGAACGGGGCAGGGCCGGCAGGCAGCCAATCCTAAATTCTGAGCCCTGCGACAGCGCTTGAAGCCCCTGCGCCTGCCTCGCTCCGCCCCCCCACATCCCCCTGCATGCCTCCCCACTCCTGCTCCTGGGTGGCCCTGTAGCACCGTAGTACCTCAGGCTGGGCACCTACCATGCTAGGCCCTGCTGGGAGGGTGTGGCTCGACCTCATAGATGGTCAGTCCTAGGCGCATCCAGCAGCGCAACCGATTGAGGCTGAAGACATCGACCCAAGGCGGGACCAAGTGCTAGGGGCTATCGCTCCTCAGGCCCAACCGCTGCCGTGGCTCTGTCACGCTTGTGCATGGCCTCCGAGTCCCCTGTGCGGCGGGGACCTCTCGTGCACCGTTGGCTTGACCTTGACCGGGGTGCTTCATGGCGGCCTGGGTCAGATGGCCTGAGTCCTGGGAAGGAATGGGCTGGCTGAAGAGGGCCTCCCTCACCTCCCCGAGCTGGAAGGCAGGCCAGAGGGGCCAGGCCCCCAGGGGGTTTTGGGGCTGGGGGCTGAGCGGGAACAGATCCCCAAGCTGCCCCCGGACCCAGAGAGCCAACCCCTCAGCCTCTGGCCTGGCCTGGACACACAGGTAGAACCTCTTTGTACCCCCTGTGGCTGGGATCCCAGGCACGGCTATGACCGGGACAAAATTGTGTCATTTCCGAGGCCTTGGGGCCTGTCCCCGTAGATACCAAAATATAGCCCCAGGCCTCTCCCCAGTAAGCAGCTACCCCCTCCATCTCCACCCCTAGACGAGCTAACTGCAGGCCCAGAATTGGGGGCCTTGTGTTCCCCTCAGTATGAAGTCCTGGGTTGCAATCGTCCAGCCTCCTGTCTCCTCAAATAGTCTTCAGTGCTGGCTGGGGAAGTTCTTCCTAGTGTCTGACCCGAATCCTTGCCTCCACTCCTTGCTGCTTCTGGCGCCGTGGCCACCCGTCTCCCCGTCTGTCTGTGTGTCTGTCTTTGGGAGGGGGATCGTGTGGTCCTTCAAGGTCAGAAGGGATGGAGGGGAAGAGGGGGTGTGTGTGCTCCGTGCACCGCAGCAGTGGCTTTATCACTTCAAGCCACCCCACCCCTGCCTCAGACTGACCGGCTCCCTGTGGTCAAGGTCCCGTGCAGTGCAGCCAGGTGGACTCGGGCCCTGCAGTCCCAGCCTTGCCCCAGGGGTTGTGATGAGGGCAGAGGGACCACTGTGGACTGACCAATCCCTCCCCACCCCCACCCCGGCTTCCCTCAGGTACCACGACAAGCAGGAAGTGACCAGCAACTTCCTGGGGGCCATGTGGCTCATTTCTATCACCTTCCTGTCCATCGGCTATGGCGACATGGTGCCCCACACCTACTGCGGGAAGGGCGTGTGCCTGCTCACCGGCATCATGGTAAGGGTGAGGGCCCATGTGCACAGCCCTGGGAGGCCCAGACAGCCACCTGTTCCACCAGCCCTTGCACACCCCCCGCTGACGGGGAGCTCACCCCCATTGCGAGCTGCACCCGCTCCACAGCATTCCTCCTAGCGTCAGCCCACCCCTCCTCAGCCCTGCTCCTTCCCTCTGGTTCCCATGGAAGCTGCACCCACAGGTTTCCTGGGGGTTCTTCCAGCCGCAGCTCCCACTGTGCCTGGCCAGCCAGAAGCTGTGGTCCACTCTGAGCAGAGTGTCATCGTCACTCCTTTGTTCTCCACAGCCCGGTTTATTCACAGCCCTGGGACCCAGGGCAAGGGGCTTGATGCTTCCATGCCTCGGTTTCCCCAGCTGTAACCAGTGCCACTTTCTCTGCTTCTTGCAAGGACTAAGTCAGTTCATGTATGTGAAATGCCCAGAACCATGAATGCTGTGGACACCCTGTCAATACCCTGTGGGCTGTGCCCTCCCCAGCCCAAATCTCCATCCTTGGCTGACTTTTGGGGTCCCCTGAGTCTCCACAGTGGATAATTTGTCTTGTATGACTCAATGGGCCCAGGCTGCTGCCCACTGAGCAAAAAATCACACCAATTTTAAAATTTTTTTTAGAGATGGGGTCTTGCTATGTTGCCCAGGCTGATCTCAAACTCCTGGCCTCAGGCGATCCTCCGGCCTCAGCCTCCCAAAGTGCTGGGATTACAGGCGTGAGCCACCGCACCCAGCCCCTGCCATAGTTTTCTTTGTGTCCTGTGAGTCCTCCCTGCTGGGGGAGAGGGTGTCTTTCAGTGGCTCAGCCCAGCCCCCTTCATAGCTGCATAACAGCTGTCCCTGGTTGTCACCATCTCCCGAGGCCACTCACCTGGAAGGGGCAGCTGTCCCAGGCAGGCAAGTCCCTACCTCCCTCCCTCTGCACGCCTTGGCCTGCGTGGCTCCGTCCCCTCTTTACCTTGTCCTCTCTGATCCTCTCGTCCCCTCCTGTTAGGACAAGCTGAGGGTCCACATCCTCCTCGGGCCCTGATGGGTCCTCCCTTCTCTTGGCCAAGCTGACACAGCCCCTTTTTTAGCTAAATGGCGTCACAACATTTTCACTGTGGTTATTTTGCTTTGTTCCATCTGAGAGTCAAAGATCTAAAACCTAAAGATCAGCCCCAGTCCCCCCGCCCCATGTGACTGGGACGGGCATTACAAACGAACAAATCTCACCACTCAGATAAGATGACAGCTCCAGACCGAGAGAGCCCAGGGCGAAACGGAAAAGCCGTGTTTCCTTCTCTAGGATGGGGCTGTTAGGTGGTGGCTCCTTCCAGAAAGCTGGTTCTTCTGTGTCCAGCCTGCAGTCCCACACGGAAGCGGCTGCCCTGGGGTCTGTGTCTGGCTTTGTGCTGTCACCCCATTGGGTTTTGCGCAACACAACAACACAGCGTCTGTGCGGTACCTCTGTGCTGTCGTGCGGAGCTGCTGTCCATTCTTTTTCCTTGCTGTGGAGTATTGCAGGTGGAGGTTTCCAGCAAGTTGCTTTGTCCCCGTCAACAGGGCTTTTCCTAAGAACAGGCTTCTGGGTCCTCTAAAGACCCTTGTCCTGGCCTGGAACCTGAGACATGACTTCCTCAGGGACCACCTGCCTTCCTGGACTCTCCTGGAGCTAATGACATGTTCTGGGTGTCCGAGGCTCATTGGTCCCCCATTATTTCTCAGTGGCACATCAGGTCCCCCATTCCTGTCTCCAGTCGCCAAGACCCCAAAGCCTCAACGAGAATGCTTCCAAATCCTCCCACCGACCTCAAACATGCCTTCATGTTTCTTGTCACTTTCTTATCTATGAGCCTCAGTTTACCCCTCTGCCCCATAGGAATAAGAATGGTCCTATCTCTTGGAGTTGTTGGGAGTCAGATGAGCTAATCTATGAGATACGTTCACTCCGCAGATGTTTGATGCATATGAAGCGAACAGGGTTGGGAGTCAGTGAGCTTGGCACATGGGATCCACTGACACTGCAGACTCTGAGGGTAATGGGGAGGGTGCGATCAGGGCAGGCTTCCTGGAGGAGGGAGCAACCTCGAGGCAGGACGCTGATGTGCCCCCTCCACCCTGCACGCAGGGAGCTGGCTGCACAGCGCTCGTAGTGGCTGTGGTGGCCCGGAAGCTGGAACTCACCAAGGCTGAGAAGCATGTGCACAACTTTATGATGGACACTCAGCTCACCAAGCGGGTAAGGGCCCCAGGTCCCACTGTGGCCACTTCCTCCACTTGTCAGCAAGGGCAGACCCTCCCGGCCTTCCCTCTGCACGTGTCAGGCCTGCTCATGTACCCACGTCATCATACTACCCCATGTTCAAGACTGTCCTGGGCTTTGCCACCCATGCACCCATCTGTAAGCCATGCACAGAGAGGTGTGGCAATGACCACAGGCATCCACCTGTGTTTCCAGACACATCCAGCTGTGGGCCAGGCTGCCAGGTACAACTTACGAGCTCTCTGATCTTGGCACGTTGACTGCTCCATGCCTCAGTTTCCCCGTGTTTAAAATGAGGCAGATGTCGGCATGTGTAGATTCACTGAGTTAACATTTGCAAGGTGCATAGAAGGAGCCTGGCCCATGGTGTGTGATGTAAATGTGTTAGGCACACACACATACACACTGCACACACATGGACGTGCAAGCATGACCCCCTGCCTTACAGTCCAGGCACCCTAGAGAGGCATTTCTGGGGGTTTCCAGAGGTTTCTGGAAGTTTCCAAAGGTTCCTGGAGCCTTCTGTGGTTTTGTACCTACCCTGAGGAATTGTTCTTTTTCTGGCCCCAGGTCAAAAATGCCGCTGCTAATGTTCTCAGGGAGACGTGGCTCATCTATAAACACACCAGGCTGGTGAAGAAGCCAGACCAAGCCCGGGTTCGGAAACACCAGCGTAAGTTCCTCCAAGCCATCCATCAGTAAGTCCAGCACCTTTCCAGCTCACGTTTCTGTGTCTGCCTGGTGCGGAGGCAGCCCTCGAAGCTCAATGTGGCCTCGTCATGGCCCACCCCCAGCCCCAGGCTGGGTGGTCAGTTGATTAGGGCCTGCAGCTTCTGTGCTGAGTGGGATGGGAGGATTGTCAGAGGGAAACAGGCGATGGGCTCTGATAAGTCATAGATGCCACCCAAAGTAAGTGGCAGGAGGCCCATTTTATTTTCTGGAATAACCGAAATGATTTTTACCCTTTAGACTTTGGCCTTTAGACAATTTCCCCTTTTTGCTTTGGCTGTCAGGAAGCTCAGAATTAAATTTGTGGCTTGATCTTTGGGATCATGTGGGATAATTAGAAATTATTTAATTTCCTTCATTGTCCATTTTCCCTGAAAATTTTTTAATATGTGGGTCTCATCCGTGGCTACTCATTGGAGTTACCAGGGAGAGCTTTTATAAAATCCATGGGCCATACCCAATACCAGTTACAATTGAGTCTGGGATGCAGCCTGAACTGAAATTTAAGTTCCTCAGGTGAGTCCAATGTGAAAGTTGGCAAACTTTTTCTGCCAGGGGCCAGATAGTAAATATTTCAGGCTTTATGGGCCAGGCAGTCTTTGTTCCAACTACTCAATTCTCTGCTGTTGTAGCAGGAAACCAGTGGAGATGAATGGGCATGGCTGTGTTCCAATAAAACTTTATTTTCCCAGACAGGCAACTGGCTGAATTTGACCCACAGGCCATAATATGTCAATTACTGTGCTGCCCACTAGAATATCATGTGAGCAGCATACATCATTTTAAATGTTCTTATAGCCACATTTTAAGAAGGTAAAAACAAACAAGTGATATAAATTTTAATATACTTATTTAATCTAATATATTCAAAATATTATTTTGAGATTTTAAAAAAATGTTTGTACTAAATCATCTAAGTCCAGTGTGTATTTTATATTTACGGCATGTTTTTATTTAGACTAGCCACATTTCAAGTGTTCAGTAGCCACATACGGGACTATGGGACAGAGCCTGGTCTAGAATTTAAACAGCTCCAAATCCTGTGGGGTGGAGCATTCAAATATAAATTACAATTCAGTCATGTGGTACCTGATTTAAAATAGTAAAAACATGTTTTTAGGTACTTTTCAGAATGTGCCCATGGGTTCCCATCTTTCACATGATGGGAAACTCCATTTGTAACTTGCTGAACAGACATTAGCCCCTCCATGTCCTCTGCTGGGCTTCCTTAGGTGAATCAAATGGATCCCTGCCCTGAGAACTCCCCAGCCAGACTCAGAGGCTGATGAGTTAGAAGGTGAGGAAAATGTGTTAAGATCTGCACTGCTATGGCAGGAAGGCAATTGAGTCATCCATGGGGACCAGAGAAGCAACATAGAGAACCCCAGTATAAGTAATAGAGGTGGAAGGCTGGGTTAGGGGACAGTTCAGGGTACAGCCAGGAGAGCCCAGCTCCTAGAGTTTACCAGGAAGAGGGTAAAGGGATATGGTCACAGAAGAGAATGGGCTATGGGAAGGGAAGTTTGTCTAGCTGGGGTTTTTTTTTTCAATCATGTTTAATCATTTTTTGCTTCTTTTTAAAAAACAGCTTTATTGAGGTATAACTGACATACAGTCAACTGCACCTATTTACAGTGTACAATTTGATCTGTTTTAATATATGTATACCCCCATGAAACTGTTACCACAGTCAAGATAATCAACAGATCCATCACCCACAAACATTTCTTCATGCCCCTTACCATCCTTGTCTTTTAACTGGAGAGTTTAGTCCATTTACATTTATTGTGTTTACTGTTAGAATTGCATTAATTTCTAGTGATAACAGTTCCTGATTCACAGCACTATAGGGAGGTTTAAATGGGATACTGTATAGAAATGCGTAGTCCCTGGCATAGCACCTGGCACAGAGCAGGTGCTCGGTAACCCGTGGCAACCCCAACTCCTACTCCTTGCCTCTGCTTCCACCATCACCTAAAAATCAGGAAGAGGGACAGGTATTGCACTTATCTGAATTTGCTGTGCCCAAGTAATAGTCCTATCACCTCACAAGACCCTGAGGCCCTTGAGGGCAGGGACTCTCTTTCTTGATCTTTCCAAAGTTGTTTACTGACCACTGAGTCCGCAACTGATCAGTGCTACCTCTAACTGTGGGGCCTAGACAAGTCAGTGCACTGCTCTGAGCTTCACTGTCTCATCTACAGAGTGGGGACAATGTGGACTGAACATGGCAGGGTGACCTACGCCCTCACCTGCACCTGCTACACTGTGTTCTCTAAAATGGGAACTGGCATTGTACTGACCACACTTGACATGTTCCCTGGTCATTCCACAAGTATTTCCTGCACCAACCAGTGTGCCAGGCATAGGGAACACAGACATGGCCTTGCCCTGGACCTTGCCCCAGGGGACGGTCCAGAAGGTTGTTTGGGGGGAGAGGGAGGGTAGGGTTTGAGATGAACCAGGTCTGGGGAAAAGTCACCTGCTCTGTAAGTTATCTGTGTCCCTTCGTCCTAGGGCAGAACTGTCTCATTCACCTTTAGGTCTTCCTACACCTCCACCCAAAAAAAGTGGCCCTGTAAGAATAGCCAATGAAGTCAAACAAGTTTGAACTAGGGCCTGAAGGGTGGACGGGACAGGCATACCAAGGAGCAGCCACAGCCCGGGTTTGGGGAGTTGTATTCGTTTCCTAGGGCCACCATAAAAGAATACCACAAACTGGGTAGTTGAAGACAACAGAATTTATTGGCTCATAGTTCTGGAGGCCAGAAGTCCAAAATCCAATGTCACAGGGCTGTGCTTCCTCTGAAGGTGCTAGGGAAGGATCTGTTCCTTGTCCCTGTCCTGGCTTCTGGCAGCCGTGGGTTTTCCTTGGCTTGTAGGTGCAGTACTCCAGCCCTTCGTCTTCACGAGATCTTCCCCCTGTGTGCGTCTGTGTCCTGATCTCCCCTTCTTATAAAGACACCAGTCATGTTGCATTAGGGCCCACCCTAGTGACCCCATCTTAACCTGGTTAAATCTGGAAAGATCTTATTTCCAAATAAGGTCACATTCTGTTGGCAAGGGTTCAATACTTGTTAAAAAAAAAAAATTGGCGAGGCGCGGTGGCTCACACCTGTAATCCTAGCACTCTGGGAGGCCAAGGAGGGAGGATCTCTTGAGGCCAGGAGTTTGAGACCAGCCTGAGCAACATGGCAAGACCCCATCTCTACCAAAAAGTAGAAAAATTAGCCAGGTGTGGTGGCGTATCCCTGTACCCAGCTACTCAGGAGGCTGGGGCAGGAGGATCGCTTGAGCCCAGGGGTTTGAGGCTGCAGTGAGCTATGATGACCCCACAGCACTCCAGCCCGGGCAAGAGAGCAGAGACCCTATTTCAAATAAATAAATAAATAAAATTTTTAAAAATTAAAACTTAAAAAAAAGGGTTATATTCTGAGGTACGGGGGAGTAGGATTAGGATGCCAACGTATCTTTTTGGGGAACACAATTCACCCCCAAACAGGGAGGTTCCAGGGAAGCCAACAGTGGCTTCCCCAAGGAAAGACATGTCCTGGCTTCTCAACAGCCGCCCCCCCTTCTCTCCAGGGCAGCCCAGCCTCCAGCACCTCTGGGGCCGGGGGTGTCTGTATTCACCTCCAATCTTCCAGAGTGGGGGCTCCCCGGGGGCTGGGCAGAGGGCTGGATCCTCTGTGGGGCCTCCCTGGGCATCTGCCACATGGGGGCACACAGGGGCTGAGCCTGGATGTGCTGGGATTGGGGCTTGAGGGGCCTGTGAACAGGCATGTCCCACCTGACACGGTCCCCTGGGCCAACTCCCCCTGTGGGCAGATGTCCAGGAACCAAGGATGCTGAGGCCAAGTAGCAGGTGTGGGTTCAAATCCTGCTGGGGTGCCGATGGGCAGTGGCTTTGCCCCTCTGGCCTCAGTTTCCCCCTTGGGAGACAGCGTGGACATAGTTTTCTGAACGAAACGCCACCTCTGGGGCCAGGTGCTTGGCACGGGCTGGGCTGGCACACAGTGGGGTCTGGCCAGGACTGTGTGGACACACTGGGAGAGGGGGCAGAGGACAGATGCATTGCCCAGGGCTGGGCCCCGAGCTCTGCCCTGGGGTGATGCAGTTGGGGGTGGGCAGGATTGGGCACGTGCTGCTGAGCTGTGCTGAGATTAAAATTGCCTTGTGATTTTTTTTCCTGCTCTGCCGGGTCCTGCCAGGGCTCAGAAGTAAGTCTCCTCCTGGGGGGCTTTGGTGGGACTGGGAGAGTGGGGGTGCATGGTGATCACAGCGCAAGGGGCACACCCAGGGTGCACCAACCCCAGCCTCAGAGGCAGGCAGGGTTCATATCTGCCCTACGGGTCAGTGCAGGCTTCACTGGGGCCTGGGGTGCAGCTTCCTGGGTTGGTCCTGAGTCGGGCCAGCCATGTGGACATGACCAGCCCATGGGCTGTGGACAGTGGGTGGCCAGGAAGAAATGGACCACAGGGAGCCTAAGCATCAGTGCATGTGCATGTCCCATGAGGTAACCCCAGGTGGGTGCATGAAGGTCCCCTGCCCCTGTTGTGGCCTTCACCTGACACCCCCACCCCCGTGTCTCCCCAGGCTCCGGAGTGTGCAGATTGAGCAAGGGAAGCTGAACGACCAGGCTAACACAATTACCGACCTGGCCAAGGTGAGCGGGGGCGGGGGGGGGCAGACAGGGCAGGTGGGGTCCCCTGGAGGATGGGGACAGAGCCCAGCTCCTGCCACGGGGAGGAAACAAGGGTCCACTGTGGCCAGAGGCCCTGATTGTGAGGGAGATACTAAAATCCACATCCATGTATAAAATCTTTACTTTTTAACACTGGCAGCTGCTTTTTACTTTAAAAATTTGGGGGCCGGGCGTGGTGGCTCATGCCTGTAATCCCATGGCTTTGGGAGGCTGAGGCAGGAGAATCAATTGAACCCAGGAGTTCGAGACCCTGGTTCTACAGAAAAACAATTTTTTTTTAAATTAGCCTGGCATGGTGGCACGCACCTGTAGTCACGCTTGAGCCTAGGAGTTCAAGGCTGCAGTGAGCAATGATCGCACCACTGCACTCCAGCCTGGGTGACAGAGTGTGACCCCATCTCTAAAACAAGATAAATAAATAAAATAAAAGTTTTAATCTCCAATAAAATAGTTTTAGTGAGAATATATAATTAAGGGGCTAAACGGTTGAAGAGGTACTTGTAAATTTAGGTATACCGTCTCCATTCAAGCTCTAAAATGGAAGACAAAAACAGAATTCCTTTGCTGTGGGTATAAATTCAAATGGTAGCCTCAGAGAGCTTATTTGTAGAGCAGTTAAGCATCTCTCAGTAAATAAAAGTACATTGCCAGAGCTTAGGACAAACTGGTTTGTGTTATACATGGATCTGTTTGTTGGTTCTAATATCAAATCCTTTCCCACTTTTGAAATTCATCCATTGCAAGATCTATCATTTGGCCCATTGTAGTTAGTCAAGCTCTTAAGAATTTAATTAAAAAAAATTTTTTTTTAGCAACAGGGTCTTGCTATATTGCCCAGGCTGGTCTTGAACTCCTGGCTTCAAGCGATCCTCCCACCTTGGCCTCCCAAAGTGCAGGCATTACAAGCGTGGGCCACGGCGCCCGGCTGCCCTTAGAATGTTTGACACACTATTCTGAACTCCCTCCTGACAGATGACATACATTTTATAAATAGCTCTTGAATGAGCTTTGCTCAGTGGCTACATCCCCTGATCTATTAATGAGTCTGAGGCAAGTTTAATATTATCTTTAGAAAATGTCGAGTCCTGTTCTATTTTCTTTCTTTTTTTTTAATGCCCGTCCTCCAGAACAGTGCTTGCCCATCTCTCTTCTATTTTACTTCTTATACCCAATGCATTTTGGATTCATGCCCCGCATCATCAATGCAATATAATTTAATATTCACCTACAATAAATTTAATTTGGAAGGAATCTTACAGAGGGAAAAACATTCTAGAGCCCTGAAGAAATACAGTTGACCCTTGAACAATGAGGGGGTTAGGAACGTGGCCCCCCAAATCTGCATATAACTTATTTGGCTCAGCCAAATAACACATATGTTGTATGTCATATGTATTATATGCTGTATTCTTACAACAAAGGGAGGTAGAGAAAAGATAATGTTATTAAGAAAATCATAAGGAAGAGAAAATACATTTACTAATCCTTAAGTGGAAGTGGGTCATCATAAATGTCTCCATCCTCATCCTCTGCATGTTGAGCAGGCTGGGGAGGAGGAGGAGAGCTTGGTCTTGCTGTCTGAGGGGTGGCGGAGGTGGCAGAAAATCCACGTATAAATGGACCCGAGCAGTTCAAACCCGTGTTGTCCAAGGGTCAACTATAATTGAAAGGGCACAATGCTAAAAGCATGCAGAAATCCTTGGCCAACTAGTGTGATGTCACATGAGATAAAAGATATAAATAGAAAATGCCTTTGAAAAACTGAATGTGACCTACAAATAAGGTATTATAATTTGGGCCATCCACGGCACACTTCTATTAGTTAGATGATTGAAATTTGAATTTTAAAAAATTATTTAAACGTTTTCATCACGGTGGTATAATTCTTCACAAAATATGTTTAACAAAGGCTTCTTTGAAGAACGTCTTTAACTGGATTGGATTATATGGGGTTTCTAATGTTTTTAATTTAACAAGGTTGAAAACGTTTTTCAATATTACTTTTTCTTTTCTTTTCTTTCTTTTTTTTTTTTTTTGGAGACAGAGTCTTGGTCTGTCCCCAGGCTGGAGTGCAGTGGGGACATCCTAGCTCACTGCAACCTCAAACTCCTGGGCTCAATCGATCCCGCCACAGCCTCCCACCAGCTGTATTTTGGCGTCTTGCTATGTTGCTCAGGCTGGTAAATTTTTTTTAAACTTAGAATATATACATTTTATTTTTGTCAGAGAGAGAGAGAGATTAAATCAGCAACCTTGGAAAGTATTAAAATGTAATATTAGGCCAAGTGCGGGGGCTCACGCCTGTAATCCCAGCACTCTGGGAGGCCGAGGCGGGAGGATCACTTGAGGCCAGGACTTGGAGGCTGCAGTGAGCTATGATGACGCCACTGCACTCCAGCCTGGGGGACAGAGGGAGACTCCACTGTTCCCAAAAATAATAATAAGGAGCCATGGGAGGGGTGGATGTCACTCTCTGGCCCTAGGGACTGTGGCCGCCTGAGGCAGGCGGGGGTGAGGTCAGTGGCCCTAGGGGCCTATCCCCCTTCACCCCCACCCAAGGTGATCGTTCCCCCGATGGGGTCAGCCTGGGGCGAGGGCGTGGCGGCTGTTAGGGAGAGACCAGGAGTGAGAGCAGCAGGGAGGAGCTGCGGTGCGCGCTCGGCCTGTCTCGTCCCAGCGCGCCAGGTGCTGGGGGTTCAGGTGCGTGTTTCTGGCCGCGGGCTGGGGAGCCGCGGTCTGCGCCGCCGAGCGGTATTTTAGCGCCACCTCGTGGCCAGAGCGGCGCCTGCACCCGGGGCTGTCCCCGTGCGGCCGGCCTCCCGGGCCCCCCTGGCCAGTGCCGAACCTGGCCGGGCTTGCTGGCTCATGGGGGAGCCGTCGAGGTGGTGGGGACGCCCCATTGGCTGCTGTCACGGGAACTGCTGTGGCTGTTGTGCTCACGGTCTGTGACTGGGTCACCTCTCTCATCAGGCTCCTGTCCCCCACAGCCCCAGCCTAATGTGGGGTGGGGTGGGGGCAGTTCACAAGCAAGGCAGGATCCCCCCTTGTCCTCCTAGACCACATCCAGAGCCCCTCTGTCCCCAGCCTAGAGTAACATCAGCCTGGGACCTCCCCCCGGCCTATGGACACCATTCAAGGCCCCCCTCTGGCCAGTCCACCCCCCACCTAGGGCAGCTCAGGCCACATCCGCCCACCCAGGACCTCTTGGCCTTCCCCCCACGCCTGCCAGCCCTGAGCCTGGCATTCAAGGCCTGTTTCTCCCCTCACCATTCCCCCTAGGCTCCAGCGAGAGACCTGTGGGTCTGGGGGTGTCCTCCAGTCACCCCTCGCTTGGGTCTCCTTAGTAGCCCCCACCAACTGGGGCTTGTTGACTGTCTCTGTCTGTGTCACCCCTCCCTTTCTTACCCGGCCACTCCTGTCTCTCTGACCTTCTTTGTCTCCGGCAGACCCAGAGCGTCATGTGCGACCTTGTGTCCGAGCTGCACGCCCAGCACGAGGAGCTCGAGGCCCGCCTGGCTGCCCTGGAAAGCCGCCTGGACGCACTGGGCGCCTCCCTGCAGGCCCTGCCCGGCCTCATCGCCCAAGCCATACGCCCGCCCCCGCCGCCCCTGCCTCCCCGGCCCGGCCCCGGCCTCCCAGACCAGGCAGCCCGGAGCCCCCCCTGCCGGTGGGCGCCCGTGGCCCCCTCAGACTGCGGGTGACGGCCCTGCCCGCCACCGGACTCCTAAATCTTGGCCATCGTGTGGCCACCTCCTCCGGGAAGCCCTGTACAGTGGCGCCTCTTGGAGTTCAAGAAGCAGAAGCTGAGTTGGGCTGAGTTGACTGCCCGGGCAGAGGGCAGGGCTGGACCACAGGCGAGGGCAGGGGAGCCCGGAGCTTCCTCTGGTCACCTGGCACCCCCGACTCTCCCCAGGCCCCCGGTGGGCGTGGAGCAGCCAGGGGAGGGGTCCTTGCTGGTTCTGAATAAAGCAGGACCCACCAAGTGGCTCCCTGTTGTGCATGGCCAGGGGACACTGGTGGTCACCGCAGGAGGTAGACACCCAGCCTGGGGTACCAGGATGGATGTGGGCATCAGGGGGAGCCTGTCCCCATCACTGTCCTAGCCTGGTAGGCTGGAGCTCAGTCCGGGACAGCTCCCTAGGGGCGTCTGCCAGCTCCACCTGGCGCTGATAGAGGTACCCTGCAGGGGGTGTGGCCAGCTCTGGCCGGAAGGAGGCAGAGGATAACCATGAATAACGGAACATCCCTCCCCTTGGACCCACTGGCTCTGATGGAGCATCCACCGTGTGCCAGATTCCAACAGGGCCCATGGGTCACGGTCCAGTGGGGGAGGTGAGCTGGGTGAACAGGGTCATTTGGTTTTCATTGGATGTGTATTAAGCACCTGGTGTATACAGGGAATGTGCTGTCAATGACCACACTGACTCTTCAGGAGAACCTGACCAGGATAGGATGGAGGGAAACTGAGGCTCAAAGAGGTGAAGCTGCCTGCCTGGGGCCACACGGCAAAGAGTGATGGAGCCAGGATTCAAACTGGACGGGGGTTCCACAGGGGTATGTGGTGCCATCCTGGGTTTAGAGAGACCCCTCTGGGGCAGGCTTGGGTGTGGGCTGGAGGGGAGGGGTCCAGACACAAGTAGAATCAGAAAGCTTCCTCCAGGCCTTGGGCTTGGGTGGTGGGGGCAGGTGGGGGCAATGGGCGCTTGTCAGATGCCGAGCGCCCAATGGGGAGGCAGGCCTGGCTTCTGGGGAGATTAATCTGGGTTCAGCTGAGGAGCACCAAACCCTGGCAGCCTCTGATAAAGCCATCGGTCCCCTGGCTCAGGGAGATAGCCAGGCCATGGTTGGGTGCTTGGACCCAGGAACAAGAAGGGTCTGAGGATGTGCCAGTGGGCCCTGGTCAGACCTGGGTTCAAGTCCTGACTCTGCCACCGCTGGGTCCCTCTGGGGGCCCCAGTTGTTTCATCTGTAGGATGGGGGTAACAGTTGACTTAACCAGAACCCCCTAGAAAGGGCCAGGCAACTGGTAGGTGCTCAATAAATGCTCTTCCCCTCCCGAGGGCTTACGTGGGAGTCAGAGGGGCCATAAAGCAGTTGACGGGCCTCATCCTAAGCTTTCTACCAGCCCTGTTGTCTAGCTGGGGAAACTGAGGTCTGGGAAGGAAGGGGGCTCTCCCACAGGGTGGAAGCACACAGCTCAGTTAAGGAACATCCCTAGGTGTCCCCTCTGTGCCCAGTGGTACCTCCTGGGCCTGGAAGGAGAAGAGGGCACATAGCAGTCAAAACACAGCAGCCAGAGCCATAAAAAAACAATGCCAGAGGTGACCGGGGGACTCTGAGGAAGCGACAATTGGGTGTGGATGGGATGGGTGGGCAAGACCTGAGGTTGGAGTGTCTGGGGCACAGCCCTGACGTGACAGGGGGCCCAGAGGGGAGGCTGGGGTGGTGCCCGGGCCAAAGGTCCCGGGCGGGAGGGAAGAATGAGGCCACAGGTCCAGAGCTCGGTGGCCGCCTGGGTGCCCGCCCGCCACATCCGCCCCCGCCGGCCTCTGACTCAACAAGGCCGACCCTGCAAAAACAGGGCCCGCCCCGCCCCGGGGGACGGCAAAGTCAACAGCGTGGGCACGCAGGCGGCACGTCCCCGGCGGCCCGGGCGCGTCACAGGGACGGACGCACAGGACTAGGAAGTTTGCCGCCGACGCGCCCTCCCAGCGCCCGCGGCGCCAGCGCGAGGTAGCAGCGGCCGGAGGAAGCTGGGGCCCGGGGCCACGAGGAAGGAGCGCCGAGGCCCGGGGCATCTGCAAACGCGTCCCCGCCGCGCGCCCCGCCGTGTCCCCCGCCGCGCGCCATGCGCCCCGGGGGCGTGCGCAGCTTCGCGCTGGAGCTGGCGCGGGGCCCGGGCGGCGCGTACCGCGGCGGGGAGCGGCTGTGCGGCCGCGTGCTGCTGGAGGCGGCGGCGCCGCTGCGGGTGCGAGCGCTGGAGGTGGCGGCGCGCGGCGGGGCGGCCACGCGCTGGCTGGAGGGCCGCAGCGTGGGCGTGAACGCCGTGTCCAGCGACTACGCGGCCGCCGAGACGTACCTGCGGCGGCGGCAGCTGCTGCTCCGAGGTGGGACATCCTCCGCCCGCCCCGCCCCACCAGCCAGGCTCCCCTGGGCTGCGACCCTCCCCCCGGGTCTGGGCGCCCCTCTCCAGGACCGGAGCCTTTCCACTTAGAGCCTCTGAGGTCCGGTGACCCTTCTCAAGGAGTGGGGACCCCCTCCGTAGAGTCTGCCCACCCACCCCGAGCCGGGACCCCCACTACCGGGTACGCCTGCCTAGGGCGTCTCGGTCCCTCCAGGGCTGGGGCGCCCTCGACTTAGAGGCTGTGCGGTGGGGAGACCCCTTTCAAGGCAGGGGACCCTGCTGTCCAGGGTCCGGGGAAGCCCTGGGGGTAGAGTGGGAGATCTCCCTCAGAGACCCCAGAGTCCCCCTTTACTCTCAGGCCTGGGGTCCTCGATTCCCAAAGAAGGCCCCCATCTCACGTGCTACCCAGTGCCCTGGCCTCAGTTTACCCCGCAGTGTCTGCAGCTATGAGTTGTTCCCTGGGATTATGGGGAGGGGGTGTCTGGTGGTGTTTGCCGGTGAGGGGATGGAATGCATCCCAGAGCGGGAAGAGACGGGGTGGGGTCACATCGGCGGGTCAGGAGCGGGCCAGGGGCCACAGAAGGAGGGAGTCTGCGCACCAGCGCCCTGCTGTGTGGCTGCGGGAGAATGTTGGCCTCTCTGGGCCGCGCCCTGGCGACTCCTCCCGGCTAAGGCCGCCCTCACTATACCCGTCTGCAAAATGGGCGAGACAGGAGGCAGCTCGACTCCCGACAGCTCCCTCTTCCCAGCGCTGGGCGCAATAGACGATTTGCCCACGGCCTTGCAGGCTTGTTCCAATGGACCCAAGGCGCGGGGGGACTTCCCCTCCCCAGCAGTGGAAACCTGTAGAGCGTAGTGCCGTGGGGCGGGGCAGGAAGGGCCCCAGGAAGCACTTCCCTTCCCCGGCGACTCAACAGAAATATTGGGGCCATTCTCACCTCGCAGTCGCCCCAGACACTCGCCTGCGGCTTCCTGGAGGGACGATGCTCTCGGAGATGCTGTGTGACCTCAGGAGAAGCCCTGCCCCTCTCTGGGCCTCTGGAGGTCCATCTCTGAAATAGGTTGAGGGAGGCGCTGGCTCAAGAGGGGCCTCCCGGTCGCGTTCCCTTGGGGCCACTGCATCCCCCTCCTACTCCTGGGTTTATGGTTCTTCCTGTGGTTTCCACTTGGCCCTGGGTGAAGGACCCCACATTTCGGCCTCAAAGCCCCTCCCCCCAGGCTGATCGCTGCGCCTCCAGCCCCTTCATCCCTGTTCTGATCCCCATCATGGGCTGCAGGTGAGCGCGTCTGTTTATGGCCGCCCCTCACTGAGGGTGCCAAGGCCTTGGGGTCCCGGTGTCGCCCTGGCCAGGCTCAGGGAACGGCCGGGGAGAGGGATGGGATCGAGCGGCAGCTCGTTCCACTGCCACCAGAGGGCGCCGGCGTCCCACACACTGCGCGGAGGCAACTCCCGCCGGACAGGGTCTGCGTGCGGCTTTTCTCTAGGGAAACTGAGGCCGGCGAGAAGTCGCGGCGCCCGAGGGCACACCGCAGCCTGGACCTGCGGGTCCCGAGCGTCGCCGGCACTCGGCGCTGTCCGGGGCCGGGCGACAGGGCTGGGGGCGAGTGCGAGTTTGCCGGAGGCTGCAAGTTGGGCAAGCAGCGTCAGCGGGTGGGGACAGCTGGGGCCAAAGCGCGGGGCGCGGCCAGTGGCGGGGTGTCGGGAGCCGGCGGGCGCTCGGGAGTGAGGCTCTGCAAGGGTCCGAGCCGCGGCTGCAGGGAGCCAGGCACAAGCCCAGGTCAGGACCGAGCTTGATTCTTCTCCTGACTCTGCAGACGTGGACAGTGAGGCTCCGGGAGGTGGTCACTTGCCCCGGGCCACCGGCAGCGCGGGGTGGAAGCAGAGGAGGGGCAGCAGGCGCCAGGGCGCAGCGCAGTCCCCCCACTTCCTCCTCCCCCGTTTGCACGGGGTCCCCTCTGCAGGTGGCGGCGGGTGAGCGACTAAGCCTAGGGGCAGCATGCTCTGCTAGGTGACCTCAGGCGTGGGCCCTGCCTCCGGGCCTCAGTTTCCCCTCTTTACTTCCGGGGTCCAGAGAGACTGGCTCTGGCCGCCCCAGGGCTTCAGTTTCTCCCCCGGTCGGTGGCGGTCGGGTGCAGCCCACGGTGAGCCGGGGCGTTTGTTATTTTCCTCCACGCCTGGGCGGAGCCACGCCCTCGTCGCCTTATTGGTGAAATCCCTTCCGGGGGCGGGGCTGGGGGCTTGCCCCGCCCCCCCCGCCCTGCCGTATAAAAGCGGCGCCGACGTGCAGCGCGGAGATTTTTTGGTCCGCTCGCGAGTGCGCCTGCGCGCGCAGAGAGTCTTTGCGTCCCGAGGCTGCAGCGTCCGCACCTGGCGCCTCCGAGTCGCGGGTTCGAGGCCAGGGTCTGCGTGTCGTGGGTTCGCACCCCGGGCACGATGCTGTTCGACAAGGTGAAAGCGTTCGCGGTGCAGCTGGACGGTGCGACCGCGGGCGCAGAGCCCGTGTTCAGCGGCGGCCAGGCCGTGGTGGGCCGGGTGCTGCTGGAGCTGGCGGGCGCGGCGCGCGTGGGTGCCCTGAGGCTGCGCGCCCGGGGCCGCGCCCACGTGCACTGGACCGAGTCGCGCAGCGCGGGCTCGAGCACCGCGTACACGCAGAGCTACAGCGAGCGCGTGGAGGTCGTGAGCCACCGCGCCACACTGCTCGCGCCAGGTACGGCTCGGGGACCCCCGCTCGGCGCACGAGGGGCTTGTGCGCCCCCCACCCCGACGGCCGGATCCCCGGGACGCCCACGCAGCGGCTGAGTCGCCCCTTTTTGCTCCTACCTGCAGACGCTGGAGAGACCACGACGCTGCCTCCTGGGCGCCATGAGTTCCCGTTCAGCTTCCAGCTGCCCCCGTAAGTTCTCTGGGGTGTAGCATTGTAGGGGAGTCCTAAGCCAGCAGCCCTTACAGGTTTGTGACTCCAGTGCTGGGTATCTGGGGACCTCTGAGCCCCAAGACTCTCCCCGGGGGGGCCCCAAGAATGTGTTTGTGTGTCTGCTTCCCCTAAGTCTCTGGGCCACCCCCACCTGTTTGCGTGTTTGTATCTCGCCCCCTGAAGCTCCTTCCCTCCCCAGGACCCTGGTGACGTCGTTCGAAGGCAAACATGGCAGTGTGCGCTACTGCATCAAGGCCACCCTGCACCGGCCCTGGGTCCCAGCACGCCGGGCAAGGAAGGTGTTCACTGTCATTGAGCCCGTGGACATCAACACACCTGCCCTGCTGGTGAGCGGCCACTACGGGGGAGGTAGGCTGGGAGCATTGTAGGCAGGGGCCTGGCTGCTGGGTCACCCGGACTGACAAAGTGGGAGGGTCACAGGTGGGCTCTGGCAGGGAGGCAGGCAGGTGTGGGAATGCATGTGGAATGCATTGGAAACTGGGTGCAAGTCCCAACTGCACCAATTTGCTGTGTGACTCTGGGAAAGTGTCTTGCCCTCTCTGAACCTCAGATGCCTTGTCTGTGAAATAAGCCACAGGGCGGGCTTACTGAGCAATAAATTACACAGTAAGCGCTTGGCTTGTTGATTTCATTTCCAGCTTTATAAGATGGGTGGCATCCCTGGTTCCATTTTACAGGTAGTTCCTGGATTGTTAAAAAGAAACCAGGCCCTGCCCAAAGCCCTCCCTCAGCCGGGGTGGTCTGCACAAAGTGACCCATTCATGCCCTTGTCTCCACCCCTGCAGGCACCTCAAGCCGGGGCTCGGGAAAAGGTCGCCCGATCTTGGTACTGTAACCGTGGGCTCGTCTCCCTCTCGGCCAAGATTGACCGCAAGGGCTACACACCAGGTAGCAGGCGGGCGGGCAGGCGGGGCAGAGCAGAGCACTGGTGGCAGGGCTGCAGGTGGAGAAACTGAGGCCCCACTGCTCCCTGCTGCAGGAGAGGTAATCCCCATCTTTGCTGAGATCGACAACGGCTTCACGCGTCCTGTGCTGCCGCGGGCAGCTGTGGTCCAGACGCAGACCTTCATGGCTCGAGGCGCCCGAAAGCAGAAACGGGCGGTGGTGGCCAGCCTTGCTGGCGAGCCGGTGGGCCCGGGGCGGCGAGCGCTGTGGCAGGGCCGGGCCCTGCGGATCCCCCCCGTGGGTCCTTCCATCCTGCACTGCCGTGTGCTACATGTGGACTACACACTCAAGGTAGAGCACCCTGGGGGGCCTAAGAGGCAGAGGGTGGTTGTATCTGCCCTGTCCCCAGACTGGGGGGAGCTGGGACCTCAGTGTGGGTCGAGGAGTAGTTCCTCTGTGGGGGGAGAGGAGGAGGGGAGGGCAGTGGGCGTGGCTGAGGGTGCCTGGGCACCCTCCATTATGGCTCCTTTCTCCAGGTCTGTGTGGATATCCCGGGCACATCCAAGCTGCTCCTGGAGCTGCCGCTAGTCATCGGCACCATCCCTCTGCACCCTTTCGGCAGCCGATCATCCAGCGTGGGCAGCCATGCCAGCTTCCTGCTGGACTGGGGGCTGGGGTCCCTGTCGGAGCGGCCCGAGGGTGAGCTCCCTGCCCTGCTGCAGAGGGTGGACTTCCCTTTCTCTAGCCTCAACGTCCTCATATGTAAAAGGACACAGTAATAATCACGTTGGTGGCCAGGAGTCCCCCGGAATCCCAGCTGTGAGGGCACATGGCCTGGCAGCTCTAGAGCTGGCACAAGCCGGCTCCTGGCCCTTGTCCCCAGCTCCAAGGCTGTCCTCTGTTAACCTCACTCCCCCTGTCTCTCACTTCTAGCCCCTCCTGAGTACTCGGAGGTGGTAGCAGATGAGGAGATGGTACCCTCTGAGCAGAGACCCTTCCTGCTACTGCAGGACCCCAACATGAGCCTCGATGGCCCTTTCTTTGCTTACATCCAGGAGTTCCGCTACCGCCCACCACCCCTGTACTCCGAGGTAAGCTCAAGGGTCCGGGAACCCCTCATGCCTTTCTGGGCCCTGGGAGCCTCGATGGGGGTGGGAGACACAGTAGATGGTTTTTGTTCTAGAGACGGGTTCTTGCTCTGTCACCCAGGCTGGAGTGCAGTGGCGTCATCATAGCCCACTGCAGCCTCAAACTCCTGTGCTCAAGGGATCCTCCTGCCTCAGCCTCCCGAGTAGCTGGGACTACAGACACGTGCCACGATGCCTGGCTAATTTTTAAGTTTTTTGTAGAGATGAGGGTCTTACTATGTTGCCCAGGCTGGTCTCAAACTCCAGGCCTCAAGTGATTCTCCTGCCTCGACCTCCCAAAGTGTTGGGATTACAGGTGTGAGCCACCATGCCCGGCCAAGATGGGTTTTAAAAAATGTTGATAGAACTCCTGTACATACGTACAGTCAGCCCTCTGCATCGGCGTTGTATTAAATACATCCACGTTGTATTAAATATTATATAATATTTAATAAGTAACCTAGAGATGATTTAAAGTATACGAGAGGATATGCGTAGGTTATACGCAAATGCTATGTTGTTTTATACAACAAGGGACTTGAGCATCTGGGAATTTTGGTACCCACGGGAGGGTCCTGCAATAACCCTCCTTGCACCCTAGTCAGCCTAGGTGTCACCTCCTGACTGCCTCTTCCCTGGCTGAGTGTGGGACTTGGGAGATGGAATGGGTGGGGAGGGTATTTTTGAGTCTTCATTTACCCCCACGGCTTATTGGGAAACATATTTCTCAGGAGGATCCAAACCCGCCCTCAGAGGCCATGAGGCCACGCTGCATGACCTGCTGAACGGCAAAGAGACACCTCAGGGGACGAGGTGGCACACTTGCTTTTGGCCATCGCGATCATGGGGAGCAGCTGGACTAAGGGCTGACCAGCCCGATGCGCTGAAGTTGGGGAAACCGAGTCTCGGAGTGGAGCAAGGCTATTCCAGCATCACACAGGACAGAGGAGCCAGGCTGGAATCTGACTCATCTGGACTGCTGTCCTTGTGAGGCATTGAATGCCTAGTACAGGATCCAAAATACTGTTTAACCTGTCTATGCCCAGCCTGTAGGCAGCACTGGGGTCCCCCAGGAGCCTTCAGTCTGGGAGAAACAGAGCCAGACATAGATACTTCCAGTCTCGTGGAACCAGAGTAAGAGACCCGAGGCTGGGAGAGTCCAGAGGGGAAGCACAGAAGGCTTCCTGGAGGAAAGGGCATTTTAGCTGAGGCTTGGGTGTATGCATAGGAGCTCAGCAGGCAGACGAGTGAGGAGGAAAAGTTGGAGAAGGTCAGAGCTGAGTGATGTTTGGAACCCACCCCCTTGATCTTAGAACTGGGGGCTCAGAGGGCAGGTGCCTCAGTCGAGGCCACACAGTGAAGTCCTGTGGGCAAGAGGGCCAAGGAACGAGGCATTCAGGAAAGCAGGTTGTCAGAGCTATGTGGGTGGCAGGGGCAGCGGCTTCAACCTTTGAAGACTTTGAAAGCCAGAGACTCCAGGCCCAGGCTGGGACTGCCCGGGAGCTCCTCCAAGTGCTCTAGGGCATAAGAGCTGCCTGGGTGTTATATGGCCCAGGAAACCCAGAACAGGACAGACAAGACCAGACACGTAACTTGCACAATGAAAACGCTGGGCTCCCTGTTCAAGGATTATTAAGAATCACAAGACAGTGACAGCAGAGCATTGTACCAGGCCCTGGGGACAGAGATCAGCCTGGGGTGACAGAGGGGACAAGAGTGCTTCTAGAGGTCCCTTGTGTCCTGGAAAAAAGCATTAAGGGGACAGCTGGACGAGCCCCTAACTGCAGAGTCCCAGCCGTGGCTGGGGCAGGACCCCTGCCTGGGACTCGGCATTTCTGATAAGCCTTAAGAAATCAATTCTCTTTTGTACAATTATTTTTTAAAAATAAAAAGTGTGGAGAAAGAGACCAGGATTATTGGTTTATTTCCTTAGGGATCTAGGGTAGCTTGGGCTGCCATTCCGGGTCACAAGCTCGGGGACTAAATTCCTGGCCAAGGAGGGTTGAGGGGCCCATTGTCTAGAATGGGAAACTGAGGCCCAGGGCTGGGAGATGGCTGGCCCAGGAACACAGGGAGGCTGAGCTGGGGTAGGAGCTGGACCCTGCGCCCCTTACCTGCACCTCCTGGTGCACTTTCAGAGATTGTCAGTGTGAATGGCAGAGGACAAGCAGAGGGCTCATCCCTCCTCAGAGAATGGAGTGGAGGAAGCTGGGACTGGGCAGGGGTCACCTGGGTGCAGGAACATCCTGCCTACCTGCATCTGGGCTTTTTATTGAAGTGAAATTCACATGCCATAAATTCACCATTTTAAAGTGTACAATTCCATAGCATTTAGTATATTCACAATGTTCTGCAACCATTTCCTCTATCTAGTTCCAGAACACGTCCATCCCCCCAAAAGGAAACCCCGTCCCCATCAGCAGTTACTCCCCCCTCCCCCTCCCCCAGCCCCTGGCAGCCACTGATCTGCTTCCTGTCTCTATCGATTTGCCTGTTCTGGACATTTCATATCGATGGAGTCACACACTGTGTGGCCTTTTGTGTCTGGCTCTTTCACTCCGCATCATGTTTTTGAGGTTCCCCCACATTGAAACATGTATCAGAACTTCATGCCTTTTTATGGCCGAATAATATTCCATTGTATGCATATACCACGTTCTGTTTATCCATTCATCTGCTGATGGACATTTGGGTTGTTTCCACGTGTTGGCTGTTGTGAATCTTGCTGCTAAGAACATGCATATACAAGGATTTCTTCTTTGTTTTGTTTTTTAGAGACAGGGTCTCGCTCTGTTGCCCAGGCTGGAGTGCAGTGGTGTCATCGTAGCTCACTGCAGCCTCACACTCCTGGGCTCAAGTGATCCTCCTGCCTCAGCCTCCCGAGTAGCTGGGACTACAGGCCCACACCACCATACCTGGCTAATTTTTCTATTTTTTTGTAGAGATGGGGGTCTCGCTATGTTGCCCAGGCTGGTCTTGAACTCCTGGCCTCAAGCGATCCTCCTGCCTCTCCTAAAGTGCTAGGATTACAGGCGTGAGCCACCGCGCCCTGCCTTTAAGGATTTCTTTGAGCATTTTAGGCAGCCTTAGTGGCACAGGGTTGTCATTCTTCCGGAGTTGCAGATGGGTAAAGCGAGCCCAGGAGAACGAGGTGACTCGCCCAGGGTCCCACAGTCAGGACTGACGGAGCCTCAGCTCCAAACTGCCCCTTGGACTGCGGAGACCGCGCCCCCCCGGCCACGTGATCCCTGCCGCTGAAGCCCCGCCCCAGACCCCGAGGCTCCACCCCTCCTGGACCCTCCCGCCCCGCCCCGGCGTGAGCGCGGGCTCCGATTGCGACCCTGATCTGCTCGCCCGGGGCGTCCGCGTGCCCCGGGAAACCGTCACATCGTCTCCACGTGTTGACTATTGTGAATTTTTATGAACATGCGTGTACAAGGATTTCTGTGAATACTCACTGAGCTTTTAGGCAGCCATTGGCAGAGCCAGGGGCCAGGGGTGAAGACTTGGAGATTTGGTTAGGGCTTTGCCCTCTGAGACCGCTGCAGGCAGATTACCTGCCTCTGAGCCTCAGTTTCCTCATCAGAGACTTTGGGACACACACACACACAACTGTCAATCACCTCCCCCGTCTTGCCTGAGGGTGGGTCCTGATTTCCATGCAGACCTCCCTGATGTGGCATCAAGCCCTGAGGACACTGGGACCAGGCCGAGGGGAGATGTTCCCACAGCACAGCCACCCAGAACCCAAATTGGCAGTCTCAGAAGGAGGTGAGTTCCCTGCCACCCGGGCTGTGCGAGACACCAGAACCCAGTTTCCACATCTGTGTTCCCAAACTGGGAAGAGTCTGAGGTGTTTATTCCAACAGTGGATGTGGGTGAAGTTCTCCAAAAGGTTTCCCCCAGCGGACTTGGGAGGACATGACATCCCGTGTCCTCAGGACTCCTGAGTTGGCAACTGTGGGGAACTTGATCCCTAAAGAAGGAGACCTTTCTGGGGCAGATAAATGGCAGCCAGGGTGGAGCTGGCTCAAGAGGTCCCAATTCAGGAAACTTCCTGAAAACAGGGAGGGGTCCAGGGAGCCCAGAGGAAGGTGGTCAATTTCTATCAAATAAAAAATAAAACCCCACCCTTCCCCTGGCCCCTAAGACCGCCCTGTGCACCTCTCCTTCCAGCACCCCCTCCCTCCCTAGATGTTACGAAAATACCCCAAGCTGACTCCCACCCCAGGGCCTTTGCACATGCTGTTCCGTCTGCTGAAAGGCTCTTCCCCCATGCCTGGCTTCTCTTTACCCTCCAGCCTCACCTTTTCAGGGACACCCCAACCTCCTGAGGGCCCCCATCACCCCCTCTCCCATCCCCTTGTTCTGTTGTCTTCATAGCCTTTGTCACTCACTGAAATTCCTACTTAGATGTTTACTTGTTCGTCTAAGCCTTTGAATCGGGCAAGGCCAGGTTAGGGCTCTGTCCCCAGCCCCAGCACACAGTGGGCATGAGGCTTGTTGGCTAAGTGACTGGGGAGCCCCTGCCCCACCGACTCTGGTGTGAACGAAGATTCTGATGGGGCTAGGGGTGTCACCCCCCCTGCACTTGTTCCCAGGACCTCCTCGAATCAGACCTATCACCCGTGCGGAGGGTCACCTGTCAGTTCTGTCTCCATCTCTCATTATCTTTCAGTGTCTCTCTTACCACCTTTGTCTCCCCACCTCTGTCTCTCTCTTGATGTCTCTCCTTCTTACTGTCTCTGTCTCACTGTCTCCTTGTCTCTGTCTCATTGTCTCTGTCTCTCATTGCCTCTGTCTCCCTCTGTCTCTGATGCTTTCACCATCTCTGTCTCTGATTCTCTGTGTCTCTGTCTCACTGTCTGTCTCTCGCTGTTTCTTGCTTTCTTGCTCGCCGTCTGTCTTGGCACCGTGTCCTTGTTTCTGTCTCCCTCTGTGTCCAACTCTCTCCCCGTCTCTCTGTCTCTGTCTCTCACTCTCTCTCGGCCACCATTTCTCTTGCACGTGTGGTCTCTAACTCTCTCACCATCTCTGTCTCCCGCCCTGGCCCAGCTAACCCCGGGACACAGGGTGACGGGCAGGCAGTGCGCCCGCCACCGCTTGTTTTCCCTCGCATGCTGGCAGAGGGCCCAGCCGGCCGGGCTGCTGTTCAGGAATCCTCTGGCCTCCCCTCTCTGCTCAGCCACCAGGCGCAGCCACGCCAGTCTCTCCTCCAGCACATTCTGTCCCGAGCAGGGAGCACTGGGGGTGGGTGGGAGGTGGACGTGTTCCTGCTGGGCTCCAGTTACAGGACAGCCCGTCCTGGTGGCCCCACTGGCGCAGCCTCCAGACCCTTCCCCTCCCTGCTCTGGGGTTAGACCTTCCCGAATGAGGCCCGAGCTCATCCCCCACCTCAGGGCCTTTGCACATGCTGGGCCTTCCAGGTGGCACTCCCTCTCCCTAGACCTCCTGGGGCCTTCTCTGCCTGCCTGCATGTATCCGATCACACATCACCTCCTCGGCATGCTCTCCCTGTCCCTAGCCCAGGGAACCCCCTCAGTCCCCTACCCCTGCCCTGATGCATTTTGCTTCCTGGTCCTCCACCTCCCTAGAGGGTTACATCTTTACTTGTTTGTCAATGTGGTGTCTGTTACACCAGGGCCCTGCTGTGTCCCCAGTGTCTGGCACACATAGTAGGTATTCAGAGAATACTTTTACAACTCTGCCCTTTCCTCCCAAAGCTCAGCTCTGCCTGAGCCCGCCCAGGCTCAGGCGTGAGGCTCCCCAGTTCCGGACCTAACCCGTTCCTGTCGCCTCCCGACTCTGCCACCCCTGCCATTCCAGCAATTTCCCAGCCGTCCTGCCGTTGCCCTGGGAGTTCCGTCTGCCAGATGCATCTTGTCCAGCGTGGGGCTGGGTCTCTCTGTTACTGGGCTCCGCACACGGGGCAGCTGTGACTTACACACACACGTGCAGACACACACCACAGGTGTGCACACAAGCATGCCAAGAACACAGAAACAAGCTAGCGAACTCGGGCGCAAGCGGCTGAGACCTTGAGTAACACAGATGCACGTGCGTGTGGTGCTCATGGCGTGTTCACACGGGGCAGTCCTCCAACTCCCAGGGGGATGCGGTTATGGCCTCCATTGTACAGGTGGGGCCCAGACATGGGATTTGAACCCACGCCAGGGTATGTACAAACTTGTCCACACATGCGTTTCTGCCCTCGCTTTCCCCACCCGGGAGTCACCCCCCCCATCATGTTTTGATGTTCAGGAAAGTCCCCAGAAAGCACTGGGCCTAGGCAAGGGGCCAGGAGGAAACGGTGACTCAGCCGGTGGGGCCGTCAGTGCCTGCCACGCCGGGCTGGGCAGCGAGGTCTGGGCTGGGCGGCGAGATCTGGAAGGATTCACAAGAATAAAGGATGGGGGTGGGGTGCAGGGTAAACAGGGCTCACAGAGCAGGGTGGGGGAGGGCAGGGCCCTCTGTGCTCCAACAGCTCAGCTCCACCGAGCCTGATTCATAGGTGGGGAAACTGAGGCACTAAGAACAGGCGACTTGCCCAAGGCCCCCCAGCCAGGACAGTGCAGGCAGGGGACCCCTAAGTCCTTAGCACAAGGGTCTGTAGGGGTGTCTCCCTGCCCCCCTCCTCTGCTCAGGAGGGGTGAAGTCCACTTCCTGGTTCCCTATATGGACATGTGACCAGGACTGGCCAGTTAGAGCCTTTTATTGTCACAGACACAGGGATTGGTTCCGGGATGGGCATGTGACTCTGGCTGGGCCAGTCGCCGTGTCAGTTTGAGGACTCACTGGAGGAAGGCCTGAAAGTGATAAAAACTCTCTTTGACACATGATGAGTACAACACAGCAAAGAGAGTTCCAAGGTCATTGTGGGCAGCACTGCCAGCTGTGCTGTGGAGTCACAGTGGAGCCAGAGGGAAGGATGGGGGCTGGAGGGTCCTGGAAGGCCGTCCAGGAAGAGAGGATGCTAGAGTTGGGGCTTTGATGGATGAAGAGGAGTTCACCAGGGAGCTAGGGAAGGATGTTCCAGGCAGAGGGAACAGCCTGTGCAAACACAGCAGGCAGGAGAGAGAGAGGCAGTCACGTGGGGCTCGAGTGTAGAGGGGCAGCTACAGACATGTTGTTTATTTGGCCCTGGGCTCCGTTCTCCCACACCATCAGCCCCCTGAGGTTGGGACCGAATCAGCTCTGTTGGTGGCCAACAGTCCATTAATATTTGTGATGCAGGTGAACCAGGCCAGGTGGGGCCTTGAACCTGGGCTGAGACCCAGGACTCCAGACAGGCAGGCTGAGCTGGGGGGGGTGGATGGGGGGGAAGCAGACCCACGGGGCAGGAGAGCCTGGGTCCTTGTGGGGGTGGCCCCTAGAAGCTGAGAGCCAGGAGGGGCTGGGCCACAGCGGGACAAGGTGAGGCCTGGGCGCAGACGGGGTGCAAGGTCTGTGGCGCTGAACGGGGTGCGCTGAGGCAGTGGGTGAAGCGCTCGCCCAGAACATCCCGTCAGCAGTTCCCAGCCTCTTTGAAAACAGGAAACAGGCTCCCTCGAGGGAGCCCCCAGCTGCGCTTCCTGAGCCTCCGCGTGACACGCGTGTGCTGGGGTGTGTGTGCATGCACGTGAGTGTTTGCATGTGGCCTGGAGAACAGGAGGCGCCTGTGTGTGCATATGTGTGTTTGCATGTCGGGCTGTCCATGGAGTTGCCCAGAGGCGTGTGCACACACGCATGTTATATGTGCTCGAACGTGGGTCTGCACATCTCAGCCAATGTGGGAGGCAGACATCGGGCTGGTTGGTGTGTTTGCGAGTTTGGGGCTAGTAGGTGTTGAGCGTGTGTGTCTATTAGCAGTGGGGACTGGCCTGTGCTGGCAGCTAAGAGCCTGTCTGGTGGCCCCCAGGCCTCTGGAAACCCAGATTTCAGAAAACCTAACTCGGCTGCTGGTGGTGCCCTTAGATTCCGTCTCTTCCCTGCTCCAAACCCAAGTGGCTCCTCTGGCCCCCAGGGAACCTGTGACTTCACCACCCTCCTTTCCTTCCCTCTGCCTTCACTCTCTGGTCCCCAGCCCACCTACCTCCTTGCTGTTCCTGAAGGCCGCCAAGCACATTCCTGCCTCAGGGCCTTTGCATCTGCTGTGCCTGCCACCTGGACTGCTTTTCCTTCCCCCTTCTCCATCCCTCAGGCCTCAGGGTAGTAGCCTTGGGTAAGTCACCTCCCTCCAACTTCCTGACTGCCCCCTCACCCCTGCCAAGTCCTGACTACAAACCCTAGCTCCAATTTGGCCACTTCCCTTGTCCTAAGTTGGGTGGTCTCCCTCTATAAGCCTCAGTTTACTCTCCAATAAACTGGGCCCAACCCTGGTGTGGCCTCACTTGCCCAGGGTCACCCAGAAAGTGGAAAAATCTGGACTGGAACGTGCACTGGTCTGATCCCAGAGCCTTGGCCATTATCCACATCAAGTGGGGGAAACATCTGGAGGGTCGGAGCCAGGCTAGGGTCACTCTGCTGCAGAGGACAGATGGGGCCCAACAAGGGCCTCCTCAGTGTCGTGTTCCTAGGATGCCTTTTTCTCTTGCTGGCAAACTTCTACTCGCCCTTCAAAACCCCACCTCCAATACCCCCTTCTCCATACTGAACCCGCCTCTCTGTCTGCCTTCCTTTACTGCCCGTGTTCCAGCCACTCCAGCCTCCATCACAACGGGGTCCAGGCCCACCTCAGGGCCTCTGCACTTGCTGTTCCTTCTGCCCAGATAGCTCTTCCCCTCACTCCTTAGAAGGTCTGCGCATTCTCTTCCTGCAGGTCTCAGCTGAATCGTCTCCTCCTCAGAGGTCTCTCTCCACCTCCCTGACCAGAGCTGCCCCGTTCCCTCTCTCAGGCCCTTTGGTCCCCTTCCTTGTACTTCTCACAATTCATAATTCCAAGGTATTGCTGGATGCACGGCCCATCCTCTGCCTCCCCTCTGTAATGGGAGCTCCAAGAGGGCGGGGCCACAGCATGCAGGAGGTGCTCAGTACATGCACTATAATAAGTGATAGTGCAGAGCCTGCCTGAGATGCAGGGAGCAAAGCACGCAGAGGTAGAAGGCAAGGGCCGGCACTCAGTAGCTGCTCAATTAGCACTGGACGGGTGAATGCAGTTACAAAGAGAAACCCCAGCCCCCCAGCCACAGCGCCCTACGGGGAGTCTCCTGGCCCCATCCTTGGCCCCAAATCCTGCTGCCTCCCACACGCACTGTGTAAGCAGCCCCCACAGCCTGCTTGGCATTTTGTGGGGGAGGGAAGCAGAAACCCCTGCTCGGTTATTTGCACACTGGCTTCTCCCATGAAGCTCTGACATTACAATGCTGAGTGCCCCTTCCTTCCAGCCTCCGGGCCTGGAGGGTCCTTATTTTGGCCACCTCAGCCCATTGCATAGATGGGAAATCCAAGATCAGAAGCGATTCCATCCCTCTGTCCAGGCTGAGCCTGCCCCTGCTCTGCTCACACACCCTCTATAGCTCCCTATGACCCTCAGGAAAAAGTCCAGCTCCTCAGCCCAGCGTTTGTGGTCCTGCCCAAGTATGGCAAGATCCTTTTTCCTTTGCCTAATTCTGAGTCAGTCTTTGGGTCTCACCTTGGTTATGTTTCCCAGTATTGACGGCTGACACAGTCCCAGGACACATTAACTGCTGTCAGAGACCAAATGACTTTTACAAAGTAAAGGGACTCACTGTTTGCACAGTATACGAACACTGTGGACCATAGACTGTTTACAAGGTACTAAGTACAGTATAGGGAACAGTGACTGCCCAAGAGCTTAGATCAGAGATGGCAAACTTTTCCTGTAAAGGGTCAGATAGTAAATATTTGAGGCTTTGCAGGCTATACAGTCTTTTTTGCAACTACTCAACGCTGCCCCTGTAGTACAAAAGCAGCTGTATACAAATACATAAATAAGTAGGCATGGCTATGTCCCGCTAAAACTTTATGTATGGACACTGAAATGTGAATTTCATATGATTTTCACATGTCATGAAATATTCTTCCTTTGGCATTTTTTCAGACCTTCAAAAATGTATAAAAACTGTTTTTAGGTCATGGTTAGAGCTAAAGTTTGCCAACCCCTCGACGAGGCACTTGACAGATCACAAAGTATCAGATTCATGTTTACAGAGTATTGGAACTTTGTTTAAAGTTACCAGCTAAGAAAATACTAGGACAGGCTGGTGGCTAACAGTGTCTGATCATTGACAAGTCGCAAGTATGGGGACTCCTTTACAAAGTATCAGAACAAAGCAAGTGCTGATGGCTAATCAGGTGTCAGGACCTGGGTTTAAGTCCAACCCTGCTCCTGGCCCTGGCACCACACTCTCAGGACGCTGTTTACCAAGTATCGAGTGACAGGGACTGATGGCATTATATCAGGTCACAAAGAAGTCACACCACAAGTTGGGCACTGTGACAAGCCAGCCCAACTGGATGCTGGCTGTATACAGTGACATGAGACCAGCTGTTTACAGGGGATCAGCCCCTCTTCCAGACACCCAAGTCCAGATGGCCGGCGGAATGGGCGCCTCTACAGGTGTTTTTGCAGAGGGCCTTGGTCCTGGCAAGCCAGGGCTCTCTCCCGCGGCCACCTCCAGCCAGGGTTGGGAAAGAGACAAGAGCTCATGTCCCAGGCAGGAGCTGAGTGCTGAAGGCTCTGGGTCCCACATTCTTGATCAGATTCTCCTTCTGGTCATCCCTGGCTGTGCTGGTTCGGGCACATCGCTTAACCTCTCCGGGCCTCTGCTTCCTCATCTGTAAAAAATAGGCATGATGATGAATCCAGTTTGTCAGATAAAATACAGGCTAATCAGTTAAATTTGAATTTCAGATAAATAATGAAATTTTTTTTTTTTTTTAAGATAGAGTCTTGCTTTTTTGCCTGGGCTAGAGTGCAGTGACATCATCATAGCTCCCTGCAGCCTCCAACTCCTGGGCTCAAGTGATCCTCTTGCCTCAGCCTCCTAAGTAGCTGAGACTACAGGTGTGTGCCACCACACCTGGCTAATTTTTCTATTCTTTGTAGAGACGGGGTCTTGCTCTTGCTCAGGCTGGTTTCAGACTTGTCTCAGACTCTTGGCCTCAAATGATCCTCTCACCTCGGCCTCCCAGAGTGCTGGGATTACAGGCGTGAGCCACCACGCCCAGCCGCCATGTTATGATGCAGCAAGAAGGCCTTTGCCAGATGCGGCCCCTTGATCTTGGACTTCCCAGCCTCCAGAACCGTGAGCCAAAATGTTTATAAATTACCCAGCCTGGGGTATTCTGTTACAGCAGTAGAAAATGGAGTAAGACAGTTGTTCCTCTGAAATTCAAAGTTAACGGGGAGCCTGACAATGTGTATTTGCTAAATCTTGTCCCCCTGTAATGAAGCTTCCCTCACAGGAGGCTGTGACCACCCTAATGGGGCATCCAGGCCAGGCACAGAGAAAGTGCCTGCCATGTCATAGCACTGTGGTTCATTGTCCTTGTCTTTTCCCAGAAGCTCATGGGACTGGGCTCATGTAAATTCTGATGATTGATCCATAAATGCATTGTCTGTCTCTGCGGAACAGATGACAAGAATGGGGCCATTATTTAAGGGTTTCACCAGAACTTCAGTAAGACTCTCCAAACCACAAAGGCCCCCCTGGGAGGACAAAGGGGCCCAGGATTCTTCAATCATGGCCTGTCCCCAGTGTCCAGAGTCAGATCTGGTACTCTGCAGGGCTCAGTAAAGAGTTATTGAGTGAATGAAAGACAATTCAATTATTTATTGAATATTTATTAAATAAATATTTACTGATGCCAAGGCCCCTCTCATGGGGTCCATACAAGAGGGCTTCCTGGTGGAGGTGATCACTGACTAAGCCCTCAAAGGAGGAGATTTATAGGTACAAGCAGGGGATGGAGAAGCCCAGGCAGAAGGCACAGCATATGCAAAGGTCCTGGGGTAGGAGGGCCATGATGATTCCAGGGGCTGTCTTCATGTCACCCCCAGCTCCCTTGACAATTTGCAGGCTCCAGCTGAGAGTTGATGAGGCTGAGGCAAGGTTTGGGATGCCCAGGGTCGCCTGACAAGTCAGGTATGACATGGCATCTTCACCACACCCCCCTGCCCCAGGGAAAGGATGCCAGGCCCCAGCATATTCTCAGCCCAGGTGGAGGAAAGACAAACATCAAGGCTGCAGAACCAGGCACCACCTCTACCCTGGAATTTCCCAAGCCACCAGCCAGGTGCACCCTCCTCTCCCACATGGCTGTGGCCACCTTGGGGGACATAGAGCAAGAGGAACAGGACAAGGCCACAGCCTGCTTGGCAGGGTCAGGCATCAAAGAGGGGAGCTTTGGGAGGCTCAGCTGGGAGCTCTCAGGACCAAGAATAGCAACCACAGTAATAATAACCTCTAACTCCTGTAAGCCCAGTGGAGCATTCCCAGGAGTGACCTCACTTAATAGCCACAAAAGCCCCACCAGGCTGGTTCCATAAGTATCCCCATTTGAAACTGAGGCTCAGGACAATGAAGCTGCTTGCTGAAGGACATGTGGTGACCCCATGAACACCCACCTTTCCCTTTTAACCTCACTGTTTAAACTTTTTTATTTAATTTGTTTTAGAGATAAGGTCTCGCTCTGTCACCCAGGCTGGAGTGCAGTGGCATCATCATAGGTCACTGCAGCCTCAAACTCCTGGCCTCAGGCAATCCTCCTGCCCCAGCCGCCTGAGTAGCTGGGACTACAGTTGCGTGCTACCATGCCTGGCTAATTTTTCTTATTTTTTGTAGAGGTGGGGTCTTGCTATGTTGCTCAGGCTGGTCTCGAACTCCTGGCTCAAGCCATCCTCCTGCCTCAGCCTCCCAAACCACCTTTTCCTTTTAACCTCACTTTTGAAGTGAGAAGATGGAAGCCCAGCATCCGGGGCCAGATTTGTGTCCACTGGGCCAATTGCCTCTAGCCTCAGTAGTACTGGCCATAAAATGGAACTCTGGCTGACTTCAGATGGCCATGAACAGACCCTTCACCTCTGGCTGCTGGGCCCACTCTGGGCTTAGCCCGGGAGAATTAGCAGGAAGAAACCTCCCTTTTATTCCCCACAACCACCAAGTTGGATCTGTAACTCTCTAAAACTCACTGTATCCAGTACACAAAAATGTGGTCATTGGGTATTCATTATTTACGGGGTACCTGGGGTGGGGGCAGGTATTGGCTGCAAAGGGGACCCACCGGTGAAACTTTCCTGGTGATGAAAATATTATATCCACATTGATAGTCGCAAGGCTGTGTGCATTTGTCCAAACTCATGCAACCGTGTTCTATTGTACATAAGTTACACCTTAATAAACTTGACTCAAAATATATGTATATGATATGGCCGGGTGAGGTGGCTCATGCCTGTGATCCCAGCACTTTGGGAGGCTGAGGCAGGAGGATCACCTGAGCCAGGAGTTCGAGACCAGCCTGGGCAGCACAGCAAGACCCTATCTCTAAAAAAAATTTAAAAATTAGCCAGGCGTGGCGATGCGTGCCTGTAGTCCCAGCTACTTGGGAGGCGGAGGCAGGAGGATCACTTGAGTCCAGGAGTTCGAGGCTGCAGTGAGCTGTGATGACGCCACTGCACTCCAGCCCACAGAACAGAGCAAAATCCTGTCTCAAAAAAAAAAAAATCTATCTATCTATCTATATATACATGTGATCTTTTATTTTGAGAACTGTTGGGGGGAAAAGCAACATAAGAACAAAATCCAAATAGAATTTGGATCACTTGAGCCAGGATTCCAGGAGACTTATACAAAATCTCCTGTTTCGGAAACTCGTGTTATTAGGTGTAGGTCTGGGATGATGAAAAGCGGTCTCTTCCTACATACCCTAGCTGTCCAGATGTGTTAATGTGCTTTTTCTCACTTCAAAATAAAACACATCTGGGTTTTAAGTTGTGTGAATATCAGTTTGCTATAAACAAAGCATTCATGATATGTGTGTGTGTGCATACCATTATAGCAACACAGAAAAAAAGGTGAAAGCAGTCAATTTTGAACTTGGAGATACTGTAGTGGTTACAGCTGCACACACAGGTGCGTGCCTCAGTTTCCTTATCTGTACAGTGGGGGGTAATGACCCCCTTGCTCATGGGGCCATTGTGGGGATGGGGTGGGTTGGGCTTGGTGCAGTAGGCGCTGTTAGCGTGGGATACATAAGTCCTGGGTTGGATTTGGTATCTTTTGTCTTCGCAGTGTGTTTGTTTGTTTTATGCTGACAGAAGCCAACATAAAGGGTCAATGTGACATCTCACCATCATCCAAATGCCCGAGTTGCAGATCTTCAGGGAATTTCTCTGCCACCCCAACGAGGAAGCAGCAGCAGCACATGCCCCGGAACCAGCCGGTTCCTGACCACACCCCACTGCACGGCTGCCCCTTTGAAAGGCCCAGTCTTGGGACTGCTTCTATTCTAGAACAATCCTGGGGCAAGGAGCCCAGGCTGGTGTCCTGTGGTCTTGTTCCTGAGACCCTGGGGTCCCAGCGTCATTGAGAGGCTGGACTCAGGGTGACCCATGGGGGAGCTGCTGGCCCAGACAGAAGGACTTGGGGAAGCCACACTGGGCACTCAGTGATGTGGCTCCAGGGGTGGGGGGATTGACCGAGTCAGGGCACAGTGGCCTGGTTCCAATTGGGAATCCAGGTGTGTAACTTTGGCCATGTCTTAAAGTTCAGCCCATCAGCCATTCACTGAAGATTCAACAGTAGTTAGTCCTGGAGGTCAGACAGGGACCTGAGCCACCAGAGAGAGACACAGAGGGAGGGATGGTGGAGAGACAGAGAGAGAGAGAGAAGGAGAGGGAGAGACAGAGATGAGGGGGAGAGAGACAGGAAGAGAGAAAGACACAGGGAAGGAGAGACAGAAAGAGACAGAGACAGAGGGACAAGGAGAGGAAGAGACAGCAAGAGATATAGACAGTGGGAGAGACAGAGAGACAGAGTAGGCTCCTGGGCCATTAACCTTCCTGGTCTGACCTGTGGACCCTTCCCCACCCTCCATCCAGATGGGTGCCTGCTTCTGCTGTATACAGATGAGGAAACTGAGTCCCAGAGCTGCCAACCTGCAGCTCCTGAGGCCGAGACACTGATCCGGGCCCTGAGGAAGAGGAGGCACAGGTAGTGCCCTGAAGGCTGGGACTGAGCAGTGTAAGGACCCAAGTTGCTGCTGGGTGACAGGGGCGGTTTGGGGTGTGGCCGGGCTGGTTCTGTGAGAGGAGTCCCGAGTCTCGTCTCGGGTGGAAGAGTGTGACCCTGGGATTAGCAGGACCCTAGTAAGGTGGGTGGGGGTATGTCGCGGAAACGGGGTCAGGGCTGCCTGGTCACAGTGGATCTGGGGACAGGCCAGGTTCTTAATGGCAAGGCACTTTTGAAATTTTCCATGACTCAAGGCATTTTAAAATGACCTCTGGGCTCCTGGGGCTGATCCTAGGCCTGATTTGGGAGGCAGGGGGATCTCAGCTCCTCTTGGAGATCAGCCTACAGGCGCCCAAGTGGGGGAAGCCGAGAAAACTCCAACAACGCCCCGGGCCGGGATGGGGGAGCCTGGCCTGGGACTGGCGCCGGGGGGCCTCGAGGGGACGGCTCGGAATTCTGCTCTTGGTGACCCCTGTGATTGCAGGGACACGCGGTGCACACCCTACACATGCCTGCGCGGCACAGAGGCTACCACACAAAGGCTGGAATGACCCCAGCAGTGACCACCCCTCCCCGCCCTGGGGGATGGGACTGGCTTTACCTTTGATGCTCCTGAGGAAATGGGCTGGGACCCAAATGACCGTTTCTGGAGAAACCCATCATTTTACCAGGAAATAATCCCATACCCTGAACCGAGGCCTCCACCAGGAACACGAACAGGAAAATGGATAGGCCAGGAGCTTACAATGGACTGAACGTGCATCCTAAATGCCAACACAGGCAGGGGAAGATGCCGGTCGTGTAAAAGTGGGTCCATTCAAAAACAAAAAACAAAAACAAACAAACAACAACATAACCTCTGAAAAAAAACCAGGCAGAAATAGCAGGTGTGGAAAAGCCTCCTAGTAGAAATCAGCGATGCAATATAGAAGGAATTATTTTCTTGTGATGTGGAAGGTCAGGTGGAGGGACCTCTGCATCAGTAAAGAGGAATAAAAGGGACAAAAGATGTCCCCAGCCCTGCCGGGAGACAGACACAAGCTGTATTATAGAGATTAATGAGGCAAGCTGGACGTCTCGGACCCACCTGGCGGGAGGCCACAGCAGCTGAACTCCAGTGGCTGCGGGGACTTGGAGGTCATGGCAAGCACAGCATGAAGTACCTGCACCAGGATGAGGCCCGGGCCATGGACGAGGAGTTATTTAACGAGTACCAGTGAGGACCAACTCACAGAGCTGGCTGGGCTGAGCTGTACCATGAACTGAGCTGTACCGTGGTTATTGCCAAGGTGTATCCCCCACTACGTCCATGTCCAGGAGCCCCTCCCCTGCTGTCCTGGTCATCTGTGGCCCTGGGAATAATAGAGAAGATGGCCTGATCTGTACTTGATACCTTAAACCTTTTGGCCACCAGCCAACCATCTCTTACCCCCAAAGACCCAACAAGCCGCTCCACATCATGCTGGTGACCCAGTGTTAGAAAATGCCCAGAATATGGGCATTCCTTTGCTTGGTGAAATGCCCCCAGAGCCCACACTGATGGACGAGCTGCATGGGCTGGTGGTGGATACCATCTTTGGCTTCAGCTACAAGGGTGATGTTTGGGAACCATTTGTCAACATCTTGAGTGTCCTAGATGCATTCACTGGCCCACCATCAGTGTCAGCATTCCCTCAGGATGGGATGTGGAGAAGGAAAACTCTGGAGAAATCCCGCCAGACTTGCTTATCTCTTGATGGCACCCCAAAAGTCTGCAACCCAGTTTACTGAAAGCTACTGCTACTTGGAGGGTTGTGTCATGCCACCTACTTTGGAAAAGAAGTACCAGCTGAACCTGCCATGCTACCCTGACACTGAGTGTGTCTATCATCTGCGGTGAGGGGAGATGGGTGAGCACTCTTCCCAATAAAGACTTAATGCTGGCCAAGCATGGTGGTTCATACCTGTAATCCTAGCATTCTGGGAGGCCGAGGTGGGAGGATCGCTTGAGGCCAGGAGTTCAAGACCAGACTGAGCAATAGCGAGACCCTGTCTCTACTAAAAATAGAAAAATTAGCTGGGTGTGGTGGCGTGTGCCTGTAGTCCCAGCTACTTGGGAGGCTGAGGCAGGAGGATCGCTTGAGCCCAGGAGTTGGAGGCTGCAGTGAGCTATGATGACACCCCTGCACTCTACCCAGGGCGACAGAGTGAGACTCTGTCTCAAAAAAAAAAAAAAAAGACAATGCCTCTGAGACAGGGAGTAATGACACTAAGGAGACAGTGGACGTACCATGTTCATGGACAGGAAGGCGGAGGCCATAATGGTGCTGATTCTCCCCATCTGTAGTTTCAACACCATCTGAAAGTCATGACAGGGTTTTCCCTGAAACTTGATAAGATGATTCAAAAATTTACCTGGAAGAGCAGAGGGTTGCAAATAGCTGGAACACTGCGGCAGAAGAATGGAGTGGCCCTACCTGTCCTACCAGATATAGGGACCAATTATTACAAAGCCTGTAATTAAGTCAGAGAGATATTAGCACAGAGAGAGGCACATTGACCAATGGATTGGAATTAAATTCCCAAAGATAGCGTAAGCAGGTCACGAATTTTGCTCCAATGTGGACAGGATTAGTCCCAGCAGTGGGGAGAGGAGGCTACCACTATCCTATATAAGGATCTGGGAAGTGGGAGTCCATGCCGAAAATAACGACATTGGTTCCTTGCTTCACACCATACACAAAATGCAACTCTACATGGGTTAAGGGCTTACATGTAAAAATATAATAAAATAAAGCTTTAATGTCTTGGTAGAAAATATAGACAAACTTGGGATAAGGAAAGACTTCCCAAATAAGAGCCAATAGGCATTGCCTATACAAAAAAGGATTAGTAAATTTGTACATATTAAGAGTAGGAGTTTTTGTCCATCAAAGACACCTTGAAGAAAGTGAAAAGACAAGTTACAAACTAGGGGAAGATATTTGCAATATATTCAACTGATGGAGAAATACCATCAAACATACATAAAGAATTCCTATCATGAAGAGCACAAAGAACTCAGAGGAGGATTTCAGGAAGGAGGAAAGATGTAAATTGTTATTATTATGATGACAGGGTCTCGCTCTGTCACCCAGGCTGGAGTGCAGTGGCGTCATCATAGCTCACTGCAGCCTTGAACTCTTGGGCTCAAGTGATCCTCCTGCCTCAGCCTCCTGAGTAGCCAGGACTCCAGGTGTGCGCTGCCACACTTGGCTAATTTTTAAATTTTTTGTAGAGATGGGGTCTCGCTATATTGCCCAGTCTGGTCTCAAACTCCTGGCCTCAAGCAATCTTCCCACCTGGGCCTACCAAAGTGCTGGGATAGGAGGTGGGAGCCACTGTGCCTGGCCAGGAAGATGCAAATTAAAACACCAATTAGATGCCATCTGATTGGTAAAAGCCACAAAATCCAAAAACACCAAGTGTTTCCCAAGACATATTCATGAGAAACTCACAAATGGCTGGGGGAGGGTAAATGCTTCTCACTCCTCTAAAAACCCACTGGAGTTTCTGAGCCCATTTCAGTTCACAATCCACATGTCCCAGAAATCCCCAAGGAAAAATACACACCTTCCTGCTCCTGGCCTCAGTGCCAGGTGTACACAATGTCCCCTCCGAGCTGGGGAATGTGCAGGAGGACGGGGGCATTGTTATTTGAAGGTGGGAAGGGGGGTGTATGAGTGTCCTGGGGCTGCTGTGACAAATTACCACAACCCAGGTGGCTCAAAACAACAGAAATTCCTTGTCTCACAGTTTTGAAGACCAGAAATCTGAAATCAAGGTGTCAGCGGGGTTGGTTCCTTCTGGTGGGTTGGGATGATTAAACGAGCTAGTAATACCTGGTACACAGCAAGCAGTTACTACATGCTCACTGGGAGAATAATAAAATGCGGTAGGACAGCAAAGTCTAAAGTAAGCGCTGGTTGGCAACTGGATGAGTGATCAGGGCTCAGTATACCCTCATCCCCTTGGCCCCAGATCCCTGACCACCCCTCAGCTCCAGGCAGGTTGGTCGCCTGTTTCCTCTTAAGCACAGATACCGCTGCCACCGGCTGTGGCCAAGCGAACTCCCCAGGCTGCACCAGGCGGTTGGAGCCAGACACTGTCTGCAAACTGAAACCGGGCCTGCGGCTTTGGCCACCCACTTGTGAAACCGGCTGTTGGCTGTCTCTGTTTCCTCCCTGCGAGAAAGTCCCCCAGGAAGGCTGCACCAGGGAGGGGCAGGGGGAGAGAAGGAGGGCAGAGTCAGTTCCCAGGGGACCTCGGGGAGTGACAGTGCCTCTCTGTGCCTCAGTTCTTCTATCTGCAACTGGTCGACAAGGGAGGAGGGGATCGCAGGCAGCATAGGATCCCCCTACCTCAGCTCCCTCCACTGCCTCCGTGCAAACAAGCAAGCTCTTTCCCAACTCAGGGGCTCCGCAGGGGTCTTCACTTCTGCCCGGAATCCCCCCTCACCCAAATCCTCCGCTCCTCCCCCTCCCCTCAGCCCCAAGCCACCTCTCCAGGAAGCCCTCTGTGGCTGCCCGATCAGGAAAGACACTCCCTCTGCTGCATCTTGTCACGTGTCCCACTTTATCCATCACCTTTTTTGCTGCCCATCTCCACGTTATATATTCATTGCTTCAAATGCTTAATGTCCACATCCCACCTTGGCCCCAGACCATGAGTCCCACAAGGGCAGGGATTGGTCTCAGTTGGCTCTGGCTGTGTCCCCTGTCCCCAGCCCAGGGCCTGTGAGCACACTGACTAAGCCCTGTGTCCAGGAGCTGGGGACACCCCCGTGAACACAATACAGACTCCTGATGGCAGGGGAGGGAGAAAAGCCATGTGGGTGAGTATGGTATTTAAAGGAGGTAAGGGAAACCCGGGCAAGATGGTCCCAGGCGGAGGCACAGCCCATGCAAAGGCCCTGAGGCAGAAGTGTGCCTGACTTGTTGGAGGAGCTTCGAGGGGCTGAGGCAGCCTGAGTGGATTAAGGGGGAGGAGGGAATGGGCCTTGTGGATTGGGGAGGATTTGGGCTTTCAACCTGAGGAAGGTGGGAGCCACAGACGGTTCTAGACAGAAGAGGGACAAGTCTGACTCAGGTCCCGGGGAGGGGGATGCCTGTGGGGAGTGAAAGCAAAAGTGAGGTGACCAGACAGCAGTGGCGGGGCTGGGCCAGGTGACAGAAGGGATCAGATTAGGGAGCAATTTTGCTGGTGGATGAATGGAGGGGGGGAGCAGAAAGTCAGAGGTGCCCGTCTGATGCCATCTCACAGGGGAGGAAACTGAGGCGTTGGGGGTGGAGGGATCTGGGTAAGGGAGAGGCTGGGAGGGACAGGTGGGAAGCTCAGAGGTGGCCGGGGTCCAGGAGGGAGCCCTGGAGTCCCCCTGAGTCACCAGGGCCGCCAGCTTCCTCCTGATGCAACCTCCGACCGGCCATCTCTCTGATTTTATCTCCACAATTCTGATGCTTGTCAGAGGGAGGAGCCTCCACCACCTACAGACGCCGACAGGCCTGACTCAGCTGCCCGCAGATGCGTTTACTCCCCCCACAACCCTGAGACACAGGTACTGACCCTGTTTTACAGATGGGGAAACTGAGGCTCAGAGAGGTGAAGTGGTTGTCCAGGTCGATTAGCGGCGGAGGCAGGATTCCAACCTGGGGCCCTGGCTCCAGATGCCATTCTTGGGGTGGCCTCCTGCCCGCAGGGGTCATTAAACACTCCACCCTGGAATATATTATTCAGTTCCCAGCTTCAGATGGGGGCTGGGGTGGGAGCCCCCCAATACACTAAAAATTCAGGTTTCGATTTTTCTGGCCTGAAATTTCTGTGGTCCTAGGATTGTATATGATTCATGTGTTCATTCATTCCTGGCCACCTCTGGGTGCCTGCCTTATGTGGGGTGATAGCCAAGGTCCCAGCTTGGGAGGGTCCGGGCCAGATATAGATATTCCCAGTCCATGGGTCAAGGTTACGCCAGAGGGACATACCCAGAGCTGGGGGTCTCCAGGTGTCCAGGAGGTGGGGGGGACCTAGGAGCCTGGTACCACCCTCTTCCTAAGGGTGAGGATGACAGGGGACTTCCTGACCCCAAATCCAAGCCTGGTGCCTGGTGTGGAACCCCAGAGTTTCCCTGGGCCCCCTCTGGTCCCCATTCCCAGTTGGCACCAGGCAGCCACCAACGCCACTGGGATGGGGCCTGGGCCACCTGCCAGACTGGCTGCTGGGAAACCGGCTCTGGAAGGTGGGGTTGTCGCCACCCAGCCTGTCGGGGTGGAAACTTCTGCACTGACCATTTATGGGACAGCCCCTAGTATGGCACGCTAGAGGGTAGCCAGACAGCCACAGAGCCTGGCAACTGGACCAGGGTGACCAGCGATGCCACTGGAACTGGATGACACTCTTCTTGATTGAACCTCAGTTTCCCCATTTAAAAAATGGGGAGGGGGCTATGTGGAGAGGTGGGGGCTGAGCTGTTGGGCTTTGAGGGTTAGAGAGGGGCTGTTATGAGGTTTGGGTCTTCCAAGGAGCAAGTGAGGGGCCCCTGAGGGCATGGCAGGGGCCGGAGGGTGGGTGGGGGACATTAGGATCTGGGGAAGTTCTGGGCAGCAGACACTGGCTCCGCTGGGCTTTGAGATCCTGGGGCAGGGTTGAGAGACAGACAGAGGAAGGGAGAGACAGGCAGAGAGAGACAAACAGACAGAAAGATAAGGAGAGACAGAGAGGGGAAAGAACAGAGAACAGATAGACAGAGAGGCAAGGAGGAGGGAAGTCAGAGGAGACACAGGCCTCCACCCAGAGTTGGCCAGCAGCTGGGGGTGCAGGACCGGCCCCCGGACAGAGGCCACTGAAGCCCCTCCTAAAGGCCAGAGGAGCCCCTGCCCCTGGGCTCCTGAGTGCACCATATAGGGCTTAGAATTATTAAGGATGCTGATAGCTTTGAGGGTGAGTGTCTCCTCCACCTAGCTCCCGCTCACTTTTCACAGCCCACCCCACCCAGGATTAGCTACCCCATTCCACCGATAGGGAAACTGAGGCTTGGAGAGGCCCAGGCTGCACAGCTAGTTGGAGGCAGAGCCTGGACTCAGCTTGCGCTGTGAGACGTTTGTCGACTGACTATGTAACCTCCCCCTTCACCTCCAGTTTCCAACCGGAAAGGAGACCGGCCCCTTGTCCCATCCCCAGCCATCTCGGTGGATGTTTTTCTTCCCTCCTCCTTGGTGTTTCGGTTTGGGCAGGAACCGCCACGGGGAGCAGGCGGTTCCCACCAGCAGGGTCAGCCCAGGGCGGGGACAGGAGCCAGGAGCAGCTTCAGGACAGGGGAGGGGGGAGGACTCCGGGCGCGAGCTTGGGGACCAGGCAGGTCCCGTGTTCCCTCCCCACCCAGTCCCCCGTGCCTCGGGTTCCCCATCTGGAAAGTGGGGCCTAGCGTGGTCGCAAGCCCCGTGCATGGCCGTGGGGGGCGCGTCGCTCGGGGCAGTGGAGGGTCGCCCGGACCGGGCGGGGTTTCCCACGTCCCTGCCAAGGTTCCGTCTGCTCCGCTATTAAACATTGATGAAGGCTGCTTGGTGCCCGTCCCCACCGGCGAGGCCGGCCCAACAGGCCGCCGAGCGGGGACAGAGCCAGACGCAGACACCCCAACCGGGGTGGGGGTTCAGGGCGGACCAGAGGGAGCGGGTGGGGGAGGGGAGGGAGGGGCGAGGTGTCCGCAAAAGGGGGACATCAAAGACCAGGAGAATTCTCAGCTATGACACCTAAAGCACAAGCCACGAAAGGAAAATAAATTGGGCTCCGTGAAATTTGAGACTTTTCTTCCACAAAGGACACTATTTAAGAGAATGAAAACACAACCCACAGAATGGGAGAAAAATATTTGCAAATCGCGTATCTGATAAGGGTCTAGTTGCCAGAATATATAAATAATTCTTTTTTTTTTTTTTTTGAGACAGAGTCTCACTCTGTTGCCCAGGCCAGAGTGCAGTGGCCTCAGCACAGCTCACTGCAGCCTCCGCCCGACTCCTGGGCTCCAGCGATCCTCCTGCCTCAGCCTCCCGAGTAGTTGGGACTACAGGCAGGCACCACCACACCTGGCTAATTTTTCTATTTTTTGTAGAGACGGGGTCTCGCTTTTGCTCAGGCTGGTCTCGAACTCCTGGGCTCCAGCGATCCTCCTGCCTTGGCCTCCCAAAGTGCTAGGATTACGGGGTGAGGCCACCGCGCCCAGCCTATATAAAGAATTCTTACAACTCAATAATAAAAAGATGAATAACCCAATGAAAAATGGGCAAAAGTGGCTGGGCACATTGGCCCACACCTGTAATCCTAGCACTCTGGGATGCCAAGGTGGGAGGATCCAGAAGTTCAAGTTCGCAGTGAGCTATGACTGTACCACTGCACTCCAGCCAGGGCGACACAGCCTGGGTGACACAGCGTGACCCTGTCTCTAAAAATAAATAAATAAATAGATAAATAAAACTAGGCAGAGGACTTCAATAAACATTTCTCTAAAGAAGATATACAACTGGCCAATAGGCACAGGAAAAGAAGCCCAACATCATTAGTCATCAGGAAAATGCAAATTAAAACCAGAAGGAAATATACTCCTTTGCATGCACCAGGACAGCTATAATCAAAAAAAAAAAAAACAGAAAATAACAGGTGTTGATGAGGATGTGGAGAAATTATGAACCCTCATGCGTTGCTGGAGGGAACGGGAAATGGCACCGCCGCTATGGAGAAGTCCGGCAGCTGTTCAATAAGTTAAACGTAGAATTAGCACACGACCCAGCAATTCCAGTCCTGGGTATATACCCCAGAGAACTGAAAACAGGTGTTCACGCCAGAACGTGTACACAGACAGTCATAGCTGCACTATTCACAATACCCAGAGAGTGGAAACAACCCAAATGTCCTTCAGTGGAGGAAGGGATAAATACATAGTGGCCATCCATACAGCGGGATGTTGTTCAGCCATAAAAAGGGATGAAGGCTGATCCCTGCTACAAAGTGGATGAACCTTAAAAACAGTTGACTGTCTTTTACAAAAGAACAGAACATGAGGCCGAATATTGCAGGAGTCCATCGATACGCAAATGTCCAGAACAGGCAAATCCATAAAGACAGGAAGCCGATTAGTGGCCACCAGGGGCTGGGGGAGGGGGAGTGGGGAGTGACTGCTGATGGGACGGGGTTTCCTTATTCGAGGGTGAAAATGTTCTAGAATTAGATACTGATGATGGCTGCACAACCCTGTGATCGTACTAAAGCCACTGAATTGCACACTTTAAAATTGGATTGTATGCTATGTGAATATATCTTTTTAAAAAGGAGGAACAGGCCAGGCGCAGTGGCTCACGCCTGTAATCCTAGCACTTTGGGAGGCCGAGGCAGGAGGATCGCTGGAGGCCAGGAGTTTGGGGTTGCAGTGAGCTATGACGACGCCACTGAACTCTAGCCGGGGTGACACAGCGAGACTCAGTCTCAAAAAATAAAGGAGTAATAGGCAGAGGGCAGATTTGGGGGAAGGGTGCTCCTGGCCAAGGGCCTGGCATCTGGGGGCACAGGCAATGAAGTGTAAGGGACGAAGCCGGGGCTGCCCTGTGCGAAGGGGTCATCTCCTGCAGCCCACAGTCCCCAGAACTCTCTGTGTGATGATTAGATTAGTGTCTGCCTTCCCCACCCAGCTGGGAGCCCCCTCCATGACTGGGCAGATTCCAACCTGTGCAGGACAGGGCCTGGTACACAGTAGGCACTCAACACTGACTTCTTGAATGAGTGAATGAAGCTGGACTGTGAAATCGGGGCTACCATGGTCCTGACTCTGGGAACTGCTGGGAGAAGCTGAAGGATTGACACTCTGAAGAGCCCTGGAGTAATGAGTTATACAGTAGTTGCTCAATAAATACTGGGTCAGGGCTCTGCTAAGCAAAGTCTCTTAAATCATTGAGGTAAGGATTCCAAACTCCTTCCTATTTTACAGACCGGCAAGCAGAGGCCCAGAGAGAACCTCCTGGGGGTCATTTCCTAGCGGCAGAATGAAGACTCAAAGTGGCTTCAACAAAAATGGAAAATTCTGGGTTTCAGGCATGGCTGGATCCAGGGACTAACACTCCATCTCTCTGTGCTGCTGTCATCCCTGGAGACTGTTCTCGAAGGCAGGATCCCCCATGGTGGAAAAGAGGCTCCCAAACTCAGTTTCCCCCAGTGGAAGGAGGGTGTCCATTTTCCCCACACACGCCAGCAAAAGTTCCAGCCAGCGCTCAATAAACGTTGCCTGTCTCCTACTCCTGGCCCCAAAGGGCTGTGCCTGGAGGGTGAGTTTGCGGCCAACTCCAGGGGCCACCAAACAGGGTCCTGCATGAGCCCAGGATTGGGATGGCGCATAAGGGGGCATTTAGCTGCCTGGAACCCCTGGGGGTCAGGTCACTCGGGTCACTCTGGTGAGGCCACTGACCCACTGTCCCTTCCTTTCTGTCCACTTGGTCCTGTCACTGCCTGGGCCTCCATCTCAGCCTGGAGCCCTGCCCTAAAGAATGAGGAGGACAAGGCCAGGCATGGAGGCTCATGCCTGTCATTGCAGCGCTCTGGGAGGCCGAGGCGGGAGAATCACTTGAGGCCAGGAGTTTGAGACCAGCCTGGGCAATATAGCAAGACCCCATCTCTACAAAATTTTTTTTTTTTAATTAACCAGGAGTGGTGGCACACACCTACAGTCCCATCTACTTGGGAGGCTGAGGTGGGAGGATCGCTTATGGCCAGGAGCTCAAGACCAGCCTGGGCAACATAGCAAGACCCCGTCTCTAAAAAAAGAAAAAAAAATTAGCCGGGTCCCATGGGGAAACTGAAGCCTCGCCCCTTGGGCTTCTTGCCTCCAGGCCCTACCGGCTGCCGGAGTTCTCTTCCCCAGAGCCCTCATCCCTTCCTGCCACAGAATTCAGTGGTTCTGGATGTTAATCCACCTCCTCCCTCCGAAACCGGAAAAATCTGTTGCGCAAACGCCAAAGGGAGGTGGGAGGAGGCGGGGCGGGCCGGGCCCGGGAGACACGCGCCGCTGCTGCCACCTGGTGGCCGCGCGGGGAATCCGCGACCTCCCGTCTATCACAGGTGGGATTTCAGGGTCCCCCCTTCCTACCCCCCCGGCTTTTGTGGGGCGCAGGGGCTGCCGAAGCAGGATGCGGGGGAAGTCTGGCAGTGTGGACAGGATTCAGGGTGTGTATGGGGCGCAAGGGCGCTGCTGTGGGGCGCTGGGCGTGAGACTGGGGGCGAACCAAGGCTCCTGGAATGGGGGGACCTAGCTGCCCCCTCCCGAGGCCACCGTGCCCCTGCCCAGTCCTGACTTTGAGGAGTTCCGAGCGCTCATTCGCCTCTGCCTCCCCCAGACTGGGTGCCCCTTGGGGGGTGCCAGAGGGAGGGATTAATACACGTGTGTGGGATGGATGAGTGAGTGGTTGAATTAATGCATTTTCAGGCTCCTATCTGGGGATTTTGAGCAGGACATTCAAACCTCCATCAGGGCGAAGATATACCCAAGAGGAGGCTCATTTATTATGACTTTGAACAGCTCTGCGAGGTCAACATTATGATCATCACCCCCATTTTACGGGGTGTGGAGGGCAGACAGACTAGGGCAGGACCATCACTGTCCCCAGAATGTTTACAGCCCCTCTTGCCCCCCACGCCTGGGTCCTCCAAGCCTCAAGACCCCACAGTGCTGCAGGGAGCCCTGCATCCAGACTCCCGGTCCAGTGCTCGTGGGAAGGGAAAGCCAGTCCAGGGCTCTGGGATCAATCTGAGTCCCCTTTGCCCCCCATTCCCCAGTCTATTCCACTCCAGAAAGGGCCAATGACAGGATCTGTCCCTGCCCCTTAGATGTCAGGCCCGGCTGGGTGCAGTAGCTTCTATTTCATGGTAGTTTCTAGGGTTCCCTCCATAAGACGTGTAGCAATAGGTGCCGGACAAAGTAGGTCAGGGTGGGAGGCAGGGGCGCTGGGGTCTGGGGGAGAAGGGGCCCTGGGTCACTCAGGCCCAAATTTGACTCCTGCCCGTGCTGTGTGGCCTCAGGCGAGTCACTCACCCACTCTGAGCCTCAGTGGCCACATCTGTGAAATGGAACAGCCATGGTACCTTGCAGGGGCAGTTGCGGGGATTTGGTGGGGGGGCATCATGTGAGTGTCTGGATGGAATGGGCTGGGTATGCTGTAAGCGCTTAATAACCAGCCACCACGATTGCGATAGTCAGTCTTCCTGTCTGTAAGACAAAGCGGACGTTCCTGTTTCTCCCTCAGGCCTCCAGGTGCACCAAATGTCCCAAACCTGGGTCTCTGCGTTAGGTCTCTTGGGAACAGCAGGAATCTGGCCGCCTGGGCAGAGTTGTGCCCCTGACCGTCCTGCCCTCTGGGCCCCAGGACGTCGGCCTTGGGGCATCCTGGCCCCTGTCTCCATCCTCCAAGGACAGCTCTGTGTCCGGGGCTAGCTCAGGAGCACCCCAGGGCAGCTCTGTCTTCTCCTTGAGAGGCTCAGTCCCCTCGTACTTGTCCCAGGACATCTCTACCACTAGGGCCTGTGGTAGGGACACCTCTTCCTGGAAGTCCGCCGGGTTGATCCACTGCCAAGTCTGGAGAGAGGGTGGGGCCAAGGCTGTGGGCGGGGCTCTGTTTCCCACTCGCACGAGGGTGGAATGGGCCAGGCCCCTGCTGGCTAAATCCTCTAAAATTCCGAGACCAATCTGAGGATCGACTTTGCTTCAGTGACCCCCACGCAGCCCTTCTTGGGAAGAGCACCCACATTTCTCTTTGGAAAATCGCTTCTCCTGTCCTCCCAGATGGTGTGTTTGGGCAGTGCACAGACCCCACCCCAGTTCTAGCAATGGGCGTGCGATCCTGGCCCAGCCAATCAGAGAATTTCAGCCCCCCCCCCCCCCGTTTCCAGCCATAGGCTCAGGGAAGGGCATGTGTCCCAAGCTGGGCCAATTAGTGATGGCCCTGAGACTTTTGCTTCAGTTAATGGGGACAACGGACACCCTTCCTCCAATAGGGGAAGGCTGAGCCTGCCTAGGAGAGAATCCTGCAGGGAAGACAGCAGCACAGAGAGATCCAGCCCTAGTGCCTGGATTCAGCCATGTCTGAAGTCCACCTCCTTGGGATTTTTTTTCCCATCAGGTTCCCTTTCTGTTGAAGCCACTTTCAGTTTTGTTTCTCCTGCTAGGAAATGACCTACAGGAGCTGCTTCTCTGGGCCTCTGCTTGTCTGTCTGTAAAATGGGAAGGGGTTTGGAGCACTGGCTTTGGAGTCCCTACCTCAATGGATTGGGGGAGAATAAAACAAGCAAATGCATGGCCATTGCTCAGCAGAGCCCTTGCCTAGAGTGTGCACCCCACGAACAGGACCCAGAGTTAGAAAAGGAGTCCTTACCTGCTTCCCCTGGCTGCTGGGGAACTCGATGGCAGAGCTGGCGTAAGGTGTGGGCAGGAGCGGGCACAGGAGCCGGGCGGCCCTGGGGAGGAAGGGGGCAGTCAGGGGAGCAGCGCTCCTGTCTGTGCTTTCTCTTCCATTGTTCTGCCTTGACTGTTTCATCTCCGTCAGGTCATAAAGGCTGTGAGGGTGGGATCGGGGCAGGGAAGGAGGGGAGCAATCCTACAGATTCGGATTCAAATCCCACCTCTGCCCCCACTGCTGGGTGCCCCGGGCCAATTTCTGACCATCTGGGCCTCAGTTTCCTCCCGTGGAAAGTCGGCACAACCAGATGCCCAGTTGATGTGAGAGGTTATTATTCCTGCCACGATTACGGAGCATCTCGAGGGAGAAGGTGGGAGTTACCAGCTCAGGCCGAGGTAGCCGAGGACGCCCAGGAAGAGGATGCTCACGAAACTCCCCAGAGACGCGAGCGGGATGAGCAGATCGGAAACCTGGACTTCTGAGGGTGGGAGAGCTCGAGTTGGAGGAGGGACAGCCCCTGTCTCTTGTTCAGGGGGGGAGCAGGGAGGGCCGGGCCCCACCCCCCACCAACTTGCTGCTTCATTGTCCTTATCTGGGAAGAGGGGGACCACGGAACCCACCCGCTCGGTAGCCAGTGAGGAATAAAGGCCTGGCCCACAGTGAGTGTTCAGGACGCTGTGACTAGGCCCCTGCACACTCACACTCGGCCCGCGTGGCTGCCCTCTGGCCCCAGACCTGCCCGCCCCCCACCAAGGCTGACTCGTTAGTTCTCTTGAATCCAGCTGGTTCTCCTGGGTCTGAAATTACACCGTGGCATGAACAGGAATCATTTGGTCCCTGAATCTGTCACGGCCATGCACCCCAGGACAACAGAGCCTGTGTGCTTCTTATCCTTTCGATGAGAGAGACACTCATTTATTCATCCACTTAATAAACAGCCCCCTGCCCCTTCTTCCTCCCCAGGAGACCCCACCTAGGCTGGGGGAGGCAGAGTTTGACCCAGATACCCCCAACCCCAGGATGTCAGAGCAGGGAGAGGGAGCAGCGGTAGACGGGGGCGTGGCCAGAGGGAGGCAGGGAAGGCTTCCTGGAGGAAGGGTTTTTTGAGCTGGGTTTTGAAGGGTGACTAGGAGTTTGATGATGGGGAAAACAAACATTCCAGGCAGGGGGAGCCTGCATGGCTGAGGCCCCTGGAGTGTGAGGAAATGTTCATGAACAGAAGCTGCAGGAAAAGGAGGTGAAGGAGGTGGGAGCAGATTGGGCTGGGATTTTCTCCTGAGGGTGATAGGGAGCCATGGAGGGGATGTGAGTGAGGGCAGGGCTGCTCAGATCTTTATGGGAAGCTGGGGGCTGTGCATGCTGGGGACATAAGTGGGCCCTGCCCCCTCCACTCACCGATGCTGAAGCGCTGGGGCTGGCTCCAGGCACCCCTGAGCCACGCCGTGTCTGCTCGCACCTGGACTGTGTAGGCTGTGCCAGGCCGCAGGCCACGGAGCGTGGCTTGGGTCTCTGTGGGCTTCACGGGCTGCTCTGCAGCGGGGAGGCAGCCATGGGTCTTGGGACCCCTTTACTTCCCTCCAGCCATATCCACCTCCTCAGCGCTCCCCACAGGCACCAGCTGAGTCCCACCTCAGCGCCTTCGCACTGGTGGCTGCCCCTCCTGGTTCACCTTTCCCCCAAACGCCCACGGGGTTCCCTCCCTCCCCTCCTTTGGGTCTTTAGAGTCAAGGTTAAGTTTAGCTTCGTCTGTTTCGTCCCCCGACTGCCTCCAGCACACGGCAGCACCTCAATCAGTGTTTGCGGAATTGAACGAATCTAACAAATAAAACACTTCATAACAACCCTCAAAAGGAGAATACTGGCCCTGGCTGTCATCGAGAAGACAATATTCCTGGAACTCCAAATCCAGATTCTCTGAATATATTCAAGAGGAATCTTCCTCGAAAGAAATTTTGGGGAAATTGGTAAATCTGGCCGGACGGTCAGATCTGTGTGCCTGATCCTCCGTGGTTTGGCTTTTGGCAAGTTGGTTTTCGGCAAATAGGCTGCCTCCAGCTGTGCCACCCTAAATATGTCACTGACCCCCACTTGGCCTGTTTCCCCTCCAAACAAAGTGGAGGTGGCCAAGATGATGGCAGCGTACCTATGTCTTTGATGCCAGGACAACCTCGCGCTGTGCCCCGTGCTGGGTGCTGGGGACGGTGGGAGTAGGGGGTGGGGCAGGACGTGGACTCATGTCTTGCTGGCCTCTTGCTGGGGGAGGAGGGCGGGCGAGGCCTTATCTGCAAGGCTGTGTTACCCCGCAGGGAGGACCGGAGCCCTCAATGGGTGTAACCACCAGGTGCCTCCAGCCCTGGGGAGACTGTCACAGCCAGGGCGGGAAATGACACCTGCCCTGTAGTTTCTCATTTCTTTCCCTCCTGAAGGGCAGGAAGGGACACTGGACTGGTCTCAAATCCAGGTTTGTTGGGTCTTTGGGCAGGTGGATTCCCCTCTCTAGACCTCAGTTTCCCCATCTATGGAATGGGGACAGGACAGTCATCCCTGCTTGATGGGAGTTGAGCTGCTGATACACGTGAAGGGTTGCCACAGACGTGCCTGGAACATTGTGAACACTTAGCTGATGCCCACCCAACCCCCTCTGGGGGTCTGGAAAGGGGCAGTCAAGACCCTTGGGTCCAGGCTGGGTGGGGTGGCTCACACCTGTAATCTCAGCACTTTGGGAGGCTGAGGCAGGAGGACCGCTTGAGGCCAGTTCAAGACCAGCCTGGGCAATATAGCAAGACCCCATCTCTACCAAAAATTTTAAAAATTAGCCAGGCGTGGTGGCATGCATCTGTAGTCCCAGCTACTCGGGAGTCTGAGTCATGAGGATCCCTTGAGCCCAGGAGTTCGAGGACTGCAGTGAGCTATGATCATGCCTCTGTGCTCCAGCCTGGGTGACACAGTGAGACTCTAAGACCCCTGAGTCCAATTCTGTTGCTTTAAGGGTGGGAAAACTGAGGCCCAAAGAGGGGCGGTGAGGTGCCCAGGGTCACACAGCAAGGCAGACCTCAAGCCGAGACCCCTTCCTCCCCCGGCTGGACCTGCACTGCCTCACGTACCTGACACCTGGTGGCTGTCTTCATCTTGGCAGCGCACGACATACTCCTTCAGGATGCCGGGACAGGCGCTCAGCAGGGACGGTGTCCAGTCCACAGACACGGAGTCCCGGCTGTGGTTCTTCACTGAGATGTGATGCGGGATCCCGGCCCCTGAGGCTGCAACCAGCACCATTGCGACAGTCAACACCAAGAGCACTGGTTGAGCACTTCCTGAATGCCCAGCCCAACACCGTCCAGAGACAGGGGTGAACTTGACCACAACGTCAGGTGGGCCTGGGTTCGAATCCTGGCTCTACCACTTGGTTGCCGTCACTTTACTTCTCTGAGCCTCAGTTTTTAATCTATAAAGTGGGGCAGTGCCGCTCAGGGTGTCTTTGGAGTCCACTGAGTTGACTTCCATGTGTCCAACCTGACATGCAGGAGGTGCCTCCAGTTTGTTCCCTCCTCCTGACACCCCAAGCCGCTGCTGAGTCCTCTAGGGAGATGAGCCTGCAGGTTTGGGCCACTCACCATTGCCCCCAAAGTGGTAAGTGGATAGGACCGTAGACCACGTTGTGGCTTTCTCCGGGTGTGCAGAGGCAAAGATCGTGATCTGGTAACACTCCTCCTGCCCCATCGCCCCGGATGCTCCGCTCCAGCTGTAGGTTGCTGGAAGGAAAAGCAGGGGCCAGGCCACTAGATTGCGTTCCCACCTCTGCACCTTTGCATGGCTGTGCCATCTGCCAGGAACTCCTGGAACACTCCTACTCATGCTTCAAAGCCCTTGTACCAATGCCCACTCCTCCAGCACCCCTTCCCTATGCAACTCCCCCAACCTGTCCCTGTCCCCCTCCAACCCATGGGCCCGGGGCGTCTGTGTCCAGCTCTGTCTCCTCAGTCTGGGAACTGCTGGAGAAACAGGCTGAGCGGAGGCCCCGGCCAGGCCCAGGGCAAGAGGTGAGAGAGCAAAAGTCTGCCTGAGCCACACAGCCCCCCTTACCCGCCAGAGGCCTCGTTAATTTGCCAGCAGCATCTCACTAGCTGCCACCTTCCCTGGTGCAGGCGAATATTTAGCAAACACCCCGGGATGTGAGATTCATTACCCGCGGGGTGCAACCTGCCCGGGGCTGAGCTCAGGATCCCGGCAGGAGGCTGCAGACCCGCATGGATGAGAAGGTCCAAGTCTCAGCCTGTGCCCACCTCTGTGTGGCCTCCAGTAAATGGCAACACATCTCTGGGCCTTTGACACCCCGTATGTACAGTCCCTTAGGTCTGAGCCAGCCAGGAGCTATGTAGGACATAGAGGCAGAGACAGGGTAACCGACATTACTGTACCCATTCCAGCCGGATCTTGGGCTTGGGGTGCAGTCAGAGTACAGGTGGCAAGGCTCCCATCCTGGCCCTGGGGCTGCCACTCAATGCAGTATGTCATGCCCTGAGCCCGGGCTGGCCAATGCATGGTGGTCCCGTTGGTTCCGACGCTGATGTTCAGAGTCCCCGGTGCTGGAAGGTGATGAAAGTCACATCAGAGTGTTTGAATGAGCTGAGTCATCCTCCAGCCCGACTGTGTGTTCCCTGCCAAGACATCCACCATCAGGGCTCTCTGTTCCACCATTCCTCCCGCCTCCGGCCTGGTGGGTGGCTCCTGCCGCAGCAGATGCCTGGCCACCCACCGCTTGCCTCGCCTGGCAGAGAGTGTGATGCAAGACCAAGCCTCCCCGGCCTGGCCGGACCCACTCGTGGTCTCATGCCAAGCTCAGAGGCACGAGCACACACCCACTCAGTCCCTGGGCAAATCCCTCCCACTCCCTGCAGCAAGGGCGTCCGCAACCATCTCAGAGAGGTGGGTACTGCTTCCAAGTCTGAGCACAGCAACTACCATTTAGTTTTTGTTGTTTGGAGAGAGGGTCTTGCTCTTTTGCCCAGGCTGGAGTGCAGTGGCATCATCATAGCTCACTGCAACCTCACACTCCTGGGCTTAAGTGATCCTCCTGCCTCAGCCTCACAAGGTTGCTGGGTGCTCAGGCACAAAATTTAAGGGGGCACCAAAAAGCTTAGTCACCAAGATAAACAATGTTTTAATGTAATATATTTACACATCAAAATGAACGCAAAAATATATGGTGAGCACTGTTCACAACAGCCAAAAGGTAGAAACAACTCAAATGCCCATCAACTGATCAACAGAATATGGTCCACCCACACAGCAGAATATTATTCAGCCATCAAAAGGCATGAGGCACTGACACCTGCTACAACGTGGATGAACCTCGGAAACATGCTGAGTGAAAGAGCCAGACACCAAAGGCCACACAGTGTGTGACTCCATCGATATGAAATGTCCAGAACAGGCAAATCCACAGAGACAGGAAGCAGATTAGTGGCTGCCAGGGGCTGGGGGAGGGGAAGTGGTGGGTGACTGCTAATGGGGACGGGTCTCCTTTTGGGGGGATGACAATGTTCTGGAACTAGACAGAGGTGGTGGTTGCACAACCTGTGAGTGTACTAAATGCCACTTAATTGCTCACTTTAAAATGGTTAATTTTGCTATGTGAATTTTAGATCAATAAAATATATGTATATGAAACAAAATATCAAGACAGGATCAACCCTACCCTGTACTTGCATAACCCTGCCTTGTTCACCTCACCCTGATCCTGGCCCTGGTCCCAATAAAACTTTAGTTACAAAAACACGTGGACAGCCTGGGCTATAGTTTGTTGGTTAGAATCTTTTAAAAATATTGCATTATATGGCTGGGTGTGGTGACTCACACCTGTAATCCCAGCACTTTGGGAGGCCGAGGTGGTAGGATCGCTTGAGGCCAGGAGTTCAAGACCAGCCTGGGCAACATAGTGAGACCCTATCTCTAAAAAAAAAAATTTTTTTTTTTTAATTAGCTGCATGTGATGGTGGCACCTGTAGTCCCAGCTACTCAGGAGGCTGAGGCGGGAGGATCACTTGAGCCCAGGAGCTTTAGGCTGCAGTGAGCTATGATGATGCCACTGCACTCCAGCCTGGGCAACAGAGCGATATGCTGTCTCAAAAAAAACCAATTCATTATAGCATTATGGATCTGATCTTGACTACTGAATTTTTGACACATCCCTAAATTAGTCACCCCCTTTAACTTTTCTGCCTCGCTCACCTCACCCTGGTCTAGCTGAGGCTTGGAGTAGGTGCTCAGCTCTGAAGGGCCCTCCCACGGCCCTCCCCACCCAGAGGAGGCACCTGTGTGGGTGTAGGCAGGAATGTGCCATGTCTGGTTCGGGCCGGGGCCAAATCGATTCCAGGAGACAACAGTCACGTTGTAGGCAGCACCCGAAAGGTAGACCATTTTCCCCAGGCGCAGGGTCCTGTTGGCCGTGGCCTTACAAAGGCAGGACAGCATGTGCAGGTGCACTCGGTAGGTCACTTCTACACCAGACGCGGGCCCTTGGCAGCCTTCTGGAAGCTCATGCTGCTTCGGCTGTCGTATGAGAGACAGATTATGGGGACCTGATCACACTCATCATGCCATGGGCATTCGGCAGGACACAGCCTGTGAGGACAGACTTGGCCAAGGGCCGCAGCCAATGACATGCACCAAAACTTTAAAAAACAACAAACCTAGATGCTGGCAAAGCTGCTGGGAAACAGGCATTCACATCCAGCACACACGCAGTTTTGAGGGGCAAAAATTGACAAAACCCACTGAGATCCAGTAGAAAAAACGGTTTTCATTTTTGGACCCAGTTACCTCAAGCCCAAAAATTTTTTTCCCAAGAAAAGGAATTTGAATTGAAGGAAACATGGGGCATGAAGGAGTTTTGATACAGCCTTATAGTAATGGGCTTATAGCAACAGCCCATTAGGGACCTGGCTAAGTCAACTATAGTGAAGTCAGTGGGTTGGTTTTACCCCTGATAGAAACTTTCCCTCTGTGCCTCAGTTTCCTTCTCTATAAAATGGAGCCAATTAGACTGCACTTAATGGGGTTGCTTTGGTACTTGAAGCAATAATCTCTCACCTGAGCCAATGCAGTCACTGTCACCTCCTTCCTGGCCTTCTGGCTTCTGCCCAATCGCCCCACAACTTTCCCCCCAGAGGAGCCAAAGAGAGCCCGTAAACACCCATGTGCAAGCATGTCCCTCTCCCGCTCACACACACTCCATGGCTCCCTATTACCTTCAGTGTTAAACCTACCATCTGCCCGGTCCCTGCCACCTCCACATCTTGTCTCCCACTTGCTCGCCCCCCTCCAGCTGTTTTGCCTCTCGCTGTCTGCCCCAGGCCACCACAGCCCCGCAATGCCCCGTTACCTCCTGGTGCAGGGTCAGCCGCCGCCTCCCGTCCTGGCCGAGCTGCTCCACCAATAACCTCACCTCAGGCTGTGCCGGGGGTTCTGCGACCAAAACCAACCCAGCCGGGTGAATCGGAGGGAGAGGCGTTTTCTTCGTAAATTATGAATTTGTCACATTTACAGAGTGAAACCAGCTCACCGCCCCGAATGCAGAGAAGGGAGAGCAAAGGGAAGGAGGGAAACCGCTATTCCCTGCATCTCCGTGCCCCAGGGTCCCTGTCACCGTGACTTCGTGTCGCCCAAGCTTTGCTTTTCTTTCCTTCTAAATTTTTGTTTGTTGTTTTGTTTGCTCCAAGTTTTTCTTTGAACACAAACATGTGTTTGGCGTGGCCGCGCCCCTCACTCATTTCCCCGTTGCCCAGAGTTGGGGCGGCGGTTAAATTTCCCCATTTAACCCCCCAGGCAGGTGGCATTGGCCCCGAGACACTGTGAAGCTCGGCCTGATGGTTCTTACTTGACAAAGCCCTCACGCGGGCTCGGCAAGGCCCAGGCAGTGAGGCCACGTGCTGCGCGGTGAGGGTTCGAGTGCTCATTTCCCGCCGCCTTATTTCTAACACCCGCTGCCTTCTTTCTTTTCTTTCTGTCTTTCTTTTTTGAGACAGGGTCTTGCTCTGTCACCTGAGCTGGAGTGCCGTGGCGTCATCACAGCTCACTGCAGCCTCGACCTCCTGGGCTCAAGCGACCCTCCTGCCTCAGCCTCCCGAGTAGCTGGGACTAGAGGCACATGCCACCACCATGCCCGGCTAATGTTAAAATTTTTTTGTAGAGATGGGGTCTCGCTATGTTGCCCAGGTTGGTCTGAACTCATGGCCTCAAGTGATCCTCCTGCCTCGGCCTCCCAAAGTGCTGGGATTACAGGTGTGAGCCACCGTGCCCAGCCGCCACCACCTTGTTACTAATATCTGCTGCTTTATTTCCAATGCCTGTCCCCACTCCTGTGACCCAGGGCACTCTCACCAGGGGGGACGCACACAGGGCTGCTCCAGCTGCTCCAGGGACCTCCTGGAGCCCCCAGCCGGAGCTGCCGCCGTCGTAGCTGGAATTCCTGGGCCACCTCCATCTCCAGGGGGCAGAGGCAGGACTCTGGGGAGAGGCAGGTCAAACATTAGGCTGTGGGAATTGCTCAGGGATTGGCACTGTTCACTTAGCCATCATGCACTTATTGAGCTCCAATTGTGTACACAGCCATGCACTGGGCCCTGGGGACTCAGCAGGAACAGGCCAGGCCCTGTCCTTATGGGGCCTCCAGATTCACCCACTTCTGTTCCTGCCCTGGGTTCAAGTCCCGGCCACCCCTTTGGTTGTGACCTTGGCCAATAGCTTCTCATCCTCAAGACTTAAGTTGTTTTCTCACCTGTGAAATGGGAATAATCCAATATCTGAACTACAGAGCAGGGCAAGAGGCATACAAAGAATTTAGCATTGGGCCCAGCATACAGTAGGTGCTCAATTAATGCTAACTTGCTGCAGCTGTTGCTGTTGTTCTTGTTAGTACTATTATTCTCACCAGTATCACCTTGGGGTCCGCAGTCACCCTAGAATGAAAATGTATTTATCTATTATTTTGCATTTTGGTGTTGAAAATATTTTGTTTTAAAAATGTTTTAAATCATTTTACGAAATACAATGTGGGACTTGAGATTGGATTCAGGGACCGAAAAAGGACATTCATGGGAACAGCAGTGACAGCCAAATAACGTCTGGAGTTTATGTAAGAAGTTGACGTTACAGGAACGTGGGCAGAGGGTGTACGGAATCTCTCTGCAGTACTTTATGTTGTGATTTTCCTGAAGGTCTGAGATTATCCCAGAAGAAAAAGTTTATTTTAAAAAAATTGTATTAGGACACAAAATGGTGACTTCAAAACCTGTTTGTCTGTGGTGTTGGACCCAGCCTGTCCCGCACCGCCCGTGTCACCCTCAGCATATTTCTCAACATCCTGAGCCTCAGTTTCCCCATCTGTAAAGGAGGCTCAGAGCGTCAAAGGAAGAATGTGTTTAGCGGCTGCAAATAAAACACAAAGAGACGCTCCTTACCATCAGGGGCCCCATGTCACCTGCCCCTGGCTGATATCATGCCCGTTTACCTGATGGGGAAACTGAGGCTCAGGGAGGGGCAGAGTGTTTGGAGGGAAGATGGGGCTGAAGCAGAGGCAGCTACTTGCCCTCACGATGCTCCCAATCTGAGGGAGGAGGAGGTGAGCCACAGTTTAGAGGCTGGGGTGGAGGTGGGGCCTCTGCCTCCTCCAAGCTGGGGGACCCTTGGGGACCAGGTCAGGGATGAGGTTTCTCGCAAGCTCAGCTCTGCCCTGCCAGAGAGTAGCTGAGGGATGGATGGATGGATGGATGGATAGAAGGGTAGCTTCCTGGGACAGGTGGCCCTGGGGCTGGACCCTCAAGGCTGGACTGGATTTGCATGTGTTCAGATGAAGAGGAGGGCACGCAGGTGAGGGGAACCGCATGTGCAAAAACAAGGAGGCTGTAAACCCAGGGCATGGGCAGAGAGTGGCAGCCATTCAGGAGGGTGTCAGAGGAAGCATGAGGAAGGTGACGGGGCATGACAACGAGGATGGCCCCCTGAGGGTAACGGGGAGCCATGGAGGGTGTGTGAGCAGGGGAGGTCACGGTCAGATCTGACCTCGGGGGCTAGACACGGGGCGAGAGTGGAGGCTGTTTGGGAGGGGTGACAGCTGTAGAGATGGTGAGACAGATTTGGAGGGGGATACCCTGGAGAGGCCTGTGTCCGCCCCTGACCTGGGAAATAAACTCACCAATTTCCATGGACCGCTGGGCGTCCGGTGCCGGAATTGCACCTCGGCCCCATTCTGGTGGGCTGGGGTCTCCCACTCCATCAGCAGCTGCCCCGCTGACCTGGACACCTTGATGTCTCCCAGGGGAGGGTCATATTTAACTGAAAGCAGAGGTGGGGATTGGGGAAGGGCATCCCGCATGTATGTGAGTTGACAGGTCTCGAATATTCCAGAAAATTGGCCCATGCCCCGCCCAGCCCAGGGTAACCAACTGAGTCCCCCAAGTGTGAATTAGGGACAACCTTGCAGGTCCCTGGAAAGCCTGGTATTCTATGATTCAAAGAATCAAGATTTATACACAGGATCCTATTAGCGAAGACATCTTTAAAATATTAATACCCACTGTTGGCAAGGCTGAGGTGAGACAGGCACTTTTGTAAATTGCTGGTGAGAGGGTCATTGATTCCATTTTTTTGGAGGACTATTAGGGAAATCTTACTAAATTTTTAGACCCATTTCAAGGAGACTGACCTAAGGAGAGACATAAATCGTTCTTGCTGCATCTTGGTCATACCATGCCTGATTCTTTTTTAAAAATTTATTATTAGTGTATAAATTTAAGGTGTACAACATGATGCTTTGATATGCATCTCCATAGTGAAATGATTACTACAGTAAGCAATTTAACATATCCATCACCTTTTTTTTTTTTTTTTTGAGATAGGGTCTCGCTCTGTCGCCCAGGCTAAAGTGCAGTGGTGTCATCATAGCTCACTGCAACCTCAAACTCCTGGGCTCAAGCGATCCTCCTGCCTCAGCCTCCCGAGTAGCTGGGACTACAGGCACACGCCACCACGCCTGGCTAATTTTTCTATTTTTTGTAGAGACGGAGTCTTGCTCTTGCTCAGGCTGGTCTTGAACTCCTGACCTCAATCAATCCTCCCACCTCAGCCTCCCAAAGTGCTGGGATTACAGGCGTGAGCCGCCGCCCCTGTCCCCATCACCTTCTATAGTTACCTTGTGTGTGTGTGTGTGTGTGTGTGTGTGTGTGGTGTGGTGTGAGAACACCTAAAATCTATCCTGTTAGCAAATTTTCAATATGCAATACAATATTATAATTATAGTCCTCCTCCTGTACATTAAAACTCTAGACTTATTACGATACATAATTGCAAATTTGTACCCTTTGACCTACATTTCTACATTTCCTTCTCCCCACCCTTGGTAACCACTGTTCTACTCTCTATTTCTATGTATTTGAATTTTTTTTATTCCATATATAAGTGAGATCATGCAGTATTTTTGTTTCTGTATCCAGCTTATTTCATTTGGCATAATGTTCTCCAGGTCCATCCATGTTGTAGCAAATGAATGATTTCCTTCTTTTGAAAGGCTGAATAATATTCTATTGTATGTATCTATCATCATTTTTTTTATCCATGCATCCATCTACAAACACTTAGGTTGTGTCAGTATCTTGGCTGTTGTGAATGATGGAGAGCTTGCCTGATTCTACCTCAGGGCCTTTGCACGTGCTGTACCCCCTGCCTGGACCACATTTCACCACCTTTATTCCCGCTGGATACTTTTTATCCTTTATGGCTCAGTTCCAGCCAGGGGCCTCCCTGACCTCCCAGTATAATCACCATGTATAATCACCACGCCTTGGGCCAGGTGCGGTGGCTCATGCCTGTAATCCTAGCACTTTGGGAGGCCGAGGTGGGAGGATTGCTTGAGCTCAGGAATTCGGGACCAGACTGAGCAAGAGCGAGTCCCTGTCTCTACTAAAAATAGAGCACAGGAGCACACAACTGTATGCTAAATACATGTTGCTGAGTCACGAAAACAGAAATTAAAAGTCCAACAGGGTCCTGGCAACGTTGTGGATAGCAGACACCAGAAGCAACCTAAATGTCCAACGATAGGGGATGGGCAAGGGGCCCATGAGAAACCTCCGTGTCACATGCAGTGCTTGTTGTGACAATATCTGGAAGTATCAAGCCCCTTGCCAGGGGCCTGGAATCCCCCCAGATCCAGGTTTGGGGCCTGGAGGCTTCTCTGGGCATAGAACGGACAGGGAGGAGAATGGGTTTCTGACCCGAGCTGTAGAGCTGCAGGGTGATCTCAGGTGACTTCTCTGTCCGGTTTGCGGCCCGGGATTCCACCCAGAGTGTGACGGTATAGAGGACAGACACCCCGTCCTGGTCGGAGAACCGCAGCCTCATGGCTGAGCCTGCAGTGAAGTAGCAGCAGCGCCCGGGGCTAAGGCTGCAGGGAAGAGGATGTCGGTGCCAAGGACAAGGATCCTTTTCTACCCCCTTTATTTCCCCTCCCCTAGCTTGGGGGTTCCTTGGGGATCAGCCTGGGTTTGAGGGGTTTGAGGGACCCCAGAATCTCCCAACGTGGGCTGCCACAGGAGAGAGGAAAAAATGGGTGGATGGATGGGTGGATGGATAAGGGAAAGGGTGAGGAAGAAGGGAGGGCTAGAGGGACCCTCATGGCCACCCACACCGGGATGCCCACCCTCACTGACCCCCCAAAACCCCCCCAACCCTCCCTTCTCAGATGCAAAGCCAAGGCCCAGGGAGGCGTAATGACACGGCCAAGGTCACACATCTGAGGGTGGGGGAGGCAGGAGCAAGGGTGGGATGGTGGATGAGGGTTTGAGAACCGTGGTGGGGTCCTCACCAACACATCAGGAAGTGTCTGACCCCAGCTGTGGGGCCCTCATACCGCCAGGAACATTCGTAAATGGCGCTGAATATCCGGTAGCAGCTCAGGTCCTTGGGGCCCGAGGCTGAACCTGGAAGAGATCCCGTAGGTTTGGGAATAGACCAGAGTGTATGTGCGGGGGGTCTCCACACCTGGGATGGATCTTTGTGACACTTATGTCTTCCCCCTGATGTGGCTCTCGGCACCCTCCCTGTGTCCTCCTGGCCTTGTCTCCCACCATCCCTTGGCTCAACTTGGTCCTGCCCTAGCATCCTCCTCACCAGCCCTCAGACGTGCCAGATTCACTCCTGCCTCAGGGCCTTTGCATGTGCTATGCCTGCTGCCTGGCATGCCCTTCCTCCAGATTTTGACTTTCTGGTTTCTTCCTCAGTGTCACTTCCTCGAACACCAGCCAACCCAAAGCAGTCCCTTTCCTGTCTAACCCTCACCCCCCTCTGTTCTGTCATAGCACGTCCTCATAGGCAGTATGGACATTTGTTTGCCTGTGTCCATCTCCTCCGCTAGACCGTGGACTTGAGAGGCCAGTTGGGCTCACAGCTGATCCCCTAGATGTCTAGAATTGTGTCTGCACATAGTAGGTGCTCAGTAAATAGTTATTGACTGAAAGAACAGACAGCGTGCCTGCTCAGTGCCACACCCTTTGTGGAGTGCATCATGAGCATAAATGTTCCAGCAATGCCTGTGGTGAGTTGGTGGGGGGACTTCAAAATCCTTAATAACAGGTGCTTTGTCCCATGCACTGACCAATCTGAACAGATAACAGACGCCAACCCCATGACCCTCCTGGGAAGGAGACAGGGCTCAGGGAGTGGGGTGACTGCTCCAGGACACCCTGAACCTGGTGAGAGTGGGCCAGCAGGTTGTGGGGCCGGGGCTCCGAAGACCCCAGGTGGGGCTGGGTCTTTGGCTGGGTGGAGGGATGCTGAGGGAGGAGCTGCTGCGGGTGGGTCAGACGCAGCCCAGCATGGCCCTCCGCCTTTAATGAGGGACCGCCCCAAACCTGACTCTGCATCCGGATATGGCGGGTCCTGGAAACAGCACCCCCTGGCTCCACAGGCAGCTGCAAAGGTGACAGAGGGATAGTGACATTCTGGCCTTGCACTGTGTGGGGAGAAGGGCTCAGCCTGGGGGTCTACGTGAAAGTGATCATGAGCCCACCCACCCACCTGCCCATCCACCCCTCCACCCGTCCATGCACCCATCTATGTATTCATTCGCCCATCCATCCATCTACCCACCAATCTACCCACCCAGCCACACATCCATCCATTCAACCATCCATCCATCCACCCATCCACCTGTCCGTCTGTCCATCCATCCCCCTACCCCATCTGTCCATCCATCTACCACCCATTAGTCTTCGGAGGCTGGATAGAAAGTCCACAATGGAGACTGAGATGCATAGTTGGGGGCCTGATAGGGAGGTGCCCCCAGCAGTAAGGGACAGAAAGAGGCAGGGGTGTGCCTGGGACGCCACCAGCATCTAAAGCCGGCGTGGTGAGGGGGAGTAGAGGCGGCCTGGCAGGGAGGTGGGGAGAGGCTGCTGGAGCCAGCCCAGGGAAACACACTTGGCCCGTGAGCAGCGGGGCCAGGAACAGTTCCCCAGGAGGCAGCAACCTCCCTGGGCCACTGGCTGCCCACGCCCCTCAGGAGTGCCACGTCTGCCAGCTGTGGAACGGGGTGAAGGAGGAAGGGGAGCCAGGGCTGTGGCTCACGCCTGTGATCCCGGCACTCTGGGAGGCCGAGGCGGGAGGATCGCTTGAGCCCAGGAGTTCGAGACCAGCCTGAGCAAGAACGATGCTCACCACCACCATCAGCAAGCTACCCCGTGGGCTACTCCTCTAAAAGAATCTAGGGCCCCCCGTCTCCCTTCCCAATGCTGGTCTCCCACCATGCAGGGCCCCCAAAGGCCCTGAGCCCTTTTGGTGTGGCCAGCCCCGCCCTGAGCACTTTGCATGCATTTCTTGCATCTAAAGAGTCAGCCCCCTGCTGATGCCCAGTGAACTGAGGCACAGAGAGGCAGAGAAGTTGCCCAAAGTCACACAGCAGCAATAGCAAAGTTGGGATTAGAGTCCAAACCTAACTCTCTGCAGGGGGCTGGGCCCCTTCGCACCAGATTCCACAACGTGGGCCGTGAGTTCTGTGTTTGTGCATTCAACCCACTGCACAGTGAAAATGTTCCAAAAGAAAAATTGCGTCCGTACTAAGTACGTACAGACTTTTCTTCTTGTCATTATTCCCTAAAACAATACAATGTAACAACTATTTACATAGCATTTACATTGCATTAGGTATTACAAGTCATCTAGAGACGATTTTTTATTTTTTTGAGACAGGGTCTCCCTCTGTCACCCAGGCTGGAGTGCAGTGGCCTCATCACAGCTCACTGCAGCCTCCAACTCCTGGGCTCAAGCCTCCTGCCTCAGCCTCCCGAGTAGCTGGGACTACAGGCGTGCACCACCACGCCTGGCTAATTTCTCTATTTTTGGTAGAGGCGGCGTCTTGCTTGTGCTCAGGCTGGTCTCGAACTCCTGGCCTCAAGCGATCCTCCCGCCTCGGCCTCCCAGAGTGCTGGGATTACAGGGTGAGCCACCGTGCTCGGCCTCTAGAGACGATTTAAATTGTACAGGAAGACGTGGTTAGATGCAAATACTACGCCATTTTATATCAGAGACTTGGGCATCCACGGATTTCAATATCCGCGGAGGGTCCTGGAACCAATCCTCCATGGGACAACTGTATACACTGTATTATGTATGTATACCTATTGTACACAATATACATGATATACTATATGCATTATGTACACAATATACTCATTGAACTCTGGGAGGTGTTTCACAGGAGCCCATTTCACAGGAGAGAAAATCAAGACAGGAGGAGAGATATCCAAGTCTGACCCCATGAACCATGATCACCTATCTCTCATTTGACAGAGGGAAAGACTGAGGCACAGAGAGAAGGTACCAACCCTCAAACCAGGCCCAGAGCCTTCCATACACACACACACTCCCCCCCACCCCCAGCAAGAGGGGCCGCGGCGCCATGCCTGCCAGGATGGGGGACTCACCGCCCTGCCTGGGGAGCAGGAGGAGGAGGAGGAGACAGAGCCGGGCCACAGGCCACTCCATCGCGTCCACGTGGAGGCCTGCAGCCCCAGGGGAGCCTCTGCGCCACTGGCGAGGCCCAGCCGCCCCGTCCCCACCCCGGAACACATTGAATCAAAGCAAGAAAAAGACAAAAAAAAAAAAAAGTAAAGCATTACAGCCCATCCCAGGGCAAGTCAAAACGAAAGAGAAAGAAACTCAGGAAGTCAGCTCAGCGGTGGTGGCCTCATCCCAGCCACAAACCCACCCTTGGGGCAAGTCAAGGCGTCCTGCCCTGCTGGCCTCAGACCCCATCTGGACACCCAGGTGTCAGTCCCATGGGCCGCCTGAGGCTCTGTGCCCTTGGCTGGGTCTCCGGCCCTCTCTAGCCAACTTTGGAGACTCAGGAGCTGAAGGAGCGTCCAGTGTCCTCAGAGGTCTTGAGTTCATTCTTCCAACAAGTTGTGACAAAGTGCTTGCAGTATGCTGCGCCCCCCAAAACGCTGCCCACCTTCCCATATCCCAAACTCCAGCCTTGGGCACCTGGGTTCTGGCTTCTGTATGGTCTCTTTTCTCCTCAAGATGCCCCTTAATCTTTCCTCGTGTTCCGTTTCTCAGCCTCTGGGTACTTAAGTTTCTGACCTTGTCTCGCCACCGTCAGCAAAGCCCCACAATGCCCACGAGAAACACTGATCCAAGCTACCACGTGGATGAACCCCCAAAACATCATGCTTAGCGGACGAAGCTGGACACGAAATGGTACGTGTTGTACGATTCCATTTATATAAAATACCCAAAATAGGCAAATGTGCAGAGGCAGACAGGAGATTAGTGGCTGTCAGGGGCTGGGGGAGGCCGCAATGAGAGTGACTGCTGATGCATGCGGAGTTTCCTTCGGGGGTGATGCAAATGTTCTGGAACTGGATAGAGGTGGTGGTTGCACAACATTGCGAATGTATTCTACTAAATGTCACTGAATTGTTTCCTTTAAAATGGTGAATTTTAGCCTAGGAGGTTTTCTCCTAAAGAAAAAGATGTTCAGTGTTCAGGAGAACGGAGGAGCGAGGGGGGCGAGGGTCTCTCCTGGGGGCAGGCATCTGGGGAAACTGAGGCCCAGGCGGGCAGGGAGGAGGAGGCCCCTCCTTCAAGGAGCCTGGCCCCCGGGGCAGCTGGGCTGGCCAGGGTCAGGCGCCCAGCAGGCCATGAGGTCAGCGCCTTGGGGACAAAGAGGCAGTGTCTTCGGCCTGGCACAGTGGGGACGGGGACCCCATGACCCCACGCAGAACAGCCTTCTCCAGTGTCAGGGCGCAGGCCAGAGCAAGGGGGCGGGGGACTGATGTGTGAGGCCTGGGGGAGGGGCAGAGACAGAGAGACAGACATAAGGAAAGGGGGAGGAGGTGGCTGGAAATCTGCAAATCTGTCGACCATCCTCAGACACCCCCTCCCCCATTCCGGGAGACACCATCACCTGCCCCATTTCACAGCTGGGGAAACTGAGTCCAGACGTGCCCAGACCACCTGAGGCCCCCAATGGACATGAAGAGATGGATTCAAACTGCCCCCAGTGGAGCACAGAGCTTTGCCCCTTTCAGGAGTGAAGGCCACACCCCAAGGGTCTCCCCACCCCCCACCAAGGTTGGCTTTCCCAGGCCTCAGTTTCCCCACCCGCAAAATGGGCTGTTGTGAGCATGAAGGAGGGCGTGGCTCTCGGTGAATGCTGCCCACCAGCTGGCCAGTGTGATTTGTCATTTTTGGTGCCTCCAGTGGCTTCTGCCTTGTCACACCTCTTTCCCACACTCCCAAAGTCAGAGCAGCCACTGGAAAAACTTTGAGGGAGGGATGAAGCTAGGAAGGCGGGCACCAGGCTGAAGGGCTTGGTCTTCTCCTTGGGCACTGGGGAGCCATGGTTGGTGTGTGAGCGGGAGCGGGGGGGACCCCAGACAAATGTGAGATGGCATTTCTACCCATAATGAGGTCACAGCCTGAGCTCACTCTGAGGTTCACCACATCCCCCCACCCCCATGCCACATTGCCACATCTTGCCACGCCCACCTCCTTCCCTCCCGCTCTAGGCCTGCCTGCTGCCTACCCCAGGAGGCCCTGGGGGCCCCTTACTGGCCCCTCCTGGCTGCCCCAGAAGCTCAGCTGACATAAGCTCCCAGGACTGCCCCACTTTCAGATGCCCCACAGACTGGGGGGAGGAGGAGGCAGGAAGGACCAGGTCACAGAAGCCCTGGAAAACATGACGAGGGGAACTGCCGCACTTCCCCACCCCTTCACTTCCGCCTTCTTCTCAGGGAAAGTGACCCTCAGCGCGACACGTGGCCAAGGGACCCTGCTGCCCTCGAGGGGCATCTAAAGAGGGTGTTGAAGGATGAGTAGGAGTTTGCAAGGAGAAAATCTATTCGTTCATTTAACAAATACACTCATAGGCACCATTCATCAGTAAGAACATTTTTTTATTCAACCAGCAGCTAATGCCTCTAGAGGATCATTTGAAGACGTTTTAAAGACGACGTAGGAGGCTAATAAGAAAACAGTTCATTCAAAAGCCACAGTCCCTGATGCCCTTCATGGAGACATTTGAGGAGGATTTTGATGGATGTGTAGAAGTTCACAAGAAAAAATGTATTTGTTCATTCAATAAATATTCTCTGTTGCTTCTCAAAGAGAATTTGAAGTAGATTTTGAAGGATGCATAGGTGTTCACCAGGAAAAATTGCATTTGTTTATTCAGTTAGTCAGTCAGTCAATAAACACTCCCTGTTGCCCATTGAAGGGTCATTTGGGAGGGAGTTCTGTGTAGTTCTGCAGATGGAGCAGGGGCATTTGAGACCTCTCTGGTGGCTCTCCCTCTAGCAGGTCCCCATTTGCCCAGCCCAACCACCCCTGGCTCAGGGAACCTCTCTTTTCCCAGGATTCCAGCTAAAGTCTCAGGGAAGGCTCTGATTGGCTGAGCTTGGGTCAGGGTCACACGTCCACTTTGAACCAGTCACAGCAGCCGAGGTCAATAAATGACTCTGGGTCATATGTCCACGTCAGCCTGGACTAAAGGAGAACTTTGAGGCAGAACTAGCCAGAGTCAGAACAGTTAGCCATTACAGGACATGAGCTTCCCATCACTTGGGGTAAGCAAGCTACAACCTGAAGTTTATTTAGTGTAGGGTTGCCAGATAAAACACAGGGCACCCAGTTAAATTAGAATTTCAGATAAACAACATATGATTTTTTAGCCTATATCCCAAGTATTGCAGGGGACATACTTAAACATTACTCATTGTTTATGGAAATTTAAATTTAACCAGGTGACCACGTTGGAAAATAGGCTGGCAGTTTTTCAGAAATTAAAGAACAGAGTTGCATGACATGACCCAGAAAGTCCACTCCTAGGTAGATACCCAAGAGAACTGAAAACATATTTCCACCCAAAACCTTGTACACCAATATTCATAGCAGCTCTATTCAGAGTAGACAAAAAGTGAAAAAACCCAAATAAGCATGAAAAGATGAACGAAAAAAAAATGCACATGTATGTAGATACAATGGAATAGTATTTGGCCATAAAAAGGAATAAAGTACTTATATTTGCTACAATGTGGATGAATCCTGAGAACATTGTGTTGAATGAAAGAAAGCAGACATAAAAGGACACATGTGGTGTGATTTCATTGATATAAAATGTCCAGAACGGGCAAATCCATCCAGACAGAAAGCAAATTCGTGGTTGTCAGGAGCTGGGGAGGGTGAAGAGTGAGGCTTCTAATGGACAAGGGGTTTTATTGTAGGATGATGAAAATGTTCTGGAATTAGATAGTGACGATGGTTATACCACTCTGTAAATATGCTGAAAACCACTGAATTGTACACTTTAAAAGGGTGAATTTTATGCTATGTGAATTATATGTCGATTTTTAAAATTGTATGAGAAAAATGTTTTCCTGGGGCATCTTGTGTTTTTATTTGCTCAGTCTGGCCACCAGAACTTAGTGGGATCCTACAGCACCTTGTAGACAACTGGGACCCAGTGACCCTTCCTAGGGTTCCCTCCTGCCTGCAAACACTCTCTCATGTCCAGGTTGAACAGTGCAGCAGCTGAGGACAACTACAGCTGCAGGGACAGTGGAAGCCCCAGTGGAAAAAAAAAATGTGGGTGCTATCTTGGGACTTTGGACTTCTCCCAGCCTCAGTTTCCCCTTCTGCAAAGGGGTGCAGAACAATTATCTTCAAATATCTGTGAGAGGTGGTGATCATGAGACACTTAGGGTGGGTGCCCAGCAAAGGATTCAGCAAAGGCAGCCATCCTCAAAAAACAAACTGGCAACTGAAGTGCCTACCAGTTTTCGTAAATAAAGTTTTATGGGCACCAGGGCCAGGATTAGGTGAGGGCGAGTAAGGCAGGTGGTGCAATGACAGCGTCTGATCCTGTCTTTAAAATTGTGATGCTTTGTTCATCGTGAATGTTTTCATTAATTTTGGTTTTCTAAAATATTATATCAAAATATTATTTCTCTTGATGGCTTAGTTTTTTGGCACCTCTTAAATTTTGCACAGAGGTGAGTGCCTCGTTCTTCCCACTCCAGAATTAGTTCTGCTGTGTGCTCTGGACACATTGATTAACCTCTCTGAGCCTCAGTTTGCTCATCTGCAAAATGGGGATAAATAATGCTCCCTTACTTCTAAGAGCACTCATTGCAAAACACTTACTTCTGGGCTGCGGGGAGGGGACAGGGTCTGGAGGGACAGGGTCCGGAGGGGCGGGCCGGCTCGCCCAGTGGGGGTGGAGCTCTTCCAGTCGGGCTCCCGAGGAGGGGCGGGGTCAGGCCCGTCAGCTGACCGGCCTGGCCAATGGCGGACGGGGGCGGGGCCTGGCAGGCCGGGGCGGGGCCGGGGGCGGGCCTGGCGGCGCTGACTCGCGGGCCATGGACGAGTCGAGCCTCCTGCGGCGCCGCGGGCTCCAGGTGAGGCCCCTGCGCGGGCGGGCGGGCAGAGGGCGCAGCCGAGTGTTCACCGCCTGAAAGGTGCCGGGGGCGGGGCCTCCGCGGGCATTGGGGAAACTGAGGCGGAGGGCAGGGTGCGCTCGGGTCGCTCCTTCTGCGCACCCGCTTCTCAAAGTGCTTTTCTCCTGGTGGGAAGAGGGGAAATGTCCCCCCCCATTTGACATATGGGGAAACTGAGGCTCCGAGCGATAGCGTGGGAGGAAGGGGCTGAGGGTTCTGCCCGTCCCCACCAGCTGTTCTAATAATAATAGGAGCGACAGCAGCTCGAGAGCTCACCATATGTTCATCGTTGCATTAATCCTGTTACTAGTGATATATTGATATTATTTACTGTGTATTAATACCTGCTTCGGGTCATCTCTGCGACACTGCGCGCGCGCGCACACACACACACACACACACACACACAGCCTCAGCTCACCCCTGCGGCGAAACGCCGGGAGGTTGGGGCTGTCCCGGTGCCCATTTGTCAGATAAGGAAACTGAGGCTCCAGTCTAGGAAAGCAACTAACCAGAGGTCGTCCAGCCGGGATTCGATGTGGCGCCCTTAATCAGCTCTCTCGGGCACGAGCCGCTGCCAACTGGCTGTGTGACCTAGGGGGAGGGCACCCGTGCTTCTCTGGGCCTCAGTTTTTCGACTTGCCATAAGAGTCCCTTTCTGACCTCTGGCACCAGGTTTGTGTTCAGGAGGTGGCCTCACCAGGAGGTAGGAACGTGGCATCCGAGATAGCTGAAGGCTAAGTTCGAAGCCACACAGGGGCCATGTGACCCCGGAGGGCAACTCCTTTGACCTCTTTGGGCCTCAGTTTCCCCATCTGTAACAAATGAAAAATGAGAATTAAGAAGATTTGGAATTTCCCTCTGGGGCTTAGACCAGACCCGTAAGAAGCCATCAGGTTTGCGGATGGGAAACTTGGGGTTCATTATTTACCCAACGAACATTTATGTAGCACCTGCTGTATGCCCGGCCCTGTAAAGGCTGCAGAGTGTTCCCCAACCTCTGGAGCCGCCTTCCTGGGCCTCCCAATGTGCTGGGGGAGGTAGACGCAGGAGCAGCGGTGACCCGCAGAGTTGTCAGCTGTGATGGTGACCCGCGTGTGGGGGAGGTGTCTGACCCAGGCTGCTAGGTGCCCTGGGGTAAAGGAGGCAGTCACGGGTGGTGGGGCGTTGAGGTGGGGGGGTGTTGTTTAGGGAAATGAAAGATGCTGAGGGAAGCTAGAACCTAGAGTGGACGGAGCAGGTGGGGTGGGGGCCGAAGGTGGTGCTGCGGATGGGGCGGGCCTCGAACTTGGCGCTGTAGGACTGCGAAGGCGCAGGTGACAGAAAGCCAGGTGGGAGGTGGTCAAGGAGGGAGCAGGCAGAGTCGCAGGCCAGACTGCAGGCCAGAGACACTCCCCCCCCCGCGCCCCCCCCCCGCCCCCGGGCTTGGGGAGTTGGGGGGAACAGAACAGGAGGTGCCGAGGCCAGATGCAAAAGCGGGGGGCCTGGGTGGATAGGAGGGGGCGGGGCAGGACTGGCGAGCAGCGGGGTGTTGTGGGGGGACAGGCCCCGCCTAGAGCCCCAGTTAGATGCCAGCCCGCCCGCAGCCTCTTAAAATAGAGAAACCGCCTCCGGGTAGGCGAATGGGGGTGCTGCTGACGTCAGGAAGTGGGACCTGTTCCATTAGGGGGGGTCAAACAGTCCCCGATGACAAGTCCTACCTTACAGAAAGGGAAACTGAGGCTCAGAGAAGCGTAGCCACTGTCCGGGTCTCACCGAGTGGAGATGACAGAGTCAGGATTTGAACCCAGGCAGGTCTGGCTCCCCCTTCAGACCAGCCCAGCGCTGGCCTCCATCCAGGGAGGTGGAGGGATAAGTCGGCATTGCCCAGGTGGCCGAGGGCATTCTGGGCAGAGGGCACAGCACGTGCAAAGGCCCAGAGGCATGAAGCCATACCTATTGTATGGGGACACTAGACTGAGAACCCATTTCTTAGGGCTAGAGGCTGGTGGCAGAGGCTGCTTCCGGGGCCTTCAGTGCTGACTTTGAAGAGGTTAGACTTTCTCCCTAGGGTGATGGGGAGCTATAGAAGGTGCTGGGTCAGGGGGAGGACATGCCCATGTCTGGAGAGATTCTGCTGAAGCTGATGGGGGAGGGGTGGGCAAAAAGGGGGGAAGCCAGGAAGGAGCATACAAGAAAGGCCCAAGTGGGAGAATGAAAATAATAATAAAATAATAGTAAAGTGGTAATAACTGTTCCTATCAACAGGCTAAGCACTGTGCATGCATTTAATCCTCCTAACAGCCCGAGTGGTCGGTGCTATTATTGGTCCCATTTTTCAGAGGGAGAAACTGAGACTCAGAGAAGGCAAGTAAGAGCCAGGAGGCCAGAGAGCTGGAATTGTAACCGGTCTGGTGCCCGAAGGTGCACAGGTGTCGAGAGCTTTGGTCTTTGAACATCATTCAGTCTCACGGCGCCTTCGAGCGGAGCCCTGTTAATGGCCTGGGAGTGTCCCAGCCAATCAGGGGGCAGGTTGCTGGTGAGAGCCAATCAGATTTCCTGGACGCCAAGAGTCAGAGAGTCAATTTATAAAAAGCTGGAGGCAGCGCAGGGGACTGGCCAATCCAGACAACAGCCGTGGGCGTCCTGTCCTATCGTGGCAATGCCGTTGGCTGCGTGCGGGAGAGGTCTTAAACACGACCGGGCCTGGCCCGCGGGCCGCCAGTTTGCGATAGTTGTGTGGGGCAGGGGAAGAAGTGGGGACCTTCCCAATTTGGGCTAAGCTCCCTCTCGTGCAGAACATTTGCAGGCGCCAGTTAACGTGAGCTGTGCTTACTACTACTACTGTTATCTTATGATTACTTTCGCCATCTCTCAGTATCTGTCACTTGGACCTTTGCTTCACACGCGACAGAATTTCAAAACACCAGATCCCCCAAACAGAGCATCCTGGGGCAGAGAAAGCGGCCGGAGCCTGGGTCTGGATTTTATCGCCGCTGCTACTGGGAGGCTCCCTTAAGGCTCAGCCTTCAAGGCGACCCTGCGTCCTTCCTCAGGGCCCGGTTCCACTTCTCCTCCTCCTCCAGGAAGCTCTCCGGCTGGTGCGGTGTGATCCATGCTGACTTCACTCCCACTTCACTCCAGTGGGACCAAACTTCCCGTGGAGCTTGGTCCCCAGGAGGCTGTGTCCCACCTCCACCCTTTGCAAATGCTGTTTGCTGGGCTTGGACTTTTCCCACTTGCCTGCTGGGAAATGGTTGATCATATTATCCCTACTCCGGGAAGCCCCTTAGCTCCCCGCTCTGGGTGCCCCAACCCCTTCTCTCCCTTCGGGTCCCTCCTAATCAATCCAGTATAGGGGTGCCCATGCCCTGCTCTGCCTTCTCCAAACTGGGGGTTCCTCAAATTGGAGCTGAGATTTGGGGGAGAAGCAGCATTACCCAGCCAGGAGAGCACAGACAGGGATACCATCAATATCACCCTTAAAATGTGCTTCCAGGGGGTCGGGCCCCCACCCGCACTCATCTGGCTGGGAGCCACTCTCTGGGGAACAGCCGGCAAAGAGGGGGCCGAGGGCGGAAGCAGATGGTGCGGGGAGCGAAGGGTCTGGGGGTGGTGCCGGGAGAGTTCTGTGTTGGTCCAGCTTCCCAGGAGCCTTTGCAGGGGGCTGCCGACTTTCCCGCACCTCTCTCTGCCTTGTCACATCGTTTTGTATTTTGGAAACAACTTTAAACTGGCGGTTATTACCCACCTCGCACAATCATTTTCACACCTCCCGTGTACCGAGCCCCCGCCCCACCCCCGCCCCAGCACCAGACCCTGAGCCTGCTACTTATTGAATCTTCTCAGGTCCCTATGTAACTGGGCCTTTTTCCAAACGAGGAAACCTAGGCACAGAGAGGTTAAGATGCTTGTTAGGGGTCACACAGTGCAGGAGTAGGGGAGCCAGACTAGGAACCCAGGACTGTCAGAGCTTTGGAAGGAAATGGCTAGGATGGGGGAAGGGTGCAACTGGGAACCCCTGGGTTCAAATCCCTCCCTGCTTCAGGTAGGGTAGTGGGGGGATGTGGCATAAGACCCCACAACTGCTGGAGGGGGCAAAAGAAGACCCCAATGGTGGCAGTGGTGGGGGTGATGGTTCCTGGATCTATGACTGCTTGCACTGAATGTAGTGAGCTGTCTGTCCCTGGGGGTATTCAAGCAGACAGGGACACCTCAGGGTAGTAGGTCACTCTCCTCCCATCCGGAACGGCTCGGTTTTCTGAGCGCAGGGTAGCTGGGGTGAGGCCTGGTGTGATGCTCTACCCCACCGGCCCTTCCTCTCCTCCCCTGCCTTGAGACCGTGCCCTCCCAGCCAGGTCATCCGGAGCCCGGCAGCTTCCAGCTCCCTCCAATTTGCTGCGGGGAGGGGGGGGTTGATGATGTCACTGGTTGCCATGGCAAACACCCCTATCAGGACGTGGGCAGCCAGGAGCCCACCGAGGTAAAAATAGTCTCGTGTCCCCAACGCTGCCGCCCTGATGTGTGTGTGGCGGGGGTGTCCCAAAACCCAGTTTCCTGGCTCTCCTTCCGCCGACAGACCTGGGTAGCTGGCTTCCCTCTGTGCCTCAGTTTCTCGGCCTGTAAAACTGCCCCTGTGCCTGGTGCCTAGTAAATGCCAGGAAATTTGCCAGGCATTATGATAGCTTCTGTGTTGGCACTTGCTGAGTTCAACAATAATACCACACAACAACAACAGCAACAGCAATAATAATGGTTGATCATATTACCCCAGAACCCTCCTGATTTTATCTCCAAATTACAGATGGGGAAACTGAGGCATGAGGAGTACTAATCACTTGCATAGCCCAGAAGGAACAGATAATAGAACTGGACCCAGGTCTGAGTGCTGGATTCTAAATTCGTGCTACACAGCCTTCTGAGAATTAAAAACCCTCTTGGACAGGCCATGTCTGAGGGTGGACTATGGGGTCATAGTGGACCCCAAGCCCAGGGCTTTCTGTCATGCACGTGGTGATGACACCCAGAGTTGCTCCAGGTCAATGTGCTGAGCTCTAAAAGGGTCATCAAAGGGGAGGCTTGGCCAGTGGCTCACACCTGTAATCCCAGCACTCTGGGAGGCTGAGGCGGGAGGATCGATTGAGGTCAGGAGTTTGAGACCAGCCTGAGCAAGAGCGAGACCCCATCTCTCCTAAAAAAGAAAAAAAAAAAGAGAGTCGCTGGTCAGTGCCCCCACCCCCGGCCAGTGCCCAGGGCCCAAACCTGCATACTCTCTGCAGAGGATAAGGAGCCAGGACCCTGTGTAACTGGGCCATTTTCCAAGTGAGGACATTGAGGCACAGAGAAGTTTTAAAGCAGACTATTAGATAGTGGGAAAAGACAGTAAAAAAAAAAAGACTATTTTTACCTCGGTGGGCTCCAGGTTATTCATTTTTAGCCACTATTGACATATTTCTTCATAAATATAAGTTGGTTATTGTTTTAAATAATTTTTTTTAAAGAGACAGGGTCTCGCTCTGTCACCCAGACTGGAGTGTAGGGGCTCAATCATAGCTCACTGCAGCCTCAAGCCCCTGCGCTCCAACTATCCTCCTGCCTCAGCCTCCCCAGTAGCTGGGACTACAGGCGCTTAGGCTGGGCTGATTTTTTTAAAAAATTTTTTGTGTAGGTGGGGTCTTGCTATGTTACCCAGACTGGTCTTGAACTCCTGGCCACAAATGATCCTCCCACCTTGGCTTCCCAAAGTGCTGGGATTACAGGCGTGAGGCCATTGCGCCTGGCCAATAAAATTATTTTTAATAGGGTAGGAGCTGGGTGGGGAGGTAGATTAGGATTCTGGGAGGGCCTCCAGGAGGAGGGGATGTTTGACCTGAGGCTGGGGTAGGAGCTGCGGTTAACTAGGGCCAGTGGGGAGGGAAGGCAGTTCTGAGAGCCGGCAGGGCGGAGCCCAGTGTGAAGAGTTCCTGGGAAGGAGGCATTGGCTGGAGCAGGGCAAGCAGGGGACTGATTGGGGGGTGTGGTAGGTAAAGAGCCGGGGCTTCCAAGGGCTTGTCTCTCTGGGAATGACCCTCATTTTTGTCTCATTGCAGAAGGAGCTGAGCCTGCCACGACGGGGACGCGGGTGAGTGCACCCGGGGCTGCAGGGCTGGGTGGGGCCCTGTGGTGCTGGGTGCAGATACTTCAGCAGCAGCCACTGAATTGTGAATTAATTTAATACAACACTTACCACCCTGATCCTGCCTTGGTGTTTGCAAAGTATTTCACAGCATCTCACTGCAGCCTGGGAGGCTCATGCCAATTTGCAAAAGAGGAAGCAGAGGGGTGCGGAGGAGTTTCATCACCAGCTTAAGGGCACCCAGCTTGGAAGGGGGGAGACTTGTCTGGAATCAAGAGTCCAGACTGTAGAATTCCAACCCAAGTATACTGGAACTGGCTTGAATGCCTCCCATGACAGGGAGCTCACCTCTTTTCAGGAAACATCGGTAGAAAATTGTTTCCCTTAGGGTTCCATTGGTGTTCCTGTAGCTTGACATTTTTGGATCCCAAAAGCTTAGAGAACAGTTTTGTTCAAGGACTTCACTCGTTTACAGATGGGAAAAACAAAGCCCAGGGTGGGAAAGGGTTTGCTGTGAGCTGGTGGGCTGGAGGAGTATCCATGTGGACACCCCATCTTTGGGGGCTGCATTTGCCTGAGTTGGGGGTGGGAATCACTCACCGAACATTTTGTGAGCACCCACTGTATGCTGGGCCCTGTTCAAGGCGTGGGGGACACAGACAAGTCAATGTCAGGCCCTGTCCATGGAGCTTGTTCCCTCCGGGGGACAACAGTGGGGGACAGCAATGGTTGAAGTGATGTACACAGGGGAGAAATTAACCAGAGAGGGGAAGAGGAGGTCCCGTGAATAGGGTCGGAGCCGCCCCCAAGCCCAGGCCATCTGCTCCTGTTGGAGCGCTGGTGGTGCAGCTGGTGGGGAGGGGCCAGAGGGCCCCAGTAGGGGCGGGCTTCAGACATTGCCCTGAGGACAGGCAGTGTCCACAGCCTTTGCCTAAGCTGGGGGCAGGGTGATGGATCGTGAATCCATCAGTACTGCAGAGGGCAAAGTCCCAGGCCATGGGGCAGGCCTGAGCCAAAGACTCCCTGAGGGCTGTCCACTCCCTGCCACCGGGCCTCGAGGGGTCACAGAGCGGGACACAGACACTCCCAGATCGTGGGGTCTGGGCTGGGGGCGCCCTGGTGGGGTTGGGGGTGCAGGGACGGCTTCGCGGAGGAGGGGCCGGTGGGGCTGAACTCAGATATGGGTGAGGGGACGACGTTCCCGGCCGAGGGTGCAGCCTGAAGCAAAGGCCTGGAGGCGCAGTCCGGGCCCCCGATGGGCGCGGGGAAGCTAAGACCGCCGCGCGTGGGCGTGCGGGGTGGGGGATTGGGGCGGGGCGCGCTCCGATCCCGGGTCCGAGAGAGCCCCTTGGCCGAGCGAGGGCGGAGGCCCGGCCAGGCCCGGGAGGGGCGGGCTCGGGCGATGGAGCAATCGCGCCGGCCGCGGTGGCAGTGACCGCCCTTCCTTTCCGGCGCGCAGCTCCGGGGCTCGACACCCGGCGGCCTCGGCGGCCCGACCCCTCCCGCCCGGCAGGCCTGCGCGCAGGTGCGGGGCTCCGCGCCCCGCCTCGGGGCGGAGAAAGCCCGCCCTCCCCGCGCCCCCGGCTGCCCGGCCTCCGCGCGCGCCGAGTCCGCCGCACCCGCCAGGCGTGCGGTGCCCGCGTCGGTGTCTGTCCGTCTGTCCGATCGCGCCACGGTCAGGGCTTGGGGGGGCGTCGGTAGCTGGCCGCGTAGACTCGGCCCGGGCCTCGGCATGAAGTCCCGCCGGGACAAGCTGCACATCCCAGCGCTGACCCTCGAGTGAGTGTTGAGCGGGGCGGGGACGGAGGGCGGGGGCCGCCCGGGGAGAACCGGAAGACAACGACCCTCCCCCCGCCGCGTCTCTGTTCCGGTCGCCCAGAAACGCACCGCCGCCTCCGGGGAGTCCTCCGGGGTCAGCGGTCTGGCCCCGCCCTCACGGCTGGCTCGGAAACCCAGAATCCCGGGCCTTGGGCCCCTTCTCCTTGAGGGAACCACAGCCCTGATCCGGTCTCCGGGTTCGGCCACACGCAGGGGCGGCCGCCTTGGTTCACCGTCCCCGGCCTCTTTCTTTGCAGTCTGTCTCCGAGCAGCCAGAGCCCGTCCCTGCTGAGTCCCAGCAGCCCCTGCAGCCCCTGTAGCCCCTCCCTGGGCCTGCACCCCTGGAGGTAAGTGACAGCACCCTGGCACCCCAGAGCCTTGGAAGCCATCCAGACCCCACCCTCTCCCTAAGGTACTGTAGGCTGGTGACATCACCTCGCTGGGCCTCAGTTTACCCCTCCTTATAATGGTGCTGTGATCCACACTAGGGCCATGATGGGAAAATTCCATTTTCAGCCATGGCCAACAGGTCTTCCATCTGACAGGTGGCCAAGGCGAGGCCAGAACTTGGGCTGTTGCCCAAGGACTTCTCCAAGACAGGTGCAGGATTCCCAGGCCACTCAGGGCCCTCCCTGCCGAATCGGCCTGGACTTCTGGGCTGTGACCTCAGGGAACTGGGAGGAAAGCTCCTCCCTGTGAACATACATACACACACACACACACACACACACACACACACACACGCCCAAGCCTGAGAGGCCACCATCAGAGCCCTGTGCATTGAGCTGAACCAGACAAACTGCTGTAGGGACAAAAGCACCAGCCTGACTGAGCACCAGTTCTGTACCAGGTGCTCTGTAACTCCAGGAGGGAGGCACCTTCCTGACCACATTTCCCAGCTGAGGAAACTGAGGCTCAGAGAGGAGATGCCAATTCTCCTGATTCAGTACATCCGGGGGCCAAGTGTCAGGGCCAGCTTTGCCCACCAGAGTCAGTTGAGGGTTCAAGCCACCTTCTGTGACTGTGCAGGTCTCAGGGTCTTGCTCCTGTATAGGAGGACATATTGTGGGCTCCTTGCATGATCTGGGCAAAGGTTCAGGGAGGGACAACAGATGTGAGGGTCAATGATGTCTATAATTAGATGGCCTATCAGTCATTTACACCTTAGTATGAATGAGCTGCTCGGCTCTTTCCACAGACCTTTAATGGGAAGAAGAGGGAAGAATATAGAGCCCACACTGGGTTCTGGGCAACAGAGAGGTACCTTCCTTAATTCGGTCAATAAGCACTTATTAGGCACCTGGTGTTTGCCAGGTGCTAAGGGCATAGCCAAGAACAAGACAAACATAGGCCCTCTCTCTGGAGCTTCTCAGTCAGTTTGGGGAGGTGGGCAATGCAAAAGTGAACGGATAAACAAGATATGTTCAGACAGGGACCTCTTGGGGAGGTGTGTGAGCCGAGGCCTGGGCAGAGCTAGGGTATTGGCACCAGGCAGTGGGAACTGCATGTGCAAAGGTCTTGAGGCAGGGTGGAGATTTTGAAAGCCTCTGTGGCCACCTTAGGGGAAGAAAGGTCTGGACAGGAGTGGAGGTGGCAGAGACAGGGAAGTGACTAGGGCAACATCCAGGCAGGAGGTGGTAGGGCCTGGGCCAGGTCAAGGTGCCCAGTGAGAGGTGGAGACTTCTGTCACCTCTGTTTAGTGGAGGAGAAAACCGGGGCGTAGGACCTTCTGAGGAACGTGTTACCAGGGGCCCCCTGGGAAAGAGTGTCAGGCCAGATCTGACTCTGAGTCCTTGGCTTCAACCCCAGGTGAGGACAGGGTGAGGAGAGGGACCCTTGCGTTGGGGGCGGCTGAGCTGATTTTACCAGGAAGAAAGGGAGGCAGAGTTTGGGGCTGGAGCAGAGGCAGCCAGGCTGCTTCACTCGCCACCAGGGGGCAGGAGAGCCACATTGCCTTGGGCCAGGCAAGGAACGGCTGTCCCTGCCTCCCCTGCTCCATGCACCCTGGCGATAAGTCCATATTTGTCCCTTTAGCCTCCAAACCCCACAGGGCTCAACGTCTGCACCCCCCCACCCGCCCCCACCCCCTTGCTCACTGTGCTCCAGCCACGTGGCTTCCTGGGCTGATCCTCCAGATCCGCCTAGTCCAGCCTCAGGGCCTCTGCCCTTGTCCCTTCTCCTTCCATCCTTCTGTCACATCCCCATCAAGCCCTCGGATGAGAAACCTTCCCCAGCCACCCCCTCCTTCCAGGCCCCAGTTACATCCGTTAGGCCTATTTTTTTCTTGTGTGGTTATTGGGTGGTTTTTCACACCCAGAGGCTTGGGAGCCCCACGAGGACCAGACCTGGATCTGTCCTGGTCATGTTGTATCCTCAGGGCAGGGCCTGGTATGCAGCAGGTGCTCAGTGAATGTATGTGGCTTGCATGAATGGGCAAGCCGCTGGGAGGGCTCTAGCTGTGGCAGTGGTAGTGGTGGTGGTTGCGGGGTGGTGTTGAAGAAGGTTATGAGTTGAGCCCTCACGGAAAAAGAGGCTGTTCCAGGTAGGAACAGCATTGTCAGAGGAGCATTCCTTCTGGGGCCTTGAGTGCCAAGGGCAGGAAGAATGTGGATTTTCTACGTAGGGCGTTGGGATTCGTACAAGGTGTGAGGCTGGGAGGGGCATGGATAGTGCATGGGCAGGTGGGAATTGCCGGGGTGGTTGGACTAACAAGGGGTTGGGAGGGGTCTGTATACTTAACTGAGGCTTTGCCATTTACACAGTCACTAGCACAGGCAGGAAGAGGCAAATGCCAAGGTCACACAGTGGGTTAGGGACAGGGTTGGGATCTGAGTCCTGGGAGGGGGATTCCCTCAGGAGTGTGGTTTTGCTGTCAAAGCAATGGGGAGCCATGGAGGGTGTGTGAGCAGGGGAGGGGCGTGATGTGGTCGGCAGTGGGCTGGACGCCAGAGATCAGTGGCTCAGCCAGCCATTCTTGGCAGGCCGTCACCATGGCAGCAGGCCCTCTGGGTTGTTGGCTGTAGCCCTGTTCTGCAGAGGGGGAAACTGAGGGCAGACAGGCATAGCAGAAGCAGCTGCTGGGGTGCCAGGGCAGTGGGCATATGTAATGGGGGGTGTATAGGTGTTGCTGGGGTCACCTGCGACTGGGGATGAGGGGGCAGCTCTTTTACTGAGTGTGTGTGCAGGTGTGTCCCTGCACATATGGGGTGGGTTGGCTCAGGATGTGGTGACAGCATGTGGAGACTGTTGCTCCATCCTCACTTGGGTCCCCTCAGGAAACTGAGACTCAGGAGAATCTGTCCCCTGCACTGGGCTCAGGCCAGACATGTGGGGATCATAGGTGACCATTCCTGTCCCTCTCTCCTTGTCTGGCCCCTACAGGGCCTGCCCCTGGATCTCAAAACAAGTCCAGAATCCACTTACTTTCCTCCACGGCACTGCCATAAATCAGGTCTCAATGTTCCCCTCCCAGACACTGTCCCAGCCTCCTGCCATGTCCATTTCTGTCCCCAACAGTCCCTGCTCCCCATGGCTGACATAGGGGGGTTTACAAACATAGTCCAGATCATACCCCTCCCCTGCTCAAACACCCTCCATGGCTCCCCATTTCTGCTACAATGAAACCACACTCCTCCCGCAGCCCCTGAGGCCTACATGGTTGGCCCTGCTGGCATCTTCCCCTCAGTCCTACATCAGAGAGCTGTGCCCTTTGCCTGGGACACTTTCTGCATGGCCAACTCCTCTCCCTTCTCAATGCTCGGTTGGCTGCAGCCTTACCTCCTCCGAGAGGCCTCCTGGCTAAAGCTGCCCTTTGCCCGAGTTATCTTCTTTGTTTTCCTTTCTCAACTTTGGTGTTTGAAATTATCTTGTTCATTTAATTGTTTCCTGTTGACTCTCTGCCTTCCCTACCTGACTGGAGGCCCCTGAGGCCAGGGATTTTTGTGTGTCCTGGTCCCTACTGTGTCCCCAGGGTTCAGCACAGGGCCAGGCACAGAGTAGGTGCTCAATAAATGTTTGTTGAGTGAATGAATGGCCAGGTATGGGTGTTTGCGCCTGGGGTCTAGGGAATCTGGGGGGCCTTCCTAGGGAGCAGGGTGGAGGTACCTGGGGGTGGCACTTTGTCTGTGAGGTGGCACATGAAGGGGACATGGTGAGAAGTCTATGAGTGACTTGAGAAGAGGGATGGGCAAGGTTAGGGCTACACACTGGGTGGCAGCAACTTCTCTGTGCCTCAGTTTCCTGGATTGTCTCCTTTTCTCAGATATGGGATCTGGGTTCCAGCATCAGACCCACCTGGGCCAGATCCCAAAGTGTGCTGTGGCCCTCAGTATGATGCTGCTTCCGACTTCCCTGGGCTGTCAAGAGAAGAGGAAGCATTAATTCAGGACCTGCTGTATGAGATACTTCTCCTTCCGTAGGGCTTCCATAGTGAACATGTGCTGTACCCCTAGTCCTGTACCGGGCACTTTCTGTGTCTTCGATTCTATTATGTTTTCTCTACGGGGCATGTTAGAGATGTGGAAACAGAGGCCTGGAAGTCAGCTGATAGTAACGTTTATGGAACATTTCCCAGGTACCCTTGTAGGCGCCGCCTTACATCTCATTTGCATAATCCTCGCATTCCCTCCCATTTTACAGTTGAGAAGACTGAGGCTGGAGAAGTTCAATCAGGCGTCTGATTCCTGACTGTAGCTGGGCTGATGGCTTTTCCTATCACACACGAGCAGAGCATGTCAGATGCCCGTGACTCAATTTGCCAGACACACCTTCTGGGCCAGTCCAGTGCTGGGAGCTGCCCGAGCCTGGGGAAGACAGAGCCCGACAGGCACAGAGAGGGCTTTCCGGAGCAGGGGATGCCGAGTTCGGCCAGGCTGGATTGCAGGCACGGGGGCACGGGTGGGCGTGGAGGCGCGAGCCGGGCCAGGACGCCGGGTGGGTGTCGAGTGCGGTGCCGCACTCTGAAGGGCTTAGCGCCCCCGGAGAGAAGGAGAGAGGAAAAGGAGGGGGCGATCGGATTTACGTTTTGGCGGAAAAGAGCCAAAATCCGGCCCGAGGTGAAGGTGCCGCCAACGCCCCGCCCCCGCCGCCCGCGGCCCTGGCAACGCCCCGCCCCCGCCGCCCGCGGCCCTGGCAACGCCCCGCCCCCTGCCCGCGGCCATGGCAACGCCCCGCCCCCTCGCTTCCGCGTCGCTCGCTCCGCCCGGCAGGCCCCGCCCCCGCACTCGCCCGCGCGGGGTTTGAGGCCGCGCTCGGGGGCGCGCGCTTGCTCCCCGCTCCCCCGCTCCGCGGCCCCGCGGCGCCCCCCGCCCCCCGCCGCCCGGCTCCGCGGGGCTCCCGGGGCCGTTCCCGCCGCGGAGGTTCGCGCCCCGCCGCCGCCGGCTGCGCCCCCGCGCTCTCGGGCCTCGGGCGGCGGCGGCGGCACAAAGGGAAGCGGCATGTCCGACCCGAGCCACTGGACGGCGGTGGCGGCTCCCGGCCGTCGGAGCCGCCTGGCCAAAGGCGCGCTGCTGCAGCGCTCCAAGAGGTAGGGGCGCCGCGGGCACAGGCCCGGCGGCCACCGAGCGAACGCCAGCTGCCAGCCGTGCGTCCCGGCCGCGTGGCGGGGGCCACAGCCGGCTGCCGTGTGCGGAGGCTGGGGGAACGAGGGAGGTCGCTTCGGACCCCCCCGGATCCCAGGCCCCCCTTTTCCGCTCCTCCTTCCCTGGGCTGGGGTGTCTGACCGTCGGGGTCGCAGCTGGGGTGGTGACAGAGGCAGCAGCGAGTTGACACCGAGCCAGGATTCGAACCCGAGTCTCTAGGGCTGGGCCGAACCAGGGAAGAGCTTCTTGGAAAAACTGAGGCTAATCTGTCCCTGGAGCCCATTCAGTGGAAATGTTGGCTCAGAAGCAAATATTTACTGCAGGAGGCTGGCGAGTGGGTGGAGTGTCGGGATCCCAAATAGCTGGGGTTAACCCCAGGCAAAGCCTGGCCTCTGTTGGAGTCTCAGTTTCCCCTTCTGCAAAGCAGAGAGGCTGAGTGAGGGTTGTGGATTTGACAGGACCTGGGTTCAAATTTCAGCTCAGCCACTACCAGGCTGTGTGACCTCAGGCAGTTCCTTAACCTCTCTGTGCTTGGGTTTCTTACTGGTGCTGAGCTGGGGCATTCCCAGAGGGGAACACAGGCAGAGTCTGGGCGGTGGGACCAGCTGCTGAAGGACCTTAAATGCCGAGTGCAGGGCTTAGACTCGCCCTGAGATCTGGTGAGCCATAGAGGGATTATGGATGCTACAGGGATGGGGTGCAGGAAACCGGCCTCGGGTCCCGCTTTCTGCCATATTCTTATTCTCTGTCCTGTCCTGGGTATCAGGGGGTAGTTATCGAAGGGCGACTTCTCAAGGTTCTGGGCCTCCTCCGGGGAGGGTCAAGCACACAGTTGGCCCTCGATAGATGCTCAGGAAGTGAACGGATGAACCCCAGTTGTCTTTGAGTCCTCAAACTTGGCCGTTTTCGAGAAGGCCTTGCCTGAGACAGGGAGGGAAGCCAAGCAGGTGTTGTTCCCAAATGCTGTTGGACGAGGCAAATGATTCAGCAAGAATTGTAGGGTGCAGCGTGGGGGTGAGGAGCCGGGTGAGGGGCTGGGAGAGGACATGGGGATTGGCGGGTGTGTATGTGTGCTGGGGGGGTTGGCAGGAAGTTTTGCAGGAACCTGTGGGTTTCGCTTTTACTTCTGCACCTCAGGCTGGGACACAATCCCTGTGGCTGTTGATGTCTGTCACCTCAGTTGCCCAGTCTGGGAAGTAGATGCAACTGACCTGTTCCAACTCTGAGGCTTATTAGGACTGGCACATGTTGGGGACTTAATTTACTCAGGAGGCATTGCCTGTGCTCCCACCAGGGGCCAGGCCCTATAAGCATTGTCCAGGGGAGGACAACAACGTATGTATACGTACCTGCGCCAGACCCAATGCTGAGCGCTGTGTGTGGGTTTCATCCTTTGAGAAACACAGATGGGGAAACTGAGGCTCGAGGGCAACCACACATGGAGCCGTGGACAGGCTGGGACCCTTCTCCCTGCCCACCTTGTCACCTGTGCCCTTTGATGATCGTGCTCTCCCGTACCTTGGCCTGCACTGAACCTTCTGCCTGGGACCCCATTCCTGCCTCTCTGAGGCCCCGAGGCCTGTCTCCCTCCCTGCGCGGTTCTTCCGACGCTGAGCTGCGTTGGTGGCTTGGGGTGTGTGGGCTGCTGCACTTGTCGAGTGAGAAGAGCTCTTGCTGCTGTTGCTGAGCGACTGCTCTAGAAGGGGGCGGGGGACGGTGTCGCTCCAACTTCCCTCTGCTGAGGTGGGGGCTGGGGCCAGGGCCCAGGTGGAAGAGGAGGCCCGGGCAGGGTGCTCGAGGCCTGGCCTGGGGTCTGGCTCCGCCCGCCTGTGGGCTCCAGGGTGCTGCCCACCCTCTGCCTGGTCTGCTGGCAGTGTTGGCAGTGGCCACGGCACGGGCAGAGGTGTGAGATGGGATCGTGAACACAGAACCCTGAAAAACTGGGCCGTGGGCTCCTGGCCATATGCGGTGTCCACCATGAGGCTGGAAGCACTTTGTGCCACCCCCAACGACAACCCTGGCAACAGTTTTAATAGTAAGGAATATTCGTCAAGTGGTGGCTCCGCACTGGGCCTTGAAGGCTGGGCTAAGTTAGGCTTTGGGGGACCCACGTGGGGGCAGAGTGGGAGGGGTCACATCCACCCTCCTCACCCTGCTCAAGAGCCAGCTGCTGCTGTGCTCGGGGCTGGGCACGTGGTCCTCTGGGCCAGCCATCTAACCTTGTCCCCTTCCACTCAGCTGCCGCAGTGGGAACCGCAAGAGCTTGGTGGTAGGAACGCCCTCGCCGACCCTCTCCCGGCCCCTGTCACCGCTGTCTGTGCCGACCGGTGAGTGTGGGAGCAGCAGGTGGGCGCTGTGTCCTGTTCCTGCTACCACTGACTCGGTTTCCCCGCCTCTTCCTCAGCAGGCAGCAGCCCCTTGGATAGTCCTCGCAACTTCTCAGCAGCATCTGCCATCAACTTCCCCTTTGCCCGGAGGTGAGGGGTGGCCGGCTTTGGGGGACGGTGTCGTCACAGCTGGCAAGGGGGCGGGCAGGGGCATGCGCTTGGTGGCTGGACCTGGCTCCTCATTTGCCTTCTCCCTCCCCTGGTCCCTGCATGGTGGCGGTCTCCCCCTGTGGCCTCCATCCCCGGCAAATGCATGGCCTTCTGCAGCCACATCCCGCGCGCGGACAGGTAATTCCAACGAGCCCTCGGGGAGGGGGAGGAGGAGAGGGACACAGCCCCGTCCAGGAATCATGAACTCACTAAAAAAGTCACTCGTTCACTTAACAAGAGCTCACTGAGCACCTGTTGTGTGCCAGGCACTTGCATTTCACTTATTCATTCAACAACATTTATTGAGCGCCTTTTGTGTGCCGTGCCCTGTGCTGCGGGGCACGGTCATGAATGGGCGGCTGGACTTTGGGCTCTGGAGAGTCCCCAGTTTGGTGGGGGCAGCCAATGTGTACCGCAGCAGCTACAACTCAGAGGTTGACACACTGGCAGCTGGGGTCAGGGAAGGCTTCCTGGAGGAGGTGTCTGAAGGATGGATGAAGATAAAGCACACGGTGGAAGTCCAAGTGATCAGACTGTGTCTCTGTTGTCAGTTTTAGCAGAAGGTCCTTCCTCCAGTGGGGCCACAGTGTCTGCCCTTAGTCCCCACAAACCCCAGGGGCCGGGCCTTCCTTCCATCTGTTCTGTTGCCCTCTCCAGGGCAGACGGCAGAAGATGGTCCCTCGCGTCTCTCCCATCTTCCGGCTATGGAACCAACACACCCAGCTCCACCCTCTCGGTATGACAGCCCTACTTAGTGGGCAGGCAGGCGGGTGCCGGGTTGGGGTGGGGGGGGCGTACGTCTTGGTTTTATCCGAGGTGTTGGATAGTGGTGTAGTCAGCAAACATCCTGGCTGCCCCCTCCACCGTGCCCCATTCTGGGAAATGTAAGGGCCCCTGGAACACCCAGCCTTGGCCCCAAAGAGCCCCCAGCCTGGGGGCCACAGATATCCCTAGTCTGTGGGGTCAGGGCCTGGCCAGTGGGGGACTTAGGGCTGCCAAAGGGAGCAGGCAGGGAGGGCTTCCTGGAGGAGGGGGCATCAGAGCTGGGGTTTTGAGGGATGCATAGGAGCCAGGCGGGAGAAAGAATGTTACCATCTGATGGCCAGGAGGCAGCCTGGGCCTTGAGGGGTGGTGCTGGAGTTCTGGCTGTGGCACTGACCAGGAACTTGTGGCTCTGATTCCCCCCACTCCCTGCCAGTCGAGCTCATCTTCCCGGGAGCGCCTCCACCAGCTTCCCTTCCAACCGACGCCGGATGAGCTGCACTTCCTGTCCAAGCACTTCCGCAGCTCAGAGAGCGTGGCTGATGAGGAGGGGGGGCGCTCACCCCGCCTTCGGCCCCGCTCCCGCAGCCTCAGGTGGGCCTCGACCTCTGGCCCCAGGCCCAGCCCCTCCCTGGGCTGGCTTGGAGACCCACACCGAGGTCCCTCCTCCACCCCCCGCCCCGACCTTGCCCATGCCTGGCCTCTGACCCTAGTCCCTCAGAGCCCCCCCCCGCCCCTTCCCCCAGGCTCGGTCTTAGATCTCACATCAACCAACAAACCAACGATTCCCTTTCAGCCCGGGACGCACGACAGGGACCTTCGACAATGAGATTGTTATGATGAATCACGTGTACCGGGAGAGGTTCCCCAAGGTGGGCAGTGCCTGGCGGCCGGACTGGCCCCAGTTTCCCTCCGCGTTGCTGTGCCTCCACGGCACTCTGTCTTCCTGGTTGTGTTCCTCCTCCTGTCTGCCCATGTGTGTCTTTCCCTGTCTCAGACCCCCTCCATCGAAGGACGGTGCTCCTCCTGCCCCCATCTGCGTGTGTCGCCCTCCAGCCCCACCCTCTAACCAGGTCGCCCCATCTCGCCCTGCCCAGGCCACAGCACAGATGGAGGGCCGTCTGCAGGAGTTCCTGGCAGCCTACGCGCCCGGCGCCCGGCTGGCACTGGCTGATGGTGTCCTGGGCTTCATCCACCACCAGATCATCGAGCTGGCCCGAGACTGCCTGGCCAAGTCCGGCGAGGCCCTCGTCACCTCTCGCTACTTCCTGGAGATGCAGGAGAAGCTGGAGCGACTTTTGCAGGACGTGTGTGGGGCGTGCGGGGCAGGGAGGGGGGTGTCCCCAGGCGGGCCAGGGCCAGGGGGTCTATGGGTGACGCCACCACCCGCCTCCCCCAGGCCCATGAGCGCTCAGACAGTGAGGAGGTCAGCTTCATCGTCCAGCTTGTCCGGAAACTGCTTATCATCATTTCACGGCCAGCGCGGCTCCTCGAGTGTCTGGTGAGCTCCTTTTTGCACGCCCAGTGCAGGGTCCTGGCAGAACTGAGACCAGGCCCACGACGGTCCTGCTGAGATGCAGTGACAGTTCCCATCGTGTAGGGCTTTGAGAGGGACACAGGGTGCCACCATGCTGGGATGGGCTTCCCCCAGGAAGGTTCAGGAGCTGAGGCCCAGGGGATGAGCCACTGGTAGGGGTGCTCTGGGCAGAGGGAATGTAGGTGCAAAGGCCCAGAGGTGGCACCGAGCTCCGGTTGACCAGTCCTTCTTGTGCCCCCAGGAGTTTGACCCTGAGGAGTTTTACCACCTGCTGGAGGCGGCCGAGGGCCAGGCCCGGGAGGGCCATGGCATCAAGACAGACCTGCCGCAGTACATCATCGGGCAGCTGGGCCTGGCCAAGGACCCCCTCGAGGGTGAGCCAGGGTGGGCGCGGGGTGGGGAGGGGAAACTGAGGTCTGGAGAGGCTGCATGGAGCTGGGATTTGCACCCAGGCCCATGTGACTCCAGAGCCACCACACTGTCCTTCATCTTTCTGTGGCCCTGCCCTTGGCCACCTGTGGAAAATGCCCCAGATTCCCGGCATCAGGTGGCCGCTGGTATCCTCAAATGCCACCTCAAGGTGGCCGGGATGCATGGAGACCAGTGGCCCTTCTAGAAGGTTTCTAAGTTGTTGCTTAGTCCGGCCTCCCGCGTTTGGCTCAAGGACAGTAGCTGGTCAGGGGAGACACTGCATTCCCAGCCCAGGATGAGCCCCGGAGCCCTTGGGAAATTGCCGGGGGATGAAGGGTGAGGCCTGGAGGCCGCGTTCGAGGCTCCTCCCTGGTCTTGCAGAAATGGTGCCACTGAGTCACCTCGACGAAGGACAGCCCCAAGCCCCTGAGTCCCCAGAGGTAAGATGCAGAGCTTTGGGGCCCCACCTGTCTTGTTTTTTGTAGGGTAGACCAGGCGGCCACGGGAAGGGCTGGGCTTGCCGAGGTTTTGCATGTAGTAGACACTTAATAAACACTTGTGACTTTGGGGGGAAGGCAGTGCCAAGTGGGACTCCCTACCTTTGGAGGGCGGGCGGGGCAGTGCCGGAGGGGGCAGTGGAAAGGTGTGTTTTGAAGGATGTGTAGGAGTTTGCTGGGAGGAGGGTGCAGCTTGAGCAAAAAGCTCAGAAACTCAGAAGCTGAATTGGAGAGGTTTGGACAGGGGAAGAAATAGCGTCGGGCGCCAGGACCGGTGGTTTGGGCTTGAGGGCAGGAGGAGCCTGTCCGGCTACGTAGGGGGGCGGGACCCTGAGCCCTTCTGTGCCCCCAGAGCCGGGCCCTGGTCGGCCAGTCACGGAGGAAGCCATGTGAGAATGACTTCGAAACCGTCAAACTCATTAGCAACGGAGCCTATGGGTGAGTCTTTGGATCCACTCTGGACCCATTTCTTAGATGCCTGAGGGGATGGCTGAGGCCCAGGCAGCCCCTTTGTCAGCCTGCACCTCAGCAGGGCTCACACAGTCGCCACTGAATGTGTAGCCTGGGAGACTGACGGGTTTGGTGGCAGCAGGCTTTTGAGTTCAGGGTCTCAGCCTGCTGTGAATAAATACACAACCCAGGGGCCAATATGCAGGGGCCATTCTCGGCTCATTTATATGACACCAGGGGATGGTGGCGTACACCCATGGGGTGGCTGCTTTGGGAGAGGTGCCAGGTGAGGAGAAAGGGTATCCTGGGCAGAGGGCACAGCACAGGCAAAGGCCTGGCAAGTTGGGTTCTGGGCCCAGCTCGGGTCCCAGTGCCCACTGGGGGCTTCAGGCCTCAGCAAGCTCCCCCACCCGCACGCCCCAGGGCTGTCTACCTGGTACGGCATCGTGACACGCGGCAGCGCTTTGCCATCAAGAAGATCAATAAACAGAACCTGATCCTGCGCAACCAGATCCAGCAGGTGTTTGTGGAGCGGGACATCCTCACCTTCGCCGAGAACCCCTTTGTGGTCAGCATGTTCTGCTCCTTCGAGACCCGCCGCCACTTGTGTATGGTCATGGAGTACGTGGAAGGTACGGTCACTGAGGCTTGCATGCCTCTGGCGATGGGGAGCTCATGGCCCCCCATGCCTGGGAGAAAGTCCCTCCTTGGACCAAACTGAGATCTGCTCTGTCCTCTGTGGGGTCCCAACCTCCTTGGGGAACCCTAGGAAGCCCAGTTGGGGGCAGGAGTGTGCAGATGGGAGCCTGGGGGGTAAAGGAAGGAGGGACATCCTAGGCAGGGGAAACTGATGGGCAGACGCCTGGACTGGCCATGACTACGGCCGTCCCTCTCCCAGGTGGTGACTGCGCCACGCTCTTAAAGAACATGGGCCCACTGCCCGTGGACATGGCCCGCATGTACTTCGCCGAGACGGTGTTGGCGCTCGAGTACCTGCACAACTACGGCATCGTGCACCGTGACCTCAAGCCGGACAAGTGAGCTGGCACCCGTGGGGCCTGGGGAGGGTGGGGTGGGGCTTGGGTGGATGGGGGCGGAACCCAGACAGGCTCAGGGGCGGAGCCTCTGGGTGGGCCAGGGGCTGCTCAGGAGCCTCCACCTGTCTAAACTCTGTTGGCATCATAGGGCCCCTCCTGGCGGGAAGGCAGGGAATGTGCACATGTTGAACACCTCGTGTGTGCAGAGGAGAGGAGAGCAGGCACTTAGTAGACATCTCATCTATGCAGGAGGCCACTGTACTTATGGAGGTGCTACCAGTCAAGAGGAGGGATGTGCACTTAAGATGCACAAACTGTATACAGGGGGTGGGGCTGTGCACTCAGAGCTGCTGCTGCACAAAGGGAAGAACATGCACTTATGAGGCACTAGCTATATACAGGGAACAGTGTCATGCACTTTGCACCACCTTATATGTAAAGGAAGTGACTGTGCATGTCTTGAGTGCCTGCTGTGTGTTAGTGCAGGGGAGAAAGGAAGAGAACATGTCGATTAAGATTTTTATTTTATTCTAGTATTGAATAAGCACCTACTGCATGCCATATCTTCCATGGGTGACTGGGAGACACAGGGCTACCTGCTTCGTAACCCCTGTATGATTTTCAAAGCACTCTCCCCTGCATTTGTTGAGCACCTGCTGTGTACGGGGTTGCCCATTTATTGAGTGCCCTCTGGATACAAGGCAAGGACTGCACGTTTCTCAGACGTTTGCTGTGTGGAGATGTGAAGATACATGTTAAGAGCTTTGCATGTTGTCCGGGCATTTTGCAGTTTGCAAGTGGCTTAGAAAACAAACATGTATTTGGCCCCTGCTGTGTACCTGGGCCTGTGCTGGATCCTCTATGGAACCCAGAGAGAAGTATGAATAACTTCTCACACATGGATGTTGGGTTTCTAGATCACAGGTTTTTGGTTGGTGTGTATTTATTGGGCACCAGCTGTATACAAGGCGTGCAGAGCAAACAACTATTACGCAATGACTGTGTGCCAGGCCCAGAGCACTTAAACTGTTTTATTTTGTGGTTAGCATGCATTGAGCACCTACAGTGTGCCAGGGACTGTGGAGCTCGGGACACTCTCATCTGCAAAATGGGGCAGGAAGGTGCCCAGCCCTGGGGAATTCAGGGAGGAATAGATGCCCACAGTAGGTACTTGAAAAATACATTTTTTTCTTTTCACTTTGAAAAACTTAAGATGGACACAAAAGTCAGGAGAAAAGTATATTAGTTTGCTAGAGCTGCCATAAAAAGTACCACAAACTGAGTGGCTCAAACAACAGAAATTTATTCTTTCACGGTTCTGGAAGCTAGAAGTCCAAGATCAAGGTGTCTGCAGACCCAGGCTCCCTCTGAAGGTGCCAGGGAAGGATCTGTTCCAGGTCCCTCTCCCGGCCCCTGGTAGTTCTTGGCTTAGGACAACATAAAGCTAGTTGTCACATGATGTTCTCCCTGTGTGTGTGTCTGTGTCCAAATTCCCCTTTTTTATTAGGACACGAGTCATGTTGGGTGAGGAGCCACCCTGCTCCAGTATGATCTCATATTAACTCATTATATCTGCAGTGACCCTATTTCCAAGTAAGATCACAAAGCCCAGAAGTACTGGGGCTAGGACAGTGACATACGAACTTTGGAGAACACAATTCAAGCCATAGCAGAAGGGCACAGGCCCCCTGCCCACTCCCCAGACCCGTTAACTCCGATTCCACAGCAACCAGCGCTTGGCCGATCCCGTTTCCTCCCCACCCCCTTGGGACCCTCCTCCCCAGTGGTTGATTTGAAGCAAATCCCAGGCATTGTATCATTTTCTTTGTAAAAAGGAAAAAAATTTTTCAATAGCAGATTTAGTCAGTGTTCAAGAAATGAATGTTTTTTATTTTTTATTATTTTATTATTATTATTTTTTTTTTTCTAGAGTCAGGGTCTTGCTCTGTCACCCAGGCTGGAGTGTAGTGGCGTCATCATAGCTCCCTGCAACCTTGAACTCGGAGGCTCAAGCGATCCTCCTGCCTCAGCCTCCCGAGTCACTGGGACAACAGACTGAATGTTTTTTAGACAGTGGGATGCCCTGTAGGAGCTCAAGAAATATTGATTGTCTCAATAGTGGAAGGCCTCGGGCCTGCTACAAGGAAGGCCTGGCTTTGGAAGTTGCTGGCTGCACCAAAGTATTTTTCCACAGCCTGTGTACACAGTAGTTGCTCAAGAAACATTCCCTTTAAAAAAAAAAATAGCGGATATGCATACTAGGTGCACAGAATTGTTTCCTTACAGAGCTAAGGTAAGCAGTAGGTACTAAATAAATGGTTCTTTAAACAACGGCTATACATGGTGAATTCTCCAGAAATTCATTTTTATGTGGCAGATGTACCCAGGAGGTGCACAGAAGTGTGACTTTATAAAGCTGGTATATCTGATTCTATTGTTTAACAAAACATTTATGTACTTAAATTCATAGGAAAAATTAATCAGCAGTGTACATGGTATGTGCACAGTTGTTTTGTTTTTTCTTAGAGACAGGGTCTTGCTATGTTGCCCAGGCTGGACTCAAACTCCTGGGCTCAAGCAGTCCTCCTGCCTCAGTCTCCTGAGTAGCTGAGACTATAGGTGTCATGTTACTGTACCCAGCTGTGTGCGTAAGTTTTAAAAAAATGGATGTTTTTATAAGGTACACGGAAATACTTCTGTATACAGCAAGTGCTCAAAATGTTTTCATTTCTCAACAGGGAGTATAAACAATAGGTGCTTGTAAAGTGCTTAGTTTGTTAAGATAATGGATTCATGAACAAAAATATACTGTAGATACACCCAGTAGGTGTTATGAAACGAGATGTTATAACATACAGGGGGTAGATACTATGATTCTCAAGAAATTTATTTTTGTGCAGCAGAGTATACAGTAGGTGCTCAATAGCAACACCAGACGCACCCAGTCGAGGCACAGAGATGTTTGCTTTGTAATATTGCCTGTGCTTGCTTGCTTTTTTTTGAGACAGAGTCTCGCTCTGTCACCCTGGGTAGAGTACAGTGGTGTCATCATAGCTCACTGCAGCCTCAAATTCCTGGGCTCAAGCGATCCTCCTGCCTCAGCCTCCCGAGTAGCTGGGACTACAGGCGTGTGCCACAGCACTCGGCTAGTTTTTCTATTTTTGGTAGAGATGGGGTCTCGCTCTGGTTCAGGCTGGTCTCAAACTCTTGGCCTCAAGTGATCCTCCTGCCTTGGACTCCCAGAGTGCTAGGATTACAGGCGTGAGCCACTGCACCTGGCCAGGCAGTGCTTTCTGGTCCCCTGTTGGGGTAGGGTCAGGCTGCCCTGGCCAGACCTTGGCCTGGCTCGGGCGGAGTCAAGGTCAGGGGTGGCAGGAGGAGCCAGGCACCTTGGCCCCCTGGCCCTGAGTGAGTACCCTCCACCTGCCCACAGCCTGCTCATCACCTCACTTGGCCACATCAAACTGACCGACTTTGGCCTGTCCAAGATTGGGCTCATGAGCATGGCCACCAACCTCTACGAGGGCCACATCGAAAAGGATGCCCGGGAGTTCGTGGACAAGCAGGTGGGTGGCCCTGGGCATGGGGCCAGACCCTCTGTGTGGAAGCCTGAACCTTCAGGATATGGAGGGACTTTATAATTCCACCCACCCCTCATTCCCAGGCTGGCCCTGGCCTCGCCATCTCTCCTGGGGTCTCTCCCAGGGTGGGGGCTGGCCTCAGTTTCCCCATTCCACCTGGCCTAGGTGTGCGGGACTCCTGAGTACATCGCCCCCGAGGTGATCTTCCGCCAGGGCTATGGGAAGCCGGTGGACTGGTGGGCCATGGGTGTCATCCTCTACGAGTTCCTGGTGGGCTGCGTGCCTTTCTTCGGAGACACCCCCGAGGAGCTCTTTGGGCAGGTGGTCAGTGGTACGTTGCCTCGGTGGCCCCGCGTTTGAGCCTCAACCCCCCGGGGCTCTGGGTGGTGGTTCCCTGTTTGCTCGCCCGTGCCAGGCAGAGAAGAAGCAGGAACGGGGGAGGGCGTTGCGTGCCGGGTGGGAGGGGGCAGGCTGCCAAGCAGGGCAGGTGGCTGTATTAAACAGAGGGTCGTGGGATCTCGCTGAGGGGACACGGGAGCAAGGACGTGCAGGAGCGAAGGGAGCCGTAGAGGTAGAAGAGGGAGGGTGTTCTGGGCGGAGGGCACAACCCAGGCAAAGGCTGTGAGGGGGGACGGAGCCTGGGGTGTTGAGGGAGCATAAGAGGCCAATGAGAGTGAGTAAGAGGAGGTGATGGAAGGTGCTAGAAAGAGTTCCCCCTGTGTCCCCACTCCTCCTCATTTTAGATGAGATCATGTGGCCAGAGGGAGACGAGGCCCTTCCAGCTGACGCCCAGGACCTCATCACCAGGCTGCTCCGGCAGAGCCCAATGGACCGGCTCGGGACTGGTATGTAGGTGTAGGTGGGACCCAGCTGGGTGGCTCCCTCAGGCCCCGGGGCCCAGGGAATAGAGGGAGGGATAGGACCTAAGGTAGACAAGAATTCTGCTTGGGAAGCTCCATGGAGGAGGGGACTCGGAGCTGGGGTTTCGAAGGATGCATAGGAGTTCTCCAGGAATAGCAGATAGCTAGGTCTGGTAGTCACAGGTGCACTGAGGCTGAGTAAGTCTGAGTAATTGTGTGAACGTGAGAAGTCATCAAGGGCTATGTCCTTATGTCCTCAAAGGCCCAGCCCAGAGGATCCCACCCTCCCAGTTTTCTGGCCCCCTGGTAAATAGCGAAGGGACTGTTTGAGACTCATGCAGCTACTCGTTATGCAGCCACTGTGGGTCACGTTCACGTCTGAGGCTTCGCCATGAGAGAAGATGGGTGGGTCCGAGGTCAGGGAACAGTCACCTCCTGCTCCATGAAATAGAAACACGAGGAAAGGCCAGGAAGGAAGCCCCCCTAAGGCTCCAGGGTTTCTCTAGGGGGTGGGATCTTCTGGTTCTGTGTTGGCCCCACCCTGTGTGGGTGGTGGTGGGGTCTTCAGGGGGCAGGGAGGGGACCCACAGGCTCAGCTGGGTGTGTCTGTAGGTGGCACCCATGAGGTGAAGCAGCACCTCTTCTTCCTGGCCCTTGACTGGGCAGGGCTTCTGCGACACAAAGCGGAGTTCGTGCCCCAGCTCGAAGCTGAGGACGACACGAGCTACTTTGACAGTAAGTTGGTGGCCAGGGGCGGGGGGGGTCATCTTAGGGGCAGCTTTTGCCATCCCACGGTCCCTGGGAGTGGGGGGCTGTCTGCCAGGGGCTCCACCCAAGCCTGGCACCTTGCCCTAGGTCTAGGAGCTTCTGACTTCCTGAGCTTTTCCGAGAATCTAGGGCATGTCTGGCAGCTGTCCTCCTGCTGGGATTTCCTGTGCGTTTGGGTTCAGGAGGCTGCAGCATCCCTCGGGTTTCAGAGGGGGAAACTGAGGCACAGAATGTGGCAGACCCTCACCTGGGGCGCCCCAGCAGGTTCAGCCTCCTGGTTGGCACCCCTGACCAGGCGTGGGGCCTGGTCTGTCACACTGGAGAGTAGGCCACCCCCACTCAGCTCAGGAGGGGTCCTGGCAGGGGTGCTACCTACGGGTGGGCTCCGACAACTGCCCCCCTCACTGGGAGGTCCAGCCTGTAGCATTCCAGCGCCTCCCCCAGAACTTGCTGCACATCAGAGATCTTCTCTGAACTCCCGTTTCCTTTTCTGTAAAATGAGGAACGTCCTTTACGTTTGAGATGCACGATTGTACCTAATTCCGTGTGACCCATTTCAAGGGCTCGCTGAGGCTCAGAGACGAGAATTGCCCCGCCTACGGTCCCTCGGCTTTTGGGGACAGACACGGCTGGGATTTACGCCCCTCCAGCCTCCTGTGGTCCCCAAGCACACCAGGCATTGTCCCACCTCAGGGCCTGTGCCCTGGCGGTGCCCCCACGTGACGCCACCTGTGGGTGTCAGGCGGCTGCACGTGCCTCTCCCTCCCCAGCGCGTTCGGAACGTTACCGCCACCTGGGCTCTGAGGACGACGAGACCAATGATGAGGAGTCGTCCACGGAGATACCGCAGTTCTCATCCTGTTCCCACCGGTTCAGCAAGGTGAGCCCGGGGCCCCGGCCGTAGCTAGCGCTCGGGAAACATTGCGAGATGTTCTGGTTTTTTGTTTTCCAGTGTGATAAAATACGTACAACAAAATATGCCATTTCAGCCCTTTTAAAGTGTACCATTCAGTGGCATTGAGCACAATGTTTTGCAGCCACCACCTCTGTCTAGTTCCAGAACATTTGCATCACCCCAAAAAGAGCCGTTGTACCCACTGGCAGTCACTCCCTGCTGTCTCCCCCAGCCCCATCGAATAATCTGTCTGTCCTGGACACTTTTATGAATAGAGTCATGCAGTAGGTGGCCTTTTGGGTCTGGCATCTTTCACTGAGCACATGGGCTTGGGGTCCATCCACGTCGCAGCATGGGTCAACGATGCGTTCCTTTTTGTGGCTGAGTAATATTCCCCTGCATGGATGTGTCACTGTGTGTTTGTGCCTTCATCCTCGGGCGGACACCTGGGTGGTTTCCACCCTGTGGCAATTGCGAATAGAGCTGCTGTGCTGGGTGTTATTTTATAACCCCACAAGCTTAACTTACATCCCTTCCTTTTTTTGTGATTTGATGAAAAAAACCATCCACTGTCTGCTTTGGGCCTGGGCCCCAGAGAGCACTTTCCAGTCAGCACTGGAAACCCCAGCTGCGGCCCCATTGGTAGCCAGGCCCCTCTGAACCTCAGTTTTCTCATCTGTACAATGGGCTACAGACTCTGCTCTCTCTAGGGATGTGGTGAGTGAGGATTTAAGGAAGTGATTCACACGAAAGTGCTCAACTGAGCGTACTGTCCAGCACTGCTCGCCACCTTCCTTGTTGCTGTTATTTTTTATGGCCTCCCAGGTCTACAGCAGCTCTGAGTTCCTGGCCGCCCCGCCCACTCCTACCTTCGCGGAAAGGAGCTTCAGTGAGGACCGGGAGGAGGGGTGGGAGCGCAGCTGCGAGGTGGATTATGGCCGCAGGCTGAGCGCCGCTGACATCCGGTAGGTGGGCCAGGGAGTTGTAGGCAGATCCAGCTTCCAAGCCTGCTGGGAGGTGGAGACACAAAAGCTGATGTTGAGGGAGCTTCCCAGTGGCCCAGGAGAAAAGGGTCAAACGTACTGGCCCCTGACAACCTCACTCCCTTTGGCTTTGCATTCCTAACCATGCCCAACATGGAGCACCTGTGCACCGTCACACTGCTAGGCTCTTGCTTGCATTGTTCTTTCTGGCCAGAATGCCCTTTGCTAACAAACTCCTGTTCATCCTTCAAAGCCCAGACCCAACAGAAAAAAATCAATGTCTGGTAGAGGATGGGTGTTGGAAGCTGAGTGTTAAAAGTTGAATAGGAGGTCTCCAGGCAGACACAGAGGATGGTGCAGGCAGAGGGAACTCATCCTGTATTTGCAAATTGCCCCTGATGCCAGGCTGAGAGTTAACATGTGGCCATGAGAGATGACTGGTCCTCCTGGGGGGCAGGAGCCTGGCAGGGGTGACACAGGCTCTTTGTCCCTGCAGGCTGAGGTCTTGGACATCCTCTGGTTCCTCCTGTCACTCATCTTTGTCCCAGCCTGAACGGGGCCCCAGCCCGTCTCTCCTGAACACCATCAGCCTGGACACGATGCCCAAATTTGCCTTCTCATCAGAGGATGAGGGGGTGGGCCCCAAGAGGCCTGTCTTCATTCTGGGGGAGCCTGACCCACCCCCAGTGGCCACCCCAGTGATGCCCAAGCCCTCAAGCCTTTCTGGTAAGTGGGGCCTAAGGTAAGAGAGATAGTGTCATGAAAAGTTTTCCAGAGAGTGGGCTATTTGGGATGGGTTTTCAGGGATGAGTAGGAGTTCTCCATCACTAACTAAAACTTTAAGATAGGAGAGGCCAGGGACCCAGAGAGGCCTTGGCTCCCCTTAGGAGCCCCTGGTCTATGGGTAACACCCCCAGCTTCATAGGGTCAGGATGGGACCCCTAGCTCCCAAGAGGGGAAGCTAGAGGTTCAGTTGGGTGTGGGGGAAGGCTTCCTGGAGGAGGAGATTTGAAGAGTGGAGATTTGCACAGAGAACAATTCGGGAAGGGTGCGCAGGAAGAGGGAACTGCGTGAACAAAGGCCAGGAGGCAGGACTGTGTACCTGCTGACTAGACAGGAAGGGCCTTCGGCCGCCTGAGGGTAGAGGGGCCGGGTGGGGAGGAGGAGGGGTGCCGCTGACTCCGCTCACCCCCGCCCCGCTAGCCGACGCAGCTGCCCTCAGCCATTCCCGCCTCCGAAGTAACAGCACTGGCGCCCGACACTCCACGCCTCGGCCCCTGGATGCCGGCCGGGGCCGCCGCCTTGGGGGCCCGAGAGACCCAGCCCCTGAGAAGTCCAGGGCCTCCTCTGGTGGCGGTGGCGGCAGCAGTGGAGGCCGCGTGCCCAAGTCGGCCTCTGTCTCTGCCCTGTCCCTAATCATCACGGCAGGTAACGCCCGAGGCCCAGTCTGGTTTTTCACTTCTGCGACCACGTCTGTTTTAACCAGCAGGGTGGGGGGCCCTTCCTGAGTCGGTGAGGTCGAGGTGGGGCTGAGCCCCAGGAGAGGGGCAGGGGAGCGGGGAACAGTGTGCCCGGGAGAGGGCACAGCATGCGCAGGGCGCTGGAGCCCCAGCAGAGCAGCCAGGGTGGTCATCGTGGTGGGAGAGACGGGCACCCCGTGGGGTGCTCGCCCTGCGAGGGAGTGAGCGAGCCCCTCCCTGACCCCTTGCAGATGATGGCAGTGGTGGCCCCCTCATGAGCCCCCTGTCCCCACGCTCCCTGTCCTCGAACCCGTCGTCCCGAGACTCCTCGCCGAGCCGAGACCCGTCCCCCGTGTGCAGCAGCCTGCGGCCCCCGATGGTCATCCACAGCTCGGGCAAGAAGTACGGCTTCAGCCTGCGGGCCATCCGCGTCTACATGGGCGATAGCGACGTCTACACCGTGCACCACGTCGTCTGGGTGAGTGAGGCCCCACCCGGACGGATGCAGGGAGCTCTGAGTGGGACCAGCAGGGACCTGGGTTCGAGTCCGGCTCTGCCCAGGCAAGTCCTTCTCAGAGCTGCATTTTGGGGCCTGGCTGGGGCCGGAGGGTGGAGCTGGTGCCATGTGGTTCTTCTGGGTCCCTGTCAGTTACGGGGGAGGAGCTTGGGTGAGAGAGACAGAGACCCGGAGCAGACATTAAGTTCCTGGCTCCACGCAGGGGCACAGTGGGTCCCAGGGGCACAATGGGTACGTTACGCTCCCTCCCCCAGCCCAAGGGTGTCAGTTCCCCCTTGAGGCCCGTCCCCTCCCCACTGTGCTCCCTAAACAGCCCCCAAGTTCAGGGAGACTGAGGCAGCACAAGAGGCAGCAGCTTGCTGGGGCCCCACAGCTGACTCAGCTGGGCAGGGGTCTCCAGACGTGGCGTCTCCAGATGTGTGGCTCACTGCTCCCCCCCACCCATGCAGAGCGTGGAGGAGGGAAGCCCCGCGCAGGAGGCGGGCCTGCGAGCCGGGGACCTCATCACCCACATCAACGGGGAGTCGGTGCTGGGGCTGGTGCACATGGATGTCGTTGAGCTGCTGCTGAAGGTGCGGCCCTCCACACCCACCCTCCAGGCTCCCACGGCCCCCGGTGCCCCCTCGGCCTCAGCTCCTGGTTCCCATCGGTTGGGTGGACGAAGGGACCCTCGGGTGGTGGATCCCAGCTGGTCCCAGAGTGAAGGGACCGTAGCAGCTGCCAGGCAGGTGGCAGGTCCCGTGGGAGGCACGTAGGCGACCCCCCCCACCATCCCTCCCACAGAGCGGCAACAAGATATCGCTGCGGACCACGGCCCTGGAGAACACCTCCATCAAGGTGGGCCCCGCCCGGAAGAACGTGGCCAAGGGCCGCATGGCACGCAGGAGCAAGCGCAGCCGCCGGCGGGAGACCCAGGACCGGTGAGCAGCTGCGGGCGCTTGCCAGGGTGCTCAGGGGGCAGGAGGCTGGGGGTGGCGTTCTGAAGCCCGGGTTGGTTTTCTTCCCCAAGGCGGAAGTCGCTCTTTAAGAAGATCTCCAAGCAGTCCTCTGTGCTGCACACCAGCCGCAGCTTCTCCTCCGGGCTCCACCACTCGCTGTCGTCCAGCGAGAGCCTCCCCGGCTCGCCCACCCACAGCCTCTCTCCCAGCCCCACCACGCCCTGCCGCAGCCCGGCCCCCGACGCCCCAGCAGGTGGGTGCACACCCCAGGCCACCCTGGGAGTAAGGGCTGGTCGCCCCGGGAGGGACCGGGAGGATGGAGTGACAGGATGTAGGAAGAGATGACTATAAGGGCCTTCCCAGCCTCCTGGAGTCTAAAAGGCAACTAGGCTGGTCAGAGAGAGGTGCAGAGGCAGGGAAGGGTGTGCCCACCAATAGGAACATTGTGAGCAAATTCAGCAACACAGGAGGGGTGTGAAAGCTGATAAGGGGCTGGTGGGGGTTTGAGGACTGGATTGGGCCAGAGCTGGGCTTAAATTAGGGGGCATTAGGGAGCCATAGAGGGTGTGTGAGCTAAGGAGGGCATAGTTTGAATCTTGCAAAGATCGTTCTGGGGCAAGAAAGGATGGTGACTTGGCCTGGCCTGAGGGTCCCCAGTCTGTAAAAGACAGCCAGCCACTGGGTTAGGGTCAGGCTGGAGGGAGGGACAGGCTGGGGCAATCCAGAGGGAAGGCAGGGAAGGCTTCCTGGAGGAAGGGGCATAGGAGCTGGGGCTTTGATGGATGAGTAGGAGTTCACCAGATCTAGGCCAAGGGAACAGCCCTGGGCAGGAGGCAGAAAAGCCAAGCACAGGTGGCCACAGGGAAAGATGTGGACTTTGGCAGGTTTGGTCAGTCCCAGGGCCCCACCTCTGTGCTGGGGACTTTGAGGCTGATGGCCCTGACCCATGCCTGTCACCCACAGACACCACGTCCCCACCCAGTGTATCCCCAAGCTCCAGCAGCCCTGCCTCTCCAGCTGCCGCTGGCCACACCCGTCCCAGCTCCCTGCACGGCCTGGCTGCCAAGCTTGGGCCACCCCGCCCCAAGGCTGGCCGCCGCAAGTCCACCAGCAGCATCCCGCCCTCCCCGTTGGCCTGCCCCCCTGTCTCTGCACCCCCTCCCCGCTCGCCTTCACCCCTGCCTGGACACCCACCCGCACCCACCCGCTCCCCGAGGCTGCGCCGGGGCCAGTCAGCTGACAAGCTGGGCACAGGTGAGCGGCTGGATGGGGAGCCGGGGCGCCGCAGCCGTGGGCCAGACGCCGAGCTGGTGGTCATGCGGCGGCTGCACCTGTCCGAGCGCCGAGACTCCTTCAAGAAGCAGGAGGCTGTGCAAGAGGTGAGCTTCGATGAGCCGCTCGAGGAGGCCACTGGGCCACCCGCCTCGGTGCCACAGATCGCCGTGGAGGGTGCCGAAGCTGTGCCAGGAGCCCTTGAGCCCACTGGAAAAGACTGATTCCTCCCCACCTGGTCTCTCCCTGGCCTCAAAGTCGCGTGTTTTTTGTGCAATGTTTTTTCCGTAAAGTCACGCCTGGATGGAGACTGAGCCACCAGTCTGGGACACCCAGAGGGCAAGAAGCCCTTTCAGTCCTTGCTGGCAAGTGGAGACAGCACCTCTCTCACGTTCTGATGTTGATCAGGGGGGCCGATAGGGCAGGAATGGGGCACGAGGGTGGCATTGTAAATAGTAGCAAATCCCTGCAACTAATTTATTACTTTTTATAAGCGATAGCCGGACTGAGCCGCCCCTGTGAAGGCGGCTTGCCCCAGGCACCTGGGACCCTGTTTGCAGACCCTGCCCTCTGGGCTGAGAAGGAAGCACTTTGGACAAGTCATGTGTGTTTGTGTTTTCTAGTTTTTCTGTACTTTTTAAGTTTTTTGTGTTACCTGATCCCATCCCTGACCCAAGACCCACCGATTTGCGGGGTTGAAGCCGAGCACACCTGTGCAGGCCTAGTGTGGATGTGACTTGGAGAGTCCGTGAACATTCCCCTCCCCCAAGGCCCCTCCCCATTATCCTGGCTGCCATCCCCAGGCAGTCCTTGCTCCATAGAGTCTGCCTCCAATCCTGCAGGCTTCAGCCTGGAGGCAAGGGTGTGGGAGCTGGGGCTTTGATGGATGAATAGGTGTTTACCAGATCTAAGCAGAGGGGTCATCCACTCCACAAGGGGGTACTGATGCCCCAGCACAGGACACTGCCAAGGCAGGAGGAGAGTGCCCACCCTGGACAAGATACCATGTGTTTGAGGCCCACCAGGGTGAGCCCTTGACCGTGATGTGTCTGAAACCCCCTCTGGGGCGTTCCCTCGATGCGTCAGAGCCTCTCTGGGATGAGTGAGAAAACCCGCTTGAAGCCCGAGTTTGAATTTCAGCTTCACTGTGTGGCTCTGGGAAAATGGCTTTCCCACTTTGTGCCTCAGTTTCCTTGTGTTTACAAGACTAATCCCAATGACTGTGTATTAAGCACCTACTGTGTGCCAAGCGCTTTTACTCGTGGCTTCTCCCTCAGCCAGCCTTGAGAAGGCTGGAGGCGGCATCGTCACCTCCATTTTACAGACAAACCAGGTGAGGCCCAGCGAGGGGCGGAGGCCTGTCCCACGATAACCTGGGGAGGATTGTGGCAGAAGGGAACGTCAGCCAGGCCCTGTTGTGGGCGTTGTCACCAAGGGAGCGTGAATGCAGGGTCTGTCGTCAGAGCACACTGCAGCCATAGATCTTCCCCGCTGATGCTGTGTGACCCACGGGCATCTTGGAGGTGGCTTTGCCCCACTTGGTGAGGGAGATCTGCAAGCGCCACAGCCCACTCTGCAACCCTTTTCGAGTCCCCTGCCCAGCACTGCCTGGTGTTGGAGGGTAGACCTAGGCTGTGCATGACTTGCCCCGTCCTTCCATCCTGGAGCTGGCAGTGAATAAAAGCTCGTATTTGCAAAGATGAGGTCCAATGTCTGGATTTGTGAGAGGCTGAGAAAGGGGTAAGGGAAGAGTGGGGAGGGGAATGGGGTGAAACAGACAACTTGGCTCAAAGTCATTTCAAGTGGGTTTTGAGGGCTGCATAGGAGTTCGCCATTGAGATTCTCCCTGATGCCTTCTCTGGTTCTGGCTTCCTGATAGCTCTGCCCTTAAAAGTTTTATCCAGACACCCGTCTGGGGCCCTGAGCTACGTTAATTACATAAATCATCGTTGTGGCCGCGCTATCCCGGCCTTTGCCTGGGCTGTGCCACAGAACTTCTCCCCTACCCGAACCCAGCCCAGCCCCGGCGCGATCGTTACTTCCGGGGCTCTGAGCAGTCTCAGAAACCTTGGCCACGCCCCCGCCCCCGAGCGTCTTCGGCTATTTCCGGAAACAATCGTCTGCATCTGGGCTCAGGTGGGCCAAGTTGTTTCCGGACGCTCTGGGTTGCCATGGAAACGCCTTAAACCCTGGCTCTTTCTTGGTTCTCGACTTGCTCGGCTGTCTCCCAAAAGTTCAGCTTTCTGTGGCGAGCGCCCTCCCCACTACGCTGCCTTCCTGGTTCCTGAGCTTCGGGTCGCCTCATCTGGCCTCTGGAACCGTCCATGCTTCGGCAATTTCCGGAAGCTGGCGGGCGCCTCTGGGTCTAAACTCCCGGGGCCTCCATTTGGGACCGAGCACGCTCGGTTCTTTCCAGAAACGCTCCGCGGTCTGTTCCGCCAGTTCGGCTGTTGCGCGTTCGGCCATTTCCGGAATCGCTCGGGCGTCTCCGAGCCCAGCCGAACCCAGCCTCAGATCGTTAGCCGACCCGATTGCGCTCGGCTGTTCCCGGAAATGCTCGGCTGTCTCAGAGTACTCGCCATTCCGCCAGTCCCGCGGGATTATGTTCGGCTATTTTCGGAATCGCTCGGGCGCCCCCCCCAAGCCCAGGCTCCGCCTCGGCCTCGGCTCACCCGCCCGGCCCGAGTACGTTCGGGCATTTCCGCCGGGGGCGGGCCGGGCCGCTCGGAACCGTGGCGGCGGCGGCGGCGGCGGCGGCGGCGGCGGCGGCGGAGGCGGGGATCCCGCGGCTGCGGCGACGGCTGCCGCTGTGGAGCCACTGGGCGGGCTCGGCTCGGCGTGACGGTGGCCCCAGCGGCGGCGGCGGCGGTGGCGGCCGCGACCAGGTGAGTCCGGACTGGCCGTCGTGGGAAGAGGGGCTGGGGGTGCGCTTGAATGTGGGGCGCCCAGACGGAGTGCGGGGCCCGGTGGGAGCCAGAACGCGAGCGCCAGGCTGCACCGGGCCCCGCGGGAATCGGGGGGCCGCAGGGAGACGGAGGCCTCGGGCTCGACCGGACAGCGGTGCAGCCTGCCCGGGACGGTCGCGGCAGCATGGGGGCCTCCCCCCGCGGTCGGGATACGGGGCTGGAGCCGCGACCCCGAGTGCAGGGAGGCCCTGCCTGGAGTAGGGCGTCGATCAGCAACGAGGGGCGCCCAGGCATTGTGTGGGGCATAATGGGGTGCAGGAGGGTCGGGGGTCGATCCCACTTCCGGTCTCCTGGCTGGACTGCCGGGTCCACGCAGGCCCGAGTGCGCGTCTGCGTGAGCGCGCAGGCCCTGCGTTCACCCGAGGAGCCCCTCGCCGGGCCTGCCCCGCCCCCCGCCCCCCCTTGGATTTGGGGAGCGCTGATGCCTGGGCGCGCACACCGGGGCGTGTGCAAACGTGTGCACACCGGGGAGCGGGGGCGGGCAGGCAGGCAGATCCAGGCGGTTTCCTGGGCATCCCCTCTCCGGGCCTCAGTTTCCCCACCTGTAGAATGGAGGCGACAGGGGCCAGAGAGTGGGTACCTTGGGGCACCTGGGAATATGGAGCCCCCGCGCCCTGCCTGGACACCCACTGGAGCCGGGAATAAAGTCCAGACCCTCCCCCTGGTACTCGAGGCCCTTGGTGGATGGTGTCCTTCTTACAGCCGCCCTGAACTCTTGGCAAGCAATTCCTGCTGCCAAGCCTTCGCATGTACGGTCCCCGCTGCCCAGGGCACCCGCCTACCCTCTGTGATGACCCATTCTGTAGAAAAGCACCCCCCACCCCAGCCCCCTCCCGCACAGGAGGCCTGAACCTGCAGGGTTGGGCTGGGAAGGTGTCTGTGCCCATCTCTGCCTGCCCAGGCTGGGCTCCTGCACCCGGCAGCCTCCCCTCCTCCCGTCCACCTTCTCCTGACTCCTTGTCCTACCCTGGGCCAAGGTCCCCTCTGGCTCTTCCCAGCCCCCCCCCCCACTGTGGGTCCCAGACTGAGCCAGGCTGGGGACACCAACACCTACCCACCCTGGGTCCCCCACCACCACCTGCCTGCAGAGACTGGAGGCCCATTTGCTTGGACTCATCTCTACGCCTCTGCTTGTGCCGGGCCTCTCCCTGGACCTCCTTCCTTACCCTTCTGCTCACCTGGCCTGACACCTCCATGGGGCTCCCGGAGTACCCTGAAGTGTCCCTCATTGCGCCCTGCCCACTCTGGGTATAACTATTTGGCCACGTGGCTGCTGCCTCCTCACGTCCATCTGGGCCTCGGAGTTGGGCAGATCTGGGTTTCAGTCCTTGCTTCTTCCTGGCCCACTGAGTGGCCCTACAAAGACCACCCTGCTCTGTGCCTCAGTTTCCCCATCTCTAACAGGGATGATGAAGAGCTTATTTACTGAGCATGCCCGGGGCAGATTCTTGGGAGCTCTGCTCCCAACAACCTTAAAGGAGGGCTGTTAGTGCAACCCATGTTACAGAGGGGGAAACTGAGCCCCAGAGAGGGGCAGGAACTGGCCCAAAGGTCACCCGGCAATTCAGGGAATTCCAAACCTGGATTTGGGCCCATCTCTGTGTTGGGGGTGGGAGGAGTCAACCCGCCTAACGCTGCCCTATCCCTCTCTCCACCCTAGGTCAGCGTCCCCGGCCAGTGAGCATGGTGGCAGCCTGCACCCTCGGCTCCCTCATCTGGCGCAGCCAGAAGAGCCGCCAGCCTAGGGTGCCAATGACTCCCCGTGTGAGGGAGTGAGCGGCCTGCCCCACCCCACCCACTGATGGGGGACATAGTGGCCCAGTGACCTGAGACTACGCCACTGACCCCCTCCCACCAGTTGACAAATGATGGACAGAGTGACCAGTGGCCCTTGTCAGGGTCGTGGAATAATGGGACGTGAGGCATGAGCGGCCCTCGTGGTCGCCTGTGACTGCTGGAAATAGAGGTCCCAGCGCCCCAGGCCGAGCCAGCGGACCCTCCTGGCCACTGCCCTGGCCAATGGGGCCAGTGGGGCCCCAAGAAGCCGCCTGACCATCCAGACCCCACCCCCACCCAGCCATGGCGGGCGCTGAGGGCTTCCAGTACCGGGCACTGTACCCGTTCCGCCGGGAGCGGCCAGAGGACCTGGAGCTGCTGCCGGGCGACGTGCTGGTGGTGAGCCGGGCGGCCCTGCAGGCACTGGGCGTGGCCGACGGTGGCGAGCGCTGCCCACAGACCGTGGGCTGGATGCCCGGCCTCAACGAGCGCACGCGGCAGCGAGGTGACTTCCCTGGCACCTACGTGGAGTTCCTAGGGCCCGTGGCCCTGGCCCGGCCTGGCCCGCGCCCACGGGGCCCCCGCCCACTGCCCGCCAGGCCACGTGATGGGCCCCCTGAGCCAGGTGAGCAGCAGGCAGGGGCCCTGGAAAGGGGGTGTTCCCCTCAGACCCTTGGTCTCCTCTTCTTTACAGTGAGGCAATGGGACCTGTCCCAGGGGAGTAGAAATAAGGACATTTGGTCATTTGACAAGTGTTGACCTCACTGTTGTCAATTGCTGGGCTCAGCAGTGGACACAAGGCCTGGCCCTGCCCTCATGGGCTTCTGGTTCAAGAAGTGATGAGCGGGTGATTAGGTGGCAACCGACGCAATGAGGAAGGAGCCTGGCACGGGGAGAGCCGAGGGTGGAGTGCCCGGGACGTGGGCACAAGGGCAGAGGCTGCGAGGTGGGAATGCAATGGCAGGTTCAGGGAACAGGGGAAGGACACGAGGGCCAGGCCTTGGGGACTTGGTGGGACGAATTTTGAGGACAATGGAGAGTGTTCAGTAGGATTCAGAGGCTCAACCTAGCTTCAGCCTGCGTTTTGCAGACAGGGTCCCTCAAAGAACCCCTCTGGTACCCTGATTTCACCTGGTTTCTGACATGACAGGAGCCACGAAGCCCACAGAGGGTGGGACGCTCAGGCAAGGCCGTGCAGCACTGTGGGGGGTGGAGACCCCACATTCCTCCCAAAGACCCCTGGCCATCCCCACTTCCCAGGGGTGTGCTGGAAGTGGAGAATCAGGGGCACTGAGTATGTGCTAGAATCGCTGAATGCCAGGTAGGGGGTGTGGGTTCCAGATGGGGAAACTGAGGCTCGAGTTGGGAGGAGGAGGCTGAGGGGTGCTGGGGGCGCAGCAAGGCCTGGTCTGACCGTCTCATTACAGACTGGGAGACCAAAGTGCAGGAGGGTCAAACAACTCACTTGGGGTCATCACCCAGGGAGGCCAGGGCCCTGGGAGGTGCCAGGCCTGCTTTGTGCCAGAGGGACACTGCCCAGAGAGGGTCAGGCCAGAGTCCCACAGCATGGGGCGGAGTGTGGGACACCGAGGTGGTATGGTGCTGGCTTGGGCCTCACAGCATCTGGAGTCTCCAGGGCCGGGGCCTGTGTCCCGCCTCGGCCTAGAGGAGAAGGAGGCGGCCCCATCCGGGCTCCCAGCCAGAATCTGCCTCTCCCCCTGGTAACAGCCACCTGCCTCCTCTGTCTGGCCTTTATCCAGCCACCACACACGTCCCCACGTGGGGTGGCTACTCAGCCCCACCCTCCAAATCTTCCAGGGCTGTGTGACCTCGGCCAGAGCCCGCCCTCTCCAAGCCTCAGTTTCCTCATCTGCAAGCAGTAGCTTTGGTCCCTTTGCACCTTCAGGCCCTGCGGCTCTGGGATGCAGGACCACCCAATGTGCCGAGACTGCCTGTGTTTCCGCCATTCAACCCCAAGTGGGGAGCTGAGGGCAGAGCCCCGAAATCGCCTGGGCCTCCACCTGGCTGTGCACCCACAGGGAAGTTGCTCCCTCTCTGAGCCACAGTTCCTCATCTGTAAAACGGGGGTGATGCCTGTTCCCACGGGACCTCCCTCCCCGTTTTGCAAATCAGGCGAGTTTCAGGGTTGAATTTTCAGATCACACAGCCAGAGTGTCACCCACCTCCTCTCCCCTTGTTCTTTTGAATTTTTTTGGCATTTTCCGTGCAGCTGGGCCTTTCTCCAGCTCGAGGCACCACCTGGCCCATCACTCAGGGAGGCCCCGCAGGCCCCAGCTTGCCCCTGCTGTGTGCCAGGGCGTCCTCGCCGAGGGCCAGAGTCGCATCAAATGGTGGCGGTGCAGGCAGAGCGCTGCTGCTACAGACGCCTGCACACAAAGGACCCTGTGGAGCGGGGAAAGGAAGGGCTGGGAGGGGGCTGGGCCCAGGAGGCTGCTGGCGCCCACTGGGGGGTTTAAGTGTTTTAAAAAGAGGTGGAAATAACAATTTTAGAAGCAAAATAACTTAGATAATGGGGAAAGGTCCTTGGAATAAGCCATTCTGATCCAGACGGGGATGTTTTCCTTTTATGCCTTTTCAACCACTTTTTTGTTTGCATCGAAAAGGGATGCAAACCAGCCCATTTTTCAGTTGAAGAAACTGAGGCCCAGAGAGGGTGGGTCCTGTGCCTGAGGTTGCACAGCAGGCTGTACGGTGGAGCCCAAAACCTGCTGTATGAGTTTCAGTGGCTGCCGTAACAAATTACCACAAACTGGGTGGCTTCAAACAAGAGAAATGTTTCCTCTCATGTTCCTGGAGGCCAGGAGCCCAAAACTGGGACCATGCTCCCTCTGAAGGCACTGGGGTGAAACTTTCCTCGCTCTTCCAGCTTCTGGTGTCACTAGGCATTCCTCGGCTCGTGGATGGATTATTCCAATCTCTGCTTCTGGCTTTCTCTTCTTAAAAAGACACCAGTCATTGGATTTAGGGCCCACCCTAAAACCAGGATGACCTCATCTAGAGAGCCTTACTTTAATTACACCTGCAAAAACCCTGTTTCCAAATAAGGTCCCGGTCCCAGGTACCACGGGTTAGGACTTGGACATATTATTTGGAGGTACACTACTCAACCCACTACACCTGGTCTCTGAAGTTGTGTGAACACCTGGTACTTTAACCCAGAAAGTTGTTCCCCATCAATTCAGCCCTCCCAGCCCCTCCAGCTGAGGCCTTCTGGCCTCCCGAACTGGGCCCTGCCTCGAGCCACCCAAGCTGAGGTCCAGCAGGAAAAGAGAGGGGCTGGGATCCTTCCAGGGACCCCACCAATATACTGTCCCCTCCTGCCAGGTTTCACACTCCCTGACCTGCCAGAGCAGTTCTCCCCGCCTGATGTGGCACCCCCTGTTCTGGTGAAGCTTGTGGAGGCCATTGAGCGGACAGGTGAGCTTCAGCCTGGCTGCAACCCCTGCATTCTCCTTGCTTACCTCTAGTGACGGGCGACTCATCCCCTCACAGGGCTGCATGGGAGGAGGCTGAGCCTGGATGCTCTGGGCCTCCATGCTGCATAGGGTAGGGCAAGAAGTGACTCCCAGGGTAAGATGGGAAGGTGGACAGGACCGGGCCATTGCATGTGCTGTGCTCTTATCTCTGGACTCCAAAGCCAGACGCAGGGGGTTTGAGTAGCCAGCCCAGGCCTCACGGGGGTTCGGGGCAGGATTTGAGAGCTGACTCACCTGTCGCCCCTTATCCCCCAGGGCTGGACAGCGAACCCTACTACAGGCCGGAGCTGCCCGCCCCGCGCACAGGTTAGGGGAAGCCTCGCGGGGCAGGGGCGGGGGAGGAGCCGGCAGGGCCACAGGACGAGTCCGCGGGATATGTCCCCTCGCCCGCAGACTGGTCCCTGAGCGACGTGGATCAGTGGGACGCGGCAGCCCTGGCAGACGGCATCAAGGGCTTCCTGCTGGCGCTGCCTGCACCCCTCGTGACACCCGAGGCCTCGGCCGAGGCGCGCCGGGCCCTGCGGGGTGAGCCTGGCGGGCAGCCCGGGGGGGGGGGGCCGCGGTGGGCGGGCGCCGGCTCACCCTGCCCCGGCCGTCTGTCCGCAGAGGCCGCGGGGCCCCTGGGGCCGCTGTTGGAGCCCCCGACGCTGCCGCTGCACCGCGCGCTCACGCTGCGCTTCCTACTCCAGCACCTGGGCGCGGTGGCCCGCCGCGCCCCCGCCCTGGGTCCCGCGGTCCGGGCCCTGGGCGCCACCTTCGGGCCGCTGCTGCTGCGCGCGCCGCCGCCCTCGCCGCCGCCCGGGGGCGCGCCCGACGGGTGAGGGGCGGGGCCGAGAAGGGGCGGGGTTGGCGGGTGGGGCTTGGCCGGAGGGGGCGGGGCCTGGGCCGCGAGAAGGGCGTGGGCGGGGCCGAGGGCGGGACGAAGTCGCGCTGTCGCGACGCAGACGCGGAGAGACGGGGAGGGGACCCGGGCTCTGGGGGCTGGGGACGGAGGGGAGGCATCGGGGTGGGGCCTGCACCTTCGCTTCTGCTCACCCCACCTCAGGTGCGCTCCAGAAATGTATGAGCATTTATGGAGCGCTTACTGCATATACCTACACAGGAGTTGGCCTCTCACACCTACCTGTGTACGCACCTTCACGTATACACGCCCCGAGGTGTGCAAGCACCTGCAGAATTGTGTGCACACGCGTGGGCAGAAAAACAGGCCCTACCCAGTCTTCACTGCAATCCCCTTACCCCCAGGAGTGAGCCCAACCCCGACTTCCCGGCACTGCTGGTGGAGAAGCTGCTTCAGGAACATTTGGAAGAGCAGGAGGTTGCGCCCCCAGGTGACACCTCTCGTAGTATCATCGTTTCTTATCGCTAGGAGCCCATGAATGCTGATTCTGGGGCTGTGCTGGTATCAGTAGGCCCGGTTGCAATGGGAGGTTGCCACAGTATACAGTCGGTGCTCGAGGTGCATTTATTTTTCTGTTCCCCAGCGCTGCCGCCTAAACCCTCCAAGGCAAAGCCCGCCCCCGCAGGCCTAGCCAATGGAGGGAGCGCACCCTCCCTGCAAGACGCTGAGTGGTACTGGGGGGACATCTCCAGGTAGGGTTGCTGGCGTGGGGCCAGGGACCAAGGGGGTGCCATGTGGTGGGCAGGGTCTCCAGGTGGGCAGCCCCAATCCTGAGTGTTCCCACAGGGAGGAGGTGAATGAGAAACTCCGGGACACGCCCGACGGCACCTTTCTGGTCCGAGATGCATCCAGCAAGATCCAGGGGGAGTACACACTGACCCTCAGGTGGGGGGCTGTCCCTTCAGGGGTGACTGGGGGTCAGAGGTCACAGAGACCAGGCTCTCGCAGGGGGTGGGAAGTGTATGGTGTCAGGGCCAGTGGACTGGGGGTCAGGGTTGGGGTTCCTCTGGGTGCCAACACCCCCTCTGCTCCCCCCCAGGAAGGGCGGGAACAACAAGCTGATAAAGGTCTTCCACCGCGATGGCCACTATGGCTTCTCGGAGCCACTCACCTTCTGCTCTGTTGTGGACCTCATCAACCACTACCGCCACGAGTCACTGGCCCAGTATAACGCCAAACTGGACACTCGGCTCCTCTACCCTGTGTCCAAGTACCAGCAGGTCTGTGCCAGGGTGGGAGACGGGGAGGGTAGCGCCTGGCCGGCCCTGGGCCTCGGTTTCCCGGGTAGGCCTGACGAGGCCACACAGCTCCCCTGATTCCACTGGTTGTCTCCAGGACCAGATCGTCAAGGAGGACAGTGTGGAGGCGGTGGGCGCCCAGCTCAAGGTCTACCACCAGCAGTACCAGGACAAGAGCCGCGAATACGACCAGCTCTACGAGGAGTACACACGTACCTCCCAGGTACTCCGGGCCCCACACACAGGGGGAACCAGGGCACAGAGGGACAATGGCGAGGCCGGGAGCACCACGGTCACCCTCAGGGGCCATGAGGATGGATGTCTAGTTCCAGGTCGCAGAGCAGGCACTTGGCACCAGGGGCTGTTCTAAAATAAGTGTGTGTGGTTTTAAAAAAACAAAAAAGGAAAGATAAAAAGGGACCGACCAGCCTCACGGGAACCCAGGGCCTAGGGGACATCTCAGATGAGCTTCTTTATCAGTCTGAGCCTCGGTTTCCCCATCTGCAAAATGGAACCATGGATCTTAATTATTTGATCCCTTTCAATCAGAATGTTATTCAAAATAATCATCATAACTCTAGGGGTTGACAGACAGGGGATCAGAGGGTTATGGGAAAGGACAGCATCTTCTAAAACAGGGAGCTTTTGTCACACGGCGACTGTGTTAACTAGCTTCTTTTGCAAGTCGAGAGGGAACAGATTCAGATTGAATATCCTGTCTCTGGCCAGGAACTGCTCAGTCCCTCCATGGTCCCCAAGGGTGTGCTTTCTGTCCCCTTTTTACTGATGGGTTAACTGAGGCTCTAAGCAGATGAGACGCCTGTTTAGGATTGGTTAGGAACATGGTGACATCAGATGTGATTTAGGCCCTGAGCCTCAGTTTCCACAATAACAGTTCTGACTTTGTCGGGGGCTTTTGGGAGGTTCTGTGAGATAATACGTGAGAAGTACTTACTACAGTGTCTACCCCCAAAAAAGAAGCCCTGTGGACTGTAGCAATGGGATTTATCATTGATTCTCAGCAGCGTTAAACAAGTCCAGGTGTTTGTAGGTACCCATGGGAAAATGTAAAGGAGGAGGAGGTTTGGGAAGTGGGGTTTTGAAGGCTGAATAGGAGTTCATTTGATGCAGCAGGAGTTAGAAGAATGATGCTCCTGGTAGAGGGAACAGCTTGAGCAAAGTCTCCATATCAGAGTTGGGATCTGCCTTCACCCCTCATGAGGGACTTTTGGGGAGTCCCAGGAAGTGCTAAGATGCACCCCCTCCTCCAGGAGCTGCAGATGAAGCGCACAGCAATTGAGGCCTTCAACGAGACCATCAAGATCTTCGAAGAGCAGGGCCAGACACAGGAGAAGTGCAGCAAGGAATATCTGGAGCGCTTCCGGCGCGAGGGTAACGAGAAGGAGATGCAGAGGTGCGTCTGGCTGCTCTGCCCCGCCCCACCCCCCATGATCTGGTACAGTGCAAGCAGGGAAAGGTAGGAAGTGGAGGGGGACAGCTGGTGTTCCAACTTGGGGGAAGGGTGGTCAGTTGTAATGGGCTTTGAAGGATGAATAGGAGTTCGGCAGAAAGAGAAATCAGAGGAAACAGCACGTGCACAGGCTTAGAGACTGGAAGCACACAGCCTGGTACAAAGTAGGTCCCCAAGGAAACCCTGGAGCCATCTGAGGCCTCTGAGCCTCCCCTCCCACAGGATCCTGCTGAACTCGGAGCGGCTCAAGTCTCGCATTGCTGAGATCCACGACAGCCGCACGAAGCTGGAACAGCAGCTGCGGGCGCAGGCCTCGGACAACCGGGAGATCGACAAGCGCATGAACAGCCTCAAGCCAGACCTCATGCAGCTGCGCAAGATCCGAGACCAGTACCTCGTGTGAGTGGCTGGCTCTGCACTCGCCCGGGTGTCCCCTTTTAGCACTGGGGCACCTCAGTTAGGCCTGCAGCCCTGTCCCTCCTGGGCGCCTGGGAAGGGCTCCCCGTGGGTCAGCCTCAACGTTGCCAGACGTCTAGGAAGTGGGAACACCGCTGCCGGGGGCTGGGTTGGGAGCATTCGCCATAAATGCCTGCTGTGCGAGCTGGCCTGTGGGGTGGCTGTGGCAGCCTCAGCCTGGGTTCAAATCCCACCTCCGCCTGCTGACTTTCTGAGGGCTTTACCAAAGGCCCCCCTGCCTTCCGCCTGAGCCTGGCACTCCTGTGCACCTGCTGTGTGCCAGGTGCTGTGCTAAATTAGTCCCTTCTAAGTCTTTTGCAAAGTTTGTCCTTTACAGCTGGGGAAACTGAGGCACAGAACAGACAGCTACCCTGTGCAAAGGCCAACAGTGCTGCGCAGCCTCCGGTGATACTAAGGCCTTGCCCGGGCTGGTGCATTCTGGGCGGGGGGTCCATAAGTGTTAACAGAGGCAGAAATATGGGGGGCAGGGCGGGGTTCCCTGGCAGAGGGGGAAGCCAGCCTGGGTTCGTGCTACCCTAGGCCAGGTCAAGGTTGCCCCCTTGTGGCAACCAGGGATATCGTGCGCAGAGCCTGCTCTCCTAGGTCAGCCCGTGCCTCCCACCGGGCTGGACAGGCCCACTGTGGACTTGCCACCAGCGGAATGGCCCAAGCCCCCCTTTCCTCTGCCCTCTCAGGTGGCTCACCCAGAAAGGCGCCCGGCAGAAGAAAATCAACGAGTGGTTGGGGATCAAAAACGAGACTGAGGAGTGAGTGACCACCTTGAGAGAGGCAGGGAGGGCTTCCTGGGGGGGGCATTTGGGGTGGGTTTTGAAGAGTGAGTAGGAGTTTTCCAGGGAGGAAGAGTTGACACAGGCAGCTTGGGGCGTGGCTCAGGTGCTGGCAGGTGAGTGACCAGGCCCCCCCCGTGTCCCCCACAGCCAGTACGCGCTGATGGACGATGAGGACGAGCTGCCCCACCACGAGGAGCGCACGTGGTACGTGGGCAAGATCAACCGCACGCAGGCGGAGGAAATGCTGAGCGGCAAGCGGGACGGCACCTTCCTCATCCGCGAGAGCAGCCAGCGGGGCTGCTACGCCTGCTCTGTGGTGTGAGTACCTGGCACGTGGGGAGACAAGGGGGGACCCCGCATTCCTCTTTGGCCCCCGACTGTGCGCCAGGCCTCCGGAGGGCCGTGAGGAAGAAGCCCCCAGCAGCTGCCAGGGCGAGAAGGGATTGGCAGGGGCAGGGGAGCAGCCCGGCTGGAGCTGGGAGGGCCCACGGGGGGCCGCCTGACCTGCCCTCTCCTCCGCCCCGCTAGGGTGGACGGGGACACCAAGCACTGCGTCATCTACCGCACGGCCACCGGCTTTGGCTTCGCAGAGCCCTACAACCTGTACGGGTCGCTGAAGGAGCTGGTGCTGCACTACCAGCATGCCTCGCTGGTGCAGCACAACGACGCGCTCACGGTACCCTGGCCCACCCCGTGCGCGCCCCGGGCCCCGGCCCACCGCCTGCTGCCCGCTGAGCACCACCGAGAACCCGGCGCCGAGCAGAGCCACCCCTGGGCCACAGGACAGACCAGCCACATCCAGGGGTCTCTGTCTTTCTGGCTCTCTCTCCTTCGGGGTTCTCAGTGCACCTCCCTCCCTCCCTCCCTCTCTCTCCCCCTCCCTCTCGCTCTTTCTGTCTCCATCTGTCTCTCTCTGTCTCCACGTTGGGGGTCCTGCCTGCCCCCTTTCTCCCTGGGCACTGCCCTCACCGTGGCTCCAGCCACCCCGACTCTCTGCCCTGCCCACCACAGGTCCCCAGGGTCCAGGAAGCCCCTCCTGGCTGCACCTGCTATGTTTACAGAGGCCCCTGGGCTGCGCGGCCCCAGCCTGGGTGCCCCGATTTTTAAGCCATAGACCTGGGGTGGTCAGGGCAGGAAGGAACTTCCCTCCGCTGCTTCCAAGAACCTTGGCCGTGACATTCGGGGCTGGGCGGGACCTGCCCCCACGGACCCCAACTTCCCCTCCAAACCCAGAAGTGAAACCTGCTGCCGAGTTACCCCCACGGTGGGGCCGCTATGAGAAGTCCCCCCGCCCCACAAAAAAAGAATTAAAAATAAAGTCGTGAGCTGGCCCCAGCCCCCCAGGAATCGCGGCCCCCAGTGCTGGTGCCGCCTCGGTGGCTGAGATGCGTGACACTGCCCGCAGCGCTTCCAGTGGATGCGGTTCAGGGCTCCCCGTCGATCATGTTGGGTTTTGATCTTATTTTTCCTTGACTGCAAAGCCCTCTTTTCTCACCTCTTTTGCGACAAGAGCCCTGGTTTTCTACGCTGCCCTCGGCCACCACGCTGCCTGCCCGGCTCGGCTGGGAGGCAGGTTTTGTACGGTACGTTGTTATTGATCTGGATATAAAACATCGAACATGGTGGATGGTTCTGCTGTCAGTGACTGGGCTTCAGTGTGACATCCGCGTGCTGGGGGGCCTGGCGTTTATGGGGTCGCAGCAGGCCAGGCCTGTGGGTTTAACTCCAGGCCGCCTCTCAAGCCCAAGAACTCCCTCCCGGCCCATTCGGCAGCTCAAGTCCTGAGAAGTTGAGGGACCTACCCGAGGTCACACAGCAGAGAGATTTGAACTCTGACCTCCTGCCCCACACTCTGGCCTGCTCAGGGGACCCCAAACCCCAACCTAACTCCTTGAGGGCTTCCAGGCCTCCAGACTGGCCCCCCTGGTTTGACTCCTCTTGCAGCCAACAGCAGTGATCTTGGGAAAGTCACCTACTCTCTGACCCTCAGCTTCCTCATACATCGCCAGGTGGCATCAATACTCACGTGGTCAACAAACCCTCCCATGCCAGCCGGAAGGGCCTTGTCTCCCATGTCCCTGATGTCCTCAGAGGGCCAGCGTCTCCATCCAGGGTTTGAGGCCCTCGCCTGACCCCTCTCTCCACACCGGCCCCAGTGCTCAGCCTGCCAGGTCCCAGGGGATGCTGAGTGGGGGCTGCAGGGGGCCCCCATAAATCAGCACAGCCTCTGCCTCCTATGCATGAGTGGTCACAGGATGAAGGTCCCCGTCTTCCTCCCATGGCCCCAGCCAGGCTGAGATGGGGGTGGGGCGTAGGGGACTCAACCACTAGCTGTGTGTCTTGGCAAATTAGCCTCCCCTCTCTGATCAGCCATTTCCTTGTTACCAAGAGGGCTCAGAAGTCCCTGCCGCCAGCCCCCACTGGACACCTCTGAGAATTCAGTGATAAGATGGGTTTGGGCCCACCCTGTGCCTGGCACAAAAGCAGGACAGCAGTAAATTGTGAGGTTACGTTGATGATTTCTTCCAGTAGGGCTGGTGCTTAGTAACCACTGCAGAAATTGCAGCAGCTATATTTATTGCATTTCTTCAATGCTGCCCAGCACAGGGTGAGCACCACAGTTGTGGTGTTGAGTCTTGGGGAGCCTTCGAGCAGGAAAAGGGCTTTGTGAGGGGGGCTTGGTCGTCTGAGGGGCAGGGTGAGGATTCATCCAGCCATGGGGACTTCAGGGAAACCCTGGCTCCCAACCCTGCTGCTATGTGTGTGGACGCATCCTAGGCCAGGCCACGCCTCAACCGGAGGGGGACACAGGCTGGAGAGCGGGGGGCTCAGCTTATTTCCCAGGCGGGTTTGGGGCGATTCCTCCCGTGGGATCCGGTGCTGTGTCTTGCCCTGCCCTTGAGACCCGGCAGGGTCTGAGCGTCTCAGCTGTTCCCCCAACACCCCCAGCCTCCACCCAGCCCTTTCGCGAGGCTGCTCTCTCTGCGCTCAGTGCTGGGGCTGCTGTCCTGTGTGGGCGCCTGCCCAGGCCGACAAGGCCCAGCTGTGCGGCCCCCAACACCCGGCCTGGGGCAACTCTCCTCCTGCCTCTGAGCCCTCCATGGTGGCTGTAACTCCCAAACGCCACTGTTCTGCCCATTCTTCAGAAGGGGAAACTGAGGCTCCATCACTTGAGGACCCCAGCAGAGTCAGGAGTCAAACTGGGGGCCAAGCTGACTCCAGCCAGATTGTCCTGCGCGGCCACCCCCACCTCCCCTCTTGTAGCTGGCACAAGCTCACTTCTCTCCCCCATGGGAGTCCTCTGAGGGTCAGGGCAGCCCCACTCCCCACAAGCCTCGGACCCTGGAAGGAAGGACCACCAGCTCTCCCCTCCTCCACCGCAAGCCAGGGGTGGGGGCCCCCAGAGAAGTGAAGCTCCCCTCCCTGTGCCGGCTTCTGCTTTCTGGCCCAGCTGTGGCCAAGCCTGAGTCAGCCCCACGGGACCCGGGTGGTGGGACCGGAGCGTCAGGGGTGGGAGTGGGGGGGAGGGGCAGGTCCTGTGGGTTGGGCGTGAAGGTGGGTCCCAGGGCAGGCGGGATGTAGGGGATCCGGCTGCCCAGTCCTAACTTCAGGCAAGGGATCGCCCCCCATAGAGCACAGGTTCCACCCTAGAAAGGGTCCCCCAGGCTAGGGACCAGGGCCCGGGTTACCCTAGGCACCCCCAGAGTGCCCGTGGGCACGTGGAGATGTCCCCATTCTCCCCCGCTCTCGGCAGGTCTGTGTCTGAAGCCTCCACCCCCCCTGCCCTGGCTGCCCAGAGCCCCACATGACTGGGCAGGGCTGATTGCCAGGAACGGAAAGGGGGCCATCGGGGGGCTCGATGGCCTCACGACGTGGGCCCAGCAGCTGGCAGGGCTCGGGTTGGAAAAGGAGACCCAGAGAGGAAACAGAGTCCCAGGGACGCTGGGATCGCAGAGACGCTGGCCAGGGGCCCCGGGGCGTGGGCACGGGGAGGCGGGCCCGCCTCCGGGGCTGGGCCACCGCCTGGTTAAAGGCGGCTCATTCGCCTCCGAGCAGCCGTTCCCACTGCCACACCTCTGCCCCTGCCGCGATGGCCCTGTCATCACTCCTGCTGCTCCTGCCCCTGCTGCTGCTGCTGCTGGAGCACCCCGTGGCCGCGCGGGCGTCACTGCTGGACGAGAGTCGGGGCGCCTGTAAGGTAGGGACAGCGACGGGGCAGGCAACTCAGAAAGGGCCGGCGCCCTGGCGGGGCAGGCGACTCCTCCCCGCTCCCCAGACTCCACGGGGGACCCCAGAGCCGCCGAGGGGACGGGACGCTGTTCTGGCTGGTGCTAGAAACCCCCTTCAGTCCCCCGCGCTCTGGCCACCTTCTCGCCAGGTCCTTTCGCTTTCTGATCCTGTGTCCCAGACGCGCAGCTGTCCCCCGCCCACCCCGCGCAAGGGTCCACTGAGCACCCACTGTGTACTCCTGGGGCAGGAGCCGGGGTCCCCGCGCAAGGCCAGGCGAGCTCAGCACTGGCGGTGGCCGGGCGTGCACTCCGGTGCCTTCCTGTGTGCGCTCGCCGTGCCAGCCCGGGAAGGGCTCGCGTGCTCCTGGCATGGAGCAAACACACGCCCCGGCGTCTGAGCGACGGGCTCATGGCTCCAGAGACACGGGCCGCCGGCCACCCTCAGCTGAAGCCGGAAATCAGCACGCATTAGGCGCCACCTCTGTTCATTCGGGCGTGGGAGAGGTTCACGTGGGACCCTTGAGATGCAGAATAAATGAGTCCACGTGGCTATAGGGCCTTGCTCAGCTCAGGGCCGAGGTTGTGGGGGTGAAGTGGCAAGAAATGAGCATGCATGAGGCTCCTCTGGTATGTGCCTCCCAAAAGGTGATGAGCAGGAATGTGCATTCCTTGAGCCCTTCCTGTATGCAGTCCTTCTGGGTGAGGAGTTTCACCTGACCTGGAGGAAAGGAGAGACTGTGCATACATTAAGTGCCTACTATTTGCAAGTCTGTGTCATGGCCCTTTTGCAGGCACACTGAGGTTTAGGAAGGTTTAGGGACACAGGAAAGCCTCAAAGTGAGGATTCCACTGGAAAGGTCTGGAAGGAGTGCAGGGTGAAGCACCTACTGTTTGCAGTTCCCTTTCTAGAAGAATGCCAAGCAGGGCTCAGAGCTGTGGGGCGGTGCCCGGGGCTGCACGTGCCTCGCACCTTTCCCTCCTGCACAGGTGGGTGAGCTGTGCCTGCAGTCGCCCCTCAAGAAGCCCGACGCCCCGCCTGTCAACGTGACCCTCTACTACGAGGCGCTTTGTAACGGCTGCCGGTACTTCCTGGTGCGAGAGCTCTTCCCAACATGGCTCTTCGTCCAAGAGATCCTCAATGTCACCCTGGTGCCCTACGGAAACGCTCAGGTGCGTGGGTGCTGGGGAAACTGAGGCACATGGGCAGGGGAGGGGGCACCCAGCCTGCCAGCCAGCACTCACTCTGCCGCCTTGCAGGAAAAAAACGTCAGCGGCAAGTGGGAATTCGAGTGCCAGCATGGAGAGCCGGAGTGCAGGCTTAACAAGGTGGAGGTGAGAGACCCCGGAGGCGCACGCGGGGGCGCGCAGATTTGGGGAAACAGCCTGTCGTGCGGAAGGTGAACGGGAGGCCCCGGCTGCGTCCCCTGCCTCGTGTGCCTCCATTTAGTCTCCTCCTCATTCGCCGCATCCTTAGTGGGCACCTGTGGTTATTCCCAGAGGCTGTTGGGGTGCTCTGGGTCCCCCTCACTGCCTTGCCTGTTCCCCACGGGCCCCAGGCCTGCCTGTTGGACAAGCTGGAGGCGGAGGCAGCCTTCCTGACCGTCGTCTGCATGGAGGAGTTGGACGACATGGAGAAAAATCTCAAACCGGTAAGCGATGCCCTCATTCGGCACAATGAGGGTGACGGGGCAGCAGGTGGCCTTGCCTGTGGCCAGGCAGACCCAGGTTCAAGTCCTGGCCCCGACCACCCCCGTCTGTGAAGCCCCAGGGAACCAGGGAAACAGCCTCCCCTCTGGAAGCCTCATCCCTGGATCACGGGAACACAGGCTCCTGGGGGCAGGAGTGGATCAGGGAGGACTTCTTGGAAGAGGCATCTCTGAGCTGGGTGTGGGAGGATGACCAGGAATGTGCAGGGACACAGAGGAAGGGGTGTGGACAGGATAGGACAGGCCCCGCCTACTTGCCTGTGGGACTGTGAAAAGTAACTCCCAAAGGACTGAGTCATCTGCCACAGTCATTTATTCCTTCATCAAACATGTGGGCCACCTAAGAGGCCTCACTCAGAGACACCTCCAGCCCTGCAGGGTCAGAGTGGGGCTAGTCAGAGAGGACACTGAGGAGACACTGGGGAAGGAGGCGGAAGGGTGTTCCTGGCAGAGGGATCAGCATGTACGGAGGCTCTGAGGAAAGAGGAGGTCAGAGGCTGCAGGTCTGATTTTCAGGGGGACAGCAAGGGAGCTAGGAGTCAGGAACAGCCTGAGCTCCTACCTTGGGGGCCTCCACTCAGGCAAACGTTAAGCACCTACTCTTTATGAGCACTGTTGTGTTGCTGCACAAGCTGACTGTCCTCTCTTCCCAGTGAGGAAACAAGCTGGGCTCAGGGCCGGTGGGGGGACCGTTGGGGAGATAACAGGGAGGAAGCTGAGGCAACACCCCGGCTCCCCCCTGAACTCAGTGCCTAGAGCTCTACGCCCCAGAGGTGTCGCCAGACACCATCATGGAGTGCGCAATGGGGGACCGCGGCACGCAGCTTATGCACGCCAATGCCCAGCTGACGGACGCTCTGCAGCCGCCCCACAAATACGTGCCCTGGGTCATCATCAATGGGGTGAGAATCCTTGCAGCCCTCAGCTTGTCCCTGGGACAGGGCCAGGGTGATGGATGTGCCCACTAGTCTGGGAGGCGGGAGGCACTGGCCACACTTGGGAACATTTGCAGCCTTTCTGGGCCAGGAGCAAGGTTTATGAGTTGGGGAAGGTGGAATTGAGTGACCTCTGGTCTTGCTTTGTGCAGAAAGTCCTGGAAGACCCTAGCCGGCTCCTGGCTGTCGTGTGCCAGTTGTACGAGGTAAGCTGGGCAGGGCGCAGAGAGATTCTGCGGGTGTGGGTCGGGGCCTCCTTCCAGGTCTCCAACTCATGGCCTCCCCCCATAGGGTGAGAAGCCGGATGTCTGCACACCCATGGCCAGATCTCACAGGAAGGTCTGCTTCAAGTGATGGCCGGTGCCCTGGGAGGGAGGTGACGGAACAAGAGTGACAGCCCAGCTGCCCACCCTTTTGTGACCCCCAACCCTCAGCAGCTACTGCTCACCAACTGGATAACTCCAGTGCATCCCATGAAGCCCAGATGGAACATTCTGCCCCATGATCAAGAATCTTGCCCCACTGAGAATCGTATTAAAATGTAACCTTTGATAAACCCTTTGGGATGTTGTGATTCATTTGATAATCACAACAATTCAGCAATTCAAAATAATCAATGTGCCAAAGTGGCATATTTTGTGGTGGCAGGTCCTGAGTTCCTTCATTTCCCCCATTTGAAACTTCCCTGGAAGATTCATATATGCAAAGCTGAACTGGTGATTGTGGAGATTAATTCACATTAGAGGTCGTGATATCTATAAAATGGGGAGAAAATTTCCCATCTGGGATTCATGGGATGCACTGAAGTTATCTAGTTGGTGAGCAGTAGAAGCTGAGGGTTGGTACAAGATCTATAAGATGGGGAGAAAAACACAGATTGGAACAAGCACTAAATAATAAACCTAAGCACAGCATTCCACGTGGGGCTGAGTCAGTCTCTTGACTCCTGAGAATGGGTCCATTCGGTTACACAGCTGCATCTTATTTGAGGAGGTGCTGGCATAATGGGAGCAGCGAACCCACCTAAGTTAGGCCTCCAATCAGGCATTTAATGGGCAGCATTTGAATGGAAACAAAAGCGAAACAGAGGTTAAAGGTTAGAACAAACTACAAACTTGTTTTTGTAATCAAGAGGGCTGTCAGTCAAGAAGATTCTTAGATGGGTTTGAAATATCTTTAAATGGTGGTGGGAGAGACTCAATGAATCTAGTGAATCATTTGGTTTGCAGTTTGAATGTCAGTCGCCCCAGGTAGAGTGCAGGGGCGTCATCACAGCTCACTGCAGCCTCCAACTCCTGGGCTCAAGCGATCCTCCTGCCTCAGCCTCCCAAAGTCTTGGTATTACAAGTGTGAGCCACTGCGCCCGGCCAGGGGTATGTGTAGTTTTTAGAGAAACACAGAATTTTTCTCTCTACAACCACGCCCATTTTTATCAAAGACATCAAAGACTAATTTGTTTGTAAAATAAATCTAGTTTCATTAAACTTGGCTTGATTATTACTTTGGTTTTTTTTTAGAGATGGAGTCTTGATATGTTGCCCAGGCTGGTCTCAAACTCCTGACCTCAAGTGATCCTCCTGCCTCAGTGTCTAGATTAGCTGGGATTACATGAGCATGCTACTGTGCCTGGCACAATTCACTTTTATTGCATGTTTTGTTCTTAGGTTGGATTTATAATGTTATAGCTTATAGTTAATACTTGTATAATCTTAAACATCTAGACAAAACATAAGCTTGTTTGACCAGTCTTAATTTACATAGTGCTTCTTTTTTGTTGTTGTTGTTGAGACAGAGTCTTGCTCTGTCGCCCTGGGTAGAGTGCAGTGGTGTCATCATAGCTCACTGCAGCCTCAAACTCCTGGGCTCAAGCAATCCTCCTGCCTCAGCCTCCCGAGTAGCTGGGACTACAGGTGTGCGCTGCCACACCCAGCTGATTTTTTGTTCCTATTTTTGGTAGAGATGAGGTCTCACTCTTGCTCAGGCTGGTCTGGAGCTCCTGGCCTCAGGTGAGCCTCCTGCCTCAGTTTCCCAAAGTGCTGGGATTACAGGCATGAGCCACCATGCCTGGCCCAAAGAACTACTTGTTACAAATACTTTTCTCCTGCCAATCCAGACCAGGAAAGGAAGAGACAAGGAGAAATTTTTACCTTCCTCTCTCCAGCAGGCACTATAGGCAGAGATCTGGTAGACTTACCTGGTGAGAATTCTTACCTTCTACGGGCTTAGCCAGGTCCCAAGACCTCTCAGCTGCAGCCCTCGGAGCAAGCAGAGTATCCCAGACAATTCTATTAGAACCTGGTCACCTGGGGGAGGTAAAATTTTCCTCCTCTCTCCTAAGGTCTCCGGCTGGGACAGACATAAGACAGGTTAACAGGAGAACAGCACACAGTTTATTGATGTGTACATGGGAGCCCTCACAAGAAAAATGGAGACCCCAAAAAAGTGACTAGATCTAAGTGTTTATATACTAGGTTGAACAAAAAGCAACAACTGTGGAAAAGAAAGTAAAATATATATGGAGACACTCAAGGAAGGTAAGAGTTACTTTAATAAGATCTGATTTGTACAGATTTCTCTTGGCCTCGACTCTCTGTCTCTGGTGATAGAATGTTTCTTCCTCCTGGTACAGGGAATCCACCTGTCATATGAGAGTTGTATCTCCTGCTTTTAGGAAGAAAATGGAAGATCGGATTGTCCTCCTTGTATCTGCTGTTTTTCAAGTGCCTTTAACTCAAAATAATCAATATGTCAAAGTGGCATATATTGGGGTGGCATGTCCTGAACTTCTTCAATGGAAACATATAAAATCACAGGTCCAGATGTCAAAAGCTGTCCTTCCTGGTAGGTAATAAATTCCTAATTAATCTTTCATTGTCTCTCAGCCAGCAACCAGTAATCCACTTAATCCATTTACTGATTACCAAAAAGTCAAATGAACGTTAACCAAAATTATGGGAGGCCACTGTTTTGAACTGAGCTCTTGCACTAGGTCCCAACAGACCACAGCAAACCAAAATGGAGTCACTCATGCTAAATGCAACATAATCAAATTGAAACTTAAGGAAGACCTGTTTTTCCTGAAATCAGGTTTCAGTGTACCTGAGTCAGACTAATAAGGAAGACCCCTCTACTTTAACCCTTACCAAAAAATGTAACCTGACGTACACTGATATTAACCAGTTTTTTTTCTATTGTTCTATTTCCTTATTCCCACCTTATAAAACCCACTGTTCTGCTATTGCCCAGGCGGAGCTCTCATTTTATTTTGTGGAATAGAGGCTGCCCTGATTCATGAATTGTGAAAAAAAGGTCAATTAAATCTACAAGTAAATTTGCTGTAATTTTGATACCATAAGGCCAGATTCCCAACCCCTGATGCCATGCATTGGGTGGCATTATCAGTCATAAAGTCATCAAAATACACCATTAAATTGGTACTAATTGATCAACACTTACGTGCACATATGGAAGTAACATTCATCAGTGTTGGGCAGGTGGGGGGTGGAGGGGATGGGTAAATTCACACCTAATAGGTGCGGGGCGCACTGTCTGGGGGATGGGCATGCTTTAGCTCTGATTCGGGTGGTGCAAAGGCAATATATGTAACCAAAGTGTTTGTACCCCCGTAATATTCTGAAATTAAAAAATAAATTTATAAAACGGCATCAAAATAAAGCACAAAATTATAGAAAGGAAAACTAAAATGAGAAAATAGAGAGTTAGCTAAGTTTTCTTGCCTCTTTGGAATTGCTGGGGCTTCAGTCACCATAAAATATGCATCTTTGTTGACAAAGTTTACTTGGCTGTCAGAGGAATCATAATTAGACCTTTTTAGTGTTTTTGAAAATTTTCCTTTAACCATTTTGGAGGTTTTCTACCAAGATGCAGTAAAATCTGGGGCCTGACATTACCAGGCAGAGGTTCTTGACAGCAACAGGAAGTGCTTAAAGCATAATTTCCAAAAAAAAGGTAAAAGCATGACTCTCATATAGATGTAAAAGTGGGTACATGTGGCCGGGTGTGGTGGTTCACACTTGTAACCCCACACTTTGGGAGGCCAAGGCAGGAGGATCGCTCGAGGCCGGGAGTTTGAGACCAGCCTGGGCAACACAGCAAGACTCTGTCTCAACAATAAATAATTTTTTTTTAAAATTAGCTGGGCATGGTGGCATGCGCCTGCAGTCCCAGCTACTCAGGAGGCTGAGGCTTGAGGATCATCATTTGAGCCCAGCAGATCAAGGTTGTAGTGAGCTATGATTTCGCCACTGCCTGGGTGACAGAGCAAGACCCCATCTCAAAAAAAAAAACAAAACAAAATGTCAGTGGGACTATCTCTCCACCTGGCAGAATTTATTCACACATCTATTGGCAGAATTATTTTTTGCTATTAACAGTTATAACTACAGAGTTTATGAAATATCTCCCATAGAATCAGAACCAGAAAACCCCGAAGTGTGTCCTCTAACAGGGCAACAATTTTTTGTGAAGGCCCATATGTAGTAAACAGTATAGTTTTTGCAGGCCAAAAAAGGACCATGACTGCATTCCAATAAAGCTTTACATATAGACACAAAAATGTGAATTTCATATCGTTTTCACATGTTACAGAATATTATTTTTATTTTTTCCCCCCTAACTACATAAAAAATGTAAGAACTGTTGTTGGCTCCTGAGTCTCACAAAACAGGCAGCAAAAAGATCTGGCCCGCAGGCAGTACTTTGAGACGCTCTGCAGTAGGACATAATGCATAGGTTTCCATTAAAAATTATGTAGGGGCCAAGTGGAAATTTCCCTTGGCCCTCTGAAGGTTCGCTGAAAAATCAACTCACAAAAAGCTGATTAATTGGAGAGAAGACATACAAATTTATTAAATGTGTACACATGGGAGCTTTCAGAGTAAAGACCCGAAGATACAGGGGAAATTGTCCATTTTTATGCTTAGGTTTAACAGAGTATGGACAGCTTTGTAGAAATATGATTGGACAAAAAGGCTATGATCTCACACCAATAGACAGAGGGAAACTGAGCAAGGCCTCTCATTTCTTCCTGGCCTTTCTGAGCATGCATTTCTTCCTGCTCTGGAATGGGGGTCTTATGCCCTGCAGTCAGATTATTTCGTTATGGGCAGTTTTTACCTAGAATATTTTTAGGTTTTATGGCTTTGGGGAAAAGGGGTTCTGATTGCCACGACGCGCCTCAGGGAAAGGGGATTCTAGTTTCTATGGCTGGGTGGGGCTGGGGAATTGGATTGACAGACAAAAAGGGTATGTGAGGGTCGGAGAAAACGTTCGCTCCCGAGGTCTTCATTTTGGGGTGTTGTTTTCTGAGCTCCAACAATTACATTTTTCCCTCCAGGAGCACAGGAGGTAAAATGAGGACGTAAGTATTTCTGCAGCAACACAAAGTTGCGGGGAATGAGTGAATGCTCGGAACGTGCTCAGAACTACGCCTGATGTTTCAATTGTTATTAATCGGGAAATGAGGTCAGAGGCTCAGCTAAGGTCAGGACCAAGGTCAAGGTCAGGACCGGGTTCCGGCCGGGCCGGGCAGGCGGCAGAACTGTAGCCGCCCCCGCTTCCCAATTTCCTTGAGTCTCTGCAGAACTGGACTCCGCCTCTGTAGCTGTCACGGCCACAGATCCGACCCCTTCTCGTTAATTCCAGGAGAATCTGGAAGTCTGGAGGGCGGGAGACCAGAGAGCGCGGTAAGCGCCTAAGTGTCCATCTCAACGCGGGAGGCGGGACACCGGCCAGTGATTTGCCAGCGTGACGGCGGCCTGAGATTGGCCAGTGCAGCGCAGCTTCTAAGTAAAAGGGTGCTGCGACGGTTTCCCATAGGCCGGCACGGAAAGGGGCGGGGTAACAGGCGTGCAATGCCACCAATTGGCATGCGGGATGTAACGCCACTCTTGTTTGCGATTGGTCCGTGAGGCGCGGGAAGGCGGTGTACAAGTGCGTTCAGAGATCGACCCTGGAATAGGATGCCTGCCTTTATTGGTCAGTACTGCACGGGGCGGGACAAGTGGCGCTCCGAGAAGGTCTGTGATTGGTCCGCGCGGCGGGGGCAGATCGGCGCGCGGGTTCCCGGGTTCCTGGGCTCCGGCTGGCGATGGCGCCCGGCGGCTTGCGCTGGCTGCGCGGCCTGTGGGCAGTGGGGCAGCCCCTGTTCCAGGGCCGTGCGCTGCTTGTCACCAACACGCTGGGCTGCGGCGCGCTCATGGCGGCCGGCGACGGCGTGCGCCAGTCTTGGGAGATCCGCGCCCGGCCGGGCCAGAAGTTCGACCCTCGGCGCTCAGGTGGGGATGCCGCGCTGTTGGCCCCTCACCCCGCGGACCTTTGACCCCGACCTCAAATTCGGCGATCCCCAAACCAGACCCGCGGGCCATGACCCCTGACCCGTGGCCTCAGTCTCTGGCAGGACCTTTGACCTTGGAGTGCACCCTAGACCCTGACAGCCCCTCCCTGGGTCTCAGTCCCCTCCCACCCCTGGGGTCTGAGCCCCCGCAAAGGCTCCTGGCGGTGGGACTTGTAATGGGAGGGTACACGGGTGGGCTGTGTTCTCCGGCGGAGGCTCGGGAATGGCATCGGGCTCGCCCAGGTCTTGGCAGGGAGGGAGTGGATTGGGGGGGTTGCCTGTCCCCTGACTCTTGTACCACCCTCAGCGAGCATGTTTGCTGTGGGCTGCAGCATGGGCCCCTTCCTGCACTACTGGTACCTCTGGCTGGACCGCCTGCTCCCCGCATCAGGCCTCCAGGGCCTCCCAAACATCCTCAAGAAGGTCCTCGTGGACCAGCTGGTAGCCTCTCCCATGCTGGGCGTCTGGTACTTCTTGGGTAAGGAACCCCCTAAGCTTGGGCTTTGCCTCCCACAGGTTGGGCATGCGGAGCCAGCTTTGTGCTACCAAGGATGGGATGCATGCATTTCTGATGTGCCTCTGTGTGGGTCGCCCTGGACTGGGGCTAGCTTACAGCGGTGACGGGACAGACCCAGCCTGACCTCAGGGAGCCACTGGGGGCTGATGTGAATGGTGTTGAGTGTAGGAGGGATGAGGACAGTGTGTGATGGGTCTGCCCTGGGCGGGAGGTTGGGAGCACTTCCCAAAGGAGGGGACATCAGCTGAGACTGAAACAAGTAGCCAGCAGGCAGGGGAACAGCCCATGCAAAGGCCCTGAGGCCTGACGGAAGAGGGGCTGGGGTTGAGGCAGTCATCCGGCCTTAGGCTTTGCAGACAGAGTCTCGGCTCATTCCCACCCCCAGGCCCAGTTTCCTGGTCTGTAATGGAGAAGTAATAAAACAGCCTCAACTTCAGGGTGTGTCTCTTTCCTTCAGGGCATGTGTTTATATATGTTAATATTTATAACCTCTGCCCCTCAATGGGACTGACTTGTTCAGTGTTTTTCCCCTATACCAGCCACCCTGCTGTTCTGCCCATCCCATTTGAACATCCTGGTCCCTCTGTCTAGGACGCTCCGTCCTTTTGAGGGTCCAATCCCTTCCTCTCCAATGTCAGCCCATCTTGCCATCTCCACAGTACTTCCCGGCCCCTGACACCCTTATCTCTTCCTTTCCTTCCCAGGCCTTGGCTGCCTGGAAGGCCAGACGCTGGGTGAGAGCTGCCAGGAGCTGCAGGACAAGTTCTGGGAATTCTACAAGGTGGGAGCACCCGCCCAGACCCCGCCCACCACACCTTGGTCCCGCCCCTCACCACACTCTGGCCCCTCCCCACAGGCCGACTGGTGCGTGTGGCCCGCTGCGCAGCTGGTGAACTTCCTCTTCGTGCCCCCCCAGTTCCGAGTCACTTACATCAATGGCCTGACGCTGGGCTGGGACACATACCTGTCCTACCTGAAGTACCGGGTAAGCACGGTGGGTGGACCAGGCACCCTGGGGACTCCTCTGGGGGCCACACATGGGAGCTCCAAATGGCAGGTACAGCCAACCTGGAGGGTGAGGGTCTCCTGTGCCCCTGACTACCTATACCCCAGGGTGGGCCGTGGGGAGCCCATCTCTGCTGTCTGATGTGACCTCAGCCAGGTCCCTGCCATGTCCGTCGAATGGGGCTGACCCTGGCCCGAGGACAGGTAGAGGAGAGCTCAGTTAGGAGGAACATGGAAGGATGAACTAGGCATGTGACTAGATCCTCTTGTGTGGACAGAGCCCAGGGCCCCTGCCACCTCCAGCCTGCGTGGCCCTGGACACCCGAGTGGACTGAGCGGCCTGTTCCCCGGGACTGGATGCCAGACAGAGCAAGGCTGATCCCAGCACACCACCCCGTGACTGCTGGAGAACAGGCTCCTGCAGAGGCCAGGATCCTGGGCCATGTCACAGCCCCACTCCGACTCCTGGGCATCTGGCTGAGCTGTCCCTTCCAAGCACATTGCTGGGGCTCAGTTTCCCCATCTGTAACACAACCACAAAGATAGATGATCATCCCCCAACCCTTCTCAGCAGGAGCCTCATGTGACCTGTGACCAAGATGTCCCATCTTCAGCATGGGGCCCCACCCAACCAGCCAGTCCCAAGCACTAAGCCCTGAACACTGCTGTGGCTCTGGGCCAAGCAGCCAAACTGGGGCTTCCTCGGGCCCTGGGACCAAGGCAAAGACATGACACAGGGTCAGGCCTAGAGTCGGCCCCCAAAAGCTTCAGGCAGGACCGAGCAGCCTCTAGGTCTTTTCTGGCCATGGACTGTGGAAATTCCATTAAATTCTCGGTAATTGACAATGCCAGGGATGACCAAAGCCAGCGTGGGCCAGGCTCGGAGCTCATACGGACACAGCATGGTCCATTCACTTTATTGGGTGTGTGTAGTGTTGTCATGACATCTCCTGGGGGACTGGAGGGCATGTTTGACACTCGTGAGGTCAGAACAGGTCTGGTGGGGGAGCGTAGGGTGGTGAATACCCACAGCACGCCCCCCCCCCCCCACCACGAACAGAGAAAACTTTGAGGGACAGGAGACCGGCAGGCCAGACTCTGACCCCCGTGGTCCACACGGAGACCCCCCAGCAGCGGCCTCGGCCCACCGCAGCAGAGCCAAGGGGCTGGCAGGCCTGGCCACCTCCCATCACCCTATCAGCCTGCTCTGGGTGTCATCTGGCCCCACTTCACAAGTGACAACTGTGGATGGGGGTGAATTAAAAAAAAAGTGGGGTCTCAGGAAGGTGAGCAGTGAGTTCAGGGGGTCAAGACACGCCACGGCAGAGGGGGGACAGGGCTGTATGTACAGGGTGGGCGGGGCACGGGGTGGGCGGGGGAGCCCGGGCCCCTGGGGGACATCTTCAATAAATAAATAAATAGCTACGATAATAAATAAGGGTGATGGGCTAAGTCAGGGGCAGGGGGCTTGTGCCCGTGGCTGGTGGGGGCTGGGTCAGGCCCGGGTGGTTGGGGGGACGGGACAGGAAGGGGTAGGGGGGGTGGGGGTGGGGCAGCTCTCAGCAAGCGCAGTCCTGGTGCGGGGGCGCCTGCTGGTCGGTGAGCTGTGGGCCCTGCTTGGCGCCTGTGACTGCAGGGTCGGCCGTGTCCAAGGACTCAGACATCTTCTCACAGATGACATCCACCAGACGCTCAAAGGTCTGCTTGACGTTAATGTTGTCCTTGGCGCTTGCCTCAAAGAACTCAAACCCTGTGGTAGGGAAGGGGAGGTGAGGACCCTGGCCGCCCCCTCCCCTGCCAACTCCCAGAGATTTCTCCGAGGGACAGGAATGCCTAGAAATACCCAGTGCCAACTGGCCCATTAAAGGCACTGACAAGTCCCACAGGGAAGCAACATTGAACTCGGTCAGCCCTACATTTCCAGCCCTGCTTTATTTACCCTAAAACTGTCCACTTCTCACTGCCCTGGCAAGACCCTCCCTGCCCTGCCATCCAGCCCAGCCCCTGCACTGGCCCTGGAGGCCTCTGACACTCAGATCCATCTGTGCCCTTCCCCTCCCCCGCACCCTCCATGCCTCTCTATTGCCCCAGCTTGTTAGCACATGGTTGAGGCCCTGCATGTGGGCCACATTTCTTCCAGTTGACCCTCGTGTTCCAGCCATGTAAAACTATTGCCAAAACACACAGGAACTTTCTTACCTCTGGCCTTTGCCCAAGCTGTTTCATCTACCTGAATGACCCTTCAAGCACCGATCTATTGCCCCTACCCTCCAGGAAGCCTGGCTCCCCCACATGGACTCCTCCAGCCCAGGTCCCTCCCTTTACCCCACAAAGCTAGATGCCTCTCAGGGGCCCAGCAAATCCCATCACGAGGCTGGACAGTGAGGGTGCCAGAAGGAATCATTAACTTTCCTCACGGTGAACTCCTACATATCCCTCAAGATCAATCTCAAATGGCTCCTGGATCAAGGCCAGTTTGCAGAAAGTGCAAATTGCCTGGATTTGAATCCAGGCCCTGTCATGGTTTTGCTTTGAGACCTTGGGTGTGTCCCCTCCCCTTTCGGGATCTCTGTCCTTTTTCTAGCCTCGTGGGTCTCCAGTCCTGGTCGGCACTCACCGAGGTGGTCAGCCAGCTGCCGGCCACGTTCCGATGACACCACCCTCTCATCTTCCATGTCACACTTGTTCCCCACTAGCAGCACCTGGGCATTGTCCCACGAGTAGGTCTTGATCTGGGTGGACCTGCAGGAGGCAGCCACAGGGGCAGGTTAGGGCTTGGAGGGTCCATGCTCTGTGTCCCCAGGCTGGTCCAGGACCTGTCTCCTGTCCCACCACCTGGGAGCTGGCCTGTCACCCTCCCCACCCTCCTTTCCCTCCATGTCCCCCTCACGCACCCCACTCCAGCCCCCACCACATCCTCATTTTTCTTAGAGCATAGCAGGCTCGTCCTTCCTCACAGCCCGTGTCCTGCCGGGAACACGCTTTCTTCATCTTCCAGGCAGGAATCCTTCCCGGAAGCCCCTGCCTCCTGCATCTCCCAAGAACTCCTCATATACTTTTTTTTTTTTTTTTAGAGAAAGAGTCTTGCTCTGTCCCCCAGGCTGGAGAGCGGTAGCACAATCATAGCTCACTGTAACCTTGAACTCCTGGGCTCAAGCGATCTACCCACTTCAGCCTCTGGAGTAGCTGGGACTACAAGCAGACACCACCACACCCAGCTAATTTTATTTTATTTATTTTTTTGGTAGAGACAGGGTCTCACTATGTTGCCCAGGCTGGTCTCGAACTCCTGGCCTCAAGCAATTCTCCCACCTTAGCCTCCCAATGTGCTACAATTAGAGGCAAGAGCCACCCCGCCCAGCCTCTCAAATACTCTTTCCTCCATCTGAGTGTTTGCTCCAGAAGTTTCCCTGCTCTCAAAAGCCCCTCTTTCAAGCAACCTCTACCCCTCCCAGATCCACCTCCCAGAAAGAATAAGTGTTCCCTCTTTAGCAAATTCAGAAATTTTCTTAAACTGTATCCTTACTTCTAGGCAGAAAATTTTAATGCTTACAACCTCTAACCTATGCAAACTGTCCTTAGTGTTTTTGTCCCCAACTCCCCCCACAAGCCGCAGATGGTTTTCTCCCATATGTGTACAGTTTCATTTTTGCATCTGAAATCATTTTTTCCCCATTTTGCTTTTTTGCACCAAGCCTGGCCCAGAGGATGGTCTGAGAGTGGGTGGGGGCGTGCTCACCAGTCCTGCACGGCATTGAAGGATTCCTCATTGGTGATGTCGTACATGAGAATGAAGCCCATGGCGCCCCGGTAGTAGGCTGTGGTGATGGTCCGGTACCGCTCCTGTCCTGCCGTGTCCTAGGGAAGAAGAGATGAAGGTCAGGGAAGACCCCCACGTAATGCTCTCTGAGATGTCTGTGCAGCCCCTTTGAGGCCCAGAGAGAGGTAGGAGCTTTCCCAGGGGCACAAAGGGTCAGGAAGAGCAGGCTGGGTCACCTGCATTCTGAGTATATCAGTGCTCTGTCATCCTACAGAGTCACTGTTTTCTCATTCATTCAACAACCGTGTGCTGACATGGACACTGGACACTGGGGACACAACTGTTAACAAAATGGCCAGAAATCCCTGCCCTTGTGGAAGTAACCACCCAGAGCAAGAAACAGACAGTAACCATGTAAATGTTTCCTATGTTGGAGGGTGACAAGGACTCAGGAGAAAAATCAAGCTGGACGAGGATGGAGAATATCAGAGCAGGTTTAAAAACCTAAAGGCACGGAGGGAGGAAGCCATGTGAGGACCAGGGGAGAGAGCACAGCCTGTGCAAAGGCCCTGGGGCAGGACACTGCCTAGTGTATTTGAAGACCAGTGAGGAAACTGAGGAGGAGGTGGAGGAAGACAGACTGGGGTAAAGGTGTCAGCAGGGACACCCCAGGCAGGGTTTCCTGGGCTGGGAGAGGGGTGTGGGCTTTACCCTGAGTGAGGTGGGAGCCATAGGAGGACAGTGAGCAGAGAAGGGACAGTTCTGATCTGGGATTAACAGGCTCCCTCAGGCCTCTGTGGGGTTGAGGAGGAGGCTGGGAGACCTGGGGGGAAACTCTGCATTTGTCCCAGAGAATAATAATCCAGCTGAAACCTCATATAGAGCCCCAAATGGAAGAACTTGAAGATGGGGAAACTGAGGTGCTGAGATTAGGTGCTTATGGGGGAACAGGGGTGCTCTCTGTGCTTGTGCTCCCTGGTACACAGTAGGCACCTGATAAATGCCCAGCCTGTAAATTAATGACTCTAGCCAGGAAAGAGACAGAAAAAGTTGGAGCTGCTTTTCCAAGGAGGGGAGAGGGACCGAGCCGGGAGCCCTCCAGCTGACCCACCCAGATCTGCAGCTTGATCCTCTTGTCGTTGCGGTAGATGGTTTTGACCTTGAAGTCGATGCCCACAGTGCTGACAAAGGCAGGTGTGAAGGAGTCGTCGGCGTAGCGGAAGAGGAAGGACGTCTTGCCCACGCTGCTGTTGCCAATGATAAGGATCTTGAACATGTAGTCGAAGTTCTGATCCGAGGACTCCTTCTGCCCATAGCGAGAGTCTGTGGCCGACGCCATCTGGGGGTACGGGGACAGGAGAGCATGAGGGGGCTCCCTCCATCCTCAACGGCCCAAGCCCAGGCACGGGATGGAGAGCGCCCCAGAAAGGAACCTGTGTATGGAGACCACCCTTCTCCCATCAGGACCCCAGTGTTAATGGTGATGCCCCCAGCAGAGGGCGGGCTGTGACCTTGACAGGCTGGAGGTTTCAGCGGAGGAGCTCAGAGGGTCGCGGAGGGAGACACCCCTCCAGCAGGCCTGCGCCCCAGGTCTGACAGTAACCCTAAACCTACGGCTGTGCCCGGAGGAGGTGACTGCGGCAGGCCCCGCCCCCCATCAATCTTTCATGATCCTCAGAACAGAGCTGCGCGGGCGCACGTGCACACGCGTGTACGGTCCCGCGGGGATGCGCGTCTGCAGCCTCCCCTTCCCCCAAACCCCAGAGCAGGGACAGCTCGGGCCGTGGCAGCTGCATCGCAAGACAGGGGAGGGGGGTGCACACGCTCACGGGCACCATCCTCGCACACACTCATCTGCACACGCACATACACACAGGAGGCTGCGAACACACTCGGGTGCACAGGACAGAGGCGCAGACACCTGTCTGCACACTGACCCTCCTATAAATGTGCAAACCCACCTGTGACCCGTGGGCACGGCTGCCTCCACCCATGCAGGCGTGTGCACATCACCCACATGGACACGGATCCCCGTGCACGTATGCACAGGGCTGTGCACGCACACGCCTCCCTCCCCCAGCACGCACACACTTAGGCCCGGAGGAGGTCACACAAGCATACCCAGGTACACAAGCAAGGGTACACACAGACCTGCTGACACAGGAGGGCGCGCACACGCGTGTGCACATCACGCGCACGCGCACGCAAAAGCCTCCCGCGCGCACAGCTTCCCGCAAGGCACTCGCCTCCCCTCCCCCTCCTCCGCAGAGCCGAGGGGTGGAGGGGGGGTAGTGGTGAGGATCGGGCAAGTGGGGGACGCCCGGATCCGACCCCTTCCCAGGCCCGCAACCACCGCATCCTTCCCCTCATTCATCCCCCGCCAGCCCCGTCCCCCACCTCCGCCAGCCCATCAGTCAAATGAAGGTTATGCAGGTGCTCGGACCCGGAGCACACAGGGCCGCCCGGGAGCTCACCTTGCCCTCCACCAGTGCAACGGCGACCCTAGCGGCGGCGACTTTTTGGCGGCGGCGGTGACAGGGGTCCCGGTGCGCTGATGTGGGGCTGCACGGCAGCGGCAGCGGCAGCGGCGGCGGCAGCGGATCAGGCCCCTGCAGTCCTCGGTGACGTCCTGCAAGGGGAGGGGCGGGGCTTCACATGCAGATAGGGCCGTGACGCCATCCGGAGGCGGAGCCGCGCATAGAGCTGTGGCCACTGACGCACGCAGAGCCAGAAGGGGAGGGGCTCCTGCGCAGATTGACGCGCTAATGGGGCGGGGCCGTGCAGGCGCTGACTCCGCCTCCCGTCTGCCTCAGGGAGGCGGGCCTACTCGGTGCCCTCTCACTGGCTTAACTGCTCGAGCGACGGGCCCGCTCACCAATCAGCGATCGCCTACTCCTTCCTCCTGTCCAATAGTGGCTTCCGGGCTGTTGAAGGGCCGAGAAGCTGAGGCCTTGGCTGAGCCCGGGGCTTTGAGGGGCGGTTCCCTTCCCCGCCCGCGCCCACCCGGGACTGCTGTGGCCACTGTCCCGTCCAAGGCGCTGCGACCTCTCGTTTAATGCCCCCTACTCCCAATTTCAGAAAAGAGGAACTGGAGCCCGAGAGACGTCCCATGCGCCCCCATTTACGGAGTTCAAAATAGATACAAAAGGAGAAACAGTGGGCGCGGGGGATGAGAGAGCCTGGTCGCTTCCCGAGGTGTGAGACCCCCAAGAGCGGGGCTGGGGGGCGCCATCCCTCCCCTGTCCCTGAGCTTAAATTAAAGAAAGAAGAAGAGTGGAGGAGGAGAGCCGCCCCTCCCCACCCATTCCCAAAAAGAAGGAAGGGGCGGGGGACGTCTGGGGACCCCCCGCGCCCCGTCATCGAGAGGAGTTGGAAGAAAGGGAGAAGCAGCCTGTGCCCTAAATCCCAAACGGCCTAGGAAATGGGGCGGGTCCGAGCCAGGCCACCACCCTTGGATGCTCAGGTTCCAAGACGCGGGGCCGGGAGACCCCGTGCGTCCACCCGCGGAAGCGGGACCCGGAGAACCGAGACGCCGGGAGCCGACGTGCCGCGTGGTTTCCTCCTCCGCATCCGGGGGAGCTGGAAAACCGAGCGGGGTGAGCAGCCCGAGCGACCCGGCCCGCATCGGGGTCTTCACCGCCCGCAGGGGCGCGCGGCCCCTCGACTCCCCGCCCCCAGCCCCGCGCCGGCCGCAGGGGGGAGCTGGGGGACTCGTCCTGTTTCGGAAGAGCTCGCCAGCTGCGGAGGCGCGGGGACCAGAATAACCCGCGCCCCGCCCCCGCCCCCGCCCCCGCGGCCCTCCCGCTGCGTTTGCGTTTGGGAAATTCATTTTTTCTGAGGGTAACGTGTTTGCCCTCCTCCCCCACTCGGACTATAAAAGTATCGCGACTCCACTGCGGAGAATTGGGAAAATTCAGAAAAACAAAAAATAAATAAAAATGAATCCACCTCCCTTTCTCCCCGGATCCCCCACTCTCCGCGCCCACGCGGGGACCGGCGGTCAAGTTCGCGCTCGCGGGTGGGGCTCCCGGGCGGACGCGCGAGGCGCGGGGTCCCTGACCTCCCAAATGCACGCTTCGGGCTTCACACTTGGGTAGCTCTTGGAAATACCTTCTGATTTTTTCCCGGGGTGGAAAAAGTCAGCCAAGAGAATGTGCACCAGCTTCTGTACTGTATTTTATTTATTTTATTATTTTATTCTGTACTGTACTGTATTTTATTTATTTTATTTTATTGTTTCATTTTTTACTATTTTTTAGAGATGGGGTCTCGATCTGCCTCCCAGGCTGGAGTGCAGTGGGCACGATCATAGCTCATCATAACCTTGAACTCCTGGGCTCAAGCGATCCTCCCGCCTCAGCCTCCTGAATAGCTGGAATTACAGACGGGAGCCACCGCACCAGTTGACTTTGTATTTTAAAATAAAAAATAATGCAAGGCCTTTATTAAGAACCGGAGCCAGGCACAGTGGCTCACGCCTGTAATCCCAGCACTTTGGGAGGCTGAGGCAGGAGGATGGCTTGAGCCCAGGAGTTTGAGACTAGCTTGGGCAACACAGCAAGATCCCATCTCTACAAAATAATTTTTAAAATCAGCCAGGTGTGGTGGCCTGCACCTGTAATCCCAGCTACTCCAGAGGCTGAGGCAGGAGGATCGCTTGCAGCCAGTAGTTCCAGGTTACAGTGAGCTATGACGAAGCCACTGCACTCCAGCTTGAGCAACAGAGACCCTATTTCAAAAGAAAAATAAGAATCAGCATTTGGCTTTGGAATTAGAGGTGGTTGAGTTGGGGGGAGGGAAACAGAGGCAGGTGAGAGAAGGGATGGTGCTCCCAGGCCCCAAACCCACCCAGGTCCAGCCCCACTTGAAGGTAAGTCCTGACTCAGATACTCCTTTCTTCCTTGCTGTTCCAGGTGCCATCCTGCCTCAGGGCCTTAACCTGCTGTTGCCTGTATCCTGAGCTCTGTTTCCCCAGCTCTCCCCATACCTGGCTCTCATGTCCCCTTCAGTCTTTAACCAACACTCAGCTCCTTCAGGAGGTCCCAATGTAGGCCTGTCACCTTCTACCACGTCACCATATTTCTCCTTCCAGACACATCCCTATAAGAAATGATCATGTTGACTTATTTAGCCATTAGCCATCTGTGAGCTCTTATAGGCAGGGGTTGATGTTCCCAGCAACTAGATCTGTGACCCAAGTGGCCTGTGGTGGTATGACACGAATGAATGAATGAATGACCATTGAGAGAGCTAGGGAACAGTGCTCTGGAGGGAACAGCCGATGAAAGACCCTGATGCTGGCACTCACTAAACAAGCTCAAGGGACAGCACCTCCATGACAACAGGGCCATAACAACAAAGACTGTGCCCCTCGGGAAGGGTCTCAAACAGGAGAATACAGGGGGGGACCTGGAGCATGTGCATGACTTCATTCAACCCCTCTGTGGGTCTCAGGTTCTCCATCCATGAAATGGGAGAAGAAAGAGGCAGAGTTGATTTGCACATTGATCGTAGTGAAGGAAATGCTCTTTTCCGATGTTAACTGTTCTTGCAATTACGTGAAATTAGCAAAGAGCTTATTTTCCGCGTGAAACAACGATGGCTCAGGGAGGTTAAGGGACTTGAACTTGTCAAAGCTCATCTTCTAGGGGCCACTAGGGACAGGTAGGTGGGCAATGCAAGCTTGGCCCGGCTCTCTGGGGAACAGAGTCTAGAGAAGGTGGTGGACACGAATCAAAGAATCCCAGCCCCAGGAGCCTCCACTGGGGCCAGCCTCTGGTGGTGGAGGGCCAGGGACGATTTCTTGGGGGAGAAGATACTGAACTGAAACCCAAAGGATGAGCATCGGGGTGGGAGAAAAGCATTCCAGCCGGTGGGCACAGTACGTGCAAAGGCTCTGAGCTGGGGCTGAGTTTGCAGTGTGGAAGCCAGAACAGGCAGAGCAGCCAGTTACGGGGGACGAGAGAGGAACGCCTGTGGCCCAAATGGAAGGGAACATATGAATGTTCTTACAAACACATGGAGAAAAAAACTGGAGGAAAACAAGTCGAAACGCTGAAGGCAGACGCCTAAGGTGAGGTTATAACAGAATTTTATTTCCTTCTTTATACGTTTGCATTATTTCCAAATTCTCTGCAGCGACCGTGTACTCCTTGGTAAATAAGGGGATGGGGCTAGAAAAAGATCCAAGTAAAAATTTCCTAAATCTCTACCTTTTAAAAGTCTGCAAGGAAACGCACCGAGTTCGCGACCCCAGATGGCTTTTCGTTCTCTCTCTCTGGGCACTTGCTCATCAGCTGCTTTGATGATGAACTACCGGTGGTTGTGATAGTCACCGAGGAAGACAGCTGTCCTGCAACCGCGCGCTGTCACGGCGCGCGCGCCACACACACACGCTTCCAGGCACGCGCGGAGGGAGGCGAGGGGAGGGGTGGACGCCGAGGCTCCCGGGGGCGGGGATCGGACCCGAGCCTCGAGCACGGCGCTGCCCAGTCTGCGGCCACGAAGCCGGACCCGCTGGCTGAACTCGTCCCAGCCAGGCGCGCGAGGGGTGACCCACAGGGTGCGGAGGCCCCCGGCCGCCCCCGAGCGCGCCCCGCCGTGCTTCCCACTCCCGCCGCCAGGGGGCGCCGCTGGCTAATATTCGACTCCCAGCTGCATGGCCTTGGGCTGGCAACAGGACCCCTCTGTGCCTCAGTTTCCCCATCCGTGAAATGGGCAGGACACTAATTTGGGGTAATCCGGTGCCTTAAGACCCGAAGGGTTGATTTAACCCCAGACAAATGCTCAGTGCCCCAAATTTCTAAGATATTCCACTCCCCAACCAGAGTTTATCCAAGTATGAGGATCAAAGAGGGGAAACTGAGGCCCAGAAGGGCTTATGACTTGCAAGAAAGCATCAGGGGCCTCCCTCCCTCTAGGGGGAGTTTGAGGGAGCTTTAGGAACCGGGAGACACAGAGAACTGCCAAGGGGGTGGGGGAGAATATTGTGCTTTTTTTGCTGCTCCACAAGAGGGACAACATGTGGGAGACCCAACAGTGGGTCGTGAGGCAGAGAGAGCAGGGGGCACATACATCCGAAGACACCTAAGACAGAAAATACAGCGACTTAAAGCAACAACCGGTGCATAGGCTAAATCAGTCTCCAGAGAGGTCCCTGACACAGAGCCCCCTCTTTCCTGCCCTCCCTCCAAACAGGTCCGGATCCAGAATCAGGTCTGGGTGAAGCTCTGGTGCTGAAAAGTCCCCCATCTGGGGTCCCGTTCTCTTGCAGCGAGCTGCCAGTAGAGGACGGCGGCAAGGCACCTTCAGGGGGTTCTCCTGGGAGCTGACTCCCCACCCCTTGCACAGGGACCTGGCAGAGACACCCCCCTCCTTCATGCCAGGGACAGAAGTCCAGGGGGAAGATCCCAAGGGTGCTACAAAAGGCTGCCCCCAGCCCAGTCCCTTAGAGAACTCTGTCCGCCAAGCCTGGGGTCAGAGTGGACCCTAGCGAGATGCCTCCAATTAGACCCTGAGACTTGTCTATAACTAAAAGCTTGGTGGTCCCCCTCAGTGGGTGGGAAAGCAAAGCAGGGGTCACCTGGGACCTCTTCCTGGAAAGTCCATGCACTAGGGACCATTTAGTGCCAAAGGGCTTGCCCTAAGTCCTGTGGTTGTCCAGGGGTAGGTCCCTGGGGTTTTGGCTGGCTTCAGGGGACAGGGGCTTAGTGTCAGGTGACTCCAAGGCCTCCCTGTCTAATGCTGTCTCCTCTTCCTCCTCCTCTTCCTCCGCCTCCTCCAGAGTCAGCTCAAACTGGAATCTGTCAGGGCCACCGTGCTCAGGGCTGGTGAGGTCCGAGGGGCTTCGGGGGATCTTGCTCTGGTACCATTCGCGGTTGTCTTCCAGTGTGTCCAGCAGGTCCTGTGCATCTGGGTGTACCAGGTCAGCCCAAGTCTCCCACAGCGGGTGGGCGATGTAGTCAATGAAACCCACCTGTGGGGCCGTGGGGCAGTGAGTCCTGGTGAACTCTAGAACCAATCCAGCCTCCAGATCTTTGGCCAGGTTGTTCCCTCTGCCTGCAATGCCATCTCCCAACTCCTACTCATCCTTCAAAACCCTCTTCAAATAACCTTTCCTCTAGGAAGCCTCCCTTGCCCCTTCTTGGCTCCTCCAACCCCAGCCCTGACAACGCAGGGCTGAATTTTCATGTCCCCCAGACTGGGAGCCTCTCCAGTGTTTCCCACACCACGCAGAACAGACATTTCTGAACCCCAGGGGTGCAAGTCCCTCTCCCTACAACCCAGAGAGAACGGGTCCCAGGTGTAACTCGGCACAGCCCAGCACAGACTGCACCATTAGGGTGCACCCCCTTGCTGGCCAGTCCAGGTCACAGGGCTCAGCTCATGGGTTGTCCCTCCTTCCCCAGCTCCATCCCAGCGCCTGGCGGCTCAGCCTAGCTGCTCACAGACCTGGGACTTCTCCACCGACGCCGTGTGCTTGTCACACATGGGGCTGATGTCCAGGCCTGACTCACGCTCACGGTCGCCCTGCTGGAAGAACTCAGCCATGATGCGGTCCGTCCACTGGCGGTACAGGGGCAGCGGCTTGGTGGGGTTGCTGAGGTCAGCGCAGTGCACCAGGTTCTGCAAGACCTGGGGAAACCAGGGCTTGGGAGGGCACTGGCCGGGCCTGGCCACCCCTAAGCCTGGTACCCCCCCCCCCACTTGGAGAGGCTTGTGTCATGGATACACCCATCTACAGGTGGGGAAACTGAGGCGTGGGAGGGGAAGAAGTAGCTATGGCATAGGCATGTGCCTCTTGCCATTTCTTCAAGCTCAGTATACAGTCAGCATTTCATAAATGCAGCTAAATAAGAACTGCAGAAATGGAGGCCTGAGGGCCCTCCCGGCTGCACACCTGGATGCGGTCAGAGTAGTTGTCCAGTAGTAGGACACCGAGACTTGTCACCTTCTTGGTCTCCACCATGGTCTTGAGGTCGGCCAGGAGGTTCATGTGTTTGGACATGTCTGTGGCCAGCACCTGGGGACAGGCAAGGGCAGGTGACAGGCACGAGGACTACATCCACGCTGCCCCTCATTCCCCGCTCCCAGATGCCACACGCGCTCAGACCCTCAGTGTCCTGGTCTGTGAAATGGGAGGATGTGACAGGATTCACTGCACACCCAGCTCTCAAGAGGGGCTCAGTCTGCGGTCCCTTCTGTGAGGTGGGTGGGCTCCGCCATGCATCCCACATGTACGACAGCGTGTGGGAGAGGATGATTAAACCCGACAGCTGAGCGGACTTGTGCCTGAGGGCAGCGGTGAGAGGGTGTAGGTCTGTGCAAAGGCCCTGGGGCGGATGAGTGGAGTGTGTTGGAGGCACCTAGAGGAGACAGCTGCGGCTGGAGCAAGTGAACACAAGAGAGACGAGGCAAGGAGATTGAGGAGGTCTAGGGCTTTATCTGGAGGTCACGGGAGCCACACCAGAGTTTGGAGCTGCGGAGGGACCTGACTTCTGTGTGGCCACCATGTGCTCCAGAGTGCCATTTACAGCCATTTGGAGGGAAGTTCAGCTCTGGACACAGATGTTTAAAAACCCATGTGGACCCAGCCCAGCCAGGAGTGTGGCCCACAGGCCTCTCTGAAAATCAGACAAAAGTCTCCAAACTTCTCCCCAAATCTCTCATCTGCCCCCAATGCTGCACCCCCACTGTGGACACCCACTATCCAAAGCCCCAGCTTCCCACCACCAAACTTATAGCTCTTCCTCGCGCCAAGCTTTGGTTTCCTCTGAGCCCTCCCCACATGCTGATCCCTCTGCTGGGAACACTCTTCCCCATCTGCAGCCCTCCTCACCCTGCACACCCTGGCTTCAGTGCTCCCTCCTCAGCAAGACCCCCTGACCTCTTTGTGGGGTCCGGGCTCCCACAGCACCTTGAACTTCCCCCATCACGGCTCTGCCTACGGGTCCCTCATCACACCTATGCATCCGTGTCTCCCAAACACTGCGAATCTTCCAAAGGCCAAAAGTATCTTGGGCATCAGCACAGATCAAACACACAACAAGTGCTCAATAAATGCTCATTACGTGACTGACTGAGGCATGAGACCCCAAAACCTACTGATGTCCCCCTACCTGAAAAAAAAAAATCAAATGGACAGATGTGCTTAATTTAAGGCTTGGAAAAATTGTCCCTGAAGCCCTAGAAACTCAGTTTCCATGTCGCCCACGTGCAAGTCGCAGCCAGGAGCTGCTAAGCCCAACGAGGGCCCGGTCACCCCTGCCCAGGGCTTGGGCAATTGCTGTCACATTTTACAGAAGAGGAAGCTCAGGCTCAGAGTGGGGACACGCCTGGGTCCAACTGAACTGCCAACCACGCCGACACCACCCCACCCTACTATGTGCAGGCAGTAAGAAAGTCTCCGTCCTCCCCTCCAGCCCTCCAGCCCACCTACCGCTGCGGCCTCACCATGTCAATGACCATCCTGCGCAGACTCAGCCGCTGCTTGGCGCTAAGGTTCTGGAAGATGTCACAGTTCTCTGCCTGTAGCAGCTTGAAGCCCACCGCCAGGTGGTGGTTCTCCAGCACCGAGGCATCGTTGTACATAAGCGCCAGCTCTGAGTCTGCAGGAGAAGCTGAGAGCCTCAAGTGCTGCCCACCCAACCCACACCACCCCAAGGCAGCTTTGGGGAATCCTTGGTGAACTCCTACCCATGCATTGAAGACCCCACTGTAATGTGCCCTCCTCCAAGAACCCATCCAGGTCCCTGGCAGGGCTCACTCTGAGCACCTGAAGGGAGGGAAGTCTGTCACCACCATTTCACAGATGGGGAGACTAGGCTCAGGGCAGAGACTGGACCTGCCTGAGGTCACATGGTCAACAGGGCAAAGGCAGGGCCCCCATTCCCCACCCCGACTCACTGGTGTTAATCAGAAACTGGTTGGAGACGCCAGGATGGTCCACGTCGTGGATGGCACTTGCAAAGATGGCGGCCAGGATTTCCAGGTCTGTGAACACAGCCTGAGCGGGCACAGGGCATCAGACAGGCTCTCTGCACCCTGCACCCGCCCTGCTGCCCGCAGCTGTCGTGTGGTACCTCGAGGGCGGGTGTAGCCAGTAGCACGTGTGTGGACTGTGCCACATCAGCGGCATGTAGGCTGTTGTGATAGGCCACATCGGCATGGTAGTGACCCTCCAGCGTCAGCAGGTAGGTGACCAGCGTGTCTGCTGGGATCTGGAATGTCTTGAGCAGGTCCCGCTCCTGGACCATCACAGGCCCCTGGTCAGGGCCTTGGCCTTGGGGCTGCAGCACACACTGTTCCTACTGCTTCTCTCTCCTGAATCCCTATTCACCTCTCAAATGCCCCCTCCTCTGGGGTCACCTCCCTGCTCTCCTGATTCCCAGTCCTGACCCTACAGGACTAGGGTGTCTTTGTCCAGCTGTTCTCTCCAGACTGGGTGTCTTCAGGGCCAGGCCCAGGGCTGGGGCTTGTTGACAATGAACTGTTCAACCTAGTGAACTCCTATTCATCCTTCAATACCCTACTCAAATGGTCGCATTCAGGGGTGCTAGAGAGAATTTGAAAAATGAGTGTCCCTGAGGTCTTGGGGTAGGAAAGGGCAAAGGAAACCCCAGGTGTATTGGAAGCCAAGGGCAGGAGAGGTACCTGAAAGACGCTGAATATGATGGCTGTGAGGGGCCGGTGCCCACTTAGCTCTGCCACCTTGAACACATCAAGTCCCCACTTGTTGGTGTCTTCCAGCTCCTAAAATGTGAAGGGCTGGAGCTTAACCCCAGCCCAACTTTCCCAGACTCTGGGGCCTTAACCTCCCCCCGCTCCTCCCCCCTGGGTCCCACATTGAGCCCCAGTATACAGGTGGGCAAATTGAGGCCCGGGATAGGACATTCACACAGAGCCAGGGTCCAAGCCCAGGTCTCAGCATGGCAGCTGGGGACCCACCTTGGCCAGTTGCCCCTCCTGGTCAGTCTGGACCCCGAAGCGTGGGACGGTGGCTGAGGAGAGGCTGGCACTGTGGTGGAGCCCACGCAAGCCGCTGATCTGGGACATGGGCCGCACAGGCTCCTCAGAGGTCACCCTGGGCAACTCCACCTCAGTCTGCTGGTCTATAGGGGCAGGATGAGGCTCAGACAAGCTGGTTTGCTTGCTGGGGTTGTCCTGCTGGCCTTGGGACCTGGACCCTGCCAAGCCCCAGGGTCACCCTATTTTCCTTTTTACATGGGCCAAAGGAAGCTCAGAGTTAAGTCCCTGTCTGGCCTATAGCTTCCCCTGTCCTCTGTTCATGCTAATCTCAGTGAGCCCTTTGCTAGGCATGGCCCTTGGGCACTGGGACTCAGCATCTCCCCCCAGACAGCCTAGTGTCCTTTCCGTCTCCCAAGCTGGTGTCTGGTTCCATCTCCTCCTTGGCAAACTTCTACTCATGCTTCAAAACCTTAGCTTTAATGTCCTCTCCTCCTGGAAGTCTCCCCTGTTCCTTTCTCTGATCCAGCCTTGACCCTTGAGGCTAGGGGTGTCCATGTCTGGCTCTGTGTCCCCCAGACTCCAATGCGCCCTCCTCTGGGATGACCTCCCTGCTCTCCTTCTGATTCCCTCAGTCCTGACACCACAGGACTGGGGGTGTCTTTGTCCAGCTGTTCTCTCCAGACTGGGTCTCTTCAGGGCCAGGCCCAGGGCTGGGGCTTGTTGACAATGAACTGTTCAACCTAATGAACTCCTATTCATCCTTCAATACCCTGCTCAATTATCCCATTATCGTCTCTGTAATAGAAGTCTTTCTTTCTCTCCCTTTCTTACTACTTCTATGACGTTGCCCAGTTAGTGACACAACACAGCTCACCCAGGAAGGTCCGGGAGATGTACTCGGACACCTGGTTCCCGGAGCGGCTGGTTTCAGACAGGTGGGTCAACTCCCGGTTCAGCATCCGCTTGAACTGGGGGAGGGTGGGAAGGTGAGGAGGGTGATGATGGGGGCACCATGTGCAGGGACAGGTGATCTCGGCTATGCGGCCCCCCTCACCTTGTTGGAGGCCATCTCCCCCACCGAGTGCCGCGTCTGCAGTGTCTCCAGCTGATCCAGACACCAGTCCAGCTCGTCCAGTGTCTCCAATGCCAGCTTCTGCCCAGTGTCCTCTGGGGGTCGAGCGGCTCAGGGCCTGCCCCACCCCCACTCGGGGACCCCATGCCCTTCATGCCTCCATTTCTGCACCTGGACCCTGAAACCCTTCCCACTGGGGCCACTTGGGACCCCAGTACCCAAATTCCAGATCTGTCCCCACGTGGCTGTTGTGAGACCATGGGCAGGTCTCTGTCCCGCTCTCGGCCAGCCTCAGCCTTCCCATCTGCAACATGGGCGTGGTGGACTCAATCCCTGGGGCATTTTGGGGGGAGGTGGGCTACAGTCAGCCACAGTCTGAGGACTCAAGGATCGTGGAGGTCAATATAGAAAGAAAGTTGACAGCTGCCCCTCAGTGAGGGAAGGGGAGGAATAGGTGCGTTACCTGCAGGTGGAGGGGGCTGACTGCTGCATGTAGGGTTCCCGACCGACGCCTGCCTGTGGTACGGTAGGCACAGGGGTGGCTCATCCCACCCATCTGGCCCCGCCACCAAGTTCCCCAGGTCTCGCCCCACACCCCAACCTGAAGGCGCCAGAGCCCCAGACCAACTTGTCACCCCCTTCTCCGCCAGGCCTTGCCTCTGCCTTGCCCACTTAGTCCCTGCTGACCCTGCGCCCACCCCCACCCTCTGCCTACTTGGCTGCTCCAAGGCCTTGCAGGTGGGCAAGGGCCGCCACGTTGCTCCGAACCGTCCGCAGACTGGCCAAGACCTGTCGGGAACGAGGTGGTCAGTGGTGGGCAGGAGATGCCGGTTCCCTCTGCACAGCTCAAGGCGGTTGGTAAGGTTGGGCACCCACCTGGGCAAAGGGTGTGACAATCATGTCTTCTCCGTGTCTGCAGGGAGATGGACCATCAGGGACAGTGGCCAGAAGGGTGGCACCTATGCATTCCCATCTTCCAGCTTTTACCCACACCATGCCCTCAGCTGAGGGCCTCTCCTGAGGACTCCTCCTCCCGGCACCCTCCTGGTCCTGGGGCTCCCCTCAACCAACTCTCCCTGAGAGCTGCCACAGCCCCTCCAACCAATCACTCACTTTATCTGCATCTTATAAATGGGAAAACAGTACTAGGGGCAGTAGGGATCTTAGTAGAGTCAGGACAGAAATATTTGTATTTCCCTTTTCATTATGGCTACCAGGAAGGTCAAACTGAAGTGTTTGTTCAGTTGCTGCTAATTGGCCTTAATGCTTTTGGGTTCCTACCCCCACCCTCACCGCAGCAGAAGGCCGAGCACAGAAGATTGCCTGATATCATTCACTGCACACTCAACTGAATAAATGAGCTCCCTGGCAAACTCCTACATAAACTGCAAAACCTAGCTCAAATGGCCACTTGAAGGAGTCTGCTGAACAGAAGAACAAAGGAAGGACAGAGGGTCAAGGTGTCATCCCACCAGCCCCAGACTCACAGGTCGCTGGCCGCGGAGGAGTTCCGGGACACTGCCTTGGGGGAGAGTTCATAGTCGCTGTCTGAGCGGTATAGGAAGGACTCCCGACGCTGGCTGTGCGGGGCAGGGGCCTGGATGACCCGGCCCAGGCCAGGCCCAGACTGCGGGTCCAGGGTGCTTCTCCCACCTGGGAGTCCATTTTCCAGGTCAAAGCTGAAGGCAGAGGAGGCATGGTCAGAGACGAGGGTCCTGCCAGTTATCCGCCCAGCTGTGGCTTGCACCTGTCCTGCCACGCCCTGCCTGGGGCTGTGCCCCGGCAAGTGTTGTTCCAGCTTGTCCATCTGCCCCACAGCCATGCCCTCTCGTGCTTTGGTCTCGGCACCTGCGCCCCAGAGTCCTTCCCACTGGGGTCACTCTGGACTCTAGGACCCAAGTTTCAGATCTTCCCCAGAGTGGCCGTGTGACCACGGACAGGTATCCCCTTTCTCTGGACCTCAACCATCCTGTCGCTAATACCGGCGCGGTATGGTCCATCCCCAGGGCTCTTAGAGGGCTACCATGGAACATCCGAGGACTACGACTGGGCGCCCGTATTACAAAGGGGTAAACTGAGATCTAGCTCGCATGGTGGACACGTGGGCTGCAAACAGTTTCTTGGGCTCTTCTACCTGGACACCCTTGCGGCCACCTGGCCACGCCCCAGCCAGCCAGGCCCCGCCCCACTCCGGGGCCGTCGGCTACGCCTCCAGCTCGGCCCCCGCCCTGGGCTTCCCCCTCTCCTCTTCTGCCCGTTCTCTTCCACCTCCGGCAGAATTCGGTCCCCTCGGTCCGGTACGACCGGGTCTGGGTCGGATCTGCTCTCTCGGAGTTGGACCTGGTCCTGAAGAGTTCGGTCGGGTGAGTTCGCGCAGATTCGGCTGAGTCCGACTGCGCTCGGGCGAGTTCGGATAAATTCCGAGCTTGTTCGCCTAAGTCCGGCCACGCTCGGTCTACTTCGAGCAAGTCCGGGCGGCGCTCGGGTCGGATCGCGCATATTCGGCTGAGTCCGGCTACACTCGGGTGAGTTCGGGTGTCTCCCGGCTCCGGGGGGCTCCGAGAGTCCCCACCGCAGCGCGGGGGGCGCGGGGCTTCCTGGCCCCCGCCCTGCGCCGGCAGGGGCGCGCCGTGGGCTCGGTGGCGGGCTGGGAGACGCCCTTACGGACCGACTGACGGCGGCGGGTGCCCCAAACCTACCCGACGAGGGGGAGGCCCGCGGGCGGCCACCCCCGGCCCGTCTCTCGCCTCTCCGCAAAGGCTCTAGGAAAGCGCGCCTATGGACAAATAGGGAAACTGAGGCCAGGAGCGGCCGCAGGGTGTTCGAATCCGGATCCCGGGCGTGGAGGGTTAAGGGGTGGGCCTGGATTTTCTTGGGGCGGGGGGGGGGAGGCTGTTTTTCTTCCTGCTCTAAACTTAGCCGGGAGCGGCGGGGTCAGGCCGTGGTTCCATGACGCGGGCTGCGCGGGGCGGTCTGTGGGAACCACGCGGCTGCCCATCGGCCAGGAGGGTAAACTGAGGCATGGAGACGCGAAGGCCCCACACCTCGGATCTGGGTTCGGGTCCTGCGTGCGGCGGACGCGCCCTCCTGCTTCACTTTCGGGTACCGGGTGTGCCCCGCGACGCCCCTGCGCTCTCTGCGGGGCCCTCGGAAGGGACCGCTCTGCGCTGGTGTCTGGCGCCCTGAGGTCGCTGTCCGGGACCCCCCCCCCCGCAGGCTGAAATGGCGCCATCAGGGTCCGCGGTCACGCCTCCCTTCCCTCCAGCTGTCACCGGCCGTGTGACCTTGGCGAGGGACCTCCCGCCTCTCTGAGCCTCTGGGTGCCAAAATGCCAAGTGGGTGCGAATCTGGAGCGAACCGAGCGCCAGGTGCCAGCCTCAGTCGGCGCCCACAAGCCCCGCACCCCCGGCCCTGGCCCCGGCCGCACGAGGTCGTGGCCGTTTCTCGAAGGGTGGGGATTCGAACCCGGAGCAGTGGGCGGGGCGCTTAGGGGATGCAGGCGAAGGGGGCTGCGGGGAGCTGCGGGGAGCGGGCGCCCCATCAGCGCGGTGCGCCCTCGGCGCTTCTCAGCTCCCAAGCGCTCTGCCTCCAGAGCGCGCGTCGCATCGGGTCTTCCTCCTGGACACCCAGGGCCGGCTGTGAAGCCCCCAGGTCACTCGGTGCTGGTGCTGGGACGGGGTGGCGGACACCAGGAGGAGTGCCCTTTCCCCCTCTTGCCACGCCGGGACGCACAGCCCGTCCGCCCCAGGCCGGCCAGGTCAGGAGGAGACGTGAGCCGCAGCCCGTCCTGCTCTGGCCGCGCAGCTGTGCGGCGACCGGGGGGCCGGTCCCCCGGGCGTGTGTCCGGACGCGGGTGGAGGGAGACAGATAGAAACAGACTCACCAGCCGCGAGAGACAGAGACAGGGTAGGGGGAGAGATACCCAGAGATAGGGAAGGAGGGGCGCAGCATCCGTGCCCTGACCCTGCCTTCCTGCCTCCACCCCGCCGCTCCGGTGACCCCGCCGGGCCCTCGGTCCCGCCTCACCACAGCGGATGGGCCACGGTGAAGCGCCGCTGCAGGCGGATGCTTTGGTTCACCAGGAGCTTCCTGAAGAGCCCTGGGGAGCCGCGCGGGGAGCCCCGAGGGGAGCCGGGCCCCGGGGCCGGGGCGGGTGCCGGAGGGCCCTGCATGGCCAGGACCGCTTGGAGGCTGGACCCAGCCCGGGCTGCGCGGGACCTTTTCTGGACAGCCGCGGGGGCGGGGCCCAGCGGGAAGGGGGCAGAGGGCCAACGGCCCCGCCTCGCTGCCTGGACCGCTCTCTGACGACCGCCGGGACAAACGGGGAAACTGAGGCATGGAGTCAGATGCAACTCTCTGCTCCCCCTCTTTCCCCACTGGGGCCCAGAGCCTGGATCCTATGCCACATTGCTCTGCATGTCCCCCATTAGTGCAGCTTGCTGGGCCTATAATGGCTGAAAAGAGTTAAGATGCGACAGTTAGAAGGGGAGGTGCCCCGAGACACTAAGCCGCCCTGCACTCCATTATCAAGGGGTCACTGAGGCATGGAGTTTGCCAAGGGGCTGCCCAGAGCCCACGCAAAGTTTCCAATCCTCCTCTGCCCATTTTCCAGATGGAGAAGCTGAGGGTTTGTAAACCCTTAATCCTTTGCCAGGTGGGGAAACTGAAGCTTAGATAGAAGTGGTCACAGGCACAAGTCTTTGTTGCAGGGCAGCAGGGCTCAAGCTCAGCTCTCCCCCTCCCAGCATCGCCCCCATGTCCCCACGTGATCCCCACCTGCTCTGACATTCCGCAGGCCCTGTCTCTGGATGCCTTTCCCTCTCCTGTTGTCTCCACTGGACAAACATCCGCACTTGGCCTGCACCAAGCCTTCCGTCCTGTGAAGCCTCAGCTGCCTCCCCTCACCCCTGGTCGGACCCCACTGGCCTGGGAAGGGGGGCCTCTGCTGTCTGGGGGTTTCCAGGAGCCTGTACTAGGTGTGCTACCCTCCAAGTACTGGAGTCAGGCTGGTCCTGCCCCATTCTACAGAGAGGGAAACTGAGTCCTGATGGGTGTCACACACAGAGGATAGACATGGAACACTCATGTCACAGGCGGAGGCTCAGGTCACCTCCCAGCTGAGGCCTGACCATGCCCCTTGCTGTGGGATGACCCCTGCCCCCTCAGCCCTTGCCCTGGGGGACTGCATCAGTTCTGGTGTCCCCAGGGAAATGGTACCCACGTTTCTTCCAATGTTGGGGAATCTAAGATACAACCCCTTGATCAGGGCTTCAATGGGAGAGCCCGAGGCAAGCACACTAAAGTTGGAAACATTATTCTCCCCATGGTACAGATGAGAAAACAGACTCAGAGATGGGTCACACAGCCCAGAAAGATGGGGAGTCTCAGGGGTCCAGCCAGGAACCCCCCTCAAGCCCCCACAGCCCTGCAACCAGACACCTGGTGGGAACCAGACCTCGCTGTCCCCAAGACAAAAATACCATCTGTAGCTGCTGGGGCCAGTCCTAATTATAGACATCCCCAGGGGACAGAGGCTGCTAGGATTGGCCTGGTGGAGACACTGGAGCCAGGGTCTAAGGAGCCTTGATGCTACTGCACCGTTGTGGGAGGGGCTTACGACGGTCCCATGTTCCTAAGGAGAAACTGAGGCACAAAGAAGTTCAGTCCCTCCCCTGAGGTCACAGACATAAAATGGAAGGTTAGGCCAGGCGCAGTGGCTCATGCCTATAATCCCAGCACTTTGGGAGGCCGAGGCAGGAGGATCACTTGAGGCCAGGAGTTCAAGACCAGCCTGGGCAACATAGCGAGACCCAGTCTCTACAAAAAATAAAACAATTAGCCAGGTATGGTGGTGCACACCTGTAGTCCTAGCAACTCGAGAGGCTGACACAGGAGGATCACTTGAGCCCAGGAGTTGGAGGTTGCAGTGAGCTATGATGATGCCACTGCACTCCAGCCTGGGCTCAAAAATAAATAAATAAGTAAAATAAAATAAAATGGAAGGCTAAGACTGAACAAAATGACACAAACTGAATGTGTCCAAAGCACCTGGCGCTGAGCCAAGGGCTGTGAATGGAAAAGTCATTTGATTTTCAGAGGATGCCTATAAAGTGGGGCCTATTATTCCCATTTGGAGGATGGGGAAACTGAGGCACAGAGCGGCATGCTCATTTGCCCAAGGACACACAGCCGTTAGTTGCAAGGCCAGGGTCATTTAAGCCTGGGCCGGCAGGGGGCTTCCCAGCTTGTGCCCTCTCCCACTTACTGTGCTAACTCACTTCATCGCCTCTGCAGGACCAGGGGCTACTCTGACATTAATATTTTACCAATAATTTTACCATTAATGTTTCATTAATAGATTTAAATATTTTACTAACAGTTCTAACAACAATATGTTAACTAATAGCTTTTTGGATGGAGAAACAGCCACAGCAAGGGGAAGCAACAGAGCCAGGACTCAGAATTCAAAACCTGGCCCACCTGACCCTGGGAGGCCCCCAGCCCTGCAGGGTAAGTGACCAAAGCTGAAAGAGGGGTGGGCAGGAGGACCCCCACCCTGACTCTGTCCCTGTGTTACTGCATGAGCTCAGGAGGTGCCCAGCAGTGTCTGGTGCCCTTGGGACACCGCTGCCTTGATTTTTCCCATTTGAATTGAGTGTCCCTTCCCTGGGCAGGCACTTTTCTCCTCTGCTGGCAGGTGGCTCCAGAGAGATAAAAATGGGCGCTTTAATGCCAATTTTAGGCCAGGCATGGTGGCTCATGCCTGAAATCCTAGCACTTTGGGAGGCAGAGTCAGGAGGATCACTTGAGCCAGGAGTTCGAGACCAGCCTGAGCAAGAGAAAGAACCCCATCTCCACAAAAAATTAAATATTAGCTGGGCATGGTGGTGCGCCCCTGTAGTCCCAGCTACTCGGGAGGCTGAGGCAGGAGGATCGCTTGAGCCCAGGATTTCGAGGCTGCAGTGAGCTATGATTGCACCACTGCACTCCAGCCTGGGAGACCCAGCGAGACCCTGTCTAAAACCAAACAAAACAAAAAGCCAAAAAATGCCCATTTTACAGATGAGTATACTGATACCAGGAGAGAAGAGAGACTTGCCCAAGTCCCCATGGAGAGTAACAGCAGAGCGAGCAGGGTGGGGGCTGAGTCACATGTGTGGATGCTCGCACGGGTCAATTCATACCCTGCCCTGCTCTAGACCCTTCTATGACTCCCCAATGCCCTCAGATTTGAATTCACACCTCCCCAGACTCCCCATGCAGCCCATCTTGGCCTCCCTTCTCTTGGGTCGCTCTGCTCCTGCCTCACCCCAGTTATTCCTTGAATTTGCTGTTCCTTGAATCAGCCTTGATCACACCATATGGCTCTTGCCTGGTCGCTCTGCCCCTGCGAATGCTTCACCTTTTGGGTCACGTTTGGAGAGTGATCCCCTCCAGGAAGCCCTTCCTGACTAGCTGGGTGAATGCTCTCAAGCACCGTCCAGTCATGGCACAATTTCACATTCATTGTCGTGATTATTTGCCTGTGAGTCCCTCCAGAGCAGGGCCAGGTCTGCCTAGTTCCCAGCTGTGCCCTCAGTACACAGTAGGTGCTCTATAAATGCTTGTGGCATAAACAGAGAGCCTCCCCTCCCACCCTCCAGCCACATTGATCTGTTTTCAGCTCCTTATACACTTGATCCTCTTGAGTGTGAGGCTTTCATCTTTCAGGCTAAGCCTATATGCTACTTCTTCCAAGCAGTCCTCCCTGACTGCTACCCACATGCTAGGTTAGGAGTTCCCATGGTGCCCTGATCTTTCCCTATCATGACATGATCACCCTGTGCTGTCCACACCTGGCATGAATCTGTCTCCACCAAAAGCCTGTAAGCACTTCCTTGTCCGTGGCTGTGCCCCAGCACAGGGCCTGCCACACAGTAGGTGCTCAAAAAATGCGTTCTGAACAAGATGTTTGCACCCTCCCAGACCCACGTGACCCATCTGGGGATGTGGGGAGGCACAGTCTCCCCACAGTCCCTAGAGCTGGGAGGAGAGCCACAGCTGGGGATCTAGTGTGTGCCGGGGCAGGTGCAGGACATTCATCACACTGACGAAGGTGCTGAGGCTCAGCGAGACACTGCCACTTGCTCAATAGCACACAGCAGGTTGGCCCTGGGGCCTGGCCTCGAACCCAATTTCCCTGGGCTTGCCTGAGGGGTGAGCCCTCTGCTCACATCAGCATATATATGCATGGGCAGGCATGCACACCCACTTATGTATGACTGCAGTGCACATGATGTGTAGTCCAACATGTGTGTGCACACACATACACACAGGGACACACAGTCCACCACTCCTGCCTCCCAGAGTCATGTGGGGTCTTCCCCTAGACAGGCTCACACCGAGGCTCTGTTTGTTCTTTCTTGAAAATGGAAAACCATGAGTCACCAGGAGGGGTGGGGCAGGAGGGGATAGGGGGTGGGGAGGGGGGCAAGCAGCCTGCTGGGTCACCTGGGAACAGCTCCAACCCCTCTGGGCTGTGGGGCCCACCTACCCCAGACACCTCCCAGGCTGCTGGAGGGGCAGGCTTGTTGATCGAATAAGAAGCCAGTAGCCCCTGAAGGTCCATGCACCAAGACGGGAGAGAGTTAAGCTGTGGGGGGCGGAGGGGAGGAAGAAACTCACCCAAGGCCACCCAGCCAGCCTGGGCTCAAACCTGACCTTGCTCCCCCTCCAGCCTAAGGAGGGTCTGGGGTCTCTGGACCCTCCATCTTGGCCCTTGAGCCATCACTCAGCAGCTGGAGACCCCCATGTCTGGCCCCTTAGGGATCCCATGTCACTTCTCTGAGCCTCTTCTGTCTCGGTCTTATCCACACCCCCCTCCCCCCCAAGCCCAGTTTATAGGAAACAGGAGGAGCAGCCTCTCCTTTCTTACATGGAAGAAACATCCTGTGCTCAGCCTCCCCAAGGGGCTGAGCAGGCCCCCCCCTGAGCAGGCTAGCAGGGCGGGGTGGGGGGTGGCAAGGCAGGCCATAGAGGAGGCTCCTCCCCCCAACACTGGTGGCAGCCTGCAATGGCCCTTCTAATACATACTATATATGTGTATGTATGTATAAACTATAAATATAGATAAATATATATCATTATATATTAAATATATATGTGTGTATCTGAGCACCCCAGGGTCACCTCAATGTGTGAGGTGGCTACAACCTCCCTCCCCCCCGCACACGCAGGGACACCAGCGGACATTCCAGGGTCCGGAGACCCCTCGGACATCCAACCGGGTCCAAGTGAGGACACTCACACCAGCCACGCATCCACAGGCAGCACAAGGGGGAACACACAGGCACGTACACAACTGTCGGTGGACACATGGACTCATACGCCAGCAGGAACACACAGGAACACCCCCAAACACAGCTGGCCACGCACAGAGACAGCTGGCTGTGGACACTCGCACGACAGGTCCCAGCATACAGTGGGTGGCAACCGCTCCCTCTCACACACACACACACACACACACACTTTTGGACCCAATCGCATCTGGGCACACCCGGTCACACAGACGCACCGGCGACCATGACACCAGCACCCCCAGCTCCACCCACACTGGAAATAGCTTTTTTCTCCAAAGCGCCGACCTCAGCCGCGCAGCAGAGACCCCCGCCCCCGGGAAGGCAAGGACCCTCCCCCACTCCCGCCAGGCCCCGCGCGCCCCTCCCCCGCCCACCTACCGCGCGTGGAAGGAAGTGGGCCAGGAGCGCCGCGACCTCCCGAGCGCGGGCCGCGGGCTCCAGTCGCGCTTGCGGCAGCCCGCGGACTCGTCCGGGTCCGAATGGAAGCGCTGCTGGATGCGGATGGGGCGACGGGGCTGCCGCCAGAGGTGCTTCGGGGGTCTGGCCGTGCTCTGGCGGCCGCGAGCCAAGCTCAGCTCGCTGCAGGTCTCCGCGCCTTCGCCGACCTGCGGGGTCTCCATGCGCCAGAGGCGGGGAGGGGCCGAGCAGGGCCGGGGGCCGTCCCCGCGAGCCCGCGCGAGGAGCGCTCGCGCCTGGGTCTGGCCGGGCCAGGGGTGGAGGCGACAGCGACGGGCTGTCCGCGCCGAGGTGCTGAGGCGGGAGAAGGCAGAACCAGGGGCTCAAGGGGGGGCAGGCAACGAGGAGCTGTCGATGCCCAGGTGGTGCTGAAGGGCTGCGGAGCGGGGAAGAGCGTGGCGGGGGGTGCGGGGTGGAGATGGGCGTTGAGCAGACCCCCAGTGCCGAGGACGGTCTGCCGTCCCCCTCGCGCTGGATGGAAAAGACTCAAGATAAAGACTTGGAGTGGGGAAGGCAGAAATTGTGCTCCTGGTTGCTGCCGAATGGAGAGCAGGGAGACAGGGTCTCGGGAGACCCCCAGCACCGAGGCGCTGTCCCTCCCTCCGGTGCTGAAAGGGAAGAAGGTAGATTCAGGGCTCCGGGTGGATGAGACGGCGAGGAGCTGTCCGCGACCCGCTGGTGCTGAAAGCAAGTTAGGGAGACACGGGTTCGGGGGCGCCATCCACCCAGGAGGTGCTGAAAGCTGAGCAGCGCCGGGTCCTCAAGCCTCCCCAGTGACAGCGGCAAGGAGGACTCTAGAAGCAGAGTCAAGGGTCTGGTTTTCAGAGGTCTGCACAGATGGCAGTCTTTCTGCCAAGCTCAGGCCCAGATGGGGTCTCCTTGGATCCCTGAAACCCCCACCCACACCGAACATGGATCTGAAGGACAGGGAAATTGGCAGGGCTGTGGCAGGGCCCTCCCATGCCTGAGATGGGCACACAGAGGCCACCTCTGTGCGGGCCTCCAAGGAGCCACCAGTGGGGGTGGAGAGAGAGGGGAAGTCAGGTCTCTCTAATACACATCCTAGTTCTGCTTCGAAGACCCTCCCCACCCTGAAGCTATGGTGCAGCCGAGTTGGGGGTGGGCTGGCAAGGGGAAAACCCACCTTTTGTGGAAGCTCAGGGCAAGCAGCAGGAACATTTCTGAGACTCCCATGCTTTTGTAGCCACACCAACACTCAGACCCTCAGCGGAAATGGTAGGATCTCATTCGCCCAGTGATGCCCCAGGCCCCACCTCACAGCCACGATTCCTGCCCTCAAATCCCAGGCCTGCCCCTCCCTTCCAGTTCTGGAAACTCAAGTCCCCACCCACCACGCATCCTAGTCTCAGGGGTAATTTCCTTGGAAGTGGCAAGGAGGGGTGAGAACATTTTCCATCATGGTTAAAAGAAGTGAACAACAGCAGGGCTGGGTAAATGGGTGTGGTGCAGGAGGAGGTGGGACTTTGTAGTCCCAGGCTCACGACTTGGTGGAGGCCCCTGTGGGCTCTGGGCTGGGGCAGGGAGGCATTCAGAGCTGCTGGGGGCCACTTGGTGTAGCAGACTTGGGGGTCAGGAAAAACTCTGATCTTTTTGGAGAGCTCAGAAGCTTTCAAGAGGGGATTTTTCATGCAGATTATCTCCCCCTGGCCCCAGCCATGTCCCCAGGGTGGAGAAAAGGAAAATGTTTGGGCCAGAAACCCAGACAGATGGAGCTCAAGCCCCAGTACCATCATATCTTGCTATGTGATGTATAACAAGTGAATCCCTCTCTGCTCCTTACTTGGGTGGCTCAGTCCCTGCCCTGTCCCCCAGAGCTGACCATGGGAGACACCTTAGCCCAATGGTGAAGGACATGGCAACTGGCTGGCTCTGTCACTTCCCCTCCCAAAGCTTGTTTTCTATTCTGGAAAATGAGTTTAATGATGGTGTCTCCAACTGTTGGCATCATTGCAAGGATTAAAAGAGATGTCACACATGAAGGATCCAAGACTCGGCACTGTCCATGCCAGTTTGCCTTGTCCTCCATTGCTGCTGGCATCCACCAATGACTAGTGTGTCTACTTTGTAATATCTTCCAAATCTGCCCACTCCTCTCTCGCCCATGACTCCCACCCTGGTCCAGGCACTGGTATCTCCTGCCCAGACACTGCCCAAACCTCCTCCTTGGTCTCTGGCTGCTTCCACCCTTCCTCTGAGAGTCAATTCTCCCCAACAGCAACCACAGGAAATTTTTTAAATGCCAATATAATCAACCCCCCCCAAAAAAACACCCATGGCAGTCCAGTGCACCTCATGCAGTCTTGTGTGGTTCCAGCTGCTGCCCACCTCTCTGGGCTCCCCTTCCACCCTCCAGCCACACTGATCTGTTTTCAGCTCCTCTTGAGTCTGAGGCTTTACACATTCTGTTCCTTCTGCTTGGAATACCCTTCCCTGAAATCCCCTGAGTTGACTTCTCTCCATCCTTTAGGCCAAGCTTAAATGCCACTTCTTCCAAGCAGTCCTCTCTGACCCCCCACCCCCATGCTGGGTCAGGAGCCTCCTCTGGGCTTCTCTGACCTTCCTCTATCATGGCACGATCACCATGTGCTTTCTTGACCTGGTATGAGTCTGTCTCCACCATCAGCCTGTGAGCACCTCCTCGTCCATGGCTGTGCCCCAGTATAGCTCCCAGTAGGTGCTTACTTAATAAATGCTTTCTGGACAAGGTAAAGCAAGATTCAGATCGATGAGGTGCTCTTCCACTCCTGGGGCTGACCCCTTCATCCCCATCTGCCTCCTCACCTGCTTGGGGTCACGCTGTGGCTTTGCTCTGTCCCTTGAGCCTCAATGGTGAATACCACACAGGCACTGGTCTCGACCTCTCCGGGGGGCCCAAGGCGGCTTGACAACGGTGGCAGCAATGGGGTCCCTGAGAAGCATCTCCGGATGACACCACCACCAAGGGGGGTCACAGGGGCCAAGCCAGAATCCACTGACTCCCGGACCCGCTGGAGAGATACCAGTAAGACATGAGCAAGTTCCTGGGCATGAGACCTCGCTAGGACCCTGGGGACTGTGAGGCTCTGAGATGCCCTCACCCAGTGCCTACAGAGCAATATCTCAGTCCTACTTCTCCCCTGAGTGAATTTACCTCTCTGAGCCTCAGTTTCCTGATCTGTGAAATGGGGTTGTGGATCTCAATTTTGTAATGATACACATAGTACCTGTCCCACTGTAAGCATTGAAGAAATATTTATTTATTAATTAATAAATAGCATGCTGATTTATAACATATACATTATATAACACTATTTATTATAATACGCACTGTAATGGTATTCTGTCATATGATAATATGTTATTTGTTAAAATAAAACAATAAAACATTCAGTATATAAATGAATAGTCATGACAGTACTAATGGCTGACATTTCCTGCACACTCACTCCGTGTAAATGCTCTTCTAGGAGTCCCCCATGGGTTGGCCCGTGTGGACATGAGGAAACCCTTTGCTACCACTGTCTTCATAGAAACTAAGGCTCAGAAGTTGAGTAACTACGCCAAGGCTACAGTTGGTAAATAAATGCGATTCTGAATTCTGAGCTTCAGTGCCTCGTTTCTTGAAGGAAGGACTCAATTGGAGAAATTAAACGAGATGGTGTTTGCAAGCAGGCTCTGGGTAAATGCTGAAGACATTTAAAAAAAACAAACAGAATCGGGTTGAACGGATGAGTCGGAAGCGTGAGCGCTCTAGCACAACAGATCTAGGTTCAGTCCATGCTGCGTGGTCTAGGGCAAGTGGGCCTCAGTTTTCCCATCTGTGACATGGAGATGAAAGCGGTACCAATTCCTCAGGGCTGTTGATAATAAACCAGTGGGACCCACGGACACCAGCCACAGGCTGGGAGCTGTCCGCGGTGCTGATCCCGGGATGGGGACACAAAACTGGAACTCATAGCCTTGGGAAGGGGGCCAGAGGAGACAAAGAGGTGGGGACGGTCGGACTCAGAGGGGTGGCCCAGCCTTCTCCTGCCCTGCCCCTGAGCCTCCCAAATTAGTCTATCACCACTATCAGACTGAACATTAAAGTGGGGAAACTGAGGTCCAAGATCACCCTGATAATCAGGGCCAGAGGCAGGGCAAGGGTGAAGGGTAGGACGAAGGTGAGGAGAGTGGGCATCAACTGAGCCTCTATGGTGTGCAGGGGACATAGCATCGCTAGTTTCCTTGCCTATGAGGTGGGTCTTCCTACTTCTGTGTCACGGAAGAAGACACTAAGGCTTGGAGAGAAAATGACCCACTGAGGGTCACATTACTTAGGGCTGAGCCCCACTCAGGTTTTTGCTCAGATCTGATCCTTCTAGGACCCAGGGTACCTGACTGTTCCTCTCATTTGAGCACGACCGTCCCCACCCTCTCCCAGGGGCACCTGAATTCTAACGCAGATATCTAAGTGCTCTACGGAGGCCTCCCCCTGGGGGGGGTGGGGAAGTCATGGGGTGGGGTGTGTGGGGACAGCGGGCCCCTCCCAGAGTGGGAGGCTTGCTGAGTTGTCACCTGCCCATTTTCTGCTTGGGGAAACAGATTTCCAGATGGGAGAACTCCTTGCCTACATTCACGTTTGTTCATTTACTCATTCAACAAATGCAAAAAAAAAATTTTACGTAGTGTTAGGAAGAACATAAAACTGAATAAGGACCTGGAGAGTGACTGGGGGTGGATAATGTTGCTGAGCATAGTAAGGGACCTTTCCGAGGAGGTGACTTTGATCTGAGACCTGAGAGAGGAGAAGGAGCTGGCCAGGCGAGAGCTAGAGGAGCGGCATACCAGGCAGAAGGAACAGCACGTGCAAAGGCCCTGAGGTGGAACCAACTTGGTGGGTTTAAAGAACAGTGGGGAGGCCGGGGTGCAGGGAGGTGAGTTATTCAGGGATGGGGTGAGAAGTTGGGATTCGATTCTGGGAGAATATTGAGACGTTTTGAGCAATGTGATCTGCTTTGTGATTTTAAGAAGCCTCCCATGGCTGCCTCAGGGAGATGGAACTGTCCACAGTGGGGCAGAGGCTTGGGCAGCATCGGGGTAAGTCATGGACCAGGGTGTGGCCCGTGGGTGGATTTGGGATGTATTTTGGAGGTTGAGAGATAGGATCATGGCCATGGAGTGCAAGGGAGAGAGATTTCAAGGGTAAACAGTGATTACTATGCTTGAATAGTTCCCCAGAAAGCTGGTAGTCACACAGTTACCTGGGTGGGTGGAGCCAACATTACCTGGACAGGGAAAAATTGGGGGGAAATACCAAGACTTTGCGTGGGTTCCAATTTGGTTTAGCATCACATGACTCTCAGGGGGAGCCAGTGCAGGCAGCTGGATGTTTGGGTCTGGGATTATGGGGGCACAGCTGGTTTTGAAGTAAAACAGAGCAGACAGGTGCCGAGGGGGACAGTTGACAGCAGTGGGTCAGATGAGGGGGTGCTTCCAAGAGCCCCAACTCCTGGGACCCGGCCTGGCTGCCCCTCCCCCATCCAGAGTGGGCTGGGGTAAAGAGGGTGGGATCCCAGAGCTGTAGGGGGGGTGGGGGCTAAGTGTGGGGGGCTGGAGGGGGTCTCCAGGCCCCTCAGCTGCAACATTCATCGGTGTGACACTCCGGATTAATTGCTGTCCTCACTGAGAGGCTGGAGTGAGGATGGCAGCCCTGGTTGGGCGGCTCTGGGTGGGGAAGGGCCCAGCAGGACGCTGAGAGTTTCCTTGTGATTTGTCCGCTGTCACTGAGACCCCGCAGTGTGCTGGCCTTGGCTGCTACCCCAAGTCCTGCCTCTAAGACAAACCCTAAATATATCCCTTGCCTGTTCCCAATCTTCCCGTGGCTCCTAGCACGCCTAGACCAAAATCCATACTCCTCACCATGGCCCCCGAGGTCCAGTGTGTCCCAGCCCCTGCCCGCCTCTGGCTCTCACCTCTCCTGTCTCCCCTTACTCACCCTGCCCCAACCCTACCAGCCTCTTTGCTGCTCCTTAAACCTGCCTCAGGGCCTTTGCACGTGCTGTGCCCTCTGCCAGAATACCCTTCCCCCAGCTCTCCACAGTGGCTTGTTCTTATCCATTCTTCAGCTAAAACATCACCTCCCCAGAGCAGCCCTCCCTGCTCAGCCTGGGCAGCCACACGAACGCTCCCCCACCCCCACATTTTATCTGTTTTACTGGTTTAACATCTGTCTCTCCACCGGTGAGCCCCTGTGGACTGAGCTCAGGGGAGGGGACCAGGGGGTCCCCACTTTAGAGAGGAGGAATTAGGAGAGGGGAGGAGAGGGGACGAGAGCCAGCTCTGGGCGGTGGGAGCAACGGGGCTGTCAGCTCCATGGCAGGAGTTCAGAGCACAGATGAGGTCCGGGCTCGAATGCTCCTTGGCCTCTCTCTTTGGGGGAGGGCCGGCTTCTCTGTGCCTCAGTTTCCTAATCTGTAAGCTGGGAATAGCCTTCTCCTTCTCCTTCTGCAGAGGGCCGGGGTGTGGATAAACCTGTGTGGAACCTCGCCTGCCCGAGGGGACCCACCGGCTCACCCCGAGATCCCTCCTCTCACACAATTTTAGCTCATTTTTTTTTACACACACAAATGCTGAGTCCCAGAGAAGTTGCCAGTCTTCACTCAGGTGTCAGGGACCAGCCCGGGATCCAAATCCAGCCCCCACCGGGTGTTTCTCCTGCCTCAGTATCCCAGAATGGGGGCATTGTCTGTGTTCTGAAAGTGTGGCCTCATGCCCTTCCTGCCATGGGCTGGGGACAGCCAGGTCCCCTTGCCATGGGCAGTTAAAACCTTGTGTCCAGGCTCAAGGGGTCCCAAAAGCAGTGGCCATGGCTGTGGGCTAGACACCTGGATCAGGTCCCCAACTCCCTGGTGGCCTCTCTGGGCCTCAGTTTCCCCCTGTCAGCTGGTCCCCAGGCAGCTCTGAGTGTTCTGAGTAGGGGGATACTAACTAGGACCCCCTCCACCATGGCCTGGGTCACCGCCCACCCCCCACTCACCTCGCTCAGCAGGAAGGAGAGTGCTGTGCCGCTGCGTCTCATGCCACAGGCATCTCTGGACCTGGAGAGATGGTTATGAGACCCCCAAGCCCCAGCCACACCCCTGTGGGACACCCTGTAGACAGGGGCTCACTCCCACACTCTATATCCGACCCTGGAGACCAAGGACACTCAATCAAGGTGGCCTGGACCACACCACATGTGCCACTGTGGGACACCCACGTGGACCTCTGCAGGGGCCCTCATCCAGGGACAGCTGCCCTGGGGCCCATATTCACTCCCTGAGGCCAAAGCCCCCTCCCCACACGCTGCCAGGTTCAGCAGCCTGAGGCCATCAGGACTCTTGGGAAGGAGTCCCCTGGCCCCAGCCCCATGGGGGATCCCTGCCGCTCCCAGAGCAACTCTGACAGTTTTGGGGGGATGGTGAGACCCCAGCCCCCTGCCTAAGATCCCCTGAAACTCACATAAGCTCGCTCCGTGAGGCCCGGGAAAGGCCTGGTGCTCACTGCCACCGCTGAGTCCTGTGACCTCCTAGGGAGCGGGGGAGGGGAGGACCGGACCTGTCCAAGAGGGCAGCCCAGGGAACCCCCTCTGTGGAGCCCCTTAACTGTCTGAGCACCAGGCTTGGGACAGAGCCAGGGGTGGCGGGCAGAGTGACCAGGGAGGGCGTGAGGGTGTGAGAGAGAGTGGCCAGGAGTGTGACTGGGTGTAGGGGGAGGGCAGAGGAAGGGGAGGGGAAGGGGAGGTGGGGGCTGTCTGGGATGTGTGTTGTGAAGCAGAGCCCCCGGGATGTGGCCCTCGTGGGGGGTCGAGGGGAGCTCCAGAAAGCCTGCCCACTATGCTGTGCCACCCCAAGCAGATCAATGACCCTCTCTGGTCAAACATCCCCCATCCACAAACTGGGGGGGCTGGAGCGCAGCTAGAACCTGGGGCCCCCAGGAGGGATGGCTGGGGTGGAGGTGGGTGGGTGGGGAGGGGGCTTTGGCCAGGGAAAAGGGGCTCATGTGGCACTGTTGCCTCCAGCACTGCTGCGGGTTAATGTTTCACCCGCACTGCCGCCTGCCTGCTCCCCGCCAAAGATCATCGAAGCGTGACCCAGCCTTGAGCAGGCTTTTGCCCCAGTGTGCTGGGTGACCTTGAACCCACAGCCTCTCTGAGTGTCCATTTCACAGCTGAGTAAAGCCAGCCCTGAGGGGGCAGGCCCAGGCTGCAGTCAGGAGAAGGCTTGGGGACTCAACCCAGGCCGAGGCGTGTGGCAGAGACCCAGCACAGGGCGCCCTCTGCTAGAGAAGCCTGGATGGTCCTGGAGGTGGGATGGGCAGTAGGAAGATCCCACTGACCCGTGGAAGGTTCCCAGCCCCAGATTTGCCCTTCACTAGACGAAGCTCACCCTCCCATACCGTGGATGGGGACAAAGTGGGGGCCCCGGCTCAGACCCTGGGATGCAGGAGTAAGATAATGACTCCCTGTTTCCTGCAAGCTTCTGGTGATTTTCTGCCTCTGGGCCTTTGCACAGGCTGTGCCTGCCTCCTGGAAGGCCTTCTCCCCTGCACCGTGGAGCTGATGTGTCTTCCCAAAGAGTAGAAGGAAGGTCAACCAGCCTCTGGCACCTGCCAGCTGCAAAATCCCTCATGCGCCCACCTTTGGGATAAAACCAGCTAAAACCAGCACTCCTCCCCCCTACAGCCTGCGCCACCCTCCCTCACCTGCTCACCTGCTCCCCTCCTTCTTGGTTTTTTTTTTTGAGACAGGCTGTTACCTAGGCTGGAGTGTAGTGGCATGATCATAGCTCATTGCAACCTCAAACTCCTGGGCTCAAGTGATCCTCCTGCCTCAGCCTCCCAAATTGCTAGGACTACAGGCACATGCCACCATGCCTGGCTAATTTTTAATTTTTTCATAGAGATGGGGTCTCACTATGTTGTTCAAGCTGGTCTCAAGCTCCTGGCCTCAAGTGATCCTCCTGCTTCAGCCTCCCAAAGTGCTGGGATTACAGGTGTGAGCCACCGTGCCCGGCCCCTTGTTGTTTTGTAAACACCTCTGAGTTTGTCCTACCACAGGGCCTTTGCACTTGCTGTGCCCACTTTCTAGGACACCCTCCCAGCTTTCCTAAGGGTGGCTCCTTCCCACCGTTCAGGTTGGGGCTCAAACGTCACCTCCTTAGAGAGGCCCCCCTGTCACCCTCACAGCAAACCTGGACACGTCAGCCCCTGTGGTCTGGCTGCACTGTCAGCCCGTGACTCCATGGCTCTCAGCACCATCTGAAATTATGGCATTTGGTGTCCTCATCTTGTTTGTTACCCCCTTGAGATTGTGGGCCCCATGAGAGCAGAGACACAGTCTCCACTGTGATACCAGCACAGGGCCCAGCACATAGTATGTGCTCAATTAATGTTTGTCACAGAAATCTATGACTCAGGAGGCCCTGAATGAACACTAAGCACTTTATTCCCTCAGGCTCTGCCCCCCCCAGTGTCCCCACCCCCATCCAAGCTCCGGTCCCTGTCAGCCCCTCATGGCGGGCTCACTCCGGTGGGCGGTGGGTGGGCAAAGGATGACCTTGAACTCACAGATCCCTGGAGGAAGAAAACACACAAGGAGCCAATCAGGTGCCACAGGCTCTGCAGCAGGGGCTTGCCCTGCTTAGGAGAGAAGCCGCCCCAACCCTGCCCTGGCCCGGGGGCTGAGCCCTCATCCCAGCCCCCATCTCACCATGGACACCTCTTCCAGCTTCTGGAACTCAGACTCTCGCTGGCGGCAGCACCTCACAGCCAGGACCACGGACCCAATGAGCAAAACAGACACCAACAAACACACTATCACCACCACGCCTGGGTTTCTGTGTAACTCAGGGGCCCCAGTGTCACCTGGAGCTGGAGAGAATGGAGCCTCGAGTCAGCCCTGGGCCCCACCCCTCCCAAGTCTGAGACATCCACCAGGGCCCAGAGCCTTTTAAATCCGTTGTCAAGAAGCTGCTCTCGCTTCCCACTGCAGTTGCTGCTGTCACCTTTTCAAAGCACACTTTTACCCCTTTGCCTTTGAACATATTTATCTATAAAGAATTCATTTAGTTTGCTGTGTTTTCTTTGCCGTTGTTGGGCATTCTCCAGCGTTCTCTCAAAGTGAAAAAAATCTAACCTAGACCTCTGTTTCCAAATGCAGTGGCATTCTAAGGATGCACGTGAAATGTGACGCTTTGTGAAGACGGTGTATATTCTGTGACTTTAAACAGAAGGTCATCATTATCTTTCATGTTTACACTTTTGTTTGAACGTTTTGGAGACAACTTATTCTTTTAAGTAGCAGATTTTCCAGACCTGCTAAAAATGCCTGGCCTCTATTGAGCCCCTGGGGCCCTGTCTTGCCACACCTGCAACCTCCTCACCCTCATGGCCCCCAACTAGTACCCACTCAATCCTGTTTCAGCCACCTTGCTTTTTTACACACACAGCAGGCACAGTTAGCCCCACCTCAGGGTCTTTGCACAGGCCTGGGCTGCGCTCCCCCTAGATACCTGCATGGCTCCCTCCCTCACCTGCTTCAAACTGAGACCTTTGCTGACCGCTCTTAAATTTTTCAAACCATTTGCACCCAGACCCCGACCCCTTGTCCTGCTCTATTTTGTTATTTTATAAACAAATACATAATTTACAATCTGTCTCCCCACTGGAACAGGTATTATTGTCTCTCTTGCACATTGCTTTGTCCCCAGGACCTGACACACACTGGGTACTTAATAAATGTGTGTAGAGCCAGGGGTGGTGGTGCATACCTATAGTCCCAGCTACTCAGGAGGCTGAGGCAGGAGGATCGCTTGAGCCCAGGAGTTGGAGGCTGCAGTGAGCTATGATGACGCCACTGCACTCCAGCCTGGGCCACAGAGCGAGACCCTGTCTCAAAAAAATAAATAAATAAAATGCGTAGAATAAAGGCTTGAAGGGCTTTAGACAGCGGGGGTGGGGGAGGGAAGGCCTTCTCAGCACATTCCCAGGTCTGTGCCTCCCCCTGGTGGTCAGTCTTAAAACTGCATCCTCCTACCCCAGCCACCTCCCCGCAAATGCTCAAACCCCTCACCTGGGCCAGAGGGCTCCGAGGTCTGGTCCACGGGGGTCAAGGGCACGGAAGAGCGCTCCGAGGTCTGGTCCGCGGGGGCCAAGGACATGGAAGAGGGCTCCATTCCTGGGCTCAGGGAAGTGGGGCTCCAGTGCAGGCTCGAGGTTGTGAAACTGGAGCCAGTGGAAGGGAAAGTGGGGGAGGGCTCTAAACTGGGCGAGCCGGAGCCGAGGTGGGCTGTCTCTGGTTGTGGAGAGGTGGGGGCCATCGTTGAATCTGTGGAGCTGGGGCTGGGCTGGGCTGCGAAGGTTGCCCCCGAACTTGAGGGGCTCAGGTGGGTCATGGAGCCTGACTCCAAGCTCAAGGTGCTGGAGTAGGTGTTGGGGGTTCCCTCTGAACTGGGGGTGCTGTAGCTGGAGTAAGAAGAGATCAGAGGGCTGGAAGCTGAGGCCCCCATACTGCTTCCCCAGTTTGTAACATCTGGAAAGAAAAACACCATCGAGGGTGCCAGGAGCTGGTGATCAAGCACCGCCCCCACACCTTGGCTCTACTCTGGATGCCTCTATCCCTATTCACACAGATAATAAATGCCCAGTTTATAGACAGACCAGAAGGATTTAGGACACCATGTGAGTGCTCAGTGGGAAACTGAGGCTCCCTTGAAAGGACAGGCTCCTTGTCTGAAGATGACTCAGAGGCCATAATGGACCGCAAGCCAAGCCAGGGTTCAAGTCCTGGTTGGCACTCCCAGCCCTCTTGCCTCGGGGCTCTAGAAGCCCTCTGGATTTAGGCAATGACTGCAACCTCAGCGTGCTGAGCAACTCCTTTCAAACTTCTGGGACTCAGTTTCCTTTTTTGTAAAGTGGGGAGCATGGGAAGTTGGTGCCTCTGACAGTTCATCACTCAGGTTCATAGTGGGTGCACAGTGACGCTCACCTGTGCAGATCCACCTCTGTGCTCAGAGATGGTCAGCCCTAATCTTCTTCCCCAGGTACCTGGAAGGTCCCCAAGGCTAACCTCAGAGCTTTAATGGGGGACACAGAGACATAAATGCTGGGAACAGTCAGCAGATCGTGTCTCTGGATGCCTCCCCGCCCCCCACCACTGCCTTGGTCCAGCCACTCCCTGTCTCCCACCCCATCCCAGGCATGGAGCCCAGGGTCCAGGCCGAGGGGTGGGTAAATAGTTCTAAATAGCTCGTGGGCCACCTCCCACAATTACTTCCTGCCCAGTTCCAGGTAGCTGGGAACTTTAGGTGCTGCAAGTTCATTCATCAGCTGCTCTCTACCCCACCCCTTTCACTCTGCCCCGGGCAGAACTTTGGCTTCCTCTTTGCCTCACCCCAGGCAGCAGAAATGCGGAAATAACACTTAGCACTGGCCCTGGAAGGAGGGGCTGAGTCCACTTGTCCCCCCACTCACCCACCCTCAGCTCTCTGTTCAGTCTCCCGGGCGCTGTGGGGATGACAAATGAGCCTAGAAGGGGCATGGGACACTGGCCTGAATTCATCTCTATTTTAAAGATGCAGAAATGAGTCTCAGAGTGGTAGAGGCCCTGGCCCGAGGTGACTGGAAAGGTGGGCAGAAGGCCCCTCAAAGACCTCCAAGGAGTCAAGAACTAAGAAGTCAGCCTCCCTGTACTACCTCCCACCATTGTTTGAAGAGGAATCTGGACTATAAGAGGTTTCTGCTGAAATGAAGATGACTCAGAGGCCAGAGTGGATCCCAAGCCTAGCCAAAACTCTGGGGAGCTGAGCTTTTAAAGTGTACTGAGGAAAACGAGTGTGCCTTGAAGGAGGCCTGGCACAGAACAGGCACTCACGAGCTGGTGGAGAGTTGACCAGAAAGTAAAGTGAGGCTGTTTCTAGGTATTGTGCCAGGCATTCACGTTTCCCAGAGACTCCTAGACTGAGGCGCTGGCATGAGCCAAGTCAACTGGTTTTAATGTGGGTCTGGCACAGGCTGGACTGAGCCTCAGTTTCTTGAGCTATGAAATGGGGATAAATATGGTGTCTTCTGACTGAAACCCTTACCTGTAATAAGCATGCCAGCCATGGTGGCCTGTGCTCTGATATTACAGGTTTGGGGCTGGGACCCGGGTCGGAGACAGTGATGTCTTGGTGGGAGGGGGAGGGTGGGAAGGCTGCAAGGATCTCAACTCTTCTCCACCCTGGGAACTGACTTATAGGGTAGCTGGAGGGAATTAAGTCAGACACCAAGAAGAACTTTCTCATGGGAGCCATGGGTGCTTGATAACCAGGAATTGAGCCCCTGTTCCCTGGCCCCACGTGGCCCTGCGGTCCTCACCATTCTCTCTTTGGGGGCTGGGCTAAGAGAAACTGAGATTTGAAACAGCCTCAAGCTGGGCGTGAGGCAGTCTCCAGGGCTTGGGGGCAGGGGTGGCTCCCTCTGTCCTCCTAACTTCTCCATTTGTCTCTGGGGGAAGGGACAGCGGTCTCCGGAGGGCTGGCAGACCAGCGAGGCCCGAGGGAGGGGTCCAGAAGCCAGGGGTGTGACTGGGCCGTGTGCCCCCCACCCCTACTCCAGCTTTCTGGAAGCCGGGCCTCCCTCTTACCTAGTCTTACCTGTAGAGGTGCCAGGGGTACTGGCGTAACTCCCGTCAGCTTTCAGTAGCTGCACCAGAGCCAGAAGGAGAAGCGGCGGCAGCAGGGGACCCGCCATTCCTGCGCGGGGAGGGCCCGCCGCCGGCTCTGCACAGGTGTGTGGCCAGGTGCCTGCTCCTTACACCTGCGCGCGCCCCCTGCTGGCAGAGCACGTGGCTGCGCAGGGGCGAGGCCAGGCGGGGCCTCAGGACGTGGGGCCTCCAGGGGGCGCGCCTGTCCCCCAGGGGTGCGGTTCCTGCGCTCCTCTTCACCTGGACTCCACCCCCTCGAACACCCTGCCTGGACTTGGACCCTGAAGCCCTCAAACCCCGCCGTCCACTCAGGACTTCCTGCCCCTCCCTTTCCCTTTCCCCGCACAGCCCCGGTCGAGGAAGCTCTGTGCCACCCTCAAGCCCATGCGGTCGTTCCCTCTGTCCCTCCCCCGGCCAGGCTGCGCCCTCTGGGCGCCCCCAGCCCCCTCCCCTCCCTCCACCCTGTCCCTGACCCCGCAGGGCTGGGGATGTCTCTGTCCAGCTCTGTCTCACCCAGACTGGGGCCCTTGGGGGGGTGGCCCAGTATGCCCCTCAAATGGGGGGGACAAGACTGAAACCCTGTAGCATTTCTATCATGCACCTGCAGGATGCTTTAGGGCTGAGGGACTCGTGGATGTTCTGGGCCAGGTCCCAACACTGGTTTCTGGAATGCGCTGGGGGGAGCTTCCATCTGGAGCTGACGACACCACCTGGCTAGCCATGGATGGATATGGTGGCGCAAGTGAGACCTCACCGGCAGCTCCTGGACTCCAGAAAAGACTTGGGGTCCCCATCCTGGCCACAGGCCCTGGGTGCCAAGTGTGTGGTTGGAAGCTTTGGGGTCCCTCCCCTCTGGGATGTTCCAGATCCACCCCCCCCCCGCCCCCTGCCCCCTGCCTGGGACGCTTCCATTAACCCAGAACACAGGAACCAAGGCCCAGGCTGTGGAGGACTTTATTAATTAGACCCAGAGAGCCACACGGCCCTCCCAGGGAGTCCCCTGCTGGCAGCCAGGCTTCTAGACGCCAGGCCAACGCGAGTGTGAGGGCCGCGCGCTGGCCCATGGGCTTGTCCGCCCCAAGAGCGCATCCGTGGTGAGGCAGTTCCGGGTGTAGTGGCCTCTCCAGGTGGCTTGGACCATCCTGGCTGCCTTCTGCTGCTGCGTCATCTGGCGTCGGGTCTTGAAGCCCCTCCACGCGGACTGGATGGCGGTGGCCGCCTTGTTCTGGCGGTGCAGCTGTCTGGGAGTCCGGGGAGCCACCTGGCAGACAGAGGACCACGGCGTGCCCCCATGGCCCTTGGCGCCCCGGCCCGTGCCCTGCACCACCCGCGTGGGCTGGGTGTGTCCGCACATGTGGCAGGTGCGAGGGCTGGAGCCCATGAGCATCACCACGCTGGGCGGGCTCCCCAGCCCGGAGCTCAGCGACTGGCAGAGGCTGCAGACGTGGGGCTGACAAGACTGGAAACAGCGGTGGTCGGACCTGGTCCTGGCCGCGCGTTCCTGGAAGCAGGGTTGGCCCGACGCGGTCGCCGACCTGCGGCGCAGCTCCGCCCACATGACGGGAAGGAGCATTTGCTGGCGCCGGGCGTAGCTCCGGCGGGTGCAGTAGCCTCGCCACGCAGCCTGGATGACCGTGATGGCTCTGTAGAGCCGTGCCAGGTTCCGCCGCACGCGGTAGCCACGCCAATGCGCTTGGATGACGGTAGCCACGCTGTGCCACATCCTGATGGTACGGCGCACCAGGTAGCCACGTGCGCCCGCCTGGATAGTGATCACTGCGCGGATTAGTATCGCCTCCACGGTCTGCATCGACACCATCAACTCTGGCGACAGCCTGGGATCCACCGCCGCCTGGTTGCCCACCGTCTCCCACGGCACAGTGTCCCTGGCCGGCTCCCATACACCGCGGGGGGCCACAGTGCAGTCCATGGGCCTGACCGCTACGCTGGGAACGGCGGAGTTCCACGATTGGCCACCAGCCACACCAGCGTCCCCGGGGCCCTGGAGTACAGGGGAGTTTAGGGGTGCCTTGTGACTAACTACAGGATTCATGAAGGTCTGTGACCCCAGCGGTGTGTCCTGGTTAAAGAGGGGCCTTAGGGAACCACTCGGTGAAGACTCATAGCCCAGAGACACCCTCCGAACTCCTGGGGACAGCCTAGGGATGTCCGTGCCATGTACCACACCATTGGATCGGATGATGGGTGCTATGCCTGCTGTGGGTGCACCTGTGGAGTGTCTGGGACTGCCCGAGGGGGACTGGGGTGCTTGCTTTTGCACCTCATGGGAGGGCACAACCCTGGCCACAGAACCTTCTAGTAGTTCTGGAACAATACTACCATATATGGATCTGAAGGAATTTTTATGGCCGACAGACTCACGGCGGCTGCTCTGGGCCAGGTCCCCAGACACTGGTTTGTGGAGTGCACTGGGGACAGCGTTCGTCTGGAGGTGACTGGACGTTTCTTTTCTGGCCGAGGACAGATATGGCAACACAAATGAGTTCACTCTGAGAGTCTCTGACCTCTGGGGAAGAGGAGGGTTCCCCATCCTGTCCACAGACCCCGGGTGCAATCTGGATGCCGTGGTACTGCCATAGGCCAGCTGGGGTGATCTTGGGCCTACAATAGAAGCCACTGTCCCTTGGTAATGGCTTTGGGGTCCAACATGAGCCACAGGCTGCTGTTGAACCGAGGGGGCCTCAGTGGTCCCAGGAGCCAGGAGCTTACTTGTGGCCCTGCCAACTAAAGACCTCCTCTGCACATTAGGGACCCCATTAGCAGCCACAGGAGGGGAGCAGGGGGACCTACTATTGGTTGCTGACTTTGGCTGCAGAGCTGGAGTGATGCTGCTGGCCATGGGGTGCTTGGGCTGGAAAGGGACAGAGACCATGCCTTTGGCTTGGCTGGGAGCAGCCTCCCCAAACAATGGCGTTTGGCCTTGGGGAAGGGCCTCCTGCTTAAACGAGGACCTATGGTGATGATCAACATCGTCTGCTGAGAGACGGTGCTTCATCCATGGGGTTGCCTCAAGAACCATGGCTTTGCTGGTTAAGTCATCGGACTCTGCATTGGATCCTGACGCATGGGACACAGCCTCAAGTGACTCTCCCGGCTTCAACGTGGTCTGGTCCTCTGTGGCCCCATGTGACATCAACCCAGGATCTTGGCTCATTTGTAAGGCTCTTGACAGAACCATGGGCACTCGGTGTAGACTCCTAGCTCTCGAGGGCTGAGGATGAACTTGGGCCACGTCAGTGGCATGGGCTACCTGGACAGGGGCTATAGACCTCTCCACAGCCACTCCGTGGTAAGGACGAGGAGTGGTTCCAACTAACATGGAGCCTTGGGGAAGGCTTGGAGAGGCTGCACTGGCCAAGGGCCTTTCAGACAGACTTTGCCTCTTCCTGTCAGCACCAGATGCTGCCATCGGACTGGGGGCCACCCTACTTGCCATAGAACCTGGGGGAAGGCCCTGGCCCACACCCCTAATCACAGACCCTGGGGGAAGGCTGGCAGCTATGCCACTAGGCATGGTACCTGGGACCGCACCTGGGGTCATCCTACGGGCTGTGGAACCTGGCACAAGACCACCACCAGCTGTGCCCATCACAGGGTCCCGAGGGATAGTATCTGCCTGTTGGTAAGCGGTTGGGTCGATCAGCGCCACAGAAGGGTGGCAGTGGTCCAAAGGTACTGGAACACCAACATTGATCTGAGAGATGCTGGGGCTCACGTTTGCCAGGGAAAGCTTGGACAGACTCATACCCAATCTTTTGGGCACTGAAGCTGGAGGAAGGCTGGGGCCCACCCCTGTGGCCACAGAGGTTCCCTCATGGATCAAAGGGCCACCTGCGTCCCAGACCTGGGATGCAATGGGAGCTGTGCCATCGGCCACGTGACATTGACTTTGGCCCATACCCGTTGCTACACTTCTCCGGGATAGACTCCCAGGCAGGCCAGCAGACATGGTCCCCTGAGACATACTAAGGAACATACTAGCAGCCATCGGCCCCTGGGGCGAGCTTGCAGCTACGCCACTGAACAGAGTCCTCTTAGATAGACTGAATCCCTGGCCTAGACGGCAGGCCTCCTCGTTGGCCATTGAGGCCTGGTAGAGATTTGGTGTTGAAACAGTGACCACAGAAGGCGGGTACATGCTTAAATGCCTCCCACTGACACTGGGTGGCTGATGGAACCCAACGGACACGTTGTTGAACTCAGAGTCCTGGAAGTTGGAGACCACCCCACTAACTGCCAGAGGCTCTTCACACGGGGCCACCCCGATACCCAGAGATGGCTGGTTGAAACCCTGGTCCATGCCGCCAGCCACGTGTGGATAGGGTCTACTTGAGCTAACCGAAATGACAATTGAAGGATGGCACAGACTAGGGGCTACTGCATCTAGCCTTGGACACGGCATATGCACATCCATCCTGGGGACCCAACCTGGCTCACTGAGGCCACAACCTATACCACTGACCACAGATGGCTGGGATAGGCTTGAGGCCAGCATAGTGGCCATAGGTGGCTGGGCCAGGCTTAGGGCCTCCCTACAGGCCACAAATGGCTGGGATAGGCTGGTGGCCACCCCACTGGCCATAGATGGCTGGGCTAGATTTGGGCACACCTCTCCGGCCATAGATGGGTGGCCTAGGCTTGGGGACACCCCACTGGGTCCTAATGGGTGGGCTGGGCTTGGGGATACCCCAGTGGCCTGAGGTGGCTGGGCTAGGCTTGGGGACACCCCACTGGCCTTAGATTGATGGGGCAAAATGGGGGGCTCCCCACTGACCATAGGTGTGTGGGCTAGACTTGGGGACAATCCAGTGGTCTGAGATGGTTGAGCTATATTGGGGGCCACCTCACTGGCCATAGATGTGTGGGCTAAGCTTGGGGACACCCCACTGGCCACAGGTGGCAGGACTACACTTGGGGACAGCCAAATAACCTGAGGTGGCTGGGCTAGTCCTGGGGATATCCCACTGGCCATTGATGGGTGGCCTAGGCGTGAGGACCTCTTAGGGGTCATAGATGGCTGGGCTAGGCTTAAAGGCACCCCACTGGCCATAGACGGGTGGGCTAGCCCCGGGGCCGCGCCATTGGCGGTAGAAGCCTGGGCCAGCCCCGGGGCTGCGCCATTGGCGGTAGAAGGCTGGGCTAGCCCCGGGGTGACCCCATTGGCGGTAGACGGCTGGGCTAGCCCTGGGGCAGCCCCATTGACCGTCGATGGCTGGGCTAGGCTTGGGGATATCCCACTGGCCATTGATGGGTGGCCTAGGCGTGAGGACCTCTTAGGGGTCATAGATGGCTGGGCTAGGCTTGAGGGCACCCCACTGGCCATAGACGGGTGGGCCAGCCCCGGGGCCGCGCCATTGGCGGTAGAAGGCTGGGCTAGCCCCGGGGCAGCCCCATTGGCGGTAGATGGCTGGGCTAGCCCCAGGGCAGCCCCATTGGCCGTCGATGGCTGGGCTAGGCTTCGGGATATCCCACTGGCCACTGATGGGCGGCCTAGGCGTGAGGACCTCTTATGGGTCATAGATGGCTGGGCTAGGCTTGAGGACACCCCACTGGCCATAGACAGGTGGGCTAGCCCTGGGGCGGCCCCATTGGCGGTAGAAGCCTGGGCCAGCCCTGGGGCAGCGCCATTGGCAGTAGACGGCTGGACTAGCCCCGGGGCCGACCCATTGGTGGCAGAAGGCTGGGCCAGCCCCGGGGCCGCGCCATTGGCGGTAGAAGCCTGGGCTAGCCCCGGGGCAGCCCCATTGGCTGTCGATGGCTGGGCTAGCCCTGGGGCCTTGCCATTGGCCATAGATTGGTGGGCTCGGTTTAAGGCCACCCTATTGGTGGAAGATGGCCCGCCTAAGCTGAGGGCCTTCCCACTGGCCGTAGATGGGTGGGCTGGGCCTGGGGACGCCTTATTGGACACCATATGCTGGGATAGGCTAGAGGTAAACTTACTGGCCCCGGAAGAGTGACCTAGGTTTGGGCCCAGCCTAGTGGCCAGAGTAGGCTGGGACAGGCTTGGGGCCAAGCGCTTGGCCACATATGGCTGCTGACATACAGGTGGAGCCACCGTCCCTAAAGACAGAGTCCTCTTCTGTTTTGTTCTGAAGGCTGTCTGAGGCATTTTCTCGAGATTTATGGAGCTTTGGCCTGAGGACAACTTCACTATCTCACTGTCTGAGCCCCAGCGCACACTCAGGGTGAAGCGGCTGGACACAGAGCTTTGGTGGGCAACTGGCACTTTCTCCAAGGCCACAGTGGGCTGGCAGGGGAGGTTTGGGGTCAGGTATCTATAGCCAGCTATCTCAGTGTCTGCTGTGTCCTCAAACCTCTGGAACCTCAGCCTGGTCTCCTGAGGGAGGAGGGATGACATCTGGAGGTCCCTTTCCAAGCCACCTTCCCAGGGGTCCTCCACCAGGTCGGCAGCGGTGAGGCTGACCTCAGACGTGGTGGAAGGGCTAAGGGAGCTGTAGCTTTGCAGGGGGCTGGGGGAATTGCTCTCGTTCGGGCTGTGGATCATGGAGCCCTGGGAGAAGCTTCTGGCCAGGTCATCATCTGGCCCCTGCGGCAGACTGACCATGAACTCACTGAGCGTGGACACTGGGCGGCCAGTGGCCAGCTCCGGGGGGCAGGGCGAGGCCGAAACAGAACGCTTTGTTGGATTCCTGAGCTTTCCAGGGATGGATGTCCGGGGATAGCCTTTTGCCAGCCCACTGCCTGGGGAAGTCTGAAACAGGCTGCCATCCACCCGAGTCTTGGGTGCCTGCGCTTTGCTCACCATGGTGGCCCGCAATGCACTTGGGGTCACCTTGTTCATCACCTCCCTGGTACCTGGGGAGGCCTGTTTGTAATTTGGAGGGTGATTCCTTCTCTGCAGGGTCTCCTCAGAGGCCCCGGATGACTGAACTCTGGTCCCTGACGGTCGGTACAGGTTGGGAAGCACCTTGCTGCCCCTCAAGGACTGACACCAACAAGCAGTGCCCCCACAGGCGGGGGACGGCTGGTGGACGTGGCCAGCCCTCCCCCTGCTCACACTGCCCACAAGCCTGCCTGAGGCCACCCTGCCCACCCCCGTCGACGCCCACGGACGAGGGGCCACCCTGCTGACCATGTGTGGCTTGTGGGAGCTTGGGGCCGTGCCGTAGGCCACCGAGGGCTGGCTCATGCTTGGGCCCACACCATTGGCAATGAGCGGCTGCCATAGACCGGGTGACGGCCGCAGGCGAGGTTGCCTGGGCAAGTTGGGGCCCTCCCCACTGCCCTCGGGCTTGAGATCTGATGCCAATTCTCCAGCCCCTAGCATCAGGCACACGTTTTCCCTTCTGAATTTTGGGCTCAAATACAGGTTTGAGAAGTCCCTGCCAGGCCTCATCTCCCAGGATAGTATGGGGACCAGGCCAGTGCTCAGGGGACACTGGTGAATGATCACCCTACTGGCCACAGAGGCTCCCACGGAGACCACTGATAAGTAGGGCAGCCCCAGCGTCTCGGCCCCATCGCCCATCTCCTCCACGGGCCCGGCGGGCTGGCCCATGGCGAAGCTCTCCCAGGCCCCGACCTGGAAGACCCTGACCTTGCTGCACTGTGTTCTCACGGGGCCCGGGGTGGGCCCCCACGCGGCCGAGGGGTTCCCCCTGCAGTCCACCGCCACCGGGGCTGGCATCATGGTCATCCCACTTCCTGCTGTTCTCGGGGCTGCCTTGGGGAGGATGGCTCCGGTCCTCAGGGCCGCCTGCGACAAAGACTGGCTCAGAACGGCACCCAGCTCGCCCTGACACAGGGCCTGACTCAGAGCCGCCCGCTCCTCCTCCGTCAAGGCCTTGCTGAGAACCTCGGCCAGCTTGCCCTGCACGGCCTTGGTGAGTTCCGCCCGGGACAGGGCTCGGGACAGGGTGATGCCCAGCTCGCCCCAGGACAGCGCCTTCACCAGCACCATGCTCAGCAAGCCCTGGGGCAGGGCCTTGGCCACGGTGGCGCCCAGGACCTCCTTGGACAGGGCCTGGTTCAGGGCCGCCCGGACTTCTCCCTGGGAGAGGGCTTTGGCCAGCAGGGCGCGGAGGTCCTCCTGGGAGCCCAGCACGGCGGCCAGCTCAGCACACAGGGCGGCCAGCTGGGAGGCCGCCACGTCCTCTTGGCAGGGCACAGCCTGGCTGGGCAGCGATGGCGGGGCCCGCACGGCCCCACTGTCTCCCCAGGATTCCACGTTGCATGTAGGCTGCCCGGTGGACGCCAGAACAGGCACCAGCATGCCCTGGCTCTCAGGGGACACCGGGCATGGGCCCTGGGAGGTCTTGCTCAGCACGTGGCTGTGGGGCTGGAGCTGGGTCAGTCTGTCTTCCGGCTTGGCTCGGGGCAGAGTGCTGAGGACACCGAGGTGCTGGCAGGGCTGGGTGGATGCCTTGGACCCAGCCAGTAGTGGCTGGGACTGGGTCTTGCTGCTGAGGTCAGCGGCCTGGTGGGCTGTGAAGAGGCACTTGGCTGTGTCTGTGACCAGCTGGGCCTGCGACTGTGCCTTCATCAGCCCAGTGGGCACATGCGCTTGGGATTGGAACTTCATTGCTCCTGTGGCCAGATGTGACTGGGAATGTACCTTGGTCAGACATGTGACAAGATGAGCTAGGGATGGGGCCTTGGTGACCTTGGTGGGCAGATGTACCTGGGTTGAAGCCTTGGTCAGCGAGGTGACCACCTGTCCCTGAGACAGGCAGGGTGGATGTACCTGGGATGAAGCCTTGGTCAGCGAGGTGACCACCTGTCCCTGAGACAGGCAGGGTGGATGTACCTGGGTTGAAGCCTTGGTCAGCGAGGTGACCAGCTGTCCCTGAGACAGGCAGGGTGGATGTGCCTGGGATGAAGCTCTGGTCATCGAGGTGGCTGGCTGTCCCTGGGGAAGGGTTACAGCCATTTCTACAGGCACATACACCTGGGATTGGACCTTAACAACTTCTGTCCTCAGGTGTGCCTGCAATGGGTCCTTGTTTCCTTCCTCAGCAACTTTTGTCCAGGACGTAGCCCTGGTCATTCCTATGGCCACGCTGGTCTTAGACGCCGAGTCTGTTTTCACCTGTTTCTGCGGGCCAGCCTTGATTCTCTCAGCTTCCAGCGGCAGTTTGTCTGCAGCCTTGGGAGCTGCAGCACACAGGTTTGGCTGGGGGAAGCATTTGATCTTCCCCTCAGTCAAGTAGGAGTGGGGTGAGACTTTTACCACCCCCGAGGCCTGCTTCACATTCATGGTGGCCTTGGCCTTTGACGCATTCAGATGTATGCGGGACGAGGTGTTGAGAATTCCAGGTGTTACCGCTGCTTGGGGTGGAGCCTTCAGAGTTCCTGCTGCTGGAGGGGCTAGGCACAGTGTCCTCAGGACAGCGGCCACCTGGGCTGGGGTCTTGGTTAACATGGCTGCCAGGCGCATCTGGGGTGGGGGCTTGGTTATCGAGGTGACCGGGCATGTCTGGGATGAAGTCTTGGATGAGGTGGCCACCGCACTTGTTTGCGGTGAGTTTTTGGCCGTGGTGGCCGCCAGACGCCCCTGGGGTGGGAACTTCGCCATCACAGGCACCGACTGGGGTGGGGTCTTGGTCATTGCGGCCATGTGGCGTGTCTGGGGCAGAGGCTTGATCATTGAGGCCAGCAGGCACACCTGGGGTGGGATCTTGGCCATCATGGCTGCGGGGCGGGACTGCGGTGGAGTGGTAGTCATCGAGACTGTTGAGCGCACCTGGGCTTGAGTCTTGGTCATCATCGTGGGCCCTGGACACATCTGGGTTGGGGTCTTGGTTATCGAGACCTGGGGTGGGGTCTTGGTCATTGTTATCGTGGACACTGGGCTCGTCTTGGGCGGGGTCTTGGTCATCGTGGGCGCCAGATATGTCTGCGGCAGGGTCTTGGTCGCTGTGGACATTGAACATGTCTGTGGCAGGGTCTTGGTTATAGAGACCACTGGATACGTCTGGGGCAGGGTCTTGGCGATCACGGCCTCAGGGCATGTCTGGAGGGGGGATTTAAAGGTCTCTGTATCCACATGGGCCTGGGTTTGGATCTTGAGTGGTCCGGTAACTACCTGGCCGTACTTTCCAGGTGGTGGTGGCTCTGGGGCCCCGGCTTTGTTGGTTCTGGCAGTTACATGCTTGGTCTTCACTGTGTCACCCTCTATGTGGACGAGGCAGGCACTTCGGACGGTTCCGGTCAGCAGGCATGGTTGGCATTTTGTGTCTAGACTCACTGGGCACGGAAATCTGATGGCAACCGTCTGGTGCGGCAGGAAGGCCACCCCGGGGGCGCGAGGAGGAGCCTGTGTGCCAGGCTCTGGGAGCTGCAGAAGGGGGGCTGGCTGGAGGGTGCTGGGGGCCAGACTGTCGGAGGAAGGGAACTGTGTCTCCTTGTTTACCATTTTGTGCTTGCACAGGAGGCGATTCTCTTCCTGGTGCTGGAACCGCACCTGCTGGGGGGCGTGGTAAGGGATGTCCCCCTCCTCTGCTGTCACTTTCTTCACCATCGACTTACTAGACCGCAGGAGGCGTCTCATGTTGAAGCGCCGCCAGGCCTCCTGTATGGCCTTGGCTGCCGTCACCTGGGAAATCAGCTTCTGTCGGAGGCGGTAGCGCCTCCAGTTGGCTTGGATGAGGGTGGCCGCGCGGGACAGCATCATGTCCATCTCGTCCACCAGGATGTTCTTGAAGGCCTGGCTCTCGACCACAGCCCGGAGGCGGGGGATGCGCCGGGGCGCCGTCTTGGCCTCGGCCAGCTGTTGTGAGAAGTGCTCCTTGGCCTTGGGGGGTCCATGCTGGGGCTGCGGAGACCCTTTCCCCATTTTGTCTTGGAGACTAGGGGCGGGCGGGGGCTGGAGGAAGCACTGCCCACCGGGTGACAGCTGGTTCATGAGCTGTAGCTGTGTTGCTCGCTGCATTGTCTTGGTGCCTGAGCAGGTCAGCTCTGCCTGTGGGGGGCGGCGGGGGGATAGTCAGGGAGTGGGGACCGCACAGACCAGCGGTCTCCCGGCTGGGGCAGACACTGGCCCTGAGACCCAGATCCTTGTGTTCCTGCCACCTTGCAATCTTCCTGTCTCCCTGTCTCCATCCCTCGCTCTCCCGGCCACCTGCCCAGGTGGCTTTTGGTGACTGTGTATCCATTTTTCATCATCCTGTGGCCACTTCAACAGTGCACGTTCTCACCTGAATGCCCGACCACCCACCAGGGCCGTGGGGATGCGCCAGGGGCGCGCTCTGGCCTGACCGCTGTCTTGAAGTCCTTGGCCTGGCCATGCTGGGCTGCTGAGACCATTGTCCCATCCCTCGCCTGCGGCTGGGCGGTCCCACGGCACTGTCGTCCTGATGCCGCCACTCTGCTCTCTGTTTGACCGGGAAGACCGTCACGCGTTTGGATCAGTGCCCGGGTGCGTGTGTGTGTGTGTTTGTCTCCCGTTACTATGAGTTCCTAGGGCAGGACAGTCTGTCATTCTGTGCCCACTAGTCACAGGCTGGCTCCAAGCGGAAGTAGCGTGCGTGGGTTTTTGTGAATTGGTGACAAAGTTGGATAGACAGTGGTGGGACGGTACTGAATGGATAACCTGATGTGATGGTGGATGGGTTTGAGTTCAAGGCTACATGAAGGGCTGGGTAGAGGAACAAAGGGAAAATGAAATTGATGGATGAATTGATGGACAGGTAAATGAATAGAAAAATGGACACATGGATGGATGGACGGATGAACAGGTGGATGGATAGGTGAATGGACTCATGAGTGAGGGTGGGGTGGGAAATGAGTGCAGTGGATGGTAAAATGGCTGGAAGGTGGATTGATGGGTGGAAGGATGGTGGTATGGGTGGATGGTGTGGAGGATGGTGGTGATGGGTGGATGGTGGCAGATGGATGGTGATGGGTGGATGTGGTGGAGTGAAGATTGGTGGATGGGTGATGGTCAAGGTGGAGGTGGATGGTGGTGGGTGGAGGTGGATGGTGGATGGGTGATGTAAGATGGGTGGATGGTGGAGGATGGATGGTGGATGGGTGGAAGCAGTGGATGGTGGATGGGTGGATGGGTGGATGGTGGATGGTGGATGGGTGGAAGGGTGGATGGTGGATGGGTGGATGGGTGGATGGGTGGATGGTGGATGGGTGGAAGGGTGGATGGTGGATGGGTGGATGGGTGGAGGTGGGGAGGGGGGGGGGGGGGGTGGGAGGGGGTGGGGTGGGGGGGTGGGGGGTGGGGGGGGGGGGGAGGGGGGGGGGGGGGGGGGGGGGGAGGGGGGGGGGGGGGGGGGGGGGGGGGGGGGGGGGGGGGGGGGGGGGTGGGGGGGGGTGGGGGGGGGGGGGGGGGTGTGGGGGGGGGGGGGGGGGGGTGGGGGGTGAGGGGGGGGGGGGGGGGGGGGGGGGGGAGGTGGGGGGGGGGGGGGGGGGGGGGGGGGGGTGGGGTGGGGGTGGGGGGAGTGTGGGTGATGGTGGGATGGGTGGTGGGTGGATGGTGGAGGTGGAGGTGAGGGTGGGGTGGTGGATGGGTGAAGGGGGTGGATGGGTGGAGGTGGAGGTGGTGGGTGGATGGGATGGTGGGGGGAGGTGGATGTGGGGGATGGGGGGGTGGGTTGGATGGTGGAGTGGTGGGATGGGTGGGGGATGGTGGATGGGTGGAAGGGTGGATGGTGGATGGGTGGAAGGGTGGGGATGGGTGGATGGGTGGATGGTGGATGGGTGGATGGGTGGATGGTGGATGGGTGGATGGATGGATTGATAAATGGATAGAGGGAGGAAGGAATAGGTGGATGGATAAATAGGTGGAAGAGTGAATGAATGGGTGGATGGATGAATGGGTGTGTAGATGGATAGATAAAAGCTGAAGAGAAAAGGGTGTGTGAACGAGTGAGCTGAAGGGATGGGTGAAGAGATAAACAAATAGGAGGTGACCTGATGGACGGGTGGGTGGGTGGATGGGCCGACAGGGGAGTGGATCGGGGAATAGATGCGGTGGCTGGCAGATGGGGCATAGATCACTGGCAGATGGAAGGATGGGGAAGGGAGGAAGAGGAACGACTGTGGCTTTCAGAGGTAACGTGGGTGCATAGAGAGTTGGGAGGCTGTCAAGTTGGAAGTATAGCACACTGGTTTGGGAGAAACCCCCCTCTTCAGGCTAGGCCAGCCAGACCCCTTGCCCAGCCAAATTCTTACCTTGGAGGGTCATAGAGTTGGAGGAGGAGCAGGAGAAGAAGGTGCAATCTCAGAAGCCAGCCTGCAAGAGGAGGAGGCAGCCTTCAACCCTTCATCCCATGCAACATGCAGTGCACTGCCCTGGGCTGGCTCTGTGCTCAAGACCAACACAAGAAGAAATGTTAGAAGCAAGAAAAGCTACATTCTGAAAGAAGAAAAAATTCAAGTCCACAAAGACTGAACGTACAAGGAAGTTCAGCCCAGCATTACTCTGAAGTTAGAAACCAAACAAAACAACCGGAAATAACCAAAGTGGTGATTAGGAGGGGTTCAGCTACAAATGCATAAAGAAATGTCTTTATCACTGTATTGTTTAGGAGAGTAAAAACTGGTGGAGGCTGAGGCAGGAGGATGGCTTGAGCCCAGGAGTTGGAGGCTGCAGTGAGCTGTGATGACACCACTGCACTCTAGTCTGGGTGACAGAGTGAGACCTTGTCTCCAAAAAGAAACAAATAAATAAATAAATAAAATGAAACAACAACAAGCTCCCATCTTTCCTAAGGCACCTCAGTAAACTGGTGCATACAAAAACCAACAGCTTTTCTACATTTGACGAAAAACCAGCTGGCAATGGAAACAAGAAGAAAAACACCATTTATAGTGATATCAAAAGCTATATCATTCATAGGATCAAAGTTTGCACAAAAGCCTAAAGAGCCTATTTGAAGGCCACAAAAGAAGACAAAAACCATTTGAAATACGTACTATGAGGTTAGGCAGAAAGAATTAAAATGACTTAGTATTACACAATGTCAAAATGCACAGAGTGAGATGCATGTCCAATTAGATCTCCGTGGGGACTTTTTTCAAAATAGATAAAACTATTTCGATGTTCAAATGGAATTGTGGAACTGGGTGCAGAGGCTCACACCTGGTAGTCCCAGCACTTCGGGAGGCCGAGACAGGAGGATCGCTTGAGGCCAGGAGTTTGAGACCAGCCTGAGCTTGAGTGAGACCCTGTCTCTACTAAAAAAATAGAAAAATTAGCCGGTGTCACGGCGTGTGCCTGTAGTCCCAGCTACTCAGGAGGCTGAGGCAGGAGGGTCACTTGAACCCAGGAGTTTGAGTCCAGCCTGGGCAACATAGCGAGATCCTGTCTCTAAAATAAAATCAAAATAAAACAAAATAAAAAGGAAAAGGAAACTCAGAAGTTCTGAAAAGGTAAACATGTTTGATTTCATAAAGAAAAAAATTGGGCCGGGCACAGTGGCTCACGCCTGTAATCCTAGCTACTCTGGGAGGCCGAAGTGGGTGGATCGCTTGAGCTCAGGGGTTCGAGACCAGCCTGAGCAAGAGCAAGACCGTGTCTCAAGTATAAAAAAAAATAAAAATGAATAAATAAATAAGAAAAACATTGTATGGCAAATGACACTGTAAATAAAAGACAAAAGATTAGGGAAAATACTCTTAATGCAGATGATCAACAGTTAATATCTAACATAAAAAGAAAAGCTACTGCAGTACAAATTGGCCCCAAGAAAGAGAAAGAGGAACAGATATCCTGGGTAGGAGATCCATGAAGATGGATCCAATGTCTTGATACAGGTGATGGGAACTTGCTCGATCCAACCAGAGTAAAGAAAAGGGACATTAAAGTCACAATGTGATGGAATTTTCCCCCTCACAGATTGGTAACAAATTTAAAATCAAATCTATGCACTATCAGTGATGCTGTAGGGAAAAAAGGGATAAAGGAAATGTCCTTAGTTCAGTCCTAATATGAAATACGAAGCAATATAGTTTAAAAGGCAATAGTTAACTCAAAGCAGAATTCTACAAAACATTCAAATAACCCCCCCAAAAAAGGCAGGAGGACAGAAAAATAAAACTCAGAGGCACCAGAAAGAAAAGTAATTAAATGGCAGACTTAAATTCTGCCATATCAATAATTACATAAAATGATAATGGACCACAAACTCCCAGGCTCAAGCGATCCTCCTGCCTCAGCCTCCTGAGTACTTAGGACTACAGGCACGTGCCACCACGACCGGCTAATTTATTAAATTTTTTGTAGAGATGGGGTCTTGCTATGTTGCCCAGGCTGGTCTCACACTCCTGGCCTCAAGCGATCCTCCTGTCTCAGCCTCTCAAAGTGCTGGGATTACAGGCACGTGCCACCAACCCCGGCCAGTTCTCATTTATGTACTTGTTGATTGTGCATCTCCTGCTCTGGGGCTGTGAGCCCACGTACATGCTCAGAAAAGGAAACCCACCCTCCCTGCCTCATCAAGACCCATCATCTTGCCTTTCCATTTTCCACATGGAGAAACTGAGGCTCAGAGAGGCAGAGTCACCTACCCAGGGTCACAACAGGGGTCACACACCCGGCTCACTGAGTCTTGAACCCTGGATTGTTCAGAGACAGCAGGGTTGGCCAGAGAAACTATGATCCCCAACTCCAGGGGACCGAAGAATGCCCTTTGCCCTGGAAGGGGAACTCTCGCCCCACTTGGCCCATGTGACAGCCCCAGCTTCAACACCAGACCGGCCTGGGGTCAAAGACCGAGGCTGTATTCTCTCTGCTCTAGGAGCCAAACCAGCCCCTCGAGCCTTCTAAGCCTCAATTTCCTCACCAGGGTAGGGGCAGAGGGATGAGCGCGAGGTCGCCCCCAGAAGATGTTGGGAGGGGCAAGTAAATGCAATCACAATAATATTGTTGTTGCTGCTGGTGGTATTCAAGTCCCAACTCAGAGGGGAAATGGGGCTTAGAAGATGAGAATTAGGAGAGCAGAAATTGGTGCAAAGAGCATGGTCGCTGGTCAGTGCGGTAGGAATCAGAACAGGGGACGATGTACACCCCCACGGGCCACCTGGCCCCTTCTTTGTCTGTGTCATGAAGCCTCTCCATGTGAACAAAGGAGGGCCCGCGGAGGAGGGTCTTCCCTGCCACAGAACATGCCCAAGGACCGGAGAATGCCTGGCTGTACGTGGAGTAGCATCGAGCACAGTGAAGGAGGACGGGCAGCCACAGCCACGGTCAGCGCGACAATTGGGAAAAAGGACAAGAAAAGCCAGTCTCAGAAGGGCGGTGTTTATGAAAACATTAAAACAATTACTCGGGAGGCTGAGGCAGGAGGATCGCTGGAGCCCAGAAGTTCGAGGCCGCAGTGAGCTATGATTGTGCCACTGGGCTCCAGCCTGGGCGACAGAGCGAGACCCCAGCTCTTAAAAAAAAAAATTAAACAAGAGCCTCATTTTAAATACGGCTTATGGGCAGACCCAGGGAGGGTGAAAGCAGGACTCCTCCAGAGGGGGCAGCTGGAAGGATCGTCTCGAGGGAAGAAGAAAGAAGTTTGCCAGGGCTTTTGCCAGCACCCGTAACTGTTTTTCAAGATCTGAAGCAAGCGTCGTAAGAGGGTAGCATTGGCTAATTCTGGGGCAGGCGAGAGCACAGGTCTGGGCCAGGTTACTCCCTGCTTGAAACATTTCATAATTAACATTTAAAAAAAAAGAGTCCCATTGCTTTCTCTGCCCTGTGAAACTTGGCCAAGTTCACGCCCTTCTGGGACGCAGTCTCCTCCGCCTGGAAGATGACGCTGGCATGCTGAGAGTGGGCTCACTCAGGCTATAGCTCCCTGAGACGGGAATAGGTTTGTCCGCGGGGGTCGGAGGGGCCCCCCAGCTCCCAGGAGACCCCAGCCCGGCAGAAGCAGCTCGAGTCCACTCTGCCCATCTCGCACTGTACTTGCAGATTTGGAGGACAACTCTGTTCATCCATTTGTCAGCATGCCCATTCATTCATTCAATAAACATTTATCCAGCACCTACTGTGTGCGCCAGGCACTTCGAGGGGCTGGGGACACCAGGTGGGTCGGGGGATGATAAATAAGAACAGTTTGAGTTGGCAACGTGTTTGTGTATAGTGATCGTGATCGTTTGGGGGGCGGCAGGGGTGCGGCCCAGATCGCCCTCACTCACGCTGCTCCGGCCCCTGGGGACTCCTGTCTAGCCTCAACTGGATGTACTTGGTCCCACCTCAGGGACTCTACACGTGCAGGTCCTTCCTTCCTGTGGCCACACCCGCCGTACCCAGGTTAACTCGCTTTACCCTCAGGTTCCAGCTCCAGCTGACCCGCCACGTGGACCACGAACCTCCCCCTTTCCCGATGGACATTCTGCCTTCGTCCTGTGGTGAATGTCTCAGTGTCCTGACCGCTGTTCACCCCAAGCCCTGAGACGGGCCAGGCCCATTCAGAAGGAGCATGTGCGTGGACTGAGTCTTAAGCAAACAGTCAAGAAATCGCTCACCCTCCCGGCTCTCCTGGGGGTGGGCACAGACATTGCCCCCATTTCACAGAGAGGAACTTAAGATCTGGAGGAGCCAACACACACTGTGTCTTAGTTCTTTAAGTTGCTTTTTACTGGCATCCCCCATTGGACTATGAGCTGCCCAAGGGTAGGGACGTCAGTCTCTTATTAGCCGTTGAATTCCCGAGGGCCGAGTAGAGTGCACACAGTAGGTGCTCAATAGATGTTTATGGATGAATAAATGAATGGTTGGGTGAATGGATGGATGGATGGATAGAAGCAGCCCACGTTCGGGAACTTGGAGTTGGCCGCTTCGGGATCTGAATGGGTTCCATTCCCGGGTCTGAGGTGTCATCGACCCCACGGTACAGCCCTTTGGATGAATTCAACCACAGCAAGCGAGCAGACAGATGACAGAGGGAGAAAATGGGGCCGGGGGTGAAGGGAAGAAGGAATAGGGCCCCCCCAGACACACAAGCTGAGCAGTTGGCTCAGCAATTTCACGTAAATCTCTCTGAGCCTCAGTTTCCCCATCTGTCACAGGCGCTAAGCCCATTGCCCCCGGGGTCCCAAGGAGACACAACAGGCTTTCCAGGGTGGGCACCCCCAGGTGGAAAAACCCACCATCAAGGCTTTGGGGGCCCCTAGTGCCCCTGCTCTGAGGGGCTGAGGAGCTGACCCACCACTCGGAATACCCCGGATGGTCCAGAGGGACTCCAAAGGCGCTGGGGGCCAAAGGAGAATGACAGGGTCCCCTGTGTCCACCCCAAACAAGCCCTCAACCAGCCCCACTCACCTGCCCCCGAAGCTGAACCCACCAGCCCTAATGGCCGGCCTTGGGGCCCTGGTGCCGTGGCAGCTTTGTGACTCACAGCCGGGTTCCAGCCAATCCCCACCAGCCCTTGGGGGGAGGGGATTCTGGAAGGCACAACCAGGGGTTGGGGGCAGGATGTGGGTCAGGGCTCAAGGTCACGGTGGTTGCTACCTATCCCTACTCATCCTGAGCGGGAAGTCAGGGTTCTGAGCACAGAGGCGATCCTAAAATCTCCCCCTGTGTGGAGGTGGCTTTAGTCTTTCATCCTTTGGGCATTTTTCTGAGCACCTACTATATGCTGGGACCTGCCACAGGCTTGAGGATACAAACAACTCAAATAATTTGGGGGTGTAAATTTCGGTTCCTCTGGGAAGGAACCAAACAGGGGGTGGGATGGGCCAACCAGGGAGCTGAGCCCAAAACGGGGAGAAGGAGCTGTCCATTGGAGAGCACGGCACAGGCCAAGGCCCTGGGGTGGGAAGCAGCCAGGCACGATTAGGGAACAGTGAGGAGGCTGGTGTGCAGGGTGGGAGATCAGCAGGGGCCCAATAGGTGGGGCCTCGGAGGGAAGTACAGGAGTTTGGGGTTGCTTTTTTTTTGAGACAGGGTCTTGCTCTGTTGCCCAGGATGGAGTGCAGTGGCATGATCACAGTTCACTGCAGCCTCCAACTCCTGGGCTCAAGCGATCGTCCTGCCTCAGCCTCCCGAGTAGCTGGGACTACAGGCGTGCGCCACCACACCCGGCTAATTTTTTCTATTTTTGGTAGAGACGGGGTCTCGCTCTTGCTCAGGCTGGTCTTGAACTCCTGACCTCAAGCGATCCTCCCACCTCGGCCTCCCAGAGGAGTTTGGGTTTTATTGAGAAGGCGCCAGGGAGCCATGAGAGAGGGCTTAGAGCGAGGGAGGAGTAGGTTCTAACCTGCGTCCCAGGTCTGGCTCTGAGATTGGGGGCTCCTTAAGGTGGGGCTGGACCTGATGCCTGCTGGGATCCCACACATCCTGGCAGAAGTGGACATGACCCTGGCCCTGGAGGGGGCAGTGAGGCCACTGTCCTAGGTAACCTCCCGGGGCTGGGCTGGACTGGCGCCCAGTGTGAGTCACCACTGGCCCAGCCCAAGGCTGACACACACCTTGGCTTCAGCGCAGCAGGCTCCAGCCAAAGCCACACAGCCTGGCCCAGAAGCCTCCGCCTGGCCTGGTCTCCTTGGGGAGCCGCTGGGGAGGACGCCAGGGCAAGAGGCCAGTAGGGACCCCCTCTTCCGTCCTCTATACTGTGGATGTGGCTTTGGGCAAAATCAGGGACATGGCAGGTGGAGAGGACTTACGTCTGTGTTTCAGCAATGACCAGACCTCATCTGTGCCCTCAGCGAAGCTAAACACAAACCTAGACTGGTCAGGGCAATAATAGAGGAACATAGGGCATTGTAGGAGCTCAATAAGGTACTGGCCCAGCCTGGAGGATATTGGGGACAGGCTCCCAAGGACAGTGTGTGCAGCTGGGAGGTGGAATACAGTTAGGTGGCTGGAAGAGGGTAGCAGGCACTCTGGCGTTTGGTCGTGCAAAGGCTCTGGGGCCAGGAAGAAAGAAAATTGACTCCGGGTGGGGAGGTGCCTGGAAGGAAACATTGGCCAGCTGAGGACCTGGTGCCGTCAGGACTTCTTTCCAGAAAGTTTTCAAGTAGGAGGTCAGACCTGTGGTTTTGAAAAAGCCCCTGACATCCCAGCTCATGTTTGCCTGCCTCCCCCATCAGACTGGGAACCTCCCAGCTGGGCACCATGGGGTATGCACCAAACAGGTGTCAATAAATACTGGTGAGAGGATAGGGCCTCCACCTTGCCACAAGGTTCCTCAAAGGTCTCTTGCCTTAGACAGCTGGGAGGTAGGTGAGAGGTCTGGGTTCAAATCCTGCTCTGCCATTTAACAGGGGTGTTGGGCGAGTCGCAAAACCTTGCTGGGCCTCGCCTTCTCTAGAAATTGGGGGCCACACTGGCCATCATCAATGAGTGTGGTCATCGTTGTTCACCCCCAAGCACCTCTCAGTACTTACGACGTCTGACCTAGAGGATGTTACCCCCACACTTGTTTCACAGCACAGGTTGTAGAAGCCATCGGGGGAAGAGGACTTGGCTGAGGTCACACCGTGGCTGCTAATTGGCACCTAAGTTGGGACCCAGTCTCCTGAGGAGTGAAGCTCATGGTTACTGGTCTCCTGTGTGCCAAAACCCACCTCGGTGCCAGCGTCCTTCTGGGGTTGGGTGGGGGACCCCTCCTGAAACATCTGCCTGACCTCAGCACAAGGCGAGTTCACACAGTTTAAAACCAAATCCCAAAACAACTCTTGCAGCCTTGAAAAGTATAGATGGTGAGGAGGTGGGAAGGCCTGATTCTCTTGGTGGCCAAGGGACTGTGGGGACACAGTGGCCCTTCTTTACATCTGTTTCTTCACCTGCAAAATGGGCACAATTCACCTGCCTTCCCTAGCAGGGCTGGCTAGGTACATATGCCCATAAGCTGGACTGGCTATGTGACCTTGGGCACAAATATTCACACTCCTCGGGGCCCCAAGTGAGTCACAAGCCCAAGGCTCCTGCAAGGTCTTAACAGCAAAGGCCAGAGCAGGCAGGGGAAGTAGGCAGCCTGGTGTCAAGGCTCTGGAGGCGAGGCGCCAAAGGTCCGTATGTCTGCATAGTCCCCTAAAAAGTCTGTGTGACGTCAAGCCAGTTGCTCAACCTCTCTGAACCTTAAGTTTCCTCAAAATGGGGGAATAGGATGTTGGGGGAGGAGGGTGCCTCAGGGAGATGCTTGAAAAATCCTGGACTTTAAGTAAGTCCGTGTAGACACACTTAGGGTCCTGGAGGCATACCACATGGGTCAGCCGCCACCTGTGCCACCTTCCTCCTGGGACCACCAGCTTGCCCTCTCTGAGCCTCAAAATCCCACTTCCCTCCACCAAACGATAATTAAAGCTTACATTAAGCACCAACCATACGCCAAGCACTGCTCTGTAAACATAAACTCTCTTAATCTTCATAACTTTACGGGGCAAACTTTTTGATGGTTCTCCCTATTTCAGATAGGGAAACAGGCCCAGAAGGGTGAAGAGAGAGGTTAAGCTTCTGTCTCGGGCTGGGGCGGTTGCCTTTCCACCTCGAAATCTCTCCGCCCCAAAAGGCAAGTGGGACGTTAGCTACTTCCAAACGCTGGTGGAAGTAGACCCCAAGGTCCCCTCCCCAACCCCAACATCAGGCGGCCCCGCGCCCAGGCGCGCCTAGATGGCGCTCGCTGCGCGCCAGATGTGCAACCCCTCCCGGACCCCCGCTCCCTGCTCCCTCCCCGAAAGGGGAGGAGCCGGGGCGGAGGAGAGGGGAGAAGGCGGCGAGCGGGGGACCGGGCCAGGCTCCTCCCAGCCCGCCAGGCCCCAGCGGGGAAAGAAGGAGGCGGAGAGCCGAGCTGGCGTAAGGAGATTTTACTGAAAACAGAAAACCGGGCGAACCAAGGATTACAAACAGGAATGTGGACTCGTAGCAAAACAAAAAAAACAGAACAAAAAGGGCGGGGGGGGGGGGTCGGAAAGACGTGGGGGGGCGAGAGCGAGGAAAGGGGTGGAGTATTTTTTTCTTCTTCCCATTTCTTTAAAAAAACCAACACAAGAAAACACACACACACACAACCAACGTTTGTTCCCGAGTAGAAACATAAATAGGGCAGAATCGAACACTCTGTTCTTCTCTCTTCCAAAGGCGAAAACATAAAAGGAAACGCAGGGCTTGAGGCTGCGCCCCCTCGGAACCCCCTTCCGCGGCGGTGTGTACAAAGGGGCAGCCGGGACGCGCGGGTTTGTGCAACGCGGGGTGGCCGCGCGCGGGGGACAGAGGCAGCGCGAGGGCGGGGGGTCATGCGCTCGCCCCCCCGGGAGCAGGGGGTCCAGCTTGTCGAGTCCGGGGCGCCCTCCACGAGTCCTGGCACCCTCGGGAGGATCCCCGGGGGCCGCGCCCTCTCCGAGTCCTGGGCACCCAAAGCGGGGGGGTCCCCGGGGCCGCACCTTCTCCAAGTCCGGGGCGCCCACGACTCCCCCCCCCCGCGAGCCCGCCCCGCGGGAGGGTGGCCGCGCATGCGCCCCGCGCGCGGGCTCAGTACGCGGGCACCTGGTGCTGGGGCAGCAGCTGGCAGCCGCTGTTGACGTGGCTGAGGACTTTCTGCTTGAGCTGCGCCACCTGCTCGCGCAGCAGGCTCGCCGTGGACGCCAGCTCCGTGTTTTGGCTCTTGAGGGTCTTCACTTTCTCCTCGAGGCGCGAGATGCGCTCCAGCTTGCGCTTGCGGCACTTGGAGGCGGCGATGCGATTGCGCAGCCGCTTGCGCTCCGCCTTGATGCGCTCCTGCGTGTCCATGTCGATGGGCGACAGCGGCGGGCTCTCGCCGAAGCTCGGCACGTCGGGCACCGTCTGTGGCTCATCCTTGAGCGCGGCCAGGCGCGGCGGCCCCAGCGCGCCCGGGGGCGGCGGCGGTGGGAAGGGCACGGGCTCGGCGGCGAAGGCGACCGTCGCAGCGCCCCCCGCACCCCCGGTGCCGCCCGCGTAGCTGCTCAGGTTCGCGTAGACGGGCGCCTCGGGCGCGGCGGCGGCAGCGGCGGCCGCGCCCGCGCCAAGCTGGTTCTGCTTGTGTAAATCCTCCAGGGCCTTGACGAAGCCTTCGGCGAACTCCTGCTCCTCGCTGGCCGCCACCTTGGGGTAGAGAAACTGGGTGCTCGTCGGCGTGGTGGTGACCAGCCCGTTGGACTGGATGATGAGGCGCTCGAGCTCCGGGGAGCCGAGCTTAAGCAGCCCCAGGTCGGGGGAGGCGAGCAGGCCGTCGGGGGGTGCAGTGCTGGCGGCGCCGTCGGCGCGCAGGGGGGCCGGAGGTGGCGCGGCCGCCGGCTTGAGCGCCGCCGCCACCTGCTCGCTCAGGCTCAGCGTCAGCGCGTCCTTCTTCATCATGCTGCCGGCCGCCGCCGTCGGGGACGCCCCGGGGAACAGGCGGCCCGGGGACGCGAAGCTACCGCCGCTGCCACTGCCGCCGCCGCCCAGGCCGCTCAGCGCCTCATCGCCGTAGAAGGGTGTTTCCATCCTCCGCCTCCCCCGCCGCGCCGGCCCGGGGGGGAGTGGCCGCGGCCTCCCGGGGGGCCCGCGCCCCCCCCGTCCGCTCGGCCCTGCGCCCGCCCAGGCCGCGGCCGCTGCGCCCGGCCCTCCGCTGGCGGCGGCTCGTGCGCCGCGCGACTCGTGCGCTCTCTTATAGCCTCGGCTCGGCGCGATGAGCTCACCGCCCCCGTTCGCCATTGGGCGCGGATGACGTCGGTCATTTGCATGGCGGGGCGGGGCCGAGCCGCCGACGCCCGCCCGCTGCCGTTGCCCGGGCGACGCGCGGTAAACGGCACAACAGCGCGCTGCCTTGTGGGTTGACGTCATGGGGGCGGGCCGCGCGCCGGGGCCGGGTCACCCCGCCCCGGGATCGCTGTGTACGACCGATCTCCCCAGCGCCGCCTCCCGCCAAGGCACGTCCCGGGTGGCGTGATGGGCCCGGCCACAAGGCGCCCGCCCGCCGGGGCCCCCGCCCCCCGAGGCCCCGCCCCGCGCCCGCGCGTGGGGCCTGGGCCGGGCGGGGGCGGGGGGTGGTGCCGGCCTCGGGGGACGGGAGGGGGATGGGGTCCGGGTGGATAAATAACTCGGAGGCGCCTCCCGCGCCGCGCGGCCGCCGGTGCCTCTCCGAGCGCGCCTTCTGGCGGGGCTTTGTGCGCACTGGGTGCTGGGGCCTGGCGGGGCGCGCTGGGGGCTCGCCGGGGGTGTGGGGCGGGTCCGTCTTCCCCTGCCTCCAGCCCGGGTCTGTTGCCCGGGAAAGACGGGGGAGGGGGAGGAGGGTGGCCAGAAGTTGCTGGAAGCTCTTCAGTGCCGATAATTTTCACTGGGTGGGGTCTAGAGCCCGGAGTCCGTCTGACTTCCTGCCTTTACGGCTGGGAAACTGAGGCTCAGCGAGGTGGAGTGACACCCCCACCCCTCCCAAAGCTAGCTAAGAGTCGCAGCAGGGTCAGGGCTGTGACGAGGCCTGAGCCCTTGTGCATCCGTGGGACCCTAGAGCCTTGGAGTCCAGACCCCTGGGCAGCCGCCTCCCTGGGCTGCCCGCGTTTTGACTCTGGGTCTGCCAGGGCCTGATGTGGGTCCCTGGGCGAGGGTGCCCAACTCCAGGGGCTGGGCCGGTGAGGCAGGAATCCCAGCTGGTAATTACTGCCTGCTTACTACTACTCTTGTGGCTGTTAGGGCTCAGTGGGCCACCGGTAAGGGTGGCTAGAAAGGGGAGCTCCTTCCCACCTCAGGGCATTTGCTGTGTGGTCTGCCTGGTACTCCCTTCCCCCAGTGCAAAGGTGTGTTCTCAGGGAGCACCACCCCCAGACTTTATTCCTTTATTGTAGTCTCTGAATCTGCCAGAATGATGGGGGAACCAGAGTCCCTGGAGGGCAGGGACCTTGTCACGCATGCTGGGTGCTCAGCTTCCTGCACAGGGCCTGGCATACAATGGGTGCTCAGTGTTAAAGGACAATGCTATCTGAAGGGTTGCTGTGGGTGGTGTCTAGCCTCAGTTTGACCAGTGGGGGTGAGTACCACCTTTTCTACTCACCTGGCCCTGCCCCCCCAACTGAGCTCTGGGGCAAGAAGGTCATAGGGGTGGCTGTCACCATCAGCAAGAGACCTGGCTTGTCCTTATTAATTGTAATGTAGTAAAGAAATAAAAGAGAGACCCGGCCTGGCAGGCCTGAGATCTGAATTGCGGGACAGAGAGCTGGGGGTGTGGGTTTGTTTTGTCTCCCCTTAGGCAGGGGAGGTGTCTGAGCGTGTCTGTGTGTGCGTCTGTCTCTGTGTTTCCACACACATGGGTCTGTGTGCTCCCGGGACCAGGTTCTAGGCTGGGCAAGGGACCCCTAGTGGGAGGAGACCCAGCCCCCAGACCTGTAGCCAGCCCTGCCCTGGGACCCCTCTCTGGGCCTCATGCTGCGGGGCCAGATGGGAGGAGATGGGGTCATGCTGCTCCCTGAGGCAGGAGGGCGAGTGGGCGGCTTAGGGAGGTCCTGCCCTGACCTTGGGCCTGGGCCTTGGCAGGTACAGAAATGGTCTGGTGAAACTGTAGGCTGAGCTAGCCTGAGCTGAATGCTGGACTTTTCTCAAGGCAGGCAAACCTTGAGAGGCCAAGGCATGTTACCTTTCTGAGCCTCAGTTTCTCCCTCATGAAAATGGAGCAACTAATCCTACCTACTTTGTGGAGTATTGTGATTTCTATTGGGGGGATTTGAAGAAATAGGGCTCAATAAATATTTTGTGTAACTGTTTTACTTTATTATTATTTGGCCAAACTTAACTGCAGTTCTTTGCTCTTTAGTCCTCTCAGCTTGGAGTGTCCTTATTTAGCCTCCTGGCAAACTCCTACTCATCCTTCAAAACCCACCTCCAATGTCCCCTTCTCCAAGAAGCCTTTCCTAATCATGTCCCCTGGAATTCCCCTAGACCCCCTCCATCTGGCTAAGCCCTGTCCCCCATTTGTGTCTGGCCCTGTCTCCCCCATACAGGAGGAGGGGAGGTCCTCAGGGCTGGATGGGGAGGACTTGTCCTGGCCTCTGAAGTGTGGGGAGCTACCCTTGGTAACCTCTGCCACCCCCACCCTCCGGGGGCTCCTCTGCCTGTGCATTTGCTGTTCTTACTGCCTCAATGCCCTTCCCTGCCCCCACCTTCTTCCTCCCAGCCAGGGAGCCTCCAGGACACCCCATTCCTGTCCTTCAATTTGTCCCATTGCTGCCCCCCCAGCTCTGTCCTCCCAGAATGGGAGCTCCTCAGGGGCAGGTCTGAAGTCTCTTGGGAGAAGGGGAAGGTGGGGGGCTCTATTTCTTTTTTGGGGGGAAGCTCTAAATCCATGAACTAGGGATAACTCATTCATTCATTCCACATACATTGATTGAGCACCTACTGTTGAGCCAGATGATGAACTCCCAGAATGAGATCAACACCTGCCCAGTCTGAGGGGAGAACTGACAAGCACAGCTTCGAGGAGAATACATGGTGTCCCCTCCACAGAGGGTGGGGGGGGGGAGTGCTTTGGAGTCTGGTAATCTGGGAGGGGCACCCCAGACGGTGATAACGAAAGAGAAGCCAGAGCAAATCACCAAATAGTGGAGGATCGGAATGTCCAGGCGGTAGGAACAGCAAGTGCAAAGGTCCTGGGGCAGGAACCAGCCAGACGTATTGATGGAGGGTAGGAAGGCAGTGGAAGCCAAAAGGAGAGAAGGGAGGTAGGGCCGCCACCTAAGCCCAGGTAGAATTTGTCCCCAAGGCAGTGGAAGGCGCAGATGGGGTTGGGGCGGAAATAAGGCTCCACCTGGAACTCTGCATTTTCGCCTTTATCCTCGCAGCAAGTGCACCAGTCTTGCAGGATGTTATTCCACTTCCCAGGGCAGTGTCTGCAGAGGGCGCGGGACCTGTCTGGCGTCCTGCAAACCCCAGCCCCAGAGAACCCCGCCCTCCAAGCAGAGGCCTAACCTGATGCCCCCCACCCCCACCCCCCCCCCACCCCCACCCCCGCAGATATTTACTTCCTTGTTTAAAGCAACCTGCAATTCGGTTTAATTTTTAGCCTTAATTTTAACACCCAGAAACCTAAAATCAACTTGATAAATCAGAAAGCCCCAAAGAAAGAAAAAAAGGAGTTAGACAGGCAGCCAGAGGGGCTGAGGCGGAGGGGGCCTTCTGGGCAGGGGGTGGGGCTTGCCGGGGTTGGTCCCCACCCCCACCCTGCGTTCAGGACCGTATGGAGCTAGGGTAGGGTCTGCGGGGACCCTGACGCGGCGCTTAGGACCTGCGAGCTGATGGGGCTGGGGCTAGCAGGGACGGTCCCCGGGTGGCAGGACCCCCGCGAGGTGGCCGGGGGCGGGGCGCCGGCCTTGGGGGCTGGGGGCGCTGTCTGGCCTCGGCGCATTCCTGAGAATCGGGTTACTGGGGAAAGCTGAGGCCTCTCCCCTCCCCTCCTGCCCCCGCTTCCGCCCTCTCCGGGAGCGGGAACCGCAGTCGTATCCCCAAACCAGTGCAGGTGTTTGCCCAGCCGCACGGAGGGGACCGAGGCCCTGTCCTCTGGGTTGGCACTGGCTCCTTCCAGCCTCATAACCATTTTACAGATGAGGACACTGAGGCACAGTCAGTTCCCTTCAGCATTGATGGAACTAGATTGAACCTGGCAGAGCCCGCTTTATGACTATTGTTCCTGACTGGTCCCTGAGGCTGTGGTGTCCCCAGCCTCCTTCAGGCCCGGAAGAGTGGCTCAGTCCAGTGTTTGTTGATCAACTGACTGATCGTCCAGAGTCAGGCCCAAAGGACTCTCTCTAGCACAAGGAGAAAGCAACTTACCCTACTCACCCCCAGGACAGGTAGGACCCCTGCACTCAACAAGCATGCATATAATGTGCACTTACTGTATACCCAGGCCTAGGCTAGGCCCTTTCACAGGCAGATGTTGGAGAACAGAAGGTTTGGGGGTCAAAGGGTGTTTGTCATTTTTTGGTTTTTTGGCCAAATTCACACACCATCATTCATGCGTCCGTTAGACCACATTGTATTGAGTGTCTACTGTGTGCTGGGCAGGGGTTTTTCACCATCCTGCCTTATATCCTGGATGAAGCACGCTTTAGGTCAATGTCACTATTTTCCTTTAAGTTGACCCCCTTTTCTGTTTTTACTTAGGTAAATATATTTCAAAAGGGAACCTCTGTATCACCACCAAGAATGGAAAACCAGTTTCTCTTGCCATAAATAGAAGGAAACCGAAAAATGATGAAGGAGAACAAAGTCAGGCATTCCCTCCTCAGGGACACTCGGGGCTAGGGCTGGACCTCGAATGTCTTAGTAGCATTAAAGGCAGGAAGCCCCAAGCAGAAGGGCAGGAGGGGCCACAGGGACCCACTGGGCGGGCATTCCTGTCCCCATGAGTTCCAGCACCCATCAGGCGCTCAATGAATGTTTGTTGACTAGTTGACATTGAGCCAGTGCTCCTGATTCAGACGGACTGAGGGTGGGGGTAGGGGAGTGTGGGGGGGACCCCATGGGGCCTCTCTCGGGAGGCTTCAATTTAGCTGGGTGAAGTGGAAGCTCCCAACTCCACCTCCAGACCTTGGGGCTGTCCCCACCCACAGTCCTGTGGGCCCTGACTCCCTTTCCAGTCTGCCTGTCGTGTGTGAATCAATGAATGAGTGAACAAATGACTAAGCGAATGAATGCATGCGTAGACAACATAATGGATGAGCTTGGGAAATAATGAATGGATGAGTGAATTAATGAATGAGTGGAAGTATCCATGCTGCCAAGATGGGAAACCCACTCTCTAGAATCTAGAGATGCAAAGGATTGTTCTGCAAAATTTGGATTCAGTCAAAAGGCCCCACTCAAGGATCCAGAAGGCCACATGTGGCCCCAAGGCCGCAGGTTCCCCACCCCTGCCTAGATATCCTGCCGCCCAGTCCCCGAAGTAGCCCCGGGAGGAGGGACGTCTGTCCCCATTTTTCAGATGCACAAACGGAGGCTCTGAGCAAAACATGGTTTCAGTCTTTAGAGGGCAGATTCGAATCCACCTGCACACCCTGGGCTGCAGCTCTGCAGGAGAACTGGGGGGCCGGAGCTCAGGGGCCCGGGCTGGTGCAGAGGGGGCGCTGGAGCTGGACCCCGGGCTTGCAGGGCCTTACGGGCTGTCACCGGCTTGGCCGCCGGCCAGCCAGCAGAAAGGATCTGGGCCCCAGCTGGGGAGTAGATTGACTGGGGGCGAGGAAGGCAGCGGAGGGGGCGGGGAGGAAGCGGCTGCCCCAGGCCGCGGGGTGGGGAGGCGCAGGCAGGGTCCGGGTCGCGTGAGAAGGGGCCCCTAGGCAGGAGCAGGTTTGGGGGGGGCCTGGCACGTGGGCACTTAAACGCCAGCCCTAGCAAATCAGGTGGAGGGGTGGAGAGACCCCCGTTCCCCGGGCACCAAGCCGATCCCCTGAACTCCCACGCCTTCCCGCCTCCCCTCCCCCCGCGCCGCTGTTGTCCCCGGGAGGAAGTGGCGAGAACGCGGGGGAGGACCCCTATTCTCACTTCCCCTGGGGCAGGGCGGGGCCTGCGGGGTGCTCTCGGCCACAGGGAGAGGCCCCCCGGGGTGGGGGCGGGGAGCCGCTAGAGCTGGGTGTGGGCGGGAGCAGCGCAGCCCCTCGCTGGGTGACGTCCCTGAATTCCCCAGGCTTTGATGGTTCTCTTTGGAAAACTCGGGGGAAGAAGCCGACTTAGAAACAGCGAGTTGCGGGGGAGAGGGGCCCCCACCCTGGGTCCAGGAGACGCGGCCAGGCACGGACACGCCCAGCCCCGCAGGGGTCAGGGCCGGGCCGCAGGGAGGGACGTCGCAGTCAACAGTGGCTCGCGTGGGGCGGGGGACGCATTCCTGGCCCAGGGCACCGCGCGGGCGAAGGCCCGGACGCTGGTGGGGACCTCGGGCCTCGCCTGGCTGCGCAGCACTCGTCCGACGTCGGCCCCCAGCCCGGCCCCTCCCCGGCGGGAGCAGGATCGCGGGCTTTGGCTGCCGCCGAGCAGCGGGAGAGTTAACCCCCGCGGCGGCCGGACCCCGCGGCCAGGGGGCGGCTGGCGTCAGCGCCGACGTCAGGGCGAGGCGGAGCGGCGTAGACGCGGGCGCCTCGGCCGCGGGCCCCCACCGCACGCGGCGCTGGAGGCCGTGGGCGTGGTGGTGAGGGTGGTCCTCCTGCGTGCCGCTCCCCCGCGCTGCGCAGAGGGAGACTGAGGCACGGGAGGGCGCGGCCCGCCTGGGGCTGAACCCGGGTCCCGCGCTGCAGCCCCTCCCAGGCCCCCTAGGTGGGTGGGCTGAGACGAGCGGGTTTGGGGGCTTTTTTGTTTTGTTTGTTTTCCAGTGCGCGGACAAAACCCTCCAAAAGCGCGCAAATAGACGTCCATCCCGGGCTGTGCCCCGGCAAGTCGTCACGTCTGCGTGGCCTCAGTTTCCTCGACTGGGTAATGGGGACAGAGCTGACGTTTACCCCGCCTGCGAGAGGTGGGTGGGAGAGAACCGAAAGGGAGAGGCGGGGCTCGAATCCCCCGCTGGCTCTGGGCCCCCCTCCTCCCCTCCTGCCACCCGTCCCCTTCCCCCCTCCCTTCTCCCCCCCCCCTGCCCGGCGGCCCCACGAGGCTGCTAATTAAATGCAGGGCTGGGGGGGAGGGGACGGCTCGCCGTTAACCCCTTCCCCACCGGAGCCCTGGAGGGAGCCCTGAGTAGCGGAGAGGAAAGGGTGTCCGCGGCCACTGGCATCACCTTCTCCCCCCAGGGTGGGCTTCAGGCCCTGGGACAAGCCCATTTGATGAGTGGGTATGTTGAGGCCCGGGGACCCGCCCCAGGGTTCTGGGCGAGGCTGTACTAAATGGGGCCTCCAGATAGCAGGGCCACAGCTGAGGGATGGAGAGAAAAGCTAGATGGTGACTTGGAGATAAACAGAGAAAAAGGCAGAGGTGAGGGAGAGAGAGCAAGAGAGGAAGGGAAGAAAAAAGTTGGAGCGAGACAGAGACAGAGGCCTGGGGACAGACAAACCAGGTCAGGAGCCCCCATGTGACCTGCAGCACCAGGCGGGCTTCCCGGAGGAGGCTGGTGGGGAGGGTGGGGGACTCCTGGCCCTGGTCTTGGCCACCTGGCCTGGCTCACCCACTGACTTCTGACAAGGCCTTGTGGCCTGAACTGAGGCTCAACCCTGCCCAGGGAGCCACTGGTCACCCCACATCCCCCGCCCTGTCCCTGCCACCCTGGGTCAGGTTGGAGGACCCAGACAGTGGCATTTCACAGCTGGGCAACCTGACCACTGCTGGGTAAGCTGAAGCCCTGAGAGAGGGGCCCGGGGAGGCGGAGCGTCGGTTGTGTGGCTGGAGGCTGACCCAGAGGCCCCTCATTGTTGGGGTGGGAACAGATGAAATGTGTAATACAAAGTTAGGTAGTGACAGAGATATGAGGATGTCGCAGCAGGGAGGGGGAAGCTGTGGAGTGGGGTGCGGGTGTTCACAGGGTCCATGAAACCAGAGGAGGGGACGCTATGAAGATGCCCCAGGGAAGGGTGGGCCTGAAAGCTGGAATAGCATGTGCAAAGGCCCTGGGGTAGGAATTTGAGGTGTGTTGGAGGAACAGCAAGGAGGAGGCCTGGAGTGGGGTGGAGAGAGGGGAGGAGGATCACAGAGACACCCAGGTCCTCAGCAGGGAGGGTAGGAGGTGGTTCAAGTCCTTGCCAGCACAGGTGGAGCCCATGACTGGCCTCCCTGCCTCAGTTTCCCCACCAGTGTCTAAGCTCCAGAGTAGGCAGGAGAGGCTCTGGGGTTGTGGGGGCTGCCCAGGGTCACAGGGACCCCAGTTCTGCCCTCTGAGTGTGACCCTGGCCTCCCCACACCCTCCGTGGCTTCCTGCTGTGGCCCATCTTCCCCCATCATCCCCCAGCTCTGCCTGCTCCTGCCATCCAGCCGCCCAGCCCTTGTCCACACTGTTCCCTCATCTGGAGTGCCCACTCCACTTGACAACCCTCCGGCCCCCTCCCAGGAGGCGGAGGGGCTGTCGAGAATGGGGGGGGTCAGGAAGGTGGGCATTGTGGCCCTTGAGTGTTGCACACAACCTGGGTAAAAATAGCTGCTGCCCTGCCCCCTGCCCCCTGTGAGGAGGCAGCCTTGACGGTGGCTGCAGTGACGGGGATGTGCCCAGAGAAGCATCCGGCAGGGCCCGAGTTGCCATGGTGATGCTGACTCAGCGGCAGAGGCAGGTAGCAGCATCTGGTACCCGGCCGGCCCGCCCATGCTTGGCCTGCACTCACAGCACCCTGTCCAGCCTCCACCCTGCAGCCTCCGCCCCAGGGGGCGTCTTCTGAGGCTTCAGGGAGGTGAGTGAGACCCTGGGGATGGCTGGACGAGTTCCTTCACCACCCACCACCCAGTCACCTGCTGGAGGGTGGGAGACACTGCTTTTCATTGAGCGGACTTGAGTGCCAGCTCTTCCACCCACCCTCCGTACATCCTCCACTCCCCACCACACCACCTCCCACCCTCCCCTCCCCCCAACCATCCACCATCCCCACCATCCCCACCATCAACCACCCCACCACACACCACACATCCACCCATCCACCCATCCACCCATCCCCATCCACCACACCATCCACCCCACTCCACCCATCCATCCACACACACACCCATCACCCCACCCACCATCCACACACCGAAGTCAATCTCACCATCATCACCCAATCCCCTCCACCCCATCTTCCCATCCATCCACACCACCATCCCATCATCCCCATCCACCCACCCAACCATCACCCATCCATCCATCCCCACCACCATCTACCACCACACCACCATCCATCACCCATCACATCCACCACCCACCATCCACTCCATCCACCACATCCACCCCATCCACCACCCACATCCACCCACCCTCCACCACCACCACCATCCATCCATCCATCCACCCATCCACCCACCCCATCCATCCATCCACCATCCACCCCACCCACATCCACCCACCATCCACCCACCCACCCACCCATCCCCACCCACCCATCCACACCACACCATCCCCCCACCACATCCCCCATCCCCCACAACCCCACCCCCCCCCCCCATCCACCCCATCCCCACCCCCCCCCCCACCCCACCACCCACCACCCCAATCCACCCATCCACCCATCCACCCCCCCACCATCCATCCACCATCCATCCATCCACCACCACCATCCACCCCCACTCCCCACCACCACCCACTCCCTCCATCCCACACCATCATCCACCACATCCACACCAATCCCCACCCACTCCCATCCCCCACCACACCACCCCCCATCCACCCATCACCCCACACCATCATCCATCACCACCACCACCACCCATCATCATCCAATCCATCCATCCACCACTCCATCCATCCACCCAGTATTTATGGAGCACTTACCGTGTGCTGACATAGTTCCGGGTGCAGGGTGGTCGCCCCTGCCAGTGCAGTCAGGGTATCACAGTGGGGCCTGGGGCCGGGGGACTCAGGTGGGTCCTGGGAGTTGGGTCATTCTTTGCAGTGCTGAAGCCCAGTCTCTTCCTTGGGCTCCTAGTTCTCTCCCTCTCTCTTCCTGCATCTCTCTCAGTCTCTCTGTTTCCCCATCTCAGAGTACATCTTAGACCCTTTCTCACATCCCCAGGCCCCGCAACAGCTACCATCCATCCCCTTCCTCCTCTGTCCCCATCACTTGTTCCTCACCACTCAGCCACACCAGCTTTCCCTCCAATGCACCAGTTTATTCCCACCTCAGGGCCCTTGCACATGCTGTTCCCACTGCCTGGGAGACTCTTTGGTTCTTTGCCTGGAATTTATCATGTTTACTTCTTGGTTTCCTTATTATCTGTCTGTACCCCCATCTAAGGGACAGCCTGTGGCTCCTTTGGTAGCCTGTGTGCTTACCTGTGCCTTCATTTCCCCAACTGCGAAATGGGCCAATGGGCATGGTGATAACAGTATGACCTCATAGTTGGGGGCGGTGGTGGGAATTGAGCACTTAGTCTGTGCCTGCTGCAGAGTAAGTGCTCAACAAACACTTCCTTGGAAACTGCCTAAATGTCCGAAGCTGATGAAGGATCAACAAAACGTGGTCCATCTATATGACAGAATATCACACAGCCATAAAAAGGAATGTGGTTCTTATACATGCCACTATGTCATTGAAATGCAAAAACGTGATGCTGAGGGAAAGAAGCCAGACACAAAGGGCCACACAGTGTGTGACTGCGTTGACATGAAATGTCCAGAACAGGCACATCCATACAGACAGGAAGCCGATTAGTAGCTGCCAGGCGCTGGGGGAGGGGGAGTGGGGAGTGGCTGCTGATGGGACGGGGTCTCCTTTTGGGGGATGAGAATGTTCTGGAACTAGTTAGAGGGGGTGGTTAAACAACCAGTAAATGCCAGTGAATTGTTCACCTTAACATGATTAATTTTATGTTGTGGGACTCCTACCTCAATTTAAAAAGACAGTAGGTGAAAACTAAGGAAATCTGGCCAAGTGCTATGGTGCACACCTGTAGTTCCAGCTACTTGGGAGGCTGAGGCAGGAGGGTCACTTGAGGCCAGGAGTTCCAGACCAGCCTGGGCAACTTTCAAGACCCCATCTCTACAAAAAATAGAAAAATTAGCCGGGCGTGGTGGTGGATACTTGTAGTCCCAGCCACTTGGGAGGCTGAGGCAAGAGGATTGCTTGAGCCCAGGAATTTGCCAGCTTGGGTGACAGAACAAGATCCTGTCTCTAAAAATAATAAATAAGATTAATCAGTTTTTTTAAAAGCTCAAAAATGCTCTCATTCAATAAAATGTTTTTTAAAGAAACTAAGGAAATCTGAATAAAGTAGGGATTTTAGTTAATAAAAACAAATTAAAACAAACAAACAAACCGCTTCCTAAGTGTATCAGAGGTCAGAGAGTCCAGCCCTCTGACCTTGTGTAGGTTGACTCATGCTCCCTGAGGGAGAACCAGGAGGGCCAGGGAGGCCTTACAGGGCGTCTGCCATGTGCCAGCCCGGGCCCAGGGCTCACTCACTCACTCGGCGCATGGGCCAGCTCACTGCATTTCCGGTTCACCCAGCACACACCTGCCACAGGGCCTTTGCACCTGCTCTTCCCTATAGTTAGAGCCCTCAGGTGACTGAGACGCTGGATCCCACCCTAGTGGGCTGAACCGCAGTCCGAGTCTGTGTGCTCCTCTTCCCCCCGCCTTCCTTAGGCCACCAGGAAGGTCAAGGTGCTTGGTGGTTAGCACAGAGTTGACTGCTCCTCGGGGCCACAGAGGCCGTGGCATATGACCAGGAGGCTGGGCATTAGGGTGTCTCCAAGGGATGACCTCCACCTTGCCTGGGAGGAAGGACTTACAACCTACGTGGGGGTCTCGAAGCCAGTGGGAGGGCAAGGAGGTGCAATTCAGGCCAGCTGGGGGCCCTGTCCAGTGAGCCTGCTTCTGGCTGCCTCATGAACAAAAACATCAAGAATCGTTTTGTAATTTTTAAGAAAAAATGCTGAGCAATGAAGGTCTCTCTGGACAAGGTCGCTGAGCCCTGGCCTCCTCCCACCCAAGAACTGAGACTTCAGGGGATTTCAGAAGAAGCCGTCCCCTGCACAGGGCTCTGGGGAAATGGTGGCGTCGGAGTCGCTCCATGCTGGAGGGGCGAGGCGTGGAGGGTCTGGCCCTGGTGGTGCAGAGGAGGGGGTGAGGGAGGGGAAGACACTTGAGGACGCGAGGAGTATTTTTAGGTGCTGAATGCAGCCCTGAAATATTTCCACGGCCACTCCCGAGAGCGAGCTGGGTGACTATTTTGGTGCCCGGTTCCAGCGGAGGCGGGGCAGGGTGAGTCACCGCCGGGTGGCCACAGAGGCCGGGCCCAGGCTGGGAGGGGGCTTGCAGGGCAGGATCCAGGATCATGGGCCTGCGAGGTGAATGCTCACTGGCCTAGGGCCAGGCCTCCAGGGCACAGACAACAGTGGCCTGGCCGCTGCCCAACATGGGCCAGTCCACTGGGACCATTGCCCAGGTCCCCGCCCTGGACAGAGCCACTCACACCAAGCCCATAGCTAATAAGGCTGCAGAGGGTCCCTGGTGAGGTTCTGGACATCCTGCAGCTACACGGTGAGGTGCCCCTCTTACATGATTTCAAATATTTATTGAGCATTTGCTGTATACCAGGTCAGCCCCAAGATCCCGCTTTCGCCTAATCCTCCCAACAACCCCAGGAGATGGAGCCGACATTGTCCATACCGACCAGTGAGGAAACTGGGGCACAGCTGGGTCAAACTCACCAGCCACCTTCCCCATGTGTCTTCAGTCCTGTCCCTCAGCTGATGCTACAATCAGGGGAGTGAATTTTCAAGCAGGAGCCGGTCTCACCGGCCCCGTCCCAACCAATTCTGGGCTTGTGATTTTGCGCCTGACGCACCTGAGCTGGGAGACAGTCAGTGGCCCCGTCAAGTTCAAGGAGGCAATGGAAGGAGCTCTGAGGAGGCCCTGGAGCAGAGGGCCAGGTCCATCGCTGTGTGATCTAGGGCAGATCGCTCACCCTCTCTGTGCCTGGGCAGTGAATGATGCCGCCTCCCTGTGGGCGGGTTTGGGAGCTGCCTGACACACACTTGGTGATAGATAAACAATGGTCAGCTGTCGTCAGGACAGTGCACCTGTCCCCTGAGCCTTTGTTTCTCTATCTGGGAGGACCCTAGGAGGTGCCAGGTTGGAGATGGCTTTGGAAACCCACAGGGCTGAGTAGGAGCATGGGGGACCCTTGAGAAGTGGCTGATGGCACAGAAGTCGCCGTGATGCCAAATGTACTCAGTACGCGCTTGCCCCAGCCCTTGAGATCTGCGCTGAGCCCTGACCTCACCCCACGGAGCAGACCACAGCTCGGGGGCTTTGCGGTTGCTGTTCCCTCCACCCATCCCCTGCTCTCTCCCCATGGCCAAAGGCTTTTTGTCCTTACTAGACTTGGTTTGCCCCATCGGGGAGGCCTCTCTGTGGAAGAGGTCCCACCCCAGCATCCCAGGCTTCCTGAGCAATGGCCACCTGGGCCCCACACCCGTGGCTGAGGCCCCAGCACTGCCTCCTCCCAGCCTCCAGGCTCCCACCCCTGCCTCCGACTGTTCCAGAACCCTCTGTGGCTTCCCATGTCACTCAGGGCCTGTACCCTCTCCATTTCCTGCCCCTCTCACTTTGTTCCTGTGTCCACAGGGCCTTTGCACATGCCATTCCCCCATCTGGAATGCTGTTCCCCCAGATGGCTGGCTCCCTCAGGCCCTTCTTGAATCTTGAATGTCACCCTCTCGCCTTCTCTGACACCTCGCCTCACACACCCTCCCTGTTTCTCATTTTGTATTCTTTCTGCAGCATTTATGCATTTGACTTGTTTGTGGCCAGCTCACCCCCTGTGGAAGGGAAGATCTACCTGGGACGTGGGGTGCCTGGGACAGGGCAAGTACACCCAGTGCCAGGCCCGTGCCAGGCCCAAGGGTCCAGCAGGATGGGTGGGTGGGGAGGGAGGTGACAGGGACATAGGCCATCTCAAAGGACTGTCAGAGTGGCCCTGGGAGCAGTGGGTGAGGCCTGGAGGAGGCATCGGTGCTGAGGTGTGTGCAGGGGCATCAGGGGCACGCTTCCTCCCGGGGGCCGCTGCTGGCCTCTGCATTTGTGTCCCTGAAATGGGCTCTTGGACCCAGAATGACATAGTGTCAGCAGCAGCCCTGGGCCTGTCGCGCGCCCGCTGAGTCACGCCAGCCACAGCGCACGGCGTGGGCCTCCCTGACAGAAAGCAAGCTCCAGGCGGAGGTCGGGGGCGGTGGGAACCACCTACAGTGAAGGCGGCCCCAGTCAGGTGACAAGGGTGCGGACCTCACCAGAGAGCCAGAAAGATCTGGAAGCCCCAGGTTTAGGAACTAGGCCGGGGCTTTTGGTTTCTCTTCTTGCTGAGGGGGCTGAGGACGAGGCTTCTCAAAACCAACCAGGAAGAATGAAACATGGGGCTGGCCCCACCTCGGGCTCAGGAGGCCGGAAGCTTCTGGAAGCTCGCTGCACCTAAGCGGGGCAGAGGTGGCTGCGGCAGGCGAGGGGGCTCTGCGTGCGGCTCGCGTCACACGCGAGGAGGGAACTGGCCTGGAGCCCGAGGCTGGCGGGCTGGAAAGGTCAGAGCCGCTCCTGCGTCGGGCTGCGCAGGCGAGAGGCCGCAATTACGCAGGCGGGGGCGCCTGGGGATTAGCCCCAGCACTGAAAGCCCCGGTACCTTACGAGCCCTTGTGCCCCATAAAAGGGGCCCACGACCCTGAAGTGGGAGAAGGCACTTCGGGGCATGTGAACGCGTTCTTGGTTCAGAGCGTGGGAAGGGAGGAACCACCAGGCTGATACCAGCAGGGAGGGAAGGGGCCATTTCCAGCTCCCCCCACGCCTGACCCAGAGCGCCCAGATTTCATCAAAGCCACATGTGCCGGAGATGACCCCTGGCAGGAAGGGTCCCCCCTCCCCCGCAGAGTCCTAAAGGCCTCTCTGGGCCGATGAGGCCAGGCCAGCGGGGTGGGGGTGGTGGCTGCAGACAAGGCCTGCCCCCTCCCGCGCTTGCTGCCCAAGGCTCCCACCCCCTTCACCCCGGCCACCCCCAGTCCACCCTGTCATGCGTCCGGGGGTGCTCGTGCCGGGTGGGCAGGTGGGTGCCGTGGGCCCGTGCACCACGAGGCCACGAGGCCTGGGCCATGATCCTGTCCACGCCTGTTGCGGGAGGTGGGTTTGCGGGGTCTGGGACTTGCCGCCCCCAACCCTCACCAAAGCGCTTTGTCACCAGCAGTGGGCTCAAGCAGCAGCAGGTCCCACAACGCACCAGGACAGCGTTCCGGGCACCAGACAACACGGGTAGCCCTCTGAAGACCCAGCAAGCGGGGCTCGACACGCAGCGAGGCCTTCGGCTCCAGGCACCCCTCAAAACAGGTTTCAACATGGAGGCCGTGAAGGGGGTGTGTGTAGGCGGGTGGGGGGGACACATCGACTCAAGTCTCAGGCCTTCCCTGCGGTTCCTCCCCTTTGCTTAGAGAAGGAAAAACCGTCCGCAGGCAGACGATGCCACCAAGAGCATTTTCCAAGAGCGCTGACTCAACGTCTCGGGCGTGTTACCCGAGGTGTGACGCGCGGCGCCTCGGCTGGGAAAGGCGGGTAGAGCCTTGTGACAATGACCTCTGGGTGCACCTCTAGGTGGCCACCATCCCAGCTTCTCTCTGGGTGACACTGGCACGGTGGTGCAGCCCAGGCCGCCCGGGGGTGGGGCCACACGTGGCTTCTGCCCAGCACTTCCCTCCCCCACCTCCCCTAGGTGGTATCCCCTCCAGAGAGGGGAGGGTCACAGGGCAACGGGTGCAGGGGTGCTAGGGGACCCTCCATAGCCTGCCGCTGCCGAGTAGGAGGACGCCAGTGCCCCGTGGGATCGCCAACGCTTGGCGAGGGTGAACAGGCCTTGGCCTCCCAAAGGGACTGCCCTTATGGGGTGTGATCTCCCGAGCCATCGGGCCTGCTGCAGCCCGGGGACGAGGACAGGAGACCCTCTAGATGCGCCCCGTGGCTCCCAAGGAATGGTGGGTTTGCGTGTATGCCCGCGTTCATCTTTATTTTTGTAACACAAGGAGAGTGGAAGCGAAGGGGCAGGGCCCAGCAACGTCCGCCGCACAGGCTCTGAGGCCTCCGCTTACCCCCGGCTTTGTTGCGAAAAGGCAAAATCTCAGGGCCGGGCTGAAGGAAACTCAAAGGCTGCCAGTCTCCACGCAAGTGGCTTAAAATAAAAACGTCCCGTCTGTTCGCTGCTGCGGGAGGCTCCAAGGCGAAACGCAAAACAAACCTGTTTGGAAAGTGCCGGCCTTTAAAAACTTCAGAGATGCCTCAAACACACAGAATCTTCCAGGAATCCAGCTGGCTGTGGGGACGGCGACTCCACAAAACCGGAAACACTGAATAATAATAACGTTTCCAACGGGAGAACTACTGGCTTTAAGAAACCAAAAGGGACCTCAACTAAAGAGGAGGCTCACAAAACGCAGGGGCTGGGCGGGTTCTCCCCAGCACTGCCACCTCTCCTTTCCCACCAGCTCCTCGACGCGAGCAGGAACTCGCCTCCCCGGCGGGACGGTGGCTGCCTCCGTGTGATGCGTGGCCGCCAGCCTCTGGGTGGGGGCTCACTGCTTGCCCGCCTGTCTGCCCGGCTTCTTCTCCGGCTGGCCTCTGCCTGTGCCCGGGATCCCGCCTCGGCCCCGGCCTCCAAACACGCCTGCAGGACAGAGAGATTTGCCGGGTCACCTAGGCCCCCGGGCCTCAGCTTCCTCATCCAGGAAGTGGGACCATGATGGTGCCTCTGGCCGCCTCCACCCGGGGTAGAGCGCCTCACTAGGGAGGCACGCCCCATCATCTCATCGTGACAAGGGACCAAGCCCGGCCCCCTAGGGGTGCAAGGGGTGGGGACGAACAGAAGCCGGCACTGAACCACTTGGGGGCTGGGGCAGGCTTCAGAAAGGACAAAGCCAGCCAGAAGGGCTCCCAGGAGTGCGGAGGCGGGACAGGGGTGGGACAGGCCGGAGCAGAGACCAGGGCAGTGGGCGAGGCTGGGGGCTGCGTGGGAGGGGCCACCCCTCATCCGCCTGCTGGGAGGGAAACAAAAAGCCAGGTTTCTGTATGTCCAGCCCCAGGGATGGCCCGAGGCCACCAGGACAAGAGGACCATGATTCCTAATGACGTCTGACATGGGGAGGGGCCGTGGGGCCTGGCACTCCCCACCCAGGGAAGTCCCGGCAGGACGAGGGCTGCACAGGAACTTGCCTGGGTGGACGCCAACGGTGCCCAGAGAAAGCCTGACTGGGCTGCGCCCGGGACTACACTCGCCGGCCAAAGGCAGCGGTACATGGCGCGTTCCCCCACCCTCTGTGTGCTGGACGCCCCTTCCTGCCACCCCCACCACAGACCTCTCCCTGTCCCACTACCTGGCGAGGGGAGGGCAGCATGTCCCAGGACCCCAGCTCTGTAAGCCACACATAGGAAGCTGTTTCTGAGACTCTTTCAGCCAAGCAAATATTTGAGAAAATCGAAGTTGGGGCTTCGAACACGAGGAAAGCCAGCGCCAGCAAGGGGAGCCCGGCCCCGTGGCCTGCTACACCACGGGTTTGGGGAGAAGGGGACTGACACCCACAGAGGCTAGACTCACCGTCTCCTCTGCACACCTCACACCATGAGGGTGGGGTCAGGGTTCTTGCCAGCCGTGGGCTACCAGGCCCCGTGGGGACAGCGGCCAGTGCCAGCCCAGGCTGCCCGACCTCAGCTCTCTCCAGGACCAGCTCCGCCAAGGGCGCTGCAGCCCGGGGGACTCCTGCTGGCTGCTGCTGAGGGCCCAGGGGCTCCCTGCAGAGCGGCCAAGAAAGCCATGCCCTCCTCTCTACCCAGGGGGTCCTAACTCACTCTCTCGACTGTGTTGGCCCAAGTGAAGAACCAGGCCCGCGGCCAGCTCAGGAGAAAGATGAGGGCACCGGACAGGCCCTCCCACCTGGCTGGGCCTGGGACCCTGGACACCCTGCTCACCCCCAGACCCTAAAAGCTCCCTGCCTGGAGTACCACCCCAGCCCCCCACTCAGGGCTGGCTCCTGGGGCCTTGCCAGCACTCTGGCCCCACCGGGTGAGCCCCCAAGGCCGGGACTCAAGCCTGGCACACAGGCAGCGCCCACAGATGGAAGAAACAAAGCCCGGGTCCTTCTGAGGACACAGAGCTGGGGCGGGGGAGGCGAGGGGGGTGCGGGCTACAGATGGCCCCGGGGGCGTAACAAATCGAATTTTATGCCAGATTTATCATTTCTGGTGGGGGAAGGGGGGACAAACGCCTATCCAAAAAAGGCGTGACCTTGGCTTTGTACAAAGGAGTCACAACAGGAAAAGGGTCCCACACCAGGCCCTAGGCCGGGGCCCTTGCCAGCAGCCTGGAAAGGTGGGCACCACCAGACCCTCTCGGCAGAGGGGAAACTGAGGCTTGGGGAGGTGACTCAACGTACCCAGGAGGAGACAAAGGGAGGTGAGGGTTTGAGTCCCAGGCGGGCCAGGGGGACATCGGCCCATCAGCCGCCCTAGGAGCTCAGTGTGCCACGCCCCTTCCGTCCCCAGCGACCCATGGGGGCAGGAGGCTCCGCGACACCGCTGAGGGCACCAGCTGAGAACGTCAGCACGTATAGCTGCTCACCCTGCCCCAGGGCCCAGCCTGCTGTGGGGGGAGCAGAGGCCTACCTCGCCCAGCGCCCCCCATGCCTCGGCCCTTCTGCTGCTTCTGGTGCTGCAGGCCGCCACGGCCGCGGCCCTTGGCCACCACTTCCTCCTTGACCATGTCGATGATCTCGTCAGGGATGCGCAGGTACTTGATGGTGCTGCCACGGATGTAGCACTCGGGCATCCGCCAGAACTTGTCCCCGTCCTGTGCCAGAAGGGGGGCTGGGTGATCACTTGGCCCGTGGAGCCCAGCGCTGGGACGCGGGGAGGGACCTGGAGAGCTGGGTGCAGATGGCCAGGGCGGCATCTGTTGCCACCCTGCCTGGGCCCTGTGTCACCCCTGGAAGCTGCAAAGTCTCGGTCCTGGGACACGACATGGGGAAGGGGTCCACTCTCCAGGGGGTCTCCTGACCCCAGGTAATCCTTTTCACGGGAGGAAGGGTGGGCAAGGCAGGGCTGAGGCGCCCCTGGTGTGTGTCACGAGGAAGATGGGGCACCCTCTGCCCCCGGGCCTGGCTCAGGAGCGGCCGACTGCGGCTCCCTCCAAAGCCCAGAGAGGGCTGGGGGCTTCCTGTGTACCACACACTGCCACAACCCAGCCCCACCTCCCTTCTGGAACCCTCTCTGTGCCCCCACTCCTCCTGACAGGGCGTGAGCCGGGCCCAGGGACACGGCGGGCACACTACAGACCCAGTGTGCGGGTGGAGAGGTGGGGGGGCTGGGGCCTGCCAGGGGCCACTCCCAATGATGCTGGTTATCGGGGACTAACTGAGGCTGGGGAGGGGCTTGCAAAGCCGCAGACTCACCGCAAGGCCCACCCTGAGGCTCCTGGGAACGCCTCCTGCCCCCAGCACACACCAAGTGTCCAGCAGGAACCCCGGGCCTCTTCCAGCACATCAGAAGCCCAGCCCCACCTCCTGCCCAGGCTCCTGGACGGTCCTCTCCTCCCCCAACACCCCTGGAAATCAGATCACAGTATCTCCCTGCTAAGAACCCACCCAGGGCCCCTGGCCTGAGGACAAGGTCCAAGTTCCTCAGTGTGGCTCCCGAGGGCCCAAGATCCAGCCCCGCCCTGGCTGCCCTCTCCGGCCGACGCTCCCTCCAGATGGAACTTTCTGTTTCTGCAACATACGGCAGGGGCTTCCCCCAGCACTTTACACACACTGTCCTGCCTTTCCTTGACCAGCTCACTCCAGCCCCCAGCAGGCCTCATCCCCCCGACACCCCCAGTCCTCCCGTCAGACGCTCCCCTCTGTGTCTGGGTCGGTCTGGTCTGGCCCAGTGGAGGCACACAGTGGGGACAACATCGGGGTGCCAACTCTCCCCAGGAACACACACACGAGCCCCCAACCACCACAGGAACCCCTCAAGGGCTCGGGGCCAAGTCCGGGGGGTTACGAAGTATGGCCAGGCAGAAGCAGGAGGGTTCTGTGGAAGCCCCGGCCTGGGCTGGTGGCTCAGCACTCAGCTCTCTCCCGGCCAGGGCCAGGGCCAGGGCCAGGGCGGGTCTAGCCGCTTCCTGTGTGGGAACCAGGGCACAGGCCTGAGCTAACTGCAGGGAGGCTCCTGTGGTTCCTGCATCTGCTGCCGGCTCTTAGAGGAGGACATGCGTTCACAGCAGCCTCTCCTCCCAACACCGGTGACAGAGGCACCACCCCTGGCCACGGGTGGACTGGCTAGAGGAAGCCCTGTGTTCACTGCAAGCTGCCAGCGGAGGCCGAACCAACACCTGGGGATTCTCCAGCCTCTGAATTAAGGAACAGTCTTGTCACGTCTGGGACCCAGAGGCGGCGACAAAACCCTACGTGCTCGTGCCCTGCGACACCCCTGGCAATTCCAAGTCCCAGAAGTGGACACAGACCTGGCCACGTGCAGAATGACATGTACACAGCCACGCACCGTGGCACCACCCGTTACAGCCCGACAGGCCCCATCGACACCCCCTACCCAGACCCTCCCATGGAGTGAAGCACAACCAACCAGGAGGCAGCTTCTGGTGTGGCCCCCACGCCTGCCTGAGGCTGTTACCCGCGCAGACACAAGACAGTGGGAGGGAGCCAATGCCTTCACCCCGTTCCCTGTTCCCACCCTTGTTGCTCTGCGGGTCAGGGAAGGCCTGTGACCTCAGGGGAACCGTAAGCCTGGGGGAGGCCCTATCCCTGGCCTGCCCAGCAGTGGGCCCAGCCAGGCACCTCCTGGTCTCAGGGCCTTAGCGCTGCCCTTGCCCTCTAGTGGCCTGGACATCCTGGACATCCCATGGCTACACCACCACGGCCCGCACCGACCCGCAGAGTCTAGCAAGGAGGATCGGGCCTCTCCCGGAGGTGGCCACCCCTACCGGTGCATTGGGATTTGGAGGCCTGGCCCACCCTGGCCACCCCCTGCCGGTCCCTAGCAGGATGACCAGCGCCAAGCGGTTTCCTGCACTGACTCCTCCCGCCAAGGCCCGGGAAGGCATCCTCACCCCACGCAGGAGTGAGGATGCTCGCTGAGCCACAATAAGCCCCTTGACGAATGTGCACCCCCCACGCCAACACCCACCCCCGAGTCCCCATCTGTGCCAGACACAGCACCCTCAAACCACCCTTCCGCCGCCTGCCCACCCCCCAGCAGTAGGCATGGGCCACCCACCCTGGACGTGCAGATCACCTCACGCAGGTTAATATTCATCCAGTTGTCGCAGCTCACCAGGTGCCCGTTGTACGTCTCCCCATTTTTGAGCTCCACTAACTGGGAAAAAAAGAAAACAGGCCACAGGTCAGCTGCGGCCTCAGAGCCCTGCCCCGAGAGACGGGCCACCACCGCCTGGGCCTCAGCCTGTGGCGCCAAGGCCCTGAAAATGGCTTCTGTACGCTTCACTGGCATTGCTAGACTTTCTACAATGATACCATTCTGTGTGCATTAAAAACAAGTATTAAAAACACGCACAAATGTTTACAGGAACGAGCAAGGTTAGGGTACTGGTGGCCACTGATTCAGGGTGGCTGGGGCCAGGTGGGCATGTCTGGTCTGGTCTCGGCAGGTGCCCCTTCAACACCAGATGTGTGGGCTTTGGTGGTCTGGAAATGCTGTTTTTCACTGCAATAGTTACTTGCCTATTGTGATGTGTTTTGAGGACAAAGATAAGTAGTACATCATCCTGAAGATAGAATGTTCTTAGGAAAAGGCTGAGATTTTATTTATTTATTTTTTAGAGACAGGGTCTCTATATGTCATCCAGGCAACAGTACAGTGGCATGATCACATGATCACAGCTCACCACTGTAGCCTCAAACTCCTGGGCTCAAGAGATCCTCCCACCTCAGCCTCCCAAAGAGCTGGGACCACAGGTTTGCACAGCTAATTTTAAAACTTTTTGTAGAGACAGAGTCTCACTACATTGCCCAGGCTGGTCTTGAACTCCTGGGCTCAGAAGATCCTCCTGCCTCAGCCTCCCAAAGTGCTGGGATTACGTGACATGAGCCACTGCACCCGGCCAAGGCTGAGATTTTAAAAAGAATCAACTTAGGCACCTGCCTAAGAGGAATGAAGACAAACATGCACCCAAAACCATGTGCACGAATGTTGGCAGCAGCATTATTTGCAACAGCCAAAAAGTTGAAACAGCCCAAATGCCCATCAGCAGATGAATGGATAAACAGGATGTGGTACAGACCCATACGACGGAGTATCATTTGGCCACAAGTGAAGCAATGACACATACTACAACGTGGATGAACCTGCCACATATTCTATGTTCACATTCATAGGCAACGTCCAGAACAGGTAAATCCATAGATACAGAAAGCAGATTTGTGGTTGTCAGAGGCTGGGGGAGGGGGAATAGAGAGTGACTGATGATGGGGTCCCTTTTTGGGGTGATGGAAGCATTCTGGAGCTAGATAGAGGTGGTGTTTGTATGACACTGTGATTGGACTAAATGCCACTGAATTGTGCACTTTGAAATGGCTCACTTGTATGGCATATATTAATTATATCCAGAAAAAAAGAACTTAAAAAGTAAGAAACAGAATGCATTGATGGATGTAAACAGATGCCACACTGTATCGTTAAGGATAAAAGTGGTAAAGTGGTTAGAAACGATGTGTTTTGTGTGATCCCATTCAGGGTTAAAAAAAGTTACGTTCACACCTGCACATGGGTCGAGAGTCTGGACGTGCGCATACCAAAGAATTAGGTTGTGTGAAGATGAAGAGGTTTGCACTTTCCATCTCTAGGGTTTGCAATTTTTAATAAGCATGTATTACTTTTACAAGCAGCAGAAGTGACACAGGCCTGGACATGCTGGGAGAAGAGAACAAGGTGCTGTGTTTGGTGGACAGGCAGGAAGCAGGCAGGAAGCCCTCCACCCAGGGTGTCCCTGTGCCTGTGCTGCGGCCTGCCCCTCTCTGCAACACGCCGTCCCAGACTGGAGCCTACTCACCATGGGGTGATTCTGAGCGGTCTTCAGCAGTGACAAGGGAAGCTGAAAGGCAAACAAAAGCATGTGACTCGTCTGACCAGCACCTGAGAGCTCTGGCCCCGGGTGGGGTTGGGGTTGTCTGGCGGTCCTGGGGGTGCAGGAGCACGCACTGATCACCAAAAATGCCGCCTTCTGACTGTGCCCAACTCCAGAACACACACCTGCCTCCCAGACTAGGAAAGAAAGCCTTGCATACCCTCTCTCCTCCCAGTCGGCCACCACCTGGTCTTGGAGCTGACCATCCTAGTCAATTCTTTTGTTGTTGTTGAGACAAGGTCTCGCTCTGTCACCCTGGCTAGAGTGCAGTGGCATCATCATAGCTCACTGCAACTTCAAAATCCTGAACTCAAGCGATCCTTCTGCCTCAGCCTCCCCAGTAGCTGGGACTACAGGCACGTGCCACCATGCCCGGCTCATCTTTCTATTTTCTGTAGAGATGGGGTCTCACTGTGTTGCCCAGGCTGGTCTCAAACTCATGGCCTCAAGCAATCCCCCCGCCTTGGCCTCCCAAACTGTTAGGATTACAGGTGTGAGCCACCTCACCCGGCCTGTGGTCAATTCTTTACAACTCATGCTGCAATCATCCACACCCAGACAGAACAGGGGGTCACTCTCCATGTTTATAAACAGTGTCACAACAAAGGCCCTTCTGCCACTTGCATTTTACGCTCAACTGGTCTCTGAGATGTCTGCACGTTGATGAGGACACTGTGGAGTTGACGATGCTACGACTCGGAGACTAAGAAACTTTCCCAGCACTACGAGCTACGAGGAGACAGCCTGGCTCGGCCCCGTCTGTCTGCAGACAGCGTAAGCCCAGGCCTCACAGGGCAGCCCTGACTGGCCCAAGACAGAGTCCACCAGGGCCCCACTGGGAAGTCAACCCCAATCTGAGGCAGCCACATCCGAGCTGGGTTTTCTAAGACAGAAGGTCACCAGGTGAGGGCAAAGGAATATTCTAGAAAATGTCTGGTTTTCAATAACAATGGCAGATAAAGGATGGAATCTTTAAAAAGTCACCCAGGCAAGGTGAGCTTTCAAGACACTTCTTTTTCTATCATTACTGAATTTATTTTTTTATGACAAATATGTAGTATGTTTTTTCTTACCGCTATACTAACAAGGATAGTATGTAATATTTTCATAACCAAGAAAAAAAAACCAGCTCTTTCATTTTAGAAACACAAAGTATGACCCATACACTGGGATCTGCCTCTGGGTTTGCAGAAAGAAGGGTGACGCAGGTGGCAGTGCCTGGGTCCAGGGTCCAGTATCACACCCATTCTAATATTACCATGAGGAAGGTTCCAGCATCGAGGAGCCCTGAAGACAAGAAACCACCTCACTGACAAGGCTTTGCCCCACCTTGTCCTGGAGACCTTGGAATTCCAGTTGGCCCTGACCCCGGAATCCTTTGCAGGGGAGTCCTGGTCCCCACCACCACCCGATCCATCGGTGGCTGCTTCTCCAGGGGGCGTGAACTCGAAGGCCTCTCCCTAAGGAGGCTGGAAGTGGCCCTCGACCACCAGGGGCGTCTCCCCCATGGCCGGAAGGGACTGGGGAGGGAATCCCACGTCCCACGGACCCTGCCTGAGAAGAGCTGCCCTGGGGAGGTCGGCGCCAGCAGGAAGCCAGGCCCAAGTCCACTTCCTGCACTGGCTTCCTGGAAAAGCCAGATAAGGACGAAGAACGGGCCACGTGGTGTGGCAAAGGGGCGGCCGCGGAGCAACGGGAGGAGGGCCGGTGGGCGGGCTGGGCCCCACCTGCAGGCTCCGGCTTTCTCGTTTCAAATGCTTCTGCATGAGGGCCCGAGTGCAGTGAGCCTCAGATGGCGTGAGCGGCCCATGCCTGGGTCACCCTTTACTGTGGAGAAGCCGTGGGTTTTCCTTGGCATGTCTGTTTTCCTTCCCGTGTCCACAGTGGGAATCTGGACCCAGGGGGAGGAGCCACCTGGGGCTGCCTCCCAAATCGCCAGAGAAGGGGCAGGGGTCAGGCTAGCCCTAGAAGGCAAGGATGAAGATGGACGCAGAGTCTAAACCCACTCGTTCTGCAGGAGGGACCCGCCCAGGGACACACAGCAAGGCCCTGGCAAAGCCGCCTAGAGACTGACACCTACTGTCAGCAGGTAACCTGTAGATACACCTTCCATGCTGGTGACAGCCCTTCTCGGGCCACCACCCTGCCCAGCCACCAGCAGCACAGCAGGAGGACCCACAGCCTCCCCAGCCATCTCTGCCAGTCTCCCACCCACAGAGCAGCAGAGGGAACACCTGACACAGACAGGACTGGCTCAGACCCGCTCACAACCCTCCCCAGGTCGGCCACAGAGCCAGGCCTGAGAGGCTCCAGCCACACTGGCCGACACACCCGTTCCTGCCACCTGGCCTTTGCCCCTGCTACTGCCTCCGCCTGGGGTGCCCTTCCCCAGACCTTCCCCTCGCTGGTGGCTGCTAAAACGTCACCTCCCTCAGCCAGGCCCTCCTAATGGCCACCCTCTGCTGCGTGGCTGCTTGTTTCCATGATAGGATGTAGCCAGTCTCTAATTATCTTGTTTATTTATTACCTGTCTCCCCGGCTAGACTGGAAAACTCAAAGTGGGTGTGGACTTTGTCCAGCGCCAAGCACGGGGCCAGGCACACGAGAGGGACTCGGTAAATATTTGCTGAATAAATACACAAGGGCACACCCCACCCAGAGAGGCACGCGGGGCAGGCAAAATACTGGCCCCACCCCACAGGTAAGGAAAGGAGCGGCTCAGATGGGAAGAAGTGGCTTCGGGACAGGGAGCAGCTGGACTCCCAGGCCGAGGCCCTCCAAGGCTGCAATGGCCTGGACCAGTGACCACAGAGTGCTCTTGCCTACATCCTTGTCTCCAAACTGTGCTGGAGACAGAGGTCAGAGGAAGGAGTGGGTCCTCAAAAACTTAAAAGAAGATGCATCAAAGTGCCAAGTGAGACGGGAGAGGGTTGGCCACCCGGTTCATGGGGCGATGGGGCTATCCAGACCTGGGAAAGTCACAAGAGATTCAGGAAAGAGAATTCCTTTCTCTTGGCTTTCTTAGAACATCTGGGGTCTAGTCCTCGGGTCTAGACCCACTGAGGACTAAAGCCAGTGGCTCTTAATTCAGGAAACCTTCCAGGACACTCCACCCCCACTCCTCACCCAGGCCACTCCTCTGACCACAAGGACCTGGAAGTGTGTGTCCTGTCATGTCTTGTCCACTCCTCCAGGAAACTCCCGGAGAGCCAGGACTTAAGGACTCTGGATGTTCAGAAGGCGAGAAAAGACTGAGCGAGTGAGTCCATACTTTGCCCAGGCACTGTTCCTACACGCTGGGTGGGAATATACCGGGGATGAAAACAAAGATCCTGCCTCCACAAAGCTTGACACAGATACGGATCCTTCCAGAATTCTACCCACCCGCGCATACCGACTCTGCTCTCTTGGTATGCAGCAGCGAGGGACGGGCTCTTCTCTGACTCCCTGCAGGATTGAGCAGAAGCCCTCAGGAATCCTCAACTATGACAAACGTGTGGCCACCCCTTGGAGGTCCTCCTGGTTCCAGAATCCTCCAGTGAGTCTAAAACTCGCTTCTCTACCAAGGGCCTTGGTTTCTCTCCCTTAAAAACAGAAGGGCTGGGCGCTGATGGGCCAGGAGGCTCCCAGCTCCGAATTCCTCTGTGTCCCTATCTGTACATGGGGACATCAGCACCCTCTGGCCCAGATCCAGAACTTCCACAACCGTGAACAGCATGGCCCTGGAGAGGCCCAGGCCCCAATTTTTCCTTCTGTGTACTGGGCAGATGCACTTTGTCCATCCCTGGCTCTAAAGGATCCCTTCCCCTGGAACGACACGCAGTGTCACCCAGGGAGAAACAACTCCCCGCTCTGCGCCTGTTTTTCAGCCAAAAAACGAGAGGCATTGCAGGTTGGGCTGCTAACGTTCTAAGCACCTTGCAAGCCCTGAAATTCCCAAAACTGGCTTAGTTTGAGAACTCAGACCAGCTCCCTACTTCCCAGCGCTCCAGCTTCCCAATCTACGAGGTTGGACCAGCCCGGATGCGCTCAGAGCCCCTTCCATGGCCAAGGACTCGCTCTGCTGCGTGTGGCGGGCCCCCTCCCTCTCCGGCCTCAGTTTCCTCACCTGTAAAATGGAAAGACTAAGGAAGGCCAGGCCGTTGTATTATGGATGCACGCGCGTCCCTAAAACCCAGATACAGACGTGGCAGGCCCCGGGAAAGCCACCTGCCGTCTCTGGCCTCAGTTTCCCCGCCTCGGGACGGGGGGCGGGACTCGAGGCTCAGAATGCACGTTCGCCCCGCGCCACCCCAGCCCCCAGCGCCGGCCCTGAAGGCCCCCAAGGGCCGCGCCCCCTGCCTCCCGGTAAGACACCACCATTGCCCTGCCCTCACCATGGTGGCGGCGGGGACCGGGCTCGCCGGCCACTTCCGCCGCTGCTGCAGCTCACGCTCCCGCCTGGCGCCGCCGCGCCGCGCGCCACGAGGCTGAAAAGGAGTGGCAGAGACGCGGGCCAATCAGCGCGGGGATTAAGGGACGGACAACCAATCCGCGAGGAGTAGGGTGGGGCGGGCCGTGATCCCGCCGAGAAGACGAGGAAAAGAGCCGTAAAGTGCCGCGGCTTGTAATGCAAAAGGGGGCGGGGCCACGCGCACTCGGGCAGGGTGCATTGTGGGTGAGGACGCATGCGCGGTGATGCTCCGCCGGCCTCCTGCGCTCCACCGTGTGGGCGAAGCGAGTTAATTCCTTCAGCCTGTGATCGGGAGAGAGAAACGGAGGCTTCGCGGTTGTTGGGACGTTCGTGCTGCCGCCCTTCGGGCCCCTGGGCTCCGATTCTCGTTAGTGTAGTTGGTTGTTTTCCAGGTTGGACTCCTCCCCGCGCCCCTCTGAGCCTCAGTTTGCCCCCTGTAAAATGGGTCATGGGAGTAGCGTCTGCCCCGAAAGGTTGCTTTGAGCTTGAAATGGGTTAAACTGTGTAAAAGCACCTAAAACAGCACCTGGCACGTCACAAAGGATTCAAGACAGGGACGTGCGGCAGGTCTTCGTCGTGCGCCTACTGTGCGCCTGCTTCTGTTCGCAGAAACGAACAAGGCGCGGAACTCCTGGGCTCAGAAGTCCCTCAGCGGCAGACGGCACACGACATGAACAGGCAAATGCGTTCGTTTCCGAAGGCTGCTGTAACACATGCCCACGACCTGGGTGGCTTACAGCAGCAGAGCCTGCTTTTCGCACCGTTCAGGAGACAGAATTCTGCAACCGGGGTGTCGGCGGGGTTGGCTCCCTCTGCAGGCGCTGAGGGAGGCCCTGTTTCGGGTGAGGTCCCGCTCGCGGGTGCCAGGAGGTTAGGACTTGGACGTACCCTTTTAGGGGGTGCTGCTCAGCCCCCTACACCAAGTGTCAGCTGTGACGCCTTTAAGCTTAGACGTTTGTTTGAATAGTTCACTTCCGCGATGTGACCGAGCGTGGCTACAGCCTGAATCCCCAGGAGAGGCTCAGCCGGGTGCCCCTCGGGATTCCGTCCTCGACTGCCCCCTCCCAGCCTCCTGAGTGTGAGCACTGGACTGAGAGCCTTTTCCTACCAAGTCCAGAGTGGGGAACTTCCAGCTGAAGGGCCCTAGGCCTCTCGGGGCTGAACTGGGAAATCCTTGATGCTCAGTTTCTCCATTAAAGATTCTCCCATACCAGGGCTCAGAGGCCGGGGTGGAAGAGGACGGGGACCCACAGGCCCAGCCGCCTCCCACCAGAGGGTTTGGGGCACTAAGATCTTCCCTCCGGGACCTGGTGAGCGGAGAGGGTGCCCAGTTCTGCCCTGAAATTGCTGAGAGGCTCCGGCACGTTCCTCATCTCTCCCAACCAGGGTTACTGTGCAGATCGATCAAATGCAAAACCCGTATGAAGCGCAGAGCACCCAGGAGCCCTGGACCGACACTTGTCCTCCCCGAGGTTTGTGGAATAAAAGCAACACCCAAAAGGAAAGAAGGGAGCCAAGGGGAACCCAGCCTCGCCTGAAGCCAGTTTACCCTGGCCCTTCCCCTACTGTGAGCCCTGCAGTCTTTGTCGTCGCCCAGGGCAGTTTGAGCTGAGTTCTCTATCAAAATTGAAAGAATCCTAACTACAGCGGGTGGCAACAAGGAGAAAAAACACAGAGTTGGGGAACATCAGGTGCACTCGGGGCAGACACTGTAGGGGTGAAACTGGCTGGGTCGGGAGGGGAGCTGAGAAATTCCCCAATTTCTATCTGTCATTGGCTCAGGGCTGCTCGCAGAGAATCTGAATTTCCCCGTCCTCTGGCTGCCTCCACACGCGAGTAGAGTGGGCTCTGGAGGTCCGAGAAAGCGCAGGGAATCTTGCAAGAGGAAGCCACGAGTGCGACACGAAGGGCTGAGGGAATGTGGACCCAGCTGGTGTGGGAGATGACGTCCCTGCTGCCCCGTCCGTGAGGAGGCGTTGCCCACGGAGGGGCAACTCCCCGAGGAGGAGGGCCGCGTGACGCCAGGCACCCAGGGTGATGCCGGTGCTCACGATGAGCCTCACTGAACTCAAGCCCCACCGGGTGGCCCAGACAGGCCGGTGAGTCTGAGACGGGTGCAGGACGTCGGTGGGACGCAACAGCAATAGGCCAGCTGGGCTAGAGGGACGAGGGTGCCCAGCCAAGCCTTGTTTGCCCAGGGCAAAGGCTGCTTGATGTAAACAAAAGAGAGTGGACCCAAGAGGTGTCCCAGTGTCAACATGGCGATGAAAGTAGGAAGAAAAGCGCACGCTGGGGCACCCCTTTCTGACTTTTCCAGACTTTTCTATGTACAAATTCTTCTTTTGCCCAATTGGCAAGCGCCTGTTCGTCATTGAAACCTCTGCTTGCGTGACGCCATGTGGCGGACTGCGCTCACTGCAGTTTTTTGTTTGCCCTTTCAGCGTGACAGCGGCGATCAGAGTTCTCCCTGCCCCGCCATGGCGATTGGTTGCAGGGCCTGCCTGGGCCAGGAAGATTCTCCCCTGCACGGACACTGAGGGCTGAGAGGGAAAAGAGCTCTTTCGGGGTGGGGGGCGTGGGGGTGTGTGAAAGTGAGTTAGTGAAAGTCCAGCGCTATTGGGATCTGTCTTCTGGAAGAAGCTTTCTGCAGAAAGAATCCAACGTAAACAAGACACTGCAGCTACTTGGTGGAAAGGGAGGCATGGTTTGAGCCCCTGGATCCAGCTATACCTGAAGCCATAGCTTTGACTTTCCACTTAGATAAGCCCGGGAAGTTGTTCTTTCCTGATTAATCCACTTGGAATTTGGAATCTGTCCCCAGCAACTGGAAGAACCTGCACCAATGCATACCTGCCCTGTGAACTCTTCCCTAACTGCCCCCATCAAAAGCTACTCATGGCCAGGTGTGGTGGCTCACACCTGTAATCCCAGCACTCTGGGAGGCCGAGGTGGGAGGATCACTTGAGGCCAGGCGTTTGAGACCAGCCTGAGCAACATAGCAAGACCCCATCTCTACAAAAAATAGAAAATGTGACCTTATTTGGACAAAGGGTCTTTTCAGATGTAATTAAGTGAAGGATCTCTGGTTTCTAGATGAGAGCATCTGGGATTAAGGATGGGTCCTAAACCCAGTGACTGGTGTCCTAAGAGAAACACAGAGGTACATTTGAGACACATGGAAGACAGAGGCAGAGATTGGAGTGATGCAGCCACAAGCCCAGGAGTGCCAGGAGCCACCAGAAACTGAAGGAAACAAGGAAGGGTCCTCCCCTGGAGGCTGCAGAGGGAATGTAGCCCTGCCTGTACCTTGGTTTTGGATTTCCAGCCTCCAGGACTGTGAGAGAATCACATTTTGGTTGTTTTAAGATACCAAGCTTGTGGTTATTTGTTACAGCAGCCACAGAGAATATATACACCACCTAAACAAAGTGATGCAGATTAACATCACCATGATAAATGCTGTGGATATCAGGTACCCCTGATATGATGAGAAGAGAAGGGCACTTCACCTCAGTGGTCTTCCCCCAAAACCCACAACCCCGGGCTTACCATGGGAAGAACATCAGCCAGAGACAGACCGGGAGCATTTTGTGGGACAACCAGGCAGTCCTCCCCAAGGCTGCCGAGATCGTGAGCAACTGGTAAAGGTGTCACAGATCAGAGCAGACTGAAGAGATGTGACAAGTAAATGCAGTGGGGGACCCTGGGGATCCTCAACCAGAGAGAAGACATGAACAGAAGATCTGGTGACATCCAAAGAACATCAGGAGGTTCATTAATAGCAATGTACCAATGTCAGTTACTTAGTTGTGACAAACGTGCCCTGATAATGTAAGATGTTCATATTGGAGGGGACCCTCTGGACAATCTTTGCAACTTTTCTATAAATCTGAACTTATGCCACTATAAAAAGCTTATTTTTAAAAATCGGGCTGGGTGCAGTGGCTCACACCTGTAGTCCCAGCACTTTGGGAGGCTGAGGCAGGAGGCAGCAGGATCGCTTGAGGTCAGGAGTTCAATACCAACCTGGGCGACACAAAGAGCCCCTATCTCTATAGAAAATAGAAAAATCAGCCAGGCATGGTGATGTGCACCTGTGGTCCGAGCTACTCGGGAAGCTGAGCCCAGGAGTTCAAGGCTGCAGTGAGCTATGGTTGTGCAAAGACTGCACTTCAGCCTGGGTGACAGAGCAAGACCCTGTCTCTTAAAAAAGTCAAATAAAATTTAAAAAATTTTTAAAAATCACATGACACATATACTACATGTAAGATGTTAATGTTATGCTAGAGATGCATTGTACAAAATAATTTTGAAGGGGTGGAGAGGGAGGGAGAAGGGAGGGGGAGCGGAGGGAGGAGGGGAAGGGAGACAGGTGTGCTCACGCGGGCTGAGGGCTTAAAGCTGCCAGGTCCTGTGTGTTCCACTTTATGGTCACTCCTGCCTTGAATGTTGGTATTGAACCTGTGAGATATATGCAGGGTTCTCCTCCATGTGATAGGTGGGGAAACCAAGGCACCACATATGTGTTCCCTATTATGCCAGGCTCTGAGCATCAGATGCTCCCAAGGAATAAGGACCACCACGTGGAACATTGAAGGCCAGCTCAGGCTATGAGGACGCTAAGATTTCTTCTCTTCTCTTCTTTTGGCTTTTACTGCTGTTTTCAACTGCAAGTGGAAACCCCTCCTTACAAAGTTCACAGCTCCTGACAACTGCCAAAGTCCACCTGGCAAAAGACGAGAAAATTGCTAGAAAACTGTACGCAGCACACTCTTTCAACCATCAAAGTACGCTCTTGCATACAATGGATCATAAACAGGATGTTTTTCCTATAAGGGATCAAAATGCAAGTTCTTTTTTGAACATTATGGATAGGTAAAATATGACCGTGGATTATAAAAAGATGTAACATCATTGTTACATTCCTAACTGGAATTAGTATGTCTGTTTTGGTATTTTATGCTGTGTTTTAACACTTTGTATTACTTAAGTTATTTTGCTTTGGATAAAAATGGCTCAAGGCTGAGCGAGGTGGCTTGAGCGCCTGTAATCCCAGCACTTTGGGAGGCTGAGGCGGGAAGATCGCTTGAGGCCAAGAGTTCAAGACCAGCCTCAGCATGAGTGAGACCCCATCTCTACAAAAAAAAGAAAAAGAAAAAATTAGCAGGGTGTCGTGGCACGCGCTGTAGTCCCAGCTACTCGGGAGGCTGAGGCAGGAGGATCACTTGAGCCCAGGAGTTGGAGGTTGCAGTGAGCTATGATGACAGTAGCCCAGGAGACAGAGCAAGACCCTGTCTCAAAGGCTCAAGTAGAAAAGTGGTCCCATTCATTTTAAGATTGTACAAACTGTAAATAAAATGTGTATATTGAATTGTCTTTCAGACAAAAACAATTAAAAAAAATTTTTTTTTGTAGACATGGGCAGGGGTCTCACTCTGTTGCCCAGGCTGGTCTCAAACTCCTGGCCTCAAGCGATCCTCCTACCTCAGCCTCCCAAAGTGCTGGGATTACAGGTGTGAGCCACTGTGCCTGGCCAAAAAAAAAAAAAAAAAAAAATGTTTTTAAGGAGCTGAGGGTAATATGCTTTTCTGCTGGCCTTAGTGAATAGATTTCATGCCTCCAAACATCTCTGTATAGAGTCTTCAGGATGTAGGCAGAGCTGTGCTACCTCAGAATTGTGGTCATTGGATCATCTCTGTAAAGTTTCCCTTCCTATCCCTCTCCCAGCCTGGTTTGCTGATCTGACTCGTCTCCCTGCCCCCTTTGGGGACCCTCTATAGAGGCTGGGGCCCAGAGAAGGCATGGAGTGAGTTTTCCCCAAGATCTTCCACGAGTCTCTTTTCTGAGAAGCTGGAAACCCAGACACCCTTAGGGGTCAAGGCCTCGCTGATGAAGGCAGTGACTGTGTCCCCCTCCCATCCGGGGGACCTAGAGCCTCACATGAGCCTTTCTGATCACTGGCCACCTGACCTGAAACAAAGTACCATTTGTACCTTGGCCAGTACGTTCCTGGAGTGCAGGGAACCAAAGAGCAGACTTTCGTTTAGGGGGAGGGGGGCCTTGCCCTTCCCCTTGTCTGTTTTCAAGTCCCAGAGTAAGAAGAAGCAGAGGGTCCCCAAGGGTGGCGTGCGGAAGCTCATCCACCGGCCCCTGTGCACCCCGTGGGCCCGTGGAAGTTTCTTGGGTGGCCACAGGGCCTGCTGCATCCCTGCCCCTCGCGCATTTATTGAGCGGCTACTGTGTGCTGGTACAGTTACAGGGAAATAAAACACAGCCTCTATGTTCTCAGTTCTCTCTACTGTGGGTTGGGCAGGGGAGAGGTGGGGAGGGAGCAGATCCTCCAAGGGGCCTGACCAAGGCACAATATGGGCAGCCATCAAAAGCACCTCCTAGCCCAGTCTTCTAGCCTGAGCTCCCCGAGGGCCTTACATGTCTCAAGATACCACCTGGAGAAAAAAGACACATTCATCTATTGATTGATTCATTGATGACAGGGTCTTGCTCTGTTGTCCAGGCTGGAGTACAATGGCATGATCATAGCTCACTGCGGCCTCAAACTCCTGGGCTCAAGCGATCCTCCTGCCTCAGCCTCCCGAGTAGCTGGGACTACAGGTGCCTGCCACCACGCCTGGCTAATTTTTAAAATTTTTTGCAGAGACAGGGTCTTTCCATGTTGCCCAGGCTGAAACTCCTGGCCTCAAGGGATCCTCCCACCTTGGCCTCCCAAAGTGCTGGGATTACAGGTGGGAGCCACCACACCAAGCCCCAAATTCAGATGTTGAAACTTAATCCCCCAATGTGATAGTATTAAGATGTGAGGCCTTTTGGGAAATTAAGTCATGAGGGCTCCACCCTCATGAAGGGGATGGGTGCCCTTATAAAAGTTTGAAGGGAGCATGTTTCCCCTCCTCTCAGGTGAGGACATATAGAAGGTGCAATCTATACTGGGTGTGGTGGCTCACACCTGTAATCCCAACTACTGGGGAGGCTGAAAAGGGAGGATCACTTGAGACCAGGAGTTTGAGACCAGCCTGGGCAATATAGCAAGACCCCATCTCTAAAAAAAAGTTTTAAAAATTAGCCAGGCATGGTGACATGTGCCTGTAGTCCCAGCTACTCAAGAGGCTGAGGTAGGAGGATCACCTGACTGCATTCCTCCAGCCTGGACAACAGAGAGGTACCCTATCCCTAAAAGGAAAAAAAAAAGTACCATCTGTGAAGAACAGGCAATCATGAGACATTGAATCTGCTGGTGCCTTGATCCTGGACTTCCCAGCTTCTAGAACTGTGAGCAATAAGTTTTTATTGTTTATAAACTTCCCAGCCTAAGGTATTTTGTTATAGCAGACAAAATAAAGTGAGACAGGCAGTGACACCTGTCAGGAGTATTAGGAGGCTGCATGGAGGGAAGAGGGGGTGTAGAAGGGACTAAATATACTACGGGTTTGCTGACTGACTACGCAAACATCATGCTCATTTTTCTATATGTAAACACACAGGCCCATTCCGTTAAAAAAACAAGAACAAAAATGCCCTATGAAGACAGTCTGTGTGACAACATTATTATCTATGGTAATACTCGTATTTTAGACTTTGCCACTGGGGCCCCAGCATTCTTTAATCCCCATTTTACAGATGAGGAAACTGAGGCTCAGGAGTGGGGAAATAACTCATTTGAGGGCACACGAGCACGCCAAAAGCCAGGCAGAATTTGAACCCAGGCCAGCTGCCTGCAAACCACCATACTCACTGCCCTTCACTCTCTCCCTAAGAAAATTGTATAAAAATTTTAAAAGGAACAATTCTTTACAAATGAAACCTTTTTTTTAAACTCTAGGAAAGAAGATGTGGTACCCAAGTTCATTACATTGTACCAAAGTCTATTTCCGAGGTTTGACAGTGGTCTAGTAAGATAAACCATTTCACTGGGGGAAGCTGATTGAAGGGTTCGTGAAAGGTCTGTACTAATTTTGCAACCTTGTGTCAGTCTTAAAATATTTCAGAATAAAAAGTTACAAAACTCTAGTGGCCAAAAGAATAGAAAGCAAGGTTTTGAGGAGATGCTTGTACTCTCATGTTTAAAGCAGCACCATTCACGGTAGCCAAAAGGGAGAAGCAACCCAAGCGTCCATCAGTGGATCAGTGGGCAAACAAGATGTGGTCTCATCCATACAATGGAATATTATTCAGCTTTACAAAGGAAAGGGGATTCTGACACATGCTCCAACATGGATGAACCTTGAGAACATTTTATGCTAAGAGAAATAAGCCAGTCCCAAGAAGATAAATACTGTATGATTCCACTTATATGAGGTTCCCGGATAAGTCAAAATCATAGAGACAGTAAGTAGACTGGTAGGTGCCAGGGGCTGCAGGAGGGGGAGATGGGGAGTTGGTGTTTAATGGGGACAGAGTTTTTGTTTGGGAAGATGAACAAATTCTGGAGATGGATGGTGGTGATGGTTGCAGAACAGTGTGCATTTACTAATGGGATAAGATGGTAAATTTTACGTTATTTTAGAAACAGGGTCTTGCTCTGTCGCCCAGGCTGGAGGGCAGTGGCGTCATCATAGCTCACTGCAGCCTAGGACTCCTGGGCTCAAGCGATCCTCCTGCCTCAGCCTCCCGAGTAGCTGGGACGATAGGCCTGCACCACCACACCTGACTAATTTTTTAAAAATTATTATTTGTAGAGATGGGGTTTCACTTTGTTGCCCGGGCTGGTCTTTAACTCCTGGGCTCAAGGGATCCTCCTGCCTTGGCCTCCCAAAGTGCTGGGATTACAGTCGTGAGCCACCTTGCCCAGTCCCCCATTGAAACCATTTTAACCTGTGCAATTCAGCGGCATTAAATGCATTCATGATGCTGCAAAACTATCACCTCTATCTTGTTTCAGAGAATTTTCATCCCCCAAAAGGAGTGATGCCCCATGAGCAGTCACACCCCATTCCCTCGCCCCAGCCCCGGGTAACACCAATCTCCTCTGTCTGTATGGATTTGCCTGTTCTGGACGTTTCATATGAATAGGATCATGCAAGATGTGGCCTTTTATGTCTGGCTCTTTCACTCAGCATCATGTTTTCAAGGTTCATCCACGTTGTAGCCCGTGTCAGTGCTTCATCCATTTTTATGACTGAATAATATTCTACGGTGTGACTCAGCCACAATTTGCTTACCTATTCATTGCCAGATATTTGGTTTTTTTCAACCTATTGGCTATTGTGAATAGTGCTGTCATGAATGTTGATGTACAAGTATTTGAATGTCTGTTTTCAATTCTTTGAGGCACATACGTAGGAGTAGAAGTGCTAGATCCTAAGTAACTCTATGTTTAATTTCTACAGGAACTGCCAAACTTTTCCATAGCTGCTGCACCACTTTATTGCACTTGACCTTCCAATTTTTCAATGTATCCATCTTCCATTTATTTATTTGTTTACTTTTTTAGAGATGGGGTTTCACTGTGTGGCCCAGGCTGGACTCCTGGGCTCAAGTGATCCTCCCGCCTCAGCCTCCAGACTAGCTGGGACTACATGCCTGTGCCACTATGCCCAGTTTTTAATTTTTTTAGAGCGCTCCATTCTGCCCTGCCGCCCTCTTGCAATTCATGTAACTCTGCTCCTTTGCATCGCTGGTTACACTGTTGCAGAGTACCCCTGAACTTGCATCTTGGTGAGAATTTTTTGATTGGGACTGTCCTCGGCTGAGGATGTGCCCATTTACTTCCAGTTCCAAATCCCAGCCCCACCTGTGTGTGACCTGGGGCAAGTGACTTAGCTGCTCTGAGCTTCTGTGTCCTCACTTTGCAAACTGGGTTAAAAATAGTCCCTCCAAGCTGTGCGAGGTAGCACCTGTAGTCCCAGCTACTCGGGAGGCCGAGGTAGGAGGATCACTTGAGCCCCGGGAGTTCGAGACCAGCCTGGGCGACATCGAGAGACCCTGTCTAAAAAATAAATAAAATTAAAAAAGAAAAGAGTGTCTCCTTCCAAGTTTTGTGAGGTTAAAAAGGAGAACACAAGTTGAAGTGTTTAGAACAGGGTGGGTGCATGGTCAGGGCTACCAGTGAACATTAGTCTTTATCGCCAGTCACGCGGGGCAGCAGTGCGTGACTCAGTTTCTCCCCATCACTGCTGGCTCTGGGTGTTTTGGCCCCCCACTTTTTCTCCCGGCGCAACAGGGGAAATTGAAATCTGCTGTGGCTCGCCTCCCTCCACATCCCCACATCCAGCAGTGCGTGTTCTCCACGCCAGGCACATGTTCCCTATTTGGGTTATAAGAACTGACTCTGGGTGAGTGTTTTGGTCTGTTCTCTTCTCCCACTTGGCTTGGGTCTGGCTCCCACAGCCGGCTCAGGCCGGCTCTCAGATTTTCTGAATTCTACCTGAAGCTGCCAAAGACCAAAATAGCCACTGAGCATGTGACCTTGGGCCAGCACTTGCAAACAGAACTTGGGGCAGTCCAGAGAACTCTGCCCTGGACGTTGGGGGCTGGGGGTGGAGACGTTCCTTCCACAGCACCCTGACAAATGGGAGGCAAGGCAGCTTGGAAGGAGATGTCGGTGACCCAAGTCCAAGGTCCAGCCTTGTCTCTGAGGACACAGACAGAAACTCAACTTTGTTTTTCTGGCTGTTTTTGAAGGAATTCTGGCCTCTGATGAATGTTGGCAGGGGACCTACCGTGTGCCAGGGGACATGCCGGGCACTGGGATGTAGAACTAACAGAGAAATACTTCCTGCTCTGTGAGTTCTAATCACTACATCAGAGAAAATGGGGTAATCAACCAGAAAAGCAGTAACTATAAAGGAATGATTTCTGAGCTTCACTGATAGGATGGGGATGGAACAAGGAGATGACATGGACCCACTGGGGGGTAGGGGTATGGTAATTTCAGCCAGGGAGAGCAAGAAGGAACCCCCAGGCTGGTCTGGAACTCCTGGGCTCAAGTGATCCTTAGCTGGGGGAACAGACCCCCAGGGGAGTTGATGGGGGGGGTGGGAAGGACCCCTCAGAGCAGGTGACAGCCAGGTAGGGAGGAGGGCCTCTAGGAGGAGGCCTGAGGAGGAGAAGCAGCCAGACTTGTGGGTACCGTGGGGCATGTTCCAGGCAGAGGGAACAGCAAGTGCAAAGGCCCTGCCCTGTTAGCCTCCTACTAGCAACGTGGGGGCCTGCAGAGAACCTTCTGGCACCACCCAAATGTGTCACAGTGTTTTCCTTTTTTTATTCTGTCCCTCCCTGCAGCCTCCTAGCCTGAATGCTGCTTCTGTGACCCCTGGAGGCTCTAGTTGAGTGACCTCAGACAACTGGCCTTCTGATCTGTGCCTCAGTCTCCTTATCTGGAAAACGGGGTGAATTGGACTGGCCCAGTGGCTCATACCTGTAATCCCAGCACTTTGGGAGGCCACGGTGGAAGGATCACTTGAGGCTGGGAGTTTCTGAGCAGCCTGGGCAACACAGCAAGACCCCGTCTCTACAAAAAATAGAAAAAAATGAGCTGGGCGTGGTGGCGGGCGCCTGTAGTCCCATCTGCTGGGCAGGCTGAGGCAGGAGGATCGCTGGAGCCCAGGAGTTTGAGGCTGCAGTGAGCTGTGATCGTGCCACTGCACTCCAGCCTGAGCGACAGAGCAGAGACCCTTTCTCAAAAAAAAAAAAAAAAAAAAAAAACCCCAAGAAGAAAAAAACTGGGTGAAACGAGCGATTTATGAATACTTGTGAAATAAATGGCTAGTTAGTCCCCCCTCCGCCTGAGTGCCTGGCTCAGTGCAAGTGAGTGGCCACAGCCTACGGCTGCCGTCCCCAATCCTGGGGCTGCGGCCAGGTCCCCGTCCTATTAGGAACCAGACCGCACAGCAGGGGGTGAGTGGTGCAGGGCAGCTTCATCTGTATTTCAGCCGCTCCCGCATGGGCGTCTACGCTCAGCCTGCTGTCAGATCGGCTTAGATCCTCGCAGGAGCACGCACCCTGCTGCAAGCTGCGCACGCGAGGGATCTGGGTTGCGCGCTCCCTGTTAGAATGTAACGCCTGGTGACCGAAGCGGAGCTGAGGCGGTGATACTGGCGTTGGGGAGCGGCTGCAAATACAGATTATCATTAGCAGAGGTTTGGCTGCACGATAAATGTGATGTGCTTGAATCATCCCGAAGCCATCCCCCCCTGCCCCCAGCTCTGGAAAAATTGTCTTCCATGAAACCGGTCCCTGGTGCCAAAAAGGTTGGGGACGGCTGCCCTACGGGGACGAACCGTCCCATCTCACAGTTAGGAACACTGAGGCTGGCGGGGCGGGGGCGGGGCGCTCCGGGACCAGGCGCGGGGTGCGGGGCGCGGGGGGGCGCGGGGGGGCGCGGCGCGGGGGCGCGCACGCTGCGCCTGGGGCCCGGGGCGCGCACGCCGAGCGGCCTGGCGGGGGCGGGGCCGGGGCGGGGCGGGGCGGCGCGGGGCCGGGGGCGGCGGCGGCCGACGCGCCAGTGCGAGGCGGAGCGGGTCCGAGGCGCAGCCCGAGCCCGCCATGGAGCAGCCCAGGAAGGCGGTGGTGGTGACGGGTACGCGGGCTGCGCGCCGATGGCGGCCGCGGGGGCAGCGGCGGGGACGGGGCGGGCCGGGCGGCTCCGGGCGGGCGGAGCAGGTGCTAGAAGTAGCCCCAGGTTCGGGAGCTGTCATCGCCTGCGGGAGCCCTGCTCGTCCCCGCTACCCAGAAAGTGGAGGAGGAGGCGCCTGTGTGGTCCGAGGGTCGGGAGTCGGGGCAGGCAGGACGTGGGGGACCCGAGCCAGTGCCCGCGTGGAGCAGGCCCCTCTGGCGCTCGTCCTTGCCTGAGAGGGGACGTGACCCTCCGGGCACCTACCTGCTCTGTCTGCCCGGCCGGGGCTGAGCGGACCCCGCCTCCCTCCTGGAGATCGGGCCTGTCCCCCCCCCCTCCGCCGCCCCAGGGGACAAAGGCCGATTTGCGGGCAGGAAGTGTCCCGGTGACAAATGAACCTCCCAGCCACTGCTCCCCGCGCCCTGCGCTAACGGGGGGCTGCTCCCCCGGGGCACGGGCAGGGACAGGTGGGGGTCCGGGGACCTCTGGCGCTGGTCCGCTCTCCGCGCTGTCCCTTGGACTGTCTTCGCCGGAAACCTTTTGTGCCTGGGCTGTTCGTTAGTGAGCCCGGCCCCCGCTGTCACCGACTCCCCCGAAACCGACTAACTGTTCCTCCTCCCTGAGACTCCGCCTAGGGGCCACGTGGCATGTCAACTTCCGCTGGGGCCTCGGAGTGGGGGTCATTTTGACCTGCAGTCTGGAGGGGTCAGGGTGGGAAATCCAGCCAAGGTTCAAACAGGTGTTTTGCGACTGTTGAAGGGAAGTTGGGGCTGGGCCTGGATATCCTGGGAATGTGGAAGAAGCCACGCGCCTGCCTAGCAGGTGCGAATAATTGAGGGGAGGGTCACTGTCCCCCCAGCCTTCCTCTATCTGGTTATTTATTATTCCAGCGCTTCTTGCGTGAGCTCGTTACATCGTCACCGTGTCCTTTTTGCAGAAAGGGAAACTGAGGCTCATAGAGGTCACCTAGTTTGTAAGTGACTGAGCTGGGACTCAAACTTCAGCTGTGCAGAAGGAGCAGGCAGGGAGGTTCCCTCCTGAGCTGCGGCATCTACCTGCTTCCCCAGGACACAGCATTCCTCCCATAGCGTTGATGTCACATGAGATCCCTGGCTCAGCTGGACTGTTTTTCAGGCAGCGCGACTCAGTGATTAGAAGAGGGAGGCTAAGGCCATGGACTCTCCAGGTCTGGGTTTGAACCCCAGCTCTTCCACCTTCTCACTGTGTGACCTTGGACAGCTGGCTTTACTTCTCTGTGCCTCAGTCCCTGCTCCTGTAAATTGGGCCCAGGGAACACCGTTGCCTGAAAGAGGATGCTGTGAGGCTGAACCTCAGCATATCTTCCCAGGCGACTATCTTGGCTTGGAAAGGGGGCCTGGAGTTTGAGCTAGCAGGGAGGAGGGTGGTGGGATGGTGTCTGGACACCCTGGCCTGGGAGAGACCCATACACAGCCCTTGAGCACCGCTCCTCATTCAGTGGTGATTCATGGAGCATCTACACCCCTCCAGAGTTGGGGGAGAGAGGCCCCACATAAAGACAATGAGAAAATAATTCTGGATTGGGCCACAAATAGTGAGGAAATTGAGAAAGGAACAGGCCAGTCTTGTCTGTGCAAAAGAAGCCACTTCTTCCTTGCTAGGCATGAGAATCAAGCCCCCCAGAGCTTCGGACCAGCCCCCCAACACTCTTGCAGGTGGCAGTTGCTCCCAGAAGATTCCTGCTGCTTCTCCCAGGTGGAGTTAGTGGCCTGGCCTGGGGCAGGCTGGGTAGGACCACTCTGCAATAACATGTTGCTTTTACTGTTTTTTTCAGGGTTTGGTCCTTTTGGGGAACACACTGTGAACGCCAGTTGGATTGCAGTTCAGGTAACGCAGATCTGGAGGGTAGGAGTCAGGCTTGGAGCCGGGCTTCCCCCAGAAAATTATGGCACCAAAAAAGGTTTCCTCCTATGAAATATTTATGTCTGATACATGCATCTTCTCGCTTATGTTCATTGGGCACTTGTTTGCAGCGCAGTGCTCTGAATTCTCCCAACAACCCCTGCATGATAGGTGCAATTATTCTTGTACCCACTTTACAGATGACAAAACTGAGGCCTGCAGGAGTGATGAAGGGAGTTCTCTGCAGTCACACAGCGCAGAAACAGGAGTGGCATTGCTTCTGAAGTGCCCCATGCCCCGGCTAGTGGCTACAGATCTGGGACGGGGAGGGCCCAGGAGTGGATATAAATGTTGCATTTCCAGGACACAGTTGCTTAAGTGGGAGGCTCCCACTTTAACCTAGAATCATCTGAATATGGGATCTTTCTCCTTTTTGTCAAAAATCTTTTCCATTTACTCAAACACAAACTGTGACTCAAGTTGGTTCCCAAATGGCCAACCTGAGAGTTCTCCGGTGTGTTTTAGGCAGGTGCTTCCCAGTTTGGGAGGAACCAGGCAGGGATATTGGAGAGGGGTGTCTTTACCTTGTAGGAGCGGGTGCTGTGACCCTCGCTGTCACCTCCAGGCAGCTGGGGGAGGAAAAGTTTGCATATTGGGGGCAGGAAAGTGTTGTCTTTCCTGGTGTCATGAGCAGGGTGTCAGTCTGCAAAGCCCTTCCTACTTTCTTTGCCAGATGGGGCATTTGGAGGACCAGACTGGGGAACAATGAGCAGAGAGAAAGGGGAATGTTTTCTCCTTATATAAATCAGATCGGCAGAGACCGCAGCCAAACTCGTGTTAATCCTAGCCCATTAGCTGCCTGATTTAAAGTATCCCTGCTTCTCACTCCAGAGTCCTGGATTTGGAGAGAAATCCAACTTGAACCTCAATGTGACAATCCCCAGCTGGCCCTCCCCCAAAGCCCCACTTTTTTATCGTCCCAACTCCAGAGCTCAAAGTCTTAGCTGTTTCCTTTTTTTTTTTTCCACCCACTTTGCGAGCGGGACAGAGGGCTGGGATCCCGGGACCCTGCAGATGGGAGCGTGTCCGAGGCCCTGCCTGTGCACCCGCTCCCTGGAGCCCCAGACAAAAAGGAACAGCGTGTTTCTGAAGACGTGTGTGTCTGGCTTTGTGCGAGTTTCAGACAGGAGCCTTCACGGGGCTGAGTGGACACAAAGCCAAGTGTCTGAATTCCTGGGCCCCAGACACTGTGATCTGCATCTAAATAGAAGAAAAATCAATTAAACAATCTTTGGAAATCCCTCCAAGCTTTGGGGCTCAGATGGTTGAAGATGGCAGCTTTTCATTCTGTGGCCAGGGAGGAAATATCCCTTCTACTTGGTCCTCATCTCTCCAGACCTGAAGTTTCCACTTTCCATTTTCTTCCTGAAATTTATGAAACAAGAAGAGAGGCTTCTCCACGGTCCCCCAGCTAAAAAGATGCCAACCTTCTCAGATCTGATTGTTTCCCTTTTTAAGAAAAAAAACCCCAAACAAACTGGAGTCCAGCTTGTGTACACTGAGTGCACCTGTCTGTATAATCAATGAAATCTTACACCTGTGCACCCCCAAGTCTGGATCAAGATCTCGAACATTCCCTGGTTCTTCCTAATTCATTCACAGAAGCCCCTTGAGGCCCCTTCCCAGGTACTGTCCCCTGAGATGTAAACTTCTCTGCTGACTTTTTCGCCATGTCGGTGAGTTTTGCCTGTTCTAGAACTTGGCAGAGATGGAGTCACACGGTGAGCTGGCTTTTGGGTTCTGCATCTTCTGTGCGGCTCGGCATCTGTGAGGTCCCCTGTGGAGTTCCCGGAGCTGCCGTTGGCTCTTTCTTGTTGCCCTGGATAAAAGCAGATTTTGCTTGTTAAAAAGGTGTCACCTCCGGATGGGTGGAATCCATCCCTCAAAAAAATATGCCTTGGGGTGTTCTTGGTGTAATGCTGAGACAATCGCAGGCAACGGTGGATGTCTGTCACCTCCACCTGAAGATGTGTGTTTTGTTCTGTGGCATGAGCAGCAGTTGCTTCCTGCCACAACTGATTTTTCAGAAGCCCAGGTGTTGCCATCTGTAGAAGGAACCCCTCCTTCTCCCACAGGGACCCGATAACTACTTCTCTCTGTCTCTCCCCCCATCTCTGTGTCTCTCTCTCTCTTCACCTCTGTCTCTCTCTGTCTCCCTGTCTCTGTCTCTGTCTTCTGATCTTCCTTCTTCATGCCCTGGGTGAACCCGTGTCCCAGCACAGAGTGAACTGTTTCCCACCAGCCACATTCAGGAGGTGGGAGTTGTGCAGGTCGGGGACAGAGGAGAGACCCCCCTTTCATTTTTCCCTGGGTGGTGGCTTCCCCCAGCATCTGTCGTAGGAGGCACCACGTCTTCTGTGTGTCTTGTTACCCCCCAGGACTCGGGAGGTGGGCTGGGACGCTGGCCTCACTCAGGTGGGTGTCAAGGGCTGGGGAGCCCCTGGGCTTGGGGCCGCTTGGAGCATCCCCTGCCCAACCAGGGTGAGGAGGAGCCGGGTCACAGAACGTGGAGACATCACGGGACAATTACTGCTGCAGTGAGTCTAGACAGACCTGCTAAGGATATTACCAGGGAACAAAGAGGGTCTTTGTCGTGGGGTCAAGGGAAACGGTCAGATGTGGCTGCGCGGCGGGGTCTTGTCAGGTAGACAGGGTGTAGACAATGCAGTGTCTGGGGCGCCTGAGCCCCGTTCTTTCACGGTATGTGCTTGGGGAACAGCGGGCGAGGCTGGCTGCACTTGCTGCAAAATGTGGTGGGACTTGGGGTTCCCTGCCCCCCTCCTCCCCAAGGAGAACCATCCAGCCCTCTTGGGACAGAACGTCTTCAGACGCAAAGAATTTATCCAGATTACCAGCCACACACTTCCTCATAGCTCCGGATGAACTTTATGGCTGTCCCCCCGCCATACATTACCCTTTATAAAATTGAGGAATAACTTACATAAAGCAACGTGTATGGACCTTAAGTTTGCCCATCACTTTGGTGAAAAGTTTTTAGGCCTGTGCCACTGATACCTTGATTGAGATAGAGGACATTTCCAGAATGTTCCCTGGGGCACCCCCTCCCCCATCACTCCTCATCCTGCCCCAGGGGCAGCTGCTGTCCCGGGCTCGGTCACCGCAGATGAGCTTTGCCTGGTCTCGCACTGGGTATGGACCAAATGGCACAGCCTCTGGGTCCCCTGTGTGTCCACTGCTTTGGCTCAGCCTGTGTTGGTGCAGGGGCGGCTGTTCTTTTCCCTGCTGCGTGTCATTCCACCAGGTGGACACACCACATTGAGTCACCCCATCTCCCATGCACAGGAGTTTGGGGGGTTCCCAGGTTTGTCACTAAGAATTAAGCAGCAGGGATGCTCCCAAGCAGCCCTTGGCAAACACGTGGATTTCTCCCTTGGGATCGCTGGCCATGGTGTGTGTGTATCATTGATAGTGGCTTTCTTTTCTTTTCTTTTTTTTTTTTGAGACAGGTTCTTGGTCTGTTGCACAGGCTAGAGTGCGGTGGCCCCATCATAGCTCACTGCAGCCTCCCTGGCTTAAGGGATCCTCCTGCCTCAGCCTCCTGAGTAGCTGGAACTACAGACACGCACCACCACACGTGGCTAATTTTTAAATTTTTTTGAGAAACAGGGTCTCGCTATGTTGCCCAGGCTGGTCTCAAACTCCTGGCCTCAAGCACCCCTCCCACCTCAGCCTCCCAAAGTGCTGGGACTACAGGCATGAGCCACCACACCCAGCCGATGATGGTTTTCTTAGTTTAAATTTTTTCCCCCACTTGCGGGGAGGGGGGTTGGGGAAAAGTGGGGATCCAGAGACTCAAAGGTTAGGACAAGAAGGTGACTCACTCCGTGTCTTCCCTGAAATGCCAGCTCATTTTCTATCACTAAGAATTGATGTGTAGCGAGGTGCAGTGCTGCACAACTGCTGTCCCAGCTACTTGGAAGGCTGAGGCGGGAGGATCACTGCAGCTCAAGACTTTGAGTCCAGTCTGGGCAAAATAGCATGACCCCATCTCTTAAAAAAAAAAAAAAAAGACTTATTTTACATTATATCACATTGACACAATTCCAGCTTATGTGTTGCGTTCAGTTGTCCCATGTCTCTTTAACCTCCTGTGGTCTGCAGGGTTCCTCAGTCTTTCCTCGTGTCTCAGGGCATTGACAGGTTTGGTGAGAAATTGCTCAGTCATTTTGTAGAATGTCCCTCAAGGTGGGTTTGTCTGACGTTGCCTCGTGTTTAGACCGAGGTGGTGCGTTTCGGGCGGAGCAATGTTGTGTTCTTCTCTGTGTGTCGTATCAGGAGACACCAGATGTTGTGTCTCATTACTGGTGCCACCGACCTTGATTTCTTGCTTCAAGTGAGGTCTAGTGGATTTCTCTCTGCAAAGCTACTATGTATTTAAAAATTATCCTGGCTGGGTGCGGTGGCTCACCCCTGTAATCCCAGCACTGTGGGAGGCTGTGGTGGGAGGATCGCTTGAGGTCAGGACTTTGAGACCAGCCTGAGCAAGAGCGAGACCCCATCTCTTACCAAAAATAGAAAAAATTAGCCGGGCATGGTGGTGCGCGCCTGTAGTCCCAGCTACTCAGGAGGCTGAGACAAGAGGATCACTTGAGCCCAGGAGTTGGACGTTGCAGTGAGCTATGATGACGCCACTGCACTCCAGCCTGGGCGACAGAGCAAGACTCTATCTCAAAACAATAAAAAAAATAGGTACCGTAAAACAGGCGCACTGCACGGGAGGCCCAGGTGGGAGGATTGCTTGAGGCCAGGAGTTCGAGACCACCCTGGGCAACATAGTGAGACCTTGTCTTTAAAAATAAATAAATAAATAAAAATTAAAAAGTATCCTGTGGAGAGATACTTTGCGACCATATAAGTGCTTCCTCAGAGTTCCAGCTACTTTTTATTTTATTTAATTAATTTATTTATTTATTTATTGAGACAGAGTCTCGCTCTGTTGCCCAGGCTGCAGTGCAGTGGCGTGATCATAGCTCACTGCAGCCTCCAACTCCTGGGCTCAAGCCATCCTCCTGCCTCAGCCTCCCGAGTAGCAGGGACTACAGGCACGTGCCACCACCATACCCGGCTAATCTTTCTATTTTTTGTAGAGACCGGGTCTTGCTCTTGTTCAAGCTGGTCTTGAACTCGTGGCCTCAAGCGATCCTCCCACCTTGGCCTCTCAAAGTGCTGGGATTACAGGCGTGAGTCGCCGCGCCCAGCCTCCTTCCACACTTTTTATTTGTCATTCTACTGTAAGGAGTTTATTTGTATCAGTGTGGACTCCTGGGTGCTCACAATCCTCGATAGTTATAACCTCTTACTCTTTCTTCATTTCCGTGCTCAAATTGTCCCCGATTTGGCCAGCGACAGCTCCCTCAAACTGGCTTCCATGTCCTTTTGCAATATCCCATTGTTATTCCTTTTTGGTTCCAGCTGCAGTTTGCATAAATCAACTTTGAATTTTGGAATAATTTTAGATTAAAGGAAAAATGACAAACCTAATGCAAACTGTTCTTGTATACCCCTTGCTTAGTTTACCCTTTTATTTATTTTAAAATTTAATAGACAGTTTTTCACCTTACAGACACATTGTTAAGAAAATCACCCCCTATTGTTAAGATCCTACCTAGGCGTGGCATTTGTCAAAAAGGAGAAACCAGCGGTGATCTATGACTGTTAACTAAACTCCAGACTTGATTCATATTTCCCCAGTTTTCCCATTAATGCCCTTTTCTTGTTTGTTCCAGAATCCTATGCAGGAGCCCACATTGCATTTAACAAGGCATCTTTTAAAATTTTTTTTCTGATTCCTACCTGAGCGTTGGATGTCAGATGCCTTGTATCCTCTTTGTAAATATTGAGATATATTCTGTGAGGCTGTGAACACGTTGAAAAAAAATTGAGCCATAATTTTGTTGAGATAGAATCACACGCCATTCAATTCACCCTTTTAAAGGTATAATTCAGTGGGTTTTAGTATATTCACAGAGTTGTACCAACCATCCCCTCTATCTAGTTCCAGAACATTTTCATCACCCCCAAAAGAAACCCCGGCCCCATTAGTAGTCACTCCCCACTCCCCCAGCCCCTGACACCCACTAATTTACCTTGTGTCTCTGTAGATTTGCATATTCTGGATATTTATATAATGGATTCATACACTGTGTGGCCTTTTGTGTCTGGCTTCTCTCAGCATCATATTTTTGAGGTTCATCCATGTTGTAGCAGGTGTCAGTGCTTCGTGCCTTTTTTACAGCTGAATAATATTCCCCTGGATGGATATACCATATTTTGATGATTCATTCATTAGTTCATGGACGTTGGGTTGTTTCCACCTTTTGGCTGTTGTGAATAATGCTGCGATGAACATTCACTTACAAGTTTTTGTGTGGACGTATGTTTTCAATTTTGCATATGCAAATTTAGGTATACATATGCATTTAGGTAGGAGGGGGATGCCTGGATCACATGGTGACTCCAGGCTCACCTTTGTACTTTCTGTGTCCCGGCCTTGGTTCTTCTAGTGGAGAATAACATTTAAAAACCAGGATCTGGCCATGTACAGTGGCTCATGCCTATAATTCTAGCACTTTGGGAGGCCGAGGTGGGAGGATCACTTGAGGCCAGGAGTTCGAGACCAGCCTGGGCAACATATCGAGAACCTGTCTCTAACAAAATGAAAAAAATTAGCCAGGCGTGGTGGTGCGCACACCTGTAGTCCCAGCTACTCAGGAGGCTGAGGCAGGAGGATCACTTGAACCCAGGAGTTCAAGGCTGCAGTGAGCTATGATTGCACCACTACACTCCAGCCTGGATGACAGAGCAAGACCATGTCTCAAAAAAAACAAAAACAAAAACAAACCCCAAAAAGCAGGATCTGCAAGCAAGGTGTGCTCACTGCTTCTGAGGTCTCTCAGCAGACAAAGCCAGAAAATAGATGCGTGCACACACACACACAGCCCTGCACCCGTTTCTGTACCACAATCCTGGAGTCTGCACTAAGGTCTCCAGTTGCAGTCCAACACCACAGGGTTTATTCTGGTGTTTTCTATTTTCAGACTTGTGGCTCCTTTCTGTGACAGGGTAAAATCTGGCTTCTATCATCCCCATGCAAAGATTACTTCTTGGCTTATTCCTAGAATGAACAAATTTCAGAATTGCTAACCCACGCTTCTCTGAAAGGAAAGCCCCCTAATTAGAATTCAATATTTGTTTACAGCTCTCTTTGTCTTTAGCCTTCAGGCAAAGAGTTCAAACACTGTGTTCAAAAAGTTACTTAGGGCCGGGCATGGTGGCTCACGCCAGTAATCCTAGCACTGTGGGAGGCCGAGGGGGGAGGATCGCTTGAGCTCAGGAGTCCGAGACCAGCCTGAGCAAGAGCGAGACCCCGTCTCTACTAAAAATAAAAAAATTAGCCGGGTGTGGTGGCACCTGTAGTCCCAGCTACTTAGGAGGCTGAGGCAGGAGGATCACTTGAGCCCAGGAGTTGGAGGCTGCAGTGAGCTATGATTGCACCACTGCACTCCAGCCTGGGCAACGGAGCAAGACCCCATCTATATAATAAAAAATAAAAAATAAAGCAAAAACAAAGATAAGGTGATTAATGCCAACCAGACATAGCTTCCTGCTTTTGCCTTTTTCTCTTCTTTTCTTTTTTTTGAGATGGGGTCTTGCTCTGTTGCCTAGGCTGGAGTGCAGTGGCATCATCATAGCTCACTGCAGCCTCCAACTCCTGGGCTCCAGTGATCCTCCCGAGTGCTGGGACTACAGGCGCACACCACCACACCCAGCACTTTTTTCTTTTTTAAATTGTGATAAAATATACATAACATAAAATTTACCCTTTTGCCTGTTGTTAAATGTATAATTCAGTGGCATTAAGTACATTCATATTACGGTGCAGCCATCACCACCCTCCATCTCCAGAACTCTCTCATCTTCCCAAACTGAAATTCTGTCCCCATTAAACACCAGCTCCCCATCGTCCCTCCCCCAGCCCCTGGCAGCCCCATTCTAATTCCTGTCACTATGAATCTGATGACTCTGGGGACTTCATATCAGTGGAATCACACAGTATTTGTCCTTTTGTGTTGCCTTGTTTCACCAAGCATAATTTTTCAAGATTCATCCACGTTGTAGCATGTGTCAGAATTTCCTTCCTTTTAAAGGCTGAATAATATTCCTCTATGGATCTACCACATTTTGTTTATCCACGCATCCGCCGGTGGACACTTGGTTTGTTTCCACTTCTTGGCTATCGCAAAAGATGCTGCTGTGAACATACACACAAATATGTCTTTGTGACTCTGCTTTCAGTTCTTTGGGGAATATACCCAGAAGTGAAATAGCTGGATCGTATGGTAATTCTTTGTTTAATTTTTTGAGGATCCGCCACACTGTTCTTTTCCACAGCAGCTGCACCGTTTTACATTCCTACCAGCAACGCAGAAGGGTTTCACTTTCTCCACATCCTTGCCAACACCTGTTATCTTACGTCTTTATTCTCATAGTAGACATCCCAGTGGGTGTGAGGTGACATCTCATTGTGGTTTTGATAGCATTTCCCTAACAACTAATAATGTTAAATGTCTTTTCATGTGCCTAGTGGCCACTTGTCTGTCTTCTTTGGAGAAATGTCTGTTCAAGTCCTCTGCCCATTTTTGAATCGGATTGTTTGTTGTTGGGGTGGGGAACCTGCGGCCTTCTGATTTCCAGATTGTTCTTTTTTAAGCACCAAAGGAGGCAAGAAAAGCGTCATCTTTCTCTGCTGTACCCCTTTTAATGAGAGAATTTGCAAAATTCTGCAAAATTTGGATTCAGTCAAAAGGCTGCACTTAAGGACCTAGAAGGCCGCAGGTTCCCCACCCTACTCAGACATATAATTTGCAAATATTTTCTCCCGTTCTGGGGGTTGTCTTTTTAGTCTCTTGATAGTGTTCTTTGATGCACAAAAGTTTTTAAGTTTACCCATTTTTTCTTTTGTTGCCTGTACCTTTGGTGTCACTTCCTGGTGTTTTTTTTTTTTTTTTTTTTTCCTGGCAGCAGTGGGATTCGTACCCACATCCTGCTTTTCTTAATACAGATTTCCCTTCTGATTTAAAAGGCAACACACGTCACGTGCGACCCAAGACAATTACCTTGTGCCCATTAGGGAAATAACAGAAAACAGGCAGGTCTGTAGACGTGGGACCATGGGTTCTTTTATTTTACTTTTTGATTTTGTAAAACATTGGCATGGTTCAAAAGTCAAAAATCACATGATGAGTTTTCTGCAGAGACGTCTCCCTCCTGTCCCATCTCCCTTGCATTCCTTCCTTGCCCGGAAGGTGGCTCCCTCACCCGCTGTTCATGCCTGGAAATCCCTCCCTCCAGGTTGGTCCGGACAGAAATTACTCATTCTTTCAAAGTTTTTGATTCTGTTTTTAATTTTGATGAAGTCCAGTTTATCTTCCTATTTTGTCTTTTTTTTTACCTGTGCTTTTTGTGTCATTTATTTATTTTTTTTAAGAGGGAGTCTTGCTATGTTGCCCAGGCTGGTCCTGAACTCCTGGCCTCAAGCCATCCTCCTTCCTTGGCCTCCCAAGTAGTTGGGACTACAGCCGCGCGCCACTGCATCCAGCTGCTGATTTGATTTTAAGAGAGAAAAGAACTCCATGGATCTCCTCTTAGAGATTAGGGGAAGATTCATTTATAAATCATAAAGTTTTTCCCTCTAAGATGTACTGAATATAAGGTCACAAAAGTAGACTTCAATTTGACAATACCTCTCAATAGCAAATATGTGCAGACTGATCTTGCAGTGCAGCAATATCACTTCTTGGCTTTTATGCCTCACACGTGGGTAAGAGAAATTTGCACAAGGGCATTTCTTGCAGCATGGCTTACCATTGAGGAAAATCGAAAGCTACTTAAATGTTCCAGTGTTGGGGAATATTTAAATTCACAGTTTCTGAGGTGGAATATTATGCAGCAGAGAAAAGGGAAGCACTGATCTGTAGTCCCAGCTACTCAGGAGGCTAAGGTAGGAGGATCGCTTGAGCCCAGGAGTTCAAGACCAGCCTGGGCACCATAGTCAGGCCCTGTTTCTAAAAATAAAGCCCTATGTGATTTCTCAGGTGTGTGTGTAAGAGATTAGAAATCAGTCAGCATAAATGTGTGTTCTGTCATTTCTGAAGTAAATCAGTGAGGGGGTGGGGTCATGGTGGGGCTTCAAACTTGATCGATCAGGCTTTTAAATAATATAATAACTGTCTTAATGTCCTCGTTTACTAGTTCTGCCATCTGTGTCATTTCTGGGCCTGTTTCTATTGCTTTTTTCTCCTCATTATGGGTGGTATTTTCCTGCTTCTTTGCATGCCTGGTAAGTTTTGATTCAATGCTAGACACTGTGAGTTTTACCTTGTTGCATGCTGGCTACTTTTGGATTTCCTCCAAATATTCTTGGCTTTTGTTCTGGGATACAGTTAAGTTACTAGGAAACAGTTTAAATCTTGTTTGTTTGTTTGTTTGTTTTTTCCAGAAACAGGGTCTGTGTTGCCCAGGCTGGCCTCAAACTCCTGGGCTCACAAGATCCTCCTGCCTCAGCCTCCCAAGTAGCTGGGACTACGGTCACACACCACCATGCCTGGCTTGTTTGAGGCTTGCTGTTACATTTTTGTCAGGCAGGACCAGAGCAGCCTTTTTTCTAGGGCTAATTTCCCCCACTTCATTAAGAGATTTTTCTCACTCTGGCTGGTGGGAACATAAACTGTTTGCAGCCCTGTGTGGGCTCTGAAGGTTGTTGCCTCTGCTCCTTTAAGGTGGCTCTCTCTTCCCTGTCTTGGCACACGTATATGCCCGTTAGTCCTCAGCCCTGCAAAATCAATCAATCACTCTCTCTCCCTCCCTCCTGCTCACTCCTTTCTGGTACTCTGCCCTGCAAACTGTAGCCTCCTGACCCTTTCTGAACCCTCACCTTCGACTTTCCAATTCAGTGCCCGAAACCTATTAATTTATATATTTTACCTATTTTTTCAATTGTTCCAGACAAGAGGTAAATCTGATTCTTATTGCTGTACTTTAGCCAGAAGTAGTTGCTTTGATTTTTCTTTTAAACGAAGCGCATTCATGTGATAGTGTGATAATTTAAGCTAACGTGTTTTTAGGCACTGTGCCTTTCACACGTATTGTTTTGTTTTTCCTCCCTGTGTGATGGGTACTACTGCTATTAATCACGTTCACAGATGAGGAAACTGAGGCACAAAGAGGGTGAGTGCCTTGCCCAAGAGCACCCAGCTGGGAAGCGGGAGGAGGAAGGAACAAACCCGGTCATCAGCTCTAGAGGCTACACCTGTCCCCTACCATCAATTAAGAGCTGCTCTCTTTTTTTTTTAAATTGAGATGAAATTCACGAAATATAAAATTAATCATTTTAAAGTGTACAATTCCACAGCATTAGGTACATTCACCACGTTGTGCCATTACCGCCTCTATCTAATTCCAGAACATTCCCATCACCCCAAAAGGAGACCCCGTCCCCATCAGCAGTCACTCCCCACTCCCCTCCCCCAGCCCCTGGCAGCCACCGATCTGCTTCCTGTGTCTGTGGATTTGCCTGTTCTGGACACGTCATACCCATGGAGCCACACTCCATGTGGCCTTTGGTGTCTGTCGGATCAACACCATGTTTTCGAGGCTCGACCGTGTTGTAGCAGGTGTCAGAGCTTCGTGCCTTTTATGGCTGAGTAATACTCCGTTGTTTGCCCATTCTTAAGTTGATGGGCATTTGGGCCGTTTCCCCCTCTTGGCTGTCATGGATAGTGAGGAACTCCTTTTAAACGCAGGAAAGGATGAAAAAGGAAGAGAGGTCCCCACCAGTCCCCAGGAGGTTCAGTGACGTCCCCAGGGCCACAGAGGTCTGTGCTTGTTCTCAGTTACTCGGCCAACATTCCCAAGCACCGGCTGCGTGTTCATCCTGCCCCGTGGCAGGGACAATGGCCTGGGGGTTGAGAGGGTGTGTGAAGGGGCTGGGAGTCAGGGAGGGCTTCCAGGAGGCAGAGACGAAGGCTAAGGAGGAGTCAGCTGACTGGAAACGAGGGGAAGAGCCTTGCAAGCAGAGGGAACAGCCTGTGTGAAGTCCCGAAGGCAGAGGGAAGCAAGCCTGGTGTGTCACAGGGCCATCGAGGCGAGGCTGTGTGGCGGGGGCCAGGGAGGGGTGGGGGAAGGAAGAGGAAGGCGAGGAGGGGGCTGACCCTGCAGGGCCTCGTGGGCCATCGTGGAGAGTTGGAGTTTTGTTCTGAATATAGCGGGAGCCACAGGAAGTTTGGAGCAGGGAAGGGGTGTGATGTCACTTTAGACTCTTTGTAGGCCAGGCGCGGTGGCTCACGCCTGTAATCCCAGCACTCTGGGAGGCCGAGGCAGGAGGGTCGCTTGAGCTCAGGAGTTCAAGACCAGCCTGAGCAAGAGCGAGACCCCATCTCTACTAAAAATGGAAAAATTAGCCGGGCGTGGTAGCCCACGCCTGTAGTGCCAGCTACTCAGGAGGCCGAGGCAGGAGGATGGCTTGAGCCCAGGAGTTGGAGGCTGCAGTGAGCTATGATAAGGCCACTGCACTCCAGCCTGGGCGACAGAGCAAGACCCTGTCTCAAAAAAAAAAAAAAAGAAAGAAAGAAAAAAATCCTGAAGCCGACGCAGAAGATACAAGAACACACCTATGATGAAATCAGGGAGGCCAGACTCAAAATGTGCTTTGCCTGGGACCCGCACCATGGAATTTGAGAACATCAGCCATGGGTACCATTTTCAAACCACCACATGAGATCTAAGAATAATATTATTGGATAAATAACCCTGCAATAATCGTTATTTGGAGTATTAATTTTATCATGAAGAACTCACGCTTTCTCTTACTGAGCTGAAACCTTTGCCCCTGAACCTCTCTCTACATACTTCTGGGTGCTGGAGCTGGAAGAATCATTGTTCATCCAGCAAACGTGGTTGTTGGGCTACTGTGTGCTGTGCCGTGGACCAGCTGTGGGAAGAAGCTGTGGTCGTGGGCTTCGCCCCCAAGGAGTTAACAGCCAGAACTTTGGCAGACCAAAGGAAAACATTGGTGCTTCCCCAGAAGCCATACATAGCCCATTTTTGTCTATAATTCATGACATTCCTTTTTTTTTTTTTTTTTTTTAGAGACAGGGTCTTGCTCTGTCACCCAGTGGCTCAATGATAGCTCACTGCAGCCTCGAACTCCTAGGCTCAAGTGATCCTCCTGCCTCAGCCTCTTGAGTAGCTGGGACTACAGGTGCGCACCACCATGCCTGGCTAGTTTTGCTAATTTTTTTGTAGAGGTGGGGTCTCTCTGTGTTGCCCAGGCTGGTCTCAAATTCCTGGCCTCAAGTGATCCTCCTGCCTCAGCCTCCCAAAGTGCTGGGATTACAAGCGTGAGCCACTGCACCCAGGCCATGACATTCTTAAAGCCTCTCATGCCTGAGATGGTTAGAAGCTCCCTAAGGAGTTGGGTCAATCTGTAAACATATATTGAGAACCTGCTATGTACATGCACCAGATCTATAAATAATTCTTATCAGGTTAACAAGGGGGGAAGTATAATAACAAACCACAACAAAAATAATAGTAGTTATGGCAGCCAACATTATTTGAACACTTAAAATGTGCCCGGCATTGCTTGCAACTCTTAGTGTGAGTGAGCTCATTTAATTTTTACAACGATCCTGGGAGGTAAGTACTTTATTATCCCCATTTTACAGATGAGGAACTGAGGCTCAGAGAAGTTAAGTGGCTTGCCCTATGTCACACAGGCAGGGTTTAAACCCAGGGGCCTGGCCCCAGAAGCCACGTGGTCATGCTGCGTCCCAAGGAGATGCAGAGAGAGTTTGAGACAAGTGGGTGGGGAAGAGGATGAGAGAGATTTGGGGTAGATCAGCACATGCCCCTCCTTGTTCTGCAGGACGAGTCAGGAGGGCCCCCTGTTTTCTGAGGACAGGTCATTTTATCCCTGGGGAATGCATTAGCCCTGCAGCCTTCGTCCGATGCCATGACTCTCCCTCCCTCCTTGCTTCCAGGAGCTAGAAAAACTGGGCCTTGGCGACCGTGTGGACCTACACGTGTACGAGATTCCGGTTGAGTACAAGACAGTCCAGAGGCTCATCCCTGCCCTGTGGGAGAAGCACAGTCCACAGGTGAGTGGTGTGAAGGGCAGGTGCTGCTTCATCAGGACTGCCAGGTGTACACTCCACAGGTGCGTGATTTCTTGGGCTTCCCTCTTATTCCAATCACATGACCAGTGCCACAGCCTTGTTTTAAAAAGGGCTACACTTTTCTGGGTTACTTTGGAGGTGAGGTAAGAAAGCAAACACTTAGGACTTCACAGAGCCTGGCTCTGTCTCTCTGGAGCTCTGTATTCGTCAGGATGCATTTGGTTATAAGTGACTGTCAAAGCACAGCTCAACCTAGCTTCAATACAAAAGTTTGTATGCTTCAGGTCTAGCTTGATCCAGGTGCTCACACAGCGTTATCGGCATTCGCTCTTGGCCTCTCAGCTTTGCTTTGTGTTGCTTTGATTTGCACTGAGGGAAGAGCCTTCTGGATGCTGGCTGACATCTTCCTAATTCAGCCACTTAACAGAAAGAAAGCACCTTTCCTCCAATAATGCCATCAAAGTCCATGGCTGGTTCTCACTGACCAGCTGGGGTCACGTCCTGGTCCCCAAATCAATAACTGTGGTGGGAGGAAGGAAGGAATGCTCTGATTTGCCAGGCCCGGGTCACATGCCCACTCGGGCAGGCAGGTGGTAGCATCAGCTCTCTCCAAACCTGCTGGAATGAGAAGTCCCAGTAGGGGGTGGCCTAAAGGGACACTGGGTGTGGGAGGGAGTTGTGGTCATTACCAGATGTGGTTGGGACAGAGGCCAGACAGGCAGGAAGTACACCCTTCCCTCCCACCACAGGGACGTGTGGCCCAGCCAAGGCCGTGGGCTCAGAGCAGAGCTCCATGGGGTATGGGGCAAAAGCCACCAGGGAACCCACCGGGGCTGGTGTTTCTGAAAGGTGAGGTCCTGGTCCCTTGTGGGGGCCCCAGCGCTAGCTTCCCATCCTAGCCTGCCCTTTCTGGTTCTCCAGGACCGGCTGGAGGAATCTTCCTTTCTAACAAGCCTCCCTGTCGCATCTCATGGAGAATTTTCCCCATTTTGCAGAGGGTAACCCAGAGGCTTAGTAAGACTGGAGCAAAGTGTCTGTAAATGGCCCTTTTCCTCTGCTGCATCTATGTAGTCTTCCCTTATTCCAGTTAAAAAACAAAACAAAACAAAACAAAAAAACAGGCTGGGCACAGTGGCTCACGCCTATAATTCCAGCACTCTGGGAGGCCGAGGCAGGAGGATCGCTTGAGCCCAGGAGTTGGAGGTTGCAGTGAGCTATGATGATGCCAGTGCACTCTACCCAGGGTGACAGAGCGAGACTCTGTCTCAACAACAACAACAACAAAAAACCCCAACTGTAACTTAATGACCTTTTTCCAAATAAGGTGATATTCATAGTTTCCAGGGATTAGGTCATGGATATATCTTTTTTTTGGAGGGGGGCGGTCACCATTCAATCCACTACATGTCAGCCGCTATTTTGTTTTTGCAGTCACCAGTATTCAATTTATTGTGCACCCAGTAACACAGTGCCAAGTGCTGGGCCTCCAACAGCCAATTAAACAGCCCAACTCTTGCTCCTGGGAAGATACATTCCCAAGCAGTACAATCCAATAGACATTCTCATGCCAGCCACATAGAACATTTGAAATTTTCAGCTGGGCATGGTGGCACATGCCTGTAATCCCAACTACTCGGGAGGCTGAGGCGGGAGGATCGCTTCAGTCCAGGAACTCGAGAATTTGAGACCAGCCTGGGCAACATGGTGAGACCCCATCTCCAAAAGAAAAAAAAAATTTCAGTAGCCACATTAAAATCATAAAAAAAGGCAAAATTGTCATTTTAAATATCTTAAATTTAACCCAGTATATCTAAAATATTATCGTTTCAACATGTAATCAATATGAAAAATTAATGAGATTTTAAATTTTTTGTGTGTGCATAGTCTGCAAAATCTGGTGTGTGTTTTACACAAATTGCATATCTCGGTTTAGACGAGTTGCTTTTCAAGCCACATAGGGCCCCGTGGCTGCCATGTGTGATAGCACACTCTTTAACCTAATTTTTAAATGTTCACATATTTTCTTATAATATCCCTTCTGTGTATAGGCGTATGCACAAGTAATTAATATAGTGGTTGAAGTTTAACTATATTCAACTTGGTATTCTGCTTTTTATAAATATTGTATCATGGGCATTTAATAAGCTAGATCATTAAAAATTCTCCCTAAACATTATTATGTTAATGGCTGGGTAATTTTTAGTAATTAATGTTATCATCCTCCTATCATTGGGCATGCTAGTTGTTTGCAGACTTTTCCCCAACTTTTATAAATAATGCTGAAGTGACCATCTTCCTTACATCTCTGACTATTCTTAGGTTAGATTCCTGGAAGTTATACCTTGCCTTTTGCATTTGGCGATATGCCTTGAGGATCATTCCATATGAAACTGCCTTGGGCCTTTTAACAGCTGTATAATAATTCATTATTTATTGAACCAACTCCCCATGAATGTCTAGTTTGGTTGTTTATGGTATTTGATTGCAACAGCAAGAAGAGGTACAGTGAATAACCTTGCACGTTTCAAATCCTTGGCTGTTTCGCTTGGCCGTACCTTTCTGCAAGAGTGACTCCAGGGTCTATTCCAGCAGCAAGAGGTCAGAAACAATGTAACCTCAGGCAGAGCTCAGTGAGGATGGCACCTACTGCTTGGCCTGGGGGGGACCCCTAGTCCCATGACCAGGCCATATTAAGTCCTGCCTGCCTGTCTGCAGCTGGTGGTGCACGTGGGGGTGTCGGGCATGGCGACCACAGTCACTCTGGAGAAATGTGGGCACAACAAGGGCTACAAGGGCCTGGACAACTGCCGCTTCTGCCCTGGCTCCCAGTGCTGTGTGGAGGACGGGCCTGAAAGCATTGACTCCATCATCGACATGGACGCTGTGTGCAAGAGGGTCACCATGCTGGGCCTGGATGTGTCGGTGACCATCTCTCAGGATGCTGGCAGGTAGGGGCCCTGTGTGGTGGGAGTAAATGGGGGTTTCCCTCCTCTTCCGACTGAGCCTGGTGTAGAACAAGCCAACTGTAACGACTTTGGCCTCTTTGGGTGAGTACTCAGTGTGTGTAAGGCACGGTGCTAATTACGTGTACATAGCAGGTGCTGCTGGTTCTGCTCCTGGGAAGCCTCTACCTCAAACCAAGCAGTCGGTTTCTGTATTAGTTTCCTGGGGCTGCTGTAACAAGTACCCACAAACTGGGTGGCTTAACACAGCAGAAATGTATTGTCTTCCAGTTCTGGAGGCCATAAATCTAAAATCACGGTGTCAGCAGGGTTGATTCCTTCTGGGGGGTCCAAGGGAGAGCCCATCCCAGGTCTCTCCTGGCTTCTGGTGGCTGCTGGCGATCCTTGGCATTCCTTGGCTTGTAGAAACATCACCTTGATCTCTGTCTCTGTCTTCACATCACCTTCTTCCCTGTCTGTCCACATGGCCTTCTTATAAGGACACCAGTCATTAGATTTAGGAGCCACCCTAATCCAGTATGACCTCATTTTTTTTTTTTTTTGAGACAGGGTCTCTCTGTCACCCAGGCTGGAGTGCAGTGGCGTCATCATAGCTCACTGCAACCTCCAACTCCTGGGCTCAAGCCATCCTCCTGCCTCAGCCTCCCAAGTAGCTGGGACTACAGATGTGCATCACCACGCCTGGCTAATTTTTGTGTTTTTTGTAGAGATGGGGTCTTGCTATGTTGCTCAGGCTGGTCTCAAACTCCTGAGCTCAAGGGATCCTCCCACCTCGGCCTCCCAGAGTGCTGGGATTACAGGCGTGAGCCACCGCACCCGGCCCAGTGTGACCTCATCTTAATTTAGCTAATTACATCTGCAAAGATCCTATTTCCAAATAAGGCACATTCTGAGGTCCCAGGTGAACATGAATTTTGGGGGTACATCATTCAAGCTATTGCAAAAAGTCTTTTATAAATTTAAGTCAGATAAGTCCCTTTCTTGCTTAATCCTTCCTACAGCTCGCACTGCACCTAGAATAAAATCCTAGTCCCTCCCCACCAGCCACAGGTGTTGTTCGATTTGGCCCCTACCCACCTGTCCACCACCATCTCCCTCTATTCTTCCTTTACCCGCCACACTCCAGACACACAGACCAGCCTCCTGCTGTTCCTCAAACACACCAAGCTCACTCTAGCCACAGGGCCTTTGCACGTGCTATGGCCTCTGCCTGAAACTCACCTCTCTCTGATAACTCCTGTTTCCTGTCTTAGCTCCAACATCACTGGCCTCCTTGGTGACTTGGAGGCCTCCCCAACACCCAGATCAAGTTATGTCCCCTCTGTTCTGTGCCCTCCCAGCACCGGCCACCTCGACTTCTCAATACTATGCGCACTTGTCCAGCTCAAAGGCGGCAGGTGGTAAATTCAGTTGCCTGAATGGCTGAATGAAGGGGTTTCTGAATTTACCATCAGTCTCTTCTTATTTTTTGTTAGAGACAGGGTCTCGCTTTGTCACCAGGCTGGAGTGCACTGGCAAGATCACAGCTCACTGTAACCTCGAACTCCTGGACTCAAGTGATCCTCCCGCCTCAGCCTCCCAAGTAGCTGAGGTCATAGGCGTGAGCCCCACACCCGGCTAATTATTTTTTGTAGAGACGGAGTCTGGCTGTGTTGCCTAGGCTGGAACTCCTGGCCTCAAGCGATCCTCCCACTTGGGCCTCCCAAAGTGCTAGGGATTATAGACTCGAGCCACCGCTCCCAGCTGGTCTCTTTTTAAATGAATTTTTAATCACACAGATAATTCTAGAACATATCCTGATACATTCTTATTGTGAAAAATTCTCTTGCCCTCTCTCTTCCCCGTAGTGACCGCTCTGATAAGTCAGAAACTGGAACCGTGAACCCTCCTTCTTACCTACACATTTCTGTGCACATGTAGATCACGTGGTGTGCAGGTTTAAAGGATTTTGCCTTGTTTTGCTTTGCTTTTGTGCGGATGGGGTCGCATGGTGTGCATTTTCCTGGGAATTCCCTCACTCAGTTTTCACCTGTGGGCACTCAGCGCGCGTCTTGGCAAGTGCTTAATTTTTCTCTCTTTTTTTTCTTTTCCACTTACCCGTTGGTAGACAGAGTTCTTCATTTTCTTCTGCATCTATCACATACCTTATAAACAGCTTCGTAGTGTTCCCCGGTGCGGATAAACCAGAGTTTACTAAGCCACTCCGCACTCGTGGACATTTAGGTTGCTTTCTCTTTTTCTGCTTTCTTACATGACAACGCGGCAGTGAACATCCTTGTTTGTGTTTTCTTGTGCCCTCGTGCAGATGGTTCCTGGTGGTAGATTGTAAAAACTGGACGTACCAGGTTGTGAAATCTGGGCAATTGTAATTTTACTATCCTGCCAAGTTGCCTTCCGCAGGAGGGCAGCCGATTTCCGTTCCCACCAGCACCTTAGTCTGCCCACTTCCCCACATGTGTGACAGTGCTGGGAGTTACCAGGTTTTTGCATTTTTGCCAACCTGAGGAGGGAGAAGCAGTATTCCCTTTTGTGGGTTTCTGGTGAGGCCGGAGGTCTTCCCTTTGGATGGAGGCTGCCCCATCGGTCTGTGTATTGACGCTCTGACCCTGTTTTGGTCTCTCTCCTGCCCCCACACCCTGCGGCTTAGGTACCTCTGTGACTTCACCTACTACACCTCTCTGTACCAGAGCCACGGCCGATCAGCCTTTGTGCATGTGCCCCCACTGGGCAAACCGTACAACGCAGACCAGCTAGGCAGGGCGCTGAGGGCCATCATTGAGGAGATGCTGGACGTCCTGGAGCAGTCAGAAGGCAAACTCAACTATTGCCACAAACACTGAGGGCCTCTTTGGTCTCCCAAGACCTCATCCCACAGGGACCCCAAGAGGGACGTCCGCCCTCCGGAGCATGGCCATAAAAGACAAGCTTATCAGCCGGGGATTCGATTTGGATGAAATGTTCTGATGTCCACACCCCCTCTTCCCTCTTCTCTGCAAAAGCTCTGGTTGATTTGAAGGAAGTAGCTGCAGATTTTTCCTCTATTTCCCCTGGCATTTGGGGACACAGCTGCTGTGGCCGGGGAGGCCAGCCGGCGGGTCTAGATTTCCACGGAGACTCTTGGTCCGGTGGATCTACGCTCCGCAAACCCACGGCCGGTGCCACCTGTTCACCTGCTCTTCTAAGGCTGTCGGTGAAGGAATTTCGGAGTTCGCTTTATGTCCGTGACTGGTTTTTCCACATTTAAAAGCCTCGTGAAGAGTCTTTGCCTTTGAATTGTGCCCTAACAGCTTGGCAGCCCCAGAAAAGGCCACGCTGGGATATGGCTTCACTTTTTTTCTTTCTTTCTTGTTCCCTTTTTAAAAACAACAGTGCTAGTCGGGTACAGAGTAATTTATATTCCCTTTGGTTAAACGCGGGCTTTAGCCAACAACAAAAGTGTCTTTTCTTTTTCCTGGGGTGTGACCCCTTCTGCCTCCTGCCCTGAAAACGGGACTTAAAGGTGCCACTTCTTTGGTTCAGGGCCCCCTTTGCTCAGGGCGTGGGGCCCGTGGCCAGGCCACGGGGTGGGGCTGCCACCCTAGGTGTGGCCATAAAGGGCCCGGCCCTTTCAACCCCCAAGCTATGAGCTGTCCCCACAGAGACAGGGCCACCAGTGGAAAAGCAGATTTTGTCTGCTTTTGACATTATTTTTGAATATGTAAAACTTCCCAGCGACTGCAAACCCACCCGACATCTGGCCTGGATTTTCAAGGTCTGGCTGCTGGGCGTGTGCTTCTTGCTGTCCTTGAGGGGTGCTCCATAAAACAGGGGCCTGGGGCCTGGAGTTCGCAGAGCTCTGCATGTCTGGGCATGTTTGGGCAGGAGGGGGACGGGGCAGCCGACGGGTTTTTCTGCAGATTGGTTTTTGGACACTCGCCCAGAAATCAGGAGTAAATTTTTAGCTTACTCTCTGCCAACTTTGAACTTACCAGGCAGGGACAAGGGAGACGTCCCCCAGGAGGTAGCCAAATTCTGGAGGACTGTGACGCCCGTCAGACAGAGAGAGGGCGACCACGACAACAGTGAAACCAATTGAGTAACATGCACATTTTGGAAACCGTTTTCTATTATTCGGAGGAAACGTGGTTTTACCATTTTCCCCCTGAGTGTTATGCAACTGGAATCCGATTCCATGTTGGATCCTACTGGTGTTTCCCCGACATCCAGTTCTTTTTAAAACAGCTGAGATTTTTGCATTGTTTTGTTTTCTTCAACATTTTACCTTCCCTCCTTCCTGTTCCGATGCCGGGGTTGTTCCTGCCTCTGCTGAGCTGCTGCACCACGTGGGGACTGGGTTGATGGGTTTCTGTGAAGTGCGTTTTCTGAGTCCTGGGCTTTCTCTGGAGGGGAAGGTGGGTGCTGGGGGGTGACTTGGGGTGGGAGCCTGGCAGCGGGTGTAGACCGTGGCCAGCAGGTGGAAATGATCATGACTCTGCTGTTCCCTCCACGCCAGCCCCGCCCAACCCAACCTTTGCCAGAAGTGCCCTCTCCATGTCCCCCGTCCGGGCTCTGGGTCTCCTGAGAAGTCTAGAGCATGGAATGTCCCCGCGTCTGCTGGGCCAGCTTCTGTGGATGCAAGTTGTGGCTCTTTTGAATGCAGTGAACAACTCAAGATGCGGGGATCCCCCCGAGGTCTCGTTCACACAACTTCAGGCTTCCTCTAGCTTCTGCTCCTCAAAGGTCTGATCTGTGGGACCCCCAGGAGAAAGTGGGTGTAGGCAAGACGGGAAGGAAGAGGGAGAGAGCCGGGTCTGGGCCTGGCCGGGCGCCTGCCCCAGGCTCCACGTGTTCATCTTTCTTGGGTGCGCATTTCGCCCGTGTTTAAAGCACCGCGTGCCGTAAGCTCCGTAGACGTAGAACTTACTGTCTGTCAGTGTCGAGTGTGTGCGTGTCGTCTTCGTGTCCCCGTGATGGTTTGGTGGAACTCATCTGTGTACTCCACGGCACGTCTGTCTGCCTTTGGTGGGTCTGGGCTTAAAATGTCCTCATTGAAGGGGGGGGGACCGAGTCCTATTCCCTGTCCTCCCTCATTTCAGAGCCAGGGCAGGGGTGGGCGGCAGAGGGCGGCTCTGCGACGGGGCAGCCCTTGGCAGGCGTCGGGGGAGAGGCGGGCGTGGTGGAAAGATGGGCTGAGGGATGTGGTGGGAAGGCCGGTGGGGGGAGGTGAGAACTGATGCTGGGGGGGCTTTCCCTGATGAGACCCCGTGGAGCGTGCTGAGTGGGGGACGGGGGTGCAGGGACAGGGATCGGGGCATCTGGTGTCCTGACCAGCCTGGCGACGGCATTGTGTTTAAGGTGCCAGAGCTTGTGCACCTTTATTCCTTTACACCTTCCCTCAGCCCCTCCGCACCCCCCTGCGCACCAAAAAGAGGGCCAGTGGCGTGTGCATGAGAGTGTAGCTTGGAAAGGAAAGAAGGTGGAGGGGAAGGAAGGAAAAGCAGGGGCTTGAGTTCTGCAGACTGCGCTTGTGACTCTGAGCCCACCTGCTCCCATCAAGGGGCAGAACCGCGAGATCCCTGAGGCCGCTTGGAGGGGCAGGTCTGGGCTGGAATGGGGCGGGGTTGGTGGCTTCCCCGTCACAGCCAGATCTCTGGGGGAAAATGTCCCAGGTGGCAGAAGTTTTATCAAGGAACAGAATCCCCTGCTCCGCTCTTTGCTGGCGTGGACACATCTAGAACAGAAAGGATCCACTATGGGCTGGCGGGGGCTGGAAAACTGGATTCAGGATGCCTTTTTGTCTTAGCGGTTTCTACTGGGAAGCGAGACCAGCTGGTGTGCGTACACCGCATGCCCGTGCCCCCGGGGGTGCCCAGGTGGGGAGGGGGTGTGGGCAGCAGCTTGTGGAAATCTACCCCCACCCCCAACTACCACCTTTTTGGCTGCCACTGTCTAACTGTCGACCTTTGACCTCCCCGCCCCTTGTAGTGTCTGAACCCAGACGTCCCTTCGGGGACAGCAGGACAAAGCCCGATTCTTCTCCCTGGCCCCAGCCTCTACCCTCTGGAAGCTCTTGTGATCCGCAGCCAGTGTGGGCCGCTGATCGTGGTCGCAGAGGCGGAGGCAGGGTAACTCTTTGCCAGGTCACCCCATGTGGCCATGAATCTCACGGCATCCACGGACTAGAGGGGGCAGAAAAGGGCTTTGTTTTTATATCCTAGATGCAATTTCTCTTCTCCAGGCAAAAGTGCCTCCTAAGGGCCCAGGGCTGCTAGCTGGGAGGGAAAACATCTCTATTTTTGCAGCAAGGAGGCAGGTTGAGGGCTAGGGTTCCACTTAGACCCTTGGCAGAATGGCTGTTGGAGCAGGCAGGTGTGCCCAACGCCCATGTCTGAAAAGATAATTCCTGGGTGGATGCCAAACACACCTGCCAGGAGGCTCTGTCCCCTGGTTTCGGGGACAATGGTCACAAGCTGAGTGTCGGGGCCTCCCAGGCCTTGGGGAGACCCAGTTCAGCCCCAAACTGCTCTTCCTCCCCCAAATCCTTTTCTCTTCCCCCCTCCCTCCCCAGAGCCCCCCTCTAATTGCCCAGAGACCCACAGAAGTGCCTGCCTCTCCAATACTCATGATGCACAAAGAAGGGGGACAGGAATCGGCCACTGGGAGGCGGCCATGGCTCCTGACTACCCAGGCCCGGGTCGCCCCAGCCACTCGCAGGGTGTGAGTGTTTGGGGCCCGGGGGCTTTTGTGTCCTGATACTTTGTGTTAAGGAAATTCCCCAGGGAGCCAGTTTCGAATCGGGCTCTCTGCCAGCCAAGGCCTGCGGTGTCCTGGCCCTGGCTGGAGGCCAAGAAGGCCACACCTGGACCTTGGGAATTGGAGTTCACTTTCTGCCTGCCCGGGAAGCACCTGGCTTTTTGGGGGGGGACTCCCCCTACATCTCAGGTTTTTATCTTGCCCTAAATTTCTCTCTAGGAAAAATTCTTCCTGCCGAAGGTGACTGTGTTTTCTGTCCCCAAAGGAGGGCCCAGCCCCTCCAGCCTCAGTGTGGCTTTTCCCTGACCCCCAGAACTCCAGCCAGTGCCTTTTCTGAAACCCCCGTGTCTGGGATCCCCAGGCAGGGAAGGGTCTGCCGGACTCTGCTTGGGGCTGGGCCCTGGGAGACCCCAAACTTGACACCCCAGAAAGCAAATAAAACAGTTGAAATATGTCATTTTCTGTGTGTCCTTTTGTGAGGTCGGCTTGTGCACCATGGTGTCAGTGGGCCAAGGGGACCCCGAATCACAGAGTTTTCTATCCTCAGTGGGTGATCTAGTGCTTGGCTGGTGAGTGTGTGCCGAATGAATAATGACAAGAATTCTGTACTGAGTGTTCTCCGGCCTCAAAACCAGGGGCCTTTGTTCTAATGCACAGAGAGGTTGAGGAACTTGTGTATGGTCACACAGCAAATGGGGGCAGGTGCTGGGATTTGAACCATGATCTGTGTCGACCTCCAGTGTGTACAAAATGCCTACCTACCCCTGACAGGGGGTGCCATTGTCACCTCTTACAGAAAGGGAAACTGAGGCTCTGCCAGTTGAAGCCCCGTGTCCCCCACGTCATGGCTAGGGTGAGGGGGAGCTAGAGTGTGAACCCAGGCCGGCTTCTCAGGAGGGGAGCAACTTGAAGAGCACAAACAGGACATGTTCATTCACCTGTGTCTGTCCTCAGCAGGAATGAAGACACTCCAGGCTCTCTGTGGCTTCTGAAGACTAAACCTTTGAAACCAAAGGGGCTTCAGCAATAAGGAAAATGTCTTGTCTGGGGAAAGTGAGTCCCATGGGACAGGGGAACCTCCTCAGAGTCACCAAGGACCAAGGGCCTTTGCATCCTTGGTGGAGGTAGCTGGGTGGTCCTTTCTCCTAAGGGTGTCTCTCCTCATGGCCCCGGAATGGGGGCTGCGATCTCAAGTGGGGGCTGTGGTCCTGGGGCTGGGAGAGCAGTGGCTGCAGCCCCAGGTGTAAAAACAGATGCTCCCCCACTCCATGGCTGGTGGAAGGGGCTGTGGCTTTCTGTGGGTACATTTTCTATTTTTATTTCTTGAGACAGGGTCTTGCTCTGTTTCCCAGGCTGGAGTGCAGTGGCATCATCATAGCTCACTACAGCCTCAAACTTCTAGGCTTGAGTGATTTTCCTGCCTCAGCCTCCCAAGTAGCTGGGACTACAGGCACGCACCACCACACCTGGCTAATTTTTGTATTTTTTGTAGAGACGGAGTCTCACTATGTTGCCCAGGCTGATCTCAAACTCCTGGCCTTAAGTGATCCTCCCACCTTGGCCTCCCAAAGTACTAGGATTACAGGCGTGGGCCATTGCACCTGGCCCTTGGGTCCTTTCTATATGGGGGAATCCTTTCCCCAAAACCCAGCACCCTCTTGCCTCCTTGGCCCCATAGGGGAAGAAGAAAAGTTGCTTCCCTTTGCCTTTCTAGGTTCTTTGGCTGGTCTGCAAATTAAATTGACGTAAGACGGATTAACAGGAAAAAAACAATTTTAATCACATATATACACACAGGAGTCCCACAAAATTATGAGACTCAGAGAAGCAGGCACATGATTGAGGTTTGTGTATCATCCTTAGCTGCAGAAAGGACTAGGGGCTTGGGGCTTCTGGGTGGGGGGTGGAGACACTTTATGGGAAATTGAGGGGCAGAAATGCCTGGTGAACAAAGCTTGCCTCATCTTGCTAATAAAGTCTCTTAGGTGATAAGAGTTATCTTGGAGCAGCCTGTTCCTGGGATACATACCTTTCCTAATGAAAATTTCCTTTATAGATTATAAATTTCTTTTATAGAAAGGCAGGTTTTCAGAGCTGTATTTCCTGTATTTGCAGTTTCTCAAAATAACCAGCTCAAAATGATCCACATGCCAAAGAGGTGTATTTGGGGGTGGCACGTTAGGGTCTCCTACAGTCATATTTTGGGGTGGTGTGTCCTGACCCACAATGCCCAGTGGGGACCTCTGTCTCCCCTTGGCTGTGCTGGTTGGGGAAAAACCCCCTGACCCCAACAGCACCCTACAAGCTGCAGGCACAGAGGGGGCGGGGGTGGCCCGAGTGCAGGGACCGAGAGTGGGTCACATGGGACAGGCAAGACAGATTGGGCAGGGCCTGGAGGCCTGGGGAGAGGTCTAAGTCTTATTCTAAGGGTGCTGAGATGCTGGGGAGGGAACTGGGCCTCTGATTGCTCTCCTGAGCCTTGGTTTACCCCTACTTCATGGGGCTTTTCTGAGAATTCAATGCAATTCTGCTTTTACAGCTCTTAATTTGGTTCCTGGCATATAGGTGTTGCTTAATAATATAATTATCATTCCTCCTCCTCCAGGAAGCCCTCCTGGGTGCCCAGGCACCTCCTCTGGCTCCCATGGCCGCCTGGGCACCCCCTATCCCAGCACTCTGGCTGGTGACCGACTGCTTCCTTCCATGAGAGGGGGGGGTGGGTCTGCCTGGGGCTCCCTCTGTGTCTCCGGTGCCCAGCACAGCGCCTGGGGCATGGCAGTGCAGGAGAGGAGGGCGGAGCGCGGTGAGCTTTGTGGATCCCATCCTGAGGCCAACAGGGGGTGCAGTGAGGCAGCCGGGACTCCCAGGAGTGAACGACACTAGGGAACATCAGGTTCTTCTTGCGGTCACGCCTCAGGAGGCCCCTCATCCTGTGGCTGCACCAGTCACCCAGGAAGTGCCTACTGTGTGCTGAGCCTTGGGCTGGGGACACAGCAAGGATCAGGCAGCTCCCAGGCTGGGAGTACAGCACGGCGGTCCCAGCTGTGATGGGGGGACGCCATCCGCCTTCCGCACAGGTAGCGGAAGGGTCCAAGGCAGGAACCAGTGAAGCTCGTCCCCAGGTGGGACTGGGAGAGGCCGTGCTTGGCTCCACTCCCCCAGGCGAGGGTCTCAGTCTCCATTCTTGCCCTTCCAGCCTGCACCCTTCCACCCCGTTCTGACTGCTGGGCCTCTCACACCTGCCCTGGGTCCCCTTTGCCCACGGGAGAAAGTAGGACTCCTCTACTGGGCGTCGGAACCCCTATCCCCTCATTTCTGCTGAGCCCAGGCTGCCTCAACTTTCCCCATCCCCTCGTCCTGGGAAGCACCCTCCCCACATCCCACATGGATGCTTGGAGGACTCCTATGTATCCCTCAAAACCCAAGGTTCAGGGGAAGATGCTGAGGTCATCTTGAAACACTGCTGAGTGTGACAGCCCTGGGTAGGGGAGAGGGGTTCAAAGTTCAGCACCAGAAATCCCAACCGAGTCCTGCCCCGACACTGCCATCACCCTTCCTGCTGCCTCTCCCTGGTTCTGGCCACTTGCCCCCAAGCAATCAGCAATTCCTACAACAAGTGCCTGAGACCTGCCTGGACACGTCCAGGTCCCCCAGAAGCTGGGAGTGGTGGGTCAGGCTGCCACCTCCCCCCACCGCACTGTATGGTGCTTATGAAGGGTGGGGAGGCAGAGACAGAGATGATGAGAGACAGACAGGGACACAGAAATGCAGAGAAAGACAGCAAGGGAGGGAGACAGACAGCGAGGGAAGGTGGAAAATTCCTAGACATTTTTGTCTTCCGAGGTTCCGTGTTTAGGGCAAGGACACCGAGGGACAGAGAGGGATCTAGCCAGCCAAGGATGAGGATTTGGGATGGTAGGTGACCCAAGCTCTGTGCTGGATGACTTAGGCATAAGGCTGCCCTACCCTGGGCCTCAGTTTCCCCCGTGACACAGAGCAGACCCCCGTACCCGCCCAGCAGGGCTACATGTAGGAGCTCAGCTAAGGTCTGGCATCCAGCAGGTGCTTCATCAATGCACACTGTGGTTAGCAGCGTTATCATAGGAGCGAGCGTGCAAACCGGGGTGCTGGTGCAGGTTGTGCAGGGGGGGCCGGGGTCACCCGGCCAGTGGGTTCCAGGGAGCAGGCACGTGGGGAGGCCTCAGCTGACCCGCTTCCTGCCCAGCTCGGGCTGCCCCGGTGGCCTCCCTCGGCCAGGAACCTGCACAGCCGGTCCCAAGGGCTGAGCTGACCACTTCCGCCCCCCACAAGCCCAGCCTGCTGACTCATACTCAGCTGCCACTGCTGGTCCCCCTGTCTCCCCCCAACACTTGGCGGGGAGGTGGGGATCTGGCAGGAGCCCAGAACGGGAGAGAGGTCACGGCTGGGAAGAATCGTGCAGGAGAATGAAGTCCCGGCCTAAACTGCCTGGCAGATTCAAACCTGCCGTCTGAAAGGAAAAGATTCTTTTAAAAATTGGGGGTTTTTTAGACAGTGAATTAACCTCAATCACAATTTCAAACTTTTGGATGTCAATACATCCATAAAGAAATGGAAGGCTGGGCGTGTGGCTCACGCCTGTCATCCCAGCTCTTTGGGAGGCCGAGGCGGGAGGATCGCTTGAGGCCAGGAGTTCGAGACCAGCCTGAGCAAGAGCGAGACCCCGTCTCTACAAAATATAGAAAAATTAGCCGGGTGTGGTGGCACCTGTAGTCCCAGCTACTTGGAGGCTGGGGCATAGGATCGCTTGAGCCCAGGAGTTGGAGGCTGCAGTGAGCTGTGATGATGCCACTGCACTCCAGCCTGGGCAACAAAGTGAGATTCTGTCTCAAAAAAAAAAAAAGAAAAAAAAACCCCAAAACATTCAGTCATCTGGCCCTTCTTTGAGTCTCATACTTTGTGTGTGGCTCCCGTCCCTATGCACGTAATAAATTTTGTTAGGTTATTTCTCTGTTTATCTGCCTATTGTCAATTCATTTCAGCAGACTTAGACTTGAACCTTCAGAGAGAAAAATCTGAACTTCCTTATAGCCCCTACAGAGCTCTGATGGAGGATCTGTTCCAGCCTTCTCTCCTGGCATCTGTGCTGCCAGCAATTCTTGGCTTACGGCAGCATCACACCAATCTCTGCCTCTGTCTTGAAATGACATTCTTACCTGTGTGTGTCTTGGCGTGGCCTTCTTATAAGGAAGGACGGCAGTCATTGGATGTGGGGCCCATCCTACCCCAGTATGACTTCATCTTAACTTTCATAATTACATCTGCAAAGACCCTAAAGATCACCATCTGTGGTTTCAGGTGGACATGAATTTGCTGTTCAACTCAGCACAGGCGTGAACAGGCAATTCAGGGAAGAGGAATCTGGGACTACCAATACACAGAAGCTCATGGCCAGGCGCAGTGGCTCACGCCTGGAATCCCAGCACTTTGGGAGGCTGAGGTGGGAGGATCGCTCGAGGCCGGAAGTTTGAGGCTGCAGTGAGCTACAATGACACCTGGCTAATTTTTCTATTTTTAGTAGAGACGGGGTCTCGCTCTTGCTCAGGCTGGTCTTGAATTCCTGGGCTCAAGCGATCCTCCCGCCTCAGCCTCCCGGAGTGCTGGGATTACAGGTGTGAGCACCGCACTTGGCCTTCTAGTTTTATTTTTATTGTGAAGGTTCTTCAGTCTTTCAGATGCACGTGTTGGCTTGTGATTGTCTTTCAATTCTTTTTTTGAGCAATTTTTGTGAAACCATGGATAAGTCAAAAATTCATGTCATTTTTGAGTAAGAGTTACATCATGGAACCAATGCAGCAGAGACAGCTCAAAATATCAATGAAGTATTTAGGAAGGATGTGGCTGATGAACACAGAGAGCACTGATGGTTTGAGAATTTCCGTTCTGGTGATTTTAATCTTGAAAATAAGCCACGTGAGTGACCTGAGACCAAGGTGGATAATGATGAGCTGAAAGCTGTAGGGGAAGCGAATCCATCTCAACTACGTGTGAATTAGCAGCAAGGTCTGACGTTACTATTCCAACAATATTGGACCATTTGAAACAAATGGGCAAGGTAAACAAGTTGGATAGATGGGTTCCGCGTGAATTAAACAAGCGTCAGAAGAGAAATCGTCTCGAAGCTTGCCTTTCTTTGCTGTCACGACATAAAGGTGAACCATTTCTACACAGTACTGTTACATGTGATGAAAAATAGATTCTTTTTGACAATCACGAGCGTTCAACGCAATGGTTGGATAAAGATGAAGTGCCGAAACACAGTCCGAAACCAAATATTCATCAAAAAAAGCTAATGGTGTCTGTTTGGTGGCCCAGCGCTGGTATTATCCACTACAGCTTCATGAAACCTGGTCAATCCATTACAGCAGGTGTCTACTGCAACCAACTGGACAAAATGATGAGGATGCTTGTGATTAAGCAGCCGAGATTGGTTAATAGAGACAGGACAATCCTCTTGCAAGACAACACCCAGCCACATGTCGCATAAACAACGCTGCTTAAACTACAGAGGCTGGACTTGGAAACTCTCTGTCATCCACCATGTTCACCAGACCTTGCACCAACTGACCACCACTTCTTCCCGGCTTTGGACCACTTCTTGCAAAGAAGAATATTCAATTGTCAAGAAGGTGCAGAAAACGCCTTTTGCGATTTCATCGCCACTTGCTCTCCAGGCTTCTTCGCTGCCGGCATAAGCAAGCTACCGCTAAGATGGCAAAACTGTGTCGATAGTTTAGGCGCATACTTTGATTAATTGTACTGCTTCTTGTTTGAGATATAATAAACTACATTTTTGATTCGAGATCAGACATTTCATATTTAATGACCTAAATATCAGAACATCATCCCTTTTAATGGCTAAATGATATTTCATTGTATAGATACACCACGTTTTGTTCACCCATTCAGCTGTTGATGGGCACTTGAGTTGTTTCCACATTTTGGCTATCGGTTACTGTGAATAACGCTACTGTGAACATGAGTGCACCAGAATTGGTTTCAGTCCCTGCATTTAATTCTTTTGGGTATATGCCTAGGAGTAGAATTGCTAGATCATATGGTAATTCTGTATTTAGTTTTTTGAGGAACCACTAAATTGTTTTTCCCAGCAGCTGCACCATTTTGCATTCCCACCAGAAGTACACAAAGGTTCCAATTTCTCCACACCAACAGGTGTTATTTTGACCACAGCCATCCTAGGGGGTGTGAAGTGGTATCTCGTTGTGGTTTTGATTTGCATTTTCCTAATAACTAATGATGTTTAGCATCTTTTCACGCGCTTCTTGGCCATTTGTGTGTCTTTCTTGGAAAAATGTCTGTTCAAGTCCTTTGCTCATTTTGATTTGGGTTGTTTGTCTTTTAAGTGTGGAGTTATAGGAGTTCTTTATATATTCTGGTTACTAAAGCCTGGCTTCCAGGGTTTCTGATGGGAAATGTGGTGAAAGTCTTACTGAGGATACTTGTATGTGATCAGTTGCTGCTCTCTTGCCGTTTCGAGATTGCCGCTTTGTCTTCTGACGGGTTGGTTGTGATGTGTCTCAGTGCGGGTCTCTTTGAGTATATTCTACTCGGAGTTTATTAAGCTTCTTAGATGTGTAGATCCATATATCTAATCAAATTCATTAAGCTTTTGGCCATTATTTCCTCAAATATTCTTCCTGTCCTTTTCTATTCCTCCTTCTCCTGGCCTCAAGCGATCCTCCCGCCTCAGCCTCCCAAAGTGCTGGGATTACAGGCACGCGCCACCGTGCCCAACCTGCCTTCTTCTTTTTTTTTTTTCTTACTTTTGAGGGAGAGTCTCGCTCTATCACCCAGGCTGGAGCACAGTGGTGTCATCATAGCTCACTGCAGCCTCCAACTCCTGGGCTCAAGCGATCCTCCTGCCTCACCCTCCCTAGTAGCTGGAACTAGAGGTTCATGCCACCATGCCCGGCTAATTTTTTCTACTTTAGTAGAGATGGGGTCTCGCTCTTGCTCACCGACATGCTTTTTTCTTGATTTCACATTTCCTTAGTTGCTACAAGCCTTTGAGTGTTTTCCAGAGTTGTGACAAAGTTGGTTCTGACGGTTTTTGCTTGTTTGATGTTTCCGCGAGGGAAGGAAAGCTTGGAGATGCCTACTCCACCATTTTGCTGATAATGTTTTAAATATGCCTACTCACCTAATATACATATGAAATAATAACATGGAGGCGGGGTGCTTGAGGCCAGGAGTTTGAGACCAGACTGGGCAACATAGCAAGACCCCATTTCTAAAAAAAATTTAAAAATTAGCCGGGCATGGTGGCACACACCTGTAGTCCCAGCTACTCAGGAGACTGAGGCAGGAGGATCGCTTGAGCCCAGGAGTTCAAAGCTGCAGTGAGCTAGGATTGTACCATTGCACTCCAGCTTAGGGCAGCAGAGCAAGACCTTGTCTCTAAAAGCAAACAAAAAATAACAGGGGAGGGGATGATCAAATCCTAATTTCAGAAGAGGCTTCCCTGACACTGGGGAGAACGTGATAGGGGGGGCTTCAACTCTTCAGCACTCTTGGGAATGTTTTTTTAATTCAGCCGGGTGCTGGGTAGGTGGATGTTGGTTATTTTATTATGGATACTTTTGTGTATGCCTGAAATATTTCACAATGAAAAATAAAACTGGCAGGAAAAGGTCTGGTAGTTCCTCAACAAGTTAACAACGACCCTGCAATTCCCCTCCTCAGCATAGACCCGAGGGAACTGAAAACAGCTGTTCAAACAAAAACGTGTGCACACATGTTTACAGGGGCATTATTCGTCACAGCCAAAATACAACCCAAAAACTGTATGATTCCATTTATACGAAATGTTTGGAATAGGTAAGTCTATAAAGACAGAAAGTAGGTTCGTGGTTGCCAAGGCTGAAGGGAGGGAGGGACAGGACTGACTGTCACTGAGGTGAGTTTACTTTTGGGCGATGGGGAAGTTCTGGAACTAGACAGAGGTGATGGCTGCACCACACAGTGAATGCGCTAAATGCCACTGAGTTGCACTCTTTAAAATGGTCACAATGGTAAATTTTACGTGATGTGCCTTTTACCACAATAAAGAAATTTAAATCCATAAATCAATAAAACTGACATTGCTCAAGAAGCAGCTCCTGCCGTTCATTGAGCGCTTTGGGGGGTGTGTAAACATGCTCAAGGGCTTTCTAACCTGCACATAAACCTCTCCAGGTGGTTTGACAAGGAAAGGATTCTAAGACGTGAAGCGCTCATTCGCCCGGGTCCCAGAGCCGGCACGCCAAGCCCCGGTTGGAACCTCCTATTAATGGCCTTGTGGTTCTGCTTCCAAGTTCCCTGGGGCCAGCCCCATGCCTAGAGCTGCCAATCTGAGAATGTCCCACCTCAGGGCCTTTGAACATGCTGTGCCCCCGGCAGGAGTGCCTTCCCCTCTACTCCTCCCATGCCTAGAACTTTCTCTGCTTCTGCCACTTGAAAGTAGGCCTGGCATGTAATAGGTGCTCAAGAAATATTCATGGAATGGATGGATGGATGGGTTCCTTTAAAGCACCCCTTGTGTGAGCACAAATGAGAAAGGACAGTCGATCCTTGAAGCTTTGGCCTGTCATGGGCTCAGGACATTGAAGGAGGAAGTTGGCACAGAAAGGTCAAGCCACCTGCCCAAGGTCACACAGCTGGGAATTGGCAGAGTTAGGATTTGAACCTGGGTCTCCCTTTTCCAAGCCTGTGTTTGCCCCACCATGCCCAGGTATTGCAAGTGGACCGTATGCCCCACACTGCGCTTGCATCACTCCCATGTCGTGCTGGCCCCTTGGGGTGGCCACATCCTCTCATTGCAGAGGCTTGGGGGAGATGGAGCAGGCTTGGGGACCAGCTGCTTGGGGTTCCATGGCCTCTGGCCACGTGGTCTTGACAAGCCCAGCTCTCTGGCCTAAGTTTGTCGTCTGTGAAATGGAGATAATGTGTCCATCTCGTCAGGTTGCATAAAGATTATATCTTAAGCACCTGACACATAGTAGCTGCTCAAAAAGTGTTCCCTTGGTGTCTTAGTCTGTTTTCTGTTGCTTATAACAGAATACCCAAAACTGGGTAATTTATAAAGACAAGGAATTTGTTTCTTACAGTTACGGAGGCTGAGAAGCCTGGGTCGAGAGGTTGCATCTGGTGAGAGCCTTATTGCTGGTGGGGACTGTGCAGAGTCCTTGGTGGCACGGGCATCACATGATGAGGTGCCGAGCATGCTAGCTAAGGTCTCTCTTCCTCTTCTTATAATCTTTTTATAAAGCCACCAGTCCCACTCCCGTGAGAACCCATTAATCCATAGATGGATTAATCCACTCACGAGGGCAGAGCCCTCATGACCCAGTCACCTCATCTCCCGCAGCTCACTGCAGCCTCAGACTCCTGGGCTCAAGCGATCCTCCTGCCTCAGCCTCCTGAGTAGCTGGGACTACAAGCTCGCGCCATCATGCTCGGCTAATTTTTATTTTTATTTTTTTTTAGAGATGAGGTCTCACTATGTTGCCCAGGCTGGCCCATCACCTCTTAAAGGCCCCATCTCTCAATATTGCCACATAAGGGATTAAGTTTCAACATGACTTTTGGAAGGGACAAACATTCAAACCGTAGCACTTGGTGTTTATTTCTTTGCACCACACCCTGCTACAGAGGTGATTTCCCGCCACCCCACCCACCCCACGCGCCCACTGACCCCTGCTGTGGATATCTCTTAGGAAGCTTCATAGCCCTGCTCTGCACCACATCTTCCCACGATAATCTGATGTCTTCTGGCTGGGGATTTGGGCACAGACGGAGGAGTCCTCGTGCCTGCACCATGCTCAGCAACTGTAGTGAGTTGAATGTGGCCATGACAAAGATACGTCCAAGTCCTAACCCTCAGTACCCATGAGTGTGACCTTATTTGGAAAAGGGTCTTTGCAGATGTAATTAAACTCAGGATGTTGTAAGGTGATCATCCTGAATTTAGGGTGGCCCCTAAATCTAATGACAGGTGTCCTTATAGAGGGAAGAGACACAGCAAGAGAAGACAAAGCCATGTGAAAATGAAGGCAGAGGTTGGACTGATGTGTCCACAAGCCAAGGAACCCCAAGGACTGTCAGCAGCCACCAGAAGCCAGGAGACAGGGATGGGACCAATTTTCTCCTAGACCCTTCAGAGGAAGCATGGCCCTGAGGACACCTTGATTATGGACTTTCGGCTTCCAGAACTGTGAGAGAAGGAATTTCTGTTGTCTTAAGCCACCAGGTTTGTGGTACTTTGTTACAACATCCCCAAGAAACTCATACAGTGACACCAGGGCTTGGTCCCTGAGAAGGCCCTGGTTTGGGAGCAGAGCACAGAGCTAGACACAGGCACCCCAGCCTGTGTGGTCGGAATGGGGCCAGAGTGAGGACCCTCAGCCTGAGGAAACCTGGGAGAAGAGTAAGGAAGGCTTACTGGAAGATGGGCATTGAATCTGGGGTTTAATGGATAAATAAGAGTTCACCAGCGCGGGCAAGCAAACTTCCTTTCCAAGCAAACTTGCCTGGGCCTGTCTGAACCCAACTCTGGCTGAAGCTGAAACACTATTGCCCAACAATATATAATAATAATGGTTCTTTGTTCTAAAATCTTGGGTTTATAGCTCTAATCAAGGCTCACCTACTCAATGCTGTCCCTATTATGGAGTTAAACCACTGAGGTTTGGAGAGGTTAGTTAACACTCCCCAAATCTGCCTGGGAACTCGAGGGCTGAGCCAGGATTCAAACCCAGGGCTGGCTGTGGAACCCCCTAGATGACACAGGCATGCACTGACCTCGAGGGAGAGTCACCCTGTCCCAGGGACTTGCAAATTTTTAAATAATGTGGTTTTTTGCCTCTGCCATGACCGTGTTTGCTTCCCATCATGAGAAACAAAGAATAAAAGAGGGTTTCAATATTTTCTTGTGTGTTATGTGTGTTTGACAAGGGCGTCGAGAACTGGCAGGGGAAATTTTGGGCGGTCGGGGGCCCAGCCAGGTGGAGGAAACGGCCTGACCCCTGGCCTGCAAGTTCTTTTACCTCCAGCCTCACTTAGCCTTTGAGGACCAGTGAAAGCTGTCGGCAAAGAACACAGGGTCCAGCCTGCTGAGCTCATCTCTGGCTGGTGGCCCAAAGCCCGCCCCACCTTGTCTCTTAGCTTGGCAATGAGACCAGCTATGAGGTCATTGACTAAAGATTTGGGGAAGCAGAGCCGGGTTGGCCTGGCTGCCCCATTCCAGAGTTTGGTGAAGTGGAAACCGCCATGGGGGGTCGTTCCCAAAGGGGCACAACAATTCACTGGTGTTGTGCCCCTTTGGGAAATTCCATGAAGAAAATGAACTAATTACAGATTCTGCTGGTGACAGATGCCCAGTCGGGAGCCAGCGCCTCCACTCCAGGGTATGCACAGTGGAATATTATACAGCAAGGAAAAGGGGCAGACCATGTGGTGAATAACAAACAACACGGTCACGCAAAAACATGGTGCTTCACAAAAGACACTGGGCAGAAGAGAAGATGCACTGGTCCATTTACATCAAATTGGAAAACACGCAAACTCAGCCATGGTGGTAGAGATCAGTTTGGCTGTTCTCCAGGGTTGGGGAGAGTGATGGAAGGGAGTCCCGGGGGTTCCTGGGGCTGTGAATGTTCTGGAACCTCATCTGCGAAGTAGTCTTATAGGTGCACCATATGTAAAATGGCTAATTAAAAAAAAATTTTTTTTTTAGAGATGGGGTCTCGCTATGTTGCCCAGGCTGGTCTTGAAATCCTGGCCTCAAGCGATCCTTCCGCCTTGGCCTCCCAAAGTGCTGGGATTACAGGTGTGAACCACCGCACCTGGGCTATATCTTTAAAGTTAATTCCCAGATGCATGCACATTCCAAGAGACTCTCTGCTCTGGTTTTGGGGGACAGTTGTTGGCACAAGCTGAGTGTCGGCGTCTCGCAGACCTTGGGGGAACCCAGCCCAGCCCCAAACTGCTCCTTCTCGCGAATGCCCCTCTTCCCTGTTCGGTTGCTCAGAGACCCACAGAAGTGCCTGCCCCTCCAACACTCATGGCGCACAAAGAAGGGGACTAGGACTCTGATACTGGGAGACCCAAGCCATTCACAGGGGTGGGTTCTGGGACCCAGGGGCTTTTGTGTCCCGACACTTTGTCTTGAGGAAATCCCACAGAGAGCTGGTTTGGAATTGGGCTCTCTGCCGGCCAAGGCCTGTGGCCAAGCTGTGGCTGGAGGCCATGCAAACTGCGCCTGGCTAGTTTCTGGGGCTCCATCTACATGTCAGGTTTCCATCTTGCTCTAAATTACTCTCTAGGAAAAACCCCTCCTGCCGAAGGTGATTGTGTTTTCTGTCCTCAAAGGAGGGCCTGGCCCTCCAGCCTCAGCGTGGCCTCTCCCTCACCCCTAGAACTCCGGCCAGTGCCTTATGGCACTGAATGAATAATGATGACAAGAATTCTGTACTGGGTGTTCTCCGGCCTCAAAACCAGGGGCCTTTGTTCTGATGCACAGAGAGGTTGAGGAACTTGTGTATGGTCACACAGCAAATGGGGGCAGGTGCTGGGATTTGAACCATGATCTGTGCCAACCCATAGCATATGCAAAATTCCCATTCCTTGTCTGTCCTCCTCACAACGCTGACACAGGAGTGTTGTTGCTACCTTTCACAGACAGGGAAACTGAGGATCCACCAGGTAAAGCTCCTTGTCCTCCATGTCACAGCCAGGGTAAGGAAAAAGGAAGAATTGCTCTTTAACAAAAAAAATTGGGAAAAATAGTCACAGATAGGGGGAACTCAAGAATCCCACCACCCTAGAAATGTCAGGAGAACAGATGTCTCAGCTACAGCTGGACACACACAGGGTCTCCGTAGAAGGTCCCCTACAACCCTGTCCTCCTCTGGGCCTTGGTACCCGTCTCTGTACAATGGGAATGAACACTGCCCGCAGCTGGGAGTCCAGGAGATGTTGTCATTTTGTGCGCGTTATCGATCTTGAAGGGAGGCTGACCTGGACAGCATCCCATCTGCCTCACACACCCCCAGGTCAAGCGTGGGCCTTGGTGGCTTTCCCCAATCCGGCCGAGGCCATGTGAGGATGACTCAGAACTCCTGACCAGCCTCTCAGGCCTGAGGCTGGGCTCTGCAGGGGGCACGGCGGTGTGGTGATAGAGCCGGCCCCAGCTTCTTGCCAAATCGGTCTGGTGCCCTTTGTGGAGCACCTCCTATGTGTGCCAGGCTGGTGGTGGCAAAGGTCCAGCAAGAGGTCCTGCCTCCCAACCATCCACAGTCAGGATAGAAGTGACAGTCCGGTGAGCAGATGTGTTTACTAAGCACCTACTATGTGCCCAGAGCATCACACAGGGGGTGATGAGAATCCCACATATAGAGGCTGAGGCTGACTCTGGGGGGCTGGAGGCTGGGCTGGGCTGGCACAGCAGTGGGTGTGTGCTGGAGGCGGGGAGGCCTGGGGACCCCACTACTCCAGTGAGAGCCTTGTGTGACCCCCAGTGAATCCTTGTGCCTCTTGCCTGCTCACACCTGTCACACCCAGACACATGCCCCCTCACCTCGACGATTTGCCTGGCACAGCTCTGGGCCAGAGGGCAAGATAGGGGTTGACCCCAACCAGGAAAGAAGAGAGGAATTCCCTTGGGGGAAGACGCCCCCCACCCCCCCTTAAGCTCCTGTCTGGAATTTATCACATGGTAATAAGTCTCTTTTCTCCAAAAAGACTAGCAGGATAGGATAGTGTCCCCATTTCATGGAACAGGTCACTGAGGCTCAGAGAGCGGTGCCCCAGCTTCCCTAGGAATGCCCCCCCCAACCCCAAACGCACTCCGAGACCCCGCCCAGCCGTGGTCACTGGAGTGTTTGCTCCGCACGGAGCGGGGAGGGCGGGACCGGGAAGGCGGGGGCGGACCAAGTCCGGGGCCTATAAAGGACGGTCCCGCGGCCTCCGCTCGGGCAGTCCGGGCTCAGAGTGCGAGCGGCGCAGCCATGCGCGGGCCGGGTCCCACGCCACCGCCGCAGGTGCTGGGGCTGCTGCTGGGGCTGCTGACGCTCTCGTGGCCGCCACTGGGGGGCGCCCCGTCCCCGGCCGGGAAGGGCTCCCCGGGACCCTCCGACGTGCGCTCCGACGCCTCCAGATTCCAGGAGTTGCGGAAACGCTACGAGGACCTGCTGACCAGGCTGCGGGTGAACCAGAGCTGGGAAGACTCGAATGCCGACCCTGTCCCTGTCCCTGCTGTCCGGATACTCACCCCAGAGCGTGAGTGGAATCTGGGAGACCCCTCTGTCCCCCGGGCAGCCCCCACATCTACCCAGTGGTCCCGTGTCTGAGAGGTCCCAGCCCACCTTTGAGCCTCAGTTTCCCCATCTGTGAACCGGGTAGGAACATCCTGTCCCCACCGTGGGTCTGATGGGGTAGGCGACAGGCTGGTTTACACCCAGACAAGGTAGGGCTCAACCACACGACCCCAGATCGCTACGGGAAATTGAGGCCCGGGGACTTCAGGCAGCCTCCTGAGTGTGCGCAGCGCCTGGAGACCTAGGGGACGGGGCTGGGTGGGGCAGTGGTCCCTGCCTGGGCCGGGGTCGGGGCATCCAGGAGGAAGGATGGGAGGGAGAGGGAAGTTGCGTGACAGACGGAACCTGCTGGAGGTGGTTCCTAATCTGATGCAATCGCCGGTCACCGCACCGCTAAAGTCACATGCAACAGGAGCCCTACGGGGGAAGGAGGCGGGGCACAGGGAGTATTTTCCCCATCTCTGCGCCCTCCACAGAGGGGTGCAGGGGGTGGAATGAGGTCTGACCACAAGGACCCAGGAGGGGTCAGGCAGAGGGAAGCGCTCTTATCCTGCCTTAGTCCCACCTGTGCTGTGTGATGCCAGGTAAACCTCTTGCCGTCGCTGAGCCTAGCAACTGGCTTGAGGACCCTCGAATCCCAGCCTCTCCAGTCCCCCCAACGCTTCTACCAGCCTGGGTGGCGTCTAAGGGTCCTAGAAGCCAAGTCGTCTGGAACGTGGGGGGCCCAATACTCTTTATTTCTCAGATATAGAAACAGGGAGTGCCAGACAGTAACAGGCACAGTAACTAGTTGCTGTATCCCCAGCGCTAGCACTTAGTAGGCCTTCAATAGAATGTTTTTGACCGCCAGAAGGACTCAGAGCCAGGGTTTGAATCTTAGGCTCTCTAAATATCGGATATACATTCATTCCTTCAAATATTTACTAAGCACCTACTGTGTGCCAGGCACCGTGGTAACCCGCGGACAGAGATCCCTGCTGAGATTCTGGGGGGGAGACGGAAGACACGCGTGAAATGAAACAGGGTGGGCCCTATTTTAAGCAGGCTGGAGGGATGAGGAGGAGCCAGGCGTGCTGAGACGAGGGGGAGATGCTCTCGCGGGCAGAAGCAGCTTGTGCAAAGGCCCTGTGGGTGACCGGCTTCCCTCTCTCTTCCCACAGTGCGGTTGGCGTCTGACGGCCGCCTGCACCTGCGCATCTCCCGGGCCGCCCTGAATGAGGGGCTCCCCGCGGCCTCCCGCCTCCACCGAGCCCTGTTCCGGCTGTCCCCGACGGCGCCGCGGTCGTGGGACGTGACGCGGCAGCTGCAGCGTCAGCTCAGCCTCTCCGGGCCCCCGGCGCCCGCGCTACCCCTGCGACTGTCGCCGCCGCTGTCGCCATCAGAGCAGTCGCTGGCTGCGTCGCGGTCTGCACAGCCCCAGCTGGAGCTGCACTTGCGGGCACGCGCCACCAGGACGCGCCGCAGGGCGCGGGCACGCGCCGGGGACAATTGTCCGCTCGGGCCCGGGCGCTGCTGCCGCCTGCACACGGTGCGCGCGTCGCTCGATGACCTGGGCTGGAGCGGCTGGGTGCTGTCGCCGCGGGAGCTGCAGGTGGCCGTGTGCGTCGGCGCGTGCCCGAGCCAGTTCCGGGTGGCCAACACGCACGCACAGATCAAGGCGAGTCTACACGGCCTGAAGCCGGACTCGGTGCCTGCCCCGTGCTGCGTGCCCTCCAGCTACAGCCCCGTGGTGCTCATGCAGAAGACCGACGCCGGCTTGTCGCTCCAGACCTACGACGACCTCATAGCCAAGGACTGCCACTGCGTCTGAGCCGCCCTGCTCTTCCACTTGGGGCACCCGCGCAGCGCAAGCGGCCTCAGTCGTCCTTGCCTGTAGAATGGGCCCGCGGGTTCTGAGACCCTGATTCGCGCCCCACCACTGCCTGTCCACTCCCGCCCAAACTGCTGTATTTATAAGTCTGTATTTATTAATAATTTATTGGGGTTGATCTGCCTGGGGACAGGAGGGTTGGTCTGAGGGAATGTTTATTTATTTAAAACTTGTAATAAAAACGAAGCTGTCTGAACCGACCTTTGTGGTGTCCAGGATGAGGCTGGGTGACCTTGGGAAGACTCCTCTCTCCCTGGCCTCAGTTTCCCCAGGGGACCTGATATAGGGGTGAGTGGAAAGGTTCAGGGAATGGGTGCTGAGGTGTGCTTGGGGACACCAGGCAATCAGAAGGCACTCATGACCCCGTGGGTTACAAGGGCACAGCCTCAGATGTGGTTTTCTCGTTCTGGGTTTTTTGGGGGTTTTTTTTTTTAGACAGAGTCTCACTCTGTCACCCAGGCTGGAGTGCAGGGGTGTCATCATAGCTCACTGCAGCCTCAAGCTCCTGGGCTCAGGTGATACTCCTGCCTCAGTCTCCCCAGCAGCTGGGACTACAAGTTCTCCCCGCCATGCCCGGCCTTCTCTCTTCTGTTTCTGATACCCTCTTAGGTCTCACCATCCCTCCATCTCGCCTTTCTCAGAACTCTCTGTTTCCAGGGCAACAAGGGGGTTTATCTGACTCCGCCTCTATCACCATCCTATTGTCTCTCCCCACACAGGAGTCACATTTCCAAACACAGGCAGCCCAGAGCCAGGCCCATCTGTAATCAAGTGCCTTGTTTTGTGACACTGCCCCCAACCTGGAAGAGTCCCATCACCCTCCTGTTTGTGGCACCTCCTTCCATGTTGATGATGCCTCCATTCTTTCATATAAAAAGAGCAGGGAGAAATAAATAGGTTGTGAAGAACATTTTCATGCACACCACATCTCCCAGGCTATATATTCTTCCCATTTAGGATCCAGGAATTGCTGAGATATGCTGAATCCACACACACACACGCACACACACCCCAACCTGCCTGTCCACCTTGAGTCTCAGACGAACTGACAGGGTCTAGGGGACAGAGGACCTTCTTCCAGCAGCGAGGTGTGTCTGCTGGAAATGCCACCACCCAGAGGCCAACCTGAACAACTGCAGGTGTCCCTGGCTGGGCACTAAATGCACAGCAGTAACAATTTGGTCACCTCACTTGCAGGGCTCAGTTGAGTGAGGGAGAAAAACGGGAACATCCTAAGAAAGTAGCCAGTGGCAGTATGAATTGTGCCAAGGGTTTAACCCGGGCAGCTCCTTAATGAACAGAGGCAGAGGTGACTTAGACAGCCGGGCGAGGGGGCCTCCCTAAGGAGGTAATGTTTGGGTTGAGACCTGGAGGAGGAACAGGACTGGAGTCAGAGTTGGGGGATAGGCATTCTGGGCAAATGCCAACAGCAGGTGCAAAGGCCCTGAGGTGGAAACAAACTCTGTCCAGCAGCAAAGCTGTTGAAAATGGTCCCCAAGGAGGCCTCAAAATTAAACGGCACACCAGGGCCACTCAAAAGCCAGCAGACATGTGCCTTTTCACACACCTCCAGGCTCTTGCACAAGGTGGTCCACCCAATATGCCATTTCCTCTCCACTTCTCAAACTCCTATGCATCCTGCAAAATCCACTGCACATTCCCCTCTTACATGCAGCCTGTTCTGACTCCTTCAGTTGTCTCCCTCTGGGGACCCTGTCCATATCCCTCCCTCCAGCCCAGTCTTGATCTCCCAGGACTGGGGGTGTCTGTGTCCTGCTCTGTCACCCCCAGATTGGAGGCTTAGCAGGAGCTGGGCTGGGACTAGTTACAGGAAACTTGCTGAGGCATGAGCTTGAACAAACTCTTGAAATACACTAAGGTCTGGCCGTGATTAACTCTGAGGAAGAACCAAGGAAGCCTTGTCAGAGGAGGTGGCATTGCACTTGGGCCTTGAAGAATGAGTTAAGTTTCCTCAGAATATTAGAGCTAAAGCAAACTTAGAGACCAATTCTAATCACCTTGTTTTACAAATGGGGGTGACCGAGGCCCAGAGAGTCAATGGCAGAGTCAGGGCTTGGACCTCCTGACCTCCTGACATCCAGGCCAGAGTTCTGCATCCGTATTAAGTAGTTTTAGAGAGAGAAAAGTGGAAGGGAGCGACATTCTGAGTGAAAGGAATAGCAAAGACAGAAAAATGAAAGCTTCAGCGGGGAGGTGGCTTGGTGGGGACAGAGTCCAGATCGGAAGGGGGAAGGAGGGGAAAAGCCAATAAGGTGCACAGGGTTGGATCACATAGGGCTCAAGCACCCGGCTGAGGATCTGGGGGCAGTAGGGAGCCATTGAGGTTGTGTGAGCAGGGGAGGAGCACAGTCCAATTTATGAGTTATAAAGATCCCCCTGGGGCTGGCGTGGGCTGCCCTGGTAGTCAAGCCTGGAGACCGGGCACCTGGGAAGGGAGCCTGGGAGGGCAAAAGGGAGGGACAGGAGGTGGGGGACAATTCAGGAGTCTCACATGGAGATTTGGGCTTGGGAGCCCAGGAGAAACCTGCTCACCCTGTGCCAGCCACCTCATCAGCCCCGAAGCATTTATTGAGCACCACCTGCACACTGAGAGGAAGGCGACAATGGGGTTCACACACTGACCCTTCTATCCCTTTTTGGGGGGGTCTCGCCTCTTCCCCCTCTAGCAGCCGAGAGTGCTAGGAGCAGAGTCGGGGCTGAGAAGGGGGCTGCGGAGCCTCCTGAAGCCTCAAGGACAGTCCTTCCCTGTCCCCATTCCTCAGATAGGGAGACTGAGGCCAGAGAAGAGTTGGTGTGCCCCAAGGCAGGGACTGGGAGGGGGCTGAGCGGACATCACGACATCACAGGTTCAGCGCCCCGGCATCACGTACTCCTCTTCATCCAGCGGGGCCCGGCCCAGTGACTGCAGGTTGCAGTAGACAGGCATGGAGGCCAGGTCGACACCCTTGTAGTTCATGTAGAAGTCATTGTCCTCTGAAGGGTGAGCCCTGTGGGGACAGACAGACCAGGGGTGGGTTGGGGAGGGAAGAGGATTCAGGGGACAGGCACATCAGCTTTAAGAAGGTTCGGGGTGGCTGGGCCCGCTCGTCATGTTTACATATTAAGAAACTGAGGGAGGAGGCAGTGTTCTGACTACCAGCCAGGCCCTCCCTTCTCTGAGGAAGTTGGGGAGGGCAGTGATTTAGGGAAGAATGTGTGGATTTTAATGCCAAGGTCTGAGGACTTTGAACCCATGGTAGGGGTTTTTTCCTTCCTTAAAGTTGAGATAGCTGCTCATTTTTACATTAAAATCTAGATTTCAGTTTCGTCTTGAAAAATCGGAAGCTCTGTCCTCATCAGTCACATGGACACAAGTGGCTGGAGCCAAACAAGTGTTTGTCCCTTTAGATGGGAAATATTTTCACCAGGTCCCCTGAAGCAACTGATTTTGTGGCCCTGGTATAAAAATAATCTCGGAGCCTCAGTTTCCCCATCCATAGAATTGTCCGAGAAGAGAATAGCTACTTAGGAATGTCTAGTTAGAGTAGGCAAGATCCCCCAGAGAAGAACATTCCTGCCTCCAGAATATCCTAACTCCACCCCCAGCTCCTGTTGTAAAAAAAGCCACTTTGAGTAAATGGTGTCTATCAGTCATTCACACTTTAGTATGAATTACTCTGAACACATAAGTGGTGTAGGGAAATGGACAGGACTGGGAGTCAGGGTTTTTTTCCTGCCTCTTCTGACTGGCTGTGTGGCCTTGGGCAAGTCATTCCCCTGCCTCCCAGCACCTCCATTTCTGTAAACTGTAAACTCTAAACTGTAGGGTGGAAATGACACATTCAGTTCTAAACAGTGTTTTTGCAAGCCAGGTTCATGAAGGAGGCTGGTTTACAGGGAAGCAGAGGTGATCAGAGCACAAGCTGCCTTAGTGAATCAAGTGCCTTCAACTCCCTACCGCAGGCCACTTCTGCTTTTCAGCTATTTTTGCATGTGCTTTGCATATTTTCTCCTTTCTCATCCTCAGCGACTTGACATGGATTCTGTTGCCCAATCACAGCCGTGACTGTGTGCGCTTCCTGCTTGGATCCTTCCAGCTGCCTCGAGCCTCTGCTCCCACGTCTTGCCTTCTTAAAAAACATTCACGGCAGATTCTCTTGTCTTCCCCACCTCCCAGCCTTTGCCCCCTGCTGGTCCTGCCCCTTGAAATTCCCTCCACTCCCTTATCCAATCTGGAAAAGTTGAGCTCATCTATCTAAGCCCAGCAAAATTATCAAGAGGTGTTAGGACTTTGTGGGGAAGAGGGACACGGATGATCTCTTTAGCATCTTGTGTGTGTCATGGGGAGATGGGGAGCTGTCCCCGTTTTACGGAGACGGAAATGGAGGTTCAGAGACAGCCCTGGGTCACAGGAGATCTGAGCCCACAATCACAAAGCCCCCAATCTGCCTCAAGCACTCGCCTCCTATCTCCCTGTCATTGGCAGCCAGAAATTGGGTTTCCAGGTCATGAAGAGGAAGCTTGTCCCATATACACAAACTTGCTTAATTCTTACCCCAAAGCCCTGAGGCGGGGGCTGTTATCGCCCCCATTTTACAGATGAAGAGACTGAGGCTCAGAGAAGTGAAGCTACTTGTGGAAGATTCCACAGCCTGCAAGAGGCAGAGCTGGGATTTGAACTCCAGCCCTCTGGGTCTGGAGTCTTGCTATTAACCACTGCAGGCAAGTGTCGGTGGGTCACTCACCCGTCTTCATCCCACTGGTGCTGGGCAGCTGGCTGACCCACGAACATGTTCTCATAGTCAGGCGTGGAGGAGCGGCGTTGCATGGCCACCTGGGGCTTGGGGCTGCAGTCCCGGCTGCTGTACCGTGGCTGTGAACCTGAGCTGAGCCTGGGACCATCCTGTGCAGCTGAGGCTTTGCCCAAGTCCTGGCTTCTGGCCGCTCTGCGTCTGCAGAATCTCCAAGCCAGCACTGGGCCGGTGATGGCAAGCCCAAGAAACAGGCATCCGCCGGCCACCACTGCCCCAATGGTTGTAGGGGCCAGGCCGGGGGCACAGCTGACCTCCAGGAAGGTGGAGAGGTTGTGCCAGCCACTGGTGGCTGTGTCCAGGCACTGCAGGGGCAGGAGGCCAGAGCAGTTGTCTCGCCAGACCTTGTGCCAGGACTCCAGGACGCAGCTGCAGTCGGCCTGTAAGTCAAGGCCACAGCTTGCAGCCAGCGCCCCATCCACACGGTCCAGCTGATTGTGTGTCACGTTCAGGACTGTCAGCTTCTTCAAGTTGGCGAAGAAGGTCAGTGGGAGCTCTCGCAGGTTGTTCCCAGACAGATCGAGGAGGAGCAGGTTGCTGGCCTGCAGAGACTGATTCCGCGGCAGGCTCACACCTCGGCCGCTGAAATTCAGGCACTCGGCATTGAACTGCCTGGTCCAGTCCTCATCCTCCAAGGTAACATTGCACGACAGTCCCTGGCTGCCTGGGTCCTGCAGCAGCAGCAGCAGCAGCACCAGCGGTGGCAATGACAGCACCCACGCCAGGGCGCCCTCCATTCAAGCAACCTGAGCAGAGACACGGGAATCCAAGCCCTGACCTCAGCCCTGTGGTCAAGGTCACCCTCACCGCCTGTGTTTATTATTATTTCTTTTTATTTATTTCTTTTTTTATAGCTCAGAACAGCTCAGGCCGCTTCTGAAATGATAAAACATAGCCCTTGCCTTGTCGCCCCTGGCTGGTTGGCCCATAGCCTCAGTGTCCCCTCTGGGGAATGGGTACATAGCCCCGGTGCCTAGCGGAAGGCAAGGAGGAGACCCGGCTTAGTCAAGACTTTCTGCTTTTCCCAGACGACACCCTCTGGGACTCGGTTCCCGCACATTTTGGGCGTCCTCCTTGGCCAGGACGGGGGCATATGCAAATGAGCGGTTGCCATGGAAGCGGCCCTGCCCTGCCCCATCCCACTAATTGTTCCGGAATCGCGGGGTCCCGGGGAGTGCTGGAATGGGGTGGGGTCTGCAGCCCCCCGCACAGGCCCAAGTCCTAGTGCCTCTGCCCTACCTTTCGGGTCCCGCTGCCACGCCTGGGGCTCGGCGGCGCTGGAAAGCTGGGGCGGCGGGCGCTGCGTGGTGGCTCACCTGGACGCGGCCCGCAGCGGCCAGCGCCCTCCGCAGATGTGCTGTGGCCTCTGGCGCTCCCCGGGCTCCGCACCCAGCGGCTGGGGGGAAGAGGAACTGGTGTCTGGGTGGAGCGAAGAGGGGAAGAGTGAAGACACAGAGACCCGCCCCCCAGCACGGCCTCAAGGTTCTCACGCTAGGGGGAGGGGCGGCCCAGGGTCCCGCTTCCCTCTTGGGGCACCCCAACTGACTGCCACCCCATCAACTCGCTTCTGGACCTCCGCTCAGTGGACTCCCGACCCACACATTCATTTATTCACTCCACAAACATCACCCACCATGCTAGGCCCCCAAGAGGCCTCAGCCCTGGCCAGATCCTCAAGGTGCACCCAGTCTTGGGAGAGGACAGAGCTGGACACAGAACCCCCTCCCAGGCCCATGCAGTCAGGGAAGGGCCAGAGAGAGGGACAGGGTCTTCCTGGAAGGCTTCCTGGAGGAGGAGGCATTAGAGTTGGGGCTTTAACATATGAGTAGGACTTTGCCAAGGATTCCCGAAACCTGTCTCTGTCTCTCCAAGCTCCTAGCCTCCCCTATAGACTCCAAGCTTGGGCTCATCCCGCACGTTGGTGCCTCTATGCTGGAGGGGGCTCAGAGGAGGGCTCCCTGGGGAAGGGGATGCTGAGTCTGGGTCTTGGAGGATGAGTCAAAGTGGCAGATAGCAAGGAGCACACTGCAGAAGCACAAGGCCCAGCGGCTTGAGAAAACATAGCTGGCCGGGGTGGTGTGGTCAGGGGCGACAAGACTGCAGCGGGAGGATTGCTTAGTGACTGCTAAGGGGAGGGACCGGAGGTGTGGGCAGGGGGCGGTTGGTACAGACTTCGGACCCCAGGCTGGGGAGTGCGGCTTTATCCCAGGGCCTTGGGGAGCCAAGACAGGTGTGTGAGCAGAGAAGGGGCCCTGTGTCAAAAGCTCCCTCTAGAGTGAGCCTGGCATCTGGAGGAGGGCAATGCAGAGAGGAAGCTGTGGCCTGAGTCCGACCGGGGAGTAGTGACGAAAGCAAGATTGAGGAAGGGTGAGCTTTGAGAGAGTGTCAGCCACACTGGGGTCCTTCTGCCTGTCAGGCAGACCAGGTTCAAGCCCATTCCAGACCCTGATTCACTGCGCGACTTTAATTGCTCTGGGCCTCAGTTTGCACATCTATAAAATAGGATACATGCTAAGAGGCTTCTCCTGGACTCTGGGAAGCTGGGAGTCCACCCCATGTTTTCCCCTCTGCTCAGCGTCTGCCTCGTCCATCCCCAAACTTGGAGGATTGGTCAAAGGTTTTGAAATAAGACTTTGAAGAAAGAGCTGCAAATTGCTCTCTTGAGCAATGTTGAAAACAACGCATTCAAAAGTGCTCATTCCTGGCCAGCGAGGTGGCTCACGCCTATAATCCTAGCACTCTGGGAGGCCGAGGCAGGAGGATCACTCGAGCCCAGGAGTTTGAGGTTGCTGTGAGCTATGATGATGCCACCACACTCTAGCCCAGGGCGACAGAGTGATACTGTGTCTCAAAAAAAAAAAAAAAGAGCTCATTCCTAATAAGAACACTGCAAACAACTCTGAGATATGTATCACCTATCAGACTGGTAAAAATCCAAAAGCATGATGACATTCTGTGCTGGCCAGGCTGTGGGGAAACAGGCCACTCTGGGTATTGCCCCGGGAGTATCTGCGGTGCAGCCCCAGTGCAGGGCACCCTGGCACAGGCCACCGGAATTACAAACTCATGTGTCTGCTGACACAGCAAGCCCACTTCTGGGAATCCCTCCCTGAATAGTTGCATGTTGGCAAAGTGATGGGTCTGTGAACTGATGACTGGCTTAAAAATCTGTGGTTCATCCACACAGGGGGATATTAGTCAGCCATAAAAGGCATGAGGCACTGACACCTGCTACAGCGTGGATGAACCCCAAAAACATGATACTCAGTGAGAGAAGCCAGACACCAAAGGCCACACAGTGTGTGACTCCATTGATATGAAATGTCCAGAACAGGCAAATCCATAGAGACAGGAAGCAGATTAGTGGCTGCCAGGGGCTGGGGGAGGGGGAGTGGGGAGTGATTGATGGGGACGGGGTCTTCTTTTGGGGGGATGAGAATGTTCTGGAACTAGATGGAGCTGATGGTTGCACAACATTGTGAATGTGCTAAATGCCAATGAATTGTGCCATTTAAAATGGCTAAAATGGTGAATTTTATGTTATGTGCATTTTACGGAATAAAAACAAGAGAGAAGACAAAAAGATGGCCCAGGCTTTGAGACCATTCATTTCAGCATTGTTTGTCACGTGAAAAAAAAAATTGGCTGTGGTGGGAGGATTGCTTGAACCCAAGAGTTTGAGACCAGCCTGGGCAACCTAGCAAGTCCCCATCTCTACAAAAATTAGCAGGCCGTGGTGGCATGTGCCTGTAGTCCCAGCTACTCAGGAGGCTGAGGCAGGAGGCTCGCTTGAGCCCAGGAGTTGGAGGCTACAGTGAGCTGTGATTGTGCCACTGCACTCCAGCCTGTGTGACAGAGTGAAACCTTGTCTCAAAAATAAAAATAAAAATAATTTTTTTAAAAAATTGGACACAACCTAAGGATTGTTTACATCAATAACAGTGTGTCCATCCTTGGGGGTGCCACAGAGTTATGAAAATGAAATTATAGATCTCTATGAACCCACAAGGACAGACTCATTCATTTCCTCCACAAGCCTTTATTAAGCTCTTACTGTGTGCCAAGGACTGGTATAGGAGCTGCAGCTACAGCTGCGAACAAAACAGACAAAATCTCTGCTCCCCTGGGGCTGTCATTGCAGTTGTGGAGACTGGCAACATGTAGGATCCATCAGGAAAATATATAACAAGCAGGTGGTGGGAATGGTACAATGGAAAATAAAGGAAGGAAACAGGGAGGGAGGGAAGGAGGGGAGCAATTTTTTTTTTTTGAGACAGGGTCTTGCTTTGTTGCCCAGGCTGGAGTGTAGTGGCATCGTCATAGCTCGCTGCAGCCTCAAACTCCTGGGCTCAAGCGATCCTCCTGCCTCAGCCTCCTGAGTAGCTGGGATTACAGGCATGCGCCACCATGCCCAGCTAATTTTCCTATTTTTTGCAGAGACGGGGTCTCTATCTTGCTCAGGCTGGTATAGCAACTTTTAAATCAGATGATCAAGGAAGCCCTTAGGGAGGAGAGAACTTCTGAGTAAGGAGGGAGAGATGTGGGAAAAGGCATCTAGGAGAGGGAACAGCCTGTGCAAAGGCCCTATGGTGGGAGCAGACCTGGCTAGACAGCAGATGTCTCCAAGTACGAGTCAGTTCAGGCTGCTATAACAAAAATGCCATAGACTGGGTGGCTTATAAACAACAGAAATTTATCCCTCACAGTTCTGGAGGCTGGGAAGTCCAAGATCAAGGCACCAACAGATTCGCTTCCTGGTTTGCAGATGACCGTCTCCTCACTGTGACCTCACCTGGCAGAAGGAGCAAGGGCACCCTCAGGACACTAGCTGCATTCATGAAGCTTCTGCCCTGGTGACCTAATCACCTCCCCAAAGCCCCACCTCCTAATAAAATCACAGTGGGGCCTGGGTTTCAACATACAGACACGAAATTTTAGTCTATAGCAGCAAGAGAAAATGATAAGTGAGAAAAGCAAAAAAAAAAAAAAAAAAAAAATTCTAGATTTCATCTGCATAGAGAAACTCTGAATGAAACCCAAGAAACAAATAGCCACAGTGACCCCTCAGGGCAGGCAGGGGACAGAACCTCACCACCTACCTTAGAACCTCACCACCTACCTTTTTGCAGTTTTTACTTCCGGATCGGCCTGCCACGCTGTATGAATGCAAAGCGTAGTCAGCCTGGTCAATTTCAGCATGGATGCCAACCACCACCCACACTCACGATGTTCAGGACCAGTGGGACAGTGGGACAGTGGTATGTCTCCATGCCCCAAGAGGCCACTGGCAGAGAGTCCAGCCCTGAGGCCTCTTAGAAAAGGAGGGAACAAGGAAGCCCCAGACATGGGGCTGCAGGTGGTGGGGGTCAGGCAGGCCTGGGGCCTGGGATGGTGAACTCTGGAGGCAGGTCTGGGGAAGCTGGGCGCCCTCGAGTCTGGCAGTCTGGGTCTGGGGGTCCTTGGATCTGGGGGTCCTTGGATCTGGGGGCCTAGGGGACTAGGAGTCCTGGGGCCTGGGAGTCTGGACAGGTCTGAGGGGCTCTGGAGCCAGGAGTCAGGACCAGAGTCTGGACTAGTCAATGACCAAGGGCTGGGCCAGGGTGGACTTAGGGGCAAAGCTGGAATGTGGACAGATGTGGACATCTGTGGCCCTCCATGCATTAATTCAGCAAATGATGACTGAGGCCCGCTTGGCCACTTTGAGGCTGTGTGGCCCAGGGCCAGCACCTTGACCTCTCTGTGCCTTGGTTACCTCCTCTGTAAAATGAGGACAGTAATAATACCACAGTGAAAGGCTGCAAGTAGGGCCACAGAGACCCATGTGAATAAGAGCTTGTGCCTGGCGCTAGGGACACTGAATGATCAATACACAAGCTGAGTGTCCTATGGGGGAGGGGATGGGTCAATGCTGGCCCATCCATGCACAAAAATGGAATTCAGGAAGTCAAGCAATTATGCTGATGCTTGATTTTTTTTTTTTTTTTTTTTTTTGAGACAGAGTGTTGCTTTCTCGCCCAGGCTGGAGTGCAGTGGCATCATGACAGCTCACTGCAGCCTCAAACTCCTGGCCTCAAGCGATCCTCCTGCCTCAGCCTCCCAAGTAGCTTGGGACTACAGGCCTGCGCCACCACACCCGGCTAATTTTTCTATTTATTGTAGAGATGGGGTCTTGCTATTGCTCAGGATGGTCTCAAACGCCTAGCCTCAAGCGATCCTCCTGCCTTGGCCTCCCAGTGTGTTAGGATTACAGGTGTGAGCCACCGCGCCCGGCCAAAGCATGATTTTTAATGACAAGGGAAGACCTCATTTAAGGTCACGTGGTGCTGGATGTAGTGGCGCACACCTGTAGGCCCAGCTACTTGGGAAGCTGAGGCAGGAGGACTGCATGAGCTCAGGAGTTCGAGGCCAGCCTGGGCAACATAGCGAGACCACCTCTAGGGAAAAACAAAAGGGGGAGAGAGGTAGAAGTTCACATGGCCTTGTCGGTTACAGTAAAATTTTAGAAGCCACTGAATGCCCTTGAGAGAGCAGTGGGCAAACAAAATGTGGCGTTATTAAGGCAGCTATGGGTGGCCAAGCAAGCAAGTCCCACCTGCAAGTGTTGCACTTCTTGGTTGACGGCTGCTGTGGCCACAGGAGGCCACGTCGCTGGGCCACATGGCTCTCTTGAGAGCAGCCCTCAACCACAGGCGGAAGGAGAGTTGCTTCAGCTCTCTGCGCTCAGGTAGGACAGCTCTGAGGACAGGAACCTGCCCGTTGGCACCCCCTGCAGGGCTCCTTCCTTCCGTGTCTCTCCCTTTAACCCCTGAGAGGACTTCCTGGAATCCCCTCCGGAATAATCATGCCTTGAACTTCAGTCTTAGGGTCTGCTTCTCAAGGACACCAAACCAAGATAGTTGCAGCAGCGATACAAAGAAACACCATACAGCAGTTAGAAATTTTAGACATTTTAAATAATTATGATAGTAGCAGCCAAGAACTGGCTAGTTAAATAATATACAGCCACATAATCTTCACAATAGCTCCTTGACATAGGTACTGTTATTACCCCCATTTTACAGATGAGGAAACTGAGGCACAGCATGTTTGAGTAGCTTGCCCAAGGCTCTGCAGCAACTGAGGGTCTGCCCTGAATCCGTGTGGCTAACCACTAGGCTACACTGTTTTCAGAGACAAGATTTATTTACCTGCATCTACCTGGAAGGGTCTGTAGAGTGATTTCTTGGCACACGATGAAGCTTTGTGTTGTTCATGGACTTGTGTATTTGGACTTGATTTCGTGGTGAGGAAGAGGCCTTTAGTTAGAGGACAAGGGAAGTGTTTAGCTTTATATTTGCTAGGTTTTATTTTATTATATATTTATTATTATTATTATTTTTTGAGACAGGGTCTCACTCTGTCGCCCAGACTGGAGTGCAGAGGTGCAATCATAGCTCCCTGCAGCCTCGAACTCCTGAACTTGAGCAATCTTCCCCCCTCAGCCTCCCGAGTAGCCAGGACTGCAGGCACAGGACACCATGCCTCGCTAATTTTTATTATTTTTTGTAGAGATGGGATCTTGCTTTATTGACCAAGCTGTTCTTGAACTCCTGGCCTCAAGCATCCGCCCACCTTGGCCTCCCAGAGTGCTGGGATTACAGGCATGAGCCACCAAGCCCGGCCTAGGTTTTATTTTTTATTTTTGGTAAGACTTTGTTCATTCCACAAATATTTACTGAGCACTTATTGGATGCGGCAAAACTCCCACCTTCGGGGAGCTGACATTCCAGAGGGGGAGATGCAATGCGCCGTAAATTAGCAAATTATAAAGGAGGTTGGAATATAATAGTGCTATGGAAAAAATTCAAGTCAGGGGGATTGGAAGAGTAGGGTGGGTGGTTCACAGTTTTGAAAAGGGCTAGTTTAGGAAGACCTCTCTAGAAAAAAAAATACTGACAGAACAGAAAAAATACTGACAAAACAGAAAAAAAAGAGGTGCAGTTCAAAATGGGAGCAGGTTTTTTTTTAGGGTGTTGGGGTGACTGGTTGATTTTTTCTGTATTTTTTCCCTTTTTGCCCCTTTTGCCATGAAATGATTCAATACATAGATATATATTTGGAAGCCGACCTAGGAGAATGGGCAAGGTCAAAAGAGGCAGAATAGGTTCCACACCAGAAAACTAGGGGTCTCAGGGCGGCTCCAAGCAGGTGCCTGGGGGCGGCCGAGGGACTCCTAGGAGTTAGTGCTTTGAGCCTCTGCTGTCCTCAAGTGGCCACACTCGGAAGTGCAGTCCCTGGCAGCCTTGGCAGAGGCGGAAAAGGGGCCGAAAGGGGAAGACAAGACCCTTCTCCTGTACCATCTAGAGAGTAAGACCTTAGGGTGCCACGAAAACGCTTTCTCCTTCCGGGAAGAAGAAAGAGGCTGCAGCGAGAGAGGGGTCTTGACAGGGCACCCGGAAGTCAGAGCCGGTGCCTCTGCTCCCTGCTGTGTCGTCTCCTGCAAGTTGCTCTGCTGCTCTGAGCCTCCGCTGTCCCGTGCAGAACGGGCATGTCAGCACCTGCTGGGAAGGCTCAGCGAAGGCACCAAAGCAGGGTGCTTGGCACGCTGGAGGGCCCGCGGAAGCAGGCTCTGAGCTGAGCATTCAAGGTCGGGGTGGGGTCAGGTGGCGTGGGGGGTGTCTGGGAAGTGACTCCAGGAAGCCCCCGTAGGGGGTGAAGACGCGACACAGGGAGGGAAAGTGGAGGCGCCAACCGCCAACGCGCAGGCAATGCTGCGGGCAAGCGGAGCTCAGACCGGCTTGGGACTGCTGGGGGACAGTGTAGACGCTCACCTCAGAGGGCTCCCACTCAGGGGCGAGGGGGCTGGGGTGTTTATCCACCCCCAACCTCAGCGCGATTTTCCGGAAAACATTTGCACGCTGAGATAGCTGGGCGCACGGGTAAGACGTCGCGGTGGGAGCTGGGGAAGGTGCCTTGCAGGGGGCGCCAAGGAGCAGGCGAGGCGGTGGGCAGCAGAGGCTCAGGGCTGCCTTAGGGGCCTTAGAGAGACTGTCGCATCCAGAAAGGGTATTCCCGCGGCCAGAGAAGGCTACAGGAGAGGACAAGCAGCGACCCGCAGTGGCGAGCCCAGCCACGTGGTGGGGCTCGGTGGCCTGCACGGGGACGACCAGCCGCTGCCATAGCCCCTCCCCCCAGGCCTGGGCTTTCCACAAAATGCCTCCAGTTTCCCAGAATGAGTATCCCAAACTCAGGGTGCTGGAGGCACTCCAGGGAGTGTGGTGCTGCCTCTGGGTCGCTCATGTGACTCCCTCCCTTGCTGCCTTTCTGAGCCTCAGTTTCCCCATCTGTAACGTGGGCAGAAGAAATGCTGCCTCCCTGAGGGGGCGGCTGAGAGGATGTTACAGGACGCGCAAGGTCCCAAAGATTGGTTTGTCTCTGGAGTTCAAGTGCAGGGCGCAGGACTTGATTTGTACGCAGTGAGAGCCACAGAAGGTGCCAGAAGGAGAGCGTTGTACCCGGCTTGGGTTAAGCATCGTGGCGGATGGACGTGGGGGTGGGAGGTGGCAGGTTTGGGTGGGACTCATTGGCCAAGTTCTCCTGTGTCCCTTCTCTTGCCTGGAGTCCCTTGAAGCCCTGTGCGTTTGGGGGCATGACCCCAGGGCTCAGAGAGGTCACTGAGGTTCACTTGGCTCCCAATCAAGGCCACACAGCGGGACAGGGGACAGGCAGGGTTCAAACCCAAGCCCATTGGCCTGCGGCTTAAAAAAACAAAAAAACAAAACAAAACAAAAACCAGGCCCAGAACCTCCATCCGGGAACTTCAGCCTCCAGGCACCCGGCCTTGATCTTGGGGTATAATCTCCCATTTAGGAAACCCCAGACTCCAAGGGGTTCAGGAGGGGCTCTCCAAGGAGTGAGGCTGTCTCAGCGACCCTCCACCAGCTGCTGTGGCTGCTCCCACCCCGGTGTTGTTTGGGTTTTAATTTCTGTGTTGCATTTAGAAAATTACCCATAATTACAGCTTCTGGGAGGAAACGGTCTCCTAGCGCAGCCCCTGCTCCCAGCTGCGCCCGCCTCCCACGCACGCACGGCTGGCGAGGGGCTGCGGGGGCCGCCAGCCGGGTTCCTGGCCCCCCCAGAGCCCCCCACCTTAACTAGCCGCCACCTCCCATGGAGAGAAAAGCCCATCACCAGGAAAACTCAGCCCAGTCTCCTCCCCAGGACTCCAGCAACAACCAGGCATGGGCCCCCACGCGGTGTCCTCAGGGAGAAGGATCCAGAGGGAGGACGGGGCTGCCAGCTGAGGACTGGATGCGTTATTTTATCATAACAGTGACAAGTCCAGCCGAGGCCAGTGCTGAAACAGTAATCTGGAGGAAGAGCCCAGGGAGGCTGGGAGGAGGAAGAGGAGGAGGGGAGGAGTTGTTGTCCTCTTGGTGGAGGAGGAACGGCTGGCAGGAGGAGCCAGAGTGGGCCAGGAGCCAGAGAAAGAGCGTTCCAGGCGACAGGAAAGGCCGGGAGGGAGGTGGGACTGTGTAGGGTGGGTCTGAAGACGGCAGGGCCCTAAGCGCAGTGAGAGGCCCGTCGCCGGGCAGCCCCCTGCCCCACAGGCAGAGCCTCCTTCGGGCTCCCCCAGGTACTGCCCTCGACCTGTGACTGGGGGACGTCGGTGGTGGGTGACTCACCACCACCCACTCCAGGAGGCAGAGACCCAGCCGAGGGCTGCAGTCCCGGCGCAGCCACACGGGGCGCTGCTGGAGCCAGCGAAGGGGCATTGGTCCCTAAATCAATTCCCGGGCCTGTCCTGCCCAGGACCCCCTGTCTACCTGGGGCCCTTCCCGGGGCAACCTTTCTGCCTCCTCTATGCCACCTCGATCGTACCGGCTTCCCACGGCAGCCCCATGGAGCTTCTTAAAATCGTGACGCAGATCCCGCCCCTGGAGGCTCCACACCCTCCCATGGCTCCCCATTGCTCTCAGAACAAATCTCAACTCCTCCCCGCCTGGTGAGGTCAGGCTCCTCTGCCCTCCCTGCCATCATCTCCCTCCTCCTCCCCCTGCTCTAGCCACACCTGCTTCCAACACCTTAACTGTGTGCCCACCGCAGGGCCTTTGCACTTGCTGTGACTGCAGTCTGAGCACTTTGCTTCCAGGTCTTTCAGATCACCCCCCTCCCTTATTAAAAAGTGTTTCCTCCTCGCCATGCCCTTCCCTCGCATGGGTGGGGGGACCCTCACTGTGGGTTGTGCCCCCGCAAGGCGTGCGCCCTGGTTGGGTGTGCGCGCAGCTCTGCTTCCCGACGCCGCGTGGGCCCCAGAGCCCTCTCTGCGCCGACTTTCCCGCCGGCGCCCAGGCTGTGTTTGGAGATCCTTCCCGGTTGCCATGAGAACCGCGCCTGCCGCTCCCGCCCGCCGCGCCTCCCCCGTCGCAGCCAGCGGGGCCGCGGGCGCCTCCGCCCCTCTCCCTGCCTCCGCCTCCGCCCTGCTCCGGGAGCCCGGCCGACCTCGCGTCGCCGGTTCTGTCCACCCGGGCCCCCTCCCTGTGCCCAGCACGTGGCACTCCCTGAAATTACCTCACTGACTCTCCGGCTTTTGACTGTCTGCCTTCCCCATTAGACCCTCTGCTCCGCTGAGAGGTAGCAACGTGCCCCTGGGGGGTCCCCAGAGCCCGGCACACAGCAGGCGCTCGATAAATGTGCGTGCGGGTGGATGAAGACTCACACTGACTCTAGGGACCGCGGCTCAGAGAGGGCGAGGGACCCACCCAGGGCACACAGGATACGCGGGAGCCACAGAGCTTTGGAAGATAAGGGGGGGTGGCGGGAGGAGTGTCACCAACGCGCTGTGTGACTTGGGTGAGCCGCACCCTCTCCGTGCCTCGCTGGGAGTAGGCGCTGGAGAGCTGTGGCAGGAGCAGTAACTGGTATGAGGAGCGTCCTTGACGCCGAAACCCACGCCCCGCGGTGGCCCTCCAGGCACCCAGCAGTCGCCAGCCGGCGGCTGGAACGTCGGGCGGGCAGCCCCACTCGAGCGCAGCGCGCGCCCCTCCTCCCCGCCGGCCGGGCCCGGAGGCCCGCGGGAGAGGAAGCTGGGGGAGGGGGCGGCCGGCTGGACAGGAAGTGGGAAGGGCTGGCGCCCCCCTCCCTCGCCGGGGCCCCTCGGGGAGGAGGCGGGGCTGGGGCGGGCCCTGCCCCTCCCTTCCTCTTGCGGGTCTGGGAGCGCGGCGGCTCCCGGCTTCCCGCCCGCCAGACTGCTGGGGGTGGGGGTGGGGGTGTCGCCCCGTACTGGGGGGTCGGCCGGCAGCAGGGGAAATCGAGACTCACACACACGACACAGGAAACGTGAGCGCACAGCTACACAACGCAGGTCCCGGAGAGCTGGCGGCCCACCCACGCGCGGAGGCCCAACGCGCACGTTCGCACACGCTTGTGCACGCACCCTGGTTCTGGGCGACTCGACACTAGTGCCACCGCAGAGCCAGGGACAGTTGCCCCGACAGCTACCGTTCGTTGGGTGCCTACCAACCCCCCACGCACGACGACGTCCACGCGCACTCACACAGAAACCGCATGTTTACACACACACACACACGCCCTCGCGGGCTTGTATAGGAGAAAAAAATGCCCGTGGCAAACATTTCACAGAAACATCCAGACCCAGAGTCACAGCTGGGTCGCCTCCCCCACCCCGCCCAGGCGCACAAGTCTCCACTCCTCCCAGGCACTCCTACCCTGCGGGGGCCCCTACCTCTTCTGCACACCCCTTGGGCAGAGGAGAAGGGCCCCGGAGGGGGAACGGGGCACCCACTGCCTGCACCCCTGACTCCCGCAGAGGGGCAGTTAGAGGCGGGATGCGCCCTATTTACAGATGGCAACACCGAGGCTGAGAAGCAGAGCCTGCAGCCGCCCAGGTGTTCAGTGCGTTGGTGCAGGGAGGCTCCTAGGACCTGGGCACCATTCACATGTGTGGCTGCGGGTGGTTTGCTGTGGGAGTTCTCAGGCCTTGTGACGGTGGCGTTGGGTCGGCTGTGGTTCACTGAGACCCCAGGTGCGTGCGCGGGGTTCTCAGCGGGCTGCGATGGTGTGCCCAGGGCGGCCGCGAGCGCGTGGGCTCTTGCCACTGCTGCTGGAAGCCGTGGCACAGCCTTGCCTAAGCGCGTCCGTGCAGCCGAGTGCCGGCGGTGCGCGCGGTGGCCTGTGTGTCGAGTTGTTCCGTGACAGCCACTGTTTGAGCTGTGTGTGTCGCGCTGGGCGTGCGGTGGTTGCCACCGTGCTGGGCGTGAGTGGCTCTGCGGGGTGACACTCCCGGGTGACTGCCTGAAGCTTCGTGGGGCCGCCTGTAGTTGTCCCGCAGCTGTGCGGACTTTCGCCGTGTGAGCACTGTCTGCGAGCGTCTCCGTCGCCGCGACTAGGAGCGTGGCTGTGTTCCCGGCTGCACAGCGACTTGGGCGGCCGGTCCTGCTCGGGGTGTGTGCATGTGTAGGTGTGACCGGCTGTGCGCCCGCGGGCGCCGTCCCCGTTCCAGGCCTGCGTTCGTGCAGCCGCACCCCCACCCCCCGCGGCGGGCACTGCGCGTGCGCGCCCGGCCCGCGGTCCCGGCGGCGGGACCCACCCGCGCGCCTGCCATCGCCCCTTTAAGAGCGGCGCCCGCGGGCGGCGGGGAGGCGGCGGGCGGGGGCGCGCGCGCGGCGGGAGGAGGGGGCGCGCGCTTCCCGGAACAGCCCGCGCCGAGGGAAGCGAGGAAAAAATACGACCCGCGGCCGGAGCCGAGCTGGAGCCGCCGCCGCCGCCGCCGCCGCCGCGGCCGTCTGGAGCTCCCCCGCGCGGACGATGCCCGCGGTGCCCGCCCGGGGCTCGGGGCGGTGAGGCCCGGGGCGGGGGGTAGCTATGGCGACGGCGAGCGCGGCCCGCGGCGCCGCCTGACAGGTGTGGGCCCGGGCGGCGGCGGCGGCGCGGAGCAGCATGTACGCCAAGGCGGGCAAGGGCTCGGCCGTGCCCTCCGACAGCCAGGCCCGCGAGAGTGAGTCGGCGGGCCGCGGCCGCGGGGGCCGGGGGCGGGGTCGGCGTCCGCGCCGCTTCCGTGGGCTCCGGCGCGGGCGGGCAGCGCGCGGGGCACGTGGGCGCGGGCGGCGGGGCGTGCGGGACCCGAGCGCGCTCGAGGGGTCGCGAGATTTGCGGGGGCGCGCGAGACCCGAGGGCGCGAGAGCGGCGGGGGCGCTGGAGACCCCCGTTGGCGTGAAGGGCTCGCGAGGGTGGAGGGGGCGCCGACGCCCGCGGGCGCGCGCGGGACTCGAGGGGCGGAAGACACCCGAGAGGCCCGAGGGGTCGCGAGACTTGCGGGGGCGCGCGAGACCCGAGGGCGCGAGATTTGAGGGGGCGCGCGAGATCCGAGCGGGACCGAGGGTCGCGAGGCCTCCCCGAGGGGCGAGACTCGGGCGCGCGCGGCGGCGGCGGCGGCGGTCGCGGGCGTTCGAGGTCAGCCGCGCTCCTCGCAGCCTCCGCGGAAGTTTCCGGAGCGGGCGAGACTGGCCGCTCGGGGACGCCGGCGCGTCGGGAAGAGCCGCAGAGCGGCGGGGAGGCCGGAGGGCGCGCGGCCACCTGTCTGCCTGGCCTGGGCAGCTGCGCGGGGCTCCCGGGGCGGCCGGCGTCCTGGGGGCGTCCTGCCCCGGGCGTGGCTCTGAGCCGCGGGACGGGTGGGGGGCCGGTCCCTACCCCCCGACCGCCGTGTGGGGGAGGGAAGGGCGAGGGGCGCCGGGTCCTGGGCTCCCTTTCCTGGGAGACGCAGACGCAGCCGCCGTCTCGGAGCGGGGGCCGAACGGTGCTCGGAGCCCTGAGCGGCGCTCGGCAAGGGCAGTGGACGGTTTTGCAGAGCTGCTCAAGTGCCGGGAGAAGGACTTGCGGGAGGAAGGGCTTGCCGTGGCCCGTGGCCGGCTTGCAGAATCCGAGAAGTTGAGCCGGGCCGCCGAGCAGAGAGGAGCCTGGGCTCCCGGGATGACAGGCCCTGAGCGTCGGGGGAGTGAAGAGCAGCCCTGGATGTTGGCTGACTCTGTCCCCGTCCTTCCTTTTCTGCTGCGCTGACATTGGGATTCCCGCTCCCCTGCACGAAGATGGGCGTCCCTTCTCTGCCCAGCCTCTGGGTCACTTTGGAGAAGAGGCCCTTCTGGCCAGAAGGCGGTAGGCAAATGAACGCCCCTTCAGGCCTCCCTTGCCTGTCCACGAAGTTAGGAAGTTGGGCTCCAATTCCAAGCACCCTTTAGTGCAAAGACTTCTCAAAACTGGAAAAATTAGACCGGTGTGGTGGGGCGCACCTGTAGTCCCAGCTACTCTGGGAGGCCGAGGTGGGAGAATCACTTGAGCTCAGGAGTTTGAGACCAGCCTGAGCAACAGTGAGACCCTGTCTCTACTAAAAATCGAAAAATAGCTGAGCGTGGTGGCACATGCCTGTAGTCCCAGCTACTCGGGAGGCTGAGGCGGGAGGATCGCTTGAGCCCAGGAGTTGGAGGTTGCAGTGAGCTAGGCTGACACCGCAGCACTCCAGCCTGGGCAACAAAGCAAGACTCTGTCTCAAAAACAAAACAAAACAAAAAAAACTCTGGCGTCTGGCTCCTGCCCAGGTTAGAAGCAGGGGGTGTCTGGCATAGTCACGCCATCCCTGGCCTGTCCCCTCTGCGTCTCCAGCCAGCTGTTGGGTCTGGAGGCGACCACCCACCCAGTGGGACTTGTTCATTTGTTCAGCACACCTGTGAAGGGCGGGTCGGGGTGTGGCGGCTGGGAAGGCAGGCCTGGGCCCTCAGGAAGCCCACCTAGCGGGGAGGCGGGGATCCAGTTACCCATGGGCCTGTCTCAGGTCTTGAAATGTGCTGTGAAGTGGGTGATAGTGAAGGGTGGAGGGGGATGTCAGGGGTCAGAGGGCACAGCACATGCAAAGGCCCTGAGGTGGGACCAGGCAAAGGATCTACGGTGAAGGAAGGGGCAACCCACTGGGTGCTGTGTGGGCCACAGGGAGGCTTATGTGTGCTTTGGCTCCCATATGGAGTGGGGCTTACAGGGGGGCCGGAATAGAGGCCAGGGGTGGCCAGGGGAGGTGGGCACAGTTGTCTCAGGGAGAGTGGATGACAGCTTGGACTAAGGGGTAGGCATGGAGGTAAGAGAAAGAGTAAAAGGTTTGCGCCCAGGGTGGTGGGGCTTGGAGTTGTTTTCCTGACCCTAGCAGACATCCCAGGAGAGATGTTGATTCTTTGCACCTGGCCTCTGCGGTGGTCCGGGCTGGAAGAGGGGGTTATCTGCACGCCTGACCCCCTTGGCTGCCCAGCAGAGGTGCTTGGAGGACACTGGCCTCAGGACGCGAGATCTGCAGAAACACCTCGGGTCCTGGTGCAGAGGCTGAGGGTCCCATCTCTGGCCAGAGCGGTCCTGCGCCCTTCCATTCCACATGGAGGGTCCCACATAGACGTCGGTTTGGAAATGGCGTTCTGCTGCTACAGGAAGCGTGGAAAACACCAGATGGCTGTGTCCCTTTTTCACTGAAGGGGGCACCTCAGCCCTGGAGAAGAAGCGGCCTGCCAAGGGCTCAGCCCCCTGGGTACGGGAGAGCTCTCAGAGGTGTGGGGGCCGCCACACTGGAGAGGTGCACTGGTGGCCCTGGGCCTCAGTTTCCTCATCTAAAATGTGGGTGACCTGCCTTTTGGGATTCCCACAAGGACTGGGTGAGGGGCCACAGGCAGAGCACCCACCCCAGCAGCCACTCAGCTCTTAGGAACTATCAGCCACTGGCAAGCCACTTCCTGTCTCTGGGCCTCGGTTTCCTCCTCTGTGAAATGGGGTGGAGGGGTTACACTGCTCCGATCTTCAACTCTCCAGCACTGTTCCCACCCCTGCTGTGAGCCTCCGGCCTCCTAAAAATGAGGCCCTTCCTTTCTTTCCCTCTCTGGCCCCAGTCCTGAGCCCCCTCTGGCTCCCCTTGGAGCTCACAAGCCTCTCTGTCTCAAGCTAGGTTTAGGCCAGCTGCTCCAGAAAAGGACCAAGTGCCTGCTGGGTGTCTGCCCTTGGGGGCTCACAGCGGATGGGCAGGTCTGAGTGGGCCACATGCAAGGGTGTGTGTGTATATCCTTGAGCACTTAAGTGCTGCCAGGTGGGTTTAGAATAGTTCCACAAATGACAACTACTGTCGTTGTCATTGGGCATCTTTTGTTTTTCTCCCGGGCTTGGTTTGGAAATGGGCACATGGATTCAGGTCGTTTAGCCCAGCAGGCAAGAGGTTCTTGAGGATCCAACCCCAAGAAGAGTCCTTGAATTTGAGGAGGGAAACTGGTGCCACAGAGGAAGGCCAGAGAAGGCTGGAGTGGCATTCAGGATGGGGGTCCTCACTCTGGCTGTGGGGGGCTAGGGTGGTGAGGGGCTGCCACCCAGGCAAGAAATTGCTGAAGGCCCGGCCTCTAGGGTTGGCAGAGGGGAGGGAGGACTGTGTGGCTTGGAGGGTTGCCGTGGGGCAGCATTGGGGCCTGGTGATGGATGAGCCGGTGACCCCAGGCTGTGAGTAGAGGGCATCTCTGGCCCCCAGCAGCACGTGTGTCCACGGGGGCGCTGGGCAGAGAGCCCTGTTGTGGTGGTTCTCCATAATCAGTGGTGGCTGTGGCACTAGCAGCACATCAGGTCCCCCCTGCCCTGCGCTGCCCAGTGCGCACTGCGGGTCCCGAGCCTGTGTCCTCCAAGTCACGCGTTCCTTCTGGAGGGAGGGCTGTGTGCTGCTCTGCCCTGGGCCCCCCCCCCCCGTGTTCCTTTCTGGCCGCCTGCCCTCTGTGAGGGGAGGGCCCTGTGGGTCCCAGAACTCCCGGGCCAGATATCCAGGCTTCAGAACTTTTCACCAAAAACAAAAAACAACCCACAATTCTTCCCTGAGACTCAATCCTGTTAAAAGTGAAAGTAGCAAGTTGTAAGGGAAATCAGCAAAGCTGAAAACCACCTGTGCCTACCCATGGCTGTTAGGATGAATTCCAGAATCCTTAACATCGACATGATAGGCAGTGACCCTTATTAGCACTTAGCTAATCACCTCGCTTAATCCATCGGCATCCTCAGGGGCCCCAGGTGTTAGTTTGTTCATTCATTGGGGTGACTGGGGGCCCAGGATGCCCCAGGTTCTATTCTAAGCACACAGCATGTCAGATGGCGATAACTAGGCTGATGGGGAAATGGAGCGAGCTGGGGGCTTAGATGTGACAGGGAAGCCTCTGATAGGTGACACTGGAGCTGTACTGGACTCTGGGGGGAGGTGCCCCAGGCAGAGGGAGCAGCATGTGCAAAGGCCCTGGGGTGGGAGGGTAGCCAGGTGGGGGGTACAGACTATAGAGGTCAGGGAGGTCGCAGCCCCTGGAGGGGACCCTGCCGTGGTCTGGGTGGGAGATGGTGGTGACCTGGACTAGGTGTGCGGTAGGGGTAGGGAGAGGGGTCCAAATCAGGAGAGAGATCTTTCCTTAGTGTTTTTTTTTTTTTTTTAATTCAGTAAGTGCAGTGATGTTAGGGGTACAGCTGGGTGGATCCGCACACAGGTGCACACTCTGAGTGCCCCCAGAGGCTCCTTGGGTTGGGATGTCTGTGTAAAGGCTGAGCTGACGGCCTCTGGTCGAGGTGAGAGGACAGGTGTGTGGGCAGCGGCTGGAGGGTGGCAGGAAGGATGGGGAAGGGGTGGGGGCTGGAGAAGCTGGGGTCGGGGCGTGCCGAGGCTGGGCCTGTAGATGTCAGGTGCACAGTGGACCCCAAGTTCAGGGGAGGGGAGGCCAGACCAGAGCACCCTGTGGGCAGCAGCTGCATAAAGACGTCATCCAGGCAGGAGGGGCGGCCACCCAGGAGAGCAGAGGAGCGGGTGGAGTGGCACTAGAGGTGGGGGAGGAGGACAGCGGGTGGGGGTGGGCTCCTTGGTGAACCCCCTCCTTCAGGAGCGTCACCTGATCCCTGCAGGGGAGGTGGCCAGACCACAGCTTTCACTCCCACTGCTCTGACAGCCTCGCTCTTGGGGTCCAGGGGTGGGGCTCTGGGGCTGGGCTCCCCGGGGCAGTCACCTGCTTCCCTGAGCCTGCCCACCCCGGCCTTTCGTGCTCATTTGCCATGACGGACGTGGACCTGTTGGCCACTGGCTGCTGGTGAAGGCTCAGGAAGCCTCTAGGAAGGGGGGGGGTCACTGTAGCCTGGAAGGGGTGGGAAGGCAGAATTGGGGGGCCCTGGGCCAGGGGTGTTCCCGAGAGCGGGGTGATGCGGTGGTGACTGAGGCCTGTCTTGTGGGGGGAACCCACACTGGGAGCTGTGTGTCCTACCCCCGCCCTGACCCCTCAAACCGCCCCGCTTGCCTTTGTGGGGCCTCAGCACTTGACAGCCCTGCGTGTGACTCACCTCTCCTCTGCGTGGGAGAACGTGGCCTCCAGGACGGTGGCCGGTGGTGTACACTGCACAAAGGGACCGTTGGAGGAATGGGGGAAGGATGGGGCATCCAGGGCAAGGGCAGGAGGGCTGGGGGTGTGAGTCTCCAGCGTGGAGAAGCCTGGCAGGGAGGGAGCAGTGTCTGAGTCAAAGGAAGGCTATTTTAGGATGGGGCCGGCAGCAGCCCCGGGACTCAGCCAGGGGAGAGCAGCACTGCGGGGCTGGGCTGGGGAGGCGGACAGCTGAGCTGGAGGCTGTGGAAGGGCCTCGAGGCCTCTGCTGCCGCCTCTGCGGGGGCTCAGCCTCAGGTCGGCCCTTGGGGAGCCCTCGGTCTCAGATCCAGGACCACCCTCCACCCCCACTAGCCCACGCGGCACCCAGAGGGGGCGGCTCAGATCCAGGCATTTGGGAGGGGCTGGTGCCAGGGGATTAGGTGACCCTGGGGGTGGGGGCTTTGCCCTCTGCTACCTGGTATGGCAGGTGGCCTGGAGCGGGGTGGGTGGCCCAGTTTCCCCGTGTGGCCAGGCCCACGCTCTTGGGTGGGCAGCTGCTGAGGAGGCAAGTCCAGGGGTCCCCGGGAGGCTGGGGACTCACAGGGCATTGTGGGCATTTGGGCAGGGTGGTGCCACGGCAGACGTGTGGCACTGCTGGCCCTACCTCCCCTCGCCCGCCACCTCCGTTTGCAGACTCCTCCCGGGGCTCAGCACTGCCGTGTTGGGGGGAGTTTGCCAGAAAGGTGGTGGCCACCACCGGTGGATGGGGGCCGATCCCGAGGAAGAGGGTGGGGCCCAGGGATGGGGGGGGTTCATGGGGAGGGAGGGGCCCCCTTCCCTCCTTCCTGGGCAGGCAAGGCTGGGGATGGGTTCGGGGGTGGGTCCTGGGCACACTGGGAGTCCCCACCCGGGCACAGTCAGGAGTGACACCCTATCTCTGGGCAGAGGACCTCCCCGGGTGAGGCTACTCTGGGTGTCAGCATTGGCAGAGGGGGCCAAAGGCAGTGTCGAACTGAGCAGAATTTGGCTTGGAGGTTTGGGGGTCAGGGATACCTGGGAGGGGCCTGCAGGCTGGGTTTTGATGGGTGAGTAGGAGTTGTCCAGGCTGAGCAACTGGTAGGGAGGCCATACCCTCCTTGTCATCTTCACTTGCACGTCTGAGAGCCAGGGAGGGGCTTCGCGGCTGGCCCTGGTCCTCTGGAGAGCTGAGCTGGCCTGGCCCGCCCTGTCCCCTGCAGGTTGGCGCTGTATGTGTACGAGTACCTGCTGCACGTCGGTGCCCAGAAGTCAGCCCAGACCTTTCTGTCCGAGGTAAGCTGCTCCCCCACGCATGCTGCAAGGCGCTCCTCCCCGTTCCCACTGGGGTTCCAGATGGTGGGGTTGGGGTTGTCCCTCTGCTGGCCCTGGGAACTGAGGGCTGGGATGGAGTCAGGGCCCATGGGCTGGCATCCAGGTGTCTGTCTGCCCATCCGTGGATCTGCCACACACGCCTGGGGCCCTCTGCTCACCAGGCCACCCTCCCGACGCCCAGGGCTTCCTCCCTGCCCCGTGTTCTCTGGGCCCCGTGCTGGGTGGTAGGGAGGGGCTCGGGCAGCAGCCCCCTCACATCCTTCCCTCTGCCCTGCAGATCCGATGGGAGAAGAACATCACGCTGGGGGAGCCCCCCGGGTTCCTGCACTCCTGGTGGTGGTGCGTGCGGGGTACTGCGGGCGGCCGTCGCAGGGGGCCGGGAGGGGGTGGGGCGTGGAGCAACCTTCATCCCCTGCTGCCCACAGTGTGTTCTGGGACCTGTACTGTGCAGCGCCCGACCGCAGAGAGGCGTGTGAGCACTCCAGTGAGGCCAAGGCCTTCCAGGACTATGTGAGTCCCCACCCTGCGGGGACCAGGGCTGGAGGGCGAGGGCAGGTTGGCCCCAGGGGTGGGGGGCTGATAGGGCCAGCATTGGGGCCCTTCCTGACCTTTGCCCCTGGCTGGGGTTCTGGCTCCACCTCTGCCGTCAGCTTCCGTCTGAGTTGAAAGGGGTCAGAGGCCTGTCCGGAAAGGAGGCTGGGGGGGCAGGTAACGTGAGGGGTGGCATGTTGTCAGGGGTGGCAGACGGCAGCCCTTCCCTTCGTCCTCTGTGCTTGGCCACCTGGTCCCTCAGAGTGGGCCCTGCAGGCCACGGAGGGCCTGGCTCAGCTGGCCCATGGTGGGGGGCCAGCCCTGCCCGCCCCCTCTTCACTGGAGTGCAGGCCTGTGCAGGGCCACAGTGCCCCTTGTCCCTGGAGATGCCGCCTGCACGCTGTATGCACATGCATGGCAGCGGGGACACCACACTGACCCCCTCCCGGCATCACTGCCTGTGTGCTATGCCCCGCTGCCCCCGTGCAATCCCCTTGTCCTAGTCCCGACAGCTCTGCGTGCAGGGTGGGTGACTGTCCCACCCCTCAGTTGAGCCCCAGCCCCCTCCATGTGCCTCTGTGGTGTCCCCTGGACTCTGTTCCCACTCCCAACCTGTGCCGCCCCCTTCACCCCAGCTCCTGCCTAGGTCTAGCAGCCTCTCTGGGCATCCCCGCCCCCACCCCCCCGGGTGGGGAGGGCAGAGTGGGGCTCCTGGCCGTGAACGTGAACATGCTTCCCTGCCCGAGGCGCCGGTTACCATGGCAGCGCAGGGCATCAGGAGGCTGCACTGGGCGCAGCAGGAGGTGGCTGCCCAGGCCCCAGGGTGGCCACAGAGCGACGCCGGGCACCGGTCATGCTGGGCCGCCGCTGACATCTTCGCTCTGACTGGGGGGCGCCCAGTTTGTGGCTCCTGCGCGCAGTGGGGGCCCATTCGTCCAGCCCTCCGAGGTGGGGCTCTGTCCACCGGCTCCCAGGCTCCCCTGCCGACCTTGGCGTCTCCAGAAAACGCTAGCGTGCCCGGCCCGTCGTTACGGCAATGCGCGCGGCCTTCGCCCCTTCAGGATGACGGACTAGGTCCGGCCAGGGCCCCTGGCCAGGGAGGGCGCACTGGCCCAGGGTTAACTCCTCAGGGCCTAGAGTTGGGGAGCTGTGGGGGGCTCAGGGGTGTGGGTTGTGGCCTCCTCCCCTCCCCTCCTGTCCCGGAGCACAGCGCCCAGCTGTCCCTGTCCCCTCATCTTCGCCTCCCCAGGAAATGCTCAGGTGCCTGCTTGGCCTGAAAGGGGGCTGCCCTCCCTGCAGAGTGGACAGACCCAGAGCCCAGAGGTGCCCCCCTCTCCAGCCCGAGGCAGCCTGTGAGCCCAGCTGCTCCAGGCCTTTGTGTTTGTGGCAGGGGATGAGGTGGGGGCCAGAGCCCAGAGGGGGCCTGGCAGTTTAGAGCTGGGAGCAAAGTGGCACAGGAGTGTGGCCCAGGGGCATGTGGCTTTCAAATGATTTGCTGTGGGCCTTGGGCGCCCGCTCAGTTGCTGTGGCCTTGGAGAGGCTCCCAGCTGTACCCCCTCCCCATCTTGGGGCCTGGGCAGGAGTGTTGAAGCTGACCTTTGAGTAGGGGCAGGAAGGGGGCCAGCCTGGAGTCCCGCAGGGGGCGGGAGGGTGTCTCCAGGGCCTGTGCTCCAGCCAAGGGGCCCCTTTCTCCACTCCTGGAGGGCAGGGAGCACTGTGTGACTGTAGCTGGGCAAACTCCGGAGCCGCCCTGTGTGCCAGCCCAGGGACAGCCCATCCCCTTCCTCTTGGGGTTGAGGACCTGGCTGGGGAGGGATGATGCAGGCAGAGCTGAGTCACAGGGCAGCAGATGAGTCCTGCTCCCCCTCCCTATCCTGAGAAGTGGCCCGCTGCCCTGGTGGACTGGGCCTCCCTCCCCACACCCCTGCCTGACCCTGTGGGCCCCAAAGGCAGCTCTGGGACTTGGAACCAGTGGGAGTGGCCTGTCAGCCTGCTGCTGCCACCAGAATCTGTCCTTGGCAAACACGGGACCCCCCCACCAGCGCCCAGTCTCTCCCTGTCTCCCTCGGAGGGGAGGTGGGGGGCCTGGGGACCCACCCCAGGTCCTGTTCTTCCTCCCCCCTCAGGGAAGGGGCTGGGTGGGGCGGGGCGGGGGTCTGCACAGGAGTGCGGAGGAGGAGCCTTCAGGGAGTGGTGGATCTTTTCGTGTGTTTATTTGGGGTGTCTTGGTAGAGCCTGGGGGCCCAGCCGAGCTGCCCTGACAGCCAGGAGGACGCGGGCCCAGTCGGGGTGGGCCTGGAGTGGGGGACCATCGTGGTGGGGAGCTGGCTGGGAGCCCTCTCGGGCGTGGTCGAGGCCTGTCAGGGTGGCTTAATGGGGGCGGGGCGGGGCTTAGGGACAGCTGCTCCCCCCCACCCACAGACCTCTCCTCCATGCCCATACATGGATAGAGGGTCCAGTGGCCTGGCTTCAAACCCCAGCTTGACCACCTGACAGCTCCCTGTCCCACGGGGCTGGCCCCTGCGGAGAGAAGGGGTGACACCCCAGGCAGGAAGTGTCCTGACCAGGCCCTCCGGGTCTCCCCGACTCCTGCAGAGTGCTGCGGCCGCGCCCAGCCCCGTGATGGGGAGCATGGCCCCCAACGATGCCATGGCTGCAGGCCCCCTGGCGGCCGGCTTCTTCCAGGTACAACCAGGGCAGGGGCCCCTTGTCCCCCAACCCTGGGTGGACATGTGTCTAGGGTGGGTTTCCCACACGGGGAGAGGGCCTGAGGCCTGCAGGCTGCAGTCAGGTGGGGGTGTTGTAGGTGTGCCCACTCGGGCCTTGGTGGGGCCAGCAAGGGAGGGGCCCAAGTGCCGTGGAGGGCAGGTCTCTGCGCACTTGGCCTGCACGCGTGTGTGTGTTCGGCCTGCTTGGGGATGCAGTGGCCACCAGTGGTCTTGGTGGGCCCCCTTCCTACAGGGCCCCCTGCCCCATAGGTTGGCCCACCCTCCTGCCCCTTCCATGGCCAGGCTCAGCAGGGCCACAGGAAACAGCAGGACTTCTGATGGCCTCGCTGTCCCCAACCCACCTGGTTCTGTCCTCCTAGGGCCCCCCGGGCTCCCAGCTGCCCCTCCACAACCCCAATGCCCCCATGATGGGGCCTCATGGCCAGGTAAGGACCTGTGGCGCCCACCCCTCACACACACACATCCCCCCAGTGCCTCCCGCCCCTCCGCCCACTGTGTTGGCCACTTTGCTGGCTTGTTCTGGGGGACAGGGCGAAGCAGGTTGTGGACCCTGGTATAGTAGGAACGGGGTAGCTTTGCGGAGCCAGAGGGTGGGGGGAGGTGCTGACCCCCTGCCCGCCTCTTCCAGCCCTTCATGACACCGAGGTTCCCAGGGGGCCCCAGGCCCACCCTGCGGATGCCGAGTCAGGTGAGAGAGGGCCTGGGGGGGCAGGAGTTGGGCCAGGGTGGGGGCACCCCATACTTAGTGCCACCGCGCCCCTTCTGCAGCCTCCTGTGGGCCTCCCTGGCTCCCAGCCCCTCCTCCCCGGTGCCATGGACCCCTCCCCACGTGCTCAGGGTGAGTAGGGAAGCTCCAGCTGCTGTCCCCCACCCTGATCAGCTGGGACCCCAGCTCAGTGCCCCGTCCTTCCCGCCTCGCCATTGTGTCCATGCTGCGGAGCGGTTGGGGTCTGGGGTCTGAGCCCTGTCCTTCTGCCTCCACCCCAGGGCATCCGAGCATGGGTGGCCCGATGCAGAGGGTGACGCCCCCTCGGGGCATGGCTGGCATCGGCCCCCAGGTAAGGGCCGGCCCCTGGTGGGGGGGTGTGGCTTGAGGGGTGGTTCCCCCCTTCCCCCCTCACAGCCCCTTTGCCTTCACAGAGCTATGGAGGGGGCATGCGGCCCCCACCCAACTCCCTTGCTGGTCCGGCCCTGCCTGCCATGAACATGTAAGGCCCTTGGGGACCCCAGGAGTGTGTCCACCATGCAGGCCAGCACATGGCTTCATGGGCTGGGTCTGCTAGGGCAGGCCCCGAGTCCTCAGGACGGCCCTGGATATTGTTTATTGCACCCTCACTGTTGGGTGGGGAAACAGGCCTAGAGTAGCAATTGGTGTCCCATGGCCAAACGGCCATTGAGTGGGGATTTGAACCCTGGCAGCCCTAGGTGACCACGTCTCAGGTACCATCTGCTGCTCTGCAGGCCTGTCTGGGGGCACAGGGCAGGGGCGTGGGGGGTGTCGGGGCTTGTACTGCGTGGCCCAGCCCCAGGGTCCGACCACCCACCCTCTCCTCCAGGGGCCCGGGAGTGCGCGGCCCGTGGGCCAGCCCCAGTGGCACGTCGGTGAGTCTCGGGCTGGGCGGGCGGGCGCGGGCGCGGGCGCGGGGCAGCCTGGCCGGGGCTCACAGCTGCCTGTGTCCGCAGATCCCCTACTCCTCCTCCTCCCCCGGCAGCTACACGGTGAGTCTGGGCGAGGCTGGGCGACCTGCGGCCGGCGGGGGGTGGCCGATGAGGTGCCTTTCTCACGGTGCGTCCGTGTCCTCCGTGTGCAGGGACCCCCAGGAGGAGGTGGGCCCCCCGGAACACCCATCCTGCCCAGCCCTGGAGGTACGGCCTGTGGGCGGCGGCGGGGCGGGGCTGTGCGTGGGGAAGGCCCTCACCCCGCGTCTCCGCAGACTCCACGAACTCGGGCGACAACATGTACACCGTCATGAACCCCGTCGGGCCGGGCGCCGGCCGCGCTAACGTGAGTGGCGGTCGCGGGGGGCTTCTCGAGGCGGTGGAGCTGGCGGCCCGGGTCCCACGCTGCCCTTGTGCCCGCAGTTCCCGCTCGGGCCCGGCCCGGAGGGCGCCATGGCCGCCATGAGCGCGATGGAGCCGCACCCGGTGAACGGATCCCTGGGTGAGTGGGCGCCGCGCCCCGCCCGCCCCGCCGAGCCCGCGCCGCCGCTCGCGCGCCCCCTGGCGGCCGCCGCGCCCCTCCCTCCGCCTGCGAAGCCCGTGGGGCGCTCCGGGACCCGGGCTGCGGGCGGGCGTGGGGAGCGAGGGTCCCGGGACTAGGCCGCGCGGACGCACTGGCAGCCGCCCCGCTCGGACTCCGCGCGCGGCCCTTCTCCCGGGACTCGAGCGGGCTGCACCGGGTGGGCGGCGCGGCGCTCGGGAGGGCGCCTTGGCCGGGCTCCCGGGGCGCGGGGTCGGGGTGGGGCGGGGCCCGCGGGGCGGGGAGCCGCGCGCTGACCGCGGCCGCCCCCAGAGCTCCCCCGGCGCCGTGGCCGGCCTGAGCAACGCCCCGGGCACCCCGCGGGACGACGGCGAGATGGCGGCCGCCGGGACCTTCCTGCACCCGTTCCCGAGCGAAAGCGTAAGCGACTGCGTCGACTCCCCCCCCGCGGCGGCGTCGGGCCGGAGGGGCCTGGCGGGCAGGCCCCGGCGGGGCGGCCGGGGGGCCAGAGCAAGACCGTGACCGCGGCGGGCCAGGTGGGGGGGCGGCCGCGGCATCCTAACCCCTCCCCCGAGCCCCTCCCACCCTCTCCGCTCCCGCCCCCACCTCAGTGTCCCGCCCCGCCCCGCCCACCCCCACCCCGGGACCCGCGCCCCAGGGCGGCCTCCCCTCGCATCGGCCCCACCCCATTCCCGTTCCCTCCCTGTGTCGGCCCAGGACCCGGCCCTGCCCTGTCCCCCATTGTCCCCTGGGGGCGGGTCCCAGCCTATTCCGGAGCTAAGCCGGTCCCCTGCGCGCTGCCCTCCCTCTCTCCGCAGTACTCCCCAGGGATGACGATGAGCGTGTGACGGGCGGCGGCCCCTGGCCCCCGCGGCCCAGGCTCTGCCCCGCGCCCCGCTCAGGGCGAGGCTCTGAGGTCACACCTCGGGCAGCTGGACTCCTGGCCCACCAAGGCTTGCCTGGCTGGGAGGCCCCGCACGCAAGACTTTCTCATTTTATAAAAAACAAAAAACGCAAGGACCTCAGAGACGTTCTTTCCTATATGGGCCTTTCCCGCCATTTGTATTTTGTCCGGGGAGAGGGGCTCCTTGGGGGCCCCCCCTTCCCAGGACGGCAGGGGTGGACCTCATCAATAAATGTAACTTCGTTTTGGTTTTTGGTAGCTGGTCTCAGATTCCCGCACTTTGGCCTGCGGCCCCTCCCCCACCCTTCAAGGACTGGGACACACTGAGGCTCCAGGGTCTGCAGGTCCCTGGGATTTGGGGTAAAAGCCATGACAAAGGGGACGGGCTGAAGCCCGGTGTGGAGAAGCTCGGAGCTGGGGGTGGTAGAGGGAGGCGCAGCCGGGTCACGGGCACCAAGAATCCACAGCTGGAAGTTTGGTGGATGGTGGCACCGGCTTTATTGTCTTTGGGGGGCCCGGAAGGGTTGGGTTCTGAGGTATAGTGGGAAAAGCCTGGGAAAGTGCGTGACCACAGCCTCAGGTGGCGGGTGTCTGGGGTTCCTGCACCTGCGGGTGCCCATTGGCATCGCCCGTGCAGCCGTTGGGGGCCGTGAGTGCGGGTCCTTGCTTCTGAGGCATAGGGCAGGCGGCAGCCGCAGGCACGACTCGCTCGAGGCCGGGACCTGGGCGCTCCATCTTGTGCTCCAGGAGCATGTGGTTCTGTGGTGGGAGCCCCACGCAGGCCCTGGGGGGAAGACGGGGAGCTCAGCCGGGCCAGGCCTCCAGCCCCCAAGCCCTGCACACAGCCCCACGAGGTGCCATCTGCGCCGAGGCTGGGGCGCACCTAAGGATGTTCTCGATGCAGCTGCGCTGGCGAAAGAGTGCGTTGACCACTGGGCTGCCTGGCGGCACGAGGGGCGCCTTGAAGAGGAAGCTGAGCAGGGACAGCACAGGGTGGAAGGTCTGCGGCTCGGGGTCTTGGTCGGTGCAGAAGCTCACACGCTGGCACAGCTCGGTCAGCAGCGCCAAGTCCAGCATGATCGGCGCGGCCAGCAGAGAGTCCTGAGGGGCGTGCGGGTTAGAAGGCGCGGCAGGGTGGGGGGCGGGTGCCGTCCCCCTCCCCCGCGGCCGCTCTGCACACCGCACCTCGCACGTGTTATGCAGCACCAGCGTGTTGGTTCCGCCCAGCATCAGCTCCGACGTATACTCATCCAGCGCACGCTTGCTGTCGCCCACGTAGGGCACGTACTTGATGACCACCTGGGGTGCGGCACAAGGTCGCACGGGTCCCTGCCACCCCCCGGTCGGGTGCCCCCCCCCGTGCCCGCCCCCCACGCACGCAGTGGTCGGGCTCCTGGCCGGGCGCGTAGAGCACTGGGTTGCTCTGCACCATGTCGTCCACCACGTTGCTCTTGGACACCTCCTTAGAGCGGAACTGCGGCGGTGCCGACAGGTTCTGCCCGTCGTTGTTGCCCAGGTGGTTGTAACTCACGATGGACATGGTCTGCGGGTACAAATGACACCACAGCAGCTCCAGGCCCTGTGGCATACAAGCCAGGTGCTTGGGGGCCAGGTCCCCTCCCTGCACCCCCAGGCCCACATACCTTGAGGCCAGAGCTGATGAGGAAGTCCACGAGCACGGACTTGACCTTGGTCTGGCCTGACTTGAAGTCATCTCCGCCCACGAAGACGCGGCGCTGCCAAGCGAGCTCCAGGGCACCGGGCACCAGCGTGTTCTGCGGGGACCCATTGAGGAAGGCACAGCCCTCCAGGATGCTGGCCACGGCGAAGAGTGTAGATGGCGACACTTCCAGGCCGAGCTGTGGGCACGGCCGGGCAGTCAGCACAGAGGGGTCCTTGGGACTGGACCTGGCCCCACTGTGCCCTGGTGCGCGCCTACCTGGATGGTGCGCAGCAGGTTCTCGGCCGTGTCGTTGAGACCCGGAACCACTTCGCAGAAGCGCTCCGTGTTCGCCGTCCACAGGACTATGACCTTGTCCAGCCCCGCACTAGACCGGAAGTCTCGGATGTCCCTGCGGATCTGCTCCAGCTGGGGGTGGGGTTTGGGGAGGTCGTACAGGCCCCGAGGCCTACCGAAGCCTGGGCCACTCAGGGCACTCAGCGCCCCAAGGGCAAAGTGGGGCCTGGACTCGCGGGATGGGGCAAAAGTGGGGGAACGGACGGCGAAAAATAGGTGATGGGAACAGGTGGCGGGAAACAAGGGACGCGGGATGGGGCAGCACCTGCTGCGCGCGCGTGCCCGGGATGAGGTTGTCCGCGCGTGCGCTCTGGTTGGCCGCGATGAACTCCGGGATGTAGACGGAGGGCCGCGGGCGCAGGCCTTCCATGTGCGGCCACAATTGCTCCTGCAGCCCCCAGTCCAGCACCTTCGCGCGCCGCATCGCCTCGGCCAGGTTCAGCGACGAGATGTCCCAGCCTAGGGGGAGCCTTCACGCTCGGCCCCGCCCGGATCCGGGACCCCCCCTAGACCCCGCCTCCCCCCCGCCTCCCGGCCCCAGGCTCCGCCCACCATCGAACACGAGGTCGTTGGGTGCCACCATGGGCAGCAGCGCGTTGAAGGGCACAAACACTTCCTGGCCCTCGGCATCCAGGCCCAAGCTCACGGTGCCCGCCTGAGTCAGCGAGCCGTAGTAGTTGGCCGCCTGTGGGGCAGCAGACACAGTGGGCGACAGTGGGCGGGCGTGGCGAGGGTGGCAAAGACCCGGCCAGGGCCCTGCCCAGACCCTCAAGCTCCGCCCCGCGGCCTGGCGCTTTCAGTTCCGGGCTCGCAGCCAGGGCGGAAACCTCCCCGCCTTCCCGCCCCTCCGCCGAGGCCTGGGGCACCTCAGGCTCCGCCCTGGGAGACCGCCGCGGAGCCCCCCTACCTCGTGGAAACCCCTCCTCGGCGTCCGCCCGCAGCCGGGCCCCGCCCAGCGCGGGCCCCGCCCGCAGCCAGGCCCCGGCCTCCCGGAGGCCCCGGCCCCGCCCCCGCCCGCGGGATCTCGGGTCGAGCCCCCCACCCCGCGGAGCCCCGCCGTCCGCACCTTGCGGCCGCTGCGCGTGGGCCAGGACAGGCGCAGTCGGTTGGCCAGCACGGCAGCAGTGAGCGTGGAACCGTTGTTCCCGCCCCAGCCGACTAGCATGACCCCGAGCCGGGGCACCTGCCGGGCCGTCCGGAAGGTGAAGCGCGTGGACGTAGGGTGCACCTGGAGGCAGGCAGCGGAGCGGCGTGAGCCCCGGGGACCCGTCCCCGTTCCCCGCTTTGCAGGGACGGGGTTGGAGATGTTAGGCAATCAATCAGCAAATCCCCGGACTCCCCGGCTCCCCCAATCCCTACGTGTCCCCGGTCCCTCGCCCACCTTGAGGACACCGCCCTCGCGGCTGACGCGCGTCGTCCGGTACTCGTACTGCGCCTCGATGGCCTCAGGGCTGTAGACCACGTCCGGGCTCTCGACCAAGAACTGGGCAGCGGCCTCCATCGCGGCGGGCTAGGGGGAGCGGGGTTAGCCAGGGGGTCAGCGGGGACACTCGGCGGCCGGGGGAAGCCGGTCTGGGTCCCCGGGGCGCCCGCCCCCGCCCCCCCGGGCCGCGCTCACCGGCGCGGAGTCGGCTGGGCAGCGGCGGCGGGCAGGGGCGCGGCCCGGGAGAAAAGCTCCGCAGCCACGCCCCCGCCACGCCCCCGCCCGCCCGCGCGCGCCGGGGGAGGGGCGCGACGTCCAGGGCCGGGGGTTCGGGCCCCGACTTCCCGGAGCCGCCGCGGCCGTCGGGCGCGTGTCTAGCGGAAGCAGCGCGGCGTCCACAGCGCGGCGTGCCGTGGTCGCCTCGCACCGCAGACCCCTGGGGCGCGCGCCCGCCTATTCCCACTGCACAAGATAATGAGGCTGCACGTGAACGCGGGCCGCAGCCACGAGGCCGAAGTGGACTGGGCGGGGGTGGGGGGCCTCAGGGCCCGAGACGCTGCAGGGGAAGCTGAGGCGGAGGACCGGCCAGGACTCGGACCTCAAGGCAGAACCTCCTCCCAGCCGGGCTGCCACGCACTCCGCCTCCCTGAGCAGCAGGACCCGCAGGCGCTGCCGCGCCGGCTCCCCGCGCCCCGCCCCGCCTCCGGGCGGACGAAGGGACTGTCTCGGGGGGACTCCGTGGACCGGGCCTGTGCGGCCCGTTTCCCCACCTGCGGCGGGAGGGGAGCGGACTGGCAGGGCCAGCTGGGAAGGAAGCAGGAGGGGGGAGGCCAGCGCAGCACGGCGCCCCTCATGCTGCGATAAGGGATAAGGGAGCGTGGGAACCCAGCCGCGGGCGGGGGCAGCTCCCCCAGGAACTTTCCAAAACAAGCGCCGGAAAGTTTCCACCACTGCAGCTGGCCCCAAAGGTGGACAGTTGGGAACGTTTGCCGGAGACACTCGGGGCCTCAAGGCCTGACCTTGGGGGATGGGGGCTCCAAGATTCTGGCTCCGGGCCTCACCCTGAAGGGCCCCCAGTCTGAGGGAGGTGGAAATGGACTGGGGTACCCCCCCGCCCCGCCAGCTCGCAAGAACTCCCAGGCTGGGCCCTACAAGGCAGGCTTCCCAGATGAGCTGGAAAGGGCTTTGAGATATGAAGAGGAGTTCACTGAGGGAGAACCACAGGCGGGGCCCCCTGAGCTGCCCAGAGAGGGCAGAGGCAAAGGTGGCCAGGTGGGAGGCAGTTTGGGGACTGGGGCAAAACCTCAGGGCTGGGGCAGGGAGTGTGATACAATATTTGGTGTTTCTCCCTGGTTCCTAGTTGGAGATTTGTTCAGTCACCAGTGGCCAGTGATTTAATCAATCGTATCTATGTAAAGAGACCGCTGCGGCTCGGGACACAAGACCCCCGAGTGTGGCCTTTGGCGTGCTGAGTACTCTGACCTAGAGAAAACTAGAAAGCACCAGACGCAAGGTCTCCCTGACCTTCCCCTGCCCTCCTGCCTCCCGACCCTCTTCTCCTTGACGTGAGTCAGAAACCAGAATTCCTCTTCCCCAAGGCAGGTCATAGAAACCGGAACCTCCTCCCTTGAAGACCCTCATTCCAGAAGGGCCCTGCCCCGTACCCTGGAGGAAGGAATGCTGGCTCGAAGCCGCAGGTCTGAGCCACAGGCCTTGCTCGGTCCCGTCTAGTGCCCTTTTGTTCAGTCACATTTCTACACATTCATAGAACCTGAGCAGAAAAGTCCTCTCCCCTGGGTCTCGTAGGTCTTCCTTTCTGAAGGCTCCTGTGTCACAAAAAACTGGGATTAAATACATTTGTTATGCTTTTCTCTTATTAACCTGTCTTTTGTTATAGGAGCGTCAGCGGTGACCCTTACGATGCTGAGGAGAAAGGTATCCCCACATCTCTGACCTGACAAGACCTGCATGAAAGGCCCTGAACAAAGCCGCGCGTGGTGGCGCAGGCCTGTAGTCCCAGCTACTCGGAAGGCTGAGGTGGGAGGGTCGCTTGAGCCCAGGAGTCTGCCCCTGTCTCTAAAAACAATTTTTTTAAAACTCTAAACCGGGGTTTGAGTGCAGACATGGAGGTGCCCGGGAGGACGTGGACACCCCACACCCCGCCGCCATGCCTCACCCTACGCGTCGCCTCCACCGGCTGCTAGCACTCTCCCGAGCTAGCAAATTGTCCAACTCAGAAAGGGGTTGTGGGGGGCCCCCAATTTATAGCCTGCTGGTCAGAAGAACAGGTGGCAGGAATTTCGACTGCCATGTGACACGGGGGCAGTCCGGTGGGACTGTAACTTGTGGAGTCTGATGCTATCTCTAGGGATTGAACTGTTGGACGCTCTGTAGGTATCGGAGGATCAGGGAATCAGAGAGGGAGCTCGTGCCTCAAGGCGACACGACACGTGAGGTAGGAATGTGTGCAGATAAGAGAAGGGCCCCTAGATGCAGCCCCGGGGAGCCCCTGTGCTCACAGGGCAGCCCGTGGGGAGTGCCAGTAGAAGGCTGGTGGGACGGGCGGTGGCGTCGGGCTGCGCTGCTTCCACTCCCAGCAGTTGGTGCCGTGAGGTGACTGCAGGGGCCGCGGCTGGCAAGGCTGAGGGGAGGGGAGGGGAGGGGGCGTGGGACCAGTCGGGGCCCGGGTGTGCCACCTGGGCTGGGCGCTGAGACCAGGCACCCCTGCCCTGCCACCGGACTTTGGGCTCCCAGAAGGCAGGGATGGGGGTCAGTCACTGCTGTGTCCCAGAGCCCAGGTGGAGCTTGGCACATAGGAGGGGCTACAGGAACAGGGGTACTGGTTCGAAGACAGCAACCGGAGACATTGTCCTGCAAATTGCAAGAGGGGGTGGGCAGCCCAGAGCCCCTCTCTGCCATGGTGCCCTGGGCACGTGGGTTGCAAGACCCTTCTGGGTCCCAGGGGACTAGACTGGTGGCACCCATGACTCAGGAAGGATGGTCAGGGGACTGTGGCCCCAGTGGGCTGCCGGCCAGGGTGCTGCGGGGCAGTGTGCTCAGGACCGGCAGCCTAGGGCCGGGGGAGGCAGCCGGGCAGGACAGCGAGGCCAGAGGAGGTAGGTGTGGGCCCTGGGCTGTGAGGACAGAGATATTATCCCCTGGAAGAACGGGGCGGCCAGGCCACGCGGGGGGCAGGGTACACTCTGCCCCGTCAGGCCCGCCTGACTTCTCCTCCCGCACCCCTCGGATTCCTGGGCTGCCTCAGAACTCAGGCCAAGGCTGCTGGCCAGCAGGGAGGCCAGGACCCACAGCCGCTGCGCCCAGGAACCCTTCGCTCCCCGCCATGCCCACCCCCACCTCGTCCTTGAAGGGCAGGACCATCGCTCTGCAGCTTCCATGCCTCCTGCCTCCGGGCGGATGAGGACAGTAATTCCCACTAGGCCTCAGCATCCTTGTTCCCATGGGTAGCACGGGGTGCCCCTGCCTCAGTGTGCCAGTCTGGAAGGAACAGACAATAAAACATCGCCGGTGCCCACTGCTGTTTTCCTCAGAGGGTGAAGAGTCACAGCTTGTTTCCTCCAAATCATCACCCCACTTGGCTCCACTCCTGTGGGCTTTGGTGCTGCAGGAGGCCAAGGGATCCCCTGCCAGGCTTGGCCCACCCCGTCTGCACCTGGGGATGCTGCTGTGCTCACACACCTGCTGTGGCTCCCCACTACCCCCGAGTCTCTGCCTACTTATGGCCGGGCTGTCTGGCCTCCTGGCCCTGGCACCTGTGGGGCCCTCTGCTTTGGTTCTCATTCCTGGTCAACGGCTCGGGTGGGCTGCAAAGGATGACATCTCTGCCTGGTCCCAACTCGAGCCCCCACACGCCCCCTCCTCACCACCATGGCAGCCCCACGCCAAGTCATGGCTCACCCCCAACCACAGGACCAGGGGCTCCTCCGGGCCACCACAGAAACCCGTCTGCGACACACACACGCCAGCCAGGCAGCCTGGACTGCTGGATTCAGTTCAGTGAAATTTATTGTAGGTTGAAAAAAATCAGCATTCACCTGTTTAGTGTACAAAAAGGACACTAGATCTTTTAAGAAAATATTAGGAAACTGAAGACGCAGATGCCTTTCAATTGTAACATTTTGGCAAAAGTGAAAAGTTCTTGTAAACACCAACTCCATGGCTCAAAATAGTTTTTCTCCACAGTACAACATTAAAGGGGAAAAAAACCAGCATCAATAAGTTAGACCATATTTAATCAGCTAAACTTCTGTCCACCAACCCCCAAAGCACAGAACTTCCCTTAGCTTCACAACTCCTTAAAAGGAGAACAAATAACAACAAGAAAAAGGCAAATTCAACTGGCGGTTCCTTGAGGGGGTCCCAGGGCGGGGGGCAGTTGGCCCCCCCCACTGGGACCCCCAAACAATCCCGTGTCAGCCGGGTCTGCGCACCCGGGCCGTGCACAGTCCACACAGCACGACTCTGTGGAGCTCGGGGCTCCCCCAGGGCCTGCGCGGCCTTCTCATCGCGCCCCAATGAAGAGCAGAACAACAGCTACTGAAACGTGAAGCATCGGTTTCCCCGGAGCTCTGGGAACCCAGGGTCCCAAAGGAAAGACTTCGGGGCAGGGGAGGGACGTGCTGCAGGCACCTCCGCATGGGCGCCAGCTCTTCAGAGGCCATTAGGACGCACCCCCACGGCTTAGAAAAATAGACGTATCCGTGCTTTGCGCACTTCCGCTCTCCTTGCCTTACTGCTGGCAGCAGGGACCCCCGTGAGATCCCCAGGCTCCAGGTCACGGCTACCCCCCACCCACCTCCCCAAGTCATGGCTTCTCTTGGCCCTAAATGGGAACACACGCCTTAGACCCCACCGCGCCCTGGTGGGTGGGTACGTACACACACACACACACACACACACACACACACACACCACACGGCTTCCCGATGCTTTGGGGGGCATTAGGACAACTAGGCACAGCAACAAAGCAGCAACTGGGTGTCCGCAGAGCCTGCACCCCCCAGAGTGGGCAGACCCATCGTTCCGGCTCCCCCTGCTCTGCCCACGGGCTCTGGGGCCTCCCTGACCCCACCAGCCCCTCCAGCCCATCCCTGAGTGCAAACCTCGGTGGTGGCTCTGCTAAGACAACCCCAGGACCCACAGTGGGTGGAGGGATGGAGAGAGACCACATGGCCTCCACAGTGGGAGACAGAAAAGCAGCAGCAAAGGGGGAAACTGAGGACACCGTGAAGAAAAATGTGATGCCGCTGCTGCAGAGTGCAAGCTTGGAGCCCCGACAGTAGGAGCCTGAAATCGCAAGGCAGGCCTGGGCCCAGAGCTCTCTGCCCCACCTGGGATCCAAGAAGCTGCCCATGGCACCCACTGGAGTTCTTGGAACAGCCACCCCGGGGCCACCCCTTTGCTTGACAGAGCAGAGACCCTGCCCGAGGGAGGGCCAGGAGGGGGCACGGAGGCTTCCCTCCCTGGAGCTCCCGGACATGCGGCACCTTCCGACGGCGTCTGTAATACTGCAGAAAGGACACCGGGCAGCGTCTAGACCCTGGGCATCCAAGGGGAGGGAGGCACAGGTTTAGAAAAAAAGATTTTGCTTTCTTTTTTGTACAAAAATAGACTCAAGTCTCATCAGCAGTAGCTAAAAGTGGCCGTCTTTGTATAAAACTAGAAAAGGCAGGCAGGCTGGCCTCAGAGGGCCTCGGAGTCTTCTGGCGAGAGAGGAAGCCGAACCCCCTCGGGGGAGCCCGTCGGGGGCGGGGCGCTCAGGAGGCGCAGGGAGACCAGGGAGGGCTCCAGGCCACCCCACCTGGGCCAGGGGTCTGCAGGGCTCCCCTGAAAGCCGGCGGAGCTGGCTCAGATGAGCGTGTCTTCCTCGAGTTTATTTTTTTAAATAAATCCTCCTTCCCCCTTCCTTCGCCCCCACCCGCAGCTGCCTGCCACGCGGAGATCAGGAGCGGCGCGGCCGGGCGGGCAGCTAGGGCCAGGCCTGCAGCCGCCGCTGGTCGTACTCTGCGATGAGCCTCTTGATGTGGGCCAGCTTGCTGTGCAGGTACTCACAGCGGTGCTTCTCCTGGCTGTAGTTGGTGTTGGTCTGGGGACAGCCGCGGGCCGGCGTCAGGCTCCGCCCCAGGCGCTGCCCCCACCCCCAGCAGGCCAGGGCCCCGCACAGGGACAGAGCCCCCGCTGGGCTCCACGCCCAGGGTTCCGGCCCACAGGCAGAGCAGGGCTTGGTCCCCCACAAGCTCCGGCTCGTGTGGCTGGGCCATGACAGGGCCGCTGAAGACCCACAGGCTCCTCCCCCACCCCTTGGAGGGAGCCGGAAAGGGCCGGGGGCTGCACCAGCAGCTGGGGTGGGGGGTGCCTAGCGAGGCCCTGCCCGAGCTCACCTGACAGGCTGAGCCACTGCCCGGAAAAGGTGGGACAGAGAGGCTGCTCTGAGGCCCACCTAGGGCCCTTCCGCCCTCCTCCCCCAGCTCCCTGTGAACTGGCTGCTTCTGACACCCATCCCACACCCGCTCCTGCCATGCCACGGAGACTCACCTTTTTGATTTTTCGATATTCCTGCAAAATCTGCCCACGAGTAGTCTGGAGGGAAAGCAAAAGAGAAAACAAATAATGCCCCTGCCTGCAGGAAACCCAAGTTGAGTGGCCCTTTCTCCCTGGTGGCAGAGGAAGGGGTGGGAGCACCGTGAGCAGAGCCCCAGGGGCCCGCAGCCAGGGGGTGGGGCAAGAGAGAGGTTGTGGGGCAGAGGCCACTGGAGGCCGGGGACAGGGGTGGGGGTGGGGGCTGCTGGAGCCTCCAGAGGCTGCACTCGCAGGTGGGACACTTCCTTAGCCCCCAGCTGGCCCTGGCCGCTGTTCAGGGAGTGCAGGGGGCTCCCCTAGAAGCTCATTTCCAGACCTCAGAATCCCCCAGGATCCCTCCAATCACAAGGTCTCCTTTGGAAACCAAAGAGGCCTCCCCAGGTGAGACAGATCCCAGGATGAATCAGGGCCCAGCCCTACGGTCAGGCCACCAGCTCTGAACGGTGGCATCTGACACTGGTGGTGGCTCAGGGAGCCCATATGCCCAAGGCTGAGAACCAAGGGACTCCTTGTACTGGGGACCACAGGGACCCTCCACGCCCTCCCACCTGCCTCTGCTGCAGCAGCACTGATGGCCCCCGGGGTGCTGGACGGGCCCCAGCTGTGGGGTGTGTCCCGCGGTCTGGCCCGTGATGTGGGTACAGGAAGCCCTGCGTCCTGGGTTTTGAGAGGACCCCAGGCACCCCTGACTGTGGGGACCCATGCAGCCCAGCTCAGCCCCCCACTGAGAAGGTGGGTCATGGCTGTCCCCACCGCAGAGGAGGTTGACAAGCTGGGTCACCTGTGAGAACTACCACGGCAGAGCCCCAGGGCCGGGGCCCTCAGCGCCCGGGAGAGTGCGCTGCCCTGAGCCCTCATGGTGGTGGCAACGCCACAGCGTGACTCCGGGCCCCCCACAGAGCCACGGCACAGCAGGGTTGGGGGCAGCTCTACCTCGTACTCCTCGGAGCCCTGGGAGAGCTGCCTAAGCTGGGCGTCGAGCTGCGTGAACCTCCGCGTGATCTGCTCGATGCGGGCGTGCAGGTCGCGGTACTCGCTGTACTCGGCGTTGAAGTCGTTCTTGTAGCTCTGGCGCTGCTCTGAGGAGGAGATGGCTGCGTATTTCCTGAGGAGGTGCGAGAGGGGTGTCGGGGCCGGGGGCTGCCGAGGTGAGGCTGGAAGGCCCGGCCCCACCCGCGGGTAATGCCCCAGCTGACGCGGAACCAGCCCAGAGCAGGGGGTGCTGTTTGGACTTCACAAACCCCAACCGGCAGTGGGTTCTGCCTCTGCCAAGCTGCAGTGCCGGGGAAGGGGTGTGAGCCCAGAAAAGGGAAGCCCCGGCAAGGACTCACAGCAAGTAGTCCGGCGTCTCCGACGTGGACGTGGGCACGCTGGAACCGCTGCACGTCCCGTTTAAACCTAGAGGGCAGACGCACCTGCTGAGTGCGGGCCCCTGCACTGGTCCGCAGGAGGCACACTGGGACGGGGACATTTGTGAGACGTGCACGTTTGGCTGTTTGAGGGACAGGGAGGGACGGCAGCCAGGACGCCATCCGCTGGGGCCAGACACCCTGGGCCGCTGGGCCCAGGAGCACCCCCAGGGGGTGAGCCGAGCACAGCGTGTACCCGCGCGCCCAGGCCGAAGCCCTTCAGGGCAGAGCGCGCCCAGACAGCCGGCGTCACGTTCTTGGCAAGCAGCCGGCAGGTCAGGTTAACTGCAGGGCCAAAGCCTACGCCACCTGCCCGGAGCTCGCTCGACAGGGCAAGGCTTCCGCTGCATCCCCGGACTGTATGTCAAAGGTCATCGGGCTGAAAGCAAATGACCCCTGGCAAGACCCAAGTCCCTGGGGCGTCTCAGTCTCTGGCCACAAAGAGCAAAGACAAGATGGCTTGCGGGGCCTGAGCCCCAGCCCGACCGTCCCCGTCTCCCCCTCGGACGCCGCGCTGCAGGCTCCACGCGGCAGCTCCACCACAGGGCCTGCCGCAGAAGCCGGTCAGCCGTCCTGGAGAGGAGCTCGAGGCCGTGACTGTGGACAAGGTTTGGCTCTTCAGGGCAGGAGGAGCCTGGCCTGAAGCTGCACACGGTCAACGGCCAGACCAGGCCCAGGCGGCTGTCCTGTTCCTCGGCCATCTGGTGGGCTGCGCCCGCCACCCTGCAGGACAGCCCCAGCGCTTGGGGCTGGGTGGAGAGGCGAGGCACCCGCCACCCCCGTCCCACAGGACAGCAACCACAAGCTGGCACGTCTCCCCCACGCCGCCTTCCAGGTGGCCTTCTTCCCAACGCAGAAATGACCGTACCACCTCACAGTGCACCCTCAGTACACACTGTCCCGTCCCTCCGCAAGGCCCCTCGCGGGGCAAGCTGCCCACCTCGAGCTCCAGGCCGCAGAGCGCTCTCCACTCGGCACTCGCAGCCCCTGCTGCAGGGTCCCCACGAAAGGTCTGAGCACACCCCACGGTTCCAACACCCCTCCCTCCGGGCCGTGCTCGGCCTTCGGGATCAGTGCCGCCACCATCTGGGTCGTCTTTAAGAGGCTGCGGCCTCTCTGGGGCCGCGCTGAATGGGCTGCTCGTCTCTGGCCCCGGGCCTGAAGGCAGTAGCGGGCAAGGCGCGCCTGAGGGGGTCGGGCCCCCCCGGTGTTCTAGAATGGGGACCACGGTGTGCTGGGCAAGATCTTCCCCAGGCAGGGTGACAAATGGGGAAAGTGAGGCTCAGGGTCACCTCGACCTCAGTACATCTGCGGCTCCCGCTCCTGCTCAGGCACTGGCTATGTGCGGCTGGCAAAGCTGGTCCCCCCTGGGTACACCCCCCACAGCGCTCCCGTCACGGCCCCCGTCTCTCCACTGGCTTGTCCTCGCCTCCCCTGGACGGCGGGATGCCCCTGCACACGCACCCCCTTTGAGGCCCTGAGTGAGACGCACCAGCCAGCACCAGGGACAACTCCCGGTGCCTCAGCCGCCTGCTTCTCGTAGCTTGGGGCATCTACTCCCTGGCTCACGCTTCCTCACCCGTGGCATGAGATGACCACCCCTGGGCCTGGGGCCCACCCCCCACGCAGGATCAGAAGCCACCTCTGAGCCCCCATGTGGCACTGGCCAACCCAGTCCCGGGCCCAGTGTCCTCTTCCTTCCTGGGGTGCTGCCAGGGCCAGCACCATTTGAGACAGGCCCTGGCCTGGGTCTGGCCGTGGGGTACAGGTCTACTCCAGGGACGGGGTGTCCTGCCCTGGGCACGGCCAGTCAGAGGGGCTGCCTTCTCCCCGTCAGCGCACCCGAGGGTCCATGGGAGCTGCTGAGCCCACACGCGAGGTAGGACAGACCCAACCCGGCCGGGGAGTCCCTCCTCTCTACCCACCGAGACCCGACCTCCGCAGGGGGAGGGGCACGGCCTCCGTGGAGGGCAGGTGGGCAACTCACAACAAAGCCCACGGAAGAGAGGCTCCCACTCTAGTCCTGGGAACGCCCTTTCCTTGGGTTCCTCCCAGGGAAACAATCCAGAACCAGCAGCAGGTGACACAGCCTGGGCTGCCCTCGGGAGGCGGCCACCTGTGCCGCCTGCAACGACACAGAAGCCCCATCCCACACGGCTGCCTTCCCACTGCTGCTTCACGCAACAGCACAGGGCGCTGCCTCTGCCGCTGCTCAGGCTCCCTGGTACTGATGACGCCCCCCCAACACACAGAAGCCCCCACCGCCAGCCCTGCCTCTCTCAGGAGGACGTATCAGCCCTGACGCGCCCTGCAGCCTGCCACGGGCTCTCCCCACAGAGGGCCCTCTGCTCAGTGAACAGGCTGCCAGCCCCACACGCCGGCCCTGCTGCTGGCATCCGGGTCTCCCAGGTCCTCCTGGCTTCCCCATCCCCGTGCCCCCAGATCCTTTCCCACAGACTAGAACCTACACCCCCCAGCAGGCCACACAAGGCCGTGGTGGTCTGGGTGCTGCCCCTCTCCTGCCGGGCTCTGTCCACTCGCACCCGCCCTGCGTCTCCCCAGGTGGGGCTGGCTCCCCTCCCACCCTCCCTGAGCCCCGGCAGACCCCGGCACCACCCTCCCTTGCAGTGTCTAGGGCCTCCTTGTAGCCAGAGCTGCGGCCTGGGATCTGTCCCTCTTGGTGCACATCACCCCTCTGTGAGCCCCGGCCCCAGTGCCGGCCTGGCACACGGTGACAGCAACTGCAATGTCACAGGGCCCAGACCACCTGGGCACCTCGGAGCCTACACGCCGAGGGGCAGAGCGATGACGAGGTGCCAGGACACAGGATGCAAGGGCTGGACGTGCAGGCAGACGGCCCGTTCCCGCAGCCTCCTGCAGCCCCTCGGCCCCCGGAAGTGAGGGTGGTGGGGACAGCGCCCTCCCGCGGAGCCCCGGCCCGGGCCGCCTCGGCACCTACCCGGGGTGTCTGGCGGGGCTCCGTGGGTGGCGGGCACGTGGTCTGGCGGCTGGGTCCGGTGCCTGTCCTCAGCCGCCCTCTCCTTGTCTTTGTGCTTCTTGGACTTCTTCTTGCACTTGCTGCGCGAGGGGCCGCCGTGGGGCCTGCTGGGCTGGGCACAGTCCGTCAGCAGGGGCAGGCCGAGGTGCGCGGCGGGGCCCGGGACAGCCGCGTCCCCGCGCTCACAGTCTCGGCCGCTGTGGCCCAGGTCGTTGCTGACGTCAGCCAGGGGGTCATGGGTCCTCGGGGGCTCCAACCGTGGGGGCAGGTGGGCGCCGGAGCCGAGGACATCCGCGACGGCCGGGGGGCCCGGGGTGGGCAGCAGGGCCTCGCGGCCGTTGGGCACGCCCAGCTTCCCGTTGACGGCGGCGGGCTGCGCTCTCTGGGTGAAGTGGGATATCCTGGGCTTCTTGTTGGCCAGGGGGTCGATGAACTCAGGAGGCTGCGGCCGTTTCTGGGACGGAATGAAGACCGTTTCCGAGGGCAGCCGGGCCGCTGGGCGGCAGCAGGCGGGTCCCACGCCTGAGCGAGGACACCCAGCGCCCGCTGCAGGGCCCACTCCGGCCACACGGGGGCGCCCAACACCATGCCAGGCCCCGGGTGCCCGGAGCGTCACCGGACAGCAGGGCGCAGCCGCACACATGGGCAGCGGAAGGGCAGCCAGGCCCAGTCGTGACAAGGCCACCTCCGGGGGCTGGTCTCAGTGCCGCTGCGCTCAGCACGCTCACCCCAGCGGCAGAGCCGAGTCATGGGAGCGGGAGGCCTAGGGACACAGCGTGACCCCAAGCCAGGGTCCAAGCTCTGCTCCGTGAGCGACACGGGGGTGCTGTGGCTGCCCTGGCAGGAACCCAGCCCCCAGCGCAGCTGGCCCCTCGGTCACGGGGCAGACACGGGGCAGCTCAGGCCAGCTCATGCTCCAAGGAGCTGGTGACCAAAGTGATAAAGGTGACGCAGCACAGGGTGTCCTGCAGGTGCTTGGACGGTCACCCCAGACCTGCAGGCCAGTGGCTAAGGCAGGTGAGGGTGTTCCCAGGCAAGACTCAGAGGAGCAGGTGGACGAGGCACCAGGATGGGCTCCAAACAGCAGCCATGAATGCCCCATCCCCTCCGTCACCACCACCACTGTCACCCCCACGCCCACCCCGTTTACCTGAGGGGGCGAGGCTGAGCTCCCGTGCTCGCCCGGAGGGCTGGAGGCAGCAGGGTCTCCGGGGAGGCCACCCGCGCCCTGCGGCTGGCACAGCTTCCTGCAAGGACAGGCAGGGCTAGTTTAGCCCGGGGCAGATGCCTCAGGGGAGGGATGCACTACCCCAAGACCCGGAGCAGGGCTGAGCCCACTGGGGGATCCTGCGCCGCCGGTTTCATCCAAAGGACTTCCCTGTTCAGCGCCCTTCTGCGCCCAGGGGAGGTCAGCTGGTCGCCCACTCGTTTAGATGCCTGCTACTGTGGGGACCAGGACATACACTGGGGCACTGGCCCCTACTTTTAAAGACAACTGTTCGTCCTGCTAACAACACTCACTGCAGAAACGTTACAAAACGCAGAAGAGGTCTGAGGGCCCTGGCCTAGGACAGGATGGCCTTCCTGTCACAGGAAGCCCTGGTCAAAGCATGACCTTGAGTGGCCACTGGCCCACCAGGACCAAGCAAAATGATACAGCCAGGAACGAAGGAAGATACACCCCAATGCACACCCCTTCCTCCCCCCACTCCACGTGAGCGGGCGAGCAGAGGCCCCCTCTCTGACCCAGCTCTCCAAGTCCAAGGGGCTGCGTGTCTCAGGGGAGCCCAGAGCCCTCCACACCCCAGGGAGGCCCAGGTCTGGGGCCATGGGGATTAGCTGCCAGCCAGCAACAACCAGAGCCCGTGTCCTTGACCAACAGCCTTGGCATCAGATCACGGCGGCTGTCCCTTCCAGAGTGGCCTGACAGGCTAGGAGAACCACGACAGCCATGTGGACACAGACACAGCTCCGGCTAAAGACAGGGAAAAAGGACAGGCATTGCGTCCACGCTCTTTCCAGTCCCCACTGAGAAGGCAAGATGGAGACAGGGAGAAAGAGAGCAGTGACGTTCTGTAAGCGGTGACCACCTCACAGGAGCGGAGAGGATGGAGTCCGAGGCCTGGAGTGAGAGCCACCCCGCCGCAGCCCCACTCTGGGTCCTGGTCACTGCTGGTGGCCACAGGGCAGTGAGCCTAGGGCACATCCGGTAGCAGAGGAGCCTGGGCCCCTCCTCCAGAAGCCACTTGGCCCACCCTGGAAGATGGGAGGGACAGATGTGTGGCCTCAAAAGACAAGGAAACAGAGGGCCCAGGTGTGGGGCACATCGGGGAGTCAGAGAGCCCTCAGCAGCTGCCCAGAAGGAAGCCGAGCTGCCCAGAGGAATGTCCCCAAAAGGCTGCACCCAGGGCTTCCAAGCAACAAATGTCAGACCCCAAGACAGACAGGAAAATGCATTTGAAAGGAGAGAGAGACTCTGTAAGGAGAGAAAAATGTTAAAAAATATAAATCAACAAAAAAAAACACCAGTTTTAATATCCTTAGAAAGACTAAGGATTAAAGGGTGGGGCACAGTGGCTCAGGCCTGTAATCCCAGCACTTTGGGAGGCTGAGGCGGGAGGATCCCTTGAGCCCAGGAGTTGGAGGCTGCAGTGAGCTGTGATGACGCCACCGCACTCCAGCCTGGGTGACAGAGTAAGACCCTGTCCATTAACAAAAAAAAAAAGACTACGGATTTGAATGGACATGCTCCAAAGACGACCCACAGATGGCCAAAAAGCACACGTACAGATGCTCAACCTCATCTCTCAAGAGAGACACGCACATCGAAACCTCGGGAGGTGCCACTTCACACCCACGAGGACGGCTAGAATCAGACGGACAGAAAATGACAAGGGCGTGGAGAAACGGGAATCCTTGCGCACCACTGGTGGGACTGTAAGACGATACACTGCTTGTAGGAAAGAACTGGGAGGTTCCTCAAAAAGTGAAACATAGAACAGCCACATGATCCAGCAACTCCACTCCTTGGTATGTTTGAGAAAAGTGAAAACCTACGTCCACACAAACCCTTGGGTACATTATTCACAGCAGCATTATTGACAAGAGCCAAAAGCTGGAAACAACCCAAGAGCCCCCATGAGGCGATGCGAGTGATCTAGGAGCCCCAGTGGCCCCCTTCACAGCTACGGGATTTGATCTCTTGTCTACCCAACCTGGTGACCACGTGGCTGCAGTCTAACAGGGTTCAAAATAACCATCGGAGAAGGCAAAACCCACAACCAACACTGCACATGCATGTCCGTAGCAGCTCTATTCACACTTGGCAAAAGGTGGAAACAACCCAAATGTCCATCATCTGATGAATGGATAAATATGACATATCATACAATGGGATATTACTCAGCCATAAAAAGGCATGAAGCACTGACACCTGCTGCAACGTGGATGAACCTAGAAAACATGATGCTGAGTGAGAGAGCCAGACACAAAAGGCCACATGTTGTATGAAATGTCCAGAACCGGCAAACCCAGAGACAGAAAGCAGACTGGTGGTTGCCAGGGGCTGGGGGAGGGGGCATGGGGAGTGACTGCTGATGGGGACACGTTTTGTTTCAGAGGGGATGAAATGTTCTGGAATTAGGAAGAGGTGGCTGAACAACATATGAATGTATCAAATACCACAGAGTTGTTCACTTTGAATGCACGATTTGTGTGACGTGAATTGTATCTCAACAAAGCTGTTATTTCTAACATCATTAGAGAGATTAGATTAGGTTTTGATTTGCGTTTCTCTTCATGAATTAAGAACATAATGCTACAAAAGAGCAACTGTGAAGACTCTCAGAAACTAGAAATGACAAGCCAGGAGTGGTGGCTCATGCCTGTAATCCCAGCACTCTGGGAGGCCAAGGTGGGAGGATCGTTTGAGACCAGGAGTTCAAGACCAGCCTGGACAACATAGTGAGACCCCATCTCTACAAAAAAACTTAAAAATTAGCTGGGTGTGGTGGCCTCGCCTGTTGTCCCAGCTACTCAGGAGGCTGAGGCAGGAGGGTCGCTTTAGCCCAGGAGTTGGAGGCTGCAGGGAGCTGTGATGACACCACTGCACTCCAGCCCGGGTGACAGAGCAAGACCCTGTCTCAAAAAAAAAAAAAATTATAAATGACAGCAAAATAGAGACAGGACGGGAGAAGTTGAGAAATCTCCCAAAAGTAGAATAAAAGAGAGAGAAAGATGAAAACGGACGGGGACGACAGAATCCAGCAGGCAGAGCACCCACAGCAGGACCAGAGGCAGCAGAAGCGGGCAGCGAGGAGCACAGGTCTTTCCACAACCACACGTGGGACAGCAGGAGGGATGGACAAGGCGACTTTTCAGACCACGAGAGCTGCCCGGCCATCCCATGGCCGTGTGGACCCGCAACAGGTTGGGTCGGGAAGCCTCTGACCTTCAGCGCGGAGGGAGAGCTCCCTTGGCTCTGCGTCTACGTTTGATCAACCACCGACTCAGCAGGACTGTTGCCTGGGGGTGCAGACGTGGCAAACAGCCCTCCCAGAGCCCTGCCCTCAGAGAGGTGTCCCAGGAGTTGTGTTCCCTCTGCACCAGGCAGGAGCGAGCGGGAGGCAGAGTGGCAAAGCCCAGCTCAGGCGCCCACACGAGCGGGCAGATGCTCGGGACGGCAGTGAGGGCGCTGGGCTGTGCGTGGCTCAGGCAGAGCAGCCAGGGGCTCCCGGGGGACCCACAGGACCCTGGCCCACTGACAGTTGTGGGAGACGACTGGACAACTGGGGAGAGCTTGGGTTGGACATGACAGACAAAGAGAACACTGAGCAGAAAAACCAACGCCAGAGCCATGGCACAGTGCCCGGCTCAGCCGTGGGAGGCTCCTGCAGCGATGCCCGTGCCCACACCCCCTATGTAACAAAGGAAGTACCTCAAAGCCCTGTTTTTACTTTTTGCTATATGTGAGGCCATGCCTTCAAGAACCGCTACAAATGGGGCTTTCTTCAGATGGGGAGAACCTAAACAAACATGCTACGTAGACAGGCACTGCGGGTCACCTTACGTGTGGTTATGGGCGGCAGGGACATCGACCTCGCTCCCTGCACCCCAGTTCAAGCTCCTGACAATGACAGGTGCTGATCCCTGAGCCTGCCCAGAGCGAGAGCTGAGTGCCTGTGGCGGGCGCAAGCCCAGCAGCTCACTCAGTGGAGGAAACACGAGCCCCGAGTCAGGGGAGGTAGCGGCTGGTTCCAGAGCACGCATCCTGGGGATGCTCCCGCCTGACGCCCCTGGACACTCGGCCCAGGCACCATCTCCCAGGACCCCATGCACAGGTGATACTCCACTCGCTCTCAGCAGTTCCTCTCCAGCACCCTCAGAGTCCGAAGGCCCCAGGGCCCCAGGGAGGGGACACAAGGAAGGGGGAGGAGTCTTCTGCCGAACGTGTGTGTCCTCCGCCAGCCTCCCCTGAGCACCCAGGACTGTTGGACAAGCCGGGCTCCAGCCAGCCAGAGCAGTGGCCCAAAGGACCCTGACCAGCAGGCCCAGGGCAGGCAAACATCGCCCAAACATGGAGTGTGATCCCAGCTCCGCTCTGCTTTCCAGATGGGGCAATTACTCCTTTAAACAGCTGAATTTCAAAAAAAACAACAAACTTATAAATAGCTCCAAGTCCCCAAGAAATCACTTAAGGACTAATTAGCGTATCAGCCTGCTCTGAATGATCTGCTCCACAGCCCCTGCCTCCCAAGCAGACAGCCGCTGAGAAGGAAATCATTAGCCACCTGCCTCCTTAACCACTGCTGCACAGCCCCGTGCCACGCCTGACCTCAGTTCCAATTAGTCTGAGAGGGGATGCATTTAATTAACGCTGCTTAATCATGTCTGCGGGGAGTTTTGCTTTGCCTTTTGCCTTGATCTCTCCAGTTTGTGTTCTCAAGAGTTCTTTTTAAAAAGTGGACTTCAGCGGAAGCCTCTGGGGATGCCCAGGTTTGTGAGGGAAGCTTGGCAGGAAGCTGGGGACAGGCGAGTCTGGCCTGGGGTGGACTGAGGCCTTTGTTCCAAGGATTCTGCGGTTGGGGCTGGTGACTCACGGCCCCCCCACCCCACTGCGAGGGGGCTGGCCATCCCCCTGAATAGGAAGCCGTGGGTGCCACCCAGGCAGTGGGGAGGACAGCCAGAGAGGCCTCCTTGGACCGTTGTATCCTGCTCTTGGGCCCTGCGGCCTTTTGGATCACTTAAGACCACCCCAGCATCCTCAGGATGAGCTCTGGCCCGTGCCTGGGGGTTAGGGACACACCAGGGGACGAGAGGCAGCATTACCGGACAAGCACCCGCTTCAGCAGCTGCTGGTCCCCGTCTGAGTAGCCTGGCCAGTCCTTCTGCACGTCCTTGTACATGCAGTCCCTCAGGGTGCAGGTGCCATCCTTGGCACTCACGTTGGCCACCTGCAAGACAGAGCCAACCGTCACCTTGCGGGAAGCCTGAGGCACAGAGGCTACCAAAAACATGTTTTGGGGGGATGGGGCATGCAGAGACACAGAGGGAGGTGGGCAGACAGACTGAGACAGAGGAGGGGAAAGAAGATGGCCCACTCCTGCCCCATGCCACGCCCCACCCTCCGCTCCCCTGCATCCAACACTCAGGGTGCAGAGGGGACGATGAGCCACAGCTTGAGGTCCAGACTCAATCATCTTACAGGTGCTGGGGCCAGGCTGGTTCCAGAACAGGGAGGACCACCAGCTACAGTCCCTAGACCCCATCACTCGCCCCTTCTCACGGCAGCTCCCATGGCAGAGCTGGCCATGGCTGGGGGTGCTACGTGAGGGTCACCTCCAGGGGCCAGGCCTGAACCAGCCCCCCTGCTCTCGCCAGTTAACTGAAGCGGAGCTTGCCTCCCAGCTGCTGGCAAAGACGGATTCAGAACATGTGCCTTAGGGGGGCATGAAGGAGCCCCAGGAAACGGCCTGGGGGAGGGTGCTTGCGTGACGCCTCCAGGCGCCGTGGTCTCCAGCACACACACCACACGTGTGGCACCATCTCGCTGCTGGCAAGGCAGCTGCTGTCTTCTGCCACAGCTACATCTGATGAGGGCTCCGTGTCACAGTGGTTTCCACAGGGAGCATTTTTTAACAGTTGAGTAATATTCCACCCGGTGATTAATCTCCACTGTTGGACATCACCACCATTGCCAGTTTCTCTGTAGCGTAAACAGACGTCACTGTGTGCAGGTTTTTCCATGCTGGCGATGGCCTCCTTCGGCAGGCTTCCCAGAAGTGGGATTATCGGGTCAAAGCTGAACGTTTTTATGGCTCTTGATAGCTCTTGCTAAACATCACCCACCCGTCAACACCCCCACCCTCAAAGGACAAGCCTACGGGTTTCGCTGGGGCCCAGCCAGCCCTGGCGATGGACGCCTTCCATCTCTGCTTGGATGTTTCCAGAGGAGGAAGAGCCCTTGCCTTTGAAGAGCATGGTTTCATCACTGCTGCTCCTCGGAGTCTCTGGTGGCCTGGGGAGGCTGGAAATGACCAGCCTGGGTGAGGCACATGCCCCAAGACTTTCCTCTTCTGAGAACTAACGGGATCCTGCTGCCACGCCCCCCACCCCCAAACTGCTGGGGAGAACAAGTTGCATAACACACACAGAAGCACAGGGCAGACAAGCCATTCAGGAGAAATCAAGGTGGTCATGGGAAGGGACACTGCCTGCAGACACTGGCCGGGCCCGTCCCCCAGGAGGCGGCCAAACCAAAGTCACCTGGAGAAGCCAGGATCCGGCGTGGCCTCTCTTGTCCTGGGACAGGGCCTGGCTTGCGGACTTCCTGGCCAGGCCAGCACAGGCCCCACATCTGACGACTCCGAGCTCCCTTAGCAACGCGTGCCGGCAACACGCCAGCCCCGCCTCAGGAGCCGGAGGGCAGGCGGGAGCTGTGCCGAATCCCCCCGAGGAATGTGCCGCAAGGTCCACATGGGCCTCGCTCGGGCTGCGCCACAGTTGAGAAGCTTCACGACGAACGCTGTGAACGTGGCGACGCGTCCTTAGGCACAGCTGCCGCGGGCCACGGCACCTGGCGGCGCGTGCTCTCCACTGCAGGAGGCGCTGTGCTCCCGGGGAGTCTGAGGCAGGAAGTGGGGCAGGGGCGACCTGGAGGATGTGACCCCAAATACCCGGCGCCACCCTGGCAGACACACAGGGGGCTCAGCCATGCCTCCTCCTTCACTACAGCAGCCATCTGAGGTGGCCCATCCCCAATTCACCTCGCGGCCACACCCCAACAGCCCGCTCATGTCTCAAAGCCAGCGCCAGTCACCTGCCTTCCTAGGGTCCTGGGCACCTCTGTGGGTGAGGGCGGCGAGAGGCGCCCCGCGCTGCCGTACCTGCTGCGACACCCCGGGCGCTTCTCAACAGCGGGCTCCACCTGCCAGCACCACACCCCTGCCGGCTGAGCCCCGGACCTCTGCGAGAGGGGCAGTGGGGTCGCACCCCCGCCACAGACAGAAGCCTGAAGGCCCGAAACATGAAGCCCTCGCCTGGGTTCTCACCCAGTGCGGCCGGCTCGCCTGCCTGCCCAGCTCTAATGTGCACGTGTGGGTTCCCTGCCCAGACCTCGATTCTACAAACCATCTGCGGCCGCAGCCTTGGATCTGGGGTGCTGGGCACCGGTGCCCACTTGTTGGCAGACGGTGGAGGAAAGGGCACGGCCTCCGGACTAAGCCGACCCCTGCAGCCCCCGGACACCATGTGCCACGCGCAGAGACACGCCCACGGCCCCCGAGCGTGTTCTGACCCAGGAGGCTCCCACTCTGAGGCAGGCTGTGAACACAGGACAGGCCCCAGGACGGGCTCTTCCCCACCGGCTCTTCCCAGCCGCAACGTTCTGGCCCGTCCTGCTTACGAGAGACCATCCGAGGAAGCCGCTTGGAGAGACTTGGAATGAGGGTGGGCTGGATATGCCCCCACCCCCCAGACAGCACGCACCTGCTGGAGAAGGCCGTCCAGGGCGTCCTTGTCTGCCTGCGCCAGGCCGTCCTTTTGTAGCCGCAGCAGCAGCTCAGCCTTGCGGTAGGGCCTCAGCGCCAGGAGGTGCAGCACCCGGTCACGGAAGGGCCTCTGGGACACCCCACTGCCCATGCTCACGCCGCCAGGGCCACTCTTCCTGATGGCACTCGCCAGGTTCATGGGGGTCGCCCGCTTCCGGGAGGGCACGGCATCTGTCGCCCCTGGGGCCGGTTTCCGAAACTGAACCTTCTTGCCTGCAAGAAAAGCCCAAGCATTAAGGAACAGAGGGGGTAGCCGCTGTGTCCCACGCTGGTGCCCAAAGGTTTGAGACCAGAGAGAGCGCTTGTGCTGGCTAAAGACCCCACACCAGCCAAGGCAAAGTCCAACCCTGCCTGCTCAGCGGTGACCCTGGGTGGCTGACAGCGGCACCTGCTGTCCATACCCAGCACCTTCAGGGCCCCAGCCTCAGAAATAGGAGGAGCATGTTGTAGAATAGTGTTCTGGAGATTTAACTGACTTCACCCACGGGCGACCTCAATTCTAGGTACCCAGAACACCCAACTACTCGATGGGCCATGGGGGAGTGGGAGCATCTATAAACCCTTCTGATGTTAAAGTGAGGGTCCCAGAACCGCAGGAGGCAGGCACCCCCAAGCCCCCACTTCACAGTCTTATGCAGGCCCCACGGAGCTGCCAATTTTGTTTTCTGGGTTTTTTTAAAGCAGTGAATAAGGGTGTCAGGGCCACTTCCAGCAGCTGCTCTGGAGACCCTGGGATGTGAGCATCTCCCCAGTGGGCTTCCCCTCTGTCCCCAATGCAGACAGACACACAGACAGGGCCCAGCACGCCGCCCCTCTGTTCTGGACTGAACAACGCTCTGGCACCCCTGGGAAGATGCATGGCTGAGCCAGCTCAGTAGCATGTCTCGCATCCTTCCACCAAAAATCAACTTCGGGTTTTTTGGGGGGTTTTTTGGTGACAGAGTCTCGCTCTGTCACCCCGGGTAGAGTGCATGATCACAGCTCACTACAACCTCCAACTCCTGGGCTCACGCAATCTTCCTGCCTCAGCCTCTGGAGTAGCTGGGACTACAGGTGTGCACCACGCCTGGCTAAATTTTTCTATCTTTGGTAGAGACGAGGTCTCGTTCTTGCTCAGGCTGGTCTCAAACTCCTGAGCTCAAGTGATCCTCCCGCCTCGGCCTCCCAGAGTGCTGGGATTACTGGCGTGAGCCACCGTGCCTGGCTCACAACTTCGTTTTGATCTCATCCCTAAAAATCTGATTTGTCTAATTACCACAGAAAGATGTGCTTTTAGAATCCCCAGGGCCAGCCGCTCACACCTCTGGAGTCTGTTCAATGGGGTTCTGACAGTGGGGACAGGCTTCATCCCCATGGGACCAGGCTGACCCGCCAACACGGGGTCCAAGGAAGGGGACTGGCCTGACCTCAGGGTGCTCTGAGACACCAGGGATGTGCACATTTACATTCTTAGAGAGGGCTCCCACTAGCATGTAAACCGTTTCAAAAACCCTCACTGTAGCCAAAGCAGTTCCATGAGACAAATTTTCTGACCAAGTTTTTGGCACAGCTTAATAACCCACAGACCCACAGACTTATTAACATGTACACACATGCCCGCATGGCCATTCTGAGTTGACAGTTGAGCAGGCGAAGCATTTTGGAGGCTACTCTCCCCACGGCGGCCCTGTGCGCAGGGCTCACAGCTCAGCACCTCGGCCCAGGCAGTGCAGCGTGTCCACCCGGCCCCAGCACTGACCAGGAAGACCAACTCCCGCACCAACACGTGCCGTTTCATTCAGAGGCAAGCCCACTGCCGAGCAAGGAGAAATCACATGCTGTCTTTGGGTAGGGAGAGAGGAACTGAAATCCCCCTGCCTTTTCTTAAAAAAGAGAAAAAGCCAAAAGCCATCAAGGTTCCCATCTTCTGTGAGCTGTTTCACTCCTCCGAAGCCTGGCACCCTTCTCCCCTGGCAACGAATTCCAGCGATTCTTTAGCTCTGTCTGGTCCAAGAGGCAGGAAGACTGCAGCGGGATGATGGAGCTCTCTAAATAATACCTTTCTTCCTGCTTTTAGTGCTTGCTGGTTTCTCAACTTTGCTGAAATTGTTCCCAAGACGATGCTGAGCTGCTGGAGCCTTCCTGGCAGTGCAGGGGGTCACGTTAGCAGCAGGCCACTGCGTGACTCACCTCCCCGTTTGTATGTTGCTATGGCCTGTGGTGACCTCGGGCAGGAGCTGGAGACAGACCGGAGCCTTTCCCTAACAGCAACCCTGTTTGGAGGAGCCTATATGTCTCCCTAACAGGTAAAGGTCCCCAAGACCACAGCCTGGGAGAGGGACCTGCCGACTCAGCGTTCCCGGAGTTCTTGGTCCCGTGTCCACCTTGGACTTCACAAGACAGCAGCTGCCACAGCCCCTGAGCCAGTGTGTCCAGACCTTCCTTCCTGACCTGGACGCTGGTCCGGGCACGTCCTGCTCGGGGGCTGACTCCTTGGTTGATCCATCATTTTTGCTATAGGCACAGCCAGTGCCCCTGGCCCGGACAGGCCCTGAACTATTCCTTCCCCCCAAAAGCTGGCCCTGAGCCCTGCCACTCACCCAGGTAGCGGCCTCCAGCCTTGATGACAATGGCGCTGCGGCTCCGCGTCTCCTCCTCTGCCTGTGCCATGCTCTGCCGTGCTTTCTGGTAGGAGTCATCAGTGGCGCACACGGTGATCTTGTCCTGGATGCTGCCCAGGCAGTCCAGGAGGACATCCCCACGACTGCAAGATAAGGGGCCAGGGGCCAGGCTCAGCACCTGGGACGGTGTGGGGAGACTGCTGAGGGGCCCAGGCCCCCCACCCCCCACGGAAACAGGGCTAAGTCAGCATCAACACGGCTGACGTGGTTTCAGTGGAGCACATCTGGACCTGGGCCAAGGCAGGTGCTCTGGGCCGGGGCAGCCTCACCTGGAGACGTATTGCTGGATGCAGTCGAAGCTGCCCTGCGGGCTGTCGCGGCCGATGTTGGAGAGGTAGAAGGAGAACGTCCGTGCCTCCGTGGGGCAGTCGGGCTGGGGGATGGAGATGTGCTGCGTGGGGGGGGGGGGGGTTTGTCACCAGGAGGGGACCACAAGACATGCCAGCAGCTCCACCTGGGCCCATCTCTCCTACACACACCCCCACATCACAACCCTCATGATGGGAATGTGCTAGCAATTTCCTCTAAAACTCACCTCTGCTCTCCTGACAGTAATGGGACCAAGGCCAATGTCCCCACCACCTGCCCTCAGCACCTATGTGGGGTAGGGGGTGAGGCACGGGGGCTGTGTCTGGTTTTTTTGCAGCAAGGGCACTGTAGTCTGAGGAGGACACAGTGCTCAGCACCTGCCGGGAGGCACGGACCCCACCCTGATTGTGTGACCCCAGGGAAGTGGCTTGTCTGGACCATGACTCAGTTTCCCCAGACTTGGCCTAAGACACCCTCCGAAGTGAGATTTGACAAGAGGGGTGTCAGTAGCCGCCCCAGGACTCTGGCACCTCTGCTTGGTGACACCATCTCGGCACCCCCTACACTGGACATAGACTCCGTATGTGTGTCCATTCGCCATCCATGCTGTGACAAGGCAGGCTTGGGCCCTGTGGGGCTCACAGATTGACAGCGCTGGCCGCGTCACTGGTTACTTGTGACACAGAATGTGTGTGTCACAGTTTACGTGAACCTCACTTTGGACAGAATCCCTACAGCCCAGCGAGGCAAAAGGGCAGCCCTGCCCAGGAGGATGGACAGCTGGGGGCAGGCAGACGGACAGACTGTGCTGTCCCAGCCAAGACACGGGGCTCAGGGCAGGCCAGCATCGCAGCAGAGGACACTGCGTTCTGGGCCAATCCTCTGGAACCCTCCATCACCAGGGCTGACCCTTCCTGAACTAGGGCTTGAGCACACAAACTCCCCACAGCTAGGCAGACACACAAAGGGGGCTCAAGTGGTCCATGAGGACTGGGCCATGTAGGGAGGCGTCAGGCCTCATCCCTGGGCTGACACATCCCCTCAGCAACTCTGGGCCCCATCTTTTCCTCCATGACCTGTGGACACCCAGACACTTCATTAGCACGGGACAGAACAGGGGGGCCCAAGGGTGAACCCCCTGCTCCTCACCCTGCCAAGGTGCCACATGCACCCACAGGAGGCTTCACCTGTCTGTGCCTCATGCTTGAGACGGAGGACACAGCTCCTGAGCCGCCGGGCACAAGGAGGAACACCACTCCCTTGGCCCCTGCTGTGTGGCCCACAGGGTCCAGCACCCCTCCCTGATGGTGGGCACGGCCGCCCCCAGGGAGCCAAGGCAGTCTCTGCAGCAGCCGTCCTGGGCTGATGATCCTCCTGTCCCCACCCTCCTGGGCTGAACGCTGCTCCAGGAGGAAGGCGTCCCATCTGCTGGGGTCTGCCCAGCTTCCCCTCCCTCTCGGCCTCAGGCATGTCCCTGCGGGGCAGGAGCCTTCCTCCCTGTCCTGCTGATACAGAATCTGGGGGGTCAGGGCCTACCCAGGACACGTGCTGGCGGAGGGCAAGGGCAAGGCCCATCTCCAGGCCCAATCTGAACACAAACACGTGGTTTTATTAGGGTCAGAGAAGGATGGAACGGCTTACACTTCGCGTCTGAAAAATCCCAACTGCCTGTGATGACTCATCCTGAGGCACAGAAACACACGTGAGCACACACACCCCCTACAGCCTCTGCTGGACTCTCAGAGGCTCCAAGGGGGCTGGGTACACGTGTGACGTGGTGACCCAGAATACAGCCGCGAGGGAAGCCCAGGGACCACAACGTTGACGGAAATCAAAGGGAACCTCTGACTGAGCCTGAACCCTGGTGTGGGGGGCGCCCCCTCTGCCCTCCTCAACCCCCTTCTCTAACACCCACTGCACCCATGGTCCTGGCTCCAACCCCCACACATGCAGCCCTGTCCCCGGCAAACACAGACCCCACCCGGCGATTGGGCAGCCAGGATTCAGCTGACACCAGGAGAGAGCCCCACCGCTGGGCAGAGAGCTGGCGGTGAGACCGGGCCCAGCACACGAGGAGCTGACGCAGCAAGGCCCACGCCCATGGGAAGGGCCCACAGCAGACGGGGCAGCCGTGTGCCGTCAGCACCAGGAGGGCCCCACGTGAGCCTGCCCAGCCACCAGCAACCACGCTTCTCTGGATGAGGGACCAGAGCCGCTCCACCGTGCCCTGCATGTCTGCCCCAAACGCCATCCTCAAAAGGGGGGGGGTTGCACGACAACAGGTGACACAGGCTTCAAGGATGACGCTCGGGGGGGCATCGTGCCACTGGTGACAAGGGGAGACACAGAGGGCACCGTGGCCAGTGTCCGTCAGGATGGGGGGTGCAACAGGCACCCGAGAGAGACTGTTAGGAAAAGGTTTTCCTGGAGCTGGCTCGGCAGGTGCTCACAGCCTCTGCCCGCCCTGGCACACAGGCCTGCCCGCGCCGTGGAAGCCTCTGCCGGACACGCGGCTCTGCTGCTGGTTATGGTTATCAGGCCCAGGAACCGCAGGGCAGCAGTGCGGGAGAGCAGCCCGGGACGGCAGCGCGTCCCCCACGCCAACCGAGAGCTCACCTGACACGCAGCCCCCGCCTGGCTGGCGCTTGTGCCTTCCGGACGGGGTCTCAGCTGCCCTGTCGGGGCTACACGGGGACCCCAGGGACGGAAAAACTCTCGTTCGGGCGTGTCACGTCGGCCCTGGCTCCAGGTTATTGGGGAGCTTGGTGGGCGAGTCCACAGACAGACGCACGGGCAGAGCCGCCAGCAGGACACAGGCTCCTCCTGGGGGTTCCCGAGGGGCCAACGCCCGCTGTCCTCCCAGCAAACCTGACCCACAGCCACCAGGCGGCGCTGGTTCCACGCAGGTGGGGTCCCTGCCAGAGCCCCGTCACCTCGCCCCTTAAACTCCACCCCAAACGGGAGCCCGCTAACCTCCGAGACCCCCCAGGCCAGACCCCCCAGGCCTCTTCCGCAGTGGGGGGGGGGGGGCTGCACAGTGCTCGAGGAAGAGGCCCGCGATTTCTGCGCAGTTAAAAGACACGGCAAGAACAGGCAGGGGGTGACCCGGGTGTCGTCCACACAACGCACACAGAAACCCACACACCCACCCACCAGCTTCTCTCTGGCCAGAGGGGTTTTCATTATTTTTATTTCCCAGTGAACTCTCAGAACAAAATACATTCTCCTTCGTAAAGACAGCGGCCCAGAGTGGCCCCCTTCTGGGGGGAAGCAGTCCCGTCCGCCCAGGGAGGCCTCACTTCCTCAGCCCCAGGCCCGGGCTGCCCAGCACCTACTTCCCTGCCGGGAACCACTCACGTGCCCACCCGGGTCCCCAACACAGACGGCTCCAGACTGAGAATCCCCCGAGTTAGGCATTTTTCAGATTGTTCCCAAACTGTCCCGGTCGCAAACACAGCAACAAGCAGCCTTGTGGCTACATCCCTGTGCACATCACTAATTACTCCCACAAAATCAGCTCTTAGCCTCACAGGCACCGGCAAAGGCCACTGACACGCCCTGACAAATCTCATCCTGGAAACTGCTGCTCGGGTCCCTCTGTGGGGCACGGAAGCCCTGATGCCTGCGGCAGCCTGGACACCAACCGCGACTTTTCTTTTTTTAGTAGTTGGCACTTCGCTGAAGAGTTCCAGGGGTGGGGCCGCCCAGGTGGGGGTTGCTTTTGCCCTTTGGAGGCTGACGGCCTCTCAAGGGTCAAACACTTAAAAGCAACCCCCAGACAGCACAGGGGCCGCAAGTGGAACAGAGATTAGTATGCTGCTCTGAGGGTGGGCTACAGGTGGGCCTGCTCTCCTGGGGAACCTGGCAAATGCCATGAAGTTACCCTAAAGAATCTGCCGGCACGGGGGCCGGGGCTGGGCTGTACAGCACAACCTCCAGGGTGGGCCAGGCAGGGAGGATCTGGGCAGACATCCGACCCCCACCACAGGAGTGCATGACGCCAAGACCCTTCACTGGCCACAGAGCTTTCACATGGAGAGGGACACACACAGGAAGGGCTGAGCTCGTTCTGAGCCACAGGGAGGACACTGGTTCTCCTAACATCGGGTTTAACCTAGAGGTGGACAAGGAGGCTGGTGGGCAGAGGGAGAAATCCGGCCACGGTCCCTGAGCTAAGGAGCCTGTAGATCAGGTCTCTCGTGGGCCTGTGGGGAATGAGTCCCTTCATCCTACACAGGGCCCTGAACATCGCATCAGCACATGCACCTGACGACAACCAAATGGCTATCCCTCCAGCCCCAAGACCCAAGACGGCGACCAGCAGAAGGTAGGAAGGTGCTGGCTGATGAGCTTTGTGAATGACACACTTCTAGGGAACGTCCCGTGAAGATCAAGGGGTGTCTCAGGCCAGAGAGCCCCCCTCAGGGCCTGTCGCAGCCTGCTGGCAGCACAGCCCAGGACTGAAAGCCCAGCGCAAACACGCTGCTCGTTAAATGGCAGCAGCTGCTTCACCCCACATCACTGAGCAGGGGGTTCCCATCCCCGACTCATGGCATGCTCTCTCATTTGGTACCTTCTCGTTAGTGACAAGGGCCAATGCTGTATGTGTGGGGGACATGGGTATGGACAGGCTGCTGTGACGCACTCAAGCTCCAAGTCATGGCACGTGGCACACAAGGGTGACACTGCTGTCCACTTTTGCCATGACCAGGCCGGAGAGCATCCGTGGACGGCCATACATGGGTGGGGTGGGGAATGAGGGGGCTTCCCCACTGCCTACGTTGGGGGCTCCTCAGGTTGGAGCCAGGTGGCTGCAGAAAGCACAGAGTGACCGCCGTGGGGCACCAGAGGGTGCTGTAGGGCTGCTCTGGCAGCAAGCCCATCCCTGGGGATGGTAAAAAGGAGATGGCAAAGGGTGACCACAGGAACCAGATGGGGCTGATGGAGCTGCAGGGTCCGGGGAATCATTATTCCGTGATGCCCCAGTCTAGGTGTGCCCTGGTATTCTGTGGATGTGGTCACCATCTACAACCAGCTGACTGTAAGTAAGTAAAGGACGTGACCCTCAATGGTCTGGGTGGCCTTGTTCCATCAGCTGAAGGTCTTAGGAGGGAAACTGAGATTTCCACAAAGAGGAAGAAACTCTGCCTGGGGACTGCAGCAACAGCTCATGCCTGGGACCTCTGGCCAGCCCTGAGGACTGCAGACTCACCAGCCCACAACCGCCTGAGCCCATTCTTTGCAATGAATCTCTTCCTATCTGTACATACGGACACGCATCTCCTAGAGGCTCCATCTCCCTACAGCACCCTGAGCAGCACCTGGAAGCTGCTGTGATGGATCATCACATCCATACCCCGCCAGCTGTGAGAAGCCCTCGGGATGTGGGGTAGAAACTGACTTGGATACGACATAGAAACTCTTCAAAGGAAAAAAAAAATGGCTGGGTGTGGTGGCTCATGCCTATAATCCCAGCACTTTGGGAGGGACACTTGAGGCCAGGAGTTCGAGACCAGGCTGGGCAACACAGCAAGATCCCATCTCTGCAATAAATTTTTTTTAAAAATTAGCCAAGTGTGGTGGTGGCACCTGCAGTCCCAGCTACTCAGGAGGCTGAGGCAGGAGAATCGCTTGAGCCCAGGAGTGTTCAAGGCTTCAGTGAGCTATGATTGGTCACTGCACTCCAGCCTGGGAGACAGAGCAAGACCCTGTCTCTAAAAACAAACAAATAAATAGATAATTTTTTTAAAAAGGCTTGTAAAGAAGACCAGAAGAAAAAAACAAATTGCTCTACGGCATATTGGGTGGGGGCAGGGGGAAACAGGAGGCCCTAGGACCTGGGGGGCCAGGATGCTGGATGACTTGCTCTTTCTTTCACTCTCTGAATTTTCTATAAAATGGTTGTTTAGAAGGTAACACATTTTTTAAAAAAAAAAAAAGGAAGAGTGCTAAGTTTCTGTGAACTCCCCTCGCCCGACCCAAATCCTGACACACACCCATGGTCCCGGCGTCCCCCGACAGACTGGGAGCCTGGGAGCCAGGTGTGCGGGACGGTGCACCCTGAGGGGCCGCTGGAGAGGACAGCCACTGTCTGCGTGTAGGTGGCCTGCTGCAGGCTCCAGGGACCCAGCTTGGTGCCCCTCTGGCCGCGGGACCAGCCGAGCAGACCCCGGAGCCCAGCCTTACGTGGAGGTGGACGGGCCCTGCCTGCTGCTGTGCCCAGCGAGCGAGGACAGGCCTGAGACTGTACCAGCTCCATGACTCCAAATATGGCTGAGACAAAAAGACTCACCCCTTGGCTTCCTTGGAATCGGATTGACGGTCTCAGTGAAACAGAATCCTGCAGAAAAAATAAAAAGGGAAAACGTCAAGGAAGATACCCGGAAATCCAAAGACTCACTTCCCAGTTATATAAGGAGCAGGATAAAGAGAGTGTTTTCAGGCTGGGCACGGTGGCTCATGCCTGTAATGCCAGCACTTTGGGAGGCCGAGGCAGAAGGATCACTTGAGGCCAGGAGTTCAAGACCAGCCTGGGCAACACAACGAGACCCCGTCTCTACAAAAATAAAAAAAAATTAGCCAGGTGTGGTGGTGCACGCCTTGTAGTCCCAGCTACTCGGGAGGCTGTGTCTGGGAGTTCCAGGCTGCAGTGAGCTATGATCATGCCACTGCGCTCCAGCCTATACGACAAAGCAAGGCCCCATCTCTTTAAAAAAAAGAAAAGAAAAAATATCCTAAAGAGGTCAAAATAAATACTGATGCTTCAGCTATTCTGAGGTCAGCCTTCTAGCGGCATTTTAGAAAGAACCTGGAGCCAGGAGGAGGAGTGCACCCTTCTTCCCTGTCTCCCACCTTGAGCCCCAACACGCACCTTCGGTGTTCCACATGCCACCCACGGCATGGTCCTGGCTCGTCACTATGACCCCTCAGCCCCCAAATCCACCCCTGGGCCACCTGTCCTGGACGCCCCACTGAGGTCCATCACTGCTTTCTCTCGCTGAGATGACGCCCTGCCTCACCTCTCCTGGGCACTTGGGCCTGGGCCCCGGCCCCGCCTATCGAGAGGAGAGGCCCTCCCACTCTGCCCGTCCACGGCTCTCCTGGGAGAGCTAAGTGCTGCTTGCATCTGCAGTGGTTACCTGTCCACCCACCACAAACCCAGGGTGGGTGGAGCAGCTCAGCACGGATCAACCCAGTGTTACGGGCGGGACAGGAGCAGAGACAACACCCACCTATGAGCCCAGAGAGTCTGCCCTTTGGACTTGCCCGATGCCTTTCCGGGACTCAGGCTTGAGCCCACACAGACGGCCTAGACCTCTGGAAGGGGAGGGCTCTCCAGTGCCTGCCAACTGGGCACGACGGGAGGTGCCAGGAGTGGGGACAGGCAGTCTGGGACTCATGAGGTGGGTGGCCTCTCAGCGCAGGCTCTATAACAGCCCTGACCCTTGGCTCTGCTCAGCCAGCTTGGACCACATGGCCGTACACACTCAATATGCGCGACACCTGGGGTGGGAGGTGCTGGGGCCCCACCTTTGTCTACTAGAAGCCCCCTCCTTTGCCAGAACACATCAAGGACTCTGCTGTCTAGAGCAGATCTGAGGGGAAATGCCCCAGGACACTAACACCACGTGGGACCTGATGGCCCAGAAACCACACCGTGCTTCCAAAGCAGGCCAGCCCTCACCGCCAGGCAGGCAGAGGTCCACTCCACGTGATTCACAGCGCATGTGACCACCATCCATGGCACGGGACGTACACAGTCCCACCCCCGTGTCCTGCTCCGTAACTGGGAACCAGCTGCTGCACAAGGGCCACCATGCTGCCAAGACAAGGGTGAGGCTCCCTCCAAAGCAGCTCAGGAAGGGTTGACCCGGTCCCATAAACCACAACCCGACCACCTGCCTGCACTGTGGTTCAGAGAATAGGAAGTGCAGCACCCGTGGGGGACCTTGGCCCGGCTGTGTCCTGAGGGATGCAGCATTTAAGTGACCTTTGCTTGGAATTTGGCCCAAGGCAGACACGAAAAAGAGACCTGCAAAGGCTAATAAAGGCGTGAAAGACACTGGACGCCCTTACTCACCACGGAAGTGCAAACTGCAACCCCAGTGAGATGCCACCGCACCTAGCAGAGAAGCTAAAACAAAAGGGGCTGACAACAGCAAGTGTTGGTGAGGATGCGGAGGACCTGGAACCCTCTGCTGCTGCTGCTGGGAATGGGCAAGGCACAGCCACTGCGGAAACAGTCTGGCCGTTTTCAAAAGGTTCAACGAAGGGTTACACGCACCCGGCAACTCCACTCCTGGGAATACACACAAGAGAAGCGAAAACTGCTTCTGTACAAAAACTTACACCTAACTGTTCACAGCAGAATTATTTAGAGTATCCAAAAAGCAGCAGCAACCCAAATGTCTGTCACGTGGTGGACAGAGAACCAAACAACAAAATGCTACCCAACAATAAAAAGGAACACACTACTGACAGACACGACACGGATGGACCGCAAAGCCGCTGGCTGAGTGGAAGCAGCCCGACACGTAACGCCATAGATGGTGTGATCCATTTACATAAACCTCAGAAAAGACAGGACCAAAGAGACAGCAAGCAGATCAGTGTGCTCCTGGGGATGGAGAGCGGCTGCAGATGGCTCAGGTTGGAATATTAAAACTCACTGACTGTACATATAAAATGGGCACAATCTACAGGATGTTCACTACACCACAACGCTGTCAACTGCCCTCGGGCTCACAGGGCACAGCTGTCTTTCTTTGACAACTGGATGCTTTGAAGCAACATCCTCTGAACGCACACAGAGGGTTCTTAACAGGTAGGGGGAAGAGTCCCATCTGTTACCCTTTCTCTTTTCTTTGGATTAGAGATGGGATCTCACTACAGTGCCCAGGCTGGTCTTGAAATCCTGGGCTCAAGTGATCCTCCTGCCTCAGCCTCCCAAAGTGCTAGGATTACAGGCGTGAGCCACAGTGCCCAGCTGTGAAACATTTTTAATGCATGAGTGATGCGACCTGGTGAAAAGGGAACTGGCAGGAGACACAAGAACCACACAGAGCAAAGGACCAAGGCACAATGGCTCTGCCCGTAGTCACTTGCGGAGCCCTCTGCGACACCACAGCATCAGTCCCCACAGGCCCAGGGACTGCCTCCACCCAGGCCAAGAAGGAAGGGTGTCCCCGGCAGAGGGGACAGCAGGTACAAGGAACTCGGGCAGGCGGGGCTTGTCTCCCTCAGCCCAAACCTCCACAGAGGGGTCAGCCTGGGGCTAACTCTAGTACCCTGTCTACTGTCCACACCCAGCAAGGCCTATGTATGTGCAGCAGTGACCCAGGGATGGGGGCTGTGACAATGGTGATGACAGCAAGGTCCGTTAGGATGATAAGGGACATGAACCAGTGAGGGCGACCAGGAAATGCACCAGGGCAGCCCAGTCGTGCAGGTACTGATGGTGACAACCCTGCAGGTGCTGGCTCTTCTGCCCTCCCCGTGGCCACATGCTCCCTGTGGGCTACGCCGTCCAGTTAAGCATTTAACTGTGCTCTGGTAGCTGACTGCCAAGTGGGTTGTCTGGAAGGTTCCTTTCTTGCCAAGTCACTCATTCCCCAAGAGTACAGAGAATGAAACTTTATGTACCAGAGAGAGGAGAAGGGCTAGGGGGCCCAAAAGCCCAGCCTTTCTGCGAGACGTGGGGAGGGCTGACCTCCAGTGCCTGTCCCCATGGGACCCAGCTGTCTTCATGGCCATGCTCCCAGCCACACAGGCTAGTACCATGTCTCCACCCTCCAGCAGGAGACTAGGCCCTTCTTGTCAACAGAGCAGCTCACTTGTAACATCACACATACACACAAGGGTGACGCACCGCATGTCACGTGTCCAGCCATTAAAAGAAACAGGCACCAAGATCAATACCCTGTAAGTGACACTCACCCCTGTGCTGGCCAACAGGCAGGGGGGACCCACCTTGAACACCCAGCTTCCAAAACAGAACCCTCCAGACACGTGAAGCAGCAGGAAAACGTAACACCCTCCCCCCAAGCCAGGAGAAAAATCAGTCAATAGAAACAGACTCAGGAAGGACAGAGACAACGGAATTAGCAGACAAGGGCTTTATGATGACCCTTATGAATTTAAAATGCTTGCCGAAGCAAAGGATTCATGACTAAGACCCCGAAAGTAAATGCAACAAAAACAAAAACAAAGAAATAGGACTTAATTAAACTAAAAAGCTTCTGCACAGCAAAGGAAATAATCAACAGAGTGAATAGAAAACGTACAGAATGGGAGAAAATATTTGCAAACTATCCATTTGACAAAGGACTAATATCCAGAATCTACAAGGAATTCAATCAAATCAGCAAGAAAAAAACAACCCCATTAAAAAATGGGCAAATGACATGAACAGGCATTCCTCAAAAGAAGGCATACATATGGCCAACAAACATGAAAAATGCTCAACATCATTATTCATCAGGGAAATGCAAATTAAAACCACAATGAGACACCACCTTAACCCAGTCAGAATGGCCATTGTTAAAAAGCCAAAACGGCTGGGCGTGGTGGCTCACGCCTGTAATCCCAGCACTCCAGGAGGCCAAGGCAGGAGGATGGCTTGAGCCCAGGAGTTGGAGGCTGCAGTGAGCTGTGATGACGCCACTGCACTCCAGCCTGGGTGACAGAGCAAGACTCTGTCTCAAAAAAAAAAAAAAAAAAAAAGACAGGAGATGGTGTGGATGTGGTGAACAGGAAACGCTTACACGCTGTTGGTGGGAATGTAAATTAGTATAACCTCTACGGAAAACAGTATGGACATTCCTCAAAGAACTATTACAAAAGTAGGCCGGGCACAGTGGCTCATACCTGTAATCCCAGCACTTTGGGAGGCTCAGGAGGATCACTTGAGGCCAGTGCGATCAGCCTGAGCAACACAGTGAGACCCTGTCTCTATAAAAAAATTTAAAAATTAGCCAGGCACGGTGTTGTGCACCTGTAGTCCCAGCTACTGAGGAGGCTGAGGCAGGAGGATTGTTTGAGCCCAGGTGTTGAGGCTGCAGTGAGCTATGTGTACATCAACTGATGAGTGGGATAAAGAACATGTGACACGGACATATACGTAGACACCCCCCCCATGAAACACTACTCAGTCATCAAAAAGAATGACACAATGTCTTTTGCAGCAACTGAGATGGAAGTGGAGGCCCTTATCCCAAGTGAAGTGTCTCAGGAACAGGAAACCAAACGCCATGTTCTCCCTTACAAGTGGGAGCTGAGCAGTGGGTACGTGTGGCCAAACAGAGTGACTCACTCGACACTGGACACTCAGAAGGGAAAGGGCAGGAGGAGGGTGAGGGATGAAAAACTACCCATCAGGTACAATAAACACTATCTGGGTGACGTGTACACTAAAACCGAGACACCACCACTGTACAATTAATCTGTGTAACCAAACATCACTTGTGCTCCCAAATCTACTGAAATAAAAAAAAAGAAACACTTAAAAAATGCTTAGGGGCTTAAAGGAAAATTAGAACTGATGAGAAAGACATATGAGACATCAGGGAGAACCACACGGAACCTCTAGAGCTGAGCAACACAACGTCTTGAGTGAAAAATTCACCGGGGGGATTAACAGCAGACCAGGTGGAAGAAAAGACTAGCGAACCTGAAGACAAAGCCACAGGAACTGCCCAAATTGAAGCAGAGAGAGAAAAAATCTAAAGGAAAACGGACACAGCCTTGCTGACCTGCGGGACGACACCAAGGAGTCCAACATACGTGTAACTGGAATCCAAAAGAATGGCCAAAATTTCCCAAATACGGTGACTGCTACAAACCCACAGACCCAAGAAGTTTCGTCAGCCCCGGCAGCAAAACGAAGAGCCACGCTGGGGCTTGTGAGGAGCAAATCAACGCAGCCCCGACAGACACCCCCTCTACTGAGGAGCAAAGAGACACACGAGGCGGAGTGTCCGGAACCAGCGGGGAGGAGGTGCTCGAAGTGCTGAGAAGGAAACACCCTCAACCCAGAACTCCAGACCCTTGAAAAGAGAAGGTGAAGCTCGTTCAGACTGACCCATGCTGCGAGGAAGGTTCTGGAAGTTCTTTGGAAGGAGGGAGAGTGACAGATGGACACACGGATTTGCACAGAGGGTGACGAGTGCCGGGCACAGTGAGCATGGGTATGAAAACCAAAGCATTTTTCCTCATGGTTACATTTCTGCAAAAGATGATCACTGAAGGCCAAACGACAGCAGTGAGGTTTGGGTTTTGAACGTGGAACACTGAACAGATGGTGACCGGAACACAAGGACTGGGGTGGGGGATGAGCCAAACAGCGCCCCGGCAAGCCAGCGGAGGGGTCCCCAGGAGGGGGTGTCTGCTGGGCGGGCAGCCCCAGCCCACACCGCAGGGCCCACAGGCACAAGGTGGCAGGGCCTGCTGCGCTACTCGCTAGGGGGCCCGGTGCCTGCAACCTCCTCTGCACAGCAGGACACAGGGTCGTGACTAGCCTGTGGCTCAGATGATTTCCCTGTCACCTCCGCAGCTTTGGGGTTGGCACCAGGCTGCGTTAAGTCACTGGGTATCTTAACAGCACATGACACCACCTCCCCACCCCCCCACGGCAGGGCACTGCCTGTCTCCAGGCCTGGTAACACCTTGCTTCACGCCACCTACCTGCCCCGTCTCCACAGACCCGTTGAGGAGGCATGTCACCCCCACCGCGGGGTCAGAGGGGACAACTTCCCCCTGCCCCACACTGGGTAACAAGTCCTGTCGGGCCCTTGCATGGCAGGAATCCATCTTTCGTAAGCCAAGCACAGGGGACAAAACCAGGAGCTCCTCGGGGACAAACATCACTTCCTAGTGCTACGCTTCGGGCCCAGGGCCCCAGGTGTGAGTCGGGAGACCTGGCGGGGCCACCACAGCTGGCCTGACGTGGTCAGTGGGGCTGCTGGGGGCCGGGCAGGCGGGGACCGGGCAGGCGGGGACCGGGCTGTGAGAAGGCTGGTGCTCCTGAGCCCCGACTGGACTTCAGACCCTGGCTCAGAGGAGGGACCCCAACGCCGCAGGGCAGCGACACCCGTGCCTTGCAGTCACTTGGCCCGGGCACCCCCTCGGGTTGCTGAGCACAGGCGCGGCAGCGACCCCTCTAGCAGCTCCCCGCCGTGAGGACGCCCATGTGATGAAAGATGGCGGTGCCTTCAGAAGAAGGGGAGAGCGCAGGCGTGGGACTGATGGCATCGGGCACGGGCAGCCCCGTGGGAGGCGGCGAGGTCCGGCGAACCCCGGCCAAGACCCCTCTCTGCTGACACAGGGGAAGGGACGAGAAGGAACCTCTCTCCAGGGCCAGAGTCCCCTGACCCTCTCCCCACGGAGACGAGCTTCTGTGGGTGAAGCAACAGGAAGTGGCTTACGAAATCCTCCCCCAGAGCGAGTGACCAGTTGACAGGAAGTGGCGGTGACTCCTCCCGGGGGCAAGGCAGCGCCTGCAGGCGTCTCTGATCACCGCGGGGGGTGCCCTGGCACGGGGGTGGAGGCCAGGGATGCTGCCCCACATGCTGCAGCGCGCAGAGAACCCTGCAGCCCCCAGCGCCAAGCAGTGCCGGGGCTGAGAAGCCGGGGCTGACCCTGCCACGGGGCAGCAATCACCAAGCAGAACACAGGACATTCTATGGCACGAAAAGACCTGTCTCTTCAACAGAGAAGTGGCACAGTGGGGGACAGCAGGAGTGCTATAAACTACCACAGGCTTGAGACGCCACCGTGCAGGCGCTGTGGGCACAGCCGGGCCCCGGCGCCACCGCAGAGCTGCTGCTGACCGGGCCGGGTGTGCACACCGCACCGAGATTAAATTTTTAAAAAGCAAGCCCTTATCTGTTCACGTGAAATATTGTCATTGGAAAAGTTATGGACAAAATGAAAAGGTATCTGGGATTGTTTTAAAAAACACTCCAGCGAAGACAGAAACTAGGGAGGGGTCACAGGGAAGAGCTGAGACACACAGACGATAGGTGGACGGCGCCTGATCTGGACAGAGCCCCAGGACACTGGCCACCAGCCTGGGGGACAATGAGGCCTGCGGCGGGCGGTGCCAAGGCTGCCCCGAGGGCACGCGACCCCTTTCCCTGCACCCTCCAGAAGTGCCTGTTCGGCAGGGGAGTCCACCCTGCCAGGCGGCACACTCCCCCCCCCGCTGTCTGCACAGCACAGCCTGCCACCCCCCATGACACAGAGGTGCCTGCAGGAAACCAAGACGGAACGGAGGCCTCTGTTCCTCCTTCAACAGCCCGTCTCGCCAACTCTGCTGAGCACCGGCGTCAGCACACACGCTGGTCTGACAGCGCGCGTGGGCGGGAGAGGGGAGGTGAAGTCCTGGGAAGAGCCCCGGCCAGCACCCTCCTGGCAACGGGCCCCCCCTTTCCAGTAAAGCCTGGACGATTGGGAAACGCCTTTCAAGAATCCTCCCCAAGACTTCCCGGCAGGACTAGAGTGGGACACGGAGGCCATGCAGAGTTTAGACAGTGACTTTCAACGGGGCGTCTCTGTGAACGGTGAGTCGGAGGAAGGTCAGCCCAGCGGGAACCTGGACAGACACACCTCGGACCCCACTGAGGACCGGAGCCTGGCAGCCTCGGTCACCTGACCAGGTCAGGGCAGAGTAGGGGGATGCGGCAGGGCCCACGGCAGCTCCTCCCCTCGGCCCAGGGGGACAGCGAGTTCAGCAGGCTGTGGACGGACACGTGAGAGAAAAGGGACTCCAAATGGCCGTGAGCCAGGTGTAAGTCAGCAGCCGGCACAGCAGATATTTCTCTCTAAATTCATGGAGGTGCACAGAAGCGTATGAAAGAAGGTTTGTCAGAAACCTTGAAGATGAGAAAAAAGATGCAGATCAGCTGCAGCTGCGGCCCTGACACCCTCCCACGCGTCCTGCTCTGCTGGGGTCAGCTGCTGGATGGGCCACCTTCCCTTCTGCCCGATTCCCGCGTGCCCGCTCGGAGCCCAACCCTCCCCACCCCCAGCCCCTGGCGATCTCAGGTCTGTTTTCTGTGCCTACGGCTGTGTCTTTGCCAGAAAGTCTTATCAACGCAATCACACTGCATGAGTTTCCTGTGGCTGCTGTAACAAATGACCAGAAACTTGGTGGCTTAAAACAACAGAAATCTACTCTCTCACGGATCCGGGGCCAGAAGTCTGAATACACCGTGTCAGCAGGGCTCTCGGGGAGGGTCATTCCCGACCTCTTCACCTGCGAGTGGCGCCAAGCGCTCTTTGGCTCGTGGCTGCATCACCCCAATCTCTGACTCTGGGGTCATGTGGCCTTCAAAGTCCCCTCTCCAACGCAAGGATAATTGTTAAGGACAAACAGGGCCCTTCCCAGGTAACTCAGGGCGACCTCCCCATCTCAGAATCCTCAATCTCATCTGCGAAGTCCCTTCTTCCACATCAGGTCACACTCTCAGGTTCCAGGGATCTACCGGGGCCCTCACTCAGCCAACCACACCCCGTGGCACCGCGCCTTGGACACCATCCACGCTGCCGTCTCGGGAGCTCGTTGCTTTTGACCACTGAGCACTGCACCACTGTATAGATACGCCACCTCTCCTCCACCCGTGTGCTCGCTGAAGGACACTGGGCTTGTCTCCAGTTTGAGGAATTAATGAATAAAGCGGCTACAAACATTCAGATACAGGTTTTTGTGTGGACGTGAGTCTTCATTTCGCCTGGTGAAGACCCAGGAGCTTGACTGCTGGGCCATATGGTAGGTGTTTAACTTCACAGGAAACTGTCCAGCTGTCTTCCAAAGCGGCTGCGTTATTTGGCACTGCCACCAGCAATGAAGGAAAGCCCTGGCTGCTCCCCATCCGTGTCAGCATTTAGTGTTATCAGCTTTTTTAAATTTTAGCCATTCTGGTAGGTGTGTAGTAATAGCTCCTTGTGCTTTCAATCTGCATTTTCCTGATGACTAGGGACGATGAGCATTTTTGCACAGGCTGATCTTCCACCTCCTTTGGTGAAGCTATCCAAATCTCTAACCCATTCTCAAAAACTGGGTCATTTTATCTTTCTTTCTTTCTTTTTTTTTTTTTTTTTTGTTTTTGAGACAGGGTCTCACTCTGTTGCCCAGGCTGGAGTGCAGTGGCACAATCACAGCTCACTGTAACCTCCAACTCCTGGGCTCAAGCGATCCTCCTGCCTTGGCCTCCCAAAGTGCTGGGATTACTGGCGTCAGCCACCACGCCCTGCCTTCTTATTGAGTTTCGAGGGTTCTTTACATATTCTAGATATAACAGCTTTATAAGATAAATTTTGCAAAGATCTTCTCCTAGTCCGCGGCTTGTCTTTTCATTCCATTAATGGTGTCTTTCAAAATACAGAAGTTTTTAATTTCGATGAAACGGAATTTTTCATTTTCTTCTTTTATGGGTCTTGCTTTTATGTCATAGCTCCCCCCACCATTTTTTTTTAAAATAGCTCTGTTTAATGAAAATCTTCCAAATTACCATTCTTACCAACTCCCCTCTCTCCTTCCAAGAAAGCAGCTCCAGGTCTCTGCTGTGTTCATCCCCACCCCCATCCCGACCCTGCCACAGGCCCCAGCAAAGAGGTCTCTCAGAGTCCCACGTCTGCATACTCTTGGGCTCATGACACTGTCCGTGCCCTTCTTCCAGAAAGCACTTAGCGAGGTGAGTGGGAAGCTGGCCTTTGTCACCACGGGAGGCCCTGGGACGTCTGTCCACTCCTGTGTCGTGGTTGGGGGAGGAAGCTGCTCGGACTCCCTGAGCACAGCCTCTCCGTGGAAACTGAAGGCAAATCAACACAACAACTCGTGGTACCACGGACGGCCAGCCTCCACCACTGACCCACGGCCACCCGAAACTGCACAGGGATCAGGGTTCCAGTAGTTACAACTGAGGAAAATGAGGCACCAAGAGAGAAGGGGCTGCCCGAGGTCACAGGGCAGGGCTGGATCCCCCCTCCACCACCGGAGCTGATGCCGACCTTGCATAAGACCCAGCCCTGGGGTCCCACGAGGTTTTCAAAACTCACCCAAACGCCTTGTAAAAGGCGCCTGGCCCTGCGGTAACAGGATGAAGCGAACATTTGCTAAATGATTCTTCAAGTTACGGTGATTCTACACCCCTGAACTCTGCTTCATGCAACAGAGAAGAGTCGCCCTCTGAGGGAGGGGTGAGCGCTCTGCCACTTCCAAGGGACACACCCCAGGAGCAGCCCGGGCCCTTCTTTGCCTTTCCCTTTGTCATTTCATCTTCCGCATCTGCCTTTCCTCAAGGCAAAAGAAGCTGCCCCATGCGGGCACCTGCTGCATGCCCCCGGGCTCCCAGCCTGCGGTGTCCGCCCCCCTGTCCCACCAGCCCACCCCACGATGGCTGGGACACGGCAAACCTGCGAGCGACAGTGTGGTGGGCACAGAATCCCCTCGAGCGCCGAGGGTTCTCAGGCTGCTGGCCCCCCACTCTGCTCCTGGGACCCAAGGCCCCTTCCGGCGGGAGCTGACCTCAGGGAGGGGTGTCCTTGGCCACCTCCCCCTCTCCGGAGCCCATGAGGAGGCTGCCGGGAGCTCGCAGGGAAACGCAGGCGTGCAGGCCCGGGGCTGGGGGTAATCCACACTGACACTCTTCCAATTGGGGCTACTCGCCTCAGGAGGAGTGTGAGGGTTTGGTGGGGTTTTGTTTTTCTTTTTAACCATTCACTAAAACTTCTCATTGTCTGCACTAAGGAACTTGAAACGCCAGGTCTCTGAGGAGCAGCCCCCATTGTCCCCAAACCCGCCCTCCCTCCACTCACAGATGCGGGCGACAGAACAATCCCCCTTCCCCTAGACAGCAGCCTCTGACAGTGGAGGAAGCTGAGGGCCTGCTCTAGGCCACCCCGGAGTCCGGGGCATGGCACAGGCCTCCCCTAGGCCTGGGTTCCCGACGTTTCGGAGGTGCACGAGAACTCTGCAGGGCCTGACATGGGCCACCCCTCCTCAGAGCCCAAGCCAGGCCTCCGTGGGAGATCGGGTCCCTGAGAACACAGCTCTGTCCTGCCACCTGCACTTCCTGCTTGGAGGTCCCTGTACCCCACTCACCTCCACAGCACAGGGACTGTTTGGAGCCAAGCAGACGCTGCCATGGGCTCTCCTGTCCTCAGGCGGCTCCTCCAGCCCAGCTCCATCTCAACTCCCTCCTGCAGACAAGGCCGCGCCCGTGACCTTGGCCTGTCTGCCTTTTAGGCCCCCGCACCTTTGGGTGCAGTCCCTTCCTGGCTGGGCCCTCCGAGCTCATCTGCCCTCAAGAGTGCTGCCTCTATGGCACGTTCCCAAGGCTGCCTGTCCTCAGCCTCAGCACAGAGCCAACCCCTCTTCATGCCCGAGTCTCCTCACGCCACCAGCCACGTCTGTGACAGTCCACAGCAGTCCTACCCAAGACACGCACTCTGCACGTGTCTGTCCGCTGCACCCTCTGCAAAGGGCCCAAACCCCTGTCTCAGGAGAGGGAGGTTCAAAGTCTAGGATGAAAGATTCCCTGGGGTTCAGGAACAGCTCAAATGGTGACCCTGGGTCACCTGGCAACACGCTCGCTCTCACTGGCACCCTAAGGGTGGGCACCTGGGCCAAGGGCTCAGCTGGGCCCGCCCTCGAGTGGGAGGGTCCAGCAAGGACAGAGCAGATGCAACAAACGTGCGCTGAGATGGGCACCCAAGGAGATGCCGGGACAGCGAGGGCTCCGGAGGCCGCCACGGCTGCATGCAGCCCCACAGCCGTCTTTCTCATGCCAGGGGCAGCCAGGCTTGGGGGACAGCCACTGTCAGGGTGCTTGCGGTTCAGGGTCCAGATGCACTCGGATCCCAAGCTGTGCCGTCTCAGGAAAACCCTCCACCTTGCTGGGTCTCACAGAGGGGGCTGCACGAAGCCAGCACGCTTTAAACTCTTCTTTGAGATGGGACCTGATGCACCCAAGGCCAGGTTGCATTGGCCCCTCGGGGAAGCCCCTGGACCAGACAAACACTGTCCTTCCTTCACCCGAGGAACATCTCTGGGACAAGGACCTGCGCAGCTGTCTGGTGCTCGGGTTTCATCACCAACAGCGCTAAATTGTTCCTTTTGGAAGAACAGAATCAGTCCCTTCAGATCTTCCTGAAAGCCAAGCACTTGGCTTCTAAGGGCCCAGGTGTTGACCTTCAGAACAACGGGATCTTCTGTCACAGGAAAAACAGAGTGGAGCCTCCCTGGTACAATCTGTACCTTCAGACTCTGAATGGTCAGGAGCTGCATTCAGACCCCAGCGGGCAGGGACCATGCTGCCCTGTGCAGCCATAATCACAGCCACCAGCTTCCGACCTACGCCACAAGTGCCCTCCACCTGCTGTCCCCACCCGGCACTGAGCACGGCCAGGCCAGAGAGTGCCCACCACAGCCCGCGCGCAGCAAGAGCCTCAGTGGTGGGGTGGGGTGTGGGCACCTGGCGGGTAAGTGGCCAGTGAGGCCCGTCCCAGGCCACCTCTCCATGTGGGTCCTACCTCACGGAAGGACTTGCCCTGTTCTTGGGTTAGGTGGTGGGTAAGTGTACGCCAAGATCCGCCCACTGACTTCCCCCCAGAAAGATGTCCTTCCCCCAGAGCAAGCAGCCCAGTAAGAAATGTCACTAAGCTGGGCTCCTCCCTGCCAGTAGCACAGAACCCAGAGGGCTCAGCCGTGAGCAGCTCCCAGGCCCGCTGAGGAGACCACACAATAAGAAGTGCCTGGCACTGCCGAGCTCAGCAGGAGCTGCACAGGCGGCCTGTGACCAGTGCAGCATGTCCTGGCCAGGGCTGGCCCAGGGCAAGTCCCAAAACCTCAAGGAGTATCCAAGAGGCCGTGATGCTCAGGAGCCAGGGCTCTGGGGCGGGGCTGCGTCCTCCTGGCCTCTCACAGGGCAGGGACCGGAACAGAACATGCTCTGCCAGGTGCTCAGCGGCCACACCCCCTCAAAAGCCGGATTGAGGGGATCTTCTACGGACAGGGCTGTGCACTTTGAGTGCCAGCTTCAAGCAGACGAGGAAATCGAGGCTCAGGGAACAAGTGCTTTGCTCAAGGTCACCCACTCAGTAAGCGGCAGAGCTCAGGTGCAAACCCAGGACCTTCCCAAAATGAGAAGGCAGCAGGCCCTCTGCTGCTTCAGGTGTGTCTCTTTTCCCTCCACATGGACAGACTCTCCTGCTTCAAACAAACTGGTCATCCCTCCCCAAGAGGCTGACCAGCGTCCTGGGCCAGGGTCCTCACCTGCCTGCAGGGGACTAGGGGGAGCCCCGCCTGACAGCAAGAGGGAACCAGGGGTCTGAAATCCTCAGCTGCCTTTGTACAGAACATCTTGTCACCTGCCTTCAAACAAAAGTGACGGATCTCAGCTCAAGGTGACAAGATAAGCATCGGGTACTTGCCTAGAAGCTGACACACACCAGAGGCCAGGAGGCAGCTGTGGATCAGGTTGGGATGGGTGTGGACGTGAGTGAGGGCGGGCATGTCCTTCCAGGAGGTCCAGCACAGTCCAACAGTTTAGGGAAGATGTTTCTTAAGTTCTGGCAGGTCAGACAATCGCCAGGCCGCGGAGAGGGTTAGGGAAAGCAGTGCGGGCCCAGACAGACCTCGGGCTTGGCCCTCAGGCTGGCTGCCCCCGCCGCCCCAGCTGCTCCCGCCCACCTGCGGCTCCCCCACCATGGCTCCCTCCCTCTGGGACCTCTTGGGAGGGAGGGTGCCCAGGCTCTCAGCTGCTGCACCCAGACCCTGAGCCTCTCCCCAGCCAGCTCCAGCAGCCTCTCAGCTTCTCCAGCCTCCGCGCAGGGGATCTTGCACATGTGTCCATCCAACCACACCCGACAGACCCCAACTACGCCAACGAGGCCTGAGCCCCCAGGGGCCACACTGGGCCCTTCCTGGTACTTGCACTCAGCACCGTGTGGCACCCACCCCACCCGCAGTCTACAATCTCCTGGACCCACCCGCCGATTCTTCCCCCAGGGCCTCCTCTGGGAGGCTTTCTGGCCGGGCAGGCTCACTCAGCGCCGCGCCCCACGCTGCAGCGTCTCCCTGACAGTGCTGGGTTGGTCTCTCCCCACCTGAAGGTGAGTCTCAGGAGGAGGGAGTCTGTCCTGTCACTGCTGACCCCTGGGGCTGACGGCCTGGCACTGGGACACCAGAGTCAGGGCTCAGACACCCGCTGAGTGGAGAGTCTAGCCAGCCCCAACCACGCCGTGTGCCCTCGGCTGGTTCCTCAGGCCGCCAGCCACCTGTGCACGGGGCTGGCCAGGCTGGGCGAAACAAAGCCCTGGTCTCACACCAGCTGCTTCTGAGAGCGGGGAGCCCCGCCGTGGCGCGCTTCTCCTGGACACGATCTGGAAATAATCTCACACTTACCGAAAACTGCAAGAATGGTATAAAGAACAGCCGAGCACCTTCAAACCCCACGCTGGCCTGCAGCTGCCCTCCCCACCCGCTCTCACACGCGCTCCCTGCACACACCCCTCTATCACATACGTACGCGGCGCACGCATGCTTTCCTGAACCGTCCCAGAGCAGCCTGGACACTCGGCCACTCTACCCCAGCCACTCGGTGTGTTTCCAGAGAGGGTACGTTCTCTCCTGCGCCTGCACGGCAGGCACCAGCTTCACTGCATTTATCATCGACATGCCACTCTGCGCCACCGTCCATCTCGTCGCCCCCTGCCTCAGTGGCATCCTCACGTCCTCCTCCCCGCCGCGTGGAGCCAGTGGAGAACGCACTGCGCTGAGCTGCCCGGTCTTGTCAGCTGCCTTTAGTCCGCAAATTTCTCAACCATGCTTTGACATTTAGGGCGTCGACGTCTTGGGATAATACAGACCCCCTCCCCTTTCTTTACCAGAGTATGCTGGATTTCGGGTCCACCTGGCGTCTCCCGCGATCAAACACGCTGCCTGTTCCCAGCCGAGAGCCACACAGTGACTGTGGCCCCCCAGGGCATCCCACCTCATCAGCCTCGGCCCTCTCCCCACACAGCTCCCAGCAGGCACCTGCTCCACATCTACGGCCCCAGATGGAGCACCTGCGGCCCACAGCTTTGCTGTGGTGGCTGTAAAACCCCATTTGTGTCTCCATTGGCCTCAGCAAGAGCCGTTCCTTCACCCCGTTCATTTACGCACGTGCTTACTATCGGCAGTGTGAGATGGTAAATATTATACGCCAACTTGGCTAGACTATGGTGCCCAGCTGTTTGGTCCAACAACAGTCTAGATGTTGCCGTGAAGGTATTTTTTAGTTGAGATTAACATTCAAATCAGCAGACTTTGAGTAAAGTAGATCAGCCTCCACGGTGTGGGTGGGCCTTGTCCAATCAGTCAAAGGCCTTGACAGAAAAAGCCTGAGGTCCCCAGAGGAAGGAATTCCGCCCCTGGACTTGGGCCTTCAGACTCAAGCTGCAACATCAACTCCTTCCTGGGTCTCCAGCCTGCCCTGCAGATTTCAAACTTGTCCCTGACAACCCCAAAATCGCCTGAGCCAATTGCTTAAAATAAAGACAGCTCTGTATTTACCTACCTACCTCTCTTTTTCTATGAGTAAACACACACCCTTTTGGCTCTGTTTCTCTAGAGAGCCTCATACAGACTCACACACTGCCTTCTGCAATGGTCTGGAATGCATTACTGTCCTTAAAATCTTGATGTTCAGATTGCCCCAGGGTGGCCCTCCGTACTGGGTCCTGGCCTGTCCCCTGACCTCCTCTGAGCCCTCCCTGAGGTTCTGGCACCAGAAGAGGATCCAGGCTCCACCTGGCCCTCTCTGGCCACAGCTGTAGAGCCACCCACCTCTTCCAGGAGCCCCGGTTCTGAAACCTGGAAGCTTCCTCATCTGTCACGGTGATGGTGGCTTATAGAACAGGACAGCTCCCCAGGGACTTGCTTGTGAGGAAGGCTGTTTCTGTTAGGACACAGCTCACACTTGGGGCGTCCTTGGATTTGGGTGGGAAGAAAAGATACATCTGTCTTCCACTAACTAAAACTTAGCATTTCCTTCCATTACAAATGTAGGCAACAAACTACAGTAGCATTAAGTAGTATCTGTGACTCCAATATGCTTTTAGCGCATCGAATGACAGCTGTGTTGCTATCTGGATATGCCATTTTAGCTCACCACTAATTACGCAATTAGACCAGCTGCTAGATCTCATTATTAATATATTAAAAGAGTAAATCTGTTACTAGGTTGTACATTTCTGTTTAATGCTTTGGTAACTCTCCTGACACATGAGAAGGCCTCTTGCCCTTTCTGCGGAAGGCATCCCCCCAGGTCCCTCAACCACCAAGGAAGAGAAGTGACAGACAAGCCAAAGTTGGCGGAGGGCAGCTTGGAGCAGAGAGCAGGGCTCTGAGTCCAGCTGCCCGGCCCAGGCCCAGCTCGCCGCCCTCTTGGCCCTGTGGCCTCGGGTGAACGAGTGAGCCTCTCCGAGCCTTGGTTTCTTTTAGAAAATGGGGCCATGAAGTCCCATCAGCCAGGCTGAGATGGCCCTGGAAAAGCCTGGGACAAGTATTCCCCCCTCCTCTCACAACTCCTCCCCAAGACCCCACTCCCACTCCCAGAATGAAAAACATGGCCTCGCCACCCGCTGCTCCCGCTCCTCATCCGACGGGGCTTCTGAAGCCGACGGAGACAAGCAGAGGCAAGCGTGGGCTGCTTTCTTCCTCGGCATGGAGACCATATCATGAGGGCAACCGAGAAGGAAAAGCAGAGCTTAAACGCCAATTGAGACAAACCATTTCCACAAGTCCAGGGATTTGTCTGAGAAAATAATAAACGAAAGAGGCAGGGGATGTGCCATCAGGGCGGTTCAGGGACCCTGGTGATGAGAAGGGCCATTGTCACCAGAGCTGCCCACCACGTCGTGTGGGAAGCTCTGCCCGGCACCTTCCAGAAAAGATGCTCTCTGTGCCTTGGAGAAGCTCGCCCTGGGCCTGGGCAGGATAATGATGCCTTTGTCCCCTCCGAGGTAGAGGCTGTGCTGTGACTGCTGCCCAGGGCAAGAGGACTGGGCTCCCCAAATGCAGGGTGTGGTGCTCCAACTTGGGTGGAAAGCAGAAACCATGCAACGGGAGCAAGTTGCCCCATCTGGGAGGTAGGAATGACACGAACATGGTATTTTCCTACCTCTAACCCACCCCAGCAACCCACTGGGCAGGGTCCACAGGACGACTGCGGCTGGATGGACCCACAGCCCCGCAGACATGGGGAGGGGAGGCACGGGTTTAGAGAGCAAGGTGGGCTTGCAAGCCCACCAGCTGCCCCATCCCTGGGAGATGCCACCCCCCACCCCGTGGCCTGGGAAAGGCAGGCTGGGTCACTGACCACTCTTCACAGCTCTGTGTCTGCTGTCTTGTCCCAGCCCACAGGTGCCCCCAGTGAGGACAATCCCAGAGACCCCCGGGAGCTGCCCTCCCCCATGAGGGCACAGTGAAGTCAGTTCACAGCCCCTCGCCTTGGGCAGCTAGTTGGAAACAAAAATCAGAACCAGAAACCCATCCAAGGACAGGCAGGTCCGCACACACCAGAGCCCCAGAGACACCTACCTCAGGGCTTCTCCTGTACTCCAGCCTTGTCCCTCCTCTCTGCTACCCAGCACGGAAGGCCACAAAGTCAAGTTTCTGACTCCCTCTCTCTGCCCGATCTGACCTCCCACCCGTGCTGGACTGCAGCCCCTGTTCCCCCTCTGGGCTCCAACCAGGTGATCGCATCTTCCAGCCTTCGCCTTCAGAGCTTGGGAGGCCCTGCCTGTGCTGGAGCCTCCCCGTCCTCCACTTCCCAAGCACGGCAGCACCTAGACAGCTCCGCCTGGTACCTCTGGGCAGGTGCAATCTCAGAACCACCACGCCCAGGATTCGAGATTTGGGAAAGAAACCGCAGAAGCGCTACGGTGAGCCGGGGGCCCAGGTGGGAGGCTGGGTGACAACTCATTCAAGGTGGGGACCCACTGGCCAGTAAGACAGATGTGGCTGGCCCTGCTCACTTGGGGCCCCTGGGCATGAGTTTCGAAGTTTTGAAGCAGACAATAAACAGAGTGACACAGAGGACCGCTGGCCTGGGAATGTGGGGGGGGGGTGTTTGACCAGCGAGTGCCCTGAGCTGCTGGGGTGCCGAGTGGAGAGCACTGGCAGGAGGTGATGGCCCCGGGCCACTGTCTGACCCCCACGGCCTGTGTCTCAGTCCCCACAGCACCAGGAGGGCTCTATCGAGTCATCTCGGAAGCAGGGGCCGGCACGAGGGTACCCAGCTCCCACCTCAGCTGAAGGAACAGGGCCGAGGGGCTACGGGGACGAGGCTATGGGCGGAATGGCAGGTGGCAGCGGCTGCCCCACCAAGGAGGGAAAGAGGAGCCACCAGCCCCAGATGAGATGGCAGGAGCCACCCCCGCCTCCCATCCTGCCCCACCGCCACACACGGCCACTTCAGGGCAGTCTGCACTGGGGTGGGGGGTGGGCAGGCAGGGCCCATATGCCTCGATTTTCCCAACACTGACCATGACCTGGGCTGTAGGGAAGATTCGGACATGGACGGTGCCAGCCAGGGGCAGGCGCTACAGAAACGTCAGCTCTGGGCCTGCGTCAGGCCCCTTTAGATCTGACTGTGGGGCGGCAAGGCTCAGGTACCGGCAGGGGCCTGTCCTCTGCAAGCCCCTACCTGCTCCACGCAGCAGGCGTCTGGGCACCACGAGGGACGATGCTGGAGGTGTAGGTGGGAAGGGCCACAGAGGGTGTGGAGACCCAGGCTAGCACAGCCTCTCCCCAGTTTGCCGGTGGTGCGGAGGCCACAGTGCTGCCCGCGCGGCCCTTCACTCAACACTCTGCTCGGTCCCCACAACCTCCTGGGCAGGTGGGACTGCTCCCTCCTTACACAGGGGGAAACTGAGGCTCCGACAGAGCTGTGTCTGCGCCCTGTACAAGCACCTTTCAGCACTACTGAGCAAAACGTCAGAACTTGATGCTGGAGCTGTGACAGCCGTACCCAAGTGTGTGGGTGTCAGCAGGAAGGGCGCCACACGTGGGCCCTGGAGCGGGGGCGGGCCACGGCCTCATCCAGAAAACTCCTCTGCACGAAGGAAGAACTCAGGGGTGGCTCTGCGGTGACACGGGGCGAGGCAGAGCACAAAGCCTCCCGGAGGGAGGGGTGACCCAGGAAAGGCAGACCTGATGAGCCCAGCCGCGCTAGCCCGGGACGCTTCCTCTGTTTCCTGTGGGGGACAGAGCCCATCCTCCTGGGCTTGAGAGTAAATAAAACCAGGTCAAGGGCAGGAAACAACTTTTTTTTAATGTTACTAGAAAAGTGCAGTTTCGTAGGAAGTACAGAAAGGCCGCAGGTTGGCGGGGGTGGGGGAGAGTTCAGCACAGGCGCAGGCTCCTCCCTTCCCAGTGTCCGCCCCAAGCCGCTCCTGTCCACGCGGGTGGTGGGGACTGGGGACTGGGGACTGGGGGAGGCCCCCGCCAAGCCCAGGCAGGCTCGCTGTGGCCTGTGACACCAAGTCTTCTACAATAAGCAAACATCACTTCAATAATATACAAAAATCTAGAAGGAAAAATCGAGTCTCAAACGACGAGATACCACCACACGCCTATCGGAACAGCCAAAACCCAGAACACCAGCAACGCCAACGGCTGGCAAGGATGTGGGGCAACAGGAACACGGCTGGCGGGAACGCAAACCCGCGGCCACTTTAGGAGACGGTTCAGCGGTTTCTCACACAACAAACCACACCAGCAATCATGCTCCTGGGTGTTTACTCAAAGGAACTAAAAACCTGTGTCCACACCGATACCCGCCCGTGGACAGTGAGAGCAGCTTTATCTGTCACTGCCCGAACCTGGACGTAACCAAGATGTCCTTCGGTAGGTGAACAGGTAAATAAGCTGTGGCACATCCAGACAATGGGATGTTATTCAGCAAGGAAAAGAAATGAGCTATAAAGCATGAAAAGACACGCAGGAACCGCGAGTGCATGTTACCAAGTGCCCATCTGAAAAGGCTGCAGACTGTGATTCCAACTGCATGACATTCTGGGAAAGGCAAAACTGTGGAAACAGTATAAAGATCAGTGGCTGCCCAGGGCTTGGAGGGAGGGAGGGATGAGTAGGCGGAACACAGGGCACGTTTAGGGCAGTGACACTATTCTGTGTGACACTGTAACGGTGGACACATGTCATTATGCATTTGGCCAAACCCATAGAATGTACAGCACAGAGAGTGACCCGTCATGTCAATCAGGGGCTCTGGGTGATGAGGACACGTTGGTGCAGGTGCATCCATAGCGACAAATGCACCACTTGGCGGGTATTGACAACGAGGCAGGCTATCTGACGGGGGGCAGGGGACACATGGGAACTCTCTCTACCTTCTGCTCAGTTTTGCTGTGAGCTTAAAACTGCTCTAAAAAATAAACTCTTTAATTTAAAAAAAAAAAAAGTCATGTCTCCCACCTTCCTACTCAGCAGTATCAACCTGATCATTAAAACTATTTTATTTCAGGCCTGAAATCAGCTTTTGGGAACAGCTTATGATCTGCACCATCACAGGAGAACAACCTGGTGGGGCTGCAGGTTGGGTGGAGGATGACCAGGAGGTCTATTCATTTTGGAAAGAAAAATGAAACCATCTTCCTAGCACTGGGCAGCTGCTCTTACCAGCAGTGAGATTGCACAGCAGCATCCAAACCCCTTCTGGAGTTCTACGGTGGGAAAACAGAATCAACCAGGGCAGAAGGCCTGGTCCAGCCTTGGGGGCCCCTGACAACCCTCCCTCGTGGCCGTGGCTGCGCCAGCCTCTCAACACTTCACTGCCCGGAGCGGGCGGGCAGGTGTTGGGCAGGTGTTGGGCAGGCAGCCAAGGGCCTCGCTTAGGAAGCACTTACAGATGTGTGCAACCACGGCAAAGTGGAAGGTGCTAAAATCCATGCAGCCTGGGGCTGGCACCCTCCTCCACACCGCCCAGACCACTCATACCCAAGCCCAGGGCTACCGGGATGGACCTGGCCTCAGACCTCTCCCAGCAGGAGATCCCAGCAGGGACGGGGCCAGAAGGTCTCCAGAACGGGAATGATACACCAGGGCCACCAGCAGCTGCTGGAAACACAAAGCAAAGCTTCTGTCTCAGGGCCCAAGGGCTGAGATGAGAAGATGCAGTTCCAACTTGGGACCCGCCATTTAAAAGCTATGTGATCTCAGTAAGAGACTTAACCTCTCTGGGCTGTGTCACATGCAGCTGGCAATCTAACTCGCGAGGATGCTGAAACAACATACCAACACCACGAGCTGGACTCCGCCACACACGTGACCTCCAGCTCTGGCCTCTAAGATTCTGAATGGTGGAAAATAAAGCAACATTCTTTAAAATAAAACAACACAACACAATGACAAACCCTGATGTGGGCAAGGCCATGGCAGCCCCACAGAACTCCTGGGTCGGGGAGATGGCCCCTCAACCCGCCGTGGGGTCTTGGGTGACCAATTTGACACCCATGTGAGTCAATTTTCTCATCTGTGAAATGGGAGCGACCCTATCCTGGCTTTCAGGGGCTGCAGTCAGGACCTGGTGAGCTTTAGGCCTCCTGGGGGCCAGAGTCGCGTTGGCAACCACGGCCACACAACCTCACAGCATCTGCTCTCTTGCCAAGATAACAACACACTGACCATAGGGCACAAGGGCCGGGGGGTTCTGGGTTCACAGCGGGCCCCCCCCAGGGACGGCTGGCAAGACAGGCCCCAACAAAGGGAGGAAGAGCAGGGCTGAGGCGGCCATCTGACCACAGAACCTGCTTGGTGACCCTTCCCAAAACCGTATCGATGACCTCAAATATAAATAATATTCAGCAAGGTGACAGTAAGCCCATTAAATAAGTGCTCATTTAAGTAAATGTGAGACTACCGGCCATGCTCCTGTTCCCGCCTTTGTCGCCCATGAGACAGGCGTGACCGTGAGGATTCCTTGGTTTTCGACTAAACGCCGTAAGGCTGCACCAAAGGCTCATCAAGAGGACGCCTGTCATGGCTCCTGTCACAGCCACTCCATCAACTCACCACTTGTGACATCTGAAATCTTGCACACTGAATCCAGCTTCCTCCCCAGAGAATCAACTGTCCTGAAAGGAGAACTGTGGGCTTCCTTCAAGGAAGCAGCTTATGTGTTGGGGCCAACCAAGCGGTCTGGTCCACGTCCCTGTGGAGATCAGCACAGCACAGGTGCCCTCTGACATCCTGGGGAGCTCTTTCTCTGTGCTAGGCCCCTGGCAGCGTGGCAGAGAGTGGCTGTGAGCTCCAACACAACACATATGTGCAACAGCTTTGGGAACTGTCAGAGCCATACAAAACTTACTTTTTTTTTTGAGACAGAGTCTCACTCTGTCGCCCAGGCTAGAGTGCAGGGGCCTGATCATAGCTCACTGCAGCCTCCAACTCCTGGGCTCAAGCGATCCTCCTGCCTCAGCCTCCTGAGTAGCTGGGACTACAGGTGCACACCACCATGCCCAGCTAATTTTTTTCTATTTTTAGTCCAGAGGGGTCTTGCTCAGGCTGGTCTCAAACTCCTGACCTCAAGCGATCCTCCCGCCTCAGCCTCCCAAAGTGCTAGGATTACAGGTGTGAGCCACCGTGCCCAGCCAAAACTTACTATTTCTAATTCAAAAATGTGGCTTTAGCCTTCTTACCAATATGTCACTAATGTATGCTGAAGCAAACCCGAGACCCTCAAAAATAGCCTAATGACATGGTCCAAAAAACTGGCCAGCTTGGGCCTGGCACAGTGGCTCAGGCCTATAGTCCCAGCTACTTGGGGGGCCAAGGGGGAAGGATCACTTGAGTCCAGGAGTTCGAGTCCAGCCTTGGCAATAAAGCCAGACTCCATCTCTAAAATTTAAAAAAATTACAAAAACTGGCCAACTTGGTACACAGTTCACACTCAGGAAAGTGAACAAATGGCCACCCGGTTGCCAAATTCACACATGTGACTACAGAGCAGAACCTAGCATTGGTGCCCACGAGAAAGCACAACTTCCACCAGCCAGACTCAGGCCAAAACTCACGGCAGGAGGGGCAGCAGCGTCACACTGCGAGTGTGGCAGAACGCACGTGGGAGGGGAACAAGCACACCACAGTGCCACCCGCACTGGCTGAGCCAGCGGACAGCAAGCAGCACACCTTGAGAGAGCCACAGGGCCAACGTGCGCCAAACCACCCAAGAGGAAACAGCGACGACACAGCATGGACTGCAGAGAGTGACGCAAGCGGCTGGCACAGGAAGACGCAAATGAGAGCGAGGTGAGACTGCGTTTGTCCAGCAACACCACAAATACGGAATAATCAGAAACTCTGCAGAACAAGAAGTGGGAAAGCCCCGGATGTGCCCGCAGAGTCAGCAGGCAGGATCTGCCCTTGTTGGAAGGAGCCCACCCCTCTCAGAGTGAGGCGGACCCTCCCATCTGCCTCCCACCTCCAGGCAGCTCTTCCTGGCTAGCCTGGGCCCTGGCACGCATGCCCGCCACTGGAAGGAGGGAGCGGGACCCGGCCCATGGCACACCCAGCTCGGAGGTGGCTGACAAGGCCAGGCCACGCCAGGGGCCAGTGATTCAGGGGAGCAGGCGAGGATGGACAGGGTCCACCAGCGCAGAATCCACAGGGCTTCGGCAGGATGTGCACAGGGAGCCCAACCCCAGGCACTTCCTGATGGTCCATGTGACCCACCTGGCTGGGACCCCAAAGATGGCGGCACCACATAAAAGCAAAAGAAAGTTGAAACTGCTGATCCAGGCAAATTCACAGACTCTCCTGCTAACACTCCACCCTTGGGGGGCAGCTTCTTCAGCCTCCGGGAACGCGCCCATGAGTGAGGAAGTGGGAGGGCAGGAAGCGAGGGCACCACCAGTGGTCAGGTCAGGGCAGCCCTTTCCAAACAAAGGCCCTCAGCACAATCAAGAGGAAGAGGGGGGCCAGGGTGGTGGCACATGCCTGCAATCCCAGCACTTTGGGAGGCTGAGACAGGAGGAGCCCTTGAGTCCAGGAGTTCAAGACCAGGCTGGGCAACATAGCAAGACCCATCTCTACAAAAAATAAAATTGGCCGGGTGTGGTGGCGCATGCCTGTAGTCCCAGTTACTCAGGAGGCTGAGGCAGGAGGATCGCTTGAGCCCAGGAGTTGGAGACTGCAGTGAACTATCACTGCACCACTGCACTCCAGCCTGGAAGACAGAGCAAGACCCTGTCTTGGAAACACTCAGGCCTGGTCAGCCAGTCCTAGAGCCTCTGTGTGGGTGGTTTGGGCTCAGGAGACACATGACCAGAAATCAAGTGTTACCAGCGGAGAGCATCCCAGAGGCACTGAGTGGCACCGGCCACCTGGGACAAAGGGTTTATATCAAGTGGAAGATGCCCCATGTTAAGCCGCCCACTGTCCCAAAGCTCTGTGGGACAGGGAGGCCCCAGGAAACCCCTACCACCATGGCTCAATGTCCTGTTAAGGATGTACACCCCTATTCCAGCAGCCAGAGACCAGTGAGGGCTCCCAGGACAGCAGGGGACCCAGGGGACAGACATGACCACCCTGGGAAGATGGGCCAAGGAACAGCTGTGGATGCAGAAAGGCTCCCAGGAGCCAAAACCACAGAGCCGCCTCTGCTGATGGAGCACCTTCCAAGGGTCGTGGGCATGCCAGGAGTGAGCCTGGAGGGGAGGGAGGCGCCCCAGATGAGGGGCCAGGCAGGCATGTGGGCACTCACCCAGCAGACATGGGTGCCAGAACCCCAGGGAGAGCTTGCCTTAGTCAATTCTGCCAATGGGACCTCCACATCCACAGAAAATCCTGGAACCAGCCAAATTCAAAGCAAACATTTAGAGCTGGTCCAATGCCCCCAACCGAGGAAGTTCCAATACCCCGAACGTGGGGCTTCCCGAAACCTCACATCTGAGGGAAGACAGCTGAGGCCAAGGAGGAAGGGACAACGCAGAGACAAGAGAGGGGGCCCAGCGACGGTGGACACCTGACACTTGCCACTTTGCAGACGCCAGGACAGAGGAATACAGGGTGTCAGCATGGGTTAGTGTTCTGCCAAGAAGCCCAATGACCGTCCTATTTTTGCTTCTGAGCCAACTTAGGGAAGAATTTTTGGCCCATCAATGCAGAATTCAAAAGCCCCTGCTTGGGGAGCCCCAAGCCACCTGGGAGAGGCCACTCCGGAGGTGCCTCTATGGCACTCTGGGAGGGCATGCCACCACCCCGGGGTGAGAGCCAGTGGCCTGGACAGAAAGGAGATGATGGAGTTTCTCTGTCTTTATCTTTGGAAAAGGCACCTAGCAGCGCTGGAGAGCAGCGGAGGGAGTGAACAGACACGTGGGAGGGAGGCCGCCGGGCTCTGACTAGCTGAGCTGCCAGCATCGGGAATCCCGAGCGGGAAGAGGGCCCTCGGAGGCAGCGGCCCAGACAGAACAGACTGTCACGGACCACCCCACCACGTGCCCATCAGTAACAGTCCACGAGCGTGCTGACAGGGCTGCAGACACTGGGACGCGCAGGGCTCTGGGGACACACACGCAGAGCCAAGGCTGCTGAGGCTTGCGGGTTGTGAGAAGGGACATCTGCGCAGTGATGGGAAGGGATGGGGAGGAAGGAGCCCTCCAAAAACCTGGAGGTCACTGTGACCTGTCACCCTGGCCACAAGGCACCCCTGGGAGTGGGCCGGGCTGCTCCCTCAGCAGCCTCTTCCCCAGCACCCACCCAGCCCGGGAACTCCGCTCTTCCTTTGGGTCCAGGCAAACGTCCCTCCTCCGGAGAGCCTGCCTGGTGCCTGCAGGCTGGATTAGAGCCCACGGCACTGTGGCTGTTCACTCGGGACCCCACCTCCCAGCACAGCACCAGGCCCTCAGAACGTGACTGGGAAACTGGTGGTCACACCTGGGGGCCTGGCCGCTGCCTGGCCACGGTTAAGGACACACACTCTGGCCAGACACCAGGTCTAACCCAGACCCCACGTGTCCAAACCCTGATCACTCACTTCTCGCATGCCTGGACCAAGGGGCTCCTCTCCGCGCCCACTCCTCAGAGCCTGGGGCGGCCGCAGCGTGCAGAGGCCCGCAGGCAGCCCAGTGGGTGCAGAACACGCCTGTGCCCGCACCCCCGCGGGGCACACACTGCTTCATTTCAGCCCCCGTCGACCTGTGCCGATGGGCCAAGAGGGGTGAGGCAGAGGAGGAGCCCCTCCAGGTGGGCCAGGGGCGTCTGCTGAGCCACCTACCGCGGTGGCCGACAGGTTGGCAGCCACTCCTGTTGTTTTCTCAGTGCATCTGGTGGCTCTCGCGGTGACCAGCACCTCAGTGCACATCCTGACTGAAATCAGTGACACGTGGCTTTGCTAAATTTCCCTACATCTTCTACAGACTTCAGTACGCCTCCTATCTGGAACTGCCGTGTGCATCTGCCCTCCGTCACGTTCACCTCTGCCTGGGGATGAGGGGAGTGGCCTCGGACTCCAGAACCCTCAGCCCTGGGGCCTGGTCTTCAGAGCAGCCACACTCATCTGCCACTGGCCAGCGAAGCTCAGAGCCACCCGTGCAGCCCAAGGAGAGCCCGGCACCACCCTGGAACAAGCAGGCGTCTGAGCATCCAACTCCAATTGATGGGTTAATAAGTCACGACAGAAAACAAGGGGCCTGACTTTAAACTAACGGAATTCTCCACACTGCACACTCACCAAGGCCGGGCGGTGACACTGGCATGTGAGCTGTGTCCTCCCCACCAACACACCCCCCAGGCTGTCAGGAGAAATGCAACCAACACCAAACCCACCTGTTCTGGGACACCCTCCGTGGAGTCCTGCCACCAACTGTCCAGCTAACAGGTCCCAGGGATCCACACAGCCCCTGCAGGCCCGAGCACCTGGGGAGCCTGGTGGCCTGGGGATCTGAGACGCCTGCACCCAGGAGGCTCTCAGCCCACAGCTCCAACGCAGGAACAAACCCTTGCCTTTTGGGGACAATCTGGACCACGAGGGCTGGGAAGCAGTGGGTCACCATGGCCGAATCTCGGGGAGCCAGGAATGACAGGCAACTTCTCGGTGCTCAGAAGTGCAGAGGGCAGCAAGACGCTGGCACTTCCGGGCAAGAGAAGCTGCTGCCCTGCTGGCCCCCTTCCCGCTCCCTGCTGCACCGTATGCTTTCTTCCCACCCGCCTGAGCTGGCCCCGCGGGAAGTGCAATCCCACCTGGGTAAGCTCTCCTTACGGCGGCTCAAGAGAGCTTTTGCTGTTCTTTTCCAACCAAGGTCTTTGTGTTAAGGCTGCTGAGGCCAGTCACACCCTCCCACGGGCTAGCGAACCCTGGAGTAAGCCCCGGCCACTGCCACCACTCATCCCACGCCCCCGCTAGGTGGGAAGGCAGGTGCACGGAGTGGTGGATAGGGCTGCAGTGCCAGTGCCGGGCACACACCTGACACTTCTCCCAGACGGCGGCCACACACTTTCCGTCTCGTCCAGAGTTCCTCACTTTCCAACAGCCCTTGATAAAGCGGGCCCTCTGCGGGACAGAGCCGGGGTTTCTGTGATGAGAACCGGCCAAGCAGGGAAAGGGGAGCACCGTGTGCCAGATGCCCTGCAAGCCACTGCAGGATGCAGCTCCCCAAACCCCCGACCCCCACAGATGAGGGAAGTGAGGCCAGGAGAGGCAAGGCTGTGTGGCGAGAAGGGCCACAGGCACCCACACCTCCAGGACAACCCCCATGCTGCAAAGCGGGAAACTAAGGCCCAGAGGGTGGTACCACTATACAGCTGGGTGCCCCACCCTGGGTCCTACTCGGCATTTTGCACTAACAGCAGGGAGGGGAATGACACAGCTCGGCCCCCATGCTGGCCCTCAGCCATCCTCAGGACACCAGCTCAGACACCCAGAAGCTCTGTGTCTGAGCCCATTGGCCCGGCCTCCCTCCAAGCGTCCCTCCAAGCCCTGGGCGCCCACATGTGCCCAGGCTGCCGGCCCAGGCTGCCACCCCCGGGGCCCAGGCCACGCTGCAAGCAGCTGCCAGGTCTGCCGGCTGGCTCAGAAACAGCCCCAGCACGGGCTGTGTGGAGACAGCCCTGCTGGCACTGCAGTGTCCAGGCCTCAATGAAGTCACATGCCAGAGACCCAGAGCAGGGAGGGGGAGGAGAGGTGGACGGCAGTGAGAACCCCAGGACAAGCTGCCATCAGAGTCACGGCCCCAGAGCACAGACCCTGGCGAGTCGTCCCCACTCCGGAGGAGAAAGGGGTCCAAAGCCCTGTGCCTCTGTGGTATGGCTTCAGTGCACACTTCTGCTCAACAGCGCGTGAGCCTCGCCCAGCCCACCTGGGCTCTGGCAGACCTGCACAGCTGCGGGCTCATCAAGCTCCGTAGCTCAGAGAGGAAAGGGGACCCCCACAGAGATGCTGTGGCAGGAGGGCCAGCAGCCCCGTCTCATGAGTCCTATGCTCCAGGCCACATGCCACCTCAGAATCCTTCTCAACACAGCTCCACTTCCTGTCTACGAGGAGCTGGCCCGCGAGACAGAAGCGATTCACACATCATGGGGTCACACGGCTCCACACCCAAGGCCCTCGACCAGCAGGACCCTGTGCCCAGATACGGGAGTTGGGATGGCCTCGTCCCGACCCCAGAGCAGGCTGGAGATGGGCTGGACACAGGCTGCCAGCGCTGGCTGTCCCCTCCTACTTGCCACATCCAGCGTGAGCTGAGCACATTTCGCTGGAACAAGCAGGCGTCTGTGAGCATCCAACTCCAAAAATAGTGCCACCAGGGCAGGAAGGAACACGCTCTTCTAGCTGCGACCTGCCCCTGCCCTCAGACACCTCCCCGCACGGTCCCCCTGCATGGTCCCGGGCCTAGCCTGCAGCAGTTCAAGGCTCACACCCAACTCTGAAAAGGGACAGAAAACATCCCAAGAGCAAAAACAGGCCACTTCTGCTGACACAACCAAGAAGCCACAGACCCACAGCCCCTTGGCAGAGACCTGCACAGGAAGCCCTGCTCTGGGTCTTTCAGGCCACTGTATCTAACATGGAATCTAATCTACAAACGGCCCTTGTCCTGGGCTGCGAAAGCTCCACAGGGTTCTCTGAGGACCCCCAGCCCAGGGTGAGCTCACGCCTGTAGAGAGGAAGACCACCTGCCTCACCGTCTCTGCACAACAGACCTGTCTGAAGCCACTGTCGTGTGGCTGCTCCCGGTTTACCGCGCACCGCCTCCTGTGGGGAGGGCGGCCACGTGGGGGCGGGGGCTGCATTCCTCCTGCCTGCCAATGGCCACGGAGTGCACACTGGAAAAACACTCGCCTCAACATCCAAACCCTCATTCGGTGCCATCCTCCGTAAAGGACGCCAGCCCCACCATGCGATCACAGAGCTGAGGTTGAGAGATTGCGGTCGGAGCCCAACTAGAATCGGACCCGAGTCCCCTGGGGCCCAGCGTCCACCTGGAGGCAGACACCCACGGGGGTGGGGAGGACCCGGGAGGCTGGGGCTGCCCCTGTGCTACAGCAGCTCCCAATTCCACAGTGACACGCACACCAGCCCTTCCCATCAGGCTGTGCACGACTGTGTTGTTTTCAATTCCAAAAGTCACAAACAGGTCACAAGTAAAAAAGCTGGTCCCACTGGAAACTACAGCAGACCGGACGCTGTCCCTAAGAAAAGCTCCAGGAATGCCGAGGGACTCGCACGTGGGATGAGAAGTATTATGAGTCCAAAGCCAGGAGGGTAGCTAGTCCCAGAGTGGACACCCTCGGGTTCCAGGCTTGAGGCTCGACCCCATCTGCGCTATGTGACCTCAGGTTAGCCCTCATCCTCTAGGTGTCCGTCAGCGAAACGAAGGAGCTAGAACAAACGGGCCCTCCAGGTCTTGTCTGGCTCTGGCCAACGACAAGCCCTCACAGGGCTGCACGGCACGGGCCCAGGAGCCCAAGGCCAGAGCCTGGCCCCAGGACAGCAGGTCCAGTGACACGCCAAGTCTGCCCGCCACACACCCAGCCCGACACCCTGGACCAGCAGCTGGCTAGCTTTTCCTGTGAAGAGCCAGAGAGTCAGTATTTCGGGCTTTGCAGGCCAGACAGTCTCTGTTGCAAAGACTCGAGCAAAAGCAGCCATGGGTGATGGGAAAGTGAACGGGCAAACTACATCCCAATAAAACTTTATTTACAAAGACAGGTGGAGGGCAGCACCTGGCCCTCAGGGAGCAGTTTACCAACCAGATTTAGACTAAGGTCCACTGAGACCACGCTATGACAGCCCACTTTGTCAGTGACCCCATCCAATTCTGTTCAGCTAAAACAGCAGCAAATACGCTGGAAGCCTTGGGGTTGGGGTGGGCAACTACGGGCAGTGACAGTGCGCAGAGCCTATGGGCCTCAGCTTCCTCAGGGGCACAAAAACAGGTCCCTGTCACCTCTACTACTAATCCCGTGGGGAAACGGAGCCACTAGGGAGCTGACGCAGCCTGTTTCCCCATCAGGGTCCCAGGAACAACATTTCGGAGAAGCCGTGGGCAGAAGGCACTGACCGGGCCCTTCCCACAGCAGCCCAGTCCCGGGGGAGGCTGCGCCGAGCTCACCTCAGTGCCTGCAACCTGGGCTGTCCTGACGCAATTAGCAGGTGCTCCCATCCTCGCAGTGCCTTGCTGGGACGTTTAAGTCACTCCCTCAAGGTGTAGGGGGACCACAAGGCCCACAGCAGGAAGCTGAATTTCCCCAAAAAGTCACTGTTTTTAGAAAGGGGGAAAGGAAAAAGGAACCTTCTGAGCCAGCTGACCCCTCAGGCCAGTGGGAGGAGATGAGGCCACCCCAAGCCTTCTGGGTTCCTGGTGGGGGGACACCACCCCCACCAGGGAGGGCAGCAAGAGGGGGCGGCCGCGACAACCTGGCCCCTCAGCCCACAGGTCCCCTCAGACCAGCCTAGTCTGGACTGAGGGGCCGGACCTCACATCTCCAGGGTGAGCACAGATGGTGACACGGGGCTCACACACACTCACACACACATGTGCTAGTACTCGCATGTGTGCACACACACTCGCCTCCCTGCTGGAGGCTCGGGCTGCTCCCAGCAGTAGGTGGGCTGCACCTGCCCACAGGAGCCTGAGAAGACACCGCTGCCCCTCCTCCCGCTCATACACTTGCAGCAAGCGCCTCGGGCCAGGCCGAGGGCGACAGCTCAGCCCCCACCTGCCCCCAGTGGCCAGCACCCGACCCGTGGGGCCTCCAGGCTGCTTCCCACCTGGAAGAAAGCTCATTAGTTATCTTTTCATCCAAGATGGATTAAAAAGAGCTCACAAAAGTAGAGATTCTACACCCATCTGAGCTCGCTGCCAGGAAAGGGCCCCCGCAGCCTCAGCACATGCAGGGTGGAGCCCGGCCTTCCCTGTCACCTCTGTCTGGTTGGGGGGTGCAGGGCACAGACGTCCTGCCACTGGGAGGCTCAGGAGGTGGGGGGGCCACTCAAGGTACTTCCTAACCCTCACTGCTCAAAACAACTGAGTCTCGACGGGGGCACACATGCCAGCCTTCCAGAAGCAGGACACATCGTCACTGTCACCTCCACTCACCCCCAGCTTCTCCGGATCTCCCTCCTTCTCACCAGGGCCTACGTGACCCCACTCAAGACCTTCCCTCGGGCATGGCCTAAAGCCAGCGCAAGCCCACGTGGAGCTTGGCCCCTATGCCTCCCCACTGTGCTCACAGCAGCTGAGGTCAGGTTCTGTCACCCGTGACCAGGTGACTCCTGAGCCAGTCCATGGCTTAACTCAGCCAGGTGTGGTGGCACACACCTGTAGTCCCAGCTACTGGGGAGGCTGAGGCAGGAGGATCGCTGAGCCCAGGAGTTTCACGCTGCAGTGAGCTGTGATGACGCCACTGCACTCCAGCCTGGGCAACAAAGTGAGAGTCTGTCTCAAAAAAAAAATAAAAACAAAACAAAACCCTAACAGAGAGCCAAGGGAGAGGCTACTTTAAATTTTGGAGGGCTTTGCTCTCTCAGGTCATTTGTGGGACAAGGAGAGCAGCTGGTATCTCCTCCTGCACATGCCATGGAGCAGGAGTCTGTCCAACCTCCATGGCACCACCCAGGGAAACTGAGGCTTGGGGAGGGCACCAGCAGCCCAGGGCCCCAGGCTGTCAGTGGGAGCTAGCTGGCTCCAATCTACCTGGATCCCAATGTGCAGTTCTCAGCATCCTTCAAGGCAGACGCCTCCTTGGGAAAACACTTTCCCTGAGCATGTGAGACGGACGCTGGGCAGTGAGAACAGTGCTTGAGGAGCTGACGCACCAGCGGGCCTGAGGGAAGAACAGGGGGCTAGCTGGGAGGGCACACACCCAAGGAAGGTGGGCAAGGACCTCGGTCTCCTCATCGAAAGAACGGTGAGGACGGGCTACGGCCCTTGATCACCTGCAATCCTTAATTTCGCAAAGGCAGAGAGGTCCGAGGGGGGCTGAGCTGCTCCCGGGCCACCTGCTGCAGAGGCACCTGGGAATGCCGGGAAGCAGTGGCGAGAAGGCCACTAAGGCCCTCAATGTGGCATTCCCTATGCGTGGATGCAGTCGCCCACCCACAAGGCAGACTTGGGATGATGCTGACCCTCAGCCACTGTCTCAGGAAGCAGCCCCTCCGATGCTTTGGTTTGTCCCGCATCCAGAGCACCCACTGTCCAGAAACTGCCGCTGGGCTGGTCAACACCAGTGTGTTACCAGAAATCTGTGGTCTGATCGCCCCTGAGCAAAGAACACAATACAAGAACCAGAAAAGAAAGTCTGCTGGCTTCTAGAGCAGCCTTGTCTGTTCAAATCCACCTTCAAATTGCACACATGAGGATGTCTGCAAGAACCTCACAACATCCCCCCCACCAGGACAAGGGCAGCAGCCCAGAAAGATGTGGGTTCTGGCCAGCGACACCTCAGCAGCACATGCACAACTTCTGTAGCCTCGACCACGACGACACACACACCCACCACGGACCCACCGCGGTTCTCTGATCTCTGTGCTCACCCAGCCAAGAGTCACTCCAGTGCCGACCTTCAGCATTTCTTCCGGCTTAAACTCAGCTGTCACTGGTCAATAAACCCAGCTTAGGCGGAACGATAAAGCCAGGTGTTACTTTCCACTGCATGGCCAGAGTAAGGAAAGGTTAGAAATGCCCATTTCATCCAACCAGGCACAGATGACTTCCCAAATACCTCCCACATCTGTCCTCTCACCAGGTCCCCAGGTGCTGTTCCAGCTCAAGCCTTTGGGGCCTCTATCCACAGCCTCCTCCGGCCTCCCTGCCTCCCACCTGGCCCCCTGATCATGCCACCGCCCCCACAGGCATGCACAGGCACACCGGGCCACCTTCATTATCTCTGCACACCCTCACCACAGGACAGCAGACCAGCCTGCAGACACACAAGGCCCCTTGCACCCAGGAACCCCCAGGATCAGGCACAATGCTGGGAACACATGAATACTCAAGGAATACTGACTTGTTAGGGTTCACACCGCACAGAAGACACAGCCATTAAAAAGTCAAGTGTCAGGGAAACAAGTGAGACACAAAATCATATGAGCGCACCATGATAACATGACACAATGCACCCAGGCGAGACAGAAGAGGGTGCTAAGATGCCAACAGTGACTGCCTGGGGCAATGGGAACACACTTGCTACTTTTAGGTACTTTGCAAGTTTCCCATGCTGAGCTATACTGAATACATAGTAAAAAGAAAAAAAAACTTTGCAAATGTGCTGCTTTTAAAACAGGAGTTCAGTGATTCCACGAAACCTGGACTCGAGGCTCCATCCCTCCAGAGAGCTGCAGGGAGCAAAAACATGTTCTGCTGACCTGGTTGGGACCAATGTCTCCACTTGGCCGGGGAGGGGTCCAGCCCTGGAGGATATAATTAGCATCAGACTCGGGTGCACGTGGACACTTCAGGTGGCAGCAATCTCTAGGACACTCTTATTTGGGAGAACAGTCTCCCTTCAGATGGTTTATTTGGACACCAGCTTTTTTTAATTAAAAAGCAAAGTGTGGCTGGTGCAGTAGCTCACAACTGTAATCCTAGCACTTTCAGAGGCCGAGGCAGGAGCATTGCTCCAGGCCAGGAGTTCGAGACCAGCCTAAACAACATAGCAAGACCCCATCACTACAAAAAAATAGAAAAATCAGCCAGGCGTGGTGGTGGCACAAGCCTGTAGTCCCAGCTCCTCGGGAGGCTGAGGCAGGAGGACCACCTGAGCCCAGGGGTTTGAGGTTGTAGTGAGCTACGACGCCGCCACTGCACTCTAGCTCTAGACTGGGCAACAGAGCAAGACCCTGTCAAAAAAAAAAAAAGCAAAGTGACATTCCAGAAAAATGGATGGCTACAACAAAAAGTGAAGTGACCAAATAACCACCTGTCACAGCTGTCTCTGTCATACGCGGCACCTACAGGTCACAGACCGTTTGGAGGCACTGTTCTCCGTGTCCCTTTGGGCTCTGTGGCTGACTATGGAGGTAAGATTCAGGGACCAAGGAGAAAAGGGCAACAACCCAAGCCATAAAGGTAGAAAGCGGGAGAGCAAAGCCCTAAAAACGAAGGGCACAAAAGAGGCCAAACGCCCAAAGGCACAGTATGAGTTATAAGCCTGTGCCTGCCAGGCCGCATCAGGCAAGGCTGCTGCCCCTAAGCGGATTTCTGAAAGCAGGGGGTCTCCTCTATGTCCAGCTGCTCCGAACCCAGAGCTACATGGAGTAGGAGAAGTCGTCTTGTCTTTCAAGCTGGCTGGCTCTTCCCTCAAGGTCTCCTGGCGATGTCACAATCCGGGTGTGATGTCAAAACTACTTCAAGGGTGATGAACTCTGGCCTTGCCGATGAGTCAACAGAGGTGGGTTTCCCGAGAGCTGCCTGCTGGACTGCTGTTTACACACAATCACAGCAACACGCAGGATGCAGCCCGAAGCAGTCAAGGGTCACAGTGGTGGCCGAGGGCGGGGTTTGGTCTCTCTCACACACCCTCACCCACCTCCTGCAGAGACTGCCAGCTCAGATCCCACAGACTCAGGCTGGCTCATCCTCTTCCAGTGCCTTCTGGGACTCAACCCACCCAGAGCCACCAAACGCCCACCCTGAAACACACAAACCGAACCCCCACGCACCAGCCGGGTGGAGGCACAAGGCCATGCTCCTGATGCCCAGATGCCCCATGCCAGCCTGGCCCCGGACCTTCAGAGGGGGCAGAACCCGGCCACGATGCCCGGGTTCTGGGTTCCCAGCTACTTCCCAGCTGGGAGGTCCTGCCAAGTGACTCAGCCTCCCGAGGAATCTCCACCCATTTCCTCACCTGAGAACCTGAGAAATGGGAAGGGCTCCTACCACAGGGCAGATGGCAACTAAATGAACTCACTCAGGCAGCACAGCATGGGGGGCACACTCCACACTTTAGGCTTTCTGGGGGAGGGGGAGCACCACAGCCAGCAACTGGAGGAATTTGCACAACCACTCATGTCACCAACCTTTGGGGCTTCTTAGGGGCCCAGAAAGCTGGCGTTTAACTAGGGCTGGAGACCAGGGTGTGACTGCCTTTTAGAGCCCGTGTCCCCTGCGACTCAAGCCACCTCCCTACCCCAAACAAGGTCTTGGCTCAAGCACTGTAGAGGCAGCCAGTGAAGACAGTACAGTGCCTTCAGGCAGGTGACATTGCCCCCCCCCCCAGCCTCACCTGCCCCCAACATAAAGGGGAACCACAAGCTAGCCTTCTTCTCGAGGTGGTTGAGATGACACATGACCATGGGACAAGCTTATGGGCCTGGCGATTCCTAAAGGCCTCATCTGAGAAGCATGCAGGGCTGGAGAGAAGCTGCCCTACTTAGGGCCGGGTGTGGAGCCCACTGGGAAGACGACAAGCCCGGCTTCCAGGGCCATGCGGTGGGAGGGGAACACAGGCTAAATTAAGGCTCCTCCTGCCACCAGTGCCCGGGGTTGACATGCACACAGCCTGCCCACTTAGCAGCAGGCAGCAGCCCCCAGCACGGCTCCAGGGTCACCCAGAACAGCCCTGGAGTATTGGCTGCAGGCCTCGGGGGCCTTGGCTCCCTGCACGCCCTGCCCCAGTGCTATGCCTGGCACCTCAGCTGCACGTCATCTCCTAGAAGCGCCCACTCAACGCCCTGTTCTACAGGCCTTGTTTCTGTCCTAACACGGCCACGGGCCAGTTCTTCTTCCTGGTTTCTGTGCCACTATCCCCGTTCATTATCTGTCTCTTGTCACTAGAATGTCAGCTTGTGAAACAAGGGGCTGGCCTTGGTCACCTGTGGGTGCCCAGCCTGAGTGGTGGCCCTGCGCTGACCAGGTGCTCAATCAAATTGGGTTAGATGAGTGAGCCCAGGCTACCTGTCTCCTGAAGGCTCTGCAAGAACGTCCAGGCAGGGACCAGCTCCCCTAGGAGCCGGCTCTGGGTACGAGCACCAAGTGCTGAGTGCACAAGAGGGGTCATGGCTGTGCTAAGGGTGGGACCCTCACAGCCCTGAGAGGAGGAGGAGGAGGACCCCGAACTCAGACAGGGTTGGAAACCAGGACCCTCACAGCCCTGAGAGAAGGATGGGGGGGAGTCAAATACTGGGACCCTCACAGTTCTGAGAAGAATGTCAGGCCCAAGGCCTCTTGAGGCAGGTGGAACAAAGATTCAAACCCAGATAGGCTCTAATCCCCAGGCTTCACGGACCTCTCCCTGGGCCCTCAATTCTTCCTGAACAACAGTGTGTTCCCATCCATCAAGGAGCTTGTAATCCAGGAGAGGTCACCCAGCAGCAGAGCCCGTCCGAGCACCCAATGACAAAATACAACCCAGGCAGTCGAGGCAGGTGCCCCTGGGAGGGTCACTTCCTCAGAGTGGTCAGAAGACACTTCTTCAAGCAGGCGAGGGACATTGTCCTGGAAGGATGGGTTGTGTCCGTACTTCCTCTCTCTCCTCTTCCGGAAGTAACCCATCCAAGCAAAAATGGAGATCCATGGAGCAGCCGCCTTGGAATCCACTCGGGTTTTTGCATTTGAAGAAAAACTGCGTGAAGCCAAGGTGGGATGGGAGGGCCAGCAGCTATGGATATTGCTGAATCTTTACCTTCTACCATGCTCCTCCAAGCTAACCACTGGGTCTGCACCAGCAAGGCTCAGACTTCAGACCCCTCTGGGGAGAGAAACCCCAGGGGCCCCTACCTGGGCTGCTCCCAGTCATCCTAGAGAAAGTTCAGCAGCAAGTCCCTTTCCAGCCCCTGCCATACCTGAATTTGTAAAAGCCTCTTCACAAAAAGCAAAAGTAAAAACCCCCTCCACAAGTTGCTACTGGCAAACCATATAACAACAGCACAAAGGAGTAGAAAACTCTGGCCGCTGGTTGACAGAGTTGTCCACATGAGGGTTTGTTAGTAACCAGTTAGATTCTCTGGTCACACAATCAGGTTCTTCAAGCGACCCTCCCCGTGCCCACCACCGAAACCACGGGCAGCTTCAGAGCTGCCCTGACCTTAGCTCAGTCCACTATGCTGCCTGATAATGGGCAAGATTAAATATGAAAGTTGCCGGGCCACTTAAATTACCAGATAGCTTTTGAGAAAAACACAAGTTCGGATCATCCCAAAATTTAACCCAGCCAGCCAAGTTGCTCTGGATGGCTCAGAGAAGTTGTTCAAGGGAGCCCCTCCTGGCTGGTCAACACATCGCTGTACACGGCCGGGTATCAAGTGTGAAGAGCTTTAACAGTCCGCAGTTACCTTCACCCTCACAGGAGGAAGATCCAGCTTAGTGAGGGGATGTAACCAACACCCTAAATTAAAAATAGCAGCGTGACAGCATGAGGTGGACGCCAGGCGGGCCTTCCGGACTGGAGCGAGTGAGGGCAGCATCGGTGAGAGGGCGGGGCTCCTGGTCCCTGAAGCACAGAAGACCGTGGTGACCAGGTACCAAGTCCACCTTATTTACATGACTCATGAGCTCTTCCCCAGCTGTGTCTAGGAAAGCCTGCCTTCCTGCAGGATAAGTCAGCATCACCCAGGGAAAAAGACTCAAGGCCAGAATTCCACCAGGAAGGGAGGCTCAGGCTCTGGTCACCAGCAGCTGCTGCCGCCGCTGCCACCACCTCTTCCTCCTCACCTGCAGGGGCGCCTTAGCCTCATCTTGGGGAGTCATTTTGACAAGGTGAGAACTTGGCTCTTCCAAAAAAGATGAAATCCCCGTTCTACGAAAGGGAAAACTGAGACACCAAGACAGGAAGGAAACTGCCCAAAGAAGTAGGAAGAAGCGTGGGAGGGGTGGGCACCAGGAGAGCCGTGGAAACTAAACAGGGGAAGAAATTCCCGGCTTAGCTAATGGTGCTGAACAAGTCCGGGGCAGGAAGAAAGCCACATTCCTTCCTAGTTAGTCTCCCTCCTCACCCGCCCGCGCCCCCCCATCCCCAGTATACACAAACACACACATGCAGGGAGCGGGGCCTCCCAGAGCCTGAGACCAGACGCACCCCCATCCCCAGCCACCTTACAACCACTTGCCAGAAGAAGAGTTAAAGCGTTCCCAAACCACTTCCCCTCAGGACCTGACCACTGGGCATCTGCAGCTTCTGTCCCAACACAGACAGAGGGTGCCATGACACAAACAGAAATGGAAAGAGGCAGGTTTCTGACCACGGCCCCAGATGTGCCCCAAAATCAGGCCTGAAAGAAGGTGCACAGCAGCCTCTCCTCCCCACCCCCAGCCAGGTGGCAGAACTGAAATGCCTCAAACTTCCCCAGATGGGGCCAATTTGGTCCCTGAGACGATCAAGAGTCAGCGACCAGGTGTGGTGGCCAGAGCTTCCTCCCGGGTGCCCACTATGGCCAGGGATCCCCCACGTGCCTTTAGGAAAACATCACAGCCTGCCCCCAACATTTCCACTCTCCAAAGGTGTTCACTGAGACAGGGTCACCTAGGGGAGGGGAAGCAGGGAGCTGGGGACAAGCTGTCAGTTTGTGCCCAAACTGCCCCTCCCAAAAATCAGGGAGCCCAACCTGAGGGGCTTCACTGGAAAGCATCGGAGTCGGCCCCCAGGTGCAGACACAGCTTCCCACCCACACGAGACAGGCCCCCACAGGTGCCCCGACAGCAGTGCCCCGCTCCCCCCCCCGGGACCTAGACAGGAAAGCTGCCTCCCAGGAGGGCAGACACAGCCACCCCCACCAACTGCCCTTCCAGGGGCCCAGACGGAGAAGCCCTCAAGCTTGCCCCCGACCCCACCACGCCCGGGCAGCGCTGCCCGCCGCCGGGTTCGCGGACTAGTTCCTGCCCAGGCGCGGGGCGGGCCAGGAAAGGCCCCGGACGTTTCTCCAGGTGCCGGCACTGACGCCCCCCGGGCCGGGGGCGCGAGTCGGGGCCCCTAAGCAGCCCCGGGCCGCCCGCCTGTGTCGCCTCCCGGTGCCGAGAAGGAAGTCGGTTCCCCGCGCTCCGGGCAGGACGGCCGCCCACCCCGCGCCCAGGCGGCGCGGGGCCCCGCGAGCAGCACCCCGGACGCCGCGCCCCGGGCCCGGGCGCCGCGACGAGGGGGCCGCGAGGCCGGCCCGCGTCCCCACGGCCGCGCCGGGCCCCGCGCCGCTCACCTGGTTGGCGCGGTAGCTCTCGAAGGCCCTCAGGGCACTGTCGGTGAGCTTCACGTGGAACACAGACACCTTGCTGCCGTCGCTCACCCGCCCGCACGACAGCCCGTAGCTCCGAGCCTCCTTCAGCGCCGCCATCTTGCGACCATCGCTCCCCCGCCCCCCCTCCCCGGCTCCAGCGCCGGCGCGCCGGCCACGCCCCGCCCCGCCGCCCGCCGACGCGCTGCATTATTCATGAGACGCGGGTGGCCACGCCCCCTCCGAGTCCCGCGGTGCCAACGGTCGCCGGCGCACTGCTTGCCGACGTGCTACATTATTCATGAGTCGCGGCTGGCCACGCCCCCTGCGGGCCCGCCCTCGTGCACCGCCCATGCCCCGACGTCCTGCATATTCATAAGGCACGGATCGCCCCACCTCTCCAGGCCCTAGAGGCGGCCACTTCCGTGCGCGAACTCCGCCTCGACACGCGCACCTCTCCAGGCCCCGCCCCCACGTGGATGATACAGCCCCTGACTCAGCCGGGCGCGTCGGAGCCCCGCCCCCGGCCGCTGACGTGTGCATTATTTATGAGATCTCTCGTGTCTTCCGTCTTCGGCTTCCGTTGGGAGCCGCGGCGAAGGCGTGGAGCGGGCGGGGCCGGCGCAAAACACGTGGGGGGGTGGGGCTCGCAGATGGGCGGGCTGGTGGGCGTGGCCATGTAAACGAGGCGCGCGTTGGACGCTGGGTTGAGCGGACGAGGCTTCCCTTAAGGTGGGCGGAGGGCTTCCCCTCGGGGCTGCGGGGGCGGTAGATGGAGGAGTCCGTACACTTTGCTCAGGATGGAATTTTAGCAGAATAAAGTCCTGCATCCCCACGGGCCCTGAGCGTGATGGAGTCCAGCTCCGTTTTCCAAAAAACAACTTTCTGGGGCTGTAATTTACGCGAGAGGCCCACCTGCTTCCCTTGTGCTGTGCAGCAGCGCTCAGCGCGCTCTCGGGGCTACGCAGCCGCTAGCGCCGCGCCGCGGTGGTTCTAGAACGTTCTCCTCCCCCTAGAGCAGATGCAGCGTCCAGCCCCTGAGCGCGGGGGGTTTGCCTGATCCGGATAATTCGCGTAGATGGACTCACACGCCCTGCGGCCCTTCGCGGTGCTCCGTTCCTTCTCGTGGCTGCACGATACGCCCCTGTACGGGTTGGCCACGTTCTGCGCATGTGCTGACGGGCGTTTGGGTTGCTCGCCCCCTCTCACTGTTACGAATGGCGACTCTTACCCACGTCCAGGCTTTTGTGCACACGGGTGTCTTCCCTTCTCCCGGGCGCACAGCAGATCCTCAAATGACGTTGTTTCATTATAATGCTGATGAGCGGGAAAAAAATCAGTTCCCAGCCCGGGCCGCTGCCCGTGCGGAGCTTGCACGTTCTTCCCGTGTCTGCGGGCGTTGTCTCCAGGTACCCTGGGTTCCTCCCACGTCCCAGCGATGTGCGTGTCTAGACGGCCCCGGTCTGAGCGACTGCGGGTGTGTGCATGTGTGTGCATGCGCCCCTGCGATGGAATGGCAGTTGGTTCCTGCCTTCTTAATTACCCTCCACCCCGCCTCCAGTACCCGGGTCCAAAAGGGACTTCCGAATATTTCGTCATGGAACACCTCCAGCACAGGGCCTGGCGTGGAGCAGGTGCTCGGGAAATAGGTGTTGACTGAATAAATGATCTCATTTAGTGCCCACAACTCAGCTATCAGCCCATTTTGTAGATGAGGAAACCGAGGCAAGGTCTCACACACTGCTGCAGAGATTACACCACCAGCCTGTCTGCACTCAGAGCCGAAGATCTGGATCTTCCACCCTTCACCTGGGATCAGCTGATCCTACAGGGATCCACTGTCTGTACCCAGCTGCTGAGCAGGGAGGCTGGGCCAGTCAATACTGAAGCCGGCAGGGCTGCAGCGCTGGGGAGGGTCACAGAAGGGCAGAAAAAGGCAACTGGGGCTTGAAGGTCTGTGGTAGGAGGATGGGAGGGTGCAGACAGCTAGGCTGCCCAGGGCAGGACCACGTGGGAGGAGCCGGCTTTGAGGGCCAACCAGCTTTGCTGTGTGACTCTGGCAAAGGCACTGTGTCTCTCTGAGCCTCTGTGGATTCCCCTGGGAAACAGGCAACAGTAAATAACAACAGTTACCCAGTATTGAGCACTTAAAATGCACCAGGCTCTTGGCACCGTGGCTGCCCATTGGGGTGGATACAATGGTTTAGACCCATCTGCCAGATGAGGAAACTGAGGCCTGAAAAGTTTAAGGGAAGTTTGGAGAGGTTAAGCATGCGCTGCACTGCTTGGTGACAAGCATTTCTCCACTGTACGTCTGATTCCCAGTGGCTCTCAACGGGACCCCAAGAACAATAAGGAAAGAATCACCAGGCATTGGAAAGCTCTCCAGAAGTCTCTAAGAACCAGGTCACCTAAGAAATTGGAAGCCACTGGATCACCGGGTGGTGGCCCACTGACACGTACTCCACCTGGTGAGCTCTGTGATGGGGACAGTGCCTCCAGCCTGCCCCTCAGCTACTGTGCAGCCTTGGACGTGTCTTGCCCTCTCTGTTCCTCAATTTGCTCATCCAGAAAATAGGGATAATACTGGCACTTCCTTCAGAGCCCTCGGAGGTCGCCCCCTGGAGATGAGACAAGATGTGGACACGTGTAGGTAGGTCACCCTGTTGAAGGGCTCCAGAAACGTGAGCTCACACACATACAACGCTCCTTCTGTGGTGCTCACTTCCGACGGGCAGCCTGTGGGAGCTGCGCCCCTCGAGGGCAATGCCAGGCTGAGTCACTGCTCAAGGCCAGGTACACGGGAGGCGTTGGTAAATGTTTTGGTATGAAAGGACAAAAATCCATCCGAGCTGTTCTCCAAATATACCACGCACTGTCCAGCCAGCACACCGTTGCACGCGCTGTGCCCGGTGCCAGGAATGCTCTTTGCCACCTGCCAAAGGCCTCTGGTGCCTTCAGGGCAACTGCCCAGACCACTGAGGATGGAATGGCCAAGTGAATGGCCACAGTCCTGGCCCTGCCATTCCAGGCCTCTCTCCTCCCCATGCCCTGGCCATAACTTGCAGGTCCTTGATGTCTGTCAAGGCCCAGGTCTGACAAGAGTCCCCCTGAGACCACCCCCTGGCTGCCAGGGCTTTCAGGGCTGGGCTGTCCCCCTGACTGCACAGTAGAGGGGTCCTGGGGCCCAGGCCTGGGGCTGAGGCCTCTTGAGGCCCCCAGTATGGACCACAAGTCTGCGCATAAAAGCAAGCACAAAAGTTGAGGAGCAAAGGGTTGAAGGGGTGAAGATCAGTAGGGCAGGGAGATATGGAATGGCTGGTGGGCAGAACGCGGGCTTTAGAGGCAGGTGACCTGCACCAAACCCTGCCCGTTGGGCAAGAGCTGTCTCCTCTTTGGGTCTCCGTCTGCTCAGCTAAAAATGGGCACAACCAAAGCAACAGTGAAGAACAGGAGCGAAGGTGGGCGACACACAGGGCCTAACTCCAGCATTGCTAAAAAGCGATACAGTCTTCAGGACAGCGTGGAACCCACCACGGGACATGGAGACCCTCAGGATGGAGCAGAGAAGGCTGGATGGGCCAACGGGACCAATAAACCCAAGACAAAAGCAGAGTCCAGAAAAGACGCCCAAGTGTGGGGTCAGTTGGTTTTTGACAAAGCTGCCACAGTCCCATGCTAGGGAAGAGAAAGTCTTCCTTGTAGATGTTCCAGGTGAGTGTGTCATGAGAGCTCTGCTGACATGAATAGATTAATCCATTCGTGGATTAATGGATTATCATGGGAGCAAGACTGGTGGCTTTATAAGAGGAGGAAGAGAGCCGGGGGCCGTGGCTCACGCCTGTAATCCCAACACTCTGGGAGGCTGAGGCGGGGGGGGGATCGCTTGAGCTCAGGAGTTCGAGACCAGCTTGAGCAACGGCAAGACCCCATCTCTACTAAAAAATGGAAAAATTAACCGGGCATTGTGGCATGCACCTGTAGTCCCAGCTACTCGGGAGGCTGAGGCAGGAGGATCGCTTGAGTCCAGGAGTTGGAGGCTGCAGTGAGCTACAGTGACACCCCTGCACTCTACCCGGGGGGTGACAGAGTGAGGCTGTCTTTAAAAAAAAAAAAAAAAAGAAGAGGCAGAGAGACCTGAGCTAGCATGCTCTGGCCCCTCCCCATGTGGCATTCTATGCTGTGGCCCCTCAGCCTTGCACTTCTCAGCTTTCATAACTGTAAGAAATAAATTCCTTTTCTTTATAAATTACCCAGTTTCAGGTATTCTGTTATAAACAATAAGAAAGAGACTAAGACAGACCTAAAATGTAAAAACTAAAGCATTAAGATGTTTAGAAGAAAATCTTTGCAAACTTAGGCTCAGCAAATATTGCTTACATAAGCAGCACAGGAATGGAAGACAATTTTTGTAAACTGATCAACTGGACTTCAGGGAAATTTAAAACACCTGCTCTTTTTTTTGTTGTTGTTTTTATTTTTGAGACAGGGTGTCCCTCTGTTGCCCAAGCTTGGAGCCTCAAACTCCTGGGCTCAAGCGATCCTCCTGCCTCAGCCTCCGAGTAGCTGGACTACAGGTGCGCACCACCACGCCCAGCTAATTTTTCAATTTTTTTGTAGAGACGGGGTCTCGCTCTTGCTCAGGCTGGTCTCGAACTCCTGGCCTCAAGCGATCCTCCTGCCTCGGCCTTCCAGAGTGCCAGGATTACAGGCGTGAGCTACTTCACCCAGCCTGGGTGACAACTGGCCAAAACATCTGCTCTTTAAAAAGACACAGTGAGAAAATTAAAAGCAAGCCATAGAATGAGAAAAATATTCACAATATACCTCTCTGACAAAGGACCTGTCCCCAGAATATACAAAAAGTGGGCACAGAACGAGGCCACCACGGGTACCCAGTGGACTGATGCCACCTGGCATGGACTCAGCACTTGGGAATGATAGTGGCAGTGACTCTCATACAGGATTGGACTAGAAGGTCACCCTCGCTGGCCCAAGGTCCAGCTGGCCATCATGTAAGCCAGTTTCCCAGCCTGTGCCTGAGAGAGGAATGTTGTACAGGCTGGTGAAACTGAAAAAAGACGGGATGCCCTGTCTGGGGGTGTCCACAGCCCCCACCCCCAAGCCTCCAGCAAAGCCCCCCTCCTGTCTGAGGACAGGGTAGATACCAATGGGGATTGAACACTGGAGAGGAGACACACACTCAAGCCACATCCAGCCTTGCGTCCCGAGAGTCACCCAGGTGGCCCAGAGAGCAAGGGCCTGGAAGCAGGCAGGGCGTGGATTCGAGTTCCAGGCCCGACTGCCACCTTCTGCTGGGTGGCTGTGGCAGGTGGCTTCCCCTCCCAGGCTGTAAGGGGATAGATGCACGCAAGATACCCATGGTGGTCTATCTCGTGGGATCCCCTCATTCCTGGAAGCAGGAAGGAACAGCAGGAAGGTGGCCATGGGGGTTGGGCTCACAGAGGCCCCCCCATGCTGGCTCTACCGCTCCTGGCTGTGGCTGTTAGGCAACATTTATGGGAGTCCCAAGTTGTGGGGTGTGCCAGATAGGATTGGGGGAGCACCTGAAATCAGCCCTGACCCCTTCCCATGGCCTCCGAAGCTCTGCAGGGCCTGGCACCACTGACTACCCACCCTCTTCAATCTTGGACACACCAGGCTCAATCCTGCCCCAGGGCCTTTGCACTGGCTGTGCCATGGCCCAGACACAGGCAGACCCCATGGTCACTGAGGTCTTTCAGTGCACAGCATCCCCTTAGGCAAGGCCTTCTTGGCCCCCTGGCACACCCCCCACAGGCCCCATTCAGGTACCCACACCTTCCCCCCACCCCATCCCATCTGTCTCTTTTGAGGCCAGGGACCCTGCCTCTGTGGCACATCCATTACATAAAGCGTGATTCCACAGAATCCATTTGGCAGTCTCAAGTTAGGGCCTGCCAGGGTCCCGGACTTCAGCTGAGGAAACAGAGGTACGAGAGGCAAAACCCTGGGGTCACAGGCGGAACCGGGCATGAACTCCCGCAGGGTCCAGCCAGGTCAGGACTCTCGACCTGGTTCTGCCTGCTACATTACCCCACTTCTCCAGGCCTCAGTTTCCCCCTGTGTAAAGCGGGGCTGTTGTGCCCAGAGAGGGAGCCCCCAGCTATACCCTCGCTCAGCTGCATCCACAGTGCTGTGTGACCCTGGATGCATCACAGGCTGTCTCTGGCCCAGCAGCCCCAAGCAGCGATGGAAGAAGGCTCAGGACCAGACAGAGTGCGGGGTGGGAGGCTTTATTTCACGGTGGGGGGGGGAGCCTGGACAGAGGGCAGCAGGCGGGGCAGGAAGGGCTGGCACTCAGGCGGGGACTAGGTAGGGGAAGGGCTGCCCCCAGGCCTGTTGAGAAGGAGAAACTGAGGCTGGCCCCAGTTGAGACCTAACCCAGGGGGGTGGGGGCTGGGGGGAGAACAGGGTCTGGAGGAATGAGGGCCCCTCCCTCTGGGCTGGACGTGGGGCCCTGGCCACACCTCGCTTTCCTCCTACAGGGCCTCAGTGCCTCCTGCTCACTGGGCTGCGTGACCCCCAATCCTTGCTGCCCCCAACCTGGAAGAGGGGGCTAGGCCAGGGAGGGCAGAGGACAGGGAGCCTGGGGGAGTTAGGGAGCGTGGGGTGGGGTCCGTGGTGCGCAGAGGGGGTGGCAGCCACCTGGGCAGTCAGTTCCTGGCCGCGATGACCACAGAGAGTGCCACGCCCCCTAGGGCGACAGCAGTTGCCCCAAACAGCCACTTCCATGGGATAGACTGTGGAACAAAGGGGAGGGGAGGGATGGCCAGAGGGCGGTCAAGACTGGCCTCTGGGGCTTCAACTGCCAACACGGCCCAAACAGGCCTCCCAGCAAATCACTGCCTGACCATGCCTTTCCTGCCTCTTGGCAAACTCCTACTCATACAGCAAAACCCAAATCAAATGTCCCCTCCTTCAGGACACCTCCCCTTCTGCCCTGGAAGAGCCTCCATTCCCCACTCTGAGCCCTCCAGCTTCTGCCCTGGCCCTGGCCACACAGGGCTGGGGCCTCTCTGTGTCCCCAGCATTACTCAGCATGGCCCAGTCACCAAGGACATCCATGTTTGCAGAATGAACAAACTACCTCTGCTAGGCATGCCCTGCCCATGGCCGCTGCTCTCCCTTCTGGGAGCCCCCTGCACCCGCTGGCCCCAGCTCACCCAGGCGCCCTTGCCGGGACACTTGGCAGGCAGTCGGCTGGGGTTGCCCAGCATTTTCCTGTACAGGGCGGTCTCCGTGCTCCGCTGAGCCGCATGCTTCTTCACCAGCTTTGAGAGCTCTGCATGGATCGTCTGCGGGAGGTGGGTGTGAGGTGGGCTAAGAGCACGTGGCAGCCAACCTGACTGTCACCGCTTGTGCTCTGCCCTTCTGGGACCTGGTACACCTGGGTGCTGGGACTGCTGAGACCTGGGGGTTCTGTCTACCCCTTGCTGGGCTTCAGGAAAATGGGTGCTGCTGACCCCATCCCCCTAGGGAGCAGGTAGAGTGGGCAGAGCACAGGTGGCTGGGAGAGAGGAAGGTTCTGGGAGGAAGGAGCACATCGGCATCAGTCGGCCAGGCTGGCATTGCCCTCGGCCTCTGGGCCCACTGGAGGGGTGAGCCCAGACGGATTTGGTGGCAGTCATGAGGGTCTTAGCAAGCTGGGCCAGGGCCCTTCTGCAGCCCACCCCCTGCCACTGCCCAGGTGGGAACACCACAGACAGCCACAGCAAGAAAGACCTGGGGCAGACCACAGGAGGGACTTCCCAGACAGGCCAGCAAGGCAAGTCACCTGAGCGCCCCCATCCTGCTCACCTTGTTGGAAGGTTCCAGCTTCAGGGCCGCCCTCAGGATGGGGATAGCCTCACTGTACTCGCCTTGCTGAGCCAGCACCTGTTGGCGGAAAGGGGGCGGCATCACACCGGACCCACACTGGGCCTCGCTCTCCTTCAAGAGACCCAGCCCTGCCCCTGCCAGCTCCTGGCCACCCTCACAAGCCCCAAATCCATCTCCAGCAACAGCCCCGGGGTTCCAACCACCCCCACGCTGTTCCCAAGCCCTCAGATGCCGGGAGTGCCCCGCCCGGCTTGGCGTCGTCCCCCCAACATGCTCCTTCCCCGCGTGTCTGTCTCAGCCTGAGCCGGAGATCCGGGCACCCACCTTGCTGTCCCCTCCCCTCACCCCCTCGGCTGCCTCGAGAGGCCAAACGGACGTTTCCAAAGCTTTGGCCACAGTGAGCGATTCAGGGCCAGGCACGTGACCCAGGCCAGCCAGTGAGATCCTGCCTGGATCATGCCGGTGCCGCTGCAGGACCAGTGGCTAAGTGGGGAGAATAGAAGTCCGGAGCTTTCGGGGAGCTGAGTTGGGGGTGGGATCGTTGCAGTCGCCCCGGCAAAGGAGCCTGCCTGAGGGGGAAGGCCACAGCGTCCCCACGGCACTGGGAATGCCTGGATCCAGCCGCGCCTGAAGCTAGATTCCCCGGACTTGGCCCCACGAGCCATCAACCCCTCCATTTTGCCTGAACCTGTTGGGGTGGGTTTCTGTCCCCTTCAACCAGCAGGTCCAAACGTGGGTGAGGCTACACGAGCGGCCGCTGCCGCCCCCAGGAGGATCACAAAGGCTTCGGAAACGGGGGTGGCACTTTCTTCCCCCCATCTCTCTGCAGAACTCTGCACACAACAGGTGCTTAATACATGCTGACTGCAGGAATAAATGCTCAGGCCTCTCACAAACATGCCAGGCGCTGGCATGACCCAGCGTTTATGCCTCAGTTTCCTTGGTTTACTGCTAAAGGGCGCTGAAAGGCCACCCCCACCCCACCCCACCCCTACCCCCTGCCCAGGGATGCTGTGAGACGAACAGAATTGGAGGTAAAAACAATTAAGACCAAGTCTGTGCAGGCCGGATTCACGCGGATTCCATCAGAACTTTTACTGAGAATCTGCTCTGTGCCTGGCCCTGTTTGCAAGGGTGGAGATTAAGCAACGAATGAGACAGACCCAAGCCCTGCTTTCCAGCAGGGACGAGGAGCATGTCACCTCTGTGTGCTGCCTGAGATGGTGACATGGAAACGAAGACCGGGGTGGGGGAGGGAGGGCCACCCAAGGAGGTGACACCAGAGCAAAGACCTGAACCAGGCCAGGGAGGGACCCGTGAGGGTTCCTAGGGTATGAACATCTCAGGCAGAGGGCACAGCCTGTGCAAAGGCCCTGGGGTGGGAAGAGACCTGGCCTGCGCAGCAAGCAGGGAGGACACTGGGTGGGGTGGAGAGAAGCAGGAGATGAGATGGGAGAGGTAATGGCAGGAAGGGGACAACCAGATGGCTTAGGGCCCCGAGGGCCACGACTAGGACTCAGCTTTTACTCTGAGGGGGATGGGAGCCATGGAGGGTTATACGTGAGAAGCATTCACCACTGGGCCAGAGGTGGGGGACCTAGGACTCGGGGTTTGGATCTGGTCTCAGCCAATGAGTTGCTGGGATCTAGGCTACACTCCTGCACCCGTCTGAGCCTCAGTTTCTCCACCTGTACCCCAGGGAGCTCTCAGGTGGGCTGATGCCCATGCCTTCCTCAGTCCCAGCATTGGGGACCCGCCTGCGTGGGACCCACCTTGCCCTTGCGGAAGAGTGCCTTGATGTTGTCGGGCTGGTGCTCGAGCACCAGGCTGCAGGAGCGCAGGGCCGCGCGGTAGTGGTCCAGCTTCAGCTGCGAGGCCGCCAGGTTGTTCAGACACTTCACCTTCAGCTGCAGGAGCTGCTCCTCCTCCTCGAATGTCATGTCCACTGCAGGGGAGACAGTGCTCAGCCCGGGGGGCCACTACCACACACCGGCCCCCCGACGCCTACCCTCTGCAGGGGGCCGCCTTCTACCCTGGGGCACCTCAGGCCTCTCTGGCCTCCGTTTCCACATCTCCAACACGGGACCAAGGGCTTCACCTTCCCTAGGGCGCCCCTAAGGGGGTCTACAAAATCAAGCCTTAAGAAAGCGAGGGCGTAACCTGGGGGGCATGTGGATTGACAACAGTCTAGGTCACACCTGTCTGGACATTTACCTGCATTCCAGAACATTCCACCGGTCTGGGGTACACCAGAGTCTGGAGCAGACCCTACCTGAAGGCTGGGGACAGCTGAGCGTCTGTCTAATATCTGGACTAGTCTAAAGTGTTCTCAATCTGAGGACCCCCGTGGCTTGAGCTTTCTGGCACTAAGAGCGGACGCCTTTGTGGGCGAGGTGGCGAGACCGTGACCCGCCGTCACCTTTGGCGCTGGAGGTGATGGCCTTGATGGCAAGGTCGTAGGAATTGGCAGCCAGCACGAAGTCGGCCCGCTGGTAGTGGGCGTTGCCACACTCCCGCTTCCGGTTGGCCAGGGCCACGCGCTCCTGCCCCGTGAGCATCTCCAGGTCTGGCCCGTCCACGGCCGTCTTCAGGGTCACCTCCAGGCACAGGGCCGCGTGTGGGGGGATATACGGGCTCCTGCTGGGGGGGTGGGGGTGGCCGGGGGCAGCACTCAGACCTGGCGGCCCCCACGCCCAACCCCAGACCCGCTGGGTTGGCTCGGGAGCAGGCGAGAAAGTGCTCCAGTCCTGGGTCTGTCCCCGCCGTCACCCCCTCCTCAATGAAACGCAAGGGAGTAACCCTTGCCACCCTGGAGCTACGTGACCTGGTGAGTGAGTTCCTCTCCCAGAGCCTCAGTTTCCTCTTCTATAACATGGGCAGGTGGATGGGGTGAGCCAAAGGGGCCGCCCACCCTGCCCATCCGCTCTCCCTGCTGGGACACCGCGGGCAGGCGGCTCTCACCTGCCCTGGGGGCCGTAGCAGTACTTGGAGTCAGCAGTGACCATGGCCGTCTCCCCCACGTCCATGAGCGGGACGCTGAGATCCAGGGCCTGGGGTGCACAGGGGCAGCCGGGAATCAGGAGGGCGCAGGCCCAGTGAGGTGCCCGCCCCACCCCCGCCCTCCCCTGCCCCGGCCCCACCTGGATGACATCGCAGTCGCCCAGGGTGAACACCAGCTCCGGCTCCTCCTGCACCCTCGTGCCATTCTCCAGCGACGTCTGTAGCTGCACCGTGACCACCTGGCCCTTGGAAGGGCGGCTCGAGCCCGGAGGCCCTGGGACCAACGTCTTCTTCCTCAACAGTCCGTTCCCTGCCAGGGGCCAAGAACATAACAGCCTGTCACCCTCGGCTCAGACAGACCACCTGCTCCCCTGAGCACCCACCCCCACCCCGAACTCTGCCCACTCACCGTCCCAGAAGGGAGCAGCCTAAAATTGGGGCACAAACTAAATATCCAATGTCCCCTCTGCCACCAAATGGGCAGGGGACCCCATGCTACTGGACACTGGGCAGGACAGGACCAATTTCGGGTGACAATGCTGGCGCTGGGGACCAGCTCAGTGAACAATGGCTGGTCCGGTTGTTTTAAGAAAACCGAAGTGCTCAAGAGGCTGAAGCAGGAGGATCACAAGTTCAAGCCCAGCCTGGGCAAAAGAGTGAGACCCCCATCTCCACACAAAAACTCTAAGGCTCGGACAGGACAAATCCTTGGGTTCAAATCCTAGCCCCTGGGCCATGTGGGCCTCAGTTTACCTAACCATAAAATGGAGTGATCAAAGGGCCATCTGGCGGCACCCAGTAAGCGTTTGCTTCATTAGTAGAGCACCCGTGACACCGTATGTGACACCAAAGTACTGTGTGCACTGAACTTAAAAGTTAAACAGAGCCAAAGAACTTGTAAGCAAAAGCAGCCCTGGTTCCCCCACAACCTCCTGGAAGGAGACCACTGTCTGTCGTCTCAGCCACTGCCGCTGGTGTTTCCCCTTGCACAGGTGACCACAGGAATGGTTAAATGGCCACAGCCAGCACTGACTGAGCACCTGGCAGAAGGCCCAGTGCCCTCACAAACGCACTCAGGGAGCAGTGACAACACCCACTGTCATCCCACGGCTACCGCTGGGGTGATCGCCCCTAGCACATTTAACAAAGCAGGAAACGGAAGCACAGAGAGGACAGGTGACTCGGCCTGGGACACACAGCCTCATCCTCCTCAGGGCGCTCCCAAAGTGTCACTAAAAGGGAGTCTTAGCTTAAACCTGTGGGACACGTCAGATACAGTCTGTGGTCACTGACGTTCCACGTTTACCTGTGTTCTATAACATGCCCTTGGTCTAGTCCACAGATCTGAGCGGACTCTAGCCTAAAGGTTAGGGACAGTGATGTGTCCATCCATATTCTGAAATATTCTAGAATATTCCAATTTCTGTGCTGCTCTGCATCTTCAATATGTACTCTCCCCCAATCCAGTCTGGGAACCAGTAGATCCCAACGGACCCCTGGGTCTTGAGGTTTCTGGTCACTAATGGTAGGTGTGCCGGTAGGGCTAGGGTCACAACCAGGTGTGGCCTCTCGTCCAGGTGGCTACAATTCCGACCTCAGAAAACAGCTCACACAAATATAAAGGAGGGAGGCTAGGTGCAGTGGCTCATGCCTGTAATCCTAGCACTTTGGGGGACCAAGGTGGGAGGACTGCTTGAGGCCAGGAGTTTGAGACCAGCCTGGGCAACACAGTGAGACCCCCATCTCTACTAAAAATAGAAAAATTAGTCGGATGTGGCGGTGCACACCTGTAGTCCCAGCTACTCGGGAGGCTGAGGCAGGAGGATCGCTTGAGGTTGCAGTGAGCTAGGATGACACCACTGCACTCCAGCCTGGGCAACAGAGCCAGACCCTGTCAGTATCCAGCCATTGTTAATATAACGAGAATGGTTACATGGTTGGATACTTTCCAGACAGTCCTGGTATGTAAACACAGTGCCAACCTCATGCTCAGAAGGGTAGCAAGGCAGCTCTCATTCTCAGCATCAGTAGGAAAGAACAGCTTCTCAAATTCTAATATAACTAGGGAGGCTGTGTGACCTCGGGCAACTGCCTTCACCTCTCTGAGCCTCGGTTTCCTCTTCTGTAAAATGGGGATATAATGGGAATCACATCACGGGGTTGCTGTAAGGATACAATAAGATGATACAGAGGCCCGGCACAGAATCAGTGCTCAGGAAGAATTACCTGGTATTATTTTTAGAAGCAATAAGATTAGTGGTGGTGGTGATATTAGTAGTAACATTTCTGGTTTTTTTCAGTGTCACTATTCTTCGATACTATTGGTAGAATATAATCAGTACTATTGATCACGGTAATGATATATTATTATCACTTGTGTGTGCACTAGTATCATACAGCATATTAGGTATGAGTAGTGTACTTAGAGCAACATGTTTTCCATGGAATACTAATGTTTTCTTGTTTTCAGAGTTTTGTGCAGAGGTACACAGGGCAGGCCACAAGTGTGGGTTCACCTAGTTGCTTTCTTGCAGGACTTCTCTGAGCACTTGTAACACTAATGAATACTGTGAACCAGCCAGAAGACTAAACAAAATAGGACATTCCCCAGATCTACGTGACCCCAGGACACATCTTTCAGGGGAAAAACCCACGTCAGACAAATGCTGAGAAAACACACAGTGGGGGGTTGGGTGCTGTTGGTGCCTAGCGTGCTGGCTGTTTGGCTCTGGGCAGATGACTCAGCCTCTCTGGGCCACTGTTAGCAGCTCTGGGAAACAGGGACACAGCACGTTGTGCGTGCGTGTGTGCGAAAATGAATGGGATTTGTAAACACCAAGCGTCTCAAGTAGTTGTCTGTGGCTGGTGATCACTGCGGTTACATGTTACTTCCAACCCTGACAGCAGATGGGGAAATGAGGCTCCGGGGACCAGAGGGCCAGGGCCAAGGTTACTCCTGAACCTGAGCTGTCTGGGCCCTCTGGGTGAACCTGATCCACCCTTGTTCCTTACCCAGGATGTCCAGCCACTCTTCCGGGGCTGGGGCTGGGGCAGGCTCGGGCTCCATGGCAGCCAGGAACTCTCGGGCCAGGGCCCCGGGCTGCTGCTCGGCCTCTTCTGGGGGGGGTTGCCCCATGTCCTCAAGAGGTGGCAGCTCACTCAGGTCATCCTCCTCCTCCTCTTCCTCCTCCTCTTCCTCCTCGCCCTCTGCATCCTCGACCCCATCCAGCACCTCGAAGTCCTCAAGCGGAGGGACCCCAGCAGGCGGCGGGGCGGTGGGCTCAGAGGGCTCCGCACAGGACGCCATGCTGCTGGGGGCACGGGAATTGGCCCTGGGGAGTGGGATGGATGCGGGTAAGAATCCCACCCGGCCACCCAGAGTCTTCTCTGTACCCGTTCCCCACACTGCAGATCACCTGCTATGTGACTCAGGGGCTCCAGGCCTCAGTTTCCTCAGGTATAAGTCATAACAACAATCCCAGCTTATTGGGAGGAATTAACCCCTGCGTCAAGCCCCGGGCATAAGGCTCAAATAGTGTTAGCTATTATTAGAGCTAATTATTATTTAATCTTTATAAACACCCCGGGAAGTGGGGAACATCCCCTCAACATTCCGCAGAAAAGGAAGTGAAGGCCAGAGGGGCAAAGCCATGTGCTCAAGGTCACAGAGCAAGCCAACGGCAAAGGCAGGATTTGAACCTGGGGCTCCAGACCCTGGGGCTTCACCTGATTAAATGCCAAGAGAGAGTGCTGGGAATTTTTTGGGGGGACAGCCCCTGCGGCCCTGGGGAAGCCATTTTTAGAGCCACTGGGCCACTCGGGCAATTTCTTCCCGTGTCCAGCTGCTGCGACTCGAAGGGGAGCCCCCTCCCAACAGGGCCAGCCCTAACCACCCGCAACCCAAAGCCTGTCACCTTGCCTGCGCCAAAGCCAACACCCTCCGCACCCCAGCGCCAGGGACCCCGGCCCACACCCTGGCCCTGGGAACTCCCCCCCGCAAGGTCTCCTTCCCACCCCCAAAGCAGCCGCCTTGGCGGAGCGGTCCAGCCCCAGCCCTCCCAGCGCCTCCTCGCCCAGGCCCGCAGGGAGCCCAGCGCGGGCCGCAGCACCCCTGCCGGCCCTGTCCCCACGGCCACCGCGCCGGCCACGCAGCCCGCCCCGCCTTCACCTGCCCGCTCCCCGCGGGCCCGGCCCCTCCCCCACCGGCGCCCGCACAAATCGGCCCCCCCGCCGCCCCCAGCCCGGCCACCTCCCGCACAGCCGCTCCGCGCCCGTAAACACTGCTGTGTCCCCAGACGCCCCCCGGCCGCCCGACGCCCCCGCCCGGGCCCGGCCCGCCCCAACCCCCACGCGGGTCCCCAACGCCCCACGTTCGTCCGACGCCACCAGTCTGGGGCCCCCGACCCCCGCGCCTCTCGGGCGCCCCCGCCCCGCACGTCCCCGCCGCCAGCCCCCGCCAGCCCCCTGCGCCCCCGTGGCCCCAGCGCCGGCCGCCCCCGCCCGGCCGCGCCCCCTCGGGCGCCCCCCGACCCCTCGAGCCCCCCGCTCGCCTCCCCCGCGGCCCCCCGCCCCGCCCATCGGCCGCGGCCGCCGCTGCGCCGGCCCCCGGACCGACCCAGGCCAGGCCAGCGCCCTCAGCCGGCGCGGCCCCCCCGGCGCCCCGGGACACGTGCCTCCGGCTCCGGGACCCCAGCCTGGGGTCCTGCGCCCCCCTCCCCGCCCCCAGCCGCGGCCGCCGCGCCTCGGGAACCAGGTTCGGGCGCCCAGCCCCGCCTCCGCCGCGCCCATTGGCCGCCGCCGCCGAGACCGCCACGCCCATTGGCTCACGCACACGTCCGTCCCGGGCGCTGGCACCGCCCCCTTCCTGCTTGGCTCCGTGGGACGTTCTTAAAGGGGCAGAAACCTCCCGGCCACTCGGGGTGGGGGCGGGGGGCTCGGGGCCGGACCCCGGACACGGGTCAGTGCCGCGCAGCTTGGGCGGCTCCCGGCTCCCGTCCGGGCGTCATCCGGCTCATCTGCGACACGGGGGCAAACACCCCCGTCCGTGCGCTCTCACCTTGGGGGCCGCCGGGAGGACAGCGCTAAACGGTGTTTCCCGAGGCAGCTCCAGCTTGCGGGTGAGCGCGGCGCTGCGATCAGCTGGAAAACCCACGCTGAAGCCCTAGAAGCGGACCCGACGTCCTGAGGGGGAGCGACGCGCCCAGGGGCACACGGTGACCTCCCCCCACCCCCACCCCCGCGTGGGCTAGTTCCCAGAAGGTTGCCTGGCGCATACAGGAGGTGCTCAATACCAGCTAGGTCGGTGACTGCGCGAGCAGGGCCACGGGGTGGAGTTCCTCCTCCAGGCACCGTCTGCCAGAGGGTGATAAGGTGCCCGGGGGCCCCAGCAGAAAGTGGCATCCTCGATTAGATTGGTTGTCATGGGTCTTGTTTTGAAACGGGATGCCTACTCCTCGCAGCAGTTTACCCCTTCCAGAATGATCTTGCCATTCTTTTGCTTCTGGGTCCCCCCACTCTGCTCCATCCTCGCAGGAATTTTTGCCTGTTTGGCACTCAGCACCTCCTTGAACCATGCCTGACCCTATGGGAGCTCAAGAAATGAATAAATGAATGACTGCAGGAGTCAGACACTGGCTTTTGGAGGTAACCCCAACTTTTCAGATAGGAGTCCCCGGTTGCCTTCTACAGAAGCCCTCCCAGGCCTCCCCAAGGCAAAGCTAGGTGCCCCACCTCGCACAATGGACCTCCACTTCGTAACTCATTTAATTGCAGCTGGGCCATCATTGGATTCACTTCTGCCTCGCCCACTAGACTGGAAGACCCCAAAGTCTGGGAAGGCGCTGTTGTTTCTCATTATTGTAGCCCTGAGGCCTGCACAGTGCATGGCACAAAATGGGGCAGGGGACGGACTCAGGGACATCATTGTGGAAGGAAAGAAGGCAGGCTGGCCAGACAGAAGAGGTGGTAGGACAGCAGGGGCATGTGAGAAATCACCTGGGAAGGGGCATCAAATAAACCATGAGGAACCTGGACTACCCTCCACCCATCTCTGAGCCCCAGTGTTTTTATCTGCACGGTGGGGTTACTTGCTCATCCAACCACATCTCTGTTGTAGGGGCTGGAGGAACTGCAGTAAACAACAATGCTAATAAAATAAACAAACAATAAACTACTAAAACACCACCACCAACAACAATAATAAAAGCTGGCACTCACTGAGCAGGTATAAGAAGTGCAGGCAAACACTTTATGCACATTGAATCCTCCCTTCTGAGATAAATACTCTATTTGGAGGCCACATCATTGACTGTATACAGAGTTGCGACTGTTGTGTCTTCCTGGTGAACTGAACTCTTCATTGTTATGATGCGCCCTGCTTCATTTCTGTGATTTTTGCCCTAGAATGCACTTTGTGTCATCACTTCCCGGCCTTTTGGCTAAGATCAAGGGGACAGTGGACTTTGTCTGACATTAAGATCACATACCCATTCTCCCTGGTTTGTGCTGACTCTGCTCCATCCTTTCCCACTTTTTTATTTTCTACCTTTCTGTACACTATATATGGACGTATATTCCGTACAATATAAAGATATTGTACGTGTGTCTCTTGGAAGCAACATGGAATTTTGATCCAATCTGTCCATCTTTGTCTTTTAACTGGAGCATTTGGTCTATTTATATTTGATGTAATTATGGGCATATTTGGACATAAATCTCCCTTTTAAGTGTTTTCTTCTGTCTCACCTACTCTATGCTCCTTTTCTCTCCTTTCTTGCCTTCTTTAGGACTGGATGGGTATGTTTGGCAAGACTCTTATTATCTTCATTTTATAGATAGGGAAACTGAGGCACAGAGCAGTTAATTATTTTGTTTAAGGTCACAACAATGAAGGGCAAGATGGGCCGGGTCCGTTCCCCCCCTGAGTTTCTATTCCAGCCAGGGGAGCTGGATATTGCACAATCATGCAGGTAAGTATTTCACTGCAGCTGTGACAAGTGCTATGTAGGAAATAAAACTGAAAATAGTGGCAGAGAAAGGCCTCCAATCCCCAACCTTGGGCCTCCCCTCCCCTCAAAGTCCCCATCACTTCCTACCCTCTCCCTTGAAAACACACAAAGGAGGAAAACATTATCTTGTTTCCAGTCTACTGTGTACAAAACATTTGGGGCCAGCCAAGTTCCCTTTTGGCCTGGATGTACAGCCCCCATCCCTTCCAGGACCCTCATAAATGTTTCCTGGCCTCCAACAGAGCCCATGGGACCCATTGAAAAGCTTGGTTCCTCCAGCCTCGGCCTTTTCTGCTGCAGCCTGCAGAGAGAGCCATGGTTCTGCTTTTCCCGGCAGCCCCCACCCCAGCGCTCCCCTCTCAGCACTCCTGCTGCCTGGCTCTCTGAGCTTCCCAGTTCTTACAAAGATCAAGTCCACACTGTGTCCTCTCCCATCATCGTGCTTTTGCTCTTGCGATTCCATCAGTCCTGAATGATTGTCCGTTCCTAGAAAGCTCCTAATCCTACCTCAAAACCCCATCCAGAGGTACCTGCCTCCTTGCAACCTTCCTTGCCCCTAAAATGAGCCTTCACACCCCACTCCTCAGGTTCCTCCAGCCTTAAGTCCCTCTCTCCTCTCTTCAAGCACTAAGCCCCATGGGGCTGAGGGGTGTCTGTTTCTGACACTGTCACCCCTCCTCCTCCAGGGCTAGGCAGGGACTGAGAACTCTCTGCATCCCCAAAATATGGGCCACACTCAGAGGAGAGTGAACAATTTTTAAAACTGTTGGACTAAATATATAACAAGCCTGGTCCTCATTGAATTTTCACTGAACGAAGGCAGCAGAGTGTGGGAGTAATAGTACCTACAGTTTACTGCAAATATACTGTGTGCCAAGCCTTGTTGGAAGGATTTCACCTGCGTGATTTCGCAAGGTTAACATTTGCCCGAGGCTATCTAGCCAGGATGTGACAGACATGGAATTAGAATTCAGACATGTCCAATTCCAGGGCTCTCAAACAGTCTTCCACGTGCCTGAGAAATCATGTGTGTATCTTCCAAGCTCTCAGCAACCTTCAGAGGTAGAAGCTGTCATCACCCAGACTCACAGTTAACAAGCTGAGACCCAGAGCACTTACACATAGAATTCACAACATACTCACATCATAGGATATCCATAACTAATAATGATTAATTACAAACATTAATTGAGCAATTCCTACTTGCCCCTTTTTGTTCATGAACTTAACCTGTATTATCCCACATAAAAATGCATCATTATATCAGTATGAACTCATGGTTTTTAGTATGTATACCAAGGGATAGATATGGAAGTAAATATACCCGTATAAGTATGGGTTAGTAGACATGCATGTATTTTCCTGTTACTTTTTAGAGATGGGGTCTTGCTACGTTGCCAGGCTGGAGTGCAGCGGCTATTCACACAGGTATGATGATAGCACACTGCAGCCTCAAACTCCTGGGCTCAAGCCTCAGCCTCCCGAGTAGCTGGAAGTATAGGCGTGTCACCGTGCCTGGCTTATTTTCCGGCTCTGACTCTGATAGGTACCTAGAAGCAGTGACATCCCATTAGCAATAAGCACATTGAGCGCCCAGATCTTGGTTTCTAAATACCACCCTTCAAGCAAAGGAATGAGGCTCCTTGGAAAAATGGCTGATTCCGGCATGGAACGTAGAACATCTTGTGGTGCCAAAAGTAAAGAAGTGCTCAAGAGGCTGGGCATGGTGGCTCATGCCTATAATCCCACCAATTTGGGAGGCTGAGGCGGGAGGATCGCTTGAGCCCAGGATTTCCAGGTTACAGTGAACTGTGATTGTGCCACTGCATTCTAGCCTGTGTGACAGAGAGAGACTCTGTCTCTAAAAAATAAAAATAATAAATAAATCCCATCAGTTCATAGTGATATTAATACTTTAGAATAAATACGTAATTGGAGAAGAATGGGCAGCCCTTGTTTACAGAATTCCAATTAATAATTAAATTAATAGAGACTCACCATAAGGCGAACACCACAGTAATAATTGTCACCAGCAAGAACCATGGATGGATGCTAAAATTAGTGGGTGAAAAATATGACTTAAAAAAACATGGTCTCTTAAGTATCTTCCCACAAGATCCTTAAATTGCAAAGGGGAAAATTGTAAGTTTACAGCAGAGAAACTGGTAGACGGACGCTGCCTTAGGCAAGTAATCAAGGTCAATATCACCAGTAGTAAAACACATCAACATCCCATGCCTCCTGACATGATGCGTTGAGGATACAACATCCCTTCTGTGAAATTCCTGCCCAAATGCACAACCTCGGTCTAATCATGAGGAAATATCAGACAAACACACATTGATGGACATTCTACAAAACCAGTACTCTTCAAAACCATAAAGATAAGGAAAAACAGAAGAACTGTTACAGATTGGGGGAGACTAAGGAGACATGACTAAACGCAATGCGGAATCCTGCAAGGGACCTAGGACCAAAAAAAAAAAAAATCACCAAGAGTGGAGCAGAGATTTTTGAATCTAAATGAGTCTGATTCCTGGCCTGGAAATCAAGACACGTGGGTTTGGTTCGGCCACAAACCACTGGAGCATTTACGACCTCGGGGGCGTGCCTGCCGCGCTCGGACCTCAGTCTTACCATCTATAAAATGGGACGCGTCTTTCAGCCTTCCCCCTTCCGGGCTGCTTTGAAACGCGGGGGTTTGGAAACTGCGCAGGCGCAAGAGGGACTGTTTGATTGGCTATTCATTGTGACTCCGCCCGCAAACAGAAGCTTCCTATAAGCCCCGCCCCTTCCTGCCACGCCTCCTCGCACGCAAATTGGCCCCGGCGTACGCCGTCGCCGCGCGCGTTCTCACGCCCGGTGCGCGTTGACGTCGCGGCGGCGCGGGCGCCATCCCGGAAGCGCGAGCAAGGCCGCCAGATGTGCAGGTGCCGCTGCCACCGACGCCGGGGCCGAGTTTGGGGTGGAGCTGGGGATGCCGGGGCCGCGGGGAAACCGGGCCGGGTCGGGCGCGGCCCCCGGGTTGCCGTGGGGTGGGGCGCGCCGCTGGCCACATCTGGGCACTCCTGCTGCGCACAGGCCTCAGTTTCCCCGTCTGCGCAATGGATTCGCGGGCGGCGCCCAGGGCCGGATCCGGATCCGGGGCGCGGGGGTTGGGGCCGCCTGTGTTCAGGTTGTGCTGTGTAACCTGGAGCCGGGCGTTGGCCTGTTTGTGCCTTAGTTTCCCCGCGTTGTAGGGGCGGAGTGTGAGGGGATAGTTGAGTCCTTTCCCACGCGGGGGTTTTTCCGAGCTTGGGTCGCCGGGTTAAATTCTGTTAAATGACCTGGGTGGAACCGGGGCGCTTTTCTGCCTCGCCGTGTGACCTTGGGCAACTGAGCCCGCCGCAGTGAGCCTCAGTTTCCCTTGGGGACGATAGTGTCTGCCTTGTAGCGGTAATTGAGGATTAAGTGAAGTAGTGTACAAGTGTTTGCTCATGTTATATTCTTGGAAGCACATGAGATCCCCCTAAAATGCCGATCCCGGGCCCTGTCCTGGGACCTCTTCACGCTCCCCTTGGAGAAACAGCCTGCTCCGAGCTCCACTCTTTATCACTGCTGGTTTCAGTCCCGACAGACAGCACTGTGAAGCCTGGATTTCCCCTTACTCCCATTTTATGGATGGGAAGACTGATTCAGAGAGGTGAAGTGACTCCCAAGGTCACACAGCCTCCCTCTCTGAGTGTTTCGCCCATAAATGTATTTATCTGGAGCAGGGATCAGAGCCCTTGCTGGGTCAATTTCAGTCTGTATGTGAGCCAGACTGGTGGTAGGCAGGGAAGGCTTCTTGGGAGAGGCAGCTGGGGGGGGGCTTGTAACGAACCCACCAGCCCTCACATCTGGGAGCCAGAGACAGGAAAGAGTCCTGCTTTGAAGAACTGTATCCCGGAAGGTCCAAATACTGTGCCTGGTGGGCACTAGCTGTGGACGTCCCCCTCCGCGTGATTGTGCCCCTTGAGTCCAAGTGTCTGCTTTGTACAAGATCATGTTTCTTTGGGAATGTGGAGATTATGGGTGTCCCTGCCTGGCATGTAATAGGAGTTCAATAAACACAATGATTTTGGGGGGGGGGTTTCACCAGGTGTGGCAGCTTATTTCTAGAAGGCATGCAGGAGCTGCAAACCACTGGCAGATTCAGGGCACAAACAGATACTCTTGGCCTCCATGGTGTTTTAGAAAAAAGTATTAATTGCTAACATTTGTAAATGAGGCAATTTCCCATTTAAAAAAATCACTATTTCTACTTTTTTCCTGGGAAAAAATCAGAAGTCAGGCAGAAATCAGCTGTTGTAAGAAGCAGTTGTATTGTTACAGGTGGTTACTGAACCTCTGTTCAGATTCACACTTCGGTGGCACCTGTGGACTGTAGGCCTTTGTGGTGACTCAGGTTCACTGGCTGTGTGACTATGGCCCAGTTTCTCAGTCTCTCTGAGCCTCAGTTTTTTCATCTATAAATAAGAAGGGGTGCTGTGGCTCATGCCTGTAATCCCAGCACTTTGGGAGGTCAAGGCAGGAGGATTGCTTGAGGCCAGTAGTTGGAGACCAGCCTGAGCAACATCTCAAGACCTCTTTCCTAAAATAATTTAAAAATTAGCTGGGCATGGTGGCATGCATCTGTAGTCCCAGCTACTCAGGAGGCTGAGGCAGGAGGATCGCTTGAGCCCAGGAGTTGGAGGCTGCAGTGAGCTATGATGACGCCACTGCACTCCAGCCTGGGCAACAGAATGAGACCCTGTCTCAAAAAAAAAAAAAAGTAGAAAATAAAAATGATAACAGTTCTCAGTGTAGGAGCTTGGTGCTTTGTTTAGCATATAGTAGGTGATCAGTAAGTGGGAGGGTGGATTAAGTGGGCTGTGAAGCCTTTCCTGATCCGGTGTGTGAATCTTAACCAACTGCAAGTAGGCCTTTCTGTTTGCCATTAAATATGTGGGCCTCAGAGCCAAGCTACGTCAGGATGCCAGATTTTTCCTGAACTCCCCAGCAGGGTCAGTGCTGTGGCCCCTCCTCCCCTGCATGGTCTGGGAAGCCTCTGCCCACCAGGATGGTCATCTGTGTGCCAGGGAAACTGGGAACCACGGAGCCATCTGGGCTGCTGGGGCCCACAGCCTGGCTGTGAGTGCCTGAAATTCTTGGCTTTAATTTGCTAGTAAAATTCTAGTGTCAGTGCTGAGTTTGAAAAGATCTGTCGGCCTCCCCAGAAAAAGTTCTGTCGATCCCTTGCTGTGAGCCCGGTTCTGGGCTGGGCTCTGGAGACAGACATGCCTCTACTTTCCTGGAGCCGATGTTGTGAGGACAACAGGAAACGGGTCAACTGATAACTGGGATAGTTTTGCAAAGATGTGACCCAGTGAAGCAGTTAAAACAAGGGGAAGTGATAAGAGTCCCCAAAGTCGGGATAATCCTCAAAGACCTCAGCCGTGCACATTCTGCTCATGGGGACATCAGGTGCAAAGACAGGGAGTGGGGAGAGGGCTGGCAGATCTATGCAGGTGACTGGTGCCCCGTGGCCTTGGGGTGTGAAAGTGGGGGTGATGGGATTCTGATGTGGCTGGGTGCAGTTTACAAATACAACCTTCTATAGTTTTCCCAACACCTCCAAGCTCCCAGGATGGCACACCTGACACTCAGGTGGCATGACTGAGCCGTGGCCACATATGCCCACTGTAGAAGGCCACAGTTGGATCAGACCCCAGCCCATAGGGTTCCCTGCTTGGCCTCTCGGTCCCACCTCCCCCCATGCCTGGTGCACACCAAACACTGTCTTCCTGCCTGTTTCAGGCAGCGGAGGAGGAAGAAGAGATGGACCCCCCGGACTCGGCCTCGAGGGTCTTCTGCAGCCGCATCCTGAGCATGGTGAACACGGACGATGTCAACGCCATCATCCTGGCGCAGAAGAACATGTGAGTGGTGGCCGTGGGCCCCGGGTGTGGGAAGGAATCCACTTGCTGGCCAACATTCTTGTCCTGCCCGCCCCTAGCCCGGGCCCACACTGGTGATAAAATGAAGGAAATGAGCAAATCTGCCGCTGGCTCCAGAGTAAATTCCTTCCTGGCCTGGAGGCGAGGCCTTGGCACAGGAAGCAGGGCTTTGGGAAGGTTTTGCAGCTGCGGATGGCTTGGCGGGGGCCGCGGGGGCTCCTGTCCCAAGGCCTGGGGTGGGGAGAGTTGAGGGACCAGAGGGGGCCGCAGCGGGTTTTAAGGAGCTGGTGGGCTGACTTCCTGTTGGGGGCTGGCTTCCTAGAGCCCGGGCTGTGTCTACATAGTGCCCGGGGTCTCTTGCAGGGTCTGTGAACATCCTTTGCCCTTGCTGGGGCTTGGTACTGTGGCCACTGAAGCCTCACCCTAAAAATTCCAGCCTGCCCTGTGGGGAAGAAAGGCTGATACAATTTTGGAGGGGAAGCACAGCCTCCTGGCACTTCATTTTTTGTATCTTTAAGCCGAGGGCTCTTCCCACCCTCTGTTGATGACACGACATAGACCTGATTTCCTCACCTTTTCTCACAGACCCGGAGTGTTTCTGGGTCTGAGCAATACCCATCTCTCTTCTAGTTCTTTAGGTCAGATTCCGATCTGTCCCTGGGGAACTCCCACACTGAGGGGAGACAAAACCAGACACCCTCCTGGCCTTGTGGTGTCACGGCTGGGCCAGAGGAACAACCTGGGGCCAGTGGAGTTAAAAAGGGAGCAAAGAGTCTGCTTGAGGGAGGGGGTACAGAAGGCTACATGAAAAGAACACACTTGGATAGGGTTTTGAAGGATGAATAGGAGTTTGCTAGGTGGCCCAAACAGCAGGTAGCTCTGGCGGACAAGGGAATGGCCCATGCCGAGGCTGTAAAGCAGGCAAGGGCTTAGCATGATCAGTTGGCAGGGTGAGGTTGGGCAGGGCCCTGGACGCTGGGTGGAGGAGCTTGCGCCCTCTCTCTGCCACCAGGCTGGACCGCTTTGAGAAGACCAATGAGATGCTGCTGAACTTCAACAACCTGTCCAGTGCCCGTCTGCAGCAGATGAGTGAGCGCTTTTTACACCACACGAGGACCCTGGTGGAGATGAAGCGGGACCTGGACAGCATCTTCCGCCGAATCAGGTGGGTATATAGCCCCTCCCCGGCCCCCACCCCATGGCCCCAGCTGACCTCTGCTGCCACCTGCCCATCTGAGCCTGGGTTTCCTCCATGTAACAGGGCAAAGGGGAGATACTGCTTGTTTGTTTTATGAGGATTCATTGAGCACTTAAGTGTCCAAGAAGATCCCAACCCTGGGATAAAAATACTGAAGTTTTTTAATTTAAATGTTATTTATTTATTTTTCAAAAATGTAATATAGCCTTGGACATATCACAGAAAAGGCAGGAAAGAGCAGACAGTGAACAGTGACTCCCCCACCCAGGTCTCCTCTCAAGAGGCCATTGAGATTTGCCAGTTTTTGTGGCCCTTCCCATGCTGGTTTCTGTGCAGACGAGGAAAGACGATGTCCAAGTGCCACCCAGAGCTGTTCGTATGATCACTGCCGCCGGTAACAGCTGCAGCCAGTGCACCTGGGCCCAGACCCACTTGGCACCACATCAGTATTTCCACCAGACTGTGCGCCACTTCCTCTGTTGTGGGGGACAGCTGTACCCTCTGGCAGACTTGGGAAGCAGGTGCCAAAGATTGAGGAAAACATGTTTTATTGAGCAAGCTCAGTGCAGAAATCACGAGACGGGCTGGTTAGATCCTTTATAAATCCATTATAAAAGCGCATCTTTTCTGGGGCATCTCACCAGGCCAGCTGCCCAGGCATGGTATTCGGAAGGGGGGAAGCAGGAACCCCAAGGATTGGTATCCAATGGTGTGTGTCCCCGTCACCCAGAAAGGAGATAAGTGTACCTCTGCAGTGGTGGGCAGGGAACTAGCCAGGGGGGTGCTTTTGCAGGGGACTGGCTGGCTGCAGTCAAGGGTAAGAGATTGTGCTCCAAAGACCCCTTTGCCATTCTTTGTCAACACAGCTGCATTACTTAAGGAAAAGACAGAAATCAGACAGTTTTTTTTTTGTTTTTTTTTTTTTTTAGAGACAGGGTCTCATTCTTCCCCAGGCTGGAGTGCAGTGGCGTCATCATAGCTCACTGCAGCTTTGAACTCCTGGGCTCAAGCGAGTGATCCTCCTGCCTCAGCTTCTCAAGTAGCAGGGGCTACAGGAGTGCGCCACCAAGCCCAGCTAATTTTTAAATTTTTTTGTGGAGACGGGGTCTTGTTATGTTGCCCAGGCTGGTCTTGAACTCCTGGCCTCAAGTGATCCTCCAGCCTCAGCCTCCCAAGTAGCTGGGATTACAGGGGTGAGCCACTGCGCCCAGACAAAAATCAGCCAGTTTTAAAAAAAGAAGTAGCCAGGTGTGGTGGCACATCTGTAATCCCAGCAACTTGGGAGGCTGAGGCTGGAGATGGCTTGAGGCCAGGAGTTTGAGACCAGCCTAGGCAACATAGCAAGACCCTGTCTCTTAAAAATAAAAAATTTTTAAAAAAGGAAGCAAACGCTGTCTGTGAGCTTCAGTTTAATGAGTGCCAGATTTTGGTGTTTGGGGAGTGGGTGCCATGACCCCTTAGCTAGCAGTCCTGCCTCCTCCCATGTGCTCACTGGGCCTCAGCCCACATATGGAGGGACGAGGCTGGGACAAGTTGCCCAGAGGAGCAACTGCTGAGGAAGGGGTATGGAAGCTTCCTCAAAGGTTGTGTGGGGCTGGGCACAGTGGTTCATGCCTATGGTCCAGGAGTTTGAGACCAGCCTGACCAACATAGTGAGACCCTGGCTCTACATAAAAAATAAAAACTAGTCGGGCCTGGTGGTGCACACCTGTAGTCCCAGCTACTCGGGAGGATCACTTGAGCCTAGGAGCTGGAGGTTGCAGTGAGCAGTGATTGCACCGCTGCACTTTAGCCTGGGTGACAGAGCAAGACCCTGTCTCTAAAATAAGAAGGTTGTCCGGGTAGAGCTGAGATGTAAGAAGGGCTTTGCAGGGAGAAGGCACAGCCAGTGCCCAGGCTCCATGACAGCTGGGTGGTTGGTGCCCACCCCGAGGTGGGAGGTCTGCCAGGGGGGTTGTCAGGGCCCTGACTGCTGGGCTGGCATCTGGGCCTCCCCTAGAGAGGGGCGATGCAATACGATGCACAGTGAGGGGAGGTTCCCGCCCCCACCCCACCTTGCCCAGAGCCTGCAGCAAGGGTTCCTGGCCGGCACCAGGCCCAGCCTGTCTGCTTGGTGGGTTCAGCCCCGTGTGCCTTCCCATCCCCACAGGACGCTGAAAGGGAAACTGGCGAGGCAGCACCCGGAGGCCTTCAGCCGTAAGTGTCACCCGGGGCTCCTGCACCCTACGTCTGGCCTCTGCGCCTGAGGATGTCAGCACCCTCAGCTCAGGGCTGGCTCCTGGAAGGCCACCTCACAGGTTGACATCAAGACCAGGCCCTGGTGGGCAGTGGATCCGGGGAGATCTGGGACGGGGGCAGGGGTTGGTGGGGGGCAGGCCTGGTCCTCTCAGCAGAGACCAGGGTCCCTTGCCTGGGGGAGGTTGTACAGGAGGATGTGGACAAGAACGATGACAAACCTTGTCCCAGGGTGTGCCACGTACCCTATGAGCCAGGCCATTACAGCCACCTGTAAAGTGGGGTCTGTGAGTATCCCTATTTCACAGAGGGGGAAACTGAGGCCCAGAGGGGAAACACCTGTTGTGAGAGGGTGCACAGCCAGAAAGGGCAGGGGTGGGACTTGAGGTCTCATCTGTCTGGCTAGAGAGCTTGAGTGTGCTCTGGATCATCACTACCTGTTGCGGCCACCTCAGAGGGTTCCCCACGCTGAGCCTTGGTTTACCCCATCTGTTGAATGGGCCAACAGCTCTCTATCCAGGGCTTCCAACAGCCACGGTTTACAGTAAGAGCAGGGAGCTGAGGCGAGGGGCAGGTGAGGTGCCCAGCCCAGGTGACACAGTGGTGGGGAGGGACGACAGAGTCAGGCACACAGCCAGAGCCCGTGTTAGCCCAACCCCAGAGCCTATGTCCTTACCGCACCTCCCTAAGCCTCACTTTCCTCCTCTGTGAAATGGGTGGAGTCATAGCCCCATGGGGTTGGGGGAGTTGTTGGGGGTCACATGTACAATAAGCCCCTTATTACCGTGCCTGGCAAGGCAACTGAGCCAACCCCTGGTTCTCCTTCTCCCAGACATCCCAGAGGCATCCCTCCTGGAGGACGAGGATGAAGACCCCATCCCGCCCAGCACCACGACCACCATTGCCACCTCAGAACAGAGCACGGGCTCGTGTGACACCAGCCCCGACACCGTCTCGCCCTCCCTCAGCCCTGGCTTTGAGGACCTGTCCCACATCCGGCCCAGCTCCCCTGCTGTCAACGGCCGCAGCCAGACAGACGACGAGGAAATGCTGGGCGAGTAGCCCTGCTGTCCAGTGCCTCAAGGGGTCTCGGAGCAGTGATGACCTTCCCCAGGTGTCTGAGGTGGCCGCATGATCATCAGCTTTGACACCTCCTTCTGTCATCTAGGGCTCCTGGGGGGACGGGGCTCCCTTCCAAGGAGTGTGGAATTCCTGGGGGCCTTTAATTCTAGCTCCTTTCTCCCTTGGAACATCTCTCTTCTGCAGACCCCTCTGCCGTGCCAGGGCACGCCCATCCCACCTGGGCACAAGGGAACTTTTCTAGAGCCAGGCCTGAGGTCTGCTTTGAATAATAATACAGAGGTTCCCAGAGACCAGAGCCAGATGTCTCCTGCCTCCTGGTCAGGACCTTCTTGAGGTGAACAAGCACTGTCACATCTGAGTTCACCCCCGCCCATCCCTGCACCCACTAATTCTGGTTTCCTAGCCCCATCCCTCAACAGAAGTATTGAATACTTTCTCCCATTGGTATCTCAAGGAGGTTTCAATTAGAAGGCTTGAGATGGAGGCTGACCATCCATCCAGCCCTGAGCCTGATGAGGCCTGTGCTTGTCTGAACAGAGGTGTGGAACCTGAGGGCCCAGCAGGCCTCTCCCAGGGCCTCCACAGAGCAAGCCGAGCCACCTCGGAAAAGAGTTTAACGGAATATTTTTGTACCCGATGTTTACAGATGCTGTTGGGAAGTTATCAATAAAAAGACTCCGTTACTAAAAAGGGAAGAGTACCCCTAGCTGTGGCCTTCCATCCTTGGGCTAAGCAACCCAGAAGGTGGACAAATGCTGGATGTGGGGCTGGGGGCTCTGCTGGAGGGGGTGCAGACAACCAGGCACCATTGAGCTAGAAATGTGGCAGCCCTTGGTGGAGGAAGTCCCCGTGGCGGCAGCCATAACGACCAAGTTCCATCACCACCCAGGTCCCTGCACACGCTGTTCCCACTGCTCACAACACCGTTCCCGCACCTCCTTGAGTAATTCCTCCTCCGGATCTGAGCCCCAGGGTGAACTCGGAGCCACACTGGGTCCCATTCCGCATCAGACGCGCTCCCACAGCGGCCTTCTCTTTGGAGTGCTGAGAAATTACATTGTTACAGGCATCTTCTCAGACGTGAAAGCATCTGCTTTTGTCTGGTACGTAGTAGCGCTGAGAAACAGTCAAGGAGATGAGAAGGTACCTTGCCAAACTCAGGTTTTAATAGCTCATTGCTCCCCTCTTCCCCACGCCCGGCACTTTTTTACGTACGCGTGAGTCTTGCTCCTGCCGGAACAGCCTGGGTCCCACCACCTGTTCCTGGGCGCGTGCGCCAGTCCCGCCTGCTCCAGGACATGCTGCCTTGCGGCCCCCCGGGCCCAGCGGCCAGGCGCTTTCTAACCGACTGTGGGCGATAGGTGCCTCCGCGGCTCTCCGGGGTCTCCTGCCTTCCCTGCCCCGACCCCGCTCCTGACCCGCAGGCCCTCCGCTTAGTGCCTTTGCTTTCGCAGGAAACATTCTCCGTTCTGTTCAAGTACTCCCAGAGCGGCCGCTAAGTGCCAGCAGGTGTCAGTGACGTGGAGACAGCGGCCCCGAACACCTGGAGAGGTGCGGCTGCCTCCCCCGGTGGCCCGGCGGGCGGGGCCCACACCGGGAAGTGGGTGGGCGGTAGCCGCCCACAGGCGCCGCGGCCTCGTTTGCCAGCACCCAATATGGCGGCAGGGCGGGCCCGGGGGCGGGGCCCGGTCGCGCGGCGCGGATTGTGACGCAGCGTGCTCCGTGCGCAGGCGCTCTGGTCGGCGAATCGGCGGTTTCCGGTTCCGCCGCCCTCTTTCTCTTCAACGAGGCGGCCGAGCTGGTCGGTGGCTGCGGCCGTGCGGGTTGGCGCTGGGCCGGGGGCGGGTGGGGGGCTGTCTGGGGCTGCAGGGGCCTGAGCGGCGGAGGGGGTGGCCCTGAGCCTGCCGGTGTGGGTTAGTGTCGGCGGGTGGCGGAGCGGAGCGCGTGAGGCCGAGACTCCGAGCCCAGACCGGGGCCCAGGAGGCTTTGGAAAGGGGCCTACCTTCTCCGCCGACCCGAGCGACCGTACCAGGCTTCTGGGCGGGAGTGGGTCCTCCTGGGCCGGTCCGAGTTAATGGGAGGAGGGATATTAAGCGTGTAGCGTTAAGTTTGTCCCAGACACTGCGCTAATTTCTTTAGAAGTATTAAGTTTCTCCAGCTGGATTTTGGTACCTGCCTCCTTTTCTATGTCTGTCTTCTAGACTTTTTCTTAATTTATTTTTAAGTGAGTGTTATATGTAAACGAGTACACGGCACATGGTCGGTAGATACTGAGTAGTAAGCATTATTGTTTGTGGGTTGGAGCAAATGCACGAAGTGGGGTCTGGAGAATTTGGCATATTGAGGAGGGAGCTAAGAGTGTTGGTTGTCCCAGCTTGGAGTTAGGAGAAAGGCTTCCAGAGCAAAGAGGGGGTGTGTGTGTGTGTTGGCGGGCGGGTGGCTATTGTGCCGGGATTCCCACCCAGGCTGGCAGCAAGGGCAGCCTGTGTAGTAAATCAGGAGCTTACTGGGGCAGGAGAAGATGGGACCGTGCTCAGGGAAGATGTACCTGGCATCATGGTGCCCCAAAGTAGTTAACATTCCAGTAGCAAACGTAAGTGAGTCCTTCCTGTGCTAAGCCTGAGGGGCATAATCACAATCCTTGTTTCCATGAAGAACACTTGTGCAACAGTCCAGGATGGAGGAAATGTAGTCCCTACTTACAGGACGTATTTAGGCTGCAGGCCAGGGTGTGTACGAAGACAGGCATTGGGGACCATGGTTAGGGTCAGTGCTGGCACAAGGTTAGCATTTGGGGTCTGGCCAGCACCTGAGCTTGTGCCACCTAGGCACGCATCACTTACCACTTCATCCCATCCCCCTTTCCCCCCAGCAGACGCAGAGATGCAGATCTTTGTGAAGACCCTGACGGGCAAGACCATCACCCTTGAGGTCGAGCCCAGTGACACCATCGAGAATGTCAAAGCCAAAATCCAAGACAAGGAGGGTGAGTTGGGCTGGGTCTGGAGGTTCTGTCTACCTACTGGGAGCCCCTCTGGGCCCAGGGGAGCCTTTGTCCTTTGGAGGGTGATGCTGGGTTTGGACACACCTTAGTTTTGCCCATACTTCTATGTGACCTTGGGAAGGATCATTCTCTACCTCAGTTTGCCTTTTGAGACATTGGGGGTAGTCTGGAATACCCCTCCAGGGAGGCATTGCCATTGTCGGTAATATGCTTGGCAGAGCCTCAGTAACTGAGCTTCCCTCTCTCTCAGGCATCCCACCTGACCAGCAGCGTCTGATATTTGCGGGCAAACAGCTGGAGGATGGCCGCACTCTTTCGGATTACAACATCCAGAAAGGTACCGGGGTGGAGTCGCTGGACAGGGCCCTGTGAGCTGCAGGTCCCAGGATAGAGCACTGAAGGCCTCGACGGGGTGGGTGGGGCAGTTGTTAAGGTAAGGCTCAGATGGGGCAGGGGAGTCCTGCTTTGTAAGATAGTATTTTTTGTAACTGGAAGGCATCTCATCTTCATCTGTGTTTCCATATGCATTAGTTTCTCGTGTTCACTTATTTTTTTCAATGACTTGTATTTTGTTTTAAAAATGTGATAACGGAAATTATTATTATTGCTATAAAGGAAATGTCATTTGTTGGAGTAACAAGACTTCCATATCTTACCTTACCTGCACCACTTAGACATTGCCTTGTGTGCTGGGAAACCCAGATGGACACCACAGTTGGCATATATTAGGCTTAAGACTCCCCCAGGACTTGGGGTGAATGCGGACATGGAGGTGCTGTATGGCAGGCCTGGCTGGGCCAGTGTGTCTATCTGCATGTAGAATACCCAGGGGATCCTGATATGGTGTCTCCGTCACACTTGAGAAGCACCAGTCTGGAGGGCCCTGCCCTGCCACTGAGGTGCTAGGTTCAGTCCTGTCCCTCTGGCTCTCTCCTACAGAGTCCACCCTGCACCTGGTGCTTCGTCTGCGAGGTGGCATCATTGAGCCTTCCCTCCGCCAGCTTGCCCAGAAATACAACTGCGACAAGATGATCTGCCGCAAGTATGTGTGCCCAGATTGTTGGGGGTGGCAGAGCGTGGCCCAGGCCAGGGGTCAGGGTGTGCCCTCACCAGCCTCGCCTGTCCCCACACAGATGTTACGCTCGCCTACACCCCCGTGCTGTCAACTGCCGGAAGAAGAAGTGCGGCCACACCAACAACCTGCGCCCCAAGAAGAAGGTCAAATAAGGCCCCTCCACGGGCTCCTCCTTCTTTCCCCACAGGGCGGTCTCCTGCCTAAGCCCCATGGCCCTGGGGCCTCAATAAAGTTTCCCTTTCGTTGACTGGAGCAGTAACTGGTGTCCACATGGCTGGTTTGTCCAAGGAGGTAACTGAAGAGTGGCCATCTTCCTTAGGGACTCCACCCAGCATTCCATTCTATGTCACCCACGGGGTCTTCGTCCTTCTGGATTCTGTAGAACAGGCCAGTGGCTCCTGCGCCACACATCTGACAGGGTTTGTCATAACCATATTGAGAGCCAGTTTCGGTCTGAAATCTGCTGAATCCCCTGGGCCTGGATTTTGTCATCTTTAATACGGGAATAAAGACCCCAGTCCTGGGACTGGTGGGACTGAGGATCAGCCATGTCATTGGCTGGGATTTAGTCAGGCACTTTAAGGTGTCCCTCAGGCCTGGGCCCTGGTGTAAAACACTGGTTCTCAGTGTTGACTGAACATAAGCACGTGAGACCAATGACATCTGTCTCAGAGGGGCACGCCTAGGTGTTTTTAAAACTTGGAATGATGCTTCTGCGAGTTGGGTGCGGGTTTTAGCACCCTGGACTGGCCCTACCAAAGCCATCCTCTTGTTGGGTAACAGGGCCTACTTCTGCTTAGTTTTGATTGGGCCTCTAAGTGAGCCACCTCATGGCCAAGGATGCCTGAGAACAGCCTAGTCCCTTGTCTTCCCAGAGTGCGGCCTAAAGGCTGGAGTCTGTCACCCCGTGCCTCAACTGGCCCCGCTATCCTATGCCTGGCCACCCTCTTCCTGCTCCTCCCTGTGGGTCCCTGGAGCAGGAAGCTTCGCAGAGCTCGTTGCAGGCCAGGCATCCCCCAGCAGAAGGCTCCCAGGCCTCGGCACCTGAAATGAGGCCCTCGTGGCCCAGGCTCCCACCTCGGCCCTTGCGCGAGATAAGCAGTGCGGCTCACTTCCGATGGCCATTTCACACGGTACCTGCCAGGGAATTGCTTTTTCATCCCTGTGACTACCTGGAGAGCCAGTGAGTCTTCGTTAAACCAAGTTGGCTGCGTTCCGGCAACTTCGTGCTCTGCGACGCCGGAACCTGCGCTCAAATCCCGCTTCCTGTCCGAGTCAGTGTTGAGACGCGCACACACAGCCAGAGGCCAGGGCTCTGCTGTAGTCGAAGTCGTACATCCGGGACACAGGACGCGGGGCGCGGCGGGGCGGGCCCGGCCCGGCCCCGGGGGAGTCGGGGCTGGCCGGGCGCGGGCTGCGGCCCCTGGGCCTCCCGGCCTGCAGGGGGCGCCGGGCGCAGCGGAGGGGGCTGCTCCGGGGCGCGGCCCAGGCTGCGCAGTCATGATCGCCACCGAGACCGCGGCGGAGTCGGCGGTCCTCGCGGTGCCCGGTGCCGAGGCGGCCCCCGAAGCCCCGGGGCGCGAGGAGCCGGCGTGGCCCTGGGTGAGCCCGGGCCCGAGCGGGGGCGGGCGCGGGGCGGGCCGCGCAGGCCCGGGGGCGCCGGCTTCATGCCCCAGCCGTGCCCCCCGCCCCGCAGAAAGATGCCCCGATCCGGACGCTGGTGCGGCGCATCCACCAGCTGCAGGCTGAGCGCGCGCAGGCCTTCCGCCGGCTGGAGGAGTGAGTGCGGGCGCGGGGGCGCGAAGGGGGCGCAGGGCGCAGCCCCCGGCCCGCTCCGAGGGTGGGCGTGCCCGTGGCGGGCGTGTCCGGAGGCGGGGCCAGGTCCCCGCGCGGCCGCCGTGTCGGAAGTGGGGCAGGGACTGCGGGGGCACCAGTCCTCGCTTTCACAAGGAAGGACCCAGAGCGAGTCCCCAGTACCCGACGGCCCACTCCGCGTGGCTTCTCTCCCCTTCCTACGCGCAGGGGTAGGTCTGTCTCGGTCCCTCTGCACGAGTCAAGAGGCGTCTTCCCTGCCGGTCCTCCACTCTCTGGGGTCGGGGACATCCCCTGGGGGCCTTTCAGGTGGTTGGTACGGGAGCAGGGCCTGAGAGCGGGCGGGCGCGGCCTCAGAACCCTCACCTACCGCAGAGGCCACCGCCAGTACCTGCGCAGCGGCCCCTGCTACGACTTCCCGCGCTACCGGAGCACAGTGCACGAGGTGACCCAGGCCTTCGCCGCCGCCTCGCGGGAGGTGCTGGCGGTGGAAGCGGAGCTGGCCGGGCCTCGCGCGCAGCCGCTGCTCGCCGGCCACGTGCGCAGCCTGCAACAGCTGGAGCAGACACGCCTGGCCACGGTGAGGCCACGACCCCTCCCACGCCGTGTCTGTCACGCCGTGGCCGGCTCCACCCACTGCGCGTCCCTCGGTGGGGGACCAGATCCCGATCTCCCACACCAGCCCCCCGGCGCCGCCCCAGACCCCTTCCTGCCCCACCTCAGTCCTCCACTAAGCCTTCCCTTGGGGATTCTCCCGCCTTGCTCTCTCCTGTCGGTCCCCAGTTTTATCCCATGTTTTGTTTAGTCCTAGGATACGCCCACTTTGTCCCAGCCCCGCCTAAACGCCGTTCTAGGAAGCCTGGACCCCGCCCCACAACGCTCCACCCCCTCTGGCTGTTCTCAGTCTGTGGTCCCACCCTCAACCTCCCGCAGATAAAGGGAGCGGGGGAGTCCCAGGCCACACCCCTCCCCAGTGTCCCTTCATCACAACGTAGGTTCCCGACCCGTTCCACACCTGAGTTCCAATGCCCCGCCTGCTCTGCCCCTGCAGCCAATCCTGGCCGGGGGGAGGGTTCAGGTCCACGTGAGGCCACACCCGCGCTGCATTCTTCCGGAATTCCCAGGCAAGCCCCACTGAGTGACCTCAATCTCAGCCTAAATGTTTGGCCTACTTCCACCCTGGGGTCATGACATTCTGTCCTATCCCTGGAACTATGAAGCCCCGCCTGCTCCACCCCTGCCGTCAATCCCGGGTTGACACGTCACTGCTGTTTCCAGGACACGCCCACGTCGCGCTCCGCACTGACTCTGGCCCGCCCACTCGGCACCCCCCCTCCGCGGGAGCCCCTCTAAGCTGAATTCCAAACTCCTCCCGCACGAAGCTCCGCCTCTCGTGGCTCTACTCCTGCAGTGCCTTCTGGGTGCCTCTGTCTTCTTCCCTGGACACTGGGAGGGCGTGGGGTGGCTCCTGCCGGTGGCGACAACGTCCCGCTTGCCCATTCCCCCACCAGGTCGCCCTGCTGCAGCTGATGGGGACGCCTGAGTTGACAGGGCAGGAGGACACTGCACAGATACACCAGCTGAAGATGAAGTGAGCACTGCCGCCCAGCTGCCTGGACATGCTCGATTTGCACGTGCACCCTCAGGCACTTGCCCCAGCTTGCTTTGCCCCGGGGCTGGCACGGTCAGACCCGGTCAGCAGAGCGGACCCTCTGGGCCTGCACAGAATCCTTAGGGCGTCCTCATCTGGTGACCCCTGAATATACACATTCCCCAGAGGGGAGAGCCCTGCAATTTCACGCCAGAAACTCGCTGCCGGCATACAGCTGTGCATCTCTACACGTGCTAATCCTGCACACACGGCTGTACATGAGCTAGGACGTGGTCGCCCATACCGCACCGGGCACGCGCCTGCACATCCCTGTCCTCAACCCCCAAGCACACACACTTACGCACACATACACGACATGTGTCACGTTCAGACTTCATAACCTCCTGATGGCATGCACCCACCAAGACGGCCTTTTCTTCCAGTCCGCTCTGACCTAGGAGGTCACCGCTTCTCCTAAGCACCCAAATGGTCCTTCCCGCTGCTAGTGCTGCCTGGAGGTTGGGCGGCGGGCAGGAGGGCCTGGGGCTCGCAGCCCCCTCAGAGCTGCACCGCAGCGGCTAATTCGCCCCATCTGGGTTTTATTTATAGTTCCCATCCGCTCTTGTAGGGTAATTAAAACCATGGAGGCGATCAGCGAGGTTCTCCGGGATCTCAGGTTTGATGCGGAATCTGCTGAGTGATGGTGGCTCCCCAAGGATGCGGCGGATGGCGCCCAGCCCAGCCCTGACCGCCAGCTGGCCGGGGTCGCGCCCCGCTGGGCTGCCGACCTTCCTCCAGTTGGAGACACCTCCCACAATAAAGAATCCTTCCTCTGCAGCTGCTCCACCATCTATCTCTGTGTCCTGGGGTGCTGGGGGACCAGTGTGCCTGGGGAGAAGACCCCCAAAGGGCCAGGGATGGCGGGTGGAAGACTCCCACCCTCCCCAAAACTCTGACGTTTTGAATCGTACCCTCCAAGGAGTTCAGAACCAGACATCGAAGATTCTGGAAAGTCTGAAACCCTGGAGGCAGAGGCTCCAATCCCAAAGGGTCATTAGGATGCTTCAGGCCTCCCCCAAACCTCAGAGGTCCCACCCCAGGCAGCCCCAAACTCACCTTCACAATCAGAGCACCTAAATAGCTAATTTATTTTAAAAGACTCTTGGAAGGGCCCTGGATGGAGGGACTAATGACTCCTTTTCACCCCCAGCCCCAGCAAGGGTTCTGGGCTAGTCGACCAATCCTCACGAACACCCTCCCCCACTAGGGTGCACCCATGGGTGGCCTCACACGGGGCTCAGAGCTTTTTTGGCCGTCAAAGCTCAAGAGTGCCTGCCCCAGCTCCTGCTGAGGGTGCTCAAGTGCCCTGAAGTGAGGGTACAGAGGTGGCCCCAGTTTGGGTTCCTCCCCTGGGTCTCCACGTGGCAGGGAAGGTGGCCCAAGCCCCTAGAGCTTATCTGGCAGGACCTGTAGGCAGAGGGGAAGCCAAGCTAAGCAGGGAGCCTGGGAGGAGTCAGCACCACAGAGCCGTTGAAGAAGCCCCAATTCAGGTCCTGTCCCCGCCACTTGTAGCTGTGTGACCTTGGACAGGAGACTGCCCCTCTCTGGGCCTTGGCTTCCCCATCTGAAAAGTCAGAATACCTGACCATCCCATGGGGTGTCCTGCAGGTAAAAGCACTTGGCACAGGGCAGCATGCAGTAGGCGCTCATACATGCTAACTAGGGTGAGTATGTTCATTCATTCCTGAGATTCTACTTCAGACATTTTCGGGGGGTTGGATGCTCTTAGGGTGGATAAAGGCTACAATGCCAGGCACACAGTAAGTGCTAAGTAAATGTTGATGGCTAAGACAGCAAGGGGGACGGATTGCATCTCAGCAAGGCCTCAGCCAGTGGAAGGGGCCCTCATCTTGCTCCCCGCCCACCACCCGGGCCCACCTTACCTCTCGCCGTGCCCCGTCTGCCCGAGGGCAGGATCCCCTCGTCCTGTGCTTGGAAGGAAGGCGGCGGTGTCGTGGGGGCTGCAGACCTGTCTCCCCAGCCTGCTTTCTTCCCCTTCCCCTGCGTGTCCCCGCCGCCCCCGGTCCCCACCCCAACTCCCTCCAGCCACCCACCCCCACGTCCGCGGGTCCCTCCTTCCTACCTGGTTGCGGGTCTTGTGCGACTTCTGCATCCAGGCTCGCCACTGGTCGTAGAGGCGGAAGCTGAGGTTCGAGCAGTACGCGTGCTTCTTGAGCCAGCCCAGGAACTGCTTGAGCTCGCGCCGCACCGGCCCCGAGCTCGGCTCGCCGCCCCGCGGCTCGCACGCCCCGCCGCCCGGGCCCGGGCGCTCTGGTGGCGGGCGGGGCGGCAGTGTCAGGGCGCTCCCGGCAGGGGGCGCGCGCGGGCAGGAGCGGGAGGGCCCCGCGCGGCGGGACCGCGTTCCCCTCGGGCACCTCCCGCCCCGGTTCGCAGGGACCCGGTCCTCCCCGCGGCCCTGCACAGCAGCCCAGCTGCGCCCCTGGGGAGGCGGGGGGCGGGGGAAGGAAGGGGCTCCTCCCCCACATCTCCAGGAACCCGAGTCCCGTGGCCTGAGCCAGGTGCGGGGGGGGGGGGGGGGGGGGAGAAGGCGTGAGGCCATCCGGAGGGATGAGACACAGAGACAGTGACAGGCAGAGCTGGGGGCTGCAAAGGAGAGAAAGCGAAAAAGAGACACTGACGAGAGTGACAGAGGCGGAGACAGAGATGGACACAGAGAGGGACAGGGAGATGCAGGGAGGGTGAAGGCAAAGATCAGAGGGACCACGGATGGAGAACGGGCCTGAGCAGGGTGGGACAGAGACCTTGGGGACACAGAGACAAAGAGACCGAGAAAGATGAGAGACAAAGGGGAAGAGTGACAGAGAGATGGAGGGACACAGAGTGCAAGAAGATCCCAAGGGACAGTCCCCAGGCTGGGCCCGGGAGCAGGAGCAGGGGGCCAGGTGGGAGGCCTGCCTGTTGGTCCAGCTGCCGGCTGCAGCCAGCCCCGAGCAGGCCGGCGGATAAGGACATCGGCCCCACGTCATAAATAAAGCCGGGGACCCGCTGACAGGCCCTGGCACGGCCCCGGCCCCCGCCGCCCCTGCTGGCCTCCCCCGGCCTCCCCAGCCTCCCCGGCGGACACGACGGCCTGCTGGCTCCCGTGCAAGAATCGCAGGTGCTGGGCACGAGCAGGGGCCAAGGCTCAGGCCCCGCCCGGCTGTGCTCACTCCCGCCCACCCCTGAACCTGGAGGGGCCCAGGATAGGGGCTGGAGAGCTGGCTGGAGCCTGGCTCTACCCCTCCCTGGCTCTGGGACCCTCTCTGGGCCTCAGTTTCCCCATCATCCCATGAGCGTGAGCTTGGACTTCCAGTGAACCGAGTTCAGATCCCTGTGTGACCTCCTGGGGTCCCAGTGTCCTCACCTGAGAAAAAGGGCCTCCCTTGCAGTGAAACCATGGGGTGGGGGTGGTGGGGAATGGTACTGTCTGCAAACGCTTAAGTGGCACCCACCACGTGGGCACTTGTCACGAATTATGCCATCCAACCCTCACAACAGCCTGAGGCAGGTGTGATTCTTGTCCTGACTTTCCAGATGGGGAAACCGAGGCCAGAAAATCCAAGTAAAGATTTCATTTCATTTCACAGAGGAAAGGATGGAAGTCCACAGGCTCAGAGAAACCCCAGACAGCAAGAGGAATCAGACCCAGCCTCCCAATCATTCCCATGCCCCACCTTGATCAGAAGGGGAAACTGAGTCTCATCAGAGGGAGAGGTGGCAGCCCACCAGCCTAGGAAGCAGGGGTCGGTCTCAAACTCGCTTGCTCTCAGAGGCTGAGGAGGGAGTTTAAGTGGGCGAAGCAGGCCAGGTGGGGGTGGGCAAATGGACAGCGAGGGCCCCAGAGGGGGTGGCTGCTGCTAGTGAGGGCCGTGGGCTGTATCTTGTTACATTTTCTAGAGAATTTTTCTAGGGGATCTAGGATATTTGTGTAAAAACCTCCTGTTTTTAAATCTCTGCAAGTAGGTCAAACTTTTTCTTTTCAAATGACAGACCAAAGAAAGTAGAGCCAGGGGCCACATTTGGCCCTGGGGGCCACCAGTTTGAAACCTCTGCTGTCTCGGAGAAAACAAGCAAACAGAGGCTCAGGCTGCTTTGGGGCTGGCCCCTGGACTACCCAGCCCTGTTGGGGTGCTCACCACTGCGGGGGGTGGAGGCGGCCGTGGGGTGGCTCCACTCGCTCCAGATCCCAGCTTTCTTGGAGCCATAGATGCCGAAGGGGTTGCAGCGCACTTGCACGAAGTAGACGGTGCCTGGTTTCAGGCCGGCCAGGCGGCAGGAGGTCTGGTTGCTCACATCATCCACCACCTGGGCAGAGAGGGCAGGGTCAGAGGGCGGGGCCGGGGGCGGGGGCGGGGCCGGGGAAGGGACGGGCACCTTCCAGTCCACACTGTCCTCCACGCGGTAGCGGATCTGGTACTTGGCTTGGAAGAGGAAGTCCTTGAGGGCGGGTGGTGAGACCCAGCGCACGCTCAGCTGGTCCTCCAGGCCCCCGACGCGGCTCACGTGCACATCAGGTGGCGGGTCCGTGGTCACTGCGGGGCGGAGCGGAGTCTGGTCACTGGGTGGGGGAGGGGGGCTCTCCTGGGACTGTCTGGGTTCAACTCTCCCAGCAGCGTGATGCAGGGCGCGTGGCTTAGGTGGCACGTGCCTCCGTTTCCCTCCTCCTTCCATCCGCCCCTACACCCAGGACTGTTGGATTAGGTGAAATAATACTCAGGAAACACTCAGCACTAAGCACTCAATTAATGTGAGCTGTTATCACCGTCATTATCTGTGACAGGAGAAACATAATCCTATCTTCAAGGGGATGTGTAAGAGCAGACACTGCCTGGCTGACATTATTACTATCATGCCCAAGAGGCCAGGGGGCTGTCAGGCTGCCAGCCCCCTGGGGAGCCCCCCTTCCCATCATCCCCCCCCTTCCAGCTCTTCCCACTTTACCAGAATCCTCAATGTGACACTTTGCTGGGTGCAAGGGGACAACTGAGGCTTAGAACTTGCTCATGGCAGCTTCAGGATGTGAGGAAGAGGAAAGCAGGGTGGGGGTTGCAGGGGTACAATGTGGGGGGGCTGGGGATGTGTCTGGGGGCTCTGTGAGCAGCAAGGTGGGCCAGCCTTTCCCCCTGAGGCCTTGGTGAGGGGCCGAAAGGGTTAAGGCACAGGCCTGCTTGGGGCTGAGAAACACCCTAATTAGATTAGGCCCAATTCTGCTCGCAGATCATCCATTTCCTGCCTCCCGCCCTCGCCCCCCAGCTCCAGGCCTCGGCTTCCTGGGGCGCCTCCCAGCTTTCTGGGGCGCCTCCCGACCTGGGCGCCCCCTCCCTGTTCCCCAGGGCCCCCTCCTGCACACCTGGGCTGCTGAGGGGGAAGCGGCCAGGCCAGGTGTTCTCCGCAGACTGGGAGTATCCTGGCTGTTTTAGGGGGCCACGGACTGATCAGTGGATGCCCAGCTAACCTACGTCCCCAGCCTACCAGCAGGGACAGACCTGGAGTTGCAGCCATGGCTGTGGGGGAGGGCAGACGGGACCCCCAGGAAAAGAGACAAGATGCAGGGGGCCCCTTGGGATGCCCAGTGGGCCAGGCTGGCCCTAGGGGAGGGGCCTGGTGACAGCGGAGGCTCACCCACATCCAGGATATCCAGTGTGAGAACATCGGAGCGTGCCGAGCCCAGGCGGTTGGTGGCCTCCACCCAGATCTCATAGGGTGTAAAGAGAGCCAGATCCTTAGGAATGTGACAGGAGTGAGGCCCCACTGTGTGGTACTCCTCACATGTGTTGTCCTGCCCATACCACCTGTGGGGACCAGAGGGGGACCAGGACACATGAGGGTCCCTTCTGGCCTCTAGACCTCACCATGGAAACCCCGGGGTGCAGACAGGACATGGGAGCTCAGAGAGGGCCAGCATTGGTCAAGGTCACATGGCCAGCCTGAGACACACATCACCCTGGGGCCGCCACCAACCTCAGCTTGTACTTGAGGGAGTAGTTGGTGTGGAGGAAGGTCTCCCCGTGGGCCCCGGGCGTCCAGCGGCAGGTCAGGTCCTTCATGTTCTTGGACCAGCAGCTGATGTTGAAGGGTTTCTCAGGGGGCACTGGGAGAGGGGAAGGGGGCAGGGGCTGAGGGGCTGGACCAGCTGTATACAGGGGGAAGGGCTGCTGCATCTCCCTCTGCAGAGGGGCCCCCACCTTGGAGTGGAAGGAGGGTGGTCAGGGCAGTCTCGAGCCTCAGAGATGTGAGCAGATGTTGGCACAGCCACCTGCATGGGCTCTCTCGAGGATGGTGATTAGGGTCTCCAAGCTCTCGTTCTCACCCCAGAGACCCGTACCACTGTGCCAGTGTGCCCACCGCTCAGCCCCAGGCCAGAGGACTCAAGGTTCATGCCCCTCTGCTTAGGGAGATGCTGCTCCCAAGAGCCACTCCTGGGGGTCCACTTACGGCCAACATAGAGGCAGGAGCCAGCCAGGATGCTGCCGTCTCGGGCGTGGCACACTAGGTTGTCCCCCGACTGCTGCCTGGACCCGTTGAGGTTGGCCAGGACGAGGGCCAGGGTGGAGGTGTTGAGCACACGGGAGAGCTCGGGGGCCAGACGGCGCCCGTTGAGGGTCCAGTAGAGACCCTCGGCGGTGGCCCCTGTCGGGTCCCCGTGCACTGAGCACGTGGCCTGCAGGGAGGAGCCGATGAGAAGTGTGGGATCCTGGGGGCTGATCACGGCCGTGTCTGGGGTCAAAGAGGAACACCTGTCAGGCCTGGGGTGGGGCCACCCTGAGCCCCCACCATGCCAAGACATCCAGGGCTCATGGCAGTCCTGAGAAGGAGCAGTTTATTATCACCCCCCATTTTACAGATAGGGAAACTGAGGATCAGTTAGGTCAGATGCCCAGTCCAAGGTTGGTGGCAAAGCCAAGATCAACCCCAGGTCTGTCTGACTCCACAACTCAGATCCTTCCAAGCCACTTCGTGACTGACTCGCTCAAGGCTCTTGGAGTGCACACAAAACTCAGGCATAAAAATCCACTCAGATCCAGGTGACTATGGCTCTGCACAGAGTTCTGACACTCTGCTTCTTTTCTTTATTTTTCATTTTGTTTTCATTTTCTCTTTTTTGGCAATTAGAAACAAAAGATTGTGAGTTCTTTCTGTGATATTCCCAGAGCCTCATATGTAGTAGGTGTTTCTGGGTTTTTTGGGTTTTTTTTTTTTTTTTAAAGAGCCCTGACACCTACTAGGTGAATTAATTGTTAAGGACACCATTTATTAAGAACTTGTGGTGTTCTAAATACTGGGCTAAGACTTTGCCTACATTTTCTCATCGAATCCTGTTCATTTTATGCATGAAAAAAGTGAGGCTTTGAAAGATCAAGTTCCCTTGCCCTAGGTCATTGAACGAGGGAAGGGCAAACTATTTAAGCCCAGAATTGCTGGTCTCCAAGGTTGTACTCTGCACTGCCACTGGAATGGAAAGCAGCTGTAGCCCCCAGCTCCCATCCAAAGGGACTTCACATCATTACTCTTTCCCTGGACTCACTTTTCCTAATCTGCAAAGTGGGAGTGGGGAAGCTCTTTGTCTCCTGGGCTACTGTAAAGGTCAGATGGGAAGGGACTTTCTAAACTAGGTTATGTGTGACTTGGGTGCTGGGCACAGGGGCCTCCTCTCTTGCAGCCATCTGGGCAGCCCAGGTCTCCCCCTTTTGGAGACTAGAATCTAAGAGGAAACTATTTTGCCTGTGGGGAAACCAAGGCCCAGAAAAGGGGGAGAGGATGCACAATCCAAGCCTCTGACGCCTCTCTGAATCTTGTTTTCTCCATCTGGGAAGTGGGCATCCTGGCATCAACCACATGGGATTGTTTGAGGGTGAGGGGAGTGGAAATATTGTCTAAGGGCAATCCCGTGGGACCTTTAAGCCTGGCTGACCTGGGGTTTGAAAGCCCCCAGCTCACTGTGGAAGCCTGACCCAGTGGCTTCACTTCTGTGAGCCTCTGCGAACAGGCCTCTCCTTCCAACCAGAGCGGTTGCGAGGACTCATCCACTCATGTGCCCATTCATTCCTCTGTTCATTCACGGAGCACCTACAGTGTCCCAGGATCTGCGGGCACCATGCTGATGACCAAGCCCCAAAAAATTCCTGCCCTTGTGGGCCTTAAATCCAAGGAAGCAGCAGGAAAAAAAGAACAAATAAATATCTAAGAGAATAAATAAGGATAAAATAAAGCAGGGGCCACGGGGACACAGGGCAGTGGCAACAACTCGGATAGCCCGGGAGGCTGTCTGGGGAGGTGACATTTGTGCTGAGACCTTAGTAAAGTCAGAGAAGTAGCTGTGAAAGTATCTAGGAGAGAGTATCCAAGCAATGGCAGCAGCAAGTGCAAAGGTCCTGGGGCAGGAGGGGTAGCAAATGAGCTCTGGGAGGTCAGCAGGGCCCCCCAACCTGCAGGGAGGGGATATTCCAGAGCTTTGAGCAGGGGAGGAGGGTGGTTAGATTTGCATTTAAAAGGACTTCCAAGTGGCTGTGAGAAGCATCAGCAAGAGGGCTGGGGCAGCCTAGCTTCTGCAGAGATGGCAGCCAAGGACAGGGCAATCCTGGTCCCTCGGGAGGCCCCCTGAATGCCAGTGGCTGCCCTGCACTGGCCCTCACTGCCCCAGATGGGAGAAGTGGGGTGGACACGGTTCTTGGGCCCAGCCATGACGATTTTCCGGGGCTAACTTGGCTCTAGGGCCACGTCTTGCTGGAGCCTGGGATCACAGTCGCACTTGGGGCTTGGCCCAGGGCTCGCCGGAGGTCTCTCCGCGTCCGTGCGAAGGAGCCGGCTAAGCGGGCCAGACCCAAGGAGGCGGGGGCGGCCGGCGGGGGGCGGGGGACCAGGGGGCCGCCCTGGAGGTCCCAGGCAGCCAGCCGCCCGCTAATTCGGAATTCCTTCGGCATGAACTCGGGCGTGCCAGCGTCTCTGCCCCGGCCCACCCACCGCTTCCTGCCTGGGCCCCCCCAGCAGAGTGGGAAGCACGGCCAGGCCTGCCTGAACCCCAGGCCCACCCTTAGCCCTCCTTGGGGTGGGTCACGCCCCTCCTGCTCCCCCAGCCGCCACCATGGCCTGGCCAAGAAGGGGCTCTCTGGGGGGTCCTGGCTGGAGGGCACTGCCCCTCTGCCACACCCGCCTGCGCTGGGCTGGCTGGCCCACTTGCCAGCAGCTGCAGCTGCCCTCTTGGGGCTGGGCGGGGGGAGGGGGGGCGCGGAGAGGACAAGGCCACGCCGGCCAGCCTGGACAGGCCAGTCCCCTACCCCTGAGCCCCAGCAGTAAAGGTCAGAGGGAAGCTTTCTCCTCCTGGGATGTGGGTGCCACCCCAGCTGCAGCACCTGGGCAGTGGGCTTTCCCTCTCTGAATCTCAGTTTTCTACTCCATAAAATGGGACAAGGAATATGTTCTACCTGCTGGGGAGATTAATGAGGCCCACCACCCTGTAGCACCTAGGAGCTATTGGGATTACAGCCCCTCTCAGCTCTGGTGCCGGCTGGCTCAGCACTCCCTCCAGACAATGGGCCAAGGCGCTGGGGACAGGGGAGCACAAATTCCAGGCCAGGAGGAGGAACAGCTGGGAACAGCCCACTGAGCCTGGGGGGTGGGGGAGGGTTGGCCTGGTTTGGGGGGCCTCCTAGAGGGCTCCCCAAAGCAGATCCCTAGATTGGGCTTTTGGAAAGCCCCCCCATCCGCCGCCACTCTCTGCCTCCTCTCCTTTCCCGCAGAGCTGGGGCCTTTAAAAGTTTTTTCTTTCTCCCTTTCCCAATCTGGAGCCACGGCCGTTATTAAAAAGGAACACCATGTGTTTTAAAAGGGAAAAGTGTGAGATTCTCTGCAAGCGGGGCGGAAGGGTGGCCTCCATCCCAGGGTCCCCATGGGGGTCCCCATCTACCGTCCCGCTGGTACCTGCAGACACTTTACGACCCACCCGCCTGCTGGTCAGGTGCTAAGACACACCGTAAGTAGAAACATATTGCCGAGGTGTGAGAATCTTTTATTTAATTTCTTCCCCCTTAAAGGAAAAAACACACACACAACACTCCCCCCCCACCTTCTGCTCTATGTGCTGGAAAACAAAGCTTAGTGCTAATGGTGGCAATCACAGGCGCTGCCCACCGCCTGGCAGAGCCATCAGGGACCCGGCAAGGCCCAGCATAGCCCCTCACCTGCCCAGGTGCATTGGGCAAGCCGGGCTTTCAGCGAGTGCCTCGGGAGGGTGCCCAGACCCTGCCTTTCCCAGAGGAACCCCACATTGATCCTGCAAACAGCTCAGCACAGTGTGGGTCTGTCTGAGAGCAGTGTGTGCTCAGCTGACCCCCGGGGTGGCCTGCCCGCCAGGATGGGGTGCGTGGAGTGACGGTGAATGTCCTGGGCAGGCTGTGCCTGCGTGTGTGCCCCTGCGTTGCCTCCCCTGTGGAATGAGTGTGTGACCACAAATGTGTGTGTGTCGGGGATGGAATGTGTGTGTGCGTGCCCGTGATGGTGTGCGAATGTGCATCTGGGATGCAGCGTGCACGAGTCTGAGGGCGAGGGTGACGGGCCACAAGCCAGTGTGAGTCTTTGTGTGTCTCTGGGTGTGTCCCAGAGCGGGTCTGGATGTGGAGACGTATCCTGGCGGGGGTGTGCATGAGGGGCTGGACAGTGCCTGAGCCCAGGAGCTCCCTACAGGGTGGAGGTCTTGGCCTGTCGGGCAGCGGGTTGCCGGGGGACCCCCCCAAGTCTGGGCCAGCGGTGCCGGACTCACTGGCTCCCGCTGCTTCTCCCTCTCACCCGCTAGCTCACAAAGATTTCTCCCGCTGGAGACTCTCAGCCCGGCGCAGCCTGGCCGAGAATGGTTCTGAGCGCCGCCGGTGGCGGGGACTCCGCGGACCCCCGTGCGCAGGGTCCCGCAGGGGGAGGGCGGCGGCGGCGCTGGCCCTTGGAGAGAAAAGTCCCCCGGGACCCCGGGCCGCGCGCCAGGCGGCCAGAGCGGCCCCCTCCAGCCCCGCCCTCCCCGCGGGGCTCATCCCTCCGCCCCGGGGGTGGGGGGAGGACCCGCTGGGGGCCTGCACCCAGTGCGCCAACCGCTGGGCGCCCCCGCCTGGGAGCGGTGCCCCGCGGTCCCCACGGCTCCCAGTCCACAGAAGCGGACGCGTGCGCCCGCTACGTCCCGGCTTGCAGAGGGTCCCAGGCCCCGGTCCTCCGGCCCCCGGGGGCCTGGCCAGGCGCCCTTGGTCGGCCAGGCTGCCTAGGTAAGAAGGCCTCGGGCACGGAAGCCGGACCCTCTGGCCAGAGGACTGCGCCGCCGTGCGCCCCACAGGTGAGGGCGCCCCGAGGGCCGCGCCGGGGGTTCCTTCCTTTGTTCCCGGGCCGTCCAGGTGGCGCCCGAGCCCCCTCCCCCCGCGGCTGCCCCCGGGGCGCCCGCTCTCTGCTCAGGCAAGAGGGGAGGACTGGGTCGCAGGGTACTCACGGGCTCCTGATCCGGCTCGTGGCGCCCCGAGGACGCAGAGCAGCAGCAGGGGCAGCACCGGCGGCGGCCGCCGCGCGGATTGGGCGGCGGGGCCCGGGCCGCCCGCACGTCGCTGGGCGCGGACGCGGAGGCCGGAGCAAGTCTGAGCAGCCGAATTGACAAGGCGCTAATGCGCTGCTGGCCCCGCCCGGCCCCGCCCCCGGCCCGGCCCGGCCCCGGGGGGCGGCGGGCCCCGCACCGGCCTCCCCGCCGCCCGCCAGCCCGCGGGCACCGCGCGCCCCGCCCGTCCGGCCTCCGCCCCGCCGCGAACCGCGCGCACCCTGTCCCGCGGCCCAGAACCCCCCACTCAACTCCTACCGGTCCGGGCCTCCCTCTCCAACCCTGCCAGGTCCAGGCTCCCCACCCCCAGTCTGGGATCCGGCGTCCCCAATCCCGTTTCCATACCCTTGTCCGCTTCCCTGCACCCTCATCTCAGCGCAGTGCCCCTTCAGTGTCCCCTGCGGCCCCCAACCCTGCCCCGCTCCTCCGTACCCCCTCCCCCAACCACTCCTGTGTCTTGGCCCCCACCCCACTCTGGCCCCGCCCCCCACTGAGCGGTCCCTGAGCCCCGCCTACCCCCATCTGCAGCCCCTCTTCCTCCCCAGGGGCCTGAAAGTAGCCCCCAGCCCCACGTCCGCGGCGGGTCCCGCCGGTCTCGGCCCTCCCACTTCATCCCGCCTCTCTTCGGTTCTCCGCGGGTAGCCTCGGCCCCGGGCTTTGCTGGAGGAAAGGAGAAAAAGCAGGAAGGCACGGAGTCCCCGGCCCTCGCCCTGGCTCAGCTGTCCCCCTCGCGCGGAATGGATTCGAGGTTGCTCGGGGGCGCCCTGGAGCCTCGGCAGGCAGCTGCTGTGTGGGCAGATGGGGAGATGTGGTCCCCCGTGGGAGCGGGACCCCAGGCCTGCGCAAACTGGGTCCCGCACCGGGGTGGGAGGGATTCCCTGGAGCAGAGCGGTAAGGAGGACTCTCCCGGGACTCACTCACAACCCCCCCACGGAAAAATCCACTCAGCGGCCCGCGGGTGGGGTGCGCCACGGGGTGAGTAATCGCTCCGGCGGCCGCCGCCCGCCGACTCCAGGTAACGCCGGCCGCCCGGAGCGACGCATAGTTTGTCTTCCTTCTTTTTGCGCGAAGAGCCTTCTCGGTGTTATTATTTTTGGCCATTGCTCGGGTTTCGGGACCCCTCCCGGCCCGGGCGCCTGATCCCTCTTCTCTCCGTCCCCACCCGATAAGGACGCCCACGAAAAAAAGGGTTCCTGGCCTCCAAGGCCCCCGCGGAGGGGGTGCCTGAAATGAGAGTACCCGGGCGGTCCCAGCTCCGCGGTTTGGGTCGCAGCCCCGCCTCCAGCTGCAGTGTCCTGGGAGGGAAAGAGCTCTAAGTCCCTTTGCAGGAGTTCCCTTAGAGGCCTGCACCCCCCTCCCATGTCCCCAGGCAGTCGAGTGGGTAAAAGTGTCTGGGGGGGCTCAGGACTCCCCAGTTTATCTGCTCAAGGCTGCAGATCCCAGTTCAGACTGCAGACTGTCAAGAAAGATTTGAGGATGGGGCCTGGGGGCTCAGGCTGCTCCCCACCTGGACCCCGATAGGGAGGAGGGAGGCATAGCCAAGGAGGGGTACTGTCATTTACTGGGGCAAACCAGGCCTCTTGTGCCTCAGTTTCTTCCCCTGCACAGTGGGCAACTCCTAGCCAAAGGGCTTCGGTGAGAAGATGCAATGTCGTGGAAGACACCACAATCTAAGCGCCTAGCACAGCACTGCAGGTTCTCCTGGAACAGAGGTGGTCCGCAGGCCTGTGTGTCCCCTCTGAAAAATGGAGCCATAGTCCCACCTGCCAGGTGGCCCAGATGGTTAAGTGAAGGTGGCAAGTTCTTGGCTGGAATTGTGTTTCCAGGATGCTTGCCACCCCTCCCCCACAGCCCCTGCCCTGCAGATGTTCCCTGTGGGGGCAGAGGCGTCTGGTCCCCTCCTGGGAGGACTTCAGGCTTCTGGAGCAAAATCATGATTTTTCCCCCCATCTCTGCTCCTCCCCCAGTTGTTTCAGTCTCAGGAAAGGGCTCCCCCATCCACCCAGGTGCTCAGGCCAGAGACCTGGAAGCGCGCGTGACAACTCTCTCCTTCGCTCATCCCACATGTCCAATCCATCAGCAAACGCTGTTGGCTCTGATTCCAAAACACATCCCCATTCTGAGACTGGGACCCCCTCTCCCCATTCCTTTCAGATCCAGGCTCCGCAGTCTCCGTGGGGGATGCCTCCTGGCCTCCTCCTCTGGGGCTTCTCTGATAACCCTCCTACCTCGATCTGCACAGCAGGCAAGGGAGCTTTTAAGAGAAGCAAAGAATATTTTCTCTGCCCTGACACCCCCTCCCAGATCTCTCCCTCACTCAGCTCCAGCCACTGCAGCCCCTGTTTCCCCAAACATGCCAGGCTTGTTACTATTGAAGGGCCTTTGTGCATTGGCTGTTCCCTCTGCTGGAATGCTGTTCCCCAAATGTCCTCCAGTTAGCCCATTCTCTTCCATCAGGTCACAGGTCCAGTATCACCTCCTCAGAGAGGCCTCCTGCCCTTTCCAGGGACTCTCCCTCCCCTTCACTTCGTTTTATTGTCTTTGTTACAACAGCTCTATGAACAGCTTATTTCTCTGGCGATTTACTTTTTTTTAGACTATGAGCACCCTGAGTGTCCTTAGGACCCCATGCTGGGCCCAGGGAGGGCTGAAAGAGTTCAATAAATATTTGCAAAATGAAGATGGAGGAGAATTCTCAGTTCCTTCAAGTAGCAAGAAAACTCAGTCACAGCAAGTCATGCTGCCTGGGGTCCGAGCCTGCCCCATTCCCCCTGATTTGCTGTGTGACCCAAGCCAGTAGACATCCCTTTCTGGTCCTTTCCCATAGGAGGGTATGGACTATTTCCCAATCCTGCCCAGCCCCACCCTGGAGTGTGGCCTCTGCCCTCTGGGTGACCTTTACCCCATACCTTTGGTTTAGGGAAAAGGAGTTGACCCAGAGGTACATCATTCCCTGCCCTTGGTGCCCCCAGTAGGTTAACCCCTTCCTCCCCAGTTCCACCACCACTTTGCACAAAAGGAGAACCAGCATTGGTGGAACTTCTGGCAAATATTGACCCAAGTCCTTGAAGGTGGCTAGGAATGTACTAAGGGGCAGATGGAGAGAGGGCCCTCCCCCATGGGCTAGGGGAGGGGCTCCTCCTTAGTCCTGCACCCTCCACCCAAAGTTCACCTCTGGGTGAGAGGCCAGGATTAGGTTGGGGGGCCCTCTAGCCCCAGCTCCCTGGGTAATTCCAGGGCACTGAGGGGGCACCAGGGAGGGGACAGTGGAAACAGCACCTTCAGGGTCCCATGGGGACCCACAGCCAGTGGGAGTGAGGAGGCAGAGAGCTGCCACTCCCATTCTGAGAGCCCCAGGCTCAGTATGGGCCCCCCCAGCATGGGATTAGCTTCCTGTGCCCCAGGGTAGGGTTCCCAGAAATCAAAAGGCAGTGAGGGTCTGAATGCCTGGTTCAGGGCCTGTGTCACAGGAAGGTGGGGCCTGCGTGTGTCCTAGGCTTTATAATTTCCATCCTGGAGGCTGAGCCTGATGCCTGGGTGCTGAGTTCGATGTGCTCTGGACTTCAGGCTCCAGAGGTGGGACATCGGGAGTTGCAGACCTGCCCAGGTCTGCCCTGGGCACGAGTCCACTCCAGCCAGGGAGGCCTGGGCTGCATGTCCCTCTGCACCCTGAAGGACCTGGGAAATCTGGGTCCCAGGAGGCCCCAGCTCCGTGGAGGGGGGGAAACGCACCCCTCCTTCCACCCCCTACAACTGTCAGCAAGCGGCAGGCGCCGCGGTGCCTTGCCTCCTCCCCAGCCTGTACCCGCCTTGGGGGTGGGGGTCAGCAGGGTCGCGGTGAGGGCGGCAAGGGACAAAGGGCGCTTGTCCGCTGCCCGCCTTGACCTCGGCCGCGGCTTCCCGGACGCCTGGCCCGCCGCTGATTCACGCCCTGGCGGGCCGCAGCGCCCCCCGCCCGCCGCCCCAGGCCAGGCCGCCCCGGGGGGTAGGAAGTGGGGGGGCGAGGGGCGGCGCCGAGTCAACTTTCCCTCTTAAGCCCCGAAGGAATGTCGGCGGATTTCCTGAAACCCGACCCTGGCCGCCCGCCGGCCCGCCCGCCCCTCACCTGGACCCGCTCCCCCGGGAACTGCAGGAGGGGGCGGGGGCTCACCTGGGTGGCTAGGGTCAAGTCCTCCTTCCGCTCCCCCCGCAGCCTCGTGAGCGGAAAGGGGGGGGTGTGGGCGACAATCAAACTGTTTCCCTTCTCCCTTTGGGCGACCTGGCCCAGTGGCCCACCCCTCCAGCCTCAGTTTCCCCTTCTGCAAAAGGGCGAGAGCTGTCCCTCCTTCCTGTTGGGCTTTAAGGGACACCTCTTATGCCCACAGCCCCCTTCCCAGCTTTGGCAGGGCTCTGCCGGCTTCTCTTTGCTTCTCCCCCTTGTCACCTGGGCCGATCTCCTTTCCCGTTCCCAGCCTTAATTTCCTCATCCGTAAATAGGCCAACGTTACCAGTACCTTTCTTATATGGTTGTTGCAAGAAGTGTTTTGTTTGGAATGAATGAAGGACATTAATTGTGGAGGGGTTGAGCGCGCGGGCCTCTGGAATTAACATGTGTGGGCTTGAATCCTGTCTCCGCCGAGGACACCAGGAGCCTAAGTTTCCCACCTGTGAAATGGGGGACAGAATTGGTCATGATACACAGGGCGTTTTTTCCCAAGGGGCGGGCCTGGCGCGTGGGTGGGGTAGACTCGGGGTTCCCCGGCTCGATTCTAGCCGCCACCGGAGGGCGGGAGGCCCCTGCCGCGGGGTCGCGACGGCCTAGCCGGGGAGGGGCGGGGCGGGGCGGGGGAGGGGCCGCGCCGGGATCCAGATGTTCGGGGTCCGCCAGGCACAGCCGCGCCTGATTAAGCCACGTGGGGGCCGGCCCCGAGCGGCGGAGATGAAAGCGCAGCGGCGGGCGAGGGGAGGGGGTGCGCCAGGCCCCCCCCTCCGGCCCCCTCCTCCTGGGCCGGAACCTGCGGCGCCCTCTGACCCTGCGAGGCTGCCGCCGCGTCTGTGGGGGCGGAGCGTAGACGCGGGACGCGCGGGCGGCGGCGTGGTGCGGCCTCTGTAGGCACCTGCGCCAGGCGAGCCAGCGAGAGCGGGGTCATCTTTGCAGAGGACCCGGGATTACAGGGGTGCCCCCATTCCTGCGCCTGACGGGGAGGAAGCTGGAGGATCCCCTAACCTGAGATTTGGCTCATGGTTCTACAGTCCGTCACCCTGGGGTGTGGCAGTTATGGAAGCCAGACGTGTCCTTGTTTGCCCCAAGTTTTCCCACGAGAATTAGAACTTTTAGCAGCCCCCCTTCCCCCTGCCCCTGTATGTACCTCTGTGTCTCCTACCACTAAGCTCTGAGCCGAGGGGCCCCCAGCCTGGGGGACGGGGCCAGATCCCCCAGGTGCTTGCATTGGGACTGGGACAGAGGGAGGTGAGGCTGCAGGAGCAATGGAGGGGTTCGGAGGGCTTCCTGGAGGAGGCCAACTGTGCACAAGTTACCATTCCCTCTGACCTGGGTGCCAAAGAAGACGATGCCAGGCCTTGGCAGCCAGTCCTGGGGCCCTAACCTCTCTCCATCTGCGCTGTCTAGTCGGGCTCCAGCCCCAACGCCCTCCTCCCTTCTCCTACAATAAGCTCTTCCTCGCCTCTGGGCCCTCGCTGTTCCTTTTGCGTGCATTGCCTTTCCCTCTTTCTTCCCTCGTGGCCGGCTCAAATGTCGCCTCCTCCGCGAGGCTGGCCTTGTCACCGTGGCGAAGAGACACCCCCATCCCGTCACCTTATTCGTTTCCTTTTGGCCCCTAGCGCTGACGGAGATGCCCCTCCCGTGTTTACCAGGGAGGCGTCAGGGGACCCCCAGGTGGGACAGACGGGCGGGGCCGCGATCCACCTGCCCAGCGCGACCCCCACCCCGACGGTGCGGCAGCCAGCTCCCCCGCCCGTTCTCCGCATCCCCCGCCCCCCCTTCCCAGGCTGCCTCGCTCGGGTGACGTCAGCGCCCCGGTCCCCGCCGCGGCCGCCGCATCCTCCGCACCCGCCCGGAGCCGGAGTCTCCGCGCCCCTGCGCTTGGCCCGGCCATGGCTGCGGTGGCGCTGATGCCGCCGCCGCCGCTGCTGCTGCTGCTGCTGCTGGCATCGCCTCCCGCCGCCTCCGCGCCGCCCGCCCGCGACCCCTTCGCCCCGCAGCTCGGGGACACGCAGAACTGCCAGCTGCGGTGCCGCGACCGCGACCTCGGCCCGCGGCCCTCGCAGGTGGGGCGCGCGTGGCGCCAGCCCGGGGACTCGGGATCTCTCCGAGGGGGGAGGGGTCGGGGATGCGGTTCCCTCGGATGAGAGCGGGAGGCAGGGGTCCCTCGGAGCGGGGAGGGGTCGGGCTTGGGGACGTCCCTCAGGTGGGGGAGAGGAAGGGGGTCCCTCCGATGCGGACCGGGGCGTTTCTCCCGCGGGGACGGGCTGGGTGTCCCTCCGGTGGGGGAGGGCTTGGGGATACAGGTCCCCGAATCAACTGCAGTGCGTGGCGGGGGGCGGGGGTCCTTCCAAGCGTGTGTGGGGCTGCGACTGAGGCTCCTGCGGCTCCTGATGCCGCCGCCCGGGCGCGGGCTGTACTGTGCTGCGCAAGGACCCTCGGGCCTGCCGGTTCCCCCACCTGGTCCCTCCTGCACATCCTCTTCCCTCCCCACCCAGCTCCCCTCGTCAGAGCTACCAGCGCCTACGCATATCATCACACCAGACCCCCCAAGCCTGACCCAAAGGGTGACAAAACCCGAGTGTCCCCCTCCTCCTCTGGTCTGAGAACCCCTCTCAATATCCCCCTCCTCTCTGGGGCCTTAGGGGGTCCCTTTCTCGCCACCAGTGTCCCTCATTGTCCATTCCCCTGCTCCAGCCCCCTCCTTCTCTCTCCACCTCTGCAGAGCTAAGAGCCCCCACTAATATTCGTAGCGTCCCCCGACCTCATCCCAATCTCTCTAGATTTGGAGGAGGGGGAGCAAACCTTCCCCTGCCTCTCCTGAAGGCTCCCAGTCCCCCATTTCCTCTGGCCCCTCCCTCCCCTGAGCCCCGTGTCACCCCTCCCCCAGGCGGAGCGCGAGGGCCCCTCCGAGTCCCCCTATGACAGGGCGGTTCTGATCAGCGCCTGCGAGCGCGGCTGCCGCCTTTTCTCCATCTGCCGGTTCGTGGCCACGAGCTCCAAGCCCAACGCCACGCAGACTGAGTGCGAAGCAGGTGGGGGCTGCTGGCCGGGTGGGCCAGGGCGGGGAGGCGGCCCCCAAAGGGCTGCCCCGGGCCAACCCCTCCTGCCCCTGCAGCCTGCGTGGAAGCCTATGTGAAGGAGACGGAGCAGCAGGCCTGCAGCCAGGGGTGCTGGAGCCAGCCTCCGGAGCCAGAGCCCGAGCCTGAGCAGAAGGTGGGCACCGTCCCAAATCTTCACGCACAGCCAGAGTCTCCCAGGCTCTGTGCTCCGTTCCTGGCCTTCAGGGTGATCATGATCCAGCCTCAGTTGTCATCTCTGTGACATGGGACATACTACCCCCCATCTTTTGAGGTGACAGAAAACAGCCACCGTTTATCAAGCACTTATTGTGGACCAGGCTGACCTCAGCCTGTCCCAAATTCCTTGTGCCACTTGGAGGCAGGAGGGATAGTGTCACCCCTATTTTGTGCCCAGGGAGCAACTGCCCAGGTCTCACATAATTAGGGCTATGCAAGAGGCAAGATTTGAAGCCACCATGGCTCGTGGCCGCCCCTCACCTCTCTCATCTTAGGTGCCACCAGAGCTGCCAGGTGCTAGTCTAAGCCCTTCACCTGTGATTAGCAGGTGGCCACTGTCACCTGGAAGGGCTCAGAACTGAGGTTCAGCAGCCTCCCAAACATGCACACACCTCCTTGGGGGAGACAAATAACTGCTCACCTGTCGTTGTCCGTGAGTGAATCCACACAATGGTGCATCAGGGGAAACTGAGGCACAAGAAGTCATGCAGCACATGACTTCAAGAGACCCATAAATTGGGATTTCCCAGAAAGCCCTTTTGCTCATCCATTTGCTCTTTTCCCTCCAAGCTTTTACTGTTCAGAAAAGCACACTGCACTGTCAGCCCTTCCCGTTCTGAGCTCCCTCTTGATGCTGTCAAAAGCAGAATAATGAAGATGGTGACATTTTTAGTGGTAGTGGCTACTGTGCATTAAGTGCTTGTGCTGTGCCAGGTACTTAGCGTTGTCTCATGGCAATGCCATGAGGGAGGAGAATCATCCCCATTTTAGGGCTCAGAGAGGGCAATCCACTTCCCCAAGAGCACACAGCAAGCCAAATGCAGCGCTGAGGTCTCTGATTGTTACATGAAACCTTGTTGCCCAAAATCACTTAGCTAAATCCAATCACACTGAATTCTCCCAGCCCCCTTCCCACCTGTTAATGCCTTACCTTGATGACATTTCTGCGTCTTGGACCTCCTCTCACCAGAGAAAGGTCCTGGAAGCACCGAGCGGGGCCCTCTCCCTCCTGGACTTGTTTTCCACTCTCTGCAATGACCTCGTCAACTCGGCCCAGGGCTTCGTGTCCTCCACCTGGACGTACTACTTGCAGACTGACAATGGGAAGGTGGTGGTGTTCCAGGTGAGAGCTCTGGCAGGGCCACACCAGAGTGACAGGGGGTGGTCAGGGTAAGAAGGTGGAACGCATTGACTCTTGGCTCGTAGGATGCAAAGTCCACAGTGGGCGAGCTTCAGGCACAGCTGGATCCAGGGGCTCCACCCCTTGACTCTGCTCTCTTCTGTGGTGGCTTCATTCCCAGGCGTTTGCTCTCTCTTGACAGCAGGGTGGCTGCCAGAGGCTCTGGATTACAACCCCTCTGGGGTTTTAACTGAGCTGGGATTTACTCTGATTGGCCCTGGCTGGGTCCTATGACCATGTCTCCGCCAATCCCTGGGATTCTGTTGGCTTGATCTGGGTCGTGTTCCTACACTGAGAGCTGAAGGCAAATGGAGGGGCCCACGCTAGCGGAGAACAACATCCCTGACATCAAACCCGTAGCCCATGGAATGGTGTCCTCCCTACCCACCCACCACCCCCTCCGTGGAACTAGGTGCCAGCTGGCATGGGATACTGTAGTCCACCTGGGGCACAGAGAGGCACCTGCCAGGGCCAGGTGGTGCCCTTCTAACAGACCTCTCTGTGCCATCTTGTTTCTGGCCCAGACCCAGCCTGTAGTAGAGAGCCTTGGGTTCCAGGGGGGCCGTCTGCAGCGAGTGGAGGTGACCTGGCGGGGATCCCACCCTGAGGCCTTGGAGGTGCATGTGGGTAAGGTCCAAACTAGACCAGTGTTCCTTACATGGCTGGTCCCACTGCCATAAGGAGTCCTGGCAAACAGACCCTCTAAGGTTGCGGTCTCCATGTCTCAATTCCTGGGTTCCCTGATCCATCTCCCAGGGTTCGCTGGTCCAGCTCTGGGGGTTCCGATCTCCATTCTAGGATTCCATGCCCATTGCCCCAGGTCCCCAGGTCCTGGCCTCTTTTCTTTTCTCCATGGCTGCTGTGGCCTCTTGGCAAAGCCGTGGAGGCTGCTGAGTGGTAGCCCATCTCCCAGACCCCGTAGGCCCTTTGGATAAGGTGAGGAAGGCCAAGATCCGAGTCAAGACCAGCAGCAAAGCCAAAGTGGAGTCCGAAGAGCCTCAGGACAACGACTTCCTCAGCTGCATGTCCCGGTGGGTGGCAGGACCCTGGGGGTGGGACGGGGGTGGGGCTGGAGGTGAGGGTCTCCCCAGCCCCGGGCTCAGGAAGCTGAGTGATGGCTGCCGCGGGGCAGGCGCTCGGGGCTGCCTCGCTGGATCCTGGCCTGCTGCCTCTTCCTGTCTGTGCTGGTGATGCTTTGGCTAAGCTGCTCTACCCTGGTGACCGCACCGGGCCAGCACCTCAAGTTCCAGGTGGGTGGGAGTGGTGGGTGGTGCCGGGCCGAGGGAGGGGCGGGAGGCAGAGGGAGCTGCTCCTGGGTCCTGGATTGGGCCAGTCCCTCTCATGGAGGCAATGACCTCTGACTTGCCACATGACATTGGACAAGTTTCCTCGCTGCCCTAAGAATTAGGGGGGAAGAATGCCTACCCGCGGTCAGGGTGAAATGGAATCAGGGGTGGTAAGGAGCCTTGTCAAGGCGGGGGGCTCAGTGGCCCTCCCCCTTCCTCGCCCCCCCCCTCCCCTGCAGCCTCTGACCCTGGAGCAGCACAAGGGCTTCATGATAGAGCCGGACTGGCCCCTGTACCCTCCCCCGTCGCACGCCTGTGAAGACAGCCCGCCGCCCTACAAGCTGAAGCTGGACCTGACTAAGCTGTAGGCGTCCACTGGCCCGAGCATTGCCTCGTGCGTGCAGGGGCCCCTCAGGCCTCGCTTGCCCTGCGCCCGGGAGTCCAAGGCCAGGGTGGGACCATCCGTGGGCTCCTCCATCCCCAAGTTCTTATTCTCCCCCAAGTCCTGCCCTTCAGCCCCCTGAGTCCTGGGGAAGCGATGACCCGGCTGCGGGAGGGGGGAGTCCTGGGGTCTGGCCTTGGTTCCTCCCCGTCCCTACTCTTCCAGGGGCGTGCTACTTTTCGTCTTCTATCGTGTGGCTTTCTGAGTATGTGAATTCCAGTCCTGTGTCGCCTTCCTTCTTCCTTCCCCTCCCCTCTCTGGGGGCGGGGGGCTGAGGCTGCAGCAGTGCTGCCTCCTGCTAGGGCCTGCCCCCCTTCTTTCCCTCCCCCACTTCGGAGACCCACCCCTGAGAGAGAGGGGTGGTGGGCAGCTCCATGCTGGGGGTGAGAGCCTGTGGGGCTGCAGCATGGGGTGGGGAGGAATAAACCATGTATATAACAGAGTCATGAGTTCAGCCTGCTTCTGTCTGTCTGTCTGCCCTTGGGGGCGTGGCCTGGGCATGGCCATGACCCCTGCCCAGCGGGAAAGCCCCAGGAACTCCCTGGTGGCACAAGGAGCACAAACCAGCAGGGTCCCTTTTCTCCCACCCCAGGTCACACTCTCAAGTAGGGGTGTCTCTGAAAGGGTGGCTTGTGCCACCCACCTGGCCTAGGAGGGTCAGTGTCCCTTCCTAGGCCTTGGTGTCCCTCCTGTGAAATGGACAGGTCACATCTTGAAGACGATGTAATTTTATAGCCATCTGGCTTCTCTTCCCCTTTCTTTTGGGGACAGAGCTCTGGTCCATTGGGGGCAGTCTCAGGGCACTGTCCATGGGTCGTGGGCAAGGAGACCAAACCTGGTATTCTTCGCTCGAACTTTGTATTTGAGAGGACTCATGCAGGACCAGAGCAGCCATATCCTGATGAGGCCACTGGCTCTCTGTCCTTCCTGTGCCTGTGCATTCTGAGATTCATCCAGATCCTTCCATTAAATTCCCTCTTAGCTTCAGTTGACCAGAGTTCTTTTCTGTTGCTCAGAACCGGAGATTCCTGGCTGGCTCTGACCTCATCTCTTGGGCAGAGTTTGGGATCAGGAGAATGGTGATTCCCCAGCCCCCAGGCAATGGGGTGGAGGTTTCTAGGAACTCCAGGTTGATGGTGTGATAGGTGGGGGCAGGAAAGTGAGTTAGAGGGAGCCCAGTGAGGCCCCTCCACCCTTCAGCCCACCCTGTGTCCTGGGAGGTTGATCCGCTTGGGCTGTCTGCCTTCTGCTGGAGCCAACCAGAGGGCCTACCGGCAGGAGATGGGAAGAGGGAGGAATTGGGGTCTTTCCCCAACAGCATCTGTCCCAGCATCCCCTTACCCAAGACCACAGCTCTGCCAGGCGGTCCCCTCCTGCTTTTCGATCTCCAGGAGCCTCTGGCCTGGGCACAGTGACAGCTGCCCACAGTTGCTCATCCCGGATGCTATGCCACCCCATCAGTTCCCCAAACCCTGCCCACACCTTTGAAAATAGCCCCTTTATTACAACTCTCCTGAATCATCTATTCTGAACAGTTCCTGCTTCCTGCCTGCTGCCCGGCCCCTGCCTGGTACTCTGAGCATTGAGAAAGATTCAACCCAGGAGAAATATGTGCCCTCAGGGCCAGGGGTGTCATTCTGGGCTCTGTGTGGGGTTTCAGGGCAGCCTCTAAGAAAGTTGCTCAGGAAATGAGATGTGGGCAGAGGTGGGAAGGGAACCACAGCCAAAGCTAGTAGAACGTTCTTTGATGATGGAAATGTTATGTCTGTCCCACCACCAACCACCTGGAATTACCGAGCTCTGGCAACGTGGCTAGTGCAACTGAGGAATTGGGTTTCTTATTTCAGTTAATTTGAGTTGGTGTACCTTTGAGGTTTTTCCCCTATTTTTAAAAATTGTGGTTAAAAAATGTACAAAATTTGCCATTTTAACGAGTTTTTTGTTTTTGTTTTTAGAGATGGGGTATCACTCTGTCTCCCAGGCTGGAGTGCAGTGGCGTCATCACAGCTCACTGCAGTCTCCAACTCCTGGGCTCAAGTGATCCTCCTGCCTCAGCCTCCCAAGTAGCTGTGACTACAGGTGCCACCACACCTGGCTAATTTTTAAATTTTTTGTAGAAATGGGGTCTCGCTATGTTGCCCAGGCAGGTCATGAATTAACAAGTTTTTGAGCATACAGTTCAGTGGCATTAAGTGCATCTGAAATGTTGTGCAATCATCACTGCTGTCGATCTAAATGGCCATTGTAAATGGTCAGCCCAGTTTGAAGGGGACCCTGTTTGTCCTTCCCTGGTCTCCCTGCCCTGCCCCAAGCCTCCTATCTCAATGGCTCCAGACATCTGGGCTGCATCTAGATCCTTCCCTGTCCTCACCTCACTTCATTTCCATCAGCAAGGCCTGTCCCCTCAGCCTCCAAAGCATACCTCCAGCCCGTGAGCCTCTCTTCATCTCCATGGCAACCACCAAGGTCCAAGCTGCCACCGCCTCTCACCCAACAACTGCTCCCACCTCCTCTTGGGGCTCCTTGCCCCCTCTCCAGCTGCTGTCCAGTTCTATCCCAGATAAAGCAAACCAGATCCCAGACCTCACCCCTGTCTGGGGTTTACCGTTGCGGTGAGGGGCCCAACAAGGCCCCCCCAGGATCTAGCCCCACTAACATCTCCAACCAATTTTTTTTTTTTTTTTTTTTTTTTGAGACAGGGTCTCACTCTGTCACCCAGGCTGGAGTGCAGTGGCGCTAATGTAGCTCACTGCAGCCTCGAACTCCTGGGCTCAAGCCATCCTCCTCCCTCAGCCTCCTGAGTAGTTGGGGCTACAGGCGCCCGCCACCATGCCTGGCTAATTGTTTTATTATTCTTTGTAGAGATAAGGTCTCGCTATATTACCCAGGTTGGTCTTGAACTCCTGGCCTCATGGCATCCTCCTGCCTCCACCTCCCAAAGTGCTGGGATTACAGACGTGAGCCATAGCGCCCAGCCTCCAGCTACTTCTACAGAGACTCTGCCCCTTGCTCGCTCTGCTCCTAGCCACACAGTGTTCTCTCTGCATTCCTCGAGCCCACCTTGTTCCTTCCAGCTCCAGGGCATTTGCACGTGCATTTTCCTCTGCCTGGATCACACCTCCCTCCACTCCCCCCACCTCCCCCCACCCTCCCCGCCCAAGTTCTCAACTAAAAGAGCTCTTCCATAGCGGAAGACAACTCAGCCTTCCCAGACTGGGCCAGTACCCCTTGCAATATCCAAGTGTAGCTCCTTGTTCATCTTCCTGCTCTTACTACACTTAAAATTGATTAATAATTATTTGTTTCAACAATGGCCTCCTTTGACTTAATTTTATAAGCCCCAAGAGGGTCTCATAGGTAACCTGGCTGTGAGCAGGTGATCGGTAATTATTTTTGCTTAGGTGTCTCCCCGTTTCCCTCTCGGACCCCCAAAACAGCCTCACCCTGTCAAGTCTATTCCCTACATGGGGTCAGACCATGTCTCTGTCCTGCTTACCCCCATGTGTGACTCCCTGTTGCCCTTGAATACCACCTGATTTCCCCTGCTTACCTACTAAGAACTTTCCATCCTTGCTGGCCTGGCAGCCACCTGTCCTATTGTATCTCGCCCACCTTTTGGTCTTGGGGGGTGAAAATGGGGGCTGTCCTCACTGTTCCCATCCATGGTCCAGCCTCTGGGCCTTTGCTAAAGCTTTCTTTCTGCTTGGAATGCTGTCATGGACTTGTTAGGAATCTACCCAGCACCTGCTCATCTCTCCTTCTTCCTAATAGAACTCTGCTTTGGTCTGATCATTGGCCTCTGCGGCTCAGGGGACGTCAAGCAGCGTGGCCCAAGCCTCCTCTGGTACAGGTGTCATTTATTGGGAGGGAGACATACCTTGTGAACCGGGGTTGCTGAGCTGGGAGCATGTGATTCTGGAGCTTCTAAGGACCATTTGTCACCATGACAGCGATACCTGCCAGAGGGATGGAGAGAAACTGTGTCTTTATGCCACTGCTGGAAGTCCTGGATTAAGCTGTGCCTGAAGTCCACCCTGCCCCTCAATTTTTGGCTCAAGCCAGTTTATGTTGGGCTTCAGCCCAGGGCTGGGCCTAGAGTGGGTGCCTGGTAAATGTAAAGTGAATAGTGCCAGGTGATGTAGGTACAGACCATGAGCTCTGTGGGCGTGTGGAAGTGGGAGAGGAGTCCCTTCCACCAGGTGGCGAGCGATGGCTGCTTGGAGGAGGTGGCAGCTGAGTCGGGCTTTGAGGGATGGGTAGAATCTGGGGAGAAGGGGGAGTGTCCCAGATGGAAGGAAAAATCACTGTGTGTGTGTGTGTGAGAGACAGCTGTCTGTGTGTGTAGGTGTGTCAGAGGTGCCCCAGGTGTGTGTGCGTGTTTGCATCACGTCCCCTGCCCACCTGTGGGCTTCTGTCACTGCCCAGGAGGCCCACTTGACCTTTGCCCTGACACTTCCTGCCTGCTTCTCCCTCCACTTCCCTCTCCTCTGGCCAGCCTTGGCTGCGTACCCCAGGGCCTTTGCACTGCCTCACTGTTGCCTGGAATGTTCCTTCCCTAGCTTGTCTAGCTCCCTTCCTTGATTCATTTTTTTTTTTTGTCTGATGTCACCTCCTCTCCCAGCCCAGACTGGGCACACTGGGAGGTCTGAGCTGGGTCTGCCATGGCCCCAACACCTATAAATGCAGACTGCAGAGAAATCTCCCTACAGGGGCATCCGGGACAGCTGGGGAGGGGCCCTGAGTGCCATGCAAAGGCCCTGGGGCTTCTCTGCCCAGTAACCAACGTCTGGCCCCTTCTGGAGCCTCAGGAGAGAGAGGTCCCTTTGACCATGTGGCTGAGGGCCACACTTGCTGCATGCAAGAGCCTCAGTTTCCTCTTCTGTCCCCCGAGCTCTGGCCCTCCCTGCATCTTTCTCCTGAGTTGCACATAGACCTGGTGGTGGGCGGGTGGGTGGGTGGCTGGTGCCATAGCGACAGTAGCACAGGGTTGCCATGGCAACCTGGTTTCCTGGCGACAGGCCTGAGTTCCTGGCCCTCAGCCGAGGCAATCGCTGGGGAAGGGAGGGCGCACGGGGGTCCCTGGCGTCTGGCAGGCACACCGTGGACACTGTGAACGTTGGAGGCAAGGATGGGAAGTCATGGCTGTCTGTTCCCAGGGGGTCAGGAGGAGACTTCGGGCCAGGCCCCGCCGGGGGGCTGCCCCGTTCTCTGCTGGGCTCCGCACAGCTCCTGGCACGCTCTCCCTCCTCAGTGCCCCCACACAGGCTGTTCCCTCCACCTAGAAGGCTGTTCCCTCTGCACGCCTCTGGCCAACTCTTCAGCCCAAATGTCCCTCCCTGACCTCCTGGCTCAGCCCCAGGCTTTATCATGTTGACAATTAAGTGACGGCTTGTTTGCTTGTGTGATGACTGGTTTAATAAATGTTCCCACTACCAGATGCAGTGCGCTAGGCGTCTCGGTCACAGCTGTGTCCCACACACCAAGGAGGCTGCTCGCTCCCTCTTTGCACTGCCCTGCCCACTTCCCCGAGCCAATGTGGCCTCGTCTCTGTCCCCTGAGCCCTTCCTGAGGCTGGGAGCAGGCCCTCCATGCTATGTCCTCCTGGAATGTTCTGGAACATTCTGGACCCTTCCACAATGTTCTGGAATGTCCCAGAACATTCTACAACATTCTGTCCCCTGTTTTCACCAAAGTTGAATCAGTCCCTCCCCCCCATCCTTCTCAGCCTTCATGGTAGCAATCGCCTTCTGGAACGGCCTTGAGCATTGATCGATATGTGTGTCTCAGATTTGTCTTTTCCATTAGAAAATACATTCCAGAGAATTCTGGAACACGAGGCCAAGGATCTTGTCTGGTGTGCTTACCGTCTAATCCCCAGCACCCTAGTCCTGGGGGCGGGTGTTCCCTTGTACCTTCTCCCAGGGTCATCCCCCAGAGGTAGCTTTGGTTGTATAACCTTGGGTCGATTTGACCTGCTTTTTTTTTTTAATAAATCAATTTTAATAAGACATGATTTACATCTTTACATCCAATAGCACAAATATTTTAAGTGCCCAGTTCAATAGGGCTGGGCACAGCGACTCACGCCTGTAATTCCAGAACTTTGGGAGGCTGAGGTGGGAGGACCACTTGAGGCCAGGAGTTCGAGACCAGCCTGAGCAAGAGCAAGACCCTGTCTCTACAAAAGATAGAAAAATTAGCCGGGCATTGATGGTGGCGCGTGCCTGCAGTCCCAGCTACTTGGGAGGCTGAGGCAGGAGGATCACTGGAGCCCAGGAGTTGGAGGCTGCAGTGAGCTGTGATGACACCACTGTGCTCCAGCCTGGGCTGCAGAGCGAGACCCTGTCTTAAAAAAAAAAAGATTTAGAACATCCCATCCCTCCAAGTCCCTGGGGCACTTTGTAGTCAATTCCTGGCTTCCTGCTTATCCACCCCTGGTAGTCCCTGCCCTAAATTCTGTCACCATAGATTAGTGAGGCCCTGTGTCTAAATGTCACATAAATGGAATCATGCAGATTCCATTTGTGTTTCCTTTGTATCTACTTTTTTTTTGTTTTTTGAGACAAAGTCTCCCTCTGTCGCCTATGGTGACAGAGTTTAGGGCAGGGACTACCAGGGGTGGGTAAGCAGGAAGCCAGGAATTGGCTACAAAGTGCCCCAGGGACTTGGAGGGATGGGATGTTCTAAATCTTTTTTTTTTTTTTTTTAAAGACAGGGTCTCCCTCTGCAGCCCAGGCTGGAGCACAGTGGTGTCATCACAGCTCACTGCAAACTCCAACTCCTGAGCTCAAGCCATCCTCCTGCCTCAGCCTCCCGAGCAGCTGGGACTACAGGGGAGGGGAATAGGGACTGAAAGCTGATGGGGACAGCGTCTTCTTCTGCAGTTCCACCTTCCACAGCTGCTCCAGGGCTCAGACTTGGATGGCTGAAACTTGGAGTTCAAGTGCAGAGAGGGTGAGAGTCTCCTGCAGTCACACAGTGAGGGCTTTGGGCTCGGGCTGCAGGGAAATTGAGTCACAGGCAGCTCTTGGGGACCCCCACCTCGGTTGGGGTGCTGCGGGCAGATGCCAGTCCACATCCAGGCAGAACCAGGACTGCTACTCAAAGGTGCGCCATCCCCAAGGTGACCTCATACAGGGTGAGCAAAGCAGGTCCCAGGGATTGATTCCCAGTAGGAGGGGGCCTTGGGCAAAGGGAGGAACCCCAGCTTTCCCCTTTCTTATTGTTAATAATATAATGGCGGATCTGGACCCAGTGCTCACAATGGGGCTTCCCAGGGCTTCTTCCTGTCAGCCAGGGATCCAGATAGCCCCCAGGCATGAGGTCACCTGAGAATGTCCAGCAGAGCCCAGCCTCAAACCAGATGCAAGTTCTTACGTCATTCCAAATCCATATTTTCGAGCACTGACTCATCCCCTCCCCTGCCTCAGTTTTCTCATCCGAAAAATTGGCATATACCGAAGAGATTGGAAACGGGTGTTGGTTTTTTTTTTCTTTTGAGACAGGGTCTCACTCTGTTGCCCCGGCTAGAGTGCAGGGGCGTCATCATAGCTCACTACAACCTCCAACTCCTGGGCTCCAGTGATCCTCCTGCCTCAGCCTCCCGAGTAGCTGGGACTGCAGGCACGTGCCACCATCAATGCCCGGATAATTTTTCTATCTTTTGTAGAGACGGGGTCTTGCTCTTGCTCAGGCTGGTCTCAAACTCCTGGCCTCAAGTGATCCTCCTGCCTCAGCCTCCCAGAGTGCTGGGATTACAAGCATGAGCCATGGCGCCTGGCTGGAAACAGGTGTTTTAAACAAATACTGTGCTTGTGCAAACATGTTCATAGCAGCTCAATTCACAACAGCTAAAAGGTGGAAACAACCCAAATGTCCATCAATGGATGAAAGGAAAAAATGTGGTCCATCCATACAATGGAATATTACTCAGCCATCAAAAAGCGTGAAGCACTGACACCTGCCACCACGTGGATGAACCTGGAAAACATCATGCTGAGTGAGAGAGCCAGACACAAAGGGCCACATAGCATATGATTGTATCCACATGAAATGCCCAGGACAGGCAAATCCATAGAGACAGAAAGCAGAGTAGTGGTTGCCAGGGGCTGGGGGAGGGGAATGGGGAGTGAAAGCTCAGCCCCAATGTTGCTCAGAGACCGTTAGCAAACCCATGGTGCACACATGGTGGGCATCTGGCACAGGGCCTTTTTGTAGAAAGTGTGACTAATTCTTACCAAAGGATTAAGTTCATTCCCATTTCCCAGAAATGAAAACTGAGACCCACAGAACCTAAGAGTTATTGCCCAGCCAAGAGTCACAATGATTCATTAACGTGCCACGTGTTTCCCGAACACGTGCTGGCTACTGTCTGGCAGCGAAGCAGCCAGGAAGAAAACAGAGTCCCCGCCCTTAGGGAGCTGATATTCCAGTGGGAAGGACGGTTGATAAGCAAGAATAGGAAAATGTATGGCAGTTCCTCAAAAAGGTAAACATAGAGCTACCCTGTGAGCCAGCAATTCAACTGCTGCGTATCTGCCCAAGAGAACCAAAAACAGGGACTCATGTACTCCTTGTACATGAATGTTTATAGCAGCATGATTCTCAGTAGCCAACAGGTGGAAGCAACCTAAATGTCCATCAGTGGACAAACAGATAAACAAATTGTGGTCCACCCACTCAATGGAATACTATTCAGCCATAAAAGGCATGAAGCACTGACACCTGCTATAACATGGATGAACCTTAAAAACATGATGCTGAGTGAAAGAGGCCACATAGTGTGTGATTCCATTGATATCAAATGTCCAGAACAGGCAAATTCATGGAGACAGAAAGCAGATTAGTAGTTGTCAGGGGCTGGGCGGGGAGTGACTGCTAATGGGGACAGGGTTTCCTTTTGGGGGGATGGAAATGTTCTGGCACTAGACAGAGGTTGTAGTTGGCATGATACTGTGAATGTACTAAAACCCACTGAATGTACACTTTAAAATGGTGAATTTTATGGTATGTGAATTTTGTCTCAATTAAAAAGAAGAAAAGTAAAATTCAGAGTTTGTTAGATAGGAGAGAAAAATCAAGTACAGCTAGGAGACAAGGGTGGGTGCGTGGGCAGAGAAATCTTACCGCCAACAGCTAACACGGACTCAGGGGCACTACTTGAGCTGTCCTGAATGCTGCACACAATTTTTCTGTTTTCTTTCTTTTTTTTTTGAGACAGTCTCGCTCTGTCACCTGGGCTAGAGTGCAGTGGTGTCATCATAGCTCACTGCAACCTCAAACTCCTGGGCTCGAGCGATCTTCCTGCCTCAGCCTCCGGAGTAGCTGGGACTACAGGCGTGCCAATGCCCAGTTAATTTTTCTATTCTTTGCAGAGACGGGGACTCACTCTTGTTCAGGCTGGTCTCAAACTCCTGGCCTCAAGCAATCGTCCTGCCTTGGCCTCTCAACGTGCTAGGATTACAAGCGTGAGCCACCATGCCCGGCCCTGTTTTCTGAAGATGGAAAAACTTAGACATAGTGAGCTGGCCTTATGAGTTCTCATAGCTCATAAGAAGTGGATTCCGGGGCCAGGTGCGCTGTGGCTCACACCTGTAATCCTAACCTTTTGGGAGGCTGAGGCAGAAGGATCACTTGAGCCCAGGAATTCAAGACCAGCCTGGGCAACATAGCCAGACCTTGCCTGTACAAAAAAAATAAATAAATAAAATAAAAGTGAATGTAGAATTAAGGGTAATAAAGGCAGTGAACCTTTATTAGTTTTTGACCTGTGCATTTTACAGAGACGCAAAAGGAGGCATCAGGAACTTCAGCGGTTTGCTCCAAGTGCACTGAATGGTGACGACCCGACAGGGTGGAGGTGGTCCCAGCACGAGACCATAGGAACTGGAAGCATTTCCTGGAGGCTTCATTTTCCTCCTCTGTAACACCTGGGGGTTGTAAGGTGGCCTCCAAGCTCTGACCTGGGGCCATGAGCCCCGCAGCTGGTCCGGAGTGTGGGAGCAGGTGGTGAGATCCCTGCCTCTGGAAGAGCAGTGCCAGCTGTGGGCCAGATGGTGTCTAGAACTGCGGATGCTGCCTGCTGCGTCCCTGCCTGCAGGCTCTGCCAGACCATGGGTCATCATTACTGGATGAGGCGTGTGCAGAAACCTGTGTGGGAACCTGTGTGGGCCCTCGAGGTTCCCCCCCACCGCCACCCCCGCTCCATCCCAGTGATGGCAGCCGCTACGGCTCTGGCCAACAACCCTGGCGGAGGTCCCTGGCCTCACCCCACGTCCCATGTGTCCCATCTCCGGTTGGCTCCACCTGCAAAGTGCACCTCACCAAGGACTACCTGCCACCCCTCCCTGGCCAACATCCTGGGATGAGCCCCTTCCAATTTGACTTGGATTATTTGCTCTCAATTAATGTCCCTAATTAAAGATATTGACCCCAACTGTCAAAGGAGCTTGTTAAAGCCAGTGTTGACTACGTCTCCTCTGCTCAGAAGCTACCCCCCTTCTTTCTCTCTTTCTTTTCTTAGAGATGGGATCCGGTTATGTTGCCCAGGCTGGTCTCGAACTCCTGGCCTCAAGTGATCCTCCCACCTCGGCCTCCCAAAGTGCTAGGATTACAGGCATGAGCCACCATGCCTGGCCTCTCTCTTCTCATTTCACACAGAGAACCCCAAAAGTGACCCCCAAAGCCCTCTGTGACCCAGAGTACCTCCTGTTGCCTCCCGCCCATTCTCCCTTTTCCCTCACTTTCCCTTGCCAGGCAACTCTCCAAGCATGCTCCTGCCTCAGGGCCTTTGCACTGGCTGTCCTGTGTTGCGCGATCTTGGAGTACCTGGTGTGCCCAAAGTGCCGTGGGTCCAGAGCACACTACACGTGTGCACGTAGCAGGAGGCCAGCAAACCTCTTCTTTCTTACCTTCAGCTGTGTGTCTGACATGTGGGTCAAATCTGGATGCTTATGAAGTGTGCATGCATATGGACGCCATTGACTTCAGCTGTATGTGTGGTGGGTGTGTGAGCTGTAGGTCTCCAATAAGCACGGGTTGATGCCTGCATGTGGTTCATCTGGAATAAAGCCTCCTGTGGCGGACAGACCCAGGGCGGACGAGGGTGCGTGCACACACACGCATTCATTTATTGAGAGCTTACTGAGTGGTCAGCAGGGCCCTTCAGCACTTGGTGTCTGTCAACTTGCACAGTGTCATCGCTTAGCATTTTACAGAATGATTGAGCACCTACTGTGTACCTGGCCCTCTGCTGGAGATGGATCAGTTTGGTCTGGTCTTACCTGCAGCAGTCCACCCAAGCAGGTCCCTTCCTCCCTCCTATGGGGTCTCTGGCCCCATGTCCACCCCCTTCTCCTCGTGCTGAGTGAAGGGAGGGCTCTGAGCCCCATCTGGACCCCTGGTCCTTGCCCAAGGGTGCCCAAAGTAGAGTTTTCTAACTCAGAGAGTGAAAATATACATGAGCTCAAGGCTAGAGAGAGGATCCCGGGAGCTTGGACCTTTGCAGGACAGAGATTCCAGGCTCTCAGTGTGTTGGGGGTTGGGGGATGCCTTCAGAAGCTTCGGATGCTTTCTAGAGGCAGAGGGGTCCAGAGCAGGAAGGGAGGAAAGAAAGGAAGACAGGAACAAAGGTGAAAAGGAAGGACACAGATGGAGGGCTTCTGCTCTGGCTGAAGGCTGAGGTTTTTGAGGGGACTGGAGGTTGGGGGTCCGAGGGGGTTGGGTCTGGTGGAACGGACTTAGGGGTGTAAGGGTAGGTTCGGAAGAAGTGTGGGCAGGGACTTGGGGGAGTGGGAGCTGAGATTTGAGTAGAGGATGGGGAGATAATCTGTTGGTGGGGGTTTTGGGGTGAGAAGCCAGAATGGGTGGGTGAAGCAGGAGGTTTGAGATCTAAGGGCAGAGGATTGGGGTCTCAGGGCGTAGGTTCTGGAAGGACACGCCAGGCGAGGGCTGGGACCCAAGAGGCTCGGAAGTCTGAGGCCCGGCTGAGAGGCCTGGGGAGAGCGTAAGGCTGGGGCACGGTGCGCAGGGTGGGGAGAGGGAGGGTGAGGTTCTCAGAGCTCAGGGACCAGTCCCCCCATGCCCCCCGCACCCTGCGGCCCGCCCTCCTCCTAGACCCGTTCCCTGTCCGGGCCCACCCGACCAGACCCGACCCGACGCGGTCCTCACGCCTCAAATACGACCACGCCCCAGGACACGCCCTCAACCCCCTCGCGCACACCTGCATGTGCCCCGCCCCAGCTTCGCCTTTAGCCCCCTGGCCACCGCCCCACCCCGCACCCCTAACTTTCACCCCGCCTCTCCGCAGACCCGGCCCCACCCTTCGCCCTGGGCCCCGCCCCCTTCGCCGTTCCGGGCCCCTGTCCCCTCCTAAGACCCCGCCCCCTCGCTCCCTGGCCCCGCCCCTCCCCAGACTCGGCCCCGCCCCTCCCCTCAGGGCCCCGCCCCAATCCCTCACCCCTTTCCCTGGCCCCACCCTGGCCCCACCCCTCCGCAGAGCAGGCCCCGCCCTTCCCCCTGGGCCCCGCCCCCTCCACGGACAGGCGCTGGGACCCGCCCCGCCCCGCCTTAGACCACGCCCCTCCCCAGCCAGACCCTGGTCCCGGCCCCGCCCCCCGCGCCTCGGTCTCCCGGGCCGGCGCGCGCGGCTCCCGTCACTCCGACGCGCGGCGGCGGGAAGATGGCGGAGTCCGGCGGCAGCAGCGGCGGTGCCGGCGGCGGCGGCGCCTTCAGCGCGGGCCCAGGCCCCGAGCGCCCGAGCAGGTGAGACCTGGCTCGCAGCGTGGGCCCGCACCTGTCCCGGTGCCCGGACCTGTGGGGTGTCTTGGGGCTCCTGAGGGGCTACGGGGAGGCCTGGCCAGCTCTGGGGTCTTTTGCAGGGACCGCGGACTTTACGGGGCCATGGGGAGCCGCGGGGACCGAGGGCTGCTGAGGGGGCGGCTGAAGCGGGGCTGGGCGCCCCAGCACCTCCGGGCGTCTGCAGGCGGCCCTAGGGGCCTGAGGATCCCGGAGGTCTGAGGGGAGCCCGAGGGGCTCCCGCCCGCCATGGGGGACTGGAGATACCAAAGGATGTGCGAGGCACAGAGGGCCTGAGCGGGGCCCGGGGGCAGTCTGAGGGTGCTGAGGGTGTCTTGGGGGCTCTGAAGAGGAGGCGAAGGCCCAAGGCTTCCTGGGGGTGCTGAAGGACCCTGAGGTGGCTGGGGGGACCTGGGAGGCGTGAAGACTGTGGGAGGCTGCGGGTGGAGGGCTCAGTGAAACTGAGAGCCAGAGAGTGGGAGGCTGAGGGGGTCTGGGGGTCCCAGAGGCCCTGAGGGGCTGGAGTGGGTCTTGGGGGGGTCTGAAGATGGTGAGAGAGCCTGGAGGGTCTATAGAAAACACAGAGAGGGTCCTTCCTTGGGGCTCCATCCTCTCATCCCCATGAAGTTCAACTCCATCCCCCCCCCCCCCCCCCCGCGCCCCCAAGGCTGGAGGACTTGAAGCAAGGTCTTGCCCTCAGACGAGTGGGCAGAATTCACCCCTTTGGTCAGAGGGAGGCCCCCTTTCCCCATGGCCAAGTCCTGAGATGCGTTGCTTGAACCCCAGAATTTACATAAAAATAGGTGCTTTTTTGTGTTGTTTCGGATTCTCCGAGGGGAAGAGCACCTGCCATAGCATGACCTCCTGCTCTTCTCCCATTGGGCGAGGCTAGACCCTCCCACCCTGGCCCTCCAGGAAGCCTGCCCCCCTCTGCTGGCCAAGGAAGAAATTTAGGCTCTTTCTCACTGGTGAGCTTCCGGGAGCCAATGATTTCAGTCGGCGTGGTAAATGAGGAAGTCAGTCAGTGTGCTGTGTAGTTGGTCCTCATTTCGGGGCTCTGGACTGGTGCTGGCAGGAACGGCCTGATGGCCTAGGGGTGTGAGTTGGGCTGTGGAGGCCTGATGGGGTGGAACGGGGATGGGGTAGGTAGGGGAGGGATGGCCAGGATGGACACAGAGGAGGCGAAGGCCCTGCTTGTTCCCGGGGATGCTGAGTGACACCTTGAGGATTTGGGGAGACATTCAGGGAGTAGAATGGCCAGGGCTTGAAGACTGGGCATGAGGTGTGGCAAGTAAGGGACAGACAAGAGGGACAGGGAACCCCTTATAACCTGGGGCTCTTTTTTTTAAACAGCTTTATTGTGGTATAACTAATTACATACCACACGATTCACTCATTTTAACTGAACAGTTCATTGAGTTTTAATACATTTATTGAGTTGTTCATCCATCACCACAATCCAGGTTTTTAGAATGCTTCCATCGCCCCAAAGAGTTGCCCCAAGCCCGTTTGCAATCAACCCCAATCCCCCCTCCAGCCCCAGGGACATTCTGATCTGCTTTCACTCTCTGTAGTTTTGTCTTTTCTAGAAATTTTACATGAATAGAATCATACAACATGTGGCCTGGCTTCTTTTTGTGTCTGGCTTCTTTCCTTAACATAACGTTTTTGAAGTTTATGTAGTTGTGAGTATCAGAAGTTTGTTCTTTTTCACTGCGGAATGAAAATAAACAAACTGTGTCCACCCGTACAACGTTGTATGGGTGGACACAGTTTGTTTATCCATTTACTGGTTGATGGACTGTTGGGTTGTTTCCATTTTGACCATTGCAAATAAAGTTGCTGTGAACATCTGGGTATGTGTCTCTGTGTGAACATATACTTTCATCCTCTTGGGTAAATACTTAAGAGTGGAATGACTGAGTCATTTAGTAGTTGTATGTTTAATTTTTTAAGAAACTGTTAAGCTCTTTTCCAAAGGGCTGCACCATTCTGCATCCCTGCCTGCAATGTACAAGAGTTCCAGTTGCTCCTCCTTCTCAACACTTGGTATGGCCAGTCGTTAGTTTTAGCCATTCTTTAGGTGTGTGCCAATATCTTTTTTTGGTTTTAATTTGCATTTCCGTAATAACTAACGATATTGGTCATTTTATCAATAGCTTCTTGGCTGTTCATATCTTTGGTAGTGTGTCTTTTCAAATATTTTGCCCATTTTTAAATTGGGTTGTCTTTGTATTATTGGGTTTCGAGAGTACTTTACATTTTCTGGATGCAAGTCCTTCATTGGATATATGATTTGCAGATAATTTTCTCCCACTCTGTGGCTTATCTTTTCATTTTGTGGATGGTGATATCTCTCACAAGGCATAAGTTTATCGTTTTGGCGAGGTCCGATTTATCGACGTTCTTCTTTTATGGATCATGTTTTTGGTGTTGTATTTAAGAAGTCTTTGCCTAAAAAGAGTCACTTTTTTGTTTGTTTGTTTGTTTTTGTTCTTAGAGACAGAGTCTTACTCTGTTACCCAGGCTGGTCTCAAACTCCTGGCCTCAAGCGATCCTCCCACTTCAGCCTCCTGAGTAGCATGCCAGTGAAAAATCACTGTTGTCTGGAGCAACTGATGGGGGCATCTTGTCCCTCAGGTGCCAGTGTGGGGAGACCCCCTAATGTGGCAAGATGGAGCATACAGAAAATGGATCAGGTGTTGAGGGAGATTTGTGCAAGACCTTCTCCCAAAGGTCCTTGTGAGATGTTGAGGCCTTTGTAGCAGTATCTTGTCCATTGGTTCCTTCATTTATTGCACATGGGCCAGCCAGGCCTGGTGCATGGCTCCCCTTCCCCCCAACCTTGTTCCCCTTCATCCTTCTACACTCCAAGGTCATGGGCTCTCAGAGCCACCTGTCTGACCACCTAAGCTCAAGTAGAACACTTTTTCTGGTCACCTTGCTGTGTTTTGGTTTTCTTTGAGGTAAAATTTATATAACATAAAATTCACCCTTCTAAAGTGAACAATTCAGTGGCATTTAGTACATTCACAGAATTGCACAACAATCACCTCTATCTAGTTCCAAAACATATTTTTCCCCTCTATTTCCCCACAGGAAGGAATTTTTTTTTTTCTTTTCTTAGTTTCTTCTTTTTTTTTTCCTTTGGAGATAGGGTTTCACTGTGTTGCGCAGGCTGGCCTTGAACTCCTGGCCTCGCGCAGTCCTCTCACCTCAGCCTCCTGCGTAGCGGGGACTGCAGGCGCGCCAAGTCCTTGCTGAGCCAAAACGTTTTCATCACCCTAAAAGGAAACCTGTCCCAATTAGCAGTCACTCCTCGGCCCCCTGCCCCCGTCCCTGGTAATATTTCTCTCCTTTCCAGCTCTTACCAATTTTCCTGTTTTATAAATAGAATCATACACTGTGTGGCCTTTTGTGTCTGCCTTCTTCCATGCAGCGTCATGTTTGGAGGTTCATCCACACTGTAGCATTTATCAGTACTATATTCCTTTTTATGGCTGAATTATATTCCATCGTGTGGCTATGCCACATTTTGTTTACCGTTGCATCGCTTGATGGACATTTATGTTCTGCCTTTCACCTATTATGAGTCATGCTGCTGTGAACATGAGGGTGTAGGTTTTTGTCTCGACACTTCTATTCGGTTCTTTGGGGTATCTTATCTAGGAGCAGAAATGCTGGATCATACGGTTGTTTTATATTCTTGATCGTGCTGATCACCACCTAACATTATTTGGTGTGTTCCGTTGCGGAAGTGCCTTGAGAGTGGAGAGTCTGTCTCTCTTGTGCTGTCTTGTGTGCCTGGAACAGGGGCAGTACGGAGGGAGTAAGTATTTAGGAGATATGGCTGGGAGTGTGGAAAAGTTTCCTGTTCTCCGAGGATTGCAGTCTGGCAGGTGGGAAGTCCCCTCTGTTCTGTGGGATTGGGCCAGTCCCTTGCCTTTTTGGGGAGACTCGTGGGGCTGCCAAGGGGTAGGGGGAGGCTGGCTTTCTAGCCATCTGCCTTTATGTCCCATGAAGGGTTTTGTCATTTGGCCAGGGGTGGGGGCGGTTGCTGTCTTCCCCTTGGCCCTTCCAGCAGTACCACAACTCAAGAAACTGTCCCCAGGAGGGACCTCACTCCCCCACCCCCCACCGCCCCCAACGTTATATAACTTGTTTGTTCCAGCTTCTCTTTTCTGCAACCAAGGGGGGAAAAAGAAAGAGAAAGGCTTATTCTCCTTCCTTCCTATCTCGAGGGATCAACAAAAAACCCGTTGCCTAGTAGAGATGGTCGTTAATGACTGAGCCTAACCTCAGGGATGCACCGAGTGGCTGGGGGCTTGCAGAGGGGAGGTGGGTCCTTGCTGCAGGCTCACTTGCACAAAAGACACTTGTTCAGCAGGCGGCCTCCTCCCAGCTCGGGTGATGGGGGTCTAGGCTTCTGGATGGGAGAGGAGGTTTGGGCCACTCAGGGTGTTGCAAGCAGAGGGCGGAACCCTCCAGGGAGTCTCACTTCCCCAGCTAAAATTCCATCGCCGTGAGGTACCCGGCCACCAGAGTTCCGGAGAAAGCTTCTGGCCACACAGGATCTCCAGACATGGGCCTTTGGCATGCTCGCTCCTTGGCCCGCCCTTCCTACAGGTGCCTGGACAGGGCCCAGTCTCGCTGAGTCACAGCAGTCGTGGGGGGTCAGTGGGGGCATCGTCGTGAGGGATGTGCTGGCTGCAGGTGTTTCCGTGGGAAGTCGTGGCCAGGCTGCTGCGCCCAGTGGGTTTGTCACGATTCAGCCTGGCTTCGTGGCTTTTGCTTGTTTAAGCTTTCTCGACAGGCCCTCTCTGGCTACTTCGTAGATTGCTTCCACCGAGCCCTGAGGCCTTGGAAGGATCCAGCCCCCTAACCCCTGCTAGGAAGACCTGGAGGATGATTTGGCCTTCCGAGGAGGTTCTTGTTCCTTTAGCCCTGTCCTCCCCTCGGAGGGAGAGGCAGGATTTTGACCCTTTGGAGACCAGGACTCAACCCCTCTCTGGAAATGTGGGTGGATCTGGTGGCATCAGGTGCTTTGTTGGACCCATGGGTGTCTGTGGGTCCCTCCTTCCAATGTGTGTCTGTGTCAGATTCCTTATCTGCAAAATGGGGCTCCAGGCCCACCAGCTGCGGTGGCTGGGAATGAATGAGCCTGGGGGGAGGTCACGTGTGCCTTGTGTTAGTGTGGCAGTGGTGACGTTGCCTGTGGTGGTGACGCTGCCATCCTCCTGCCCACTGTGCCCCCATGGGCCTTGAGGGGATCATGGGTGCCAGTGATCTTTGCCGATGGAGTCCGTGTTTCAGGTGGGGAAAAGAGAAAGTTGGCTTGAGCAGTTGGGAAGACAGTGGCGCCATTACGTGGTAGCCGTGAGAAGGACAGTGACAGGCAGGAGAGTGGAGCACGTCACTTGTGAGCTGGAGAGGGCAGATCTGGCCACGTGAGTGTGGCACCCAGGAGCAGGGTCTTGAGCAGGCGCCCGATGGGTCTGGGCGGGTGCTGGGGTGGGGGTGGGTGAGGCTGAGCGGAGGCACCCTGCGGGCCGGGCCACGTCCAGGTCACTCGGTCTTCCCCATCCCCCTCCCCTCCCCTCCTAGCCGGCAGGGTCCTGAGAGCTCGTGGCGTGAAATTGCTCCAGAGTGTACAACCTCACCCTGCATCGTGCAGCGTGATTGTCTCTCAGCTGGACCATTTCCATCTGGTAGCTGTGACCCCCAGGACGGCCTTCTTGTCATCGGCCATAGTTACTAGGGAAAAAAGGTTTCGTTAGGGCTCCGCCATGATCTCAGCATCTCCAGGGAGATGGCATGTCATCCCACCTTGCTCACCTTGCTATTATTTATGATGCCCGAGTCTCCCCCAGACGCTTTAACAGTGAGGCTTTCTCTTCCTCCAATTCTTTGGTTTTTTCCTTTTCCTGATTTTTCTTTCTTTCTTTTTTTTTTTTTTTTTGAGACAGGGTCTCACTCTGTTGCCCTAGCTAGAGAGCAGTGGCATCGTCATAGCTCACTGCAGCCTTGAGCTCCTGGGCTCCAGCCATCCTCCTGCCTCAGCCTCCCGAGTAGCTGGGACTACAGGTGTGCGCCACCACACCTGACTAATTGTTTTACTTTTTGTAGAGATGGGGTCTCGCTATGTTGCCCCGGCTGATCTCGAACTCTTGGCCTCGAGGGATCCTCCTGACTCAGCCTGGGATTACAGGGGTGAGCCACCGTGCCTGGCCCTTTTCCTGATTTTTTCATTGTAACCTGCTCTTTGGTTTTAGGGGTTGAGGACCCTGGAGGAGGAGGAAGAGCAGGAAGAGGAAGAAGAGGAAGAGAGGAGGAAGAAGGGTAGAGATAGAAATAGTTCAGCGACTTGAGCGCCTTGGGGCCTAGAAGGAAGGGGTGGGACTTGCTGAAGGCGTTGGGTGACGTTGGGTGGCACGTGTCCTGGCATCCTGGTTCCTTGCTCTTGTGGACGGATGCATTTGACACCTTTCTCTGCCTTCTGGCAGGTGTCACAGGCCTCTGTGTGCCTGCTGCTGTGCTTGGTGCTGGGTATCGGGGGTCCGTGGGACAGACAGGCCCTGTGTGGGGGGGACCCACGTGCCAGCAGGAGGTAGAAAAAGCTGTGTGGTCATTTCCTCACGGTTGCCCAAGTGGTCCTGAGATCCTGAGGCTGAGATGGAGGTCCCTGCCTCCTCTGGAAGGTTCTGGAGCCTCTTCACGAGTGAGGTTGAGCTGATACCTCCCGGGGGGGCTCCCTCACTCTCAGAACAAAATCCACGTCTTGATGTGACCCGCCGGCCCCCTTAGCTTCTGGAACCCTGATGGCCCTGCTAGTCTCCAAAGCACGCTTGCCTGGAATGTCCTGTCCCAGCGATTTGCACGGCTCAAGTGTTGCCTCATCGGGGCCCAGCCACTCTGACGCCACCGCCCGCCCCCTGCGTCCCCTATCCTGCCCTGTTGTCATGGCACATTCTCTGTGATTAAGGATCCATGTCCCCCTAGAATGTGCCCTCTGAGGGCAGGACTTTGCCAGTTCTATTCTCAGTGGTGGATGCACCAAGTATGGATCCAGCCAATATCCGCCCCTGCCATAACCTGCAATGGATATGGGAGAGGAACCTGCCTGACCGGGAGGCTTCTGGAACAGCCTTCCCATCCTCCTCCTCCTCGCTTTACTTAACCGGCAGGGTCACCAGAAGTTGACAGGCGTGTTGTCAGTAAATCAGCCCCGCTATAGAGGAGCCAGTGCATGGTACTACTTTGCATGTGCTGCGTTTGGTGAATGAACAGAATCTTAGCACAATGTGTTAAAGTTAAAGAAGGCAAATGACAGCCGCTTTCTCCCTGTCCAGCTGTCTGAAGTGGGAAGTGGGGGCTGAGCCCGCTGGGTCCCCACTGCCGGCAGCCCCACCCTCCTCCTCTGGTAGCCGCTCCGCAGCTGTGCGGACGAGCTCTCTTAACACTTGTTAACCCCGAGCCTCCAGTCCCTTCCTGCCCCCCGCACCCCGCCCCTTGCACATGTCTCTCCAGAGAGGGCTGCACAGAATTCACAGTACTCGTCTCCAACGGCTGCGCCGGCACTTCCCTAGCATTCTTCCTCTGCACAGCGGATTTTGGTGCGTGTCCAGCGTGACTTCAGACCCCTCGCCGAGCAGCGGAACGCCTGATCGCTCCGTGCACACCACCACGGCGCACACTGACAGTATTGTGATCCGGGAGGAAGTAACCGGCACCTTTGGGGAATCGCAGACCTTTCCTGCGAGGGCAAGGGCTTCCGGAATTGAACACGCTGGGCCTGTGAGATCTCGAGAGCTGGACCTTCAGGCTTTTAAAGGCTTTGGGGGGGTCACCCGAGGATCGAGGGCGAAGATGTTTTCTGACGCCACAACTGTGAAATTCCACAGGGGTCAAGGAAAGAATTGGGCGGGAGCGGTCTGGGCTGCATATCCGGAGAGTTCTGCCCTCCATGGGATGTTAGAATTTGAGGCAGTGGAGCAGAGAGACATGTGATAGCCCGGAATCTTCCGTTACTAGAGCTGAGAACCAGGAGTTTTCCCGGGGTGGGGTGTAAGGGCTCTCAAGGTGCCTGTGAAGCGACAGGCGCGTAGGGGAGCCCCACAGAGGACCCCTGAGGCAGCCCCTTCGCACACATCAGCTCAAGTCATCCTCTCTGTGGAAAACTTCCAGGACTGCAGTTCAAGGCATAACTGTGTGATCTCCTTGGTGACGTCTGGTCTGTCCCAGGAGGGCTCTGATGGCTCCCCTCCCCGGGTTCTCTTGCTCTCTGTTGCGTGAGGCAGGGCAATCGGGAGCACATGAATGTTTACACTCCACGTGAGTCACTTGTACAAATGACGGGTGGTGTTTTCCTCGCTGAGGCTGATGGCATCGGGCCCCTCTGCTGTTCCAACCTAAGTCACGCCTCCAGCCTGTTAGCATTTAGAACTCTTGAACTTTCGCGTTGGTCAGGGGCGCGGGCAACTCGCTGACCTTTCGGGGAAGCCCTGGTGGCCAGAGTGGAGCCGCCTGTCTTGTCACAGACAGGCGGGGCTCCGGCTGGGGACGGCCGCCGCCCACTCGCCCTCAGAATGGCCCGTAGTGCGGCTTCCTCGTCCCCCGGCCCGGGGAGGAAGCTCAAGCTCGTGTGCAGCGCAGAGAGAGGCAGCAGCTGGAGACGCGTTAACTCCACAGCAGTTTTTCCAGAGGCTTGTCTGGAATGCTGTGGACGGATCTGAGGCTTCTGACATCCGAGGCCCCTTTTGGTTGCGAGAGCCAGAAACCCAACTCACTGCCTTCAGTTAAAAACTCAGAGTTCACATAAAAAAAAAGTTCAGGGAAATGTCCAGTTTTAGGTACATCAGGGCTCAGGGCTCGAAGGATTCCGCCGGAATCTGTGACTCCCATCTCTCAGCTCTGCCTTCCCTCCTGGCTGGGTGCTGCCTACCTGGTGAAAAGGTGACCCCACCTTGCACCCCACTGGAGCAGCAGCTCCACGGGGAAGGTGAGTCTCCTTCCCGGTGGCTCTAGCAAAGGTCCCAGGGAAGGCTCTGATTGGATCAGATTGGCCACACCCCCTGCTGGGAAGAATCACTGTGGCCAGGGGCCCAGGAGCCTCTGGTTGGTTAGGCTGGGTCATGTGTCTCTGTTTTCAGCCCAGGTGTGGGGTCTGCCTGATCCCCACCACTGGGGCTGAGAGTGGAGAACAGGAGGTTCCCGAGGAAAACTGGGGCCCTTGTAAGAAGAGGGGAGGGATGTTGAGCACCCCTAAAATGAAGATATTCGTGACAGGCCTTTTCTGATGATGAAAGCTTCATTGTCGTCAGAAGGCCCCAGGCCAAACCATCAGGTGCCAGCATCTGGCCCTGTGCCACTGGGGATGAGGTTGTGCCGTGTGGTAGCCCTGTCTCTTCTGAGGCCTCAGTGCCTGCCTTGCCCTGCCCAGGGAGGCAGTGGGGTGAGCTGCCTTGCGGCTTGTTTCTGCCCTGAGATGCTGGAATTCAGCAGTGCTGGAATTTCACTGGGTTTCTGAGTGGTGCTCTGGGGCCGCAGTCATGTACCTACTTGCCCCATCTGTAGAGTGAAGGGGTTTTGCTCATTCAGGTGGCCCCGTCTCCCAGCTCAGCGCAGCGGGATCAAGTAGGGGGATGGGCTGTTGCCAGAAGCAAGCTCTTGCCTCAGTGGGAGAATGAGACCTGTCCACTCGTAGGCTCCTGGATGGGGACCCTGGCTGGACCATGAGTGCGAGGGAGGCCATGGCAGAGAAGGCTCCCAGGAGGAGGTGGCAGAGGCTCCAAGCACGGAAGAGCTGGAGGACTTGGGAGTGTGGTCCGGGGCCTGGAGGGGTTGGCCGTTCAACACGGGGAACAGCATGCGCAAGGGCATGGAGGTCAATTGTCCAGCAGAGTCCTGCTGAGGGCTTCCTGGGTGATCCAGTTGAAGGATCACGTGGCCAGCGCTAGGACTCGGGCCAGGAGGCCGTGTGGAGGGGACTTTGCAGTGAGCGAAGGTATGCGTTGGGTGCCAGCCCAGTGCTGCCACCGGGGAGCCACCCACCTGCCACCTCACCCACCCTCACATCCCACCTCCCTGGCTGGCAGTAAGCTCTCTGCCTCCACGGCACCCCTCCCATCCTGGCTCGTGGCCAGACCAGTGTCAGGGTGTCCCCATCAGAACAGCCCCCACCGACCGAGTGAGCACCCATTCCGCGCAGCCCCAGCTCCTGGCTCACCTCTCGGTGGGCAGTCTCGGAAGGGGGCACCGCTATCATCCCCAGTTTACAGATGGGGAGGTTGAGGCACAGAGAGGTCCGAACACTGGCCCAAGGACCACCACTGTGACGTGGGTGGGGAGACGGAGGTTCGGAGGGCTGAGCCACTCGCCAAGGCTCTGCCTGAGCTGGGGTGCTGGATGTGGAGCTCGACATGGGGAAGAGCAAGACACCCGCTCTTCAGGACCGGCCCAGGGCAAGGGTGTACCTTTGCCCCACTAATCCTCCAGCCGCCCTGTGGGGGAGGGAACCCCACTCTGCAGACAAGGGGTGGCGCTTCCAGGTCACGCTGGGAGAGCACCGGTCCACCGCCGTCAGCAGCCCGCCTCCCCGTACTCCCTGACAAGTACAGCTGTACTTGCCTTCCCCGCTCCTGTCTCCATCTGGCACGTCATCCCTCTGTCTCCTGCCGGTCTCCCCACGGCTGAAAGGGGAGCCCCACCGGGGCCGGGCGGGGGGTGGTGGGTGTTGTCTCCTGCCACATCCTGGTGCCTAGCACACGGCTGGAGCTTGCTCGTGCTTGTCAACCAGATGGGGGGTTGGGTAGGTGTGGATGGAGGGTAGCCGGATGGATGGGTGAGGGAATGGAGGGTGGACAGATGGATCCACACCCTTGTCCTGGGCCGGCTCTGAAGAGCGGGTGTCTTGCTCTTCCTGCCCTTGAGCTCCACGTCCAGCCTCCTGGCTCCAGCAGAGCCTTGGCAAGTGTCTCAGCCCTCCAAGCTTCTGTCTTCCCAACCACGTCATGGTGGTGGTCCTGGGGCCCACGCGTCTGGGGCTGTGGAGAGGCCGGTCGGCACCCGAGTGCTGTTGTGGAAGGGCTCTGCTGGCCAAGCCTTGTGTCCCTCTGCCTCTCGTTTACTGTGTGGCCTTGGGCCAGTGTCTGAACCTCTCTGTGCCTCAACTTCGCCATCTGTAAACTGGGGATGATAGCGGTGCCCCCTTTCAAGACTGCCCACCGAGAGGTGAGCCAGGAGCCGGGGCTGTGCGGAGTGGGTGTTCACTCGGTCAGTGGGGGCTGTTCTGATGGGGACACCCTGACACTGGTCTGGCCACGAGCCAGGATGGGAGGGGTGCCGTGGAGGCAGAGAGCTTGCTGCTGGCCAGGGAGGTGCGGTCTAAGCATCCCTTGCCTTCAGGGGCCTTTTTCTGGATGGCAGAGCTTCCTTCTTGCTGGCCTTGAGAAGTGGCCAGAGGTGGGCAAGTCTGGGTGGGGGCACTGCCCACAGGGTCCTCTTGGCCATCAGCAGCAGCCAGAGCCCCACGTGTCCTGGACTCCCAGGGGCATCGGTCAGAGGCTGGGGTGGGGGCAGGAGATTATGGCCTGGCCTCGGGGGCACCGGGCACATATTGACCCCTGAGGAGTGTGTGCAGGGTGGCCGTGCCCACCCTCCTGCCTGCTTTCTCCCCTGGAGCATTTCCCACTGTGCTCCTGGGGTGGCAGCCTGCAAACCACTGCATGTCCAGCCCTGGCCTCATGGGGGGCTGGTGACCTTTAGGGTGGGCAGCCTCAGCCATCTGCCCCAGCTCTGTGGGGTTTGGGGTTCGCCTTTTGACCCGTGAGCTGGGAACGTTTTTTCTCACCTCACTGGGTCCTTGGGGGCATTGACGATGGTTCTTTTGAGCGGAAGATGGGTTATAGGACCTGCCTACCTGCCCCCCCCCGAATGCCTGGTGTGACTCGGGCCCCCTGAATGCCCGGCGTGACTCGGGCATCACACTGCCCTCTGCGAGCCTCGGCCTGCCTGGCGCTTACTTGGGGGCTGTCTGGAAGTGCCAGCTGTGGGTGCAGGCCAGCTGCACGGTTGCCTGCGGACAGGCCTTTGCACTGGGGGTCCTGTTTTAAATTGTTCATGAAGACGCGGGAGAACAGCCAGCACGATGACCAGGGGGGAGAAATAAACAGCTTCACTGATGATGCCAGGGACAGAGCCCCAGGCTTGGGGACACAGCTCTGCGTCCTTGGCTGGGTTCTCCTCTCTCTCTCCCCGCCAGCCCCCCTAGGTCTCTGTCTCCCCAGCCCCTCATCTCTGTCCCCTTCCTCCTGGTCTTTGCCCCTCCCCGCCTGGGTCTCTATCCCCCCCCATGTCCATCTCTCTGTCCTTAGGTCTCTGCCCTCTCCCTGGTCCCCTCCCCCTGGGTGTCTGTCCCTCTGTCTCTGGGTGTCTGTCCCCCCCCTCCCTGGGTCTCTGTCCCTCTACCTCCTGGGTGTCTGTCCCTCTGTCTCTGGGTGTCTGACGCCCTCTCTCCCTGGGTCTCTGTCTCTGGCCACCCCCACGTCTCTGTCCTCCTCCCCTGGGTCTCTGTTGGTGGTTTGGTGTCCTGGCCTGATGGGACACTCTGCTGTGGGGACCTTCCCCCACTCCTGGGCCCCATGCTTGTCCATGCAGAAGCCCGATCCTTCCTCTGCTCCTGTGGGAGCCCAGGGGACGAGAAAACTGTAGGCTTTTTGGAAGGAGCCGCCCTCGTCAGGAGGGATGACCCCGGGGAAGGGCCGCTGCAGCCTGGGGGGAGGAAGCGGGCCGCGGGGGCCTGCCAGGCTGTCCCAGGAGAATGCTCAGTGACGTGAGCGTGGGGCCGCTGGCTGGCTGGAGTGTTTGAGGGCCAGCACGAGGTGCCAGAACCCAGTGACTCCGTCCTGTGGGCTGGGAGCACAGTACCCGGAGCTGTGAAATATTGTGGTAACCACAGCAACAGCGCCTGGGGGGGTGGCCTTTGTGGGGTGTGTGGGACCCTGGCTGTCTGCACCCTTTATCCTCTCAGCACATGTCTAGGAGCCGGCCAGGCCTCGGCAAGGTCAGCAGGCTGCAGCTAAAGTGAGGAGGACTGCCTGTGGCTGTAGGTCTGCTCTGGGCCTCAGTTTCCCCGTCTTGGAGGGGACACTCGGTGCTGGCCCCCTGGGCTGCCGGGGGATTCAGGAGGCTGTGTGTGAGGACCTGTGCCTGGCACGTGCTCCGTCCATGGGCCTGCTTGGTGAGGGTGGAGCTGGGCGGGAGGGGTCACGAGAGAAGTTGCCAGTGTGGCTGGAGAGCCAGTGGGCAGAGGACCGCCAGGGCCCCCGCAGCTCTGGAGCACAGCCCCCACCTCTCTCTGGCCCCCCATCTCTCTCTCCCCCTCTCTGGGTCTCTGTCTCCTCTCTCGCCCCCTATCTCTGTCCCCCTGTCCCTGGGTCTCTGCCCCCTCTCCCTGGGTCTCTGTCCCCCTCTCTCTGAGTCCGTTTTCCTCTCTTGCTGGGTCTCTGACGAGGCTCTCTGGGGATGGTCTTGGTAGTGTTCCAGTCACCAGGCTGGGGCTGGGACCAGAGGACCCCTCAGCTGGCACTGATGTCTCCCACTGTCCCCTGAAGTACAACATCTTCCCCACCCATGCACCGCGGGACCCTGGGGCAGCATTGCATCGGGCCAGGGCGCAAGCCAACCGGCTGTGCTGCACTGCTGTGCTCCTTCGAACCACATGGACAATAAAACCAGAATTAGCTTTGAAAGTGGAAGTGCTCTCTGCTTTGAGGGGAAGTGCAGGACCAGGACCGTGCACGTCAGAACAGTCTGTGAAAGGGGCAATGTCGGCAGACTCTGTTCTGGCCGGAGCTTTGGGCTCTGTATGGGGGTGGGAAAGGATTTTACAAAACCCCAAAGAAATGTTTCCATGAAATTCTTTCTTGTTCTTGCCTTTTTTTTTTTTTTTTCTGGACATTCCAATGAGAAGAACCGTCCTGGGGCGTCGGATCTCTCCTGTCATGTTGAAGCTGACCACAGGATTGGGACCAGCAGCAGGGTGGGGGCCAGAGGTGGGACGCCCACCTGACAGGTGCTGTGGCCCCCCCATCTTTAGCTCCTGGGCATCCCCCACCTCCCCTTGTTCCTGATCCCCCCACAGAACTCCCATCACCAGGGCCCTGCCACAGTCTGTGTGACTCTGAGCTTCCTGTGACCTCCCTCTTTAGGCTGTCTGCCCCAGAGCAGACCCTTGGGCGAGGGCCCCACAAAGAACTAGTCAGGGGAGGGAAGGAGCCCATGCAGGGGCCATTAGCAACAAGCAGGTGACACCAGGTGCAACCCAGGATATTTCGAGAATCCTATAACAGGTGGTCCACGTGGGGGCCCACCAGACGTCAACCCCAGGCAGGACCCAGCATATACCCCTGTGCAGGGGACACCCCAAGGGAGGCAGCAGCCACGTCCCCCCGTGTCCACAGCCCTGGGCCCGGCTGGGGTGCCTGATGACAGTGCTGTGGGGATGCAGTGTCAGGGGAGTGTCAGAACGGCTCTGAGCCCAGGCCAGGCCTGCAGCGGGGGCGTGCGGCCACTCAGAGGCCAGATCCAGGCTGAGGGTGCAGCCAGGGCGGGCAGTGAGCGGCCTCCTGAGACGGCCCTGACCGGGGCTGCTGACGCATTGGCTCCGATGACTCACGTGCGGGTGACCGTGACTCGAGTGGCCGTCTGGAGACTCGGATGGGCTCATGGCCGCCGCCGCCTTCTTCTTGGGGGCCTGTGGCCCCGCCGCACCGGCCGCCCCCTGTCTGGGGCTGGCCTGAGTAATGGGTCCTTCCCCTCCCGCCGACGGCCGGCTGGAGAGGGCCTTAGTCATCAGCCCCAGCCCCACCTCTTCCTCCTGCCCACCTCCGCCCAGGCCGTGTCTCGCTTCTCTGTCCAGGCGTGGGGGGCTCCGGCCCTTGCTGGCCTCCTCCCTTCCTGGGCTCCCCAGGAGGGGCTGCAGGGGGTGGGTTTGGCTTCATAGGGGCAGCAGCACAGCCTGGTATGTAGGAGGGTGATGGAGGGGGCCTCAGACAAGAGGAAGAAAACAGCCACATGGGGCACAGGGGACACTGCCAGGGGTGCGAGGTGGCGAGGACCAGGCTGCTCCCTGCCCTCTTTGCTGCAGCTCGGGCCCCACACCCTGTAGCCAGCAGCAGATGGGCCTGGCCTGGGCTTCTGGGCCGGGGGTGTCCTAACTCCTGGATAGGAGCGTCTGAATTCTCAGAGCATACAATTGTCACATGCCAGTGGCAACACAGTCACAGCAAGCCTTTCTGCATGAGGCCACTGGTCCAAGGCCTCTGCATTTGCTCCTCATCCTTTTATAGCCCCAGGTGCTGGGACCATCATATGCCCCCACTGTGCAGCCGGGGCCTGGGTGGTTGAGTGACCGCCGAGCTCCCAGCTAATCAGAGCCGCTTGGCCCAGGCCACTGGCTGCAGAGACCCCAGCCCAGCCCCTGCTGCCTCCTGAGAGGCCCTGCTGGCCAGCTGGGCTGAACCTGCCTTCCAGGTCCCCGGCAGCCTCTTCACCCACCGGGGAGCCCCAGGATCCCATGCCTGGGAGCTCTGCCGGCCACGTCCCTGGTTTTCCATTCTTCAGTAATGATGACAGCAGGGGCTTCAGGGAAACACAAGCACTCAGTCCTCTCCTCGCCAGAGGCAGCGCTCTGCCCAGCTTCTCAGCCCTCCAGATGTGCTCTTTGCACACACAGGCAGATACTGTAATTCTGTGTACCCCCTGAAGGGTGTTTCGTGTGTTTCTCATCTCTGGCCCCTCAAGACAGTATTTGGAAAAGCTTCAGAAGTGGAGTTGCTAGGTCAAGGATAGAGCCTTTAGAATGTAGCTAGGTCTGTCCAACTGCCTTCCTGGGGGTTGTCCCGCTTCATACTCACACTGTGAGCACAGTTCCCTAACTGTGAGTGAAGCTGACTCCTAGGTCTTTTCCAGCCAGCTGTGCTTCCTTTCCTGTGAACTATGAGCCCACGTTCTTTGTGCATCTTTCTTTGATTGCTGGCTTTGTATTGATTTCTTGATGCTTTTTATATATGGAGGAGCACAGTAAATACATGTCCAAGGACTAAGTAGCCCCATGATGAAGTTGCCCTTGGCGTGAAATCTTTCTTCTGGTAAAAATGTGCATGTGCACGCCTGCTCCCCAGGGCTTAGAGGAAGTGCAGGAAGTCCTCCTACCCCAACCCCCAAATTTCCTCAAACATCTAAAGAAAAACCAGATCAGCCGAAAGCAAAATGGCAAAGGCTGGCAGGGCTCGTGCACAAATCTGTGAGGCAAAACGTCCACAGAGAAGCCAACAGGGCTCGCTCAGCACCCGCCACATGCTGGTGCTCTGTGGGTGGTTCCGAGCTTCAAGTTCCCGAGTGCAATGCCTGGTCCCGTTCGATGGACAGAGAGGGAGGTCATGCAGGCAGCTTGTAGGGGTGGTGTCGGAATGAAGACCCCTGCCAAGCCTGGCCACCTCCCCAGCCCAAAGGTAAGCTGGGAGGTAGGTGGTCTGTGGCCCCCCATTTCCCAGGAGGGGCTGGGGGCTGGGGACCCCCATGGCAACCCCGTGACATCCATGCCCCATTTGACAGCCAAGAAAACTGAGACCCGGAGAATCAGGGAATGGGCCCAAGTCCCACAGCTGGCCAACAGCAGGGCAGCAGTTGGAGCCCTGCCCCGTGCCCCTTGTGAGCTGCGTAGCGCCTGCCTTGTTACCTAGCCCGTCTTCATTCGGTGGATCTTTGGGGTCCCTTTTGAGTTCCTCGTGTGGGTCTGGGCGGGCGCATCAGGCCTTCCGGGTGTCACGCGCACATTCGAAGGGCTTGTGGGCAGGGCACTTGGGGATCCTGGGCCTCTCCGCTCTGTGCACGGTGTGCACGGGCATCCCGTCTTCCTCTGATTACTCCTCCTCCTCCTCCTCCCAGTCTCCATTTAGGCGCCGCCCCCCCCAGTCCCCCTCGGGCTCTCAGAGCACTTAGTGGTTATTTTATGTTTCCTTCTGTCTCCATTGGTTTGGTGTCTGTCTTCCTGCTCCCTCCCAACCCCACTGCCAGTGCCCGTGAGTGCCATAGGACAGCCCCGGCCCCATGGGTGAAGTGCGGGCTCAGTGAATAAATGAATGATGAATAAGTGAACGTGCATGGCTGAGGCGAGGACCCTGGGTTGGGGGAGACCCAAGGCATGGCTCTTTGGCTGACTCAACCACCGTCCCCAGGGAGGTCCTGAGATGCAGCCCTGCCTGTGGGGGCCCAGCACGCAGCAGAGAGGGGAGGCGAGGGCCGGGGTGCAGTTGGGATAAGCTCCCTGGGCATGTGGAGCTGCTTCTTGTAGCCGTTGGGTCCCCAGACACTCTGCTCAGGGCCAGGCCTCAGGATTGAATGATTCTCTAGAGGATCCTGGTCATGAAGACGGTGTATGTGCACCCTCAGCCCTGTTATGCGTTATGCTGAAAGGGGTCGTGGAGCCCAGAGAGTGTCTGTGTGGGGGAATGGCAGGAGCCGAGGCCAAGGCTAGATAGTGGAGGAAGTGGCCAGAGCAGCTCTGGACACCGTGGGGCCCAGGAGGGACTGCAGGGAGGTGGGTTTGGCTTCACAGGGGCAGGTGCCCAGACCTTGGCATTGGTCTCTGAATCACGTGCGTCTTGCCTCCCTAGGGACTCGAAGGCCTTCCACCGAGCACAGGCGCCTGTACTGGGTCCCCCTATGCTGGGTCCCCCACTCCAGATTCCCCCATACAGGGTCCTCCACGCCATGTCCCCCCACGCCATATCCCTGCCTTCCAGGACACGGAGCACCTTGCAGGCAGGGCTAAGGGTGGGCAAGTTGTGCTGCCCTGCGGCACCTCACCTGGCCTTGGTCAGCGGCTGGCCCTGTAGCCCCTCTGCCCCTGGTTGGTCACCCACTCTTTCCCAAGCGTATGTGGAAGGGTGGCCTGGAAGAGGTCAGGGACCTCTGGTGGCAGCAGCTGCATTGAGCGAGCGCCAACTGTGTGCCCCATATTTGACATCAGCTCTTTAATGCCCAGTATGGTTTTGGGGCTGGCAGGCAGTGGGGCCTTGAAGCCGTCCCTTCTGCTCCTGCTTTCTTGGGAAGACCAGCGCCCACATTCCTGGCCCTCACTTGTGGGCAGGCATCTGCCAGGAATGGGAGAGCAAGTTCCAGAGGGGCAGGCAAGAGTGCTTGGGAGGGTGGCCTCGGCCCTGGTGGGGGTGGGGGGTCCTGGTCGTGGGGGGTTCATGATCCCACAGGGCCCTCACCCTGGAGGTGGCAACAGTGTCCCCTTCCTGTTGTGTTCTGAGGATGAAGGGATGGGTTCAGGCCTCCTAAGTTACTCAGTCATTGATCTGTCCAACAAAAGTTTTCCAAAATGAAACAGTGAAGGGGCCAGCAGGGCTGGAGGGGAGGGGACGATGGGTGAGTGGGTGCAGTGGGGGCTGGACCACAGAGGGCTGGTGTGCTCTGAGGGTGCTGGGGGCCGTGGCTGGTTTTGCACAGGACCTGCGAAGGCTCCCATGTCTTTTGTTTTCTTATTGAAGTGAAATTCACAGGACATAAAACGAACCATTTTAAAGTGCACAATTCAGTAGCATTCAGTACATTCACAATGTTGTGCAACCAGCACCTCTGTCTAGTTCCAGAGCATTTTCATCCCCCCAAAAGGAAACCCCGTCCCCATTAGCAGTCACTCCCCACTCCCCCTCCTCCCACCCTTGGCCACCACCTGCTTCCCGTCTCTGGATTTGCCTGTTCTGGACATTTCATATCAGTTGAACCGTACGCAACGCGGCCTTTTGTGTCTGGCCTCTTTCGAGAGCTCAGTGTCACGCTTTTGAGGTTCTTCCACGTTATATCGTGTCTGGGAACCTCAAGGCCTCTGGGCTGTGTCCCCACCTCTGCTCTCCCCCCAGCACGGCAGATAAGAACGGGGCCCTCAAGTGCACCTTCTCAGCGCCTGGCCACAGCACCAGCCTCCTGCAGGGCCTGGCCACCCTCCGCGCCCAGGGCCAGCTGCTGGATGTCGTGCTCACCATCAACAGAGAGGCCTTCCACGCGCACAAAGTGGTCCTGGCCGCCTGCAGTGACTACTTCAGGTGAGCGCAGCTTGGAGGGGCGTCCGCCTGCGGGGATGTGCATGGGGTGGAAAGTGCCCATCTTCTAAAGGGGGCTCATATCTGCACCCGCCAGGGACAGCTTTGAGGGAAAACGGCCAGTGCTGGCCTCTCTTCTGATTTTAGAGAGAAGCCCGATGTCCAGTAAACCTGCAGGTTTTCCCAGGTTCAAATCTTACTCTTTCTGGGCAGAACATGCCTTACAGGGCAGTTTTGGCCCACGGGCAACCGCTGAGCAGCTTCTGGCCTGGGGTGGCAGGGCTTGGCTAGGTTTTTAATTCTGCTTCTTTACTTGACACCTGCTGCTTGCCAGGCGCTGTTCTAGGCCTCAGGATCCAGGAGGGAGGAAGCGGGCACAAGTCCTTGTTGTCAGGATGTCCACACTCAAGGCACCTAAAGCAGAACAGCAGAGGGGCCAGAGGGACGCCGAGATCCACAGTGACCCCTGTGTCTTATCAACACCCATGTGCCGGGCTCTGTCTAAGTCCTGGATGAGGTCTCTTCCTTGTCACCCTGAGCTGTGGGCACTTCTCCCGAGTGACAGATGAAGCCTGGGTGGGCGTACAGGTGTGTCTGCTGTTTCTGTGCTGTGCCTGGGCCAGAAGAGGGGGCCCCACAGAGCAGGGAGGGGGGCCGTTCTCCTCACCAGCTGGGGGTTGTCGTGGGGCTGGATGGGCTCCCTCATCCCCTCAGTGACCAGTGGGTGAGCCTCCTTCCTGCCAGGCGGTGACCCCGCCAGAGAGAGCAGGCCACCCTGGGGTGGTTCCCAGGCTCGCTCCAGCCCCAGATACGCGCCTCGGGCCATGTGTTCCCCAGTGCCAGGGCGCCTGGCCTGGCACGTTCCCCGGCTGTCTGCCCGCCGCATGGGCTCAGTGAGGCCATCGTGGGGAGCCGCAACAGCCAGGCCAACTGGGGCGCTGCTTCTATTTTTATTCTGGATTTGGGGACGGGTGGGCCAGCCCAGCCAGCAATGTCCTTTAAAGGTTCTCCTGTGCTGGCACTGCAGCTGGCGAGGCCTTAAAAGGCAAAACTCCCTCCTGTAGCCCTAACTGCCTTTGCTTTCATCGCATAATGCCCTAGGGCCAGTGGGGACCCACGGGGACAAGCGGGGCAGGGTCTGGGGAGCTGGCAGAGGGCTGCGCCCGGATGGCTCCAAGACCCTGGTGAGTGGCTCGCAAGGTGGATGTCAGTCAGCGCCCATGACAACACCCCCATGGCTGGCCTGGCCCCGTGGCCCTGAGCCTGGCCCACACTGGGTGTGAGACCAGGGGATGGACAGCTGCTGGGCAGATGGATGAAGGATGTTCCCTCCTCCTCCATCAGGGAAGGTGTGCAGATAGTAGTGAGAGTTATAGCAAGATGCCAGCACGCCCCGTCAGAGCAACCTCCCACTACCCAGAAGTGGGCATTGGGCTTGTCTCCCCTCTGCCTGTGGGTGAGCGCAGCTTGGAGGGGCATCTGCCTGCGGGGATGTGGATGTGCATGGCACCGTGGGGTGCACCCTAAGGGTCATAGGGGACTGTGACCTAGAGCCCTGAGCCTTCCTGCTGCCCTCCTGCCCATGGGCCTGTGTCCCCTCACTGGCTCTCATGTTAGCCCTGCCTCCCAGAGTAGGGCAGTGTGGTGACAGAGCGGCATTCTCACAGTGGGCTGGGGATGTGGCCAACAGCTCCTGTGGGCTGCGCTTGCGTCGGAGGCACTTCCTTGACTGCCTGGGCCTGTCTCTGGAGATGGCAGTGACCCCAGCACAGCCCCCTGGAAGGAGCTCCACTCCTAGGGACCTTTGTCACCTCACCATTCCTGTGTGACGGTCACTGAGACCCAGGTTGGGGAAGTCGGAGCTGCTTTCTCAGGCCAGTGAGCAGGTGAGGGCTGGGCTCTGTGAACTGTGATCTGAAGCCCCTCCAGAGCTCCAACCGTGTCTCCTGAGGTGGGGCTGCAGATCTGTCCCCAGAGCCACAGGGGCGTGGTCTTCTGCACAGCCACACCTGGCCCCTCTGTTCTGCTGGCCCCCCCACCTTCCTAGCCAGCCGGGCCCCAGTGAGGCACACAGTGGGTGAGGCTGACCCAGGCCCACAGCTCCTGCAACTCTGACATGAGAGCCACGATCTGGTCATTTAGGGTCTCGGGCAGAGCCCCCGCAGAGGGGCAGAGCAGGGAGTTGCTGTTTATAGAAAGATGCACAGCTTGGGGTGGATTAGAACTTTTTCTTTTCTTTTTTGCATGTTTTTAATGAGCATCTGGCCTGCTTTCCTGTTGCCGGCTGCACCCACATTCTGTGTCCTGGGGCCACCATTCCTGAGGCCAGGCCATTCCTGGCTGGCCACGATGCCTCTTGGCTGCCCTGAGCCCACATGCTGTATTTCTGACCTTCAGGGCCATGTTCACGGGCGGCATGAGGGAGGCGAGCCAGGATGTCATTGAGCTGAAGGGCGTGTCAGCCCGTGGCCTGCGGCACATCATCGACTTCGCCTACAGCGCCGAGGTGACCCTGGACCTTGACTGCGTGCAGGACGTGCTGGGCGCAGCCGTGTTCCTGCAGATGCTACCCGTGGTGGAGCTGTGCGAGGAGTTCCTCAAGGCAGCCATGAGCGTGGAGACCTGCCTCAACATCGGCCAGATGGCCACCACCTTCAGCTTGGCCTCGCTCCGGGAGTCGGTGGACGCCTTCACCTTCCAGCACTTTCTGCAGATTGCAGAGGAGGAGGACTTCCTGCGCCTGCCCCTGGAGCGCCTTGTCTTCTTTCTGCAGAGCAACCGGCTGCAGAGCTGCGCCGAGATCGACCTGTTCCGCGCCGCGGTCCGCTGGCTGCAGCATGACCCGGCCCGGCGGCCACGGGCCAGCCACGTGCTCTGCCATATCCGCTTCCCACTCATGCAGTCGTCAGAGCTGGTGGACAGCGTGCAGACGCTGGACATCATGGTGGAAGACGTGCTGTGCCGCCAGTACCTGCTGGAGGCCTTCAACTACCAGGTGCTGCCCTTCCGGCAGCACGAAATGCAGTCACCACGCACCGCCGTTCGCTCAGACGTGCCCTCGCTGGTCACCTTTGGTGGCACGCCCTACACTGACAGTGACCGCTCCGTCAGCAGCAAGGTGTACCATCTGCCCGAGCCGGGCGCCCGCCACTTCCGCGAGCTCACAGAGATGGAGGTGGGCTGCAGCCACACGTGCGTGGCTGTGCTGGACAACTTTGTGTACGTGGCTGGCAGCCAGCAGCTGCAGTACCGCAGTGGTGAGGGTGCGGTGGACGCCTGCTACCGATACGACCCCCATCTGAACCGCTGGCTGCGCCTGCAGGCCATGCAGGAGAGCCGCATCCAGTTCCAGCTGAATGTGCTGTGCGGCATGGTGTACGCCACAGGCGGTCGCAACCGGGCCGGCAGCCTGGCCTCAGTGGAAAGGTACTGCCCCCGGCGCAATGAGTGGGGCTATGCCTGCTCTCTGAAACGCCGCACCTGGGGCCACGCGGGGGCCGCCTCGGGGGGCCGCCTCTACATCTCGGGCGGCTACGGCATCTCGGTGGAGGACAAGAAAGCACTGCACTGCTACGACCCTGTGGTTGACCAGTGGGAGTTCAAGGCGCCCATGAGCGAGCCCCGTGTGCTGCACGCCATGGTGGGTGCCGGCGGCCGCATCTATGCCCTGGGCGGCCGCATGGACCACGTGGACCGCTGCTTTGACGTCCTGGCCGTGGAGTACTACGTGCCCGAGACAGACCAGTGGACCACCGTGAGCCCCATGCGGGCAGGCCAGTCAGAGGCTGGCTGCTGCCTTTTGGAAAGGAAAATCTATATTGTTGGGGGTTACAATTGGCGCCTCAACAACGTGACGGGCATCGTGCAGGTATACAACACAGAGACGGATGAGTGGGAGCGAGACCTGCACTTCCCGGAGTCCTTTGCAGGCATCGCCTGTGCCCCCGTCCTGCTGCCCCGGGCTGGGACCAGGAGGTAGCCCCCGGGACCCCTGGGACGCTGGCCTGGCCACGTGCTGTCTCCGAGCAGGGCTTGGCGAGCGCACATCTGGCCAAGAACCCCAGCGACTCCCCTAGGCTGGCCTTGAGGGGCCTGCCGCGTTTATAAGCCCCCTTCCCTGGGGTCCCTCCCTCCTTCCTTCCCGAAGCAGATCCTGGCTCGGAGTCCAGCCGAGGGAGCCTGCCAGCCAGGGGCCCGACGTGTCGTGGCAGCAAACGCTCGCCCGGGGCAGTTTCCTCACCACCCTGCACGTCCTGGCTGGTGGGTGGAAACTGTGGTCTCCTTTGTGGTGGTCGTTGTGTGGCTTTGCCTCTCTCCTCTCCCCGCTCCAGCCCCACAGTTTCAGACATTCAGATGCGAGCTCATTAACATCGAACCCAAAGTCCGAGGTATGCAACTCACCCCCCTTCCAAGTCTCTTGCGTGCGTGTGTTTTTAAAATAAACTCACCCAAAACCTCCGTAACATACGGACCTCCAGGAGCAATGAGAGGCGGCTCTGAAGCTCCCGGCTCAGGGTGGGTGGAGGACCAGGGCGCATGCCTGCCTCCTCCACGCGTGCCCCCCGACCTCTGCACCCCTCATCCTGAGCTGCCAGGGCGGGAGGCTCCGGCTCCTCTGTCTGTTCCTATCCTGGGCCCCAGCACCTTCAAGGCGTTCACTCATCTGCTTTCAGGAGGAAAAAACATATCCAACTCCTGGAGACGGTCCTTATGGGTCTTGGGCCTTCTACTTGGCACCGAGTGTCACATGGGGCCTTACTGAGGAGGACGGGCCAAGACACCCGCTGCCTATGTTTGCCTCTGGTGGCCTGGCTGCCCCCTTCCCACGGTTCAGGATCTCACAGTGCATGTGCATCTTGCAGGTCTGTTGGATAATTTTTATTTCCTTCCCTTCTTTCTACCCCTCTGTGTCCCCCTGGCCCCCCACCAGCCTGCCCTGTTTTTAGGTCAACACGCTACCGAGCCTGGGCCCACCCCTCGGGGGCAGTCAGGCCGGCGGTGAGGAGGACTTTCCCTTCGAGGGCCTTGCGGTATCTCTGGCCACATTCAGTTTGATGCCTGAACCTCTAAACCTTTTCTTTTTGTTTTGTTTTACTTTTTTTTTTTTTTTAAGAAGCCAGCACCGCTGTCTTATAAATGGGATTTGTACTCTTGGGGCAGCTTAAAGTGTCTTTCTTGCTGCTAACAGACGATTGATGTCGTGTCTCTGTGACCCACGCACCGTGTAAAGAATTAACCTCATATCTTAGCAGACGTCGTCTCCTAATATTTTCCTTTATTTAATAAAAATGTTATGGTGAAAAGATGGAGCGGGCCCAGCGCTGAACTCGTGAGGTTTGGGCCTGATTGGTCACAGATTCCTCGTGTGTCCTCCACGTGTCCGGGGGCTCCTCTCCCCAACTTTGGCCTTTTCCAGCTTCGCAGAGGAGCTGGTGAGGGGCTGGGCTTGGACTCAGGGGCTCAGGGGCAGCAAGAAATGTGGCCAGGACTTGCACCTGGGCACCTGGGAGACAGAGGGCAAACCCGGGCCCGGGCTGGGGCAGCCTGCTGGGAGGGGTCCCAGGCAGCCCCCAGGTCCCCAGAGGTTCCGTGTCCATCTGCTCAGTCCCAGGGCCCGAGTGCAGATCGGATGGCCTGGGAGCCCCTCTCCCTGGGGGAGAAGCAGGGCAGGTCCTAAAGGAAACATGAAGTCATCGCCCTTCCATGTGGGCCCGAGAGCTCTGCAGAGGGCCCCCAGCTCCCACTCTGGTGGCTGGCCTTGCCTCAAACCAGGCTGCCCAGAGCAGGCCACTTCACCGGTTGCACATCAGTAGAGAATGCCTCATGTTCCCGGGTAGCCTTCCAAGAAGGGAGGCTCTGGGATCACCCTCCACACCCAGATCTGCCTAAGTCACCTCGCCCACAGGCCTGGTGCTCCTGTGCCGAGACCATCGGGGCCCAGGGTAAGGCTGGGGGTGGTGGGGGCAGTGCTAAAATAGGAGCTGGGTGGGGAAGCTGGAAGGAGCCCACACTGCCAGGGGCATCGAATGGAAAGCAGCGGCCCTCAGGCACTTACCATAACATTCCACCCCACCCCCGACCTGAGCTCCCCCAAAGAGAACCCTTCCCTGCTGGAGGCACAGCCCCTTCAGAGGGGTAGTGAGAAGCCTTTGCCAGTTCCAAGTCCCCCGGATCAGCTCACACCTCAGAACATCTTGTCCCCAACGAGCTGGCAGGGGTGCCGGCCCTGGGCGGGGGTGCTGCCGTATCTAACCAGATCGATTGTGCATAACCGTCTGCGCCAGTTTTGGAATGTTCTTGGGCCCCCTTCCCCTCCCTCCACCTCCCCCGACCCCCCCAAGAAAGGAAAATTATTTTTCGTATTGTAAACTTTAAACACAAAAAAGCTGTTTTTAATTTAGCAGAAACTGGCTTGAATCTTCACTTTGTGAATGTTTGTGTCCTTCAGAGAAAGGCAGACCTCGCCTGTGCATACTCGCACACGCTCAAGCACACACCTGCACGCCTGTGCTGCAACACATACATTCACATGGCCGTGCCCGTGCGTGCATGCCTGCACACGCGTGCTCGCTTGGGCACACATGGTAACATGCTCACGTGCTTGCTTGCACACGGTTAAATGCAAGTTCATCCATACGCACATGCACACGCATGCATGCACTCAACCCTGGACCAGCCTGGCCCACCCTGCCTAGTGCCCCGAAGGGGTTTGGAGCCTGCACCTCTCCAAGCCTGGGGAAAACCCGTCTGCTTCCTTGCAGAGGCCTGGATGGATCCGCAGGCGCCTCCCTCGCACCTGGGCTCGGGCTGTGGGAAAACGCCGTCTCAGGACGGTCGGATGCAGCCGAGAGAGGGAGGCCAAGTGTGACTTCTGGGGCCTCGCAACAAGCGAGGGCCAAGGGGGCCTCCGGGGAGCCATGTGAGGTGGGAATCCGCCCCGGACCTGGCCAGCTTGGAAACCTGCCCCTGGCTCCATCTCTGAGAAAGCAGCTCTAGCTCCTTCGTTCTCACGGGCCCTGGAGATTCGCTTTGCATGGTGGAGCCTCGGCTCACCGGTTTTCCTAGGGGCATCTGGCCCTGGATCTCGCAGCCCATGCCTAGGATGGTGCATGGCACGGAGGGGGCACAGCCTGAACGTTGTTGCACAAAAGAGAGGTTCCGGAGTAGAAAGGTGAGTGCAAAGCCTGCTATATACCAGCGTCCATGGGTACTATCTGTGTGTGGGCCCTGGGGGCAGGAGGGCCCCCACTTAGTTCTTTCTTCCTGTCATTCTTGTGGCCAGCCTGGCAGCCATTCCTCCCTCCTCACCAGCAGAACCCTGATCTGGTGCCAGCAACAATGTGCCCAGCCTCTGGGGTTAAGATTCAGCTGAGCCATTCTTGGCAATCCCTTTTGCTTGGGCTGTTTTCAATCTGGGCGCATTTCCCAGTTCTGGCCAGCAAGCTTTAAGGGGTCTGGTGTTTCTGGACAGGAGAGAGGCCTTGTTGCCCCCTTCCCTCCCTTACTGCTTCTTGTGAGGACACGATGCCAGGAGCTTCTGCAGCCATCTTGTGGCCATGAGGAGCAAGTTAAGAGAGGCATAGTGATGCCTTCACCCCGATCCCTGAAACCATGGGTCCACCAGTTGCATCCTAGCACCCCTGACTTCCACACTCATTGTTATGAGAAATAACATCTGCACTTCTTAAGACACTGGTGGTCAGATATCCTGATGCTTGTAACCAAACAGTTCCAAAATTATAATATAAATGTGACAGATGCCAGAGTCTCCCCGTCTTATACAAGTCAGGGTTTTTATTTACAAGCAACAGAAACTGACTCTGGCTGGTTTAAATAGCTGAAGCGTGTATTGGGAAATTGGTAGCTCGCAGGATCGGCAGGAAGCCTGGAAAGACGGGCTGAAAAAACAATAGCAATCAAAGGGGTGAGGCAGCCCAGGTCCTCAGCTGAAATCACACCAGAGGACACTTCTGCCACCTCCACAGAATCCAGACGCCTCCATTGGCACTGCCATCTGCCCTGGGCACTCAGCCATAGCTGCCCCTGGAAACCAGATGGCCCTGCCCTGATGCTATTTCTTTGTACCACTTGTGCCTGAGTGGAAACATCCTTTTGGCCCAGCCCATATCCCATGCCAATACCCCAGCTGCCCAGGGAGCAGGGAAAATTAGTATGTCAGTGTATTAGCTGCTGCTGCATAACAAACAATTCCAAGTCTCAATGGCATACAACAATAAATGTCTGTTTTTCATGTGTCCATGAGTCTGCTGGCGGTGTCGGGGGGGGTCCTATTCTAGGCTGGCCTGGGCTGGGCAGCTCTGCTCCCAGGTGCAAGGCTGTGGAGTAGCCAGAAGGTTCTGCTCCACTTGTCTCACATCCCCCGGGCCCAGCAGTTAGCCAGGACACGCTCTCCTCCTGCAGTGGTGCCTGAAGACCAGTGGAATCACATGAGGCCTCCTAAAGTCTAGATTCAGGACTCATACGCTATTGCTCCTGTCCATGTGTCTTTGGCCAAGTAAACCATGTGGCCGAGCCCAAAATCAGAAGCGGGGAAATAGACCCCACCTGGAGGGAAGAACTGCAGGGGCGTGGACACAGGAATGGGTAGGGAACTGGGGCTGGTCACCCTTGGCTTGGGGGCTCCTGCTGCTAGTGGGGGACCTACTTCCCCCTGTGGGGACTCTCAAACTTGGCTGGCGACAGAGATGCTGGGCAACCAAAAAGTAAAGCTCTACTTCTCCTCTGCCCCCTGGAGGCTGTACCTTTTTTTTTAAGAGACAAGATCTTGCTCTGTCGCCCAGGCTGTAGTGCAGTGGTGCAATCATAGCTCACTGCAGCCTCCAACTCCTCGGCTTAGGTGATCCTCCCAAGTAGCTGGGACTATAGGTGTGTGCCACCGTTCCTGGCTAATTTTTTTTCACTTTTTTAGAGACTGGGTCTCACTATGTTGCCAGGCTAGTCTTGAACTCCTGGCCTCAAGTGATCCTCCTGCCTCAGCCTCCCAAAGTCCTGGGATTACAGGTGTGAGCCACCGCGCCTGGCCTTCTTTTTCTTCAGGGGCATGGGGGCTGTCAGTGTCCTGAGCTCTCAGACAGCAGAGAGGGGGTCTGGATGAGGGAGGTCAGCAAGGGCTCAGCCAAGGTTCAGGGACATTGTGGATGTCATTGGGAGCCTGCCCCAGATGTCCTTCAGCGCAGGTGGTTCATGGGAGGAGCCAGACTGTTGGCTGTCTCCTAGAGCTGACCCGAGTCCCCTGCCTGCTTGGCCCCAGCCTGCTGATGCCCACCTTTGGCGGTCTGCCTTGTCCCACCCGCTGCCAGACATTCAGGCCTGGGGTAGGAGGATGAGGGGTCTGGGTCCACATGTAACCTCATCACCTCATTATAAAAAGTGGGTTCCACGTCTGGCATTTCTGGCTTCCACAGGGTCCTTTCCCCTCCTTCATGATCAGACCTGGCTCTTCCTTTGCTTTTAAAACTCTCTCTGGCTGGGCACGGTGGCTCACACCTGTAATTCCAGCAATTTGAGAGGCCAAGGCTGGACAATCGCTTGAAGGCAGGAGTTTGAGACCAGCCTGGGCGACATAGTGAAACCCCCGTCTCTACAAAAATTATAAAAATTAGCCAGGCACGGTGGTGTGCGCCTGTAGTCCCAACTTCTCAGGAGGCTGAGGCGGGAGGATCGCTTGAGCCCAGGAGTTCAAGGCTGCAGTGAGCTGTGATGATGCCACTGCACTCCAGCCTGGGCGACAGAGCAAGACTGTTTCTAAAAACATAAAGCAAAATAAAACTCTGATGAAGACCTGGTTTGGAAGTCAAAGACGGCTCTTGGATGGTTTTTGTCTTTGCCTCCCGGCACCAAATGGCCCTAATTCACCTCCACAAGACGTGGGTACCTCAAATCGACTAAGATCCCATATAAGGAAAAGCAGGAAAGCAAAGCATGAAAATAACATCTGTGAGGTAGCGTTTTGCTTTCCTAACAGTTATTGAGTGCTTGTGATGAAGCAGGCGGTGAGCTAAGTGCTTTCCACGTGTTATCTGTTTAATCTCCCCAAGAGCCTGCCATTAGGAGCACCACTATCCACGTTTAGCAGGGGAGGACATCAAGCCTCAGAGAGGTGAAGCCAATTTCCCATTGTCACACAGCTGTGCTGGACCACACAGAAACTCTCAGGAGTTTAGGTGTATATATATATATATTTTTTTTTCATTATCCAAATGGGTGTGAAGGAGTTTAGGTTTTTATTTAACTTGTCTTCAGAGGCTTTAAGTAGAAGAATGCTATGGCCTGGATGCAGAGGAAAGAGCATTTCAGGAAGGAGTGGGGACAGCTTGTGCAAAGGCCCTGAGGCAGGATGCAGCAAGGCTGGAGTGGTGGGTGTGAGAAAGGGAAGGGTAGGAGATGATGCTGGGAGAAGATGGCAGGGAACAAATGGAGCCAGGCAGAGCTATGGAGCAGAGGCGACCAAACACTGGAGGCAATGGGAAGTGGTTTATAAGATATGCTCTGTAACTCAAGTGAAGTGCTTCAATAATTGGATACTCCCAGCACCTTGGGGTCAGGGCTAACCAGAGAGTAAACCTAGAGGGAGGAACCCAGCTCTACTTGAAGGTCAGGATGGGCTTTCTGGAGGAGGGGACATTTGAGGTGGGTTTTGAGGGATGAGTAGGAGTTTCTCAGGCAGAAAATAATTCATTCAACAAACACTTCCTAACACCCCCCCCCCCTTGTGTTAGCTCTGGGGACCCAGGGGAACAGAATGAACACAGATAAATATAAAATGAGGCCAAAAGTGCTCAGAGCCTTCTGGGGATAGAGAACAAGCCTTAAGAGCAAGGAATCACATGTGTCTGCATCCTTTCCACATCACACAGGGAACCCTGGCTCACTCCTGGCATATTTGGGAAAGCTGAACGTACTTTTAGCCTCTGATCTCAACTTAGTCAACAGGGGATCGGACAGGACCCCAGAAAGAGCTGTCTTAAGAGAATGGGATGTTTCTGGGTCATGGGGTGAGACACTAGAGGGCCACTTCAGATAGACCCTTAAGGAGAGTCTCTCAGAGGAGAAGGTACCAGCCACAAAAGAATCTGGGGGCAGAGTGATCCAGGCAGAGGGAACAGCACATGCAAAGATCTGGAGGTGGAGCAGCAAGGAGGCTGGTGTGGCTGGAGTGGTGGGGCTGGGGGGCTGCCAGAAGCAGGGTAGGTTTTTTAAGTGCGATGGGAGCGTGGATCTGCCCTGGTTTACAAACACCATGGTGGCCGCAAGGACCATGATTGGACTGCACAGTGTGGCAGCAACTGCCTTTGATGAAGGAAGAAAGCAAAAGCCTCAGGGCTGGATTCGGTCACGGGACGCTGTGGCCTCACCCTCCGTGGGCCTGGGGGTCAGTGGAGCAAGGAGAAGGACTTGGTTGCTGTCGGGCCATTGCACAATAAGCAGGCTGGCTGCTTCCTCTGACTCATCACCAGAGTTTAGGATGGATCGAGTTACGCCAGGGCATGGGGTGAATGGAGGCCAGTAGGGAAAGCATTGGACTCTCACTTCTGCACGTGTGGGCACGGCCTCTTGCTGTGACCCAACAACCCCTGCCACCCTCAACTCTTTTCTCCTCCATCTTTCTGTGTCCAGAAACTGGCTTAGTGCAGATATATGTAAGCGACCAGGCTAACCAGCATTTATTGAGCACTTTTTATGAGCTGGGCAGTTGACACGCTTCATTTAAACCCTGCAGAACCCAGTGTATGGAAGGAAGCTGAGCTCTGCTGTAAAGCTTGCATTCTAACCCTGGCTGTGGTGCTTAATTTGCCTTGGGCAGCTGCTGTCCCTGCACTATGTCTCTATTTCCTCTCTGACCTCACGGCATGGTGGCAAGAACTAGAAGCCACATATGGAGCAGGCCCACTCTTGCTCCTGACTCACATAAACTGCAGTCTCAGGCAGTGCCAGGAACAGAAAACGGACTTCAGAATGACGTAAGCAAAAAAAGGAATAAGTTTTGGGCTCATACAACTGAAAAGGCAGGGGTGTCTAGCTTCAGGCAAGGCTGGATCCAGGAGCTCAGACGATGTCTCTCTACCCTTTGGCTCTGTTTTCCTCTGTGTGGGTTCACCCTCTAAGCCCAGCTCTCTTCCCATGGTGACCTCTGTCACTGCAGACTTGTGCTACCTTCAAAGCAGACGTCCAAGCAAAGTGGGTTGTCTCTTTCCCATGGTTCAAATGAAAGTTCCAGATTGCATCTCACTGGGCAAATTGGGTCACATGCCTGGCCTGAACCAATTGGGACGGCCAGAGCAATGGGCTGTGCCGATTGGCCAAACCTTCTACCTTAGGGAGAGGTGCTTGCGGGGAGCGGAGAGGTGAGATCAGCCCCATCCGCATCTCACCGACTGAAAGTCAGAACCAGTGCTCCTGAACTTGGTTGTTGGCACCAAAAAGGGTGGGGGGAGGTAGATGCTTCTTAGGCAAAAAGTGTAGAAGTCTATGAAAGTGCTCAAAATCATTTGAGCAAGATAGATAAAATAGGGCTGTGGCAATGCCCAAGATACAGCGGATGAAAACCTATGTATTATATGTATTTAATATGGACATTTTATTAAACTTTTGTAAAGTGTGAATAAAAGCATGTCTGGAAAATGTTGGTGTCCCTTCTATAATCTCGGTCAGCATCCACTCCAGCCATCCCTCACTCTAGTAAAGCTTGTTGTGCAATTAGAGCCTCCTGAATTCCCCCAGCTGACCCTCCTAGCTTCCATCCTGCTCATGCTCTTAAATCCCTGGAGCCTCCTGAATATAAACTTTCAATATCGGTGGTTAAGGTCCCTCTCCTGGGGAGGGACAGCTAGACGTCAGAGCCCCTCTTGCTTCCCTGGGCTACCCACCGGCCCCTGGGGAGACCCTGCTCCCTCTCGCACAGCTGGGTCTAGGGGGGATCTCTGACCCTCCGTGGCAAAGCAGGGATACTCAGGCACCAGCCCGGAGAAACATGCAGAGAGGAGGCCGAAGCTCTGCAGTCTCGGTTCTTTGGGCTTCAGCATCCAGAGAACAGCGACTGGTCCAACGTGAGGGGATAGGAAAAGAAAGTTGTTGAGGACAACCTCCAGGTTTGTGGACTGGGGTTCAGGTCTCAGCTCCAACGTCGTCCCCTGCTCTGACCGTGGTGGCTGCAGAAGCGGCCCTCCCCACCGTTGGTTTTAATTTTTAATTTTCCTCATCACGTTCATCTCCATCTGCAATGTTCGTGGCATTTATTTGCAGGTTGTGTCTGCCGCTTTGCAACTGTGCCCCCCTTGAGAGCAGGGGCCCCTCTGCTTGCCCGCGCCTGCACCCCCGTCTGCCCCGCACACAGGCAAAGGTGTCTACTTAGCCAACATCTCAGAGCTCGGAGTCCCGGCCTAGGTCCAGCCTCGGGGCGCTACCCGTCCTTGGGGGGGTGCCCGGCCCCACCCTGTGAGCTGGGAGGGTCTGGCTCAGGCTGTTTCCCGCCGAGGGGCTCCAGCAGCCCGGCCCGCCCCTGGACCCCGCCCGGCAGCCAAGCGGCCGCTGTCCAGCGGGCCGGGCGGCAGGCCACTGCGCCTGCGCAGACGTTCCCACGCGCTCCCCCTCCCTCCCTCCCGCCGGCCCCGAGCGCGCTGCCGGGGCGCGCGCATGCGCCGCCGCCCGCGCGCCGCGCGCCGCTCTCGTGCGCCTGCGCCGCGCTCACGACGGCCGACGCGCCTGCGCACTGCCCGCCGCCCGTGGGCCCGGCCGGCGCTTGCGCGGTGGCGCGGGCGAGTGGGGGGGCGAGGAGGTGGAGGAGGAGGAGGAGGAGGAGGAGGAGGAGGCGGCGGCGAGAAGATGGCGACTTCGAACAATCCGCGGAAATTCAGCGAGAAGATCGCGCTGCACAATCAGAAGCAGGCGGAGGAGACAGCGGCCTTCGAGGAGGTCATGAAGGACCTCAGCCTGACGCGCGCCGCGCGGGTAAGGGGCTGCCTGCGCCCACCCCAGGGCCGCGGGCGGGAGGGAGCGAGGGGGCGCGTGTCCGGCGCGTGCACGGGGCGGGGGGCGCGCGGCGGGGGCGGGGCGCGGCGGGGGCGGGGCCTGGCCCGGCCGGGAGGGGACAGGTGCCCCCGCGCCCCGGGCGTCGTGGGCGGGACAGGAGCCCCCGCATCCTGGATGCCTGAGCGGGTACAGGTGCCCCGACGTCCTCGCTACCTGGAGGAGATGGGGACCTGTGCATCGTTGCCACCGGAAGGGAACAGGTGCCGCTACCTCGTTGTTACCTGAGGGGGACACGTGCCCCCACCTCATTGCTGCCTGGGGACAAGATGACCCTGAGGTGGATGAGCTGGGTGCCGCTTGCAGGCATCGTTGTTACCTGGAGATGGGGGACAGGTGCTCCTACATCATTGGTACCCGGTGCGGGACAAGTGCTCCCACATCGTTGCTACCTGAGCGGGACAGGTGCCCTCACATCGTTGCTACCTGAGCGGGACAGGTGCCTCTACGTCATTGTCACCTGTGCCTCCCTCCCTGGGTGTTGGGGGAGGAACAGATGTCCCCGCTTGCAGACCTGAGGGGGGACAGGTCTCTCTCCCTCTTGGACACCTGGTGGGAAGGTTCGGGTCCCCTCCCCCGGGGGGTCCAGGAAGGCAGACTGTGCGCAGTTCTGGAACTTGGAGTGGAGGGCGTGCCCCGCTGGGACAGGGACAGCTGGCCACAGATGGCCCCCACCCTGTCAGGACCGGGGTGAAGGGACAGGTCTGCCTCAGGTGGCCGGGCACGTTTGGCATGCAGGGGCAGGCCGGGTTTTGCCAGGCTCCTGGCTGGCAAAGCAGGTACCCTGCTAATCTCACCTGGGAAGTTGCTGTGGGCCCAGAGCAGGGGCTTGGTTGGGGGTGGGGTTTGAGCATGGCAAAACACCCAAGCTCCTAGCACGTGCCTCAGTTTCCTCCCTTGTCAAGCGTGTCTAGTGAGACCTTCTTCATGGGTCAAGAAGGTGAGCGTGCTTTGCACAGGTGGTGATGAACGTCCGTTGTGTTCTTGCAGAGTGGCGGGACCCCTGTCCTGCACCCCGGGGCTTTGGGGAGGGTCTGGGTGGGTGTAGCAGACACCTGCATCCCTGGGTTCAGCCACCGATCTGACTGGCCCCGGTGGACTTACCTCGGTCTCTGATTGCTCAGGTGAAACTTCCAGGTCATGTTATTTTAATTAGTTGCTTGTTCCTCTGTGAGATTGTGACCTTACAGACGAGGATTTGTGTCTTCATTTCTGTGTTCGTATTGATTGGGTGCTCCATGTCAGCAAGGTGGGTGGGACACATCTGTCCAACAGCTACGTTCTTGCCCAGGATGTAGAGAAAGAGGTGGTTGGTGAATGAATGAGGGACATAAAGACAGTGCACAACTTGAGTGTCCCCCTCAGGTCGGGGCTTCTGAGGCAGGAGTGTCCTCTGCTGCTTGTCTCCTGTGTGCAGTGTCTGCTAGCGTGCAGTTGGGGTCCGACATTTGTACAGTGACAGGAAGAAAGTGGTCACACTAGGTTCACAGCTGTCAGCACTATTGGAAGTCCGGTTTCTGCGTGGGGTTGAAAATGGATTATTGTCGAAAAGATTTCTTTAAAATAACAGCTTTATTGAGATATGATTCACGTTATCATGTAGTTTACTTGTTTAAAGTGTGCGGTTCAGCGGTTTTTAGAATATTCGCAGGGTTGTGCAACCATCACCAGGGTATAATTCCAGAACGTTTTTCATCCCCCTAAAAGGAAACCCCATCCCCATTAACAGTCACTACTCATTCCCCCTTCCCCACCCCTGGCAACCACTAATCTATCTTCTGTCTCTATGGAGTTGCCTATTCTGGGCATGTCATATAAATGGAATCGTATGACATGTGGCCTTTTGTGCCTGGCTCTTTCACTCAGCATGGTGTTTTCTAGGTTCATCCATGTTGCAGCAGGTGTCAGTGCTTCATGCCTTTTTATGGCTGAGTAATATTCCATTGTATGATATGTCATATTTATCCATTCGTGGGATGATGGATTTAGAAAACATTTCTTAAGATACGCAGACAGCAATTCTCTTGGCCCTGGCAAACATTTCCCGTCTCCGTCCTATCTCCTTCCTCCCTGTCTCTGTTTACACCTGGGGTGGGGGGAGGATGGGCCCTGGGCAGGGGTGACCATGCTCTAGATTTTTAAGAGACAGAGCAGTGTTCTCTACTAGGGGAACAATTCTGCCCCCCCCCGGGACACTTGCCAATGTCTGGAGACATTTTTAGTCATCATGACTAGTGGGTGCTCCTGGCGTCTAGTGGGTGGAGGCCAGGGGTGCTGCCCAATCTCCTATAATGCACAGGATGCCCCCACCATGGAGAATAATCTGGCCCCAGAGGTCAGTAGTGCCAAGGCTGAGAAACCTCCGGTTAGAGGGTTGCATTGAGGGGGGCCAGGGTGTGAGCTTTGCACCTGGGCAGGTAGAGTTCAACCCTATGCACCCAGCTGTATGTATGGCTGTGCCACCTTGGGCAGGCTGGAGCCAGGATGGGCAAACTCAATCCCAGCCTGATTGGCTGTTGCAAGTGGCCAGTGACATGTCTGCAGTGCCTGGTGCAGATGAATGAACCCACCTGGTGCAGGCTCCCCTCCTGCCCTTCCTTGGTGGCTGTGGCTGTGGCACCCTGCCTCCCCCTGTGGTAGACACCAGGGGTTTGCCCACACCTGTGGCCAGGTGAGGCGTGGCCTGGTGGGTACCTGCTCCTCTCTTGTGAATTCTGAAGGATAGCACACCTCCTGTCTGTCTGCTCGTGGTCATCGGTCCTGATGGGCACACCAGAGGTGCTTTCTTGCAGTGGAAGGCTAGTCACAGGCATTTGGTCAGGAGAGTAAATACTCACCAGGGGACAGGGACCCGAGGGCTGTGTTGGGTGGGGGGATGGGCTGTAATGTTGGGAGACAGCAGGTCTCTGGGCAGAGGGGTGAGTGCGTGAGTGTTCCTTCCCATCCTCAGAATTGGGGCGGCATGATGTGCTGGGAGAGCGATGGTGCTCTGCTGTGTGACTTTGGGCAGGTTTCTTAACCTCTCTGAGTCTCAGAATCTGGACCCATAAAGTTGGGGCAGCTAATTCATTCCACCAAATGATGATTTCATTTCCTAGAATGTTCCAGGGACCGTGTTAGGTGCTGGGAACCTCAGTGGTGTATGAGGCATATTGGGGCTGTGCTCTCGGGGAGCTGGTGTGGTTTTGGGGGGACGGGAGAGAATTGCTGCAAATGAATGAACAGATACTCTCAGAGGATGACGCGTGTCGGGAGAGCAGCAGCACAGCGATGTGCTGGAGTGGCAAGGGGGGGGCCGACATGCAAACAGGGACGTGGAGTCCCCCCCACCCCACCCCGAGACCCAGGGAAGAGCGTTCCAAGTCGGGGACAGGCAAGTGCAGAGGCCCTGGGGCAGGAAGGACGTGGGGAGGTTGGGAATGGGCGGAGGCTGTGAGGTGGTGGTCCTGACGGGAGGGGAGAGGTAGGGCTGGAGGGCAGCGGTGAGTGGCCTGTTCCGCTGCTTGTCTGTGAAACCGCTTTATGGAGACATAATTCCCACAACATTCAATCCACCATTCAGTGGCTTTTGGTGTATTCCCAGTTGTACAGCCGTCACCAGTCCACTTCAGAACACGTCCATCACCCCAGAAGGAGACCCCGTCCCCATTAGCAGTCAGCCCCCCTCCCCTCCCCTGGCAGCTCCCGACAACCACTAATCTGCTTTCTGTCTCTGTGCACTTGCCTGTTCTGGACATTTCATGTAAATAGAATTATACAACACGTGGCCTTTTGCGACTGGCTTCTTTCCCTGAGCAGCGTGTCTTCCAGGTTCTTCCATGTTGTAGCATGTACCAGTGCTTCATTCCTTTTTAAAAAAATTTGTGGCAAAATATGCATAATATACAATTTACCAGTTTACCTTTTTTAAGTGCAGAACAAGTCCGTGGTATTAAGTACATTCATGGTGTTGTGTCGTCATCCCCACCGTCCACTGCTTCATTCCTTTGTAGAGCTGAGTAATACTCCGTTGTACCGTCTGCCACATTTTTGTCTGTTCATCTGTCCATGGACACTTGAGTTGTTTCCACCTGTTGTTTGTTGTGACTCGTGCTGCTGTGGGCATTTGTGTCCACGTTTTTCAGGGATGTGTCTTCATTTCCTTGGGAGAGGAGTTGCTGGGTCGTGTGGTAACTCCATTTATCCATTTGAGGACGCTTCATGTCCTAGGAGCTGGCTGTGGCTGTCAGTGGAATGGGCGAGGGGTGAGTGGCCCCTGTGGACGTCCAGGTCACGGGGAGTGAAGTCTGAGCAAGGGGGTGGCCAGGAGCAGGTGGATTTCGGTGGCATTTTGGCAGCAGAGCTGCCCAGATGTGCTGGTAGATTGATGTTGGGGGGGTGAGGGGAAGGGAGGGGGCGTGTCACCTGCTGGCCAGGGGCTCAGGACATAGGGGGCTTCTCATGTGACTGATCGTTGAGCACCTCCAGCTGCAGCACCTGGGCCAGAAAAAATCCCAGGCAAAGCAGTCATGGTGGCGTGGCCAGGGCTGTAGGAAGGAGGGCACTCTCCTGGTCCTACCCGGTGAAGGTGGTGGCTTTGCACAGTGAACAGGTCCCTGAGCCTCAGGCACAGCGCCACGGTGGCTCAGGTTAGCTGAGCTTGGAGCCCGCCCCCAATCCTGGCTTTGGCACCGTTTGCCTCTGTGCCGGCTGCTTCGACTATCTGGTGCCATCTGCAGCCTCAGTACACAGGAGGAGTCCCTGAGCTGCTCTCTCGAGGGGACGGGTATGCTGCCCTCACTGTCACTCTGCCCGCCCCCTCCAAACACCCCAGCCATCCCGACGCCCTCCAAGTTGTGAGCTGCACACCCTGTAGCAGGCTGGATGGTGGCCCTTAAAAGACATTTGTCCACCTCCTAACCCTGGGAACCTGTGAATGGGACCTTAATTGGAAAAAGGTCTCTGCACATGTAATTAAGTTAAGGATTTGGAGATGAGATCAGCCTGGATTGAGGGTGGCCCTAAATCCAATGACTGGCGTCCTTATAAAAAGAGGCGAGGACACAGAGACGCAGGGGAGAAGGTTATGTGACGATGGAGGCAGAGGTTGGAGTGATGTGGCCACAAGCCAAGGAACGCTTCAGCCACGGAGCCCCCAGCAGTGGGGAGAGACAGGAAGGCTCCTCCCTAGAGCCTCCGGAGGGCATGTGGCCTTGATTTTGGGTTTCTGGCCTCCTGAACTGTGAGGGAATAAATTTCTTTTGTTTTACACCCCCCTTAGCTTGTGGTCATTTGTGACAACAGCCACAGGAAACTCCTTGCCCCTCACAGCCTGAGACAGACCTTGCAGTGCCAGGTGCCTTGTGGAGACCACCCTGGGATGGGGGCCTGGGGGCGCCTGCAGATGGACACAGTAGGCATTGACCAAGGTGTCTGGGCAGGAGTGTGGGCGGTGTAGACTGAGAATTTGGATTTGGATTGTATCCTAAGAAGGGAGGGTAGGAGATGGGGTAACCAGAGGCTTTTCAGAGAGGAAGGTAAAAATTTGTCCCCTGTACCCAAGGATTTCTGCTCCCTGCTCAGCGCCGTGTAGCTTTCACTTAATTCCAGATTCTTGATGCTCAGAGAGGGGGTGTCCTCTTTTGCATCTTACAGGTGGGGAAACTGAGACCCATAGCACTGTTGCAGCTGAGAAGAGGCAGCGCTGGCCTTTAGCCCCAGGGCGACCATGCAACCATGTGTCTGAAACAAGGAGCTAAAAACATAAACTAGGCCAGGCGTGGTGCCACACCTGTAATCCTAGCACTTTGGGAGGCCAAGGCGGGAGGATCGCTTGAGGCCAGGAGTTAGAGACCAGCCTGAGCAAGAGCGAGACCCCATCTCTTCAAAAAATAGAGACATTAGCCAGGCGTGGTGGCACCTATAGCCGCAGCTACTCGCGAGGCTGAGGCAGGAGGATCGCTTGAGCCCAGGAGTTTGAGGCTGCAGTGAGCTATAAGGATGTCCCTGCACTCTAGCCAGGGCTACAGAGTGAGACCCTGTCTCAAAAAAAAAAACACACGTGTGCATACACACACACACACACACAAACTAGAACCTTCTGTTGCTTGGCAGAGCCCATGTGGCCCCACTTGGGCCTTGGTTTCTTTTGTTGACTCAGTTTCCTGAGCTAAACCCATGTTTCTCCTGCAACCTTGACCTGGGAACCATCCTTTTCTGCCATTAACTGTTGTGGTCTTGGAGGCGGTGGCCATATGGCACCATCACATGAACCTTTGTGTGCGGCCCAAGGTCCTTCTTCTCACATCTGTCAGGTTCTAGACCAGGCCGAGTACCACTTTCTCCGTGGCCAGTGCAGAACAAGCTTCTCAGTTAATCTGGTGGGTTGCTGTTCGGAAGGAGCCCTCCCCGGGCAGCCTGGCCCTGTTCCAGGAGTTCCCATTCATGCATCCCGCGGGGGACTGCTGAGTGTCCCCACAGGCCCGGGGGTCTGTGCCGAGAACTTTCCCTGGTCATGCCTAGTCAGGAGGCAGATCTTTGAGCCATGCAGTGTCTTTTCTTTTTTCTCTTACTTTTTAAAAGATGGAGTTGAAACTCACGTAAAATTAACCATTTTAGTATACAGTTCACACTGTTGTGCAGCCACCACCTATGTCTAGTTCCAGAACATTTTCATATCCCCAAAAGGAAACCATGTCCCCATCAGCAGTCACTCCCCACTCCCCCTCCCCCAGCCCCTGGCAGCCACCAATCTGCTTCCTGTCTCTATGGATTTGCCTGTTCTGGACATTTCATATCGATGGAGTCACACACTGTGTGGCCTTTGGTGTCTGGCTTCTCTCACTGAGTGTCATGTTTTTGAGGCTCATCCACGTTGTAGCAGGTGTGAGTGCTTCTTGCCTTTTCATGGCTGAATAATATTCCATTGCATGGATGGACCACATTTTGTTTATCCGTTCACCCTTTGGTGGATACTTGGGTCGTTTCCACTTTTTGGCTACTGAGAATCATGCTGCTATAAACAATCGTGTGTAAGGATTTGAGTCCCTGTTTTCAGTTCTTTGGGGCAGACACCCAGGAGTGGAATTGCTGTGTATAGTGATGCAGTTAGGTGGCAGGTGTTCAGAGGAAGTGGTCAGGGTGTGCAGCGGCTAGGCCACCTGCTCTGGGGAATCCAGGAGAGCTTCTTGCATCTGCAGGGTGTGTGGAACCAGGAGTGGCAGGGCTGGGCAAGTAGGGGGCAAATGTCACTGGCTGGGGAGCTCTGCAGCTTCTGCCTCAGTGGCTTTCTCACTTTCTTGACTGTGACCCAAAGTTAGAAATTCATTTTTCATGGCTTCCCAGCACCCACCACCAAACACGCAGTCAAAACACATTTTTTCAAGGAGCCCAACCCTTACTGTGTGCAGGCACGTTGATGTTGATATAGTCTGTTCCATTTTGTTTAGTTTTGTTTTATTTGAGATGGGGTCTTGCTCTCTTGCCCAGGCTGGAGTGCAGTGGCATGATCATAGCTCCGTCTAACCTCCAGTTCCTTGGCTCAAGGGATCCTCCTGCCTCAGCCTCCCAAGTAGCTGGAACTACAGGCACACGCTACCACAACTAGCTAATTAAAAAAATTTTTTTTAGAGGTAGGGTCTTGCTATGTTGCCCAGGCTGGTCTTGAACTCCTGGCCTCAAGCAATCGTCCCGCCTTGGCTTTCCAAAGTGTTGGGATTACAGGTGTGAGCCACTGTGCCCAGCGCTGTTCTATTTAATAAAAAAATGTCAGTTGGGGCCAGGTGTGGTGGTACACCTGTAGCACCCCGGCTACTTGGAAGGCTGATGTGGGAGGATCGCTTGAGCCCAGGAGTTAGAGGCTGCAGTGAGCATGATCATACCCCTGCACTCCAACCAGGGTGACAGAGTGAGATCCTGTCTCAGGAAAAAAAAAAAAAAATTCCAGTTTGGACCCACTGAGTCGATATCTTAACTCACCAATCCAAGGCTCCACAAACTATGCCTATTTTTGTAAATAAAGTTTATTAGAGTGCAGCCACGCCCATTCCTTTATGTGTTGTCTGTGGCTGCTTTTCTGGGACTATGGCAGAGTCTCATGCGACAGAGACCGTATGGCCCACAGAGCCAAAAATATTTACCATCTGGCCATTCACAGAAGGAATATGCTGGCCTCTGTGCCTGAAGGTCTCACCTGCAGTTTGAGACCCACTGACCTAGAGCGACAAGGAAGATTGGCTGGAGTACAGTGGGCAGTTAGGTGGGAGAGTGAGGCAGGTGGCACTTCTTCTACTTTTGGGAGCCTCTGAACCACCTGGGAGTTGAGGGATGCAGACCCCCAGGCTCCCCATGGTTCATTCTGCTCCTGAAGGTCCAGGCTGGGGGCTGGCATTCCAAATGGGGGTCTGAGAACCCTGCAGTACACACCTTGCTTGGAGGCCTGGGCACCTGGGTCACCCAGGACCATGCCAGGTGGAAGAGGGGGTCAGCCTTGGGTGGGGGGGGAGCCGGCTGGCTGGCCCTGGGTTGATGACATGGCGGCTGTCATTGGGCCAAACAGCCGGGGAAGGTCTTCCCTGCCACGGTCCTCGAGGTTGGCACAGCGCCAAGTGACTCCCACCTTGGCCAGTCACACCCCCACTCTGCCCCTTGGGCTCCTGTTATGTAGTGGGCCTTCCCGTCCTTGCACACAGGGCTGGGTGGGTTATGCCAGGTCAGAGCCCCGGGCTGAGTGTCAGCTGGCTGTGCTCCTTGCCGGGGGCGTTCTGGTTTCAGCTGGGGGCTGTGTGGAGACATCGGAGACAGCGCCTCAGGGGGCGGGATTTGAGTCCTCGGTGCTGGGGATTTCTTTTTAAACGGGACCCTCTGTAAACTGGCGTGAGGACGTAAGGGGCAGGGTCTGGCCTGGGCAGAGACCAGCCCGAGCCACAGTGCCAAGGACGCATCAAATGCTGTAGCTCACTCCATGCAGATTGGTCTGCCCAGGGGCATTTGGCAACGTTTGGGGACATTTGTGGTTGTCACGACTGGGGATGGGGGGTGCTACTGGCATTGAGTGGGCAGAGACCAAGGATGCTGCTCAGCACCTTACATTTCTTGTGTTTGTCCTGTGTGTTCGTGTGTGCATGAGGCTCTCCAGGGTACATGCCTGGGAATGGCCCCACCTGTGTGTCCAGTAGGCAGGAGGGTGCAGTGGCTTGAGGCGTGCCACACAAGGAGGATGATTTGGGGCACTTAGGAGGTAATAGTGACAGGGCTTATTGGGAGGGTGTGGGTGGCTCCCAGGCCACAGCATGGGAGCCGGAGATGAGGGAGCGGGCGCAGGAGAGTCCTGCCCCGCCTTGGAGCTCGTGGGATGAACAGACCCCCCCCATTTCTGGCTGGGGTATGTCTCTCACCCCCTGCCCTGCCCTGCCCTCCCCTCGTGCACATCCTATGTGACCCCAGGGCAGAGTAGGGTACCCTGTCCCAGCCAGGTGTGGCTGTGGTGCCACCAGCCGGATGGGGGTCCAGGTGTGCAAACAAGGAAGCCACCACATACCTCAAGGGCCAGGGATGCAGAGAGAGTCAATATTTGTTATTTGCCAAATGGAAACGAAACTTGGCTGGGGCCTCCGCCTGGGGTTCTCAGAGAGCACGGAGGGGAGAGAGCGCGGGATGATTCTGCAGCACTCGTGCCACGGGGGGGGCAGCCCCATCCGTGCCCGGCCTCAGCCCACTGCCCGCTCCACCTCCGGGTGAGATAGGACTGGACACCCCTCTGGGCTCTGCTCCCTCTTTGGTGAAGTGGGGGTCACCGGATCGTGGTGGGACTGGGGTGAGTTAAGGCATGTTGGGTGTCCACGGCTGTAAGATCGTGGAGGTGTGTACACAGCGCACAGGGGCGGGCAGTCGGTGGGCACTGGGCAGGCATTCAGCAGGCATTCAGCGGGTGCTTGACAGAGACACAGCAGGCATGCAGGGGGCACTTGGCCCGCACACAGCAGACATCAGCAGGTGCTCAGCAGGCAGCCATGAGCACAGCGTTGGAATCTGACCTCCCTGTGGGCAGGCCTGTCCCTGGCCCCGGAGCAGGAGGATAGCGTGGCAGTCCTCCCGGACCCCCGATTTGGCTGAGCACCTCCGAGTCTATGCTGACTCGCATGGCGTGTTCCAGGGTGGACCCTTAGGGTGGGACAGGCCTAAGACAGTGTGGTGGTGCCCGTCCAGCCCTCTGGGCATCCCGAGGGAGAACATGAGACGCACTGGGGTGGCCCAACGAGGTCTCCCTGCACCGGTCAGGGTTTGAACTGGAAAGTCCATTCCTTCAGTCAGCCAGTATTTATTGAGCACCTCCTGTGTGCCGGGCCCTGGGGACGCCTTGCAGAACAAGTCAACTGGAGACCCTGCCCTAGGGAGTGCACAGAAAAGCCACCCCGGCAGCCAGCTGGCCTGGCCCCAGGTTGTGCTGGTGAGCCATGGGATCGGAGGCTGCGGCGAGGGGCTGGAGTCTGGTCCCGGGGTGATGGGCGATCAGGGAAGGTTTTGAGCAGGGCAGTGACGTGCGATTTATGTTTAGCAAAGATCCTTCTGCTGCCTCGTGGGAACAGGCCTGGGAGGGGGCCGGGGCAGGCGTCCCCTGGGAGATGGTGGGCGCTAGGGCTCCGTGGGGACACTGGGGCTCGGGGAAGGCAGACACTTGGCCCAAGGGCACTGGTTCATACTCGTCAGAAGGTCTGATACCCCAGGAGGGGTGGCAAGGGGACGTTTGTATTAAATGGCTGTGTCTTTGCTCTCTGGTGGCCCTCACACTGAAGAAAGTCAGCTCAGCAGCAGAGAGACTTTGGGTCCTAATTTCATACGTGCAAATCTCCCTTCCCTGTACTTGGGTACACCCTGCTGGTCCTGGCAGTTTTGCCCTGTGGCAGTGTGTGTGTGTGTGTGTGTGTGTGTGTGTTTTTTCAGTCCTGAGTCTGCATGGAAGGGCAGCTTTCTTGTTTGTCCCCAGTTGAGTACGCTAATACCCTGTTCCTGTGTACCAACCGCCCAGCCCCTCACCCGAATGCCCCATTCCTGTGCTATCCAATAACCCGTTCCCGAAGACCACCCTGCAGCTTGGGGGGCTCCCCATCCAGGAAGTGAAGCCTCCCTGAGAACTTTTGCGGGGACTGTCCTTCCCCTTCCTGCTGGGATTTGTGTTGGAGGGAAGCTCTCTGCCATGACTTTTTTTTTTAAATAAAAAAAGAAATCATTTATGTTTCAAAACTTCGATTAAAATTGAAAACAGGAACACCAAAGCACTTCCCGTTTCCTCTGCATCTGGCACAACTCACCTGGGTGCAGAGGGCGGGTGGGTGCACGCCAGCTGGTCACTCGCCCGGAAATCTCTGGGAGGAAGCGTCAGCACAGCCAGGCAGGGCGCCCGGGGCTGGCTCCGCAGGGCTGGCCGTCCCCCAGGCTTGGGACATGGGGAGGCTGAGCGTGTCTGCACGTGGGAGCTGTCCACCTTCCCTGGCCGCGGAAGGGGGCCTGCCCGAGGCCCTGCGCCTGCTTCACCTTTTCTCAGGCCGGGGAGGCTCCCTGCTCCCCCTTGCCTGGGTCCTTTTGCATCTGTTTGCATTGCTCTGTGGGAATCCAGTCTGTCCTCCCAGGCAGGCGAGTTTGGTGGCTGTAATTAGGACTGGAGCGGCTCATTAAATCATCACAGAATAAATGCGCAGACCCCAGGGGTGATTTATGGCCCCAGCAGCCTGTCTTTGCCCCCAGGCAGCCTGGGCCTCTGTTCCTGGAGGAGCCGCTAATCCCTTCACTGCTGGCTCGGCAAAGGCAGCGGGAGGAGCCTCCAGGGCCGGCAGAGGGTGGGGGGGCTGCCTGCATGGGGGACACTTGTACCCAAGACTCCTGCCCCAGGGCCTCCAGCGCCCAGCCTGTCTCACTGCTCTGTGTGCCTCCTACGGCATGGTTCCCCCTCTGTGCCTGAGTTTCTCTAAAAGGGGGATGCTCCAGAGCCCCCTTTGGAGCTGTCCTGTGGATTAGCTGGTGTGCCCCACGCAGGGCACTCAGCCCCGTGCCTGGCCCTGGTGTGCCTCGTGGGATGGCCGCTGGCCTGAGGCCGGCAGTCCAGGTGCCACTTGGGCAAGGATCGTATCTTGTTCACCTTTGTGCCGTGGCCCAGCGTATGACAGATGCTACTCTGTGGCTTATGAATCGTCTGTTTAGTTTCATCTGCAGGGGGTGTTCATTTCCTTTAACTTTTTATTTTGGGATAGTTTCTTAGGCTTTGTGAAGAGTTGCGGAGACAGTGGGGAGAGTCCCCGCTGCCCCTCAGCTTCCCTCATTGTGAACATCCCACGTGACCTGGGTGTGGTGTCACACCAGGACCTCGAGTTGTCACAGAAGCAAAGTGCTCATTTTCTTTTCATATTTGTTCTTTTTTAAAAAATTGTGGTAAAATATACATAACACAAAAATTACCGTCTTAACCTTTCTAAGTGTACAGTTCCGTGGCATTTAAGTGTGTTCACACTATTGTGCAGCCATCACCACCACCCATCTCCAGAGCTTTCTCGTCTTCCCAAACTGAAACCCTGTCCCCACTGAACACCAACTCCCATCCCTCCTCCCTGGCACCTGGCACCCACCATCCTACTTGGTGTCTCTATGAATTTGGGGGCTCTAGGAACCTCATGTGAGTGGAATCACGCAGTATTTGTGCTTTTGTGTCTGGCTTATTTCACTTAGCATGACGTCCTCAAGGTTCCTCCACGTTGTAGCACGTGTCGGAACTCCCTGCCTTTTTGGGGCTCAGTGTTACTCCGTTGTGTGGACGGACCATGTTTTGTTTATCCATTTATCCGTTGATGGACACTTGGGTTGTTTCTACTGTTTGGCGATTGTGTGTAGCGCTGCTAGGAACATTGGTGTGCAGATATCTCTGTGAGTTCCTGCTTTGAATATTTTTGGGTATATTCCCAGACATGGATTGCTGGATCATGTGGTAATTCTATGTTTAATTTTTTTGGGAACTGCCATAGTGTTCTCTAATAGCGGCTACACCATTTTACATTCCTGTCAACGATTCACGAGGGTTGCAGTTTCTTCACATCCTCATCAACACTTATTTTCTGGTTTTTCGATAGTAGCCATCCTAGTGGGTGTAAGTTGTTATTGCAGTTTTGATTTGCATTTCCTGAGGAGTAGTGATGCTGGGCGTCTTCTCCTGTGCTTATTGGCCATTTGTATGTCTTCTTTGGAGAAATGTTTATTCAAGTCCTTTGCCTAGTTTTAAAGTGGGTTGTTTTTCTTTTTGTTGTTGGGTTGTGAGAGTTCTTTATATATTCTGGATATTAATCCCCTATCAGCTATATGATTTGCAGATATTTTCTCCCATTCCATGGGAATGGGGCCTTTTCACTCATTTGATTGTATCCTTTTATGCTCAAATGTTTTCAATTTTGGCAAAGTCCAATGTATGTATTTTTTTCTTTTGTTGCCTGTGCTTTTGGTGTCAGATCCAAGAAATCATTGCCAAGTCCAGTGTTATGAAGCTTTTCCTGTTTTCTTCTCAGGGTTTTATAGTTTTAGCTTTTATGGTTTTAGTTATATAGTTACAGTTTTAGTTTTTTAGTTTTATGGTCTTTGATCTGTTTTGAGTTAATTTTTGTATGTGGTGTTAGGTAAGGGTCCGACTTCATTCTTTTTTGTTTGGTTTTGTTTCTTGTGGTTTTTTTCTTTTTTGAGACAAAGTTTCTCTCTTTTGCCCAAGCTAGAGTGTAGTGGCGTCATCATAGCTCACTGCAACCTCAAAGTCCTGGGCTCAAGTGATCCTCCTGCCTCAGCCTCCTGAGTAGCAGGGACAACAGGTGTGCACCACCACGTCCGGCTAATTTTTAAAATTTTTTGTAGAGACGGGGTCTCACTATGTTGCCCAGGCTGGTTTCAAACTCCTGGCCTCAAGGGATCCTCCTGCCTTGGCCTCCCAAAGTGCTGGGGTTACAGGCATGAGCCACCACACCTGGCCACCGTATGAGTTTTAGGGTGGACTTTTTTCTATTTCTATAAAAAAGTTGGGATTTTAATAGGGGTTGCATTCAATCTGTAGATCAGTTTGGGTAGTATTGGCCATCTCGACAGTATTAAGTCCTGTTCTCCTCCTAGCTGTGTGACTCTGGGCGAGCACGTAACTGGCCCCTGCTTCAGTTTCCCCATCTGTATGTTGTGCCATGAAGGGGGTTAACCTTGTCAGTGCATGCGGAGCCCTTAGGACTGTAGCTTGTGCAGTTGGTGCTCTGTGAAGGGAGCCGTGTTTGCCAGGAGGGCTTCCTGAAGGAGGAGAGCCCCGAGGTGGGGCAGAAAGGATGGGTCCGAGTGGCTGGTGCAGGAGGTGCTGGGGAGGGGAAGAGTCTTTGAGTGGAGGAGGAACAGCATGTATGGAGGCCCAGAGGCCTAGGGGGGCAGGTGGGGAGGGAGGAGAGAGGAGAGCCAGGTCCAGAAGGACCCAGGAGCCAAGCTTGGGAGCTTGGACCTGATCCCAAAGCTGGCTGCGGGGTGGGGGAGGGGAGACCTGGGATCAGCTTTGAGTTTTAGGGAAAGCTTGAGAGAAGAAGGTGAGGGGTGGCAAGGAGGGCAGTTGAGGGAGGTGTGGGGCCTGGGGGGCTCAGGAACCTTGGAGGAGAGGTGGCCATCAGGCCAGCTGCAGCAGGGGGCCCCCGAGGGAGGAACAGGGCCACCCCCAGGAACATCGGGGAGGTCAGGGTGCCTTCTACCAGGGCCGGGAGGAGCTGGGGGTTGTGGGGTGGAGGAATCGGGATGTGTCGAGTCTGGTGAGGGGCCCCTGGGATGGAGGAGGCCCCTGGGGCATCACAGGGAATGTTCTGGAAGCAGGGCCGGGACAGCATGTGGGAGTTGGCTGACACGCGAGAAGCGCAGAGGCCTGAGTCCTTGGAGAGCTGGGTTTGAGGGGCGGGGCAGGCTTGGGACGGAGGGTGTGGACCGAGGTGAGGGCTCCTGTGGGGCCGGCCCCTCCCTTCCTGCCGACATTTGGGTCCCTGCAGTATCTTCTGTGGACGCTTGCCCCTGTCCCCAGCACAGTGGTGCTCAGGTGCGGGCTGGACTGTGGCTTCCTGCCCCTGCTTGGCCACTGTGCCCTCACGCCTAGGAAGTCCCAGGCTTGCGGCCGCCCCGGCTGTTTCTCCCACCTGCTCCTCGCTGACCTGTCCCCAGTGGAGCTACTGCCTCCTTCCAGGCCTGGGAGACAGCCCCTAGGGAAGGCCTCTTACCCTCAGTGGACAGACGTCCGCCCAGTGCCTGCCGTGAGCCCCCATGGCAGGTACTGGAGGTGCAGGGTCCTCAGGCTGTTCCTGGAGCAGCAGGTGCCAGGCGGGGCGTGGGAGGAGCTGCATGGAGCCCAGCGGCGCTCCTGGGCGAGGCTTGGCCTTGGAGCAGGTGCAGGTGCACCTGGTGGTGGACACAGCAGCTGCAAAGACTTGGTGTTGGGGGGCTCCGTGTGAGGAGGTGGTGGCCAAGGGGACAGGGCCTCCCCAACCTGGTGCCCATAGTCTCCTTTGCCAGGGACCACCTTCCTCCCCTGACCTGCTCCTCTGGCCTCAGTCCTGCTGTCTCCTCCTGGTGCCCGTTCTGCCCCTCAAGCCCATCCCTCGGGCAGTGGGTGGACGTCATCCCTCGGGCAGCAATGGGAAGTTTGTGGTGGGGCACAGCCACTGGTGCCGGGGGTGGGGGGCGGGCGGCATGAGCCAGGGACGGCTTTGATGGCAGTGGCTCAAGGCCTGAGTTGGGGCCTGGACGGGAAGGAGGGAGACACAGGAAGAAGGATGGGCAGCGTCTGCCTGAGGGCAAGATGGGGACAGAGAGAGAGTGCGGGGGCTGGCCAGGGGCTGTGCCTGTGCAGGGTTATGGGGGGAGTTGGGGTGAGCCAGCACACCTGTTGACGCCCCCTGGGGCCCTCTGGGAAACTTGAAGTACACCCGGGGCTCGACCTGGGAGAGACAGGTCCCTGAGCCAGGTGAGCTGAGTCTCTAGGTCTCGTCTGCCCGGGGTGTCTTCCTTGTGCCTGGACGCTGCCCGCTCTGGTCTGTCCAGAGGTTGCTGGGCCCCAACCTGGAATGTGTGCCCAGGGTCAGGGGTCCCATCCCGTAGTTATAATCCGAGGGCCTAGGACACCTGCCTGTGCCCCCTCGCCATGGATAGGCCACTGTTCCATGTGCCTGCCCCACACTGGTGCCCCGGTCCTGCGTCCTCTCTGCACGGGGGACTGTGTTGAAGGGGGGGCAGATCAGGTCACTCTGGGTTAAGTCCTTCTGGTGGCTTCTGGTCGCACTCAGGGTGGGATCCCATGAGGCTCAGTTCTCTTGAGGCTCTGAGCCCCCTCCCCCCTCCCCTCTAGTCGCCCTGGCCTTGCTGGCCCTCCCCCGGCATGCTCACCCAGGGCCTTGGCGCTCACAGGGCCTCCTGTCTGGAGTGTCCTTCCCAGCTCCAGTGTCACCTCCTTGGCCACTTGTCTCCCCACCCCCCATTTCCTGCTTGTTTTCTGCACGCCCCACTCACTGAGAAATCCCCGACCTTCTTCCTTTGCTTGCCCACCCAGCCATCCTGCCCTGCGCCATCTGAGCCGGTGCAGCTCCTGGGCTGGCTGCTGCTGCGGCTCCCTGTGCCTGGACATCCTGCCCAGGCCTCCCATCTGCTGGCTGGGGGCACTACCTGGTCAGCAGACCCTTCCCAGAGGGGCCCAGTCCTGCCAGCTGGGCGGGACACGCAGGATTTTCTGGGACTGCTGGAGGGTGGAGCCGGAAGCCAATGTGAGCCAGTGTGGAGCTGTCCCCTCCCGTGGGGTCTCTGGGTCGGGGTGTAGTGAGGGTCACTCCCCCGGGCACTCCCGACTCTTGACAAAGCCTGTCCCTAGGCCTGCCACTGATCCCTCTGTCTTAGCTCCAGTCCCACCCCACAGCGTCCCCTCCCCAGGGCTTTGCAGGCCTCTGGGCATTGGGGTGTCCACTCTAGCTGGGGCCGCTAATGATTAACTGCTGGATTTCCTTGGGGTTTTGGCTCAGGGTGAGACCCACATCCCGGGCTCCGCTTGGCCCGCATGCAGCTTCCTAGCTCTGAACCTTCCCATCCCAGATGGCCCACTTCTCAGGGAGGGGACTTCTTGTAGAGGGGGGTCCTTCCCTCCAGGCATTGAGTCAGGCCGTGCAGCTGCCGAGCCGGAGCGAGGGGTTATAGGGACGATTTGGCCTTGGTGGCTCCGGGCCTGAGCTGTGGTCCCAGGTCTGCAGCCCGCTGGGTGCTCTGGGCTAGCTGGGACACGGAGTGTGAGGGGACCGATGCTGCGCCTCCATTCCTGGGGGGTGGGGCAGGGGAGCTGGCTGACGCATCGCCAGCCAGGAATCCTGGCCCTGGCTTGTCGGCACTTCTAGCGTTTCAGGAGAAGCCAGCAACTCTGATGTTTAAGTTAATTTAAACAAAAAATGTAAAAGTTGGCCACCAGTTCGCATTTTTTAAAAAATGCTTCTCAGACCTCAAGAAGGCCACAGCTGGGGCCGGCCAGCCTCCTGCCGGCCAGGTTACAGCTCTGACGTGGGCCCGCTGGCTCGAGGGCCTCTGGGTTGCGGTGGACAGGGCGGCTGTTCCTCTCCTGGCGAGGGGGTGCCAGGTGGTCCTGCCTGTTCCTGGCTGCCCGGTGGCGGGGTGTGATGGGCAAGGAGCGCGTGGCCCAGGGTCTCAGACCTGCAGTCGGTGCTCCTCTTCCTTGTGCACAGACGGGGCTGTCATGGCTTCCTGGTTAGATGGCACTGGGGTGGGCATCTGGGCACCCACTCACCCCTACACTGCCAGAACCCTGGGAATGCTTTTCCTTTTCCCTTGGTTTTTTTTTTACTAAGGTAAAACACACGTAACGTAAAATTAGCCTTTTTTTTTTTTTGAGACACGGTCTCGCTCTGTCGCCCAAGCTAGAGTGCAGGGGCGTCATCACAGCTCACTGCGGCCTCCAATGCCAGGGCTCAAGCGATCCTCCCGCCTCAGCCTCCCGAGTGGCTGCGACTACAGGCGCCACCATGTCTGGCTCATTTTTCTATTTTTTTGTAGAGACGGGGTCTTGCTTTTGCCCAGGCTGGTCTGGAACTCCTGGCCTCAAGCGATCCTCCCGCCTTGGCCTCCCAGAGTGCTGGGATTACGGGCGTGGGTCACCGTGCCTGGCCTTCTAAAATTAGCTCTTTTAAAGTGTACAATTCAGTGGCATTTCGTACATTCCCAATATTTTGCAACCACCACCTCTATCTAGTTCCAGAAAAATTTCTTCTGGAAAAGGAGACCCCATCCCCGTCCTCACTCCCCCCCTTGGGCCCGGACAACCGCCAGTTTGCCTTCTTTGTCTCTGGATTCGCCCGTTCTGGACGTCACCCATCCGTGGAACGGCACACTGTTGGCCCGTCGCGTCCGGCTTCTCTCTCTCCGCGTCGTGTTTTCAAGGTTCACTCACGTCTTAGCATTCGTCAGTGCTTCGTTCCTTTTTATGGCTGCATGGTACTCTGCTGTGTGGATGGACCACATTGTGTTATCCATTCTTCCGTCATGGACGCTTGGGTTGTTTCCACCATTTGGCTGTTGTGAATTGAGCTGCTGTGGACATGCGTGTGTGAGGATTTGCACGAACACTGCCTTCCGTTCTCCCAGGTGCATACCAAGGAGCGGAGTTGCTGGGTCGTGCAGTAACTCTGTTTAACTGTCCGAGGAACCACCAGCCAGTCTCCTGAGAGCAGGAGCAGACTGGTTTTGCAAGGGATCCCTTCCATGTTCTCCGTTGTGTCCCTGCCGTGGGAGCCTAGGCTCTGTCCCCTCCCACCCCCTTGTGATTTCATTGGGCTTGTGATTATTTCACATCATCGAGGTTTGCAGTGTTTCCATGAGGCCCCTGTAGAGGTGACGCTCACTGCTGCTTGGTCGTAGCTCAGGGTGCGGTGGCTCATGCTGGCTGGGATTCCCATCCTGGTCCATTGGGAATATTCTGTTTGTATGTAAAGAAGCGAAAACCCATGGATGTTAAGCAGCCTGCCCAGGCCGCAGCCCAGAGCCCCTTTCTGCACACCTGGCTGCACACCCAGGGAGGAGCTGACATCCCGAGGGGCCACGCAGAGGTGGGAGCTACCCCCAGACACCCATGCGGTGTCTGCTTGGGCGAGCCCTGCACACCCAGGGACACCATCCACAGCGCTGTGTCCAAAGCTGGGGTCAGAGGTGCCCCAGAAATCACCAGGAAGCAGAACAGCCTGTTTCCAGGAAGACATTGCAGCGTGTGTGCAGACATGAGGCAGTGTCCCCTGTGGATCTGAGCAGCCTCACTCTGTCCATCTGCTATTATTTCTGCAGCAAAACTGATGCTCATTAAACAGACAGAGGCAGCCTCGCGTCCACTGCTCAGGCATGGCTGCCGGCCGGCTTGCTGTGCTTGCCGGAAGGGTCTCTCCAAGCTGTTCAGGGTGGCAGGTTAGGCATTGAGGTGTCGTTCCCCCCCCTCTTGCTGCGTCCTGCTGCCTGTGCCCTGAACATCTGGGCCCGAACCCTCCCGTCCCCTCCCGCAGCCCTTTGGAGGGTCTCTTGTGCTGCCACTGGGCTCTGGTGCCTGCAGCGCCAGCCTGGGCCTTGGGGAGGGTCTCTGTGCCCGTTTAGGGACAGTTAAACACCATATGTATTAGTTTGCTGGGGCTGCCACAGAAAATGACCACAAACTTGGCGGCTTAAAAAAATGTATGCTGTCCCAGTTCTGGAGTCCAGAAGTCCAAAGTCACAGTGTCAGCAGGGTCGATCGCTTCTGCAGCCGCTAAGGGAGGCTCTGTCCTTGCTTCTTCCAGCTTCTGGTGGCTCCAGGCCTTCCTTGGCTGTGGCTGCTTCCTTCCAACTTCTGCCTCCTCATTTGCGTCCGTTCCCTTCGCCCCACAAGGACGCCGCCATTGGCTTAGGGCCCACCTACTCGAGCATGACCTTATCTTAACTCACTTGCAGCCGCAGAGACCTTGTTTCCAAATGAGGTGCCATTCCGGGTGCTGGGGTCCGGAGTTGGACGTACCCTTTTGAGGGCAGTCCCACAGCAGAAGGTGAGTAACTTGAGGAAGGCCCCACATCCAGCCGTGTGGCCCCCGGGGACGTACCTGCCCTCCCTTCTCCCCGCGGCCCTCGGCACTTAGCGTCGTGATGCCTTGGCTTCCTCATGGCCGTTGTCGCATCCTGGAACAACGTGCTGTTTGCGTGTGCAGGTGGGCTCCCGGGCCTGGCCTCTCTCTGAGTTGGCCTGTGTTTGGAGGTTGTCCCAGCCAAGGGGTGCATGTGGCTGAACCCAGCCTGCTCAGGGCTGCTTTGAATTCCCCCGTTGACTGCACTGCAATCGCTGATCCTTCCCGCTGTTGCCCCTGGTTGGCTGCCACTGACACTCTTGCACCCATAGCCTGGGACACGTGAACAGTTGTGTGACTGGGGGGGCACCAAGGAGGGGGATGCTGAGAACGCGTCCCATGCCGGGCTGCAGGTGGGGAGCAGCCTCTGGGGCTCCAAGTCTCACTGGTAGCCTTTGTCCCCCCAGCCCAGCTCTGGGCATCCCACAGTGAGTGCAGCAGCCACAGTCCACCCCTGGGGACATTAGCCTGAGGATCACTATTTGAGGTGGGGCTAGAACGTGGCAGCCGAGCAGGCGTTGGCGTGTGGAGAGGGTGGGGCAGGGCAGAGGCTATGGAGAGGGGTCTTTCTCCTACAGCCATAGGGACCTGCTCAGGTGGACAGTGTAAAGTGGCTCTGGTTGCCACCTGCAGAGTGGTTTGGGCTGCAGGGTTGACTTGGGGACCCAAATAGGAGGCTTCTGCATTTGTCCCGCCAGGAGAGGATGTGGCTTGGGCCAGAGTAGGGATAGAGGAGGTGAGAGGGGCTGGGGCTGGGGCAGGTTCCCAGGGGAGGTCCAGGTTTGGGCAGGTGTGAGTGTGCACAAGTGTGCAAGCACAGGTGTGTGCAGAAGTGTGTATGCATGCGAGTGTGAGCTTGTGCACACATTAACGTGCGTGCGAGTGCACGTGTGTATGCTTTTGTGTGCACAAGTAAGGGCATGTGCATATATGTGAGTGAGCGTGCAGGCAGGATTGTAAGCATGTGTGTGCACACAAGTGTGTGGATGTGTTTGTAGACACAGTGTGAGTCTATGTACATGGGTATGTGAGTGTGCACACGTGTGTGGCCATGTGCATGCCTGTATGTGTGTACAGCCTCCCTGTGAAGATGGCAGGCACTGGGCTGGAGACGTGAGTGGTGACGGTGATGTGCTCGAGGCTGGGGCTGAGAAGGGGCCTGCTGGACTTGGGAGTCGGGGCTGAGGGGAGGGCTTCCCCCAGCACCCCTTCCCAGGGTCCTCTGTTGGGGGGCCAGGGTGTGTGGGAGCCCAGGACTGAGCCTGTCTCCTGTGGCCTCTGTCCCTGATGCATTAATAGTTATTGGGTGGTGGCCCTTGGGGTCAGGGGCAGCCCTGGAGCCCGGCTGCAGCCTTGGTGGTAGACCCTGAGCTGGATCAGGGCTGCCACTCCAGCGCTACCTGCAGGGGCCAGGCCTTCCCCTCCAGAGCCGAGTTCCCCAAACACTGTCCCCATCTGAAGGGTTGTGATGCTCCTTCATCAGGCACCTGTATTCTCACCTGTGTCCCTCCCAGCAGCCTGCGTTTGACCCCGGGAGGCACTGAGGCCCAAATAGATGGACACAGGTGCTCAGGGCTACCAGCTTGGACACAGGAGCCCTGGGCGCCAACACTGCCCTCCAGCCACCTCGCAGGGCCAAGTGGGGGCGGTGCCTGCAGACGCAGCCACCAGAGGTGGCCAGAGTTCCCGGGTGGGCTCAGTGCCGGGCATGGGAGGGGCCTCTTGGAGGAGGGGGCTTCGTGTGTGCGCGGGAGGAGGGGATGGCACAGGCAGGGCCCTCCCCCCCTTGCCCCCGCCTCCCTGGGGAGAGGGACCTGGGCAGCAGGAGGAGGACCCGGCGGCAGGGACAGGGAGTGAGGGAGGAGACGGCAGGGTCAGCCAGTCTGGTCGCGGGGTGGGGTTTCTATTGCGTTTATTTACTTCCTTATTACTGAAGTGAATGTCCCATCACCTAAAATTCACCATTTTAAAGTGAACAGTTGTGTGACATTCAGTACATTCACAATGTTGTGTAACCATCCCTCTATCTAGTTCCAGAACATTCTAATCACCCCCAAAGGAAACCCCATTTCCATCAGCAGTGGCTCCCCACTCCCCTCCCCCAGCCCCTGGCAGCCACTGATCCATCTGTGTCTCTGTGGAGTCGCCTGTTCTGGACGTTTCGCATCAGTGGAGTCATGCACCGTGTGGCCTGTTGTGTCTGGCGCTCTCATGCCGCGTGGTTCAGCGCTGTTCCATGTTGTAGCAGGTGCCAGAGCCCCATGCCTTTTTATGGCTGAGTAGTATTCCACTACGTGGGCGTCTCACCGTTACCTCTTCATCTGTGGACGGACGCTTCCGTGGGTTTTCCCACTGTTTGGCTGTCGTCAGTCGTGCTGCTGCAGACACTCGACGTACACGTGTTTGCGTGGACGAACGCTCCCCCTTCGTCAGGGCGCCCACCTGGGAGCAGGATTGCCGGGTCCCGTGGTAGCTCAATGCTTCACTGGTTGAGGGGGCTGCCAAGTGGGTCGGGTTTGTTTTAACTGGGGTAGGAACCTACTGGCGTGTCTGAAACAGGAGAGTGACACGATTTGAATTGAATTAATAAAGAAAAGAAAGGAGTCTGTCGGCGACACGCGGAGGGAAATCGGGGAGGTCCCAGAGGACATTGCTTGGTGTCTGGGTGCCGGATGACATAGGCTGGGACCAGGGAGGGGCTGATCATGAGCCCTGGAGGTTGAGCTGCTGGGACTCGATCATGGGAGCCACGAGGGGGAGAGGAGAAGGGGCGGCTCCGGCCCCAGCCCTGCTTCCTCTGCGCTGGTGGGCGCAGCCCGTGGCTGCGGAGCCCTCCTCTGGTCCTGGCCGCTTGCGGCAGTGTGAGCACCGCTGCACGGCCTGAGTGTGCTCACAGCGCTCCCGGCCCAGCATGTGGGCTGAGTGTGGCAAGGCCTGCGAGGGCCGGTCCCACTGGGCCCCCGAGGCCTGGAGTGGGTGCCACCCGGGGCCCAGTGGGAGTCTCAGGGGCCTGGAGCAGGGAGCCCTCGGGTGGGGCTGTGAGGGCACCTGAGGGGTACAGGTGGGCACCGGGAGGCCCAGGATCTGGCCTCACAGATCACAGAATGACTTTTCGTGTTATTATGTAACTCCATAGTCGAGCTATGTCTTAAAAATGGAGCATAAAAGCTATTTTGAGCCCGTGGTAATGAGGGCATCTCGCTTTTGTCTTATCTTCGCTCGGCCCCTGCCGTCCTGTGGGGAAAGGCAGCGTGGAGGGAGCTGCTCGGAGAGGCGGGCTCGCCCGGGCCTCGAGCAAGGCCCCCTGTCAGCAGGCAGATGCTGTTTTCAAAATCATTGGCTCAGCACTGGCTGGAGGCAGCTCCTGGCAGATCGCCCCGCGGCACTCGGATCCCCGAGGCTGGCGGGCGGCTGACCCCCGGCGCGAGCAAGGCCGGGCCTCCTCCGCTGCGTCTGGGATCTCACTTCCCCGAGGTTAGGTCAGGCACCTGTCAGAAACCAGGCCTGATGTTTTCAAGACGGGCACAGGCCGGCTCGGGGGAGGCCCCAGACACGTCCACATGGGCGGCGTTGGGCTCCCTGCCCAGGACCGAGGGGCCGCTCTCGGGGAGGCAGGCCCCGCTTCAAGTGGCCGGCATCCCCGGCTGGTGGTTTGCGTTACTCAATTGGTGATGAGATTTTAAATTAAACTGTAGAGATCTGTTCCCCCCAGCAGCTACAAATAGAGACGTGTGCTCACACATTCCAGAAGCCCAGCGTGCACCGAGGGGTGTGTTTGGAGTCCAGATAGAGAAAAAGCAAGTTTCAGAATTCTCCTTCTCTGTCCATGTACCCTACAGGCATGTGTGCATAGGGCCTCCGCCCCTCCTTAGTTTCCTGTGGCTGCTGTGACAAATGACCACAAACTGGGTAACTTAAAACAACAGAAATTTATTCGGTCAAGGTGTTGGCAGCGTTGGCTTTTTCTGTAGGCTCTCGGGGGGATCCTTCCTTGCCTCTTCTAGCTGCTTGTGGCTCCAGGCGTTCCTTGGCTTTTGACCATATCGCTCCAGTCTCTGCCTCTGTCTTCACGTGGCCTTCTCCCCTGTGTGTCTGTCTCTGCGTCTTTTGTCCTTATCTTCTAAGGACACCAGTCACTGGATTTTGGGCCTACCCTGGTCCAGTTCGACCTCAGCTTTACTTAACTGATGACACCTGTAAAGACTGTCCAAATGAGGTCATGTTCACAGATATGGGGGATAGGATGTGCACATGTGTTTCTGGGGGACACGAGTAACCCACAGTAGACCCTCCACCAAGTCCATCCTCACTGGCCCTTGACAAGGCCCCCAGCTTCCTGTAAGTCGGCCTGGGAGGTCCAGGGATGTACACACCACCCCATGCTTGAGGCAGGGCTGCCGGCGCTCTCCGCAGTTGCTCAGCCGAGCAGGGGGTGGGGTCTGTGCTGCTGGGGCGTGAGCTGTAGGTTTTGGGGATGTGCACTCGCTCACTGAGTCCCAGATTTATTCTAACCCCCCTGCTATCCTGCCAGGGAGGATGGGGTCCTTCATGGTGAGTGTGCATCGTATTCTGAGGCTAGAAGACCTCAGAAAGAACTCTGGAAGGTGAGGCATCTGCTTGGTGTTTCCTGCCTAATTGCCATCTGTTTGGGGGCTGGAGAAGGCGCCATGTGCCCTGATGGCTAGAGGGGCTTGTGAGCAAGGAAGGGGGGGGTGTACTTAGGGGGTGCTGGTTCCAGATGGTACAAGATAGTCCCGAGACAACACACCTGTGCCCGGTGTGTCCTTGCAGCCTCGTCAGCAGTGGGGCAAACTGCAGACAACTGCCATCCTCCCAGAGGCCCTGGTGTGGGCTGGTGCGCTCAGAGGCCCTGTAAGGGGGGATGCACGTTGGCTTGTTAATGGCAATGGTGTTCCACCGTCACCCCAGGCAAAAGCAAGGCTCAGACAACACGGTGTGATATGTTTACGAGAAGCACAAAATCTCCCAGAACAGAGCCACGACGTCCCACATGTGTGGTCACGCGAGTTGAGAGAGTGACTCCCTGAGCTGGGGGCTGGTCCCGTGGGGTGTCAGGCAGGCTTGGCAGGGTGGACGTGGGCACCTCAGCAGCACCCTCAGGGCTCCCTCGTTCCCTCTGCAGATGGTGAGGCCGCCGGGAGGGAGCAGTGACAGCCGCTGAGTATGTGGGGTGGGGTGTGTGGGTGCGTGTGTGTTGTTCTCTGTACTTGCTGGGATTCAATTTCATTTTCGTGTTAAAAGAAGGAGAGAGGTAACTGGGCGGCCTCTGCGTGTGGGAGGGATTCCGTGATGAGCCTTGTCGTGGATCAAGGGGCCTGTGGCGCTTGGGTCTCAGGGACCTCCTGTGTCCCAGCCCTGCCCACCCACCTGAGGCCTTGGCTGCCCCCCAGGCAGGGGAGATGGCACCACTTGTGCTGGATTGGAGAGGCTGTGTGTGTGCGTTTCTTGTGGCTGTTGGAACAAAGTACTGCAAACCAGTGGCTTAGAGCAACAGGAATTTCTTCTTTCCCAGATCTGGAGACCAGAAGTCTGAAATCAAGGTGTCAGCAGGGCCCCGGGGGCTCCAGCGTTCCTTGGCTTGGCCACCTCACTCCGGTCCCTGCCTTCCCCTCTGTGTCTCCTCTTCTGTCTCCTAGAAGGACGCCAGTCGTTAGATTTAGGGTCCTCTCGGATAATCCAGGATGATTTCTTCAGCCCGAGATCCTTCACTTAATTACATGTGCAAAGACCCTTTTTGCAAATAAGGTCACACTCTCAGGCTCCAGGGGTGAGGACGCGGACACAATGTTTTGGGGACACAAGTGAACTCACTACCCCGTTCCCAAACTCACCCACTTCGAGTGTGCAGACCACACCTGTGTGTGGCACAGGCGGGGTCTCCCTGTCACCCTCTTCATTGCCCTTGTCAGTTCCCTAAAGCCTCCCACCCTGTCGCCCACATCCCCAGCTTGCTGGCCCCATTGTGGAGTGTCCTTGCCACGGGAAGCCCGCCTAGAGCTGGGGGTGCCCCTTTTCGTCCCCTGAATATGCCCGGGCAGATGCTCAGGGTCCTTCCTTACCAGTCCTCTAGACCGATGTCCTATGGACAACCCTGCTCACTCCCCAGTGCCCCTGTCCCAGCCCCTCCTCCTTGCTCTCTGACCTCTGACCTGTGCAAGGCCTCGGCCCCTCCCTCCCATGGCCTCCAGGGAGCACCCCCATCCTCACAGAACCCTCGAATCAGTGGCTTCACTTTGGCCTGGTTTTCGGGTTCAAGCCTGTCTTGGTCCTCCAGAGGAGGAACCGGAGTCTTCAGTCCTCCTGCCCAGAGCCCAGGAGGCCTCCGTCACCCTCCTGAGCGGGGGACAGGGCCATCCCCGTGCTCAGGGCCTTTGGTCAGCGTTGGAGAAGGCGCGAGCTCGTGGGGCCTGCTGGCTGGACGCCTTCCCGGTCTCGGTCGGGTGCTGTTTCTTCCCCTCAGTCTGATTCTTTCCCTCTCGCCGTGGCTCAGCCGTCCTGTCTCCTTCCCTCCAGCACGCCCGCGTGTCTTCCTCTCCTGGCTCACGGGGCCCACTGTAGCCCTTCCTTTGTTCAGGAGGATTCTTCTCGTGTGGCACTTCGGGGGCTGCCCAGCCCCCCTTGGGGATGTCCCTGGGAAGGGGGCAGCCTGTCCCCATCCCGGCTCCGCCTGTGCCCACGTGGTTCTACCCCGGAGACGTTCTAGAAAGCACAGCAGACGGCCGTCCCCACAGTCCGCCTCCAGCGCTGGTGGGGCACGCTTGTGCCGTGTCCTCCACCTTCTCTGGAGTCGAGGCCGTGCCTTGGAACAGCTTCCAGCTCCTCGCTCCCCCAGCTGATGATGCAGGAACTTCTCCGTGCATAGATCTGTGTTTTGGACGGTCCCTCAGGAGAGCTTCCCAGAAGTGGGATTACTGGGTCGGAGGGTAAGAACGTTGCTCAGGCTCTTGGCAGCCGCTGCCAAACAGCTCTGCCGATGCTGCCGGCCACCTGCCTCTTGCAGCCTCAGTCCTTCCCACCCCTGCTGCACTGTGCTGGCCTCGCTTCACCCCTCGGCACCTCGGACGGGGAAGGCCAAGGCTTGAGGGGACTTAGCGTGGGACTGTAGGTGACACGGGATTTGGTGGCTGAGTGGCTTGAACGCTGTCCACTCAAAAGCTCATGTCCATCCAGAACCTGTGAGTGTGACCTCATTTGGAAATGGGGTCTTTGCAGAGGTAATGGAGTCATGATGAGGTCACCATGGAATAGGGTGGCCCTAAATCCGGTGACTGGTGTCCTTATAAGAAGGCAAAACGGGCCAGGCGTGGTAGCTCATGCCCGTAATCCCAGCACTTTGGGAGGCCAAGGCAGGAGGATCACTTGAGGCCAGAAGTTCAAGATCAACCTGGGCAACATAGTGAGACCCCGTCTCTACAAAAAATAGAAAAATTAGCCAGGTGTGGTGGCGCACACCTGTAGTCCCAGCTACTCGGGAGGCTGAGGCAGGAGGATCACTTGAGCTCAGGAGTTGGAGGCTGCAGTGAGCTATGATGACGTCACTGCACTCTAGCCTGGGCGACAGAGGGAGACCCTGTCTCAAAAAAAAAAAAATAAATAAAAAATAAGATGTGCAAAGCTGCCTCAGTGTCTAAGGCCAGTTGTGGCCTCCACTGGCTGACCGTGGGAAGGTGGCCTGCGTCTCTAGTTGGCCCTGCTGCTGGCATTTGTGGGGACAGGCTTGCCTGAGGCCCTCAGCAGCCCTGTGTGGCAGTGCTGGGCTTTGCTGTGGCTGTGTGGCCCCGTCAAAGCACACCCTCAGCTTCCCACTGGGGGCCCTCGTGCCTCTTCCTGCCAGGGCACGTCCAGGGCAGGGCAGCTCATACAACGCCAGGCCCTCCAGCCTGCTTCACGCAGCCTCCGGGAGACCCGTGTGGTCAGCGTGTGGGTGGGCGGGCAATTGCGCTGCCACAGCCCCTGCTCACTGGAGCCTGCCCCAGCCTCGAGGCCTGGGGGAGTGAGGCTGCGTCTTGGCACAGTGTAGCCCAGATACAGGCCCAGGGAGGCATGTGGTGGTCAGGGCTGAGCCTGTGCGCCGTGAGACCCTGGGTCCCCGTTGCTCTGCCCAAGGCAGCCCCCGGGACCTTGGGGTGGGGCTCGGGGGGCACCCACAGGGCCTTCCAGGGAGATGTGTCTTAGGGACAAGTCCTCCCAGTGGGCCAAGATACCCCACACCTGGCAGTTCCACTGTGAGGTCATGGTGGCCATTTGCTGCCCCCTCTGCCATCCTGGTCTGGGCTGTCATATCAGCACCATCCTCCCCATCCCTCTGCAGTGATCACCCCTGGCAGCTCCCTTCTCCTGGCTCCCTGGGCCTCTCCCCACCCATGTAGTCTCAGGGTCCCTGTCTCCCCCCAGCTTGGCTGTGTGGCCCTGTCCTCCCCTGGGCCCTTCCATGTCAGGAATCCTTGTTTCCCATTGATGCTTTCCTGGTACCTCCCAGGACCCACTTCGAGGGTCCTCCCTGCTCCCTGGGACCAGCCTAGAGGCCGCCTGTGACCCCTGTGGCCTCTGACTCCAGACAGAGCCGGGCGCCTCTTCCTGCTGAGCCCCGTGTCACAGAGGGAGTGCGGAGAGGGAGGGGCTTGTCCCCGGACCCTCCGCAGGTCCAGGGTTGGGTTCATTTTTTGAGGCTGCCATAAAGTACCACACCCGGGGTGGCTTGGAACAGTAGGAGTTTATTGTCTCACAGTTCTGGAGGCCGGAAGGCTAAGATCAAAGTGTCAGTGGGCCTGGTTCCTTCTGAGGCTGTGAGGGAGAGAGTCTGTCCCAGGCTGGTCTCCTGGAGCCTGGTGGCTCCGGCAATCCTTGGCAGTTCCTTGGCTTGTAGACACATCACCCCAATCTCTGCCTCTGCCTTTACGTGGCCTACTTTTCTGTGTTCTCCCCTCTTCTTAAGAGGACACCAGTCATTGGATTTAGGGACCTTCTTAGGAAGGATGATCTCATTTCAGGATCCTTAACTAATTACATCTGCAAAAAGTCTGTTTTCAAATAAGGTCACATTCTAAGGTTCTGGTGGGCATGGATTTTGGGGGATACATAACTCGATCTAGCACAGGGGCTGAGCCGGTTGACCCCAGGCTGCCTGGCTTTAAACCCATGCTGTTCCTGCTGCCTCCAGGTGGACGACAGGTCCCCCAGCCTGTGACCCCCACTGAGCAGGCACATTGCTTGTGTTTGGGAGACTGATTCCAGAAATGCCGCCCACAGTTTCCTGCTCGTCATGTCTCAGCTGCCCAGTGGCCCCGGGGAGGGGGCGCTGGTGGCAGGCGCCACTGGTCACTTCTGCATCACAGACGCTTGGGCTGTCCATGGCTGGGGCACACCAGAGCCCAGCTCGGGGACCCCCTCCCTTGGCCCTCCCCTAACCCCCTGGGGGCTCCTGCAGGGAGATCTCAGGCCCCATGGACTTGGCCTGGGTTTGGCTGGCTGTGGGTGCTCCCTGAGGACTTGGGGTGTGGGATGATTCTGGGCTCCCCAACTTCAGACGCAGCTGTCGGACTCTTCCTGGGGGTGGCGCCGGGCCCCTGCTGTCAGACAGACACAGGCAGGCAGCTTATTGTGAGCTGGTGCTATGGCCTGAAGTGTGCCCCTGTCCTTTCACACGTTGAAGCCCTAACCCCAATGTGACTGTGTTTGGAGATGGGGCTTTCAGAAGGTAATTAAGGTTAAATGAGGTCATAAGGGTGGGGCCCTGACCTACAGGCTTGGTGGCCTCCTAGAAGAGGAAGAAAGTCTGTCTCTGCCACACACCCCTAGGAAGGGCCTCCCTGGCACCCTCGTCTTTGGGCTTCTAGCCCCGGGACTGTGAGAGAGCAAATTTCTATTGTTTGAGCTACTCAGTCTCTGGCATTTTATGGTGGCAGCCCGAGCTGACGAAGACAGAGGATTATTTTGGGCGCCGGGATGAGGGGTCAGAAACTGCTTCCTGAGGAGGTGGTGTTTGAACTGGAACCCAGATGAGAGCAGGAGCTGCCCTGGAAGGTTCCAGACAATGACGTGGTGGTGCAAGGGCCCCGTGGGAGGGTCTTGTGGACTGCCGGTGGGAAGTTGAGGTTTGCCTCTGAGGGCAATGGGAGAGAGGGCTTTAAACTGGGGGAACACTCTGGAAGCCTTTCAGAATGATGACAGGACAGCCATGTCAGCCGGGGCAAGAGCCTGGATTGTAACCAGGGCCCCTGCCTTTGCTGGGTGGCCTCAGGCCAGCTTGTCATTCCTCAGTGCCTCAGTTTCCCCACTTGTAAAACAGGGGTGCAGCCATGTCTACCCCCTCTCAGGGCTGCTGCAGGGCCCCACCCAGGGTGGGCGCTCGGCCAGCTGGCGGGACTGGGGTCTCCAACGGGGGGGCGGGGAGAGGCCCCTGTGAACCAGCTGTGCCGCACTCAGACCCCGAGGGACCCTTCACACGCCCCGCCGGAGCGTCTGTGTTCAGCAGCCGCCACCAACAAGAGAAACACAACGTGCTCACTGGGGACCCTCTGATTCAGCCGGGTCTGGAAATTTGGCAGCAGCAACAGAAGCTGATTAAAGGCATTCCTAGGCGCTCTTGGTGTTTGTGTGTTTGGTTCTGTATTTACACTTTCTGGGGGAGGAAGGAGGCAGCAGGGGAGTGTCTCTGAGGGCCTGGGGCCAGGGCCTGTGACGGCTTTCATTCATTCCCTCCCGAGCCTGGCCGGCCTTTGCCCAGCTCAGCTCTCCTCACTCGGGAACCCTCCCTCGCAGCGCAGCGGCGTGGGGACCCGCAGGGGTGGCGTGGTGGGGACGAGGCAGCAACAGAGTTAACACCAAAAGTTAACTCAAAGCGGACCAAAGACCCAAACGTAGGAGCTAAAACTGTAAAACTCCTGCAAGGAACTAGAGGGGCAAATCTTCCTGGCCTCAGATTAGGCAGTAGATACTTAAGACGTTAAAGAAGGCACAAGCAACAAAAGAAAAATAGCTAGATTGGACTCCGTCAAAATGAAAAACTTTTGTGCTGCAAAAGACACTCGCAGAAAAGGGCAAAGGGCGGGCGAGGATGGAGGATGAAGAGGAGCTGGTTAGCGCGTGCACGAATGCAGCCAGGTAGGAGGAGTAAGTACTTGGACTAACAGTAATTCATGGCAGGTTTCGAAATAGCTAGAAGAGAAGTGTAATGTTCCCAACACAGGGAGAAGCACCCAGAACTAGCAAGTGTTGGCGAGGCCGTGGGGACGCCGGAATGCTGCTGATGGGCGTGTGAGATGACGCGGCGCTGCGCAAGGCGGTCTGGCGGCTCCTCAGCGTGTAAAACTTAGAATTACCTTGTGACCCGGCTGTTCCACCCCGGCGTGTACCTGGGGGGTTTGACGGCAAGGACGCAGACACTGGTCCACCCACGTCAGGGCAGGTTGCTTGCCGTAGGCAGGAGGTGGAAAAACAACCTTGGTGTCCATCACCTGGCGTACGAGTAATCAAAAGTGTGCTCTGTCCATACAGGGGAATATAATTGGGCCATAAAACAATGAAAGTGCGTGTCATGACGTGGATGAACCTGGAAAACGTTAAGTGGAAGAAGCCAGACGAAAAAGACCATGTATTGCAGGACTCCATAGATACGAGACGTCCAGAACAGGCAAATCCATAGAGACAGGGAGCAGATTCGTGGTTTTTAGGGGCTGGGGGAGGGGGTGGGGTTTCTTTATGGGTGATGAAAGTGTTTTGGAACTAGATGGAGGTGATGGTTGTACGGTGTACTAAATGCCACAGAATTGTTCACTTTAAAACAGGATAATGGCAAATTTTATGTTATGTGCATTTTACCACAATTTTTAAAATGACATATTTTTCACCTAAAAAAAAAACCCCAAGCATCAGGAGAACTCGATCATCCCCCCACTGCTCAGCACTGGTCTCGGACAAACAGGGTGTTAGGCGGGCACGCGCGGGTCATTGCTCACGGGCTGTGGCTTTGCTGTTCCAAGTCGGGTCCCTGCCATGTCTCCGGAGGTGGGCGGTGGGGGCTCTCCGAGGAGGGTCGGGCAGAGCTGGCGGTTCCTCGCATGCAGCAGGCAACCCCCTTCTTTGGTCCGTTAGTCTGGGGGTCCGACCTCTGGCTGTGGACAGAGGTGGCAGCAGCCGGAGGCCATTCCTTCCTCCCCGCCCTCTGACCTGTCATCACTGTCACAGTCATCCTCGAGAGTGACCTGAACTATGGGAGGATGACTTGGTCAGAGGATCCATTGTGTGGGCCATGCAAGCACCCCTTTGCCCCTAAGGTGAGGCTGCTGGGCGTAAAATCCTCACCCCTACCTCTCGCAGGTGGAGGCCGGGTGTCTTGAGCAAAGTGCATTCAGTCTGGGGCACTTTGCTCTGCCCTTGGAGGAACAAAGAAGGAGGGTCGAGTGTTGGCGTGCTAAGTTCCTGCTGCCATACGGCGGGGAGCAGAAGCCTTTGCCCCACCCCCAGTGTAACTCAGGGAGCTTCGGGGGTGCTTGTCAGAGACCTGGACACCCCAGGGCTCACATCCCGTCTCCCCCTCACCCTGCACTCGGTCCCCTCCCAATGGCGGCAACGCTGTCCCTGTTGGCGCGTTGGGTAAGAAGGCCCACGGGGTGTGTTCTTCTCTCTCCGGGGCAGTGGGTGGCGGCCCCCAGAGAGTCAAGGATCCTGAGCGTGGTGCCGTGATCGAGGTGCATGCCAGCTCCCGTAGGCCTCATTTTGAATCTGAGGTCTCAGCTGCAGGGAGCAGATGGTGCTTCCCCCAGGAGTGCTGGGGGCGGGGGCAGTGACAGGCCTCCAGGGCTGGCTGCCTTGCTGTGGGCCTGGGCAGCATGGGCAGCTCCAGGGGCCCTGGAGCTGTTAGGGTGAGAGTCCTGGCCTGGCTGTTGATGCTGTGTGGCACCAGAAGCTTCCGTCCCCTCAGTGACTGTCTTCTACCACTGGGTCCTGGTGTGATCCTCAGACCCTCTGCACTCCCAGCCCCGGGACATTTGCACCTGCTGTTCCCTCTGTCCATGTGGCTTGTCACCTCCCCCGAGAGGCTTTCCCAGTGCTGTGTCTCTGCCCACCGGCTGCCCAGCATGGTCTGCCCAGTCTGAACCTCCCACCTGCTCGTTTCTCTTCTGCTTGCCACCCGCTCTGGGGCGTGGGCTCATGCAGGCAGCGTCCTATCTGTCTGGCCTGCCACCATGTCCCTTGAACCCAGAACAGTGCCCAGCACCGGGCAGGCTCTTGCCTTGAGTCTGTGAAGGGAGGTGGTGGCCATCTGGAGCCAGGAGCCAGAGTGGCCTCTGTGACAGAGCCGGGTGGGCGTTGAGCTCTGGTCAGTTCCCAGCAGCGGCCCCAGCCAGCGTGGACTTGGGAGGACACAGGCTCCCATCCTAGGGGGGTTCATGTCTCACACGCCCACTTGGAGAGTTCAGCGAAGCCCCAGAGCCTCCCTCCCTCTCAGGGAACACCCCCAAAGGTGGCTGTGTTCTGGGGCCCCTCTGCCCTTGGCAGCCTTCCAAGGACTCCACCTGAGGGAGCCCTGAGTCACAGGGCTGCAGGGCCAGGGTATGCCAATCCCCGGAGTCCTGGTCAGCCCTCAGAATCCAGAAGTGCCATGTGCTGGTGCTGGGCTCAGAGAAAGCTCTCGCTCTGTACCTCCCTCTGGTTGGTGGTTCTCGGGGCTGTGCCTCAGGCAGGGCTGCTTGCTGGCTCTGCACTCAGGCAGTTGTCTGTTCTTCCTTGAGCCTCAGTTTCCCCTTCTGGACCCTGGGGGGAAGAGGGGCGGTGCTGTATTGGCTCAGGAGAAACGTGGCCCCTGCCCGGGAGTCCAAGAGCACGTCTGTGAGTCGTTCCTGTGCTGCAGTGTTCATCTGTTTTTGGGTCACCACATGTGTGCTGAACCCCTCTGCCGTGCCAGGCCCCCACGGGGCTGACAGTCTCATGGGAGGAGACAGGCCTTGGTCAGGGGTTTTACATGGTGAGCTGTGGGGAGGGCGACTCCCTTGGGTGAGGTGCACGGTGTTGGGCAGCTTGCCCAGCAGGAAGAGCCTTCTGGTGGTAGTGCCCGTGCAAAGGCCCCGAGGCAGCGACTCAGGGCTCTGTGAGGAGGCCTGTGTGCTGAGCTTAGTGGTTAGGGAGAGTGGAGGGGCAGACCTCAAAGGCCTTGGAGGTGAGGGGGGAAACTGAGGCCTGCTCAGGGCGCACAGTGCCTCCCTGGCCCCCTGCTGCATGGCCCCCGTGCCTGCCACGGCTGTGCAGGGCAGAGCTCAGCCATCAGCCCGCCTGCTCCCCTCAATCTCATTAGAAGGTCAGCTGGTTGCCATGGTGATTGCTGCCAGGCCTGACCAAGGCCAGCTCCATCTGGCAGGTGGGGGTGTCACTGCATCCTGTACAGGGTTCCCAGGAGACTGGGGGCTGCACGAACATCTCTTCAAATCCCAGGGAAGTAGCCACAGCCATGTCACACCAGGCCTCCCCAGGGCCACCTGGCCCCCTGCTCTCAGCCTTGGGGCCCCTGCTCTGCTCAGCCCTGTGGATGCCACCAGCATGAGGGGAGGGTGACGGGCTCAGCAGGGGCATGGGTGTGGACAGAGGCAGGGGTTCACATTCTGTGGGGCAAGTGGCCTGTCAGCAAGGATGGGGTCGGGGGAGGCCTGAGGAGCCACCCTTTGTGCAGGACTGGGGGGGCGGGGGGAGGAAGGGCTTTGTGCAAGGGGGAGCACCAGTACAGGCTATGTTGGCGGCGGTGGGGGTGGGGCGGTTGGGAAGGGGTCCCTGCTGTCTGTGTGGTGGAGTCTTCGTTGAGCTAATGCTCTAACTGGTAGCTTCCAGGGCACGACGGGGGTGGCCTCAGTAGCACTCCTGTGGTCCCGGGAGTGGACACTGGTCCCTAGTCATGCAGGGTCGAGTTCCAGGTATTTGGGGCCTCGGTTTTCCCATCTGGAGAGTGGAATATACTGGTCCCCATCTCAAAAGGCCTGTAGCAGGGTGAATTGTCTTCCCCAAAAAGATATGTCCACATCCTCACTCCTGGAATCTGGGAATGTGACCTTACAGTTGACCCTTGAACAACACGGGTTTGAACAGCACGGGTCCACTCATACGCAGATTTTCTTCCACCTCCGCCACCCCTGAGACGGCAAGACCAACCCTCCTCCCCCTCCTCATCCTGCTCAACGCGGGGATGACGAGGATGAAGACCTTTATGATGATCCACTTCCACTTAAGGAACAGTAAATGTATTTTCTGTTCCTTACGGTTTTCTTAATAAGTTTCTTTTCTGTGGCTCACGTCATGGCAAGCGTACAGCACGTGTAACACGTGTAACACGCACAGCCTGTGTTTGTCGACTGTTTAGGTTCTCGGTAAAGCTTCCAGTCAGCAGCAGGCTATTCGTAGTTACGTTTTGGGAATCAAAAGTTACATGCGAATTTCCGACTGCGCAGGGGTCGGCGCCCCCAGGCCCCGTGTTGTTCAAGGGTCAACTGTGTTTGGAAATAGGGTCTTGGCAGGTGTCATTAAGGGTCTCTAGATGAGACTGTCCTGGATTGGGGTGGGCCCTAAATCCAGTGAGTGGGATTCTTACAAGAAAAAGGAGGGGAGATTTGCAGCACGGGTGGGAACGGAAGGCCGTGTGATGATGGGGTCAGAGACGGGAACGATGCGGCCACGGGCCAAGGACTGCTCGGAGCCCTGAGAAGCCGGGCGAGAGACAAGGAAGACCCCTCCTGAGCGCTTCCAGAAAGAACCAACCCTGCCGGTACCTTGATTTGGGACTTCAGCCACCAAGAAAAGGCCATCGTGGTGCTTAAATGTGCTGAGACTGAGGAAGGGCTCCACGCCCCATGCCGGGGGCTTGGGGAACACCCCGTGGTGCCAGCTGTAATGCCAATTCTGGGGCCACCGTGGGAGGCTCAGGGCTGGGGGAGACACAAGCACAGGGTGGCCAAGGTCTGAGTTGTGCTTCTCGACCACCCATTAGGTCCCTGTCAGCCCTTTGCCGGCGCCAGCCTGTGGCCTTGGTCCTGAGATAACGTGGCAGAACCCCGTGGGGGTATTTGTCCTTGAGCTTCGTCCCCTCTGGCCCCTGGGGCTCAGCGCCACTCAGACGGTTGATTCAAACCCGAGAGTGGGAGGGTTTGAGACCTACAAGCTGTGTCTAGTGTTCTAGAAGGATCTAAGGCTGGAGCCAGCAGATGGGAAATGATTCCTGAGGGTCCACCGTCGCCACACGCAGTCCTGGCCCGGACACAGTGTGCCCAGCAGGCCGTGAGGCTCAGGTGCTCCCCATCTCGTGAGGTCCAGACCCAGAAGGGCTGGCAAGTTCACAAGCAGCGGCGTTTCAGATGCAGTCGACGTGATGACACAAACCGAGGGGCTGGCGAAATACAAACAGAGCCGGGTGGTCCAGTGAGCAGTGCCGTCCTGAGGTTATTTTCTTAATTTTGACAAACGTACCCCAGTGATGTAAGTAGTTATCATTAAGGGAAGCTGAGGTGAGGGGCGTTGGCAACCCTTCTCTGCCATCTTTGCAGTTTTTCTGTAAATCTGAAACTTCCACACAAAAAAACCGAAAACTGGGTGGAACAACAAAGCCGGAGGCTGGCGCCATAGCGACTTGGGGGCTGCCCCTTGAGTGGGCGGTAGGGAGGCCCCTCTAAGATGGGGTGGAGCTGGGGCCGTCACAGGCCCAGCCCCTGTACGGGGGTGGGTGTGTGTGACAAGCTCGGAGTGCTTTGGGGGCTCGGGGTGGCTGCAGGGAGCTGGAAGGGGAGGCCGGGGGGAAAGCGCGCCCTCAGCCCGGGCTCTCTGGACCTCAGGTGGGGTCCATTTTTACAGTTGAGGAGCCTGGACCAGCCCCCAGTCTGTCTAACCCACAGGCTGTGAGCCTTTGAGGGGGTGCCCTGGGAGCTGCAGCTCCCCTGTTCCTGTGAGTGGCCTCGTGCATGTGACACCGTCTCTGGGCCTCACCTGCCTCATCTAAGGCCCCCCACCTGACAGCCGTGAGGATTGGGGGGAGAGGGGACATGTCAGCTTAGTGCCTCCACACGGGGCAGCCGGGCGCTGCTGTGGCCTCCTGGGAGGTCCCTCCGGAGCCAGACACCTGTTCTGAGCGAGGGTTGTGTGTCGAGATCGCCTGCCTCTCCCAGAGCCACTCAAGGCAGGGTGTGGCCGAGCTGCTGCCTGAGGCCTTCTGGGTTCTAACCGTAGCTGCTTGTGCGGCTTCCAGATGGGCTGTCACCTGGCTTGTGAAAGTCAGCTCCAGAGTGGGAGCAGCACTGGTCACTCATTCATTCATGCACTCAGTCGTGTGTTCATACGGCGGGTGCTGCTCAGGGACAGGCTCTGGGTTGGCTGCTGGGTTCATGGAGCTCTGTCTACAAGGTCTCAGTGGTTTGGGGGAGCCTGCCATGGTGGGGAGCAGGGTGATGACATTTGGGTGAGGGGACACATGAGGGACCATGGCTTGGTGTCGGGAACAGGTGTGATCCTCCAGCCCGGCAGTGTCCGGCAGCTCGTTCAGTTGAGGCAGGAGGCCCCTGGGGTAGAGCCTAGGCAGGTGTCTCATCACCCCAGGACCCCAGAGGAAGGAGGTCCCTGCTCCCAGGGGTTCCCAGCCAGGCCTGGGAGGATGGTCAGCTCCTGCAGAGTTGGGGAGTCCCCAAGACCACCCTCACGCTTGACACCAACTGTAGAGTTTGGGGGTCTCCAAGACCACTTTTCAGGTTTGACAGTTTACTAGAAGGACTCACAGAACTCACCAGAAGCTGTTATACTCACGGTTATGGTTTATTGCAGTGAAAGAAGACAAATTAAAATCATCCAAGCTAAGAGGCAAATGGGGTAGGGTCCAGGAGAGAGCCGGCTGGAGTGTCCAGTTGTCCCCTCTTGGTGGAGTCGTGTGGACAGCACTTCTTTCTCCGTGTCAGCATGTGACAACACACATAGGGTACTGCCAACCGGGGAAGCTCCCCAAGCCTTCGTGCCCAGGGTTTTGTTGGGGGCTGGCCCTGTGGACATGGTTGACCGTAATCTCTGGTCCCTCCAGATGTCCGGCTGATATTACTGCATGTGGCCCATGGCCCCTGCCCCAAATCACAGCGTGAGCAGACTATCTGGTGTGGCCCAAGGCGCCAGGCACACACTGACACTCTTATCAGGCAGGACATTCTAAGGGCTTGAGGTCACCTCCCAGGAGCTGGGGACAAAGGCCAGATCTGTCTCTGGGCCAGGTTGACCCTTTCCTGTGCTGGTCCTCATGCAGCCAAGGATGAGTGTGGGGTCCTCCAAAGGAAGAGCAGGGTCCCCCCACAATGTCCACTGCGGACCTGGAGGCTGGCCTGCAAAGTCTGAGGGTTCCTTAGCAAAGTGGCTGGGGTCGGGGGTCGGGGGGTCACTGATGGGGAGGAAGGCTTGGGTAGAGGTGGAGCCTGGGAGCCACGAGCTCCTTTCAGTCCCCAGTCCTGTAGCTCACCCCTGAATGCCAGGCTTCCTCTGGCCCAGAGACATAGCCGTGAATGAGGTGGCTTCAGAGAGTTCTTGCCCTGGTGTCCAGTCTCCTGGGAGCTGGAAGTTCAGCCCATGCAGAAACCAGGTATGGTATGAGCACTTCCTGTGTCACACGCCAGGCGTTCGCACAAGTACCTGCCTGTACGACTCTCTAGGGAGGGGGAACTGAGGCCAGAAGGGGTCATGGCCCCTGGGCCTCGTGGTCAGTGGGAAGTGGATGTAGCACAGGTTCCTGCCGTGTTGCAGCTTGGACAGGAGGAGGGTGTGGAGGAGGTCTCAGGAGGTCGGGGGCGACTTGTGCCCAGACAGGGGGCCCCACCCCTGCACACCTCCCCCGTCCCACCTCCCCCTGCGCCAACCCAGAGCTGGCCTGTTTCGTCGGGCGTGACTGCCAGGATGGACACGGTGGGTGTTCATGGTGTGTGTGTCCGGCCATCGAGGGCGGGGGCCTCCCTGCACAGACCCTGGGCTGGACCTGCAGGCCCTCGAGAACCACCGAGAATGCGTGAGGTTAATCTTACTGGCGGCTCCACCGCAGCTCACAGGAAACAGCTGTTTACCTGGGCGAGGTGCTCGGCCGGGCTGGCGGCCAGTTCCTGGGCTTCACTTCCCCCTCCGGTGTCCAGGCCCCCCAGGAAGCCGGGGGCGGCCAGCTCTCAGAGCACCGCCGGGAGCTGTTTGTGAGGGAACGCTGGCCGGCCTTGTTGTGTATACAGCGTCCACCCTAGCAACCGCCCCTGTGGGGCCGGAGCGGACGCCCACTCCTTTTCCCCGCATGCCCGGCCACCGCCTCACACTCAGGACGGCCCCCTCCTCTGGCTGCACGACGGGGGCCGTGACTGGCATCCCGAGGGCCATGGGTCGTGCTGCCTGAGTCAGGGGCATCTGTCGTCATCCCGAGCAAATCAGCCTCAGCCACGTGAGGGTGCTGAGGCCGGGTCCCAGCCCCGCCGAGAGGCCGGTGGGACACGCGGAAGGAGCCTGGGGTTCTTGGGCAGGATCCCCTAGAACCCAGGCTGAGTCTGGGGGACCCGCTTGGCCACCCTGGCCCCGTGTGGGCTGCCGTGGGGATCACAAGTCCCACTTTGACTTCCAGCACTGGGCTTCTCAGACGGCCCCTCCTGTTCAGGCCAGTGGAAAGGCCGTTTCTCCTGGGTCCGGCCGTCACTCGCAGCCTCTGGCCGTGATAAGAAATGGCTCCCCCGGGCTGGCGAGGGGCCTCTTTGGCAGGCCCCGGGTCCGCTGGATCCTCTGTGCTCTTTCACCAACTGGCCGAGTCAGCCAGCAAAGGCAGCCGGCTGCCCACGCGGGTCTCCTCTCTGCACGCCGCCCTGCCTGGGGAGAGCCGCCCGGGGCACCTGGGGTTCCTGATTCCGCCATCTTTGGTGAGAGACGCCTTAGTTTCTTTGAGCATCTGAGTCACAAGGTCCCTCGACCTCCCTGATGCTGGCGCTCTGGAGGGTGTGCTGGGGGTGCCCCTCCCCCCACCGCATGCCGGTTTCTCTCTACAGCTCCAGCTCCAGAAATCCCAGTACTTGCAGCTGGGCCCGAGCCGCGGCCAGTACTATGGCGGGTCCCTGCCCAATGTGAACCAGATCGGCAGCGGCACCATGGACCTGCCCTTCCAGGTGAGCCCCCCACCCCTTCCAGGCAATGCCTCCCTCGAGGGGCTCCTCCCATGGCCTCCTACCTGGGGCCAGATGCCTCCAACAGCAGGGGTCAACAGACAGTTGTGGGAGCCCTCCCCACCCCCGCCTACTCCTTTTCTGCCCTGGGGACCAGAGGAAGCAGAGTGGCCCGGCCAGGGCTCACTCCAATCCCCCACCCATCCCCTGGCCGCAGACCCCGTGCCAAGCCCTCGGTCTGGCCTTGAAGCATTCCAGCAGCCTCTACACCTGTCGGCCGGCTGTGCGGCAGCGGGAACCGCTCGGGGCCGCTGGGGCTTGGCTCTGTCCCACCTCACTAATCCGCAAGCCCAGCAATTCTCAGAAGGAGGCCCGGCGGCCTGACCCCACTTGTCTGCAAACGTTTCTTGGCAGAGGCCCACACGGCGCAGCTCCTGCAGGCTGCACGGCCGCTGCACACACCCTTATCGTAAATAAGGAGAGATAAGGTCCATGGTGGTCCTCTTCCCTGTCCCTGGTCTGCAGGTAGAGATGAGGGTGGGGCAGGATGCAGGGAGCTGTCCCGAGAGTCGGGGCTGCCCCCAGGACTGTGTCTGAGGTGGACAGGTCCCCCAGTGGTCACACATCCACCCTGTTGCTGGGAAGCAGTCCCGGACACAGCCACGTCCACTGACAGGCCAGGTGGAGCTGGGCCTTTCTGCAGGGAGCTCAGCGCTGCACCTGAGTTACCCCCAGCTCCACCCCCACCCACACCACCACGGGGGCAGGGCAGGGGACCCCAGGCTGGCTCGAGGCACCCCATCCTGCCCACTTGCGGGGCGGTCGCTTTGAATTTGGGCGTCTCTTTGTCAAAGCCCTTCCTGGGTCGGGTTTTCTCCCCGTCTCCCTTCTTCCTGTTTCTCCCCTCCCCTCTTCCCTGGAGGAGGACATCTCTCTGGGCACCTCCTAGCTCAGCCCGAGGGGCACGGCCCCGGGGTGGGGGGTTCCCACGCGTCCTGCCTTCTAGGCCAGGCGAGGCAGGAGCGTCTCAAAGTCTTGGTTCTTTGCATTTTCAGCCCAGCGGATTTCTGGGGGAGGCCCTGGCAGCGGCTCCTGTCTCTCTGGTAAATGAGCCCCCAGGCTGAGGCCTCGGCGTCCCCGGCGCCAGCCCACGAGACCCTGGCCCATGTGTGGGCACTGGGTATCCCTGACCTCCCCAAGCGGCCGCCCCTGCGGCTCCCAGGGAGGTGTCCCGTCTGCCAAATGGAAACGGATCTGCTCTGCACCCCCATCTCGGGAAGTGCGTATGGTCACGTCAAGAGGCCCTAGGGACTCTTGGGGTCCATCTGGGGCGGATGCCACAGCCATGCATCCCAGGCTGGGGTCCAACAGAGCAGAATCCAAGCATGTGCCCCCAAACTGCATGGTCCAACCCTCTAAACACACGCAGATATATGTGTGCGTGTGTCCTAAACCAGACCAGCAGGAGGGACTTGGTGAGCCAGGGAGTGGCTGGCCCCAGCTTCATTATGCCTCTGACTCTGCTTCAGCTGCCTCGGTTTCCCCTCTGGGCTTCAAGGCATCTCTGGAGGAGATGAAATGGCCCCTGCCCTCCTGAGCCTGTGCCCAGGACAGCGCGGTTCCCACCTTCGCTGTCACAGGCCCACACGTCCCATGCCTACAGCTTTTTGAGGGCAAAAGTGCAGAAAGACCCATACCAGCAGAGTCCACGCTGGATCAAAGACAGACTGGGAGTCCCCAGACGCTGGAAGAGCCTTCAACTCTGGCCGAGGCATGTTCGCATGGGTGGGGGAGAACAGCAATTCCAGCCACTGACAATCTTCTGGAAGGGGAGACTCGTGTTAATATCAAAATTGCTTTTTGCCCGGCTGCCCGGAGAAGGCAGATGGGCTCAGGGGCCAGATGGCCGGTGGGGGGGACTGGCCGCGTCCAGAGCCAGCAAAGGCTGCCCATCTTGCCCCGGTCAGATGGCGAGTGGGCAACACAGGGCCAGGGCAGGCAGAGGGCAGGCTCCTGGTGGCCCTGAGAGCACGGAGCCCGGCAGGGAGCAGGGCCTGGCCCGGGGCCTCATGCCAGCCCCAGGTGCTGGAAGGAAGGCCTGTCCAGCCAAGCAGTGGGCCAGGGCTCCGGAAAGTGCCTGTACTTGGCCCTGGTGGTGCCGGGATGAGGCGGTGGGGGAGGGGTGTGGGGGCCGCGTCTCAATCACAGGCAGCCCTGGACTCACTGGGAAGCCCCCCCGGGAGCTAGCACTTGGCCAGGTGGGCCCCGAAACAGTCCTGGGCTGGAAGCCCCCAGGCTGGAAGCCCCCGGGCCGTCTCTTGGCAGGCCCCTCCAGGGATGACGTAGGTGGGGCTAGGAGGCCGGCCAGGCCCAGAGAGAGAGGGCGGAGGCCTGTCTGCACCTGGTGAGGCTGGGGAGGAGGGCTGCTCGGCCGGCTGCACCCCTGGCACCCCGGCCGGCACCGGGCCCCGAGCTTGTGCCGCTCTGCCTGGCCTGTGCATGCCGGCCGCACTGCACGCCTCTGCCACCCTGGCTCCCGGGACCCCCGGCTCGCATCCCCCCACTCCCCAGTGCTTAGAGGGCCAGGGAGCGGGGGCTGAAGGAGGAAGCCCATCCTAGGCTGCGGAGTGGTGGCCAAGGGTGTTCTGGAGTGGGGACCCTGAGGTAGATCCCAGGGGCAGAGCTGGGGCAGATCTTGGGCCACAGCTGGTAACCATTGTGTGGGTTTCTCTCTCTCTGTTTCCATCTCCTTCTCCCCACCCTCAGACACCCTTCCAGTCCTCGGGCCTGGACACCAGCCGGACCACGCGGCACCACGGGCTAGTGGACAGAGTGTACCGGGAGCGCGGCCGGCTCGGCTCCCCGCACCGCCGGCCCCTGTCCGTGGACAAACACGGACGGCAGATATCCTTTTTCTCAGAGGATGAGGGCGGTGGCGGGGGAACAGGTGACTGTAGGACCCTGAGTTCACCCAGAAGGCTCTGATGGAGCTGGCTGCTGCTGGCTGTGGGGACAGAATCAGGGTAGCACTGAGAGAGAGGTTTGATCTTGGGGCAATCCAGGGGGGCTTCCTGGAGGAGGTGGTGCCGCAAGCTGGGGAGCCTTTGGCCAGGCTTGGGGGCTAAGGAGCCACAGGGAGCAACTCCGGAGGCGGGAGTTGAGGAAGGTACCACTGGACCACAGAGGGCTCAGGAGTCTGGCTGGGCTGGAGGGCCAGGAGGACTGTGAGCAGGCCACCCTGCACGTTGAGGCTATGAGTTGATGGACCCCTCCTGAGCACCACATGGAGGGCAGCCCAGCCCAGGCAGTGGGTCTGAGTAAGACTCAGGTCCGAGGGAGGCTTTATCTTTATGAGACGCAGGCAAAACTCGCTTCCCCGCCTCGGTCAAGCAGAGTCCTCCTCCCCACTCCTTGGTGCCTGGCCAGCTGGGCCCCCATCACCAGAGTCTGCGCGTCCTCAGCTTGCTCCTGGGATCCCCGGCTCTGCAGAACAGAGAAGCCTGTTCTTCTCCGGTTCTCATTTCCGTGGGCTGGGGGAGCTCAAACAGCTGGGCCCCAGACCAAGGCCTCAGGCCCCGGGAGCCGCCCTGAATTAAGAGTCGAGACCAGGGTCAGCTGAACTCAGACTCCCCGTGGCCCCCATGGGCCCCGGTTTCACAGCCGAGGCCCCCTGCCTTGGAAGGGGTGCAGCCTGCACGTGTGTTCGTGGAGGAGAGTGCTGAGTGCTAGGTGGACGGGGCCGTACCCCCGGGGAGCCCCTGGAACAGGGGCTGCTCACAGCCAGCAGGAAAGGTCGGCAGGAAACGCCGGTGAGGCAGCGGACACCCTCCGCCCTGCTGGCCCCAGTTGTTTGCAGGCCCCATCGTAGGCTCCCAGCAGCCTGGCCAGTTGGGCTGGCCGGGGGCTTCCTACCCTGCGCCGAGAGTGGGTGGTGCAGGTGGAGTCTGAGCTGAGAGCACGGTCCCCTTAACTCACGCTCACGCTGACAGCTGCCCCTATGGCACTGTGTACCTCTCACCGCCAGCGGACACCAGCTGGAGAAGGTCAGTGGCCAGGGCCACCCTCCCTGCCCCCCCAGCCTCTTGTCAGAAACAAAACCAAACTTTCATAGTGGTTGTGTGCGGAAAACCAGTGTGCACTTGCTTTAAAAATGACAAAGCTAAGAAGCATCCAGAAGTTTCTAGAAATCAGCTCTCTGCCTGCAACACCAAGGTTATTGTAGCTTTGGGGAGTCTTCCAACCGCCCCATTTATGAATTTTTTTTAAAAAATTGGGATTAATTTTGGGTATTCGGCATTGTAGCTTGCTTTTTTTCATTTAATGCTATATAACAAGCAGTTTCCCACGTTGCTCAACAGCCATTGAAAATGTGATTATGAAAGTATTATACATTTACCTTAGAAGATTAGAAAAATACATAAATGTACCTAGAAGAGAAAAAAAATCACCCATCATGCCATCATTTAGAAAGGTCTAGAATATCAACCATAATAGAGTTGATGTAAATACCTACAATAGTACAAGTGATGTTTGTACAACAGTGTGAATGTACTTAATGCCACAGAACTATGTGCTTAAAAATGGTTAAAACGGTACATTTTATGTCGTGTATTTTACTACAATAAAAAATATATTTATGTGTAGGTAATTTCCATAAACAAAGAATAAAACTAAACAAGCTGTTCAAAATATGCACACAAAATATACAATAACCTACTTAAATACCCACCAAGCATGTATCATAGGTCAGGCCTTGTTCCCACCCTCACGTTCATTAACTGAATAATATGCATGCTGTTTTCATCTCCATTTTAGACCTAGGGAGATTGAGCACAGAGAGGTCAGAACACTTGCTGAGGGACACAGAGCAGCGGGTGGTGGCCAGGATCCTGACCAGCTCCTCACTGCTTAACGCCTGGTCTCGGGGTCTGAGACTCTATTGGCCTGGTCTGTTGCAACCTTTTCTGCTTGGACCAAGTTTCTTCCAAGTCACTCGTAGTGGCTGGGACGTCCCCATCAGGTGCACGTGGCCCTTGCCCTCCTGCTTGAATTGCCAGCTGTGCCACTGGACTACATTTTGCCAGGCAGCCAAGAGGCCGTTCTGGGGACCCTCCCTTGAGGCACTCACAGCCAGGAGCAGAGTGGGTCACCTTGTCCTTCTAGTTATCAGTTCTCAGAAGCAGGGTCCCCGGGGCACAGGCTGTCCTAGGCTCCTGGTAGCTTTGGGGCTGGTTGAAGCAAGACCTCTCCCCTCAGGGCAGTTTCCCAACTAGGGGCTCCCCCAAGAGGCTGCGTTCCTTCTGGGGGCCTTCTCCAAGCCTTCCCTTCCCACCTGTCACTGTGCGTCCTGGAGGGCAGAGTGGCCCGTTTATGTTTGTCGCCATGAGGAGACCCAGTGACAGGCTGGGGGTGCTACTCCCAAAGCTGGGCACCTGTGGGGCTCCCTCTCAGGGGTTTCAGCAGGAAGGCACCATCCTTTCCTTAAAGCTGAGAAGCCTTCGGAGGGACGGGGACAGGCAGGGGCTGGTTAGAAGTCAAGGGACGTGTCTACTGCTGCTTTTTGTTTTCACCGGCTTGGCAGATGGAAACCACAGTCACCCTGGTAGTTCTTTCCAGAACAATGTCCTTAGGGCTTCGCTCACGTGCAGCAGCTTACAAAAATGACCCACAGCTGCCACCCTGTCCATCAGGCCTGTCCTTGACAGGGTGGGATCAGGATTGTACCTTCATTTCCCTGGGACCAAGGCTGTCCTTCACTCTCTCCTCCTTCCCCCCAGGACCAATTCTGACTCCGCCCTGCACCAGAGCACAATGACACCCACCCAGCCAGAATCCTTTACGGGTGGGTCCCAGGACGCACACCAGAAAAGAGGTATGGACAGAGGACTTGGGTGTGTCTACTGGGGTCAGCAAGTCCAGCGGGTGGTCCCTATGCGCCAGGAGGTCACAAGCTCATGGGTGGATAGACCTTTGAAGGAAGACTCAGACTGTGCTGTGGGGTAAGGGCTCGGGGAAACTTTCAGAGGTGGTGCTACTTGAATTGGGTTTTGAAGAGTGCACAGGAGTTTTCTAGGCAGAGAAAACAACCCCCGCAAACACACATTGGCTTTTGTTCCTGGATTCAGGGTGTGGCCACAAAGTCTGGGGGCCGTGCCGATGCTTATTTCAAATGTAGGGGGCAGCAAGCCCATGCAAAAGGGGCATTTGTTAGCACATGACAGAGCAGTCCAGGAGTAGACCTTCAGCTTCAGGTGCAGCTCGATCCAGGACTTCATACTGGATTATTTACCAGCTGTGCTGCTCAGAACCCTGCTCAGCTACAGCCCCTGGCCTGTCCTGACTGCAGTGAGTGAGAAAGAGCCCATATCTTCCCAGACTTTGTCCAGACTGTTCTCTCTAACCAAGCCATGCACACACCCCTGTGGCTGGGCAGATTTGTGCCCAGGCCTTTGGCCCCAGTTTGGAGCCGGGTGTGGAGGCGGCATCCTGGGCATACGCTGTCTTAAGAACTGGGACGGTGCCATCCAGAGAAGGGAGTGCAGAGGTGTGAAGCCAACCCCAGGAAACCCTACATAGGCCTCATCGGGCCCAAAATGCTGAAGCCAGAGAATCACATGGGGTTCAGTCCCAAACGCCTATTGTTTTAGTGATAGTGAGTACCCTGTGGGTGTGTAAATGTGCAAGAGAGATTCTGCTGATAGAATTGTCAACCAGAAAGAACGTCACCCCTGGGATTCCAGCTCAGCAGGCAGCAAAGGCAAGATGCAGAAGACAATGTCTCCATGATAAAAAGGCTTCCAGAACACCCAGGGGTGATGAAGACAGACAGTGCCGGGGGCTTCCCTGCTGCTCCCAATATGGGGGGCTGTTCCTGAGGCTGCTGCCTCCCCTGATGGGTCTCCCCCAAACACAGGGCTTTAGGGGGGTAGGCACAAGGATGTCACCATCCTGTGGGACGCTGTAACCATGGAAGGGAGCTATGACCCAGGACCCTTGGTGGTCAGAATCTGGTTGGCCTTGGAGGGGAATGTTGAGGGGGGGACACACCTGTCCCCACTCTCCTAGGAGGGCCCGAGTCAGTGAAAAGAAAAAGGAGTTGGCCCATCTGGCTTTGTTCCTTATGGCTCTCTCAGTTGCAAGTGGAAAAAAAAAAAATCTCCAGCAGAAATAAAGAAAATAGGAAAATGTTTAATCTCACTTTGACCGAAAGGTCCAAGGAAAGGGGCCTTCAGGCATGGCTGGTTCCAGGGCCTCAAATGATGCCCTTCCATCCTGTCCCTCAGACCTTCCCCTTCTCTCTTGCCATCGCAGCTAACTCATGGGGCCGCTGCTACCACAAGCGGGTCAGTCCAACCTCAGTCAGCAGTGGGTGACTGGGTCTGAACCCCTGTGCTTGGTGCTGGTCCAAGGGCCCAGCCGCTGGGTGGTGCCAACAGCCCAGAGGGGAGAACAGATGTCCGTGGGGTGGTAGGTGTAGAGCGGGTGCCGTGGGTCACACGGGGCCTGGCGCCCTTTCACGGGAGAGATTCTCGGCTGTTCTTCGTAGCCCAAGGCCTCTGAGGCCCGAGTTGGTTCTGTGGGAGTCAGGATCAACACGTCCTTGGGCTCCAGAGATTTTGTTTTATTTCTTTTTAAGTCACAGATTCTCGGACTTATTTGAATTTTTTTTTTTTTTTTTTTTAATTAAATGAAACCCTTTTTGTAGCTTTAGTACAATCCCCAGCAGAAGTTACTGTTAGGACGATTCCAGTCTTATCACAGTAATGACTGTGTGTCAGGGAAGTGACCTCCTGGTGCCACCATGCGGCTGCAAAGAGATTTCTTCTCTGATTTTCCTCCTCCCCGCCCCCCCAGTCTTACTGTTAACAGTCCCAGGAATGGAAGAGACCACATCAGAGGCAGACAAGAACCTTCCCAAGCAAGCGTGGGACACCAAGAAGGTAAGAGCCTATGGGCTTTCAAAAGCGTTTTTTTCTTCTTTCTTTTGAGCATAGCCTGGGCAAAGATAACAGAATGGCATGTTGGGGTGACTTCACCTTCCTGAGGAATGAACCTCACTCAGATCTGCCTGTGCCTAAATTCAGACGATCCCTTAGATCTATTTAATGTTAACTGGCCTGTTTGGGCGCAGTGGCTCACGCCTGTAATCCCAGCACTCTGGGAGGCCGAGGCAGGAGGATCACTTGAGCTCAGGAGTTCAAGACCAGCCTTTGCAAGAGTGAGACCCCGTCTCTACTAGAAATACAAAAATTAGCCGGGCGAGGTGGTGCACGCCTGTAGTCCCAGCTACTCGGGAGGCTGAGGCAGGAGGATCGCTTGAGCCCAGGAGTTTGAGGTTGCAGTGAGCTAGACTGACACCACTGCACTCCAGCCCAGGTGACAGAGTGAGACTCTGTCTCAAAAAAGAAAAGAAAAAAAACAACAACAACAAAAAAACCAGGCCTGTAAAACTGACAAAAACCACACAAAGAATTAAAACCCATTGCTGGTCAAGTTGAGGTGAAAGGGTCAGCAGTGCAAATTGCTCATCTCCTCTGGGAAAGCAATGGACTAACCTACATCAAAAACCTTTCAGAAAAGCATTCGCTCCAGAAATCTCATTGCTCGGGAATTCAGTTGTAGGAATGAGCAAACAGCGACTTATTCAAAGGTGTTTATTCAGAGCTTTTGAAATAAACTAGAAACAACTTGAACATTCAAGAGTAGGGGATTTGTTGAGGAAATTATCCTCAGTCCCCTCTCAAGATGGGGTTTTGAAGAAATTCTAAAGGCATGAGAGAAACTCATGATGCTGCTCTTCTGTGAGGGAAGGAGGATAAAGATATTTGGGAAAGGCATAGAACATGCAGATATTCATCCCTACGATACCTGTAGATGGACCTAGCCAAGAGGAGCCGCATGAGGGCTGCCTGTCCTCTCTTGTGTCAGCTGTGGGCAGTGCTATTGGCTCTTTATCCCTGTCTGTGTGTTTCAGTTTCGCACAAGGAGTACCTGTGATTTTCATACTCGGGGGAAAAAAACTTTAAAAAAGAATTCTAAGGTTGGGCACAGTGGCACATGCCTATGATCCTAGCACCTTGGGAGGCCGAGGTGGGAGAATCGCTTGAGGCCAGGAGTTCGAGATCAGCCTGGGCAACATAGCGAGACCCTATCTCTACAAAAAATAAAAAAATTAGCCGGGCATGGTGGTGGCACATGCTTGTAGCCCCAGCTACTCGGGAGGCTGAGGCAGGAGGATCGCTTGAACCCTGGAGTTCAAGTCCGGCCTGGGCAACATGGCAACACTCCGGCTCTTAAAAATAAAGAATTCTAACAACCCAAACAAAATTGGAAAAACAAACATCTAGCAGCAGAGAGGTGGGTAAGTAGGTCACAGTCCACTTGCGTGGCCGGGTGTCGTACTTCCGCTAAAGAAAGGGAAGATGGCGAGAGTCTCCACGTGGAGGGAGACACACCCCTGATGGGAGGGAGGGCAGTGGGCGAATTTTTAATGCTGTTCAGAAATCCATTAATATCTCCACAACCTCTGTGGAAAGCTTTTCAAAGCACTTTTTCAAAAGTCATCGCCATCGTGCTTTACAGAAATCCGGTAATGAAGCGAATGTTTACCCTCAGAATTAAGGAGCCTCTGGCCAAGTAGAAACCCGTTCCGCTGGCATTCCCCACAGAGGCTTAATGCCTGCTGGTCGCACGCCACCCCTCAGGCGCCCCAATCGCTGCTGGCTGGGCATTTCCCCCTCTGCGGTGTGTTCACTTGGAGGGGGCCCCGCCCTCGGCCAGTGGGTTTGCCTTTGTCATCTGATAATCCCCAAAGAACTCGTCCAGAAGTGTCTGCCCAGGGGCCCAGGTGGCGGAAATGTGACACATACGGAGCTCTTCATCAATAGATGGGACTTTGTCTGGTCATGCCTGCTGAGATCAGGAGGTGTCCTCCTTTGTCTTTGAACAAGAGTCTTAGGGGCCCCTGCCTGGAGCTTACAGTTCCCTGGGATCTGCAGTGATCCCCTGTCTCGGCTGGTATTAGTGACCTTGACTCTCAGCGGGGGAAATCAGGGTTTCCCTGGGCACCCCTTCCCCAGGGCCCTGTCCATGCATGGGTGGTGGGGCTCAGAGGCTGCCTGCTACTGCTGAGACCTCAGCCCACCGCTGGCCCCTGCCATGCATGAGAAGCTCTTGCGGGTGCATTACTATCTTTTTACTGGCAGGAAGAGCCCTGCCATGGTTCAGAACTCAGGGCTTCCGTGGGCCACACTGCAGGAAGGGCCCATCGTGGGGCCTCTGCCACACACCACGTGTTCCAAAAGCGTCTCCCAGCCAAGCTGGGAAACTGATGTCACGTTAGGGGCTTCCCGAGCCCCGGTCAGTGGGTGGTGAGTGTGGCCGCCCACAAAGCAGAGGGATGTCTCGGGACTCTGAGGGAGCACGCAGAGAACCCTGTGGGTCTAGGGACAACCTCTGGGTTGTCACTAGGAGGTAGGCCAGCCCAGAGGCAGGGGCAGTGGCCTCTGAGCTGTGTTTAGGGTGTCCAATCCAAGCCTCTTCGGGCTTCCCTGACTTGGTGTCTTTGTTTGATTTAGACTTGGGTCCCAACCCACTGCCCTGAGACTGGTGGCTGCTCATAGCCTTGCCCGTGGGTGCCAAGCAGAGGCATCCCCTGCCCCAGGAGCCCTGCTGCCACGATCCAGGAATGGTGTGGGGGCTGGGGGACGGCTGCAGGGGTGCTTAGCCTTGGACACCGGGGTTTCCAGTGGCCCCTCTGCCAAACTGGCTGCTAACTGCCGTGGCACAGCCCTGGGGGACATGAAGAGCTGAATATCACATTCTTCCTTCCTGGACACCTGCTCTGACAAGGGACTGTCACCCCTTGGCTGTGCCCACCCCACCAGGCAGACAAAGTGGAGCCGGGCCCTCTCCCCACGGAGGACAGGAGCTGGGGGAGGAGACCTGTAGGGAGACCCTCTCTGCATAGCTCTTGGCTGTGCCCTGGGTGTGTCTAGGGCATCCCCTCCACCCTGTGGGGCCTCCTGTTCTTCACCTTCCCTGATACCCAACAAGCTCGGTTCTCACCCAGCATCTCTTGGCCCGTGTGGGAAGATCAGCCATGCCACAGGGAGGCACAGTGCGCACGAGGAGGCCCCCCCGGGGCACCAGCTCAGCCTTTCCTGTCTTCTCTTTCAGACGGGGTCCAGGCCCAAGTCCTGTGAGGTCCCCGGAATCAAGTAAGTCTCAGCAGGGCCTGCCCTGCACACCCTCGGCGGTGCCGTCCACCCTGGGGCTTTCCTTCTGCTCTGTTGAGGCTGCAAGTCCTGGCAAGAGGCAGCCACTCAGCAAACTCCACCACGGGGGGTGCTCTGGCCCCTCCGTGACAGAGCTCCCCGCAGGCCCATCCCTCAGATACACCCCATCCCTAGGGATGACTCCCCTTCCTGGCACAGGGAGGTCATTGTCCCCACCTGGGAATAGGCTGCTTTCTGAGGTCCCATTCCAGGTGCTGCACAGTGGCACATTGTTTAGGGGTGTCATTTCACACCCCCTAATTCTCTCCCAGTAGCCCCCTCTCGCCCCCACCTCAGCTCCCCAGGGAGGCCTGGCCGCTGCCGTCCCGAGGGCTCATTTCCTGCCTCTGTCTGGCTTCTCCCCCAGCATTTTTCCATCCACTGACCAGGAAAACACTACAGCCCTGATCCCCGCCACCCACAACACGGGGGGCTCCCTGCCTGACCTGACCAACATCCACTTCCCCTCCCCGCTCCCCACCCCGCTGGACCCCGAGGAGCCCACCTTCCCCACGCTGAGCAGCTCCAGCAGCACCGGCAACCTCGCGGCCAACCTGACGCACCTGGGCATTGGTGGTGCCGGCCAGGGTAAGGCCCCAGACACAGCACAGGGCTCCCTCGTCCCAGACTGAGCGCACCAGCTCAGCAGAGTCACGTCCCAGGTGCCGGCATCCCAAGGGGTGGAGGATGGGGAGGCCGACAGACCCTCTGTGGGTGGCTCGGTGTTTCCAGGCTGACCTGACGGGGAAGGGCGTCCCAGGTGGAGGGCATGGCCTGGGCACGGGCCCCAGGAGGGGAGCACATGGTGCGTCAGGGATTGGGCAGTGGTTTTAGGGATGTGGGGCAGTGCTTGGGGCTTCAGAGAGAGGCTGGGGAGCCTAGAGGGGGAGCCCTGGGGGGTTGAGCCCAGCTGGGGTGGGCCAGGCCTTCCCCCTGCCCCTCCTCACTCCCAGCCCCTGACAGGGCGGGACCAGCTTCCCCATCCCACATCTGACTGTGGCCGCCTGCTCGTGACACTGCAGCCCTGCCCCTCCCCAGCTCCACGCTCGTTCCTCCCGTGGCCACATCCATGTGGGCCCCTTGCCCATCCCGTTAGCTCCCGGTGCTGCAGCAGCCCTCCCAGGGACCCTCCTTTAGTGGCCCCACTGACTGCAGAGGTGTCCCCCTTAACTCTTCTGTCCTCTCCCCCACCCCGACCCATCGTCCTCACCTCCTGCCGGTCCCACTGTCAGGACCTGGCTCAATGCAGACCCTCCCCTGGGGCCCCCGGCCTCTCCTCCACCCAGAACAGTCGTCAGCTCATGGCCTTTCTAGATCCTGTGTGCCCCCCACCCTCCCGCACCTTCTCGGTGAACCCCAAGACCCTGGGGCCTGGGAGGTCCACTGTGGTTCACCCTCTGTCCTCTGAGCTTCAGTCCCGGCCCTGCCCCCGCCTCAGGACCTTTGCACATGCTGCCCCAGCCCCACAGTTCTCCTGGGCAGGGCCCCCCCCACCTGCCCCATGTCCCTTCGGCGAGGCCATCCCAGCCCCCGGCCTCGAACACTGTGTTGGTTTTCTGCACTCCGCCCCCTTTCCTGTTTGCTGTGGGGTGTGTGGGATTGTGTCTGGGGGCAGCAGGCGTCTGGCTTCCAAGGAGGAGAGATGGGGTGGTGTCAACCAGCCCCAGGTGCTGACACAGGAGGGGCCGTTGGGGGGGTATGTCAGGGGGTGGGGGTGACACAGGCCACCTCGACGTGCACTCCATCCTGTCCCAGAGCCACAGAACAGACCAACGCTGGCCCCGGCCCCCAGCCTATCCTGCTTCCACCCCAGGCTTGGCAGGCAGCACTGGGCAGGGTTTTCCACAAGACAACAACCACGTGCATAAATTCGTGTTTGGCAACGTCCCTCTGGCCGCCTTGGGGAGGAGGGGCTGTGTCTGGAGCAGGCCAGGCGCCCAGCCTGGTGCTTTGCAGGGAGACTTCAGGAGGGAACTGGCCGGCCTGGGAGCTGGGTTGATGCAGGGAGTCAGGGAGAGCGGGGAGTCCGGGGTCGCGCTGGCTTTGGTGCCTTTGGGGCTGGGGCCACGTAAGGGGCGTGGGGGATGGTGCCAGTGTTCCTGGGTCTTTAGACCGGGGGATGGAGACCAGGACGGCGAGGAGAGAGCCGACCTGGCTTCAGCGCATGAAGGCTGTGTTCTGTCTCCCACACCCTGGCCCTGTGCCCTCAGGGCTCAGCCACCCTGGCAGAGAACACCAGGGAATGTCCAGAAAACACGAGTGGATTCAGAGGACGCTGATTGGCTCATCGCCCCCGGAGAGGCAGGCAGGCAGCCTCTGCACGCACCTGTGCAAAGGGGGAGGCCGAGGCCAGCTCTGAGGCTGCAGGTGCCCTCTGCCCTGGGGGGCCACCTCCTCCCGGCCTGTTTCTCCCTCATGTCTCCCCTCGGCCTCCAGAGCACCCCTCCTCCCTCCCTGCTGGAGGGTCCTTGGCAGCCCCCCAGCGCCCGCCCAGGAGCCATGCACGTCCAGCCTGCGCCCAGTCTAAACAAGCGCGGGAAAACACACAACACATGTGAAAACCATAGACAGTGGTGGCCAGAGCAGGGCCCGGTAATGTCTGACATGTGTTGGTTGTTTGTGAACCTGCCGCTCCAACAGCTCGCCTGGCAGGGGCTTTGCTTTCCAGGCGCCTTTTAAATCAAGCAGAGCCGCTGGCCCCTGGCACACGGGGAGGCTGTACCCCCCCTCCCCCAGTCTGCTAGTCAGAACGCAAGCCCCTCAGGGAGGAGGACAGAGGCCTTCACCGCCGCCCAGGAGAGAGCGCCCCTCTCCTTCCATGTTTGCCGAAACCATGTCCTTGGCTGCTCGCCAGAGCACGGGAGGAGGTCAGGCCCTGGGTCCTCCTTCCTGGCACAGCTCTGGGCCCCTGCCACCTGGCCCACCCGGCCCGCCCTCCCCTGGCAGCCCTCCCTGGCCGCCCCAGACTTTCCATCCAGCTGGCTCCACGCCTGTTCCCGAAGGTGATCCAGGTTGCCAAAAGGAATTCAACAGCAAGGCGTCCGTCCGCCCTCCTGGGCCAACTGGCCTCTCTAGGGGTGGCGGAGAGCTCACTTTGCAGCCCAGCAGAGGATTAAAAACTCCCTTGTATTCAGGGCAGAGACTGGCAGCCCAAGGGCCAAATCCAGCCCAGGGGTGTATCACAGTTGTGCATCTGTGATACGGTCACGTGCCGCATAACGATGTTTCAGTCGACAAAGGACCATATATACGGTGGTGGTCCCATCAAATCATAATGCCGTATCTTTACTGTACCTTTTCTATGTTTAGATACACAGGTACTTGGCATTGTGTTACAGTTGCTTACAGTATTCAGTTCAGTAACACGCTCTGCAGGCTTGTAGCCCAGGAGCAATGGGCTGTTCCATATAGCCTGGGTGAGTTGTGGCAGGCTCTGCCGTCTAGGTTTGTTTAAGTGCAGTCTATGATGTTTGCACAGTGACGAGCTTGCCTGACGACGCCTTTCTCATAATATATCTCCTTCATTAAGTGATGCGTGACTGTACTGTGAATCAACATTTAAAAATCAGGAGAGTGAAGGCCAGGTTTCTGGCTACTCTTGAAGAATCAGAAGGCCCAGTGGCAGTGGGTCGATGACCCATACCAGGAGATGGGCCAGGGCGTTCCAGTTTGCTGCAGGTCCCACCTGCCCTGTTGCCCCACATCCACACCCTCCTGGCATTTGCCTTGCCACTTACCAAGCCCTGACATCTGCTTCTGACCTGGGCATCGAGCGTCCCTTGGCCCCCTGGACACACGCAGCAGTGGGGATTCAAGAGAAGAAAGGGGAGCAGCCCAGGGTCCTGTCTCTGAGTATGCTCCGACTGGGTGTCTCCCAGCCTCCTGCCAGGCCTCTGTCGGTGCCTCCATTGGCATCACTGATTCTGATGCCCAGGGTCTGCACAGACACCAGAACTTGGGGCTCTGCCCCAGGAGCATTCGATGGTGCCAGGCCCCCCCACAGCTGCCAGGGCGTCCGAAAGGAAGTGCTGGCGTGACCAAGCTTGCCTGGTGAGCAGCTGCCCTGGGCACAGACCCGCCATCCCATCTGCCGGAACAAGGTTAATTTGGTGCCCTCAGCAGGATGGGCCCAGATCTCTTGCGGTGAGTCAGGCGGCTTCACCCGGCCTTGACTGCGGGCCAGACTCTCTTCAGAGCCTGCCCATGACCTCACCAGGCCTCACGTTGCACCCGAGAGGGCGGCTGTTACCACCTCCATCTTGCTACCAGGAAACTGAGTCTCGGGTGGATTGGGGTCAGGCCAGGCCCCCAGGGCTCCTCCTACCATCTGGGGGCCTGTTGCCTCCCTGGCATGTGCCCGAGGATAAGCCAGCAGGCCCCAACTGCTGCCACAGTGAACTTGACCTCACCCAGCTCCTTCACTACAGTGGAATCCAACAATTCCTGCTTCAGCAGGAACTGAGTATGTCAGAGTCTGGGGCAGGGAGGGAAAGAATGTTCAGGAATGGGTTTTAGTTCAGGCAGCCCTGCAGGGGCAGCGCTCCAGCATGGGGAGCACACGGGGTGGGGGAGGAGGGCATGGACGTGGGCCGTGGGACGGCTGGCAAGTCTGGGGCCAAGAGGGGCAGTTACAGGAGCGGACACGTTCGTCAGCGGAGGGCAGGGAGAGCTGTGAGGCCGGAGAGGAAACCGCAGTGTTGGGCGGGACCTACTTGCTTGAAGCTAAGTGCAACCCAAGCCAGTTTAAGCAGAAAAGGGGATTGATTGTTTCTTGAAAGCAGAAAGTGATGAGTAGCTGGATGGGGCTCAGGTGCTGCCCTCAGCTCTTGCCCTTGTGGTCACAGGATGCCCCACACGGCTTCACACAGCCCTTCCTGGAGTGCCACCCAAAGTCGCTGGGCAGGCTCTCGGTGGACCAGCCTGGTCACGTGCCCATCTGGGGGCCAATGCCATGCTCTAGAAATGGGGGAAGTGCTGATGGGCTGGGTCTGTGGGACACGCCCCTCCTGGGGAGTTGGTGGGGCCAGCGGGCAGGAGCAGGAGAGACCCGGCTGGAGTCCCCGGCTGTGGGACTCCAGGCTGGGGATGGGGGCCTTGGGGGGGCGTCCCAGGTTTGGCAGTCAGGTCACGCTCCCTGGCTTCTGTGTGAGCCGTTGAGCGGTTCCCGTGCAGTGTGACTGGGGGTGTGAGCGGCCCTGCCTTGCTGATCCAGTATCCCCCCCACCCCCACCCCTTTCCACTTCCTTTCCAGGGATGAGCACCCCCGGCTCTTCTCCGCAGCACCGCCCGGCCGGCGTCAGCCCCCTGTCCCTGAGCACAGAGGCGAGGCGGCAGCAGACATCGCCCACCCTGTCCCCGCTGTCACCCATCACTCAGGTTCGAGGGCGAGGTGGGGGCAGGTGGGTGGGGAGAGGGGGGGCCTGGCGCTGCCTCTCCGCGTGGCCTCCTGCTCCTTCCGGGAAGCCGCAGAATCTTGAGAACGCTCTCAACACCTTTACTTTTTATTATCAAATTTTCAAACATGGAAGTTGCAAACTAGGAGTACCCTGTAGCAGTCACCCGGCGGCCTGTCATCTCATCTGGGTGTGACTGGGTGTTCTTCATCATGTCCCTTTCTCTTCGCTAGGGTCTAGTTGAAGTTTTCCACAATAAAATGTTCAGAGAGTTTAGCTTTTATTTTTTTGATTTGCCATATTTGCTTCATCGACTTTTTGTTGGTAGTTTGTGTGTGTCTGGGAACTTGTCGTGTCATCTTGGTTGTCCAGCTTGCTGGCACACAGTTGTTCGTAGTATTCTTCTATTATCTTTTTTTTTCCCCCCCTGAGAGTCTCGCTCTGTCACCCTCGGCTGGAGTGCAGTAGCCCAGCCACAGCTCACTGCAGCCTCCCACTCCTGGGCCCAAGCCATCCTCCCTCCTTGGCCTCCCAGGGTGCCAGGACTTCAGGCGTGAGCCACTGCGCCCGGCCGTTGGTTTGTTTTTAACATAGCCACAGTGGCATTGTCCACCAACCACGAAATTAGCAGTAATTCCTCCAGACCTTCCGATGCCCGGCCTGGACCCGGTTTCCCCCCAACCCCTCACCCTCCGGGTCTCTGACTGCACGTAAGGCTGTCTGACGCACATCGTGATCCCGACAGAGCTGGGGCGCTGGCAGCAGTGTCCTCAGCCTCTCGTGAGCTAGCCTGTGTCGATCCGTGATCCCTGCCGTGCCTTATCTGGAAACCCTTTTTACTCATGAACTAGCCCCTGCTTATTAGAGGCCGGGCATCCCACTAAGTGTGTCTGTCCCATAGCTCCTGGGCACAGCCAGCCTCTCTCAGAGTGCAGGGACCCCCAGCTGCCGCAGGGACTGTTGGCTTTATGGCCCCCGGCTGTGAGTTTCCACACAGACTCACTGAACGTTACACACTTTCCTCCTGTTAACGTTTCTCTTGCCAACTCCGAGGAGGTCCTGAGCCAGCCCTCGCCGAGTGACCATGCTGGTGTCACATCAGCCCGTCCTCTCCAGCACCCCCAGAGTAGGCAAGGCTTTGGAGCGAGGGGGGTTCCTCCCACCGCAGGACCCCAGAGGAGTTAGGAGCTGGCCACCCACTGAGCTACCTGAGTGTGGCCGTCCTCGTGCCTGCCCTGCAGCGGCTGGGACTGCCTGAGCCGCTCGGTGCGTGCCAAGGATGACGAGGCTCGTGGGCCCTGGGCGAGGCCTGCCCTCTCTAGCAGCAGATGAATCGTGGGGCACGCCCAGCCTAGGGGCCGGACCTCACTCTGTTGCTGAGTGTACCAGGCCTTACAGGACCCTCAGGGTCCAGGCGCTCGTGGCCCGGCCCAAACTCCACCTGACACCTCCCTTTCCCCCCAGGCGGTGGCCATGGACGCCCTGTCGCTGGAGCAGCAGCTGCCCTATGCCTTCTTCACCCAGGCGGGCTCCCAGCAGCCACCGCCGCAGCCCCAGCCCCCGCCGCCACCGCCTCCGCCCACGTCCCAGCAGCCGCCACCCCCACCGCCCCAGCAGCCATCCGTCCGCCTCCCCCCAGGCGGCCCCCTGCTGCCGAGTGCCAGCCTGACACGGGGGCCACAGCCACCCCCACTCGCGGTCACCGTACCGTCCTCTCTCCCCCAGTCCCCCTCAGAGAACCCGGGCCAGCCGTCGATGGGGATTGACATCGCCTCGGTAAGCCCAGGGCAAGGTCCCCAGGGGCCTGGCTGGGGGGCTCGTGGAGGAGCAGCCGAGGCTGCAGGAGGACAGTTGGGGTACCCGCTGCGTGTTGGGCAGCTGTGTTGAAGCCGACGGGGCTGGGGTCAGGACCGAGGCAGGCGCTGCACCAGGGCGGGCACTCCACAGGGGTTACCACTTGGAACCCTTCTGGTTACCACTGTCATCCCTTGTACAGATGGGAAAACTGAGGCAAGAGCAAGTCGAATGGCCCCAGACTCCACCCAAGGTGGGCCACACAGTGTTTGGCTGCTAAGCACTCATTTTTGGTCACCGCGGCCCCTCCTGCCTGAAGCCAGGCTTCCTGGGAAGCTGGACGAGCACAGATGTCTCAGGGCCCAGGGAGCAGGCTGCTAGAAGCCAGGGGAACCCACGTGAACTCAGAGGGGAAAGAATGACAAAGCCAGCCCCCGTGAGACCTCAGGCATGGCATCTGGGCCCAGGCAGGGCCAGGAGGCTGTGGCTCCGCCCACGGGGTCCCCTGCCCAGGGCTGGGCTCAGTAATAGGGGCTGGGTTTGGACCCCTGTACCCACACACCTTCCTGACTGTCCAGACTTCCATCCTGGCTGCTCCAGTGGGAGCAGATGGGTGGGTCACAGCTACATTTGGCCACATCCAGGAGCATAGCAAGTTCTCCCCACTCAACCGGGGCTACCAGCCCCGGGCTAAATGTCATCAGAACATCGTTTATTCTGCAAAGAGCAGACCCTCTGAGCTGGGTGGGGCGGACGGGTGGCCCTACAGGTAGAGACCCACATTCCCAAGCTGCTCTGACCCTTCGGAGAGCACCCACCCAGGGATCCCCGACAGGAAAGTGGCCAAGCAGGTTCTGGGGGAGGCTTTGAAGACAGGGCCTTGCTTTGGAGCTGGGTGGTCTTGGGAGGCACAAGGTGTCTGGGCCTGGTGCAGAGATAGCTTCTCCCAGGGCTTTTGGGTCAGGGTGTCCACACCCAGCACCGCCCCCACCAGAGAACGACAGCTTCCCGCCCCCAGGGTTCACACACTCACCAAGCAAGGACAGTTTCCCTCTGGTCATTTTCTCCTTTCCAACTCTGGGAAGACCTGAGCTGGTCATCCCCAAGTGACCACGCTGGCACCTCTGCCACCCACACCGTGCTGAGTGAGCTACCCACCCCCGCAACCCTGCCTCTGCCCCACCTAGACTCAGCACCCACCCCAGACTACTCAGGGCCACTGAGGAAATGGGGGAAAAGGAGCAATTATGGGGCCCTGGGCCAGTTGGGCCAGGTCTCCTTGAACAACAGGCTCAGAGAGGTTAGGCAGCTTGTCTGTAGGCACACAGCATGGCTGGGCCAGGGCCAGAGTGTGGTCTGGCCCTGCCTGCGAGGGTCTGGGTCACCACAGTGAGAAGCCCAGGCCCTCTGTCCCTTGAGCAGGTCAAGGAGAAAGCTGCCCTTTGGAGGTCTCTCAGAGGGCATAACTCAGACAGGCTTGTCCTGAGGGGTGCCAGGGATAGTGGCTGCCCCATGCTGGGAGCCTGGGGGTGTGTGCAGGACGGCTGAGAGGCAGCCTGGATGTGCCAGGCTGCAGACGTGGGGCTTGAGACCCAGGGGACCTGCCCGGGGCACACAGCAAGGGGAGTCAGGGGCAGAAGGCAGCACCAACCCCAGGTAGGTGTGTGCAGGTGTACGTGGGTGTATGTACCAGTGTATGTGATATGCATGCATGGGTGTGTACGTACACATGTGGATGTGTGTGCACGTGTGCGTATGCACGCAGGTGGGGGTGTGCACACGTTGCTGTCTGGCTCTGAAATCTGCTGAGTCGAGGCCAACACTTTGGTCACCCTCCAGTAGTAGCCCTGGGAAGGAGGGCAGCTCTGCGAGGCTGGGTGCTGGGTCCTTGCAGGCCTCTCTGTTCCGCACCTCTCCTTCCCGGGGGAGCTGGGTTTGGAGGCAGGTCCCCTGAGATCTCAGGCTGACAGGGCTTAGGGACCCGCCTTTCCCGAAAGTGCCCGGGGTGCTCTGCTTACCCGCAGGGTGGCACCGGTCACCAAGGCATCTGAGGTGGGGGGACCTGCTGGGGGTGCTCATCAGGGCACAGGCCACTCCCAGGAGGCCAGGACTGGAGCCCCGGGGCACGCAGGGCAGCGGGGCCCGCCGGCGTCCCGACCTGTCTGTTGTCGCAGGCACCGGCTCTGCAGCAGTACCGCACGAGCGCCGGCTCCCCGGCCAACCAGTCTCCCACCTCGCCTGTCTCCAATCAAGGCTTCTCCCCTGGGAGCTCCCCGCAAGTAAGGGATACCGCCTCGCCCTCGAACCCTGGCCCCACACGCCAGTCTCGGTGCATGCCCCGTGTGCCCCCCGCCCGCACGCCCGCTGTCTGTGCCTCACACCTCGCTCCATCCCGTGTCGTCCAGTCCATCGACCAGAGCTGTGCACCCACCAGCTGCACGGGGAGGGGACTGGGCCGGGGGCATCTGCCCTGGGCAAAGGGGGGGGGGAGGCACTGCCTCTAGCTGCCACAAACCCCTTCCTGGCAGGTGCCAGGTTCCTGTCGTGCCTTTGTGGTCTCTGCCAAGCACCAGCTGGGGGTGGTGGAGGCTTCTCGTCCCATTTAGTGACAATAGTGATGGCAGTAGCCCTGTGGCAGCCACACCTGGGTGTCCCCTCTGAGCAGCTCAGGGGTGACGCCTCTCCACACCCTTTGGGCATCAGAATCCGCCCAGGGTGCAGTCCAGCTTCCTGCGGCCTTGAGCTTGGAGACTCCTGGCGGGGGGGGGGGGCTCCCACTCCTTAGCCCCTGCCTCTCCCCTCCACCCTGTAGGAAGGCGTGTCCCTTGGCCACCAGAACCCCTAGCCCAGGAAGCTTCTCTGAGCAGCTCTGCAGTGTCTCAGGGCCCCTTGTCCCCATCCCATGAATGTAGAGACTGAGGCTGACCCCAGGCCCCAGGCGACGGGGCAGGGTGTGACCTCTTCTTTCAGGCTTGTGTTTTTCTGCCACACCTGGCACAGTCGGACCCCAGCTGTCTGATGCCCCCACCCCCTCCTAAGTCCACGCCCAGCCTGTGGAAGCATCCAGCCTGGCCCGCTGCTCGGTTAGCTCTGCTCGTATTTTGTCCTGGCATCACGGTGTGGCCTCCGTCTTAGGAGAGCCCACGTTATATCTGGAACCTCTGTTAGGGGAGAAGGGACGCCCACAGGGCCAGCGTCCAGCCCCTGACTTCTCACCCTGGCAGCAGATCCTCCCCGGGCCCCCACCACCCTGGGGCCATCCCATCCCCAGAATGTCACCAAGCTGAGAAACCCTTCAGAGCACTGCCGTGCCCAGGGCCCTGCAGCCATCCTCTGTACCTGGTGGAGGGCACCATGGGATCCCCCTTCCTGGCTAGAGCAGGGGCAAGAGCCGTCCCTCCAGGAGTGAGGTCAGACTCCCTCGTCCCAGGCCACATGCTGTGAGGTGCCAGAGACAAGGACAGTGAGGCCCCTCTGTCTCTGTATCTCCAGCTCTCAGTCATGTATAGGGACATCTGCCCCATCAGCCCAGGGTCTCCTGGGACCACCACCTACAGCCCCCGCCCCGTAGGCAGGTGGGGAGGGCAGTGGTGCACTCGGGGTGACGTGGGGGTCACCTGGTGTCTGCACACGCTTGGTCCATCCACACTGGCTCTGAGCTCTCGGGCTTCGGTGACTGTCTGGTCTCGTCGTGTGGCGCCGTTGGGGGAGGGACACGGTCCAGGCGGGAGAAGCGGCAGGCAGGACCTGTCCCAGGTGGAGTCTGTCCCAGGTGGGCAGCCTGGTGTGGGGCTGATTCCTGAGTAACGTCCCTCTTGTGTTCGAGGCAGAACAGGACAGGTATTAGGGGCTGAGCAGATTTCTCTCAGCAGAGAGTCGCCTGAATGGTCGGTTAATTCTGTGCCCCCAAATCAAAGAGGGTTAGTCTGCTGGGCAGAGAACGGGTGGCTGTCTCGTCAAGCCCGTGTCTGTGTGTCTGTTGTCTGTCGGGTGCTGATGTGAGAAGCAGGCAGCTCTTCAGGGTGGGGCAGCCCTGACCAGAGGGGCAGGGGGCTCTCTCGGGGCAGAATGTTCCAGGCTCCCTCTGCAGCTGGGTCTCTGAGGACTCACTCATCGGCCCCACAAGTCCAGGCCACCCCACACCTCCCTGGCCGGGCCCGCATCTCCCCTGGATGCACGGGGCAGCCACCTTACCCCACCCTGCCCGCACCCACCACGCCTGGCCCCCAAGGTCATTGTGTCCACCCCAGCCAGGCCCTGGGCCTCAGGCAGCTGCAATTTGGTCCCATGTGTGGCCACTTCCTTCCTTCTGAGCTGACCTTTACAGAAAACCTGGTCGGCAGCCTCACAAGAGAAGCCTCAGCCTCTGTTCCCGTGCATGTGCCAGGCCTCTCTGAGTCCAAGGCCGTGGGGACAGGATCAGGTGCGTCTCAGAAGCCCAGTCCCGCCTGGCTCCCTGAGCACCGGAACACACCTGCCCCCAGCCTTGGACGAGGTCTGCAGCAGCCGATGTGAAATTACCTATCATCCACATCCCTCTTCTTGGGTAAATCAAGCCACAAACTTGTGACCCCGGTGTCCAAAACCTGAAGCTGTTGGTTTTTAGGACCAAGGCAGAATTTTTGCACTTGTCCTTCCTTGGTTCGCCTTTTAAACCCTTCCCTGGTATTTGAATGGAACATCTGACTGCACAAGCCCCTCACCCACTGGGTGTCTCTTTCTGCTCTTAGCCCGCTGAGCACCTGGAACGCTGGCCAGTGGGTCTGTGGCCAGCCCCTCTCTGGGACTGAGGCCCAAGACTCAAGCTTTGAATGATTGTCCGAGCACATAGAAATCTTTCTAGAATAAAACTCAGATGGGGAGCTCCAGGGGAGGGGGTCCAGGGCCCTTGGTCTGTGGAGGCATTTACCTGGATGCATACTGGGCACATGCCTTGCGTGGTAACCCTGGGGCTGGCCATGGTGCCAGGGACAGCCCCTGTGCCCCTGCCTCCGAGAGCCCTAGCTGGCCTTGGATAGCAGGAGCAGGGCCCCGGGGTCTCATGGGCAGGGGGCTTTCCCTGGACCTGTCCTGTGCTCGCTCAGCCAGCATCCAGCTCTGTGCCCATCCTGTCCATGTGTGTGGACCATGTCCTGTCCCATGTCTTCCCGGGGACCGTCAGGGGTCGCCATCCTGAACATAACATCCTCAGGTGCCTCCTACCTTGGCCCCAGTGACAAGCTCTTCTCTGGGGCCTGTCAGGTAGGGGTTCCTCATCCCTGGAGCCCCCCACCTTCCAGATGATGGAGATGGGGTCCCCCACACCCAGGCTCAGGAAGAGGAGATGGGGATGGCAATTTGGAGGGGATGTCAGGGTACAGAGGCCCCCCAGGAGCAGTCATCTGGGATTGAGGGGCACCCCAGGGACCCCAAAAGAAACGTCATCAGTCTGCTGCATCCCAAGCATTGTCCAGGAGGTTCCAGAGGCCGCCCCGCTCCAGCCAGGCTTGGAAGGTGCCAGCTCCCTGCCTGGTCTCAGGGCTGTGCCCACAGCAGGCCTCTCTTCTGTCTGCAGCACTCTACCACGCTGGGCAGTGTGTTTGGGGACGCGTACTATGAGCAGCAGATGGCGGCCAGGCAGGCCAATGCTCTGTCCCACCAGGTGAGCGGGCACCCAGGCCGCTGGCCAGCTGGTGCCCAGGGCAGATGCTCTCCAGGACCTGGGCCTCACGAGTCCAGGCTGCACGCGCTCAGGGGATCCTTCCCGCCTGCCCCTCAGCTTCGCTCCTCAGCCCCCCTGTCTGTCCGTCTGTCCTCGGGCTACAGAGGCCTTGGCGCCTGGCAGGGGTGTCTTGCTTTGCCCTCTGGCGTCTGCACGTGGCCTGCGAATGGAGGCCAAGGGCAGAGGGGGAAGAGGGGCAGGCGGCGAACACCTGGCAGGGCAGGGCAGGGCTGTGGCTGTGGAGGTGGCGCCTCGGCATGGGCCGTGCACGCGGGTTTGCTGGGAGGTTGCGCTGGCTTTGTGTGGAGGCCAGGTGGGGGGCATCTGGGCATAGGAGGGCTTGGCCGCGGCCTGGAGTTGGTCACTCACTTGCTCATCCATCCATCCATCCATCTGGCGAGCCTCAAGGGGGAGGGGGAGGCCCTGGGCTTGTAGCGGGGTGTGCTCAGCAGCCTCAGTGCTGGGCGCGTTGCAGGGTGGCGTCCCCGGCCACAGTCGGGCAGGCTGGCCGACAGTAGCCTGGGGCCCAGGGCCCGAGGTGGTCCTCACAGCCCGGTGTGTCTCCCTCCCCAGCTGGAGCAATTCAACATGATGGAGAACGCCATCAGCTCCAGCAGCCTGTACAGCCCCGGCTCGACGCTCAACTACTCGCAGGCGGCCATGATGGGCCTCACGGGCAGCCACGGGAGCCTGCCGGACACACAGCAGCTCGGCTACGCCAGCCACAGCGGCATCCCCAACATCATCCTCACAGGTGAGGCTGGCTCCCAGGGCTGGTGGCTGGGAGACAGAGCCAAGCTCCGAGTCCCCCGCTTTGCAGGGGAAGGGCATGGCGGGGCTGAGGCTGTGTCCCCACACTTGGTGGGGGCTCAGTGAGGCCAGACACCCCACATCCCCCCGAGCTTGACTCACCCCTGGGCTTCAGGATAGGCAGGGAGACACCTGTACCATATGTCCAGCCAGCTGACCGCTCAGCAGCCGGGAGCCCCGTGCCCACGGCCCAGGCGCTGGCCTGCCGTAACTGCGTGTGTGTCGGGGCTGCAGGTGACTGGAGAGGGACCTGCCCGGTGGGCCCGCCCGATGCAGCCAGCAGACACGGAAGGGCTCTCCTGCACTGTGACAGGTGCCCCCGAGCAGTCTGAGCATGGCACCCAGGCACGCGGGGGCAGGCCAGCCCGTCCCGCATGGCACATGTGAGGACATCCTTGCTCCATTTATCAGAGAAGCCAGACCTCCCGACAGCCACCCCTCATCCTGTCTCTCCCCGGGGGATTCTGGGTTTTGTCAAGGAAGAAAGCAGTTCGTTCCCTTATGAGCCAGGGCTGTTGGGGGATTGAGCGTGAGAGCTCTCCAGCTGTCCCCAGTGGCATCTCCAGGGTGGAGGGGTCTGTGTTTAGAGCCCCCAGGACCTGGGCTCTGAGTGCAGAATCTGGCGCCTCCTCTCCGCCCGGCGGGTGTGGGCAGCAGTCAGCGAGATGCTCCAGGGTGGAAGCACCAGCCCGAGATCCATGAGAAAAATCCAACAATCTGGCCCATGATTGCGCCAACAGCCTAGAAAGGCAGGGGATTTCAGGCCCTTCTTCCAGATCTGGACACTGAGGCCCAGCATCTCACTGAGGGTAGAGGAGCCCAGGTTTGAACCTGAGTATTTGTGGGGGAACCAGGGCTCCCTCCAACCTGAGCAGCAGCTGGGTCCCCGCAGGGAGGGCCCCCACGCACCCGCACTCACCGCAGCCTGCCTCTTAGTGACTCTCGTGGAGCAGACCTCGTGGCAAAGCCTCGCAGGGCAGGAGAGGTCCCTGCAAACTTCACGTTCATCAGTGACACAGCCCTCAGCCCACTGACATCTGGAGCCGGATTGTTGTCTGTGGTGGGGCCCGTCCTGTGCACCGTAGGGTGTTGAGCAGCGTCCCTGACCTCCACTCACCGGGTGCCATGAGTATCCCCTCCCCCCATCTTGACAACCAGAATGTCCCCAGACATTGTCAGTGTCCCCTAGGGGACAGAATCACCTGGGTGAGCACCCCTGGTCTGACCCATGGTTGAGGGCGATGGAGGCACAGTGTCTGGGGCCGTGAAGCCAGGACTAAGCTGTGCCTTTTGCCCCCACCCCCACCCCCCAGTGACGGGAGAGTCTCCCCCCAGCCTCTCTAAAGAACTGACCAGCTCTCTGGCCGGGGTTGGCGATGTCAGCTTCGACTCTGACAACCAGTTCCCCCTGGATGAACTCAAGATCGACCCCCTGACCCTCGACGGACTACACATGCTCAACGACCCCGACATGGTCCTGGCCGACCCGGCCACCGAGGACACCTTCCGGATGGACCGTCTGTGAGCGGGCACACCCGGCACCCCGCCGCCGCTCAGTGGTCCCGATGGCGTCTCCCCAGCCCGGGGACGGCCGACCTCCGTCCCTCGCCAACGGCCGAGCTTGTGATTCTGAGCTTGCAATGCCGCCAAGCGTCCCCCGCCAGCCTGTCCCCCGGTTGTCCACCTCCCGCAAAGCCCAGCGTGAGGCCGCGTGCCGGGCCAACCATCTGCCCGCCTGCCCGCCCTAGGCCAGGCTGGGATTGGAGGCTGTGAGCCCACTGCCCCCGCAGGCCCTTCCTGCACTGGCTCCCTCACCCCAGACCTGGGGTGTGAGCCATTCCCCTGTAGGGTGCAGCAGGCGGGCAGGTTCGGGGGAGGGGTGCGCGTGGTCCGCGGTGCATTTTCCGACTGTTGTCCAGCTCTCACTGCCTTTCTTGGTCCCCAGTACCCCCACCCACCCGCCACCCCCAGCCCGTGGTTAGGCAGAGAGCGAGCCCTACCCTGCCCAAGGGAGAAGGCACCAGAGCAAGGGGTGGACACAAAGTGAAATAAACACTATTTTGACGGCTGTCTTTTATATTTCTGAGCACATACAAAGCACTAGAATCCACCCTGGCAGATGCAAAGTGGACAGCATGCAATGCAGCTGGACCCCCGAAGCCCCCTCCTCGCCCTGTCTCCTCACCCGAGCCCTGCCTCACCCCTAGGCAGGCCCCTTGGTGGCCATCCTTGCCATGGAACGACCAGGGATTTGGTGGGGGGGGGTCGGGTAAAGCTTGTTTTTCTCTTCCATCCCCTGCGCTGTGCTCACCGGTACTGTTATGGATACGTACTGTTATTCAAGGTATGGGGGGAGGCGGCCGGCGAAATTTTGTTGTTTTTTTTTTTTTCTTTTGGTTTGTATTTACATTTTGGTTGTAAATGAGTAGCTGACTCCTTCAAGCGAACACTTGCCTGAGAGCATGTTTTTATTCCAGAAATCCTACGTTATCTATTTTTTAAGCTAACTGGAAGTGTAGGTGGTGCACCCAGAAGCTGTCTGCTGCCCGCCCAAGTCTAAGCGGTCTGTCTGGCCTTTTGAGTTTCGCCCCAAGTTATCACAAAACCAAAGGGCCGCTTAAGGGCTGGTTGGGCCCTGGGGACTTGGCAGAAGCTTGCAGTAGCCGGAGGTGCCTCCGCTTACGCGTAACAGACTTCCAGGAAGGAGCTTCTGTTCTCATTGAGGGTCTTTCAAAGACCCAGTCCCACCCGCCCCTCCTGGAAGATGCCCACCAGGTTTCAGAGTGGGCGAGTAGAAGACCTCTGGACCAGCAGCAGCCGAAGCCTGTCTGCCCTGAGGGCGTTTGCGGTGGTAGGGTGAGGCTGTCCTCTTACTGGTCCACCCTGAGAACCAGGGCAGAGCGGGCATTTCGTCTCCTCCCCACCTGACCCTCTGGCTCCCGGCCCACACCCCAGTGGGCAGAGTTGGCTGCTGGTTGCTCCTCCTTGGCAGCTCAGAGGCATGGCGGGTGGACTTGGAGGCAGACAGCAGTGTGTGTTCTGGTGGCAGGTTCCAGAAGCACCTCCAGGGCTGGGGTGACGGTATCTGGGGGCCATCCCAGACCCTCCCTCCACACCACAGGCCCTGCGTGGGAGGCATCGGAGCTGGCTTGGTTTTCTGTTGGCCACTTTGGAATAGGAACGGCTGTTGTCATCCCTCCCAAGTTGCATCTTGTCGCTCTTGCTGGCTTCTCTGCCACCTTCTGCGTGGTGCATTTCTTTGTGGTGTCGCAGATCTCTGTCCTCGGGAGCCAGATTCGATCCCAGCGACTGTCCCTTCCTCTCTTTCCCCCAAGACGCCGTTAGCTCATGTGGGAGCGGCTAGATGGCCACTCGCGTGAGAAGGCCCCTCTTGGGCCACGTTGCTCCTGCTGCTGTCTGCTATTCTGGGCTGGAAGTGGGGCATGGTGTTGGTCTATCCAGGACAAAGGCCCTTTCTCTTACCATGACAGAGCTGGGGGCAAAGAGTGGGGACAGTTTTTTTTTTTTTTAAGAAAAACTACATGTACATAGGAGAGTTTGATCACCATTAGACTTGTATGTAGAACTTTTTAAAAAATGGCCTTAATAATATTACAAGCAACCTGCCTGGATGCAACTTTCACACAAGGCTTGGGGGACCCTGCTAGGGCACGTTGGCACGTTGGCACGCTGGCAGCCCCACTTCCAGTCTGTCCAGCTGCCGGCCGGCGCCTGTGGCTGCTGCGGTCCCTGAGTTCTCAGTGCAGAAAGGCAGGAGAGGAGGGACATTGACCTCTGGGCATCCCGGGCCCGTGGCCCCTTTCCAGCATCCTGCAGCCAGGTGCGCGGTGACATTGTGTTAACGGGACGGCCTCAGTCTGTCACTGAGTTCCTTTTCCAATGAGAACATGACAGACTTTCCCAGGAAGGAATGGGGCCATGCTGGTTCCCGGGGCCCAGCCAGGAGCCAGCAGCCAGGCGCCCCCGCGTCTTGGAAGGGTTCGCAGCCCTCCCGGGCCCGGGCAGGCCTCCCAGGGTCTGCATCAGGGCATTTTGTGTTTGTTGGGTTTACTTTGTTTTGTTTTGTTTTTTAAATATCACTTCTCTACTAAATATTCTTGAATTGCCAAGACTTTCTGAAACAAAACAGCTTGAGGGAATCGGCCCTTTGCTTTGTGATGTGAAAATACTGTGATCGTGGCGGCGCTGCGCCGTGAGGTGTGCATGCAGACCCGCCGCCTGCGTCTTCGCTTGCTCGGGACGGGCCTGGACGCTTGGTCCGCTCCGGGTTGGAGGCCGGGCTGGTCCCCCCACCCCACCCCTCCCTTGTGCTCCCAGCTTCGGCCTCGCCAGGATGGAAGCGAGGCAGGGGCGCTCCTGACAGCGTGACGCTCCCCCCTGCCTTGGTTTACCTTCCGTCACTCCCTAGCGTGATCAGTTTGTTCCCCTGAGGGGTCAGCCCCTCTCTGTGTCCTCCGAGGAAGAGGCTTCTGTGCCCCTCTGGGGCCCTGCCGTCATCTGCTTGTGGGTTTTCAGCGCTGGGGAGGAGGGTGCTGACACCGGTGTGTTTGGCCTGATTTCTTCAGGGGGTTGAGGTCCCAGGAGGACGCCTCACCCAGGAGGGTGCCCTGGTGAGGCCCGGGTGGGGTGGGCAAGGACGGCTGATGGCCGTCAAACCCTCCTGCTGGGGCTTGGGTGTCAGGCTTGGAGGCTGTGCGACAGAAGCCAGTGAGAGGCCCACGGGGGGGGTTGGGTGGGGCTCAGGACACCCTCTGCCTGGGTCCCGGGCCTGACAGCCCCGGAGGCTCTGGCACCCGCCTCAGACAGGCTTGGAGCTGGTTCATAACCAAACATCCTTCCAAACTCCGGTTCCAACCTGGATTCTGAGTTTTCTGTATTTCCAAAGAAGGCAGCCCCCCTCCTCCCCAACCCCCATACAGGATGGGGGGCAGTGATGCCTGGCAGTATTGGGGGGTCCTCTGTCACCCCCCCAACAAAACAGCTGCTCCTGTCACCCTCACTGGGTCCTGATGGAGCCGTCAGTCAGAGGCTGAGGGGCCCTCAGCGTGAGGGTGGGGCGTGGGGGCCGTGGGGGCCAGAGACTCCCGCGTGGCCTGGAGCACTGGGGCAGGGCTTGGGCTGTCACACACCCTGGGAGGTCTGCCTGGGGCGTGTGGACAGCTGGGTCCCTTTTGACTCTGTTCTTCTCGGACCATAGGCCCCCCACCTCCTGGAGGTCTCATGGCGTGTGATTTGGGGTCCCTGGGATGTTTTCCGCAGCCAGCCCAGCCTCAGCCAACTGTCCTGTTCCCAAGGCCCTTGGCCTCCAGGGCTCCTCCTGTCATTTTCTCAGACCTGCAGGTCTCAGGGCCCCAGGCTCCTCCTGGGCAGGGTGGGGCAGTGGCTGCGCCTTGGGTGGTGCTGGCCCCAGACAGCTTCAGAGGCTCCGCTGCCTTCCAGGTCCCTGCCAGCACCCAGCATCCTGTCCCCAGGAGCCAGGGACACGTGGCACGTGTTGGGGTCAGGGGGGCGGCCTCCTGTCTCACGGGGTTCTGGAGTTTGGGGGCCATCCATGCTGAGCCAAGCCCAGCCATCAAGCACTTCTGACCTCCTGCCCACTGGGGACCAGGGGACATAGCCGTGGCCTTGGCCACCAGGCCCCAGGAAGGAGGGCATTGGCAGCCAAGGTCTATGGGCTTCGCCGGGCCCCCCAGTAGGAAACTGCCCCTGAGGGGCTGGGTGGCCCCACTGATATATGCAAACCCGCCGGCCCAAGCCCTGTCCCTGCCTGTGCCCCTCTGTGCCCAGGCTGGCTCTGTCCCTCCCAGCATGTACACTCTGCCGCGGACATCCCATGGGCCGTGCACGTGGGCAGCCACAGCAGGCAGGGGCGGGCGGCTCAGGGCACACTCGGCAGTCCCTGCCCCATCCTCCAGCGCGGATGCTTTTGTCTTTGTATCTTTGCATCCTTTGTAATGAAACATAATAAAAATTCAATGTTTTCGTCTCTGCCTCTTCCCATTTTTTCCTGCTCCTACCCCTTCCTCCCTTGGGGATGGGCATGGCAGGGGCCCTGGCAGGAGCCCTGGCAGGAGCCTCGGCCCCTCCGCACACACACACCCCCAACCAGGCTGGGGGAGGGATCCTCAAACATGGGGTGGTGGCTGAGAACGCCACCCCCCAGAATCCCAAGGCAGACACTGCAGTGGGGTCTCGGCTCACCCATGGCTGGGGTCCCAGCCAGTGACCACAAGTGGGTGGGAAGCACCGGCAGACCTGGGGGTCTCCCCAAATCGGGCCTAGACAGTCCCCAGCAGGCCACTGGGCCGGCAGCAGCTGCAGCCGTAGGTTCACACTTGCCGAGGCATTGGTTTGGGGTCCCCGGCCCAGCTGTGCCCCAGAGCCCCATCCCTACCATCTCTGTGCAGCAGAGACCACAGCCACTCTTCCCCTGCGCACACTTTATTTTGTCCTCTCTGAGCTCTTCTTGCTTTCCACCCAGGCTGCCCACTTGGGGCTGGGTGCTGAGCCCCCACCCAGCCACAGCGAGGGCAGCCATCCTCCAGGGGCAGGTCCCCACCCCAGGCCCTAGGCCCGCCGCAGCTGCTGCATCTCGTAGTCCTCGGGAATGGTGTCTGCAGAGAGAGGGTGGGAGGGCAGGTAAGAGGGCTGGCGCAGGCCCGTGGGGCAGACTCCCCACCGCGCCAGCCGGCCCTGGGATGCCCTCAGCTCACCGTTGCAGCGGTAGCGCAGGTTGGCCCAGATGATGTTCTCCTGGGAGAAGCAGAAGACCCCCAGGCGGCCGCCCCGCATGGTCGTGTCCAAGATCACGTTGCTATCAGCCACCAGCTCGGGGCCCTCGTAGAACCGCACCCTGAGGGTCGGAGACAGTGAGGCAGGGCGCTGGCCAGGCCCTCCCCTCTCAGAGCTTCAGCAGCCAGCCCTGGAAGGTGGGCCCCTCCCCTCTGTACCCCCTGACTGGGCGGCACTTAAAGGTGCCTGTCAGCATCACAGCAGGTGGGGCTCCTGACTCGGGCCTCAGTTTCCCTGTGTGAGGATGGATACCAAGGGCCCTGCCTGCAGTAGGTGCTAAGCAGAGCATCTGGGCTTCCTAGGGGCATGGAATGGGGACTGAGAAATGGTGTGGATGAGGCCCCACCTTCTAGCTGAAGCCCACCGTGTGCTGCCCAGCACAGGGCCAGAAACAGGTTCATTCTGACAAGGGGACTGAAGCCCCAGAGGCCCCCACTCCTGGAGCCGGGGCAGAGCAGGGACTCCCACCTGGGCCCGCTGGCAGAGAGTGGGGTCCCCACCTGATGTAGCCCACTTGGGGCCGGTGCTGTAGGAACCAGCGGTAGGATGTCTTGTCCTTCCAGCCCACATTGCGGGGGTCCTTCCACAGCAGCCGCACCTGAGAGTCTGTGTCCCCCGTGTGCCACAGAGCGTTGCGCATCTGCTCCCCGGGGCCTGTGGAGGACTTCACCGCCTGCCAATGCCCAGGGAAGGGGGTCAGAGACCTCGCAGGCCACCGGGGCCCCCCTAGAACCCTCCCTGGAGGAACAGGTGGGAAATGGGGGGGCTGGATGGGAGACCCACAGGAAGCCTTCTTGGGGGGCCAAATGGGGGCTTGTGGATATAGGTCACAGGGGCAACAGTGTCTGGGGGTTCATGAGAGGATTTGGGAGTCTGGACAGGTTTGGGGTCTGGGAGGATTTGGGGGGGTCTGCAGGATGATTTGGTGACCTGTAGGTTTCGGGTGTCCATGGGATAACCAAGTCTAGAGGATTTGAGGAATTTGCTGGAGAGTCTCAGCAATATACTGGGTCTGGGGGGTCTGTAGGAGGACCTGGAGACTAAAAGGAAGTTTAGGACTCTGAGTTTGGGGGTCCAAAAGAAGATTGGGGGAGCCCAGGACATGTTTGATGGCTTGTGCGAGGACCTGGGCGGATTTGGGGCCTGTGGGAGTTCAGGGGAGAGCATAGGTGGGAGAGCTCGAGGTCCGTGGCGTGAGGCCAGAGGCTGCGAAGGCTTTTGGCGTGGTCCGTGGGGTGGCGCAAGGACCGGGAGGTTGGGCAGAGCCCGGGCACCTTGAGCTGGATGCCCGGCTCAGCCACAGCGCGGAAGGGGTTCGCCTGCCAGTATGTCTGCTCCATCTGCTTCCACATGACCACGTAGAAACTGGAGCTGTCCTGGTAGCCAAAGATGAAGCCCGCGTAGTCGTCATCCGTGGCCGTGTTCACGTGGAACGTGCCCTCGAAGTCCACGCCGTTGAAGGCGGTGTAACCTGGGGAGGGGGAGCGAGCAATGGCGCTCCGCAAGGCTAGACCCCACCCCCGGACCTCCCCTCCGGAGTCCAAACCTGCCCCCCGCCCAGATTCCCCTAAACGCGCCCCAGCCCCACCTGCACTCCCCCAGCCCAGGCACGGCCACGCCCCCGACCTACCACTGGCCACGCCCCTCCAGAGTCCAGACCCGCCCTCCTCTGGCCACGCCCCCGACCTTCCACTGGCCACGCCCTTCCCGCGGCCAGGCCCGCCCCCAGCTCCGCCCCGACCTATCACTGGCCGCGCCCTTCCCCGCGGCCCCGCCCCCGAGCCCGCCCCCAGCACGGCCGCGCCCTCCCCGCGTCTCACCCACAGCCAGGCCCGGGTCGCTGTTCATCGTCTGCACGATCTCCATCCCCTGATGCGGCCAAAGGAACGAGGGCCTCAGGCTGGCCGTGGAGGCCCAGGTTCCCTGTCCCAGCTTAGGCCCCGCTTTGGGGCTCTGGGCTCCCCTCCTCCCCCACCTGGGCCCTGTCCCGACCTGGTTGAGCACCACCCAGTTGGGGTCAATCTGCGCATCACCCTCCGGGTCCAGCACGACCGTCTGGAAGGCCCGGAAGTCGGTAAGGGTGACCTCGGCATTCTCCGGACACACGTCGATCTTGTCTACCACCTTGTCTGCGTCGAAGTCACCCTGGCACACGTCTCCCACGCCGTCCCCTGGGAGGAGGTGGGCGACCCCCCGTGGGGTCAGCGCCGGGCCACGCCCACCCCAGACACCACCCCGCCCACACCTGCCTCTGGCCCCTCCCCGCCCGCCCGGCCCCGCCCCGCCGCACTGTCGGCGTCCTCCTGGCCGGGGTTGGCCACCAGGCGGCAGTTGTCTCGACTGTCCGGGACTCCGTCGTTGTCGTCGTCATCGTCACAGGCGTCGCCCTGGCCATCGTGGTCTGAGTCCTGCTGAGCACTGTTGGGCACCGTGGGGCAGTTGTCCATAGAGTCCTGGTGCCCGTCCCCATCCCTAGCGTGGGCAGGTGGGACAGACAGACCATGAGATCCCCAGAGGGTTTGTCAGGGGTACCCTGACACCCGCCTCAGGTGGCCTCCTTACTGGTCTTGATCGCTGTCACAAGCGTCTCCCACAAAGTCGTGGTCCACATCACTCTGGGGGGGAGGGGGCAGGCCCACAATCAGGACAGAGGAACCCAGAAGCCTCCCCCCCCCACGCCACCGCAGCTGCGCAGCCGGGGTCCTCCCGACTCCAGGGAAGCCCCCACGCCAGGCCGCTGGGACTGGGAGGTCGTTCGTCCGGCAGCGCGGGATGCTCTAGGCTGGGCTGTGTCCCCTAAGCCAGCCAGGGGCTCACCAGGGGTCGGGGAAGGGGGGGGTCCGGGGTCTGGCCTGCCCTTACCTGGTCTGGGTTGCTCTTCCGTGGACAGTTGTCACAGGCATCCCCTATACCATCCCCATCACTGTCCCTCTGGTCTGAGTTGGGCGTCCTGGGGCAGTTGTCCACTGGGTTGCGGATCCCTGCAGCAATCACAGGGACAAGGCAGGAACCCCCGATCCGGGCCAGGCCAGGATGGCTTCATCAGGGCAGCTTCATGGTGACTTAATGCGTGGCTGGTGAGGGGCCTGGCTCTCTCTCCAGTGGCAGCTCAGCTGGGTCCCTGTGTGTGCCACCCTGAGCCTCTATGTCCCCAGGCGTAAAAATGGCACCTTCCGGGCCCCAAACCCAGGCTCACATCTCTGTCCTCTCACTTTCTACCCGCAGGGCCCCTTCCGCTCCAAACGTCCCTGCCTTTCCCAGCCTCGCGCCTGGCTCGCGCACCTCTGCCCGCCCGGCCTGGCCCGCGGTCCAGGGCGCCCAGGCGGGGTCACCGCCGCATTCCAAGCCCGCCCCGCCCCGCCGCTCGCCATGCTCACGGTCGCCGTCGATGTCGTCGTCGCAGGCGTCGCCCCGGCCGTCCCGGTCTGTGTCCTTCTGGTCGTCGTTCTTCTGCGACCGGCAGTTGTCGCACGCATCGCCCCACTTGTCGCCGTCCGTGTTGCGCTGGTCTGCGTTCCGCACCAGAACGCAATTGTCCTGGGGAACAGGGTGGTCGTGGACCGAGGGGCAAAGTCACTCCCCGGACGCCCTCACTTTCGAGGCTCCGCCTCCTCTCCAGGAAACCCCCCACCCCTCCTGGACCTCTGAGACCCCGCCGCCCGCGCAAGCGACGCCCCACCCGGTCCTCCCAGGCCCCGCCCCTGGACCCACCTCCTCATTGGGGACCCCGTCCCCATCGGCATCTGGGTCACAGGCGTCTCCGATGCCATCGCGGTCCACATCCTCCTGCCCTGAGTTGGGCACCGTCACGCAGTTGTCCTAGGGGCGGGCACGGCGGGGGTGAGGGGCGTGGCCAGGTAGCCCTGCCCGCCCTCCTGCCTGGTCACACCGGACCCCGCCCACCTTGCGACACTGCCGCTCAGGGCACCGCAGCTTCTCGTCCGGGAAGCCGTCCAGGTCGGTGTCGCGGCCACAGAGGATCCCGTTGCCGGCCCAGCCGACGGCGCACTGCGGGGGAGAGTAAGTGGGTGCTCCGGCGTGATCGCCCCCCGAACCCCTGCTTCACGCCCCACTCCGCCCGCACTCACCACGCACGACCGCGAGCCGTCGCGCTCCAGGACGCAGTCGGCCTTCTCGTGGCACTGGCTGGGCGAGCCGTCGGGGCAGAGGCGCTGCTCGCGCCGGCGGCAGCCAGACGCCTGGTCGCCCACGAAGCCAGGCTGGCACGGGCCGCACTGGAACGAGCCCTGCGCCCCAGTCGCAGGCTGTCAGCACGGGCCGCCGGCGCCTCGCCCCCCGCCCCGCCCCGCGATCCTTCCCGCCTCCCCTGCGGGGCCTACCCGGGTGTTGATGCACACGGAGTTGGGGACGCAGTTATGCTGGCCGGTCTCACACTCGTTAATGTCCGTGCAAAGCTAGAGGAGCGAGGACGCACAGGTCACCAGCCCACCTGCCACCCGCTGCACGCCTCCTCCGAATCTTCTCTCTCCCCTCATTGTGCCCCAACCTGGATCAGCCCTGGCGCGACCGACCCTTCCCCTCCCGCCTCTCCCCCCAGAGCCAAGCTGGAAAAAGGCGCGAGGCTGGACGACGAGTTTACTGAACATAATGGGTCTCCCCGTTCCCTTCTGCAAAACTGCCCCCCCGCCCCTCACCTGCTTGTTGGCCTTGGCGAAGGCCAGCCCCACGCCCTCGTGCGGGGGGCCGCTGTACCCGGGCGGGCAAGCCTCGCAGCGGAAGCCCGGGCTGGTGTTGACGCAGCGGACGCGGGGGAAGCAGGGGTGCGCGTTGCACTGGGGGAGGAGGGGCCACGGAGGGTCAGAGGACTCCCAGCCCGGCCTCGACAGCTGCGCTCAGGGGATCCGGGAGTCGAAAAGCTCGAGGGCTGTCAGCCAGCCCTTGGAGCGGGGCGCCGTGTAGGACACAGGCGGTCGTCCCAGGGGTCAGGTGCGACGTTGCCTCGATGAGGGCGGGGGCGCGATCGGGCACGGAGGGCGCTCCTGGCGGGGGCTGTTCCCTCACGGGCGGGGGACGGGATTAGGAGGGCGGGCATCCCCGGCCGACGGGGGGAGTGGTCGTCGGGGCGTGCGTGCCCGGCGGTGCGGGGGCGGCCCGGGCGGGTGCGCCCCGGAGGTGGAAGGGTCGTTGGGCCTGGCGACCCCCTGCGGGGAGGGGCGTGGCTGGGGCAGACCGCCAGCGGCAGTGGGGGAGTGGTCGGGGCGGGCGTCACTAGCGCTGGAGAGTGATGTCCCCGCGGGCGTCCCGGCTGGGGACTGGGGTGGTCCGGGTGGGCGTCCCCCGCGGGTGGGGAGGTCGTCCGCGAGTGCGCCCCGGGTGGTAAGGGGCTCGTCGGGGCCAGCACCCCCAGTGGGGGAGGGGGCAGCCTGGGCGGCGGGAGGCTGTTGGGGGGCGGTAGGGGGGAGCGTCAGGGCGGTGGGGTGTCGGGCCGGCGCACCTCGTTGACGTCGGTGCAGTGCGAGCCGTTGCCCGTGAAGCCCTCGGGGCAGGGGCCGCAGCGCGCGCCGCTCGCCGTCTGCGTGCAGGCCACGCCGGGGAAGCAGAAGCCGGGCTGGCAGTGCAGCAGGGGCCGCACGCTCAGGCCCGGGGTGCGCGCCGGCTGCATCCCTGCGGGGGGCGGGGCGGCGCGGGTCAGGGCCGCGCCCGGGGGCGGAGCCAACCGGGACCACGCCCCGGACTGGGGCGGCCCCTCCGGGCGCGGCGGCACCCCGCGCGCCCCGCGCCCCGCGCTCTGCGCCTGGGTCTCTGCGGCCTCTCTGCGTCTCCGCGCCTTCCTCTGCCCCGCCTCGCCCCGCAGCGTGTCCTGCATCTCCCGCACGGCCCGTCCTTTTTGTCTCTGTTTCCCCTCCCGATCGTCTCTCGGACTCCTGTCCTCCGCGGCTTTTCCTCGCTCCCTGCTCTGTCTTCCCACCCCGCCCCCGCCCGGTCCCGCCGCCCCCCGCCCCGCGTCACACTCCATCACCGTGTTTTTCAGGAACGTGATCTCCTTGACCTGCGGGGGGGTGCGGTCAGCGGCGCCCCACGCCTCCCCTGCGCCCTCGGGTCTCCCTCCTCCTCCCCCGACTCACTTGCCACCCCCCAGCTCCCCGAAGCCTCTCTCGCCCGCGACTCCCTACTCCCACACCCTGTGTCCTCCTTCCCCGGGACCCCTCCCGCTCCTCAGATCCCGCCCTCACTGCCCGCCCCCGACCCCGCACCTGCTGCCGCAGCAGCTCCCGCACGTCCTGCAGCGCCGCGTTGGTCTCCTGCAGCTCGCGCAGCATCTGCGGGGCCAAGTCTGAGCCTGCGTCGACAGGAGGCGCTGGTGAGGCGTCGGGGACCCCACCGCCAGCCCGCGCAGCCGCCGCCGCGGGGTCCCCGACGCCCCTCCGCTCCTCCAGCCTCCGCGCGCCCGCTTTCTCCGGCCCGCGCGTCCCCGCGGACGTCCCGGAGCGGCCCCACGGAGCCGGGACCCCGGGCCTCGCGGTCGGTCGGGGCGCCGGGGGCACGGCGCGGGGGCCACCGCGGCTTACCCAGCGGAGCCTGGCCCTGGCCGGACGCTCCCAGGGCGGCCAGGGTGAGCAGGAGCACGCGGGCGGCGGCCGGGGCCATGGCGGCTGCGGCGGGGCGCTGGGTGGCTGCTCGCTTTCTGCCGCCCGCGAGGCCCGCGGGGCCTATTTATCCGCGCGGCACGGCCGGCCCCCGGGACGGCCCACCGCAGTCCTGCCCAGCGTCCGGCCGCAAGGTAAACAGACGGCGCTGGCCTCTGCGTTCAAGGCCCCGCCCGACGGTCCGGCGGAGTCGCCCGCGGGCGAATTGGCCTTGGTGGGGAAACTGAGTCCCGGGGGCCTCTGGAGAGGGATGGGGGGGCAGGGAGTTAGGTGGGACCACCCCCTCCCCGCCCTTCCGTCCACTTATTTATCGAGAGCTTGCTGTGTGCCTTGTCTGGGATACGGCTGCGAACAAGGCGGTCTCCATGGTGGCCCTCTCGGCCCACATTTGGGGAGACGGAGTCACCAGTGTCTGAAGGATTGGGACCCACCCGCTTTGGGTCAACCTGACTGGCCCTCCTCTCCTCCCTCCTCACTTGCTTCAAAACCGGGCGAGTGATGTCTGTGTCTGTTTCCTCCCGTGCACAATGGAGGGAATAAGTATCACTGTTAATGGTTATTGTTACTGGGGAGTGGCGGCCGAGCAGGTGAGCATGGGGACCCTCGGTTTTCCTGCCCAGGTCCAAGGGGCCTGCTCCTGGCCCCCCACCCTTGAGGGTTGCAAGTGACTCCCCCCACGCCATTGCTGGCCTGCTGGTGGTTCCCACCTGCCATGTGGTCCTTTGGCCAGTGGATGGGAGGGTGTGGATGGCCTGATCGCCCTGGGGGTCCACTCAGCTTTCCAATCTGTGCCATGGGGTGTGAGCCCCCCTGGAGGGGAGCAAGTTAAAGGGCTCCGGCAGGCAGGAGGAGGTCCGAGGGGGGGCCCAGGGCTTCTGTTTGTCAGGTTGTGCCATACCTTCCAAGCTGCGCTCCAGCTGCTGTGGGAACAGCCTGTAATAAAAATAAAAATTACTGCTAATCGGGAAAATTGTCCCGCCCAGGCCAGCCGTGCTTTTGAGCTACAAAACACCTTGACCTCCTGGAGTCGGTTAACCCTCTCCACCCCTGCTTTCCAGTACTCACAGCCTCTGTTCTATAGACAGGGAAACTGAGGCCGAGAGGAGGTCACGGTACAGGGCTAGAGTAAAGCCATAGCCAGATCTGTTTTCCTGAGAGGCTACAGAGAAGTCACCGAGGGCTTCCTGGAGGAGGTGGCAAGGCGACAGGAAAGAGAGGGCTCAGATCAGCGGAGGGAAAGGCGAGGGTAATTTGGGTGGGGAGAAGTGTGTGGAGCTGGAGGTGGGGAAATTTCCAGGCATATCCATTATTCCACAAACATGCATTGAGCACCTACAACGTGTCATGTCCTGTGATGGGCACTGGGGACAACAGAGTGAACAAGCCAGACCCAGCCCTTCGCTCACGGGGAGCCCAGATGGGTGGGGAGGTAGCTACACAATCCCCAGAGGGGCTGTGGCTGTGATGGGGGACACACAGGCAATGGTGGGGGCCCTGAGGAAGTGACCCAGTTGAAGGGGGTAGGGGAAAGTCAGGGTGGGCTTCTGGAGGAGGAGGAGACACCAAGCTGGGACTTGGAAGGTGAGGAAAACACAGCCGAGCAAAGAGATAGTGGAAAAGTGTTCCAGGTAGGGGAAACAGCGTAGGCAAAGACCCTGAGGCAGGAATGAGCCTGGTCCGTTGGATGGACTGACTTCAGGGTGGCGAGATCTTGGGGCTCAGGGAGGAGCAGGAGATGAGGCTGTGGAAGGGCAGTGCCAGTGGTGTGTAGCCTGGGCTGTCTTCCAAGGGCAATGGGGAGCCATAGAGGGTGAGGGAGGGAGGGCAGCCCTGGGAGGGGAGGCTGGATGGGAGCAGCCGGCCCCAGCCTGGACATTTCCAGTGAAGCCCGTCCCCTGACAGTGCCTGCCCTGCCTGCTGCCTGCGTTGGGGCCATGAGCTCACCTCCTGTTTTCCTTGGCGTCCAGCACACCTGGGGGCCGCTCCCGGCCGGCCCTGAAATTCCTGGGAAAGCCACAGCTCCGGCAGGGCCTGTGGGCTGGCATGTGCTGCATGTAGCTAGGACAAGCGCACATGGAAGCCAGGCCCCTGACACAGGCCGGGCACAGGGCTGGGGCTTGGACACACGTGGCCTTATCCGTGGCCGGGCCGTGGGGAGATGCAGGGAAGGGCGTTCCAGGCAGAGGGCACCGCAAAGGCAGAGGTCCTGAGGGTGTCCCAATTCGCAAATGAGACAGCAGAGGCCTGGAGAGGGGGCAGTCTGGTATCACGCTCTGGCCTCCTGGATCCCACCAGCCCTGAAATGCCCCTTCCAGGCCGCAGGGCCCACCGTCTGTGCATACCACACTGGCCTCACATTACAGAATAACTTGCCCTAGGTGTCCTTCCAGGTTGTACGGGGTCACCTAGGCAAGCCACCTCATACACCTCCTCCGTCCTTCAAGGTCCTGCGTCCTTCAAGGTCTGGCTATGACACCTCCTTCTCCAGGGAGCCCTCTGTGCTGATAGTCTATGGTAACCCTCCAGCCCAGCCCTGACCCTGGGGACTCGGAGTGTCTGTGGTTTGCTCTGTCCCTCCCAGACACGGGGAGATCCCAGGGGCCATGGCTGGTACAGAGAGGGCAGGTTGGGTTGGAGGGTTTGGTGAGCTGGGACAGCACCCCTGTGATTAGTGTAATATCATTACTATTATTAATATAATTAATGTAACATCATTGCTATTAATACTAGTAAGCCCGGCACCTCTGTACTTGATACAGCAGGGAAGACAGACTGAGGGACCACACCATCTGGGTTCAAATGTTGGCCAACTATGGCCCTGCTGTGTGACCTAGGGCAAGTTGCTTAACCTCTCTGTGCCTCAGTTTTCTCACTTTTAAAATGGGGGTGATCATTGTTGAGAGGATTGAATAAGCCAACCCGTGGGAATCCTTTAGCCCAGTGCCCGGCTCCAGCATTCACCTGCTTATACGATATGAAACTTATACACGGTGTCACTTACGTCTGAGATTGTTCTTATTCATATTTTACTCAGAGAGGAGACGAGACAGCCTGAGGTCACACAGCCAGAATTAGAACTGGGGAATGCAAGACCCCCCAAGCCCTTCACATCCGCCCTCCCTGCCTTTGCCACAGAATCCAGACGAGAAATGCTGGCCCGGGCTCCTCATTAGCTGTGATGCTTCTGCTGCCCGGGACTCCTGGCTGGAGCCACTGGCCGGCGCCCCAGCCAGCCCCCCTTCCCGCCACGCCAGGCCCAGTGGTTCCGGGAGCCTGGCCAGGCCGGGGAAGAAGGACTGGTGCCTGCGTGATGGGGCCCCTGGGTCCCTTCTAGGCAGACGCCCGCTGGGCCAGGAGACGTGTGGGCGCCCCCGGCTCCCTGCCTTCTGCCCGGTTGCCTCCCCTTGTGAATCCAGAGGGAAAGTATGTTGGGAAGGCAACCGCCCTGCCCTGGGCGGGCCGGCCACAAGCCCTCGGTCTGGGCAATTCATCAGGGCAGAGAGGGAGGGACACTTGGCCACCTCTGCATCCTCAGCTGAGGAGCCCAACCCATCCCACCTCGGACAGCCGCACTGGATGTAAAAGGACCAGATGGTGGGGCGTTCTGGGCACTGGAGCCTGGCAGACCCACCCTGACTGCTTTGTGACCTTCAGCGGGCTGCCTCCTCTCCCATTCTCCTTTTGTCCCTGCCTCTGCCCCCATTCTGTCGCCGGATCCCTGCTGGATGGTGATAAAGGAAGAAGATAACAATAAATATAATGGCTACAATTTTATCGAGCAAGTGCCAAGTGCCCGAAACCTTGCCATGTGGCTGCTGTGGGTTTTCCCTTTCTGTCCTCCCTGAAGCCCCAGAAATTTGTCATCATGGGAGACAGCAGGGCACAGCAATAAAGGTCCTGGTCTCTGGCATCGGGGGCTTGAGTTTCATATCCCAGCTCTGCTGTGGGACCTGAGGCAAGATGCTTAACCACTCTGTGCCTCAGTTTCTTCCTCTTTACTTTTCTCTTTTCCTTTCAAGACCAGCCTTAGCAACAGTGAGACCCCATCTCTACCAAATATAGAAAAATAGCCGGGCATGGTGGCGCGTGCCTGTAGTCCCAGCTACTCGGGAGGCTGAGGCAGGAGGATCACTTGAGCCCAGGAATTGGAGGCTGCAGTGAGCTGTGATGACACCGCTGCACTCTATAGGGCGGGTGGGGGAGTGAGACTATGTCTCAAAAAAACAGTTTGTTATAATGTAAATTTTTACTTCTCAAGGTTAGTGTAGTGAAGAGTTGCTTCAGGGGAGAAAGAATTTCATTAGGAACAGATGGGAGTTTCATGATGAGGCACCATGACCTCCCTCCCTCCCTCCCTCTCTTCTTTCCTTCCTTCCTTCTTTTCTTTCTTTCCTTTCTTTGAGACAGGGTCTCACTGTGTCGCCCAGGCTGGAGCGCGGTGGTGTCATCACAGCTCACTGCAGCCTCCAACTCCCAGGCTCAAGCCATCCTCCTGCCTCAGCCTCCCCAGTAGCTGGGACTACAGGTGTGCACCACCGTGCTGATTTTTAAATTTTTAAAAATTTTTTGTAGAGTTGGGGTCTGCTTTCTGAGAACAATTTTACACAGGAAGATTTTACAATCTTCATGATTTTCCAGGGATAATTATGGTAAGATGAATGAACAAACACCCACATTTAATGAGAGTTTTGTGCCGAGCAGTAAAACAAGCTTGTGTCTGTGTTACCAGGGGAGGAGAGCGCCTTCAGGGCTAACTGTAGAAGTTTTGTTCTCTCCCTCGGTCTCTGTGTCCAATGACGTGAAAAAATAGAAATGCCTAAAGTTTTGTGCAATGTAACTGTAGCAGCAAAAACCAAAGTGGATCCTAACGCAAAGAAACGATAAATGCTGGAGGCGGTGGATACCCCACTTGCCCTGATTTGATTAATACACATTGTACGCCTGTGTCAAAACATCACATGTACCCTGTAAATATATACAACTGTTGTGTACCTACAACAATTACAAATAAAAGATTAAGCTAGGCGCGGTGGCTCACGCCCGTAATCCTAACACTTTGGGAGGCCGAGGCGGGAGGATCACTTGAGGCCAGGAGTTTGAGACCAGCCTGAGCAAGAGCAAGACCCTGTCTCTACTAAAAACAGAAAAAATTAGCCAGGCATCGTGGTGCGCACCTCTAGTCCCAGCTACTCGGGAGGCTGAGGTGGGAGAATAGCTTGAGCCCAGGAGTTTGAGGCTGCAGTGAGCTGTGATGATGCCAGCCTGGGTGACAGAGCGAGACCCTGTCTCAAAAAGAAAAAGAAAGTGCTGAGCCCTCAATCAATGCCAGCTGTTAACATCCCCACTTTACAGGCTGGCAAACTGAGAGTCAGCAAGGCAAGTTTGTCCTGTCTCCTCGATTTGGGAACTGGATGCTCAGAGAGGGAAGTCACCTCCTACCCCTGCCTAAGACACAAGGAAAGGGTCTCCCATCCAGCTTTCTGCAGCTCCATCTGGAGAGGGTCCAGGGACTGGAGCCCGATTCCTCGGTCTGCCTCCTGCCCTTTCCAGCCCCCGCCCGGCTTATTAACAGGAGGTCCTTGTTCAGGCGAGTGATGGATGGGGCGAGAGGCAGAGGGCGGGGTGTGTTTACCCACCCGCCGCCTGGCGGGCAGGGGCCCAGACCTGGATGGGCCAGTGGGGGAGGGAGGCTACCAGGCGGGAAGGAGCCCCAGCCCCGAGACGGGTGCATGACAGGCATCAAATAAATGATCGTTGATCAGCTGGATGAAATTAAATAACTTCATCCACTCAACAGACCCTGACCCTTGCCGCACGGCCAACAGGGTGGAGATAGTCTCGGCCTCATGGCCCCGCAGTGGGTGGCCTCAAAGGGAGACAAGTGCACACAGCTGCACAGAGAAGGGCCCAGCTAGGCCAGAGGAAACAGGCAAGGGTCAGGGAGGAAATTGGTGCTGAGACCCGAAAAGGTGATCAAGTGTCAGTGGAGGCGGAGGAGAGCCCCAGGCAGAGGACACGGCAAGGGCAAAGGCCCAGAGCGGGGGTGCTTGATGTGTTGGAGGTAGCAGGTGTGGTGGCAGGAGAGGGGGAGGAGGTGGTGAACAGGGGAGGGGCTGCACCACAGGGAAGCGTGTGGTGATGGAGCCCTGAGCAGGGACAGAGCCCGGAGCCACAAACTGCGAGCTGTGCTTGGGCTCCACGGCCTGTCCACCCCCACCTCTGTCTGCATGCTGAGCCCTCACCTGGGCTGCAACTGCTCCCCGGTGCGCTGTGTCCTTGAACATGGCCCACCCCTCACTGCAGCTGGGTCAGAGGCCCCCTCTAGCCTGCACGGGGCCCTGAGTGTGCTCCTTCACAGCCGCAGCCTTACTGCATGGGCGCTGCCGGGTTTCCTCGGTTACGGGGCTGCCCCCTCCGTCAGAATGAGACCCACCATCTTGTTCCCCTCTGTGTCCCCAGCATCATGTACACCTGACGGAATAAACAAATGACGGATGGAGGGTAGATGGGTGAGGGGTGGATGTACATATGGGTGGATGGATGGGTGGGTAGATGGATGAATGGATAGATGGGTGGGTGGATGGATAAGTGGATGGATGGATGGACAAGTGGATGGATGGATGGATGGGAATGAAAGTGGTGGAGATGGATGGATGGATATAGGTAAGTGAGGGTGGGTGGGATGGAAGATGGATGGATGGATGGATGGGTGGAAAGTGGATGAGGGATGGATGGATGGAAAGGTGGATGGATGGACAAGGATGGGGATATGGATGGACAAGTGTGGTGGAGGGGATGGATGAGTGAGGTGTGGATGAAGGATGGTGGGGATGGAAAGTGGGTGGATGGAATGGGATGGATGGAGGATGGTGGGATGGATTGAGGATGGAAAGTGTGAGGGTGGTGGATAAGTGGATGGATGGATGGATGGACAAGTGGGTGGATGGATGGTGAAGTGGATGGATGTGGAACAAGTGGATGGATGGGTTGGATGGATAGGTAAGTGGAGGTGGGTGGGATGGACAAGTGGATGGAGGATGGAGATGGATGGACAAGTGGATGGATGGATGGACAAGTGGATGGATGGATGGATGGATGGACAAGTGGATGGATGGATGGTGGATGGATAGGTAAGTGGACAGGTGGATGGATGGACAAGTGGATGGATGGATGGATGGATGGATAGGCAAGTAGATGGATGGATAGATGGACAAGTGGATGGGCAAGTAGATGGATGGATGGATGGACAAGTGGATGGGCAAGTAGATGGATGGATGGATGGACAAGTGGATGGATGGATGGATGAATGGATGATAGATCAAAGAGCCATGTGACCACAAAACAAGGAGCCATAGGACTAAGGAATAAGACGCATAACATCATCTGTTGATGGAGCCACAGAACTGTGGAGTCCTAGGACCACGGGACCATACAGTTAGAGATCCACAGAGCACAGTCAACAGAAGCACAGAACCATAGGGTGGTGGAAGCCACAGAACCCCTGGGGGAGGGTGTCACAGGGTTTCCCACACCTGAGGTGCCACCAGGAGGGAGTCTCAGAGTGGACCCCAACAGAGCCACCCTCTCAGCCATATCCCCACCTGTTGGCTGTCCAAGGAGGCTCCCAGAGGCCACACGGTGCTTCCTTCCCCCATCCCTGGGGCAGCCGCAGGAGAGAAGGGCCACGCCATCACTGACGCCTGCAGCCAGCCAGACGTCAAACACTCAGTGAATCCCTCTGCCAGGGCCAAGTGAGGCTGTCCAGGTACCAGAAAACAGTGCCAGCCTCCGGCCAGGCGCCCCAGGACGCCGAGTGCTCAGCAGTAGTGGAAAAAGAATCAACAAGTTACTTCTACATCCACGTCCTTTCAAAAGCCAACAGCAACACGGCGTGGAAGAGGGGCCGTGCCCCGGCTGCGTCCCCTCCGGGCTGTGGTGCACTAGCAGGCTGCCCAATCCGAGTGCCAAGAGTCACAGCCAAGCTCAGATTTCTCCAGACACATCCGTGTATTAATAGCTCCCCTAGGACAGCTCCTGTTTGCCCAGCAGACCCTGCACCTGATGCTCAGAACAACCAGCCCATTTTAGAGAGGGGAAACTGAGGGCTAGAGGTAGAGACCATTGGCCCAGGGACACAGAGGCCAGAGACCATCTGTAAGAAGGGATCCTCCTGCTGGCATATGCAGTGTAGTAGGAACATGGGAATGGACAAACACAGCTGATTCTCTGTAAAATGCCAGGTTGCACGGAGAGGAAACACATCCCTCACTGGCTCAACCCAGCCAGGGAATGTACTGGCTCAATATCTGAAAAGCCCAGTGGCAGGGATGCCTTCAGGCATGGCTGGATCCAGCACCCCAAATGATGTCATCAGGATCTGTGTCTCTCCATGAGTTGTCTTACTCCTTTTCTTCTGATTGTGATAAAATACACATGACATAAAATGTGTCATCGCAACAATTTTATGGTGTACAACTCAGTAGTTTTTAGTACATTCATGTCATGCAACAATCACCTCTATTTAGTTCCAAAACATTCTCATCCCCTCAAGAGAAACCCTGTCCCCATCAGCAGTCACTCCCCACTCCCCCTCCCCCAGCCCCTGGCACCACCAATCTGCTTCCTGTCTCTACGGATTTGCCTGTTCTGGACATTTCACATAAATGGAGTCATACGCTACGTGGCCTTTTGTGTCTGGCGTCTCTCACTCAGCATCGTGTTTTTGAGGTTCATCCACATTATGGCAGGTGTCAGTGCTTCATGCCTTTATATGGCTAAATAATATACCATTGTATAGATATGTCATATTTATCCATTCATCAGATGATGGACATTTGGGTTGTTTCCACCTTTTGGCTGTTGTGAGCAGCCCTTCTACGAACAATCATGTACAAGGATTTGTTTGAATATCTGTTTTCAATTCTCCTGGGTGTATACCCAGAAGAGAATTGCTGGATCATATGGCAATTCTATGTTTAACTTGTTGAGGAAACTGCCACACAGTTTTCCATAATGGCCACACCACCAGCAGTGTATAAATGTTCCAATTTCTCCACATCCTTGCTGACACTTGTTGTTTTCTGTGTTTTGCAGCGTGGCTATCTTAGTGGGTGTGAGGTGATATCTCCTTGTGGCTCTCATTAGCGTCCTCCACATCGGGTGTCTTTCTGCCCCTCTGGGTAGAACAGATGGGCCCCAGAAGTGCCTAGTTTAAATTCCCCCAGCCCACCATGCAGCAGAAATACTTCTCCCCTGGCAGGTCCAGCAAAAATCTCAGGGCTGACTCTCATTGGCCCAGCCTTGAGCCTATCACAGTGGTGGGTGGATGGAGGGCTTTGACTGGCCAGGCCAGGGGCCTGAGCTGGCCTCTGGAGGTTGCAGGGGAGGCAGCTGGGTGGGGGTGTCAGGCACTCCTGGTGCAGACCGGATACTTAGCTGGCCTCCTGACCTCCGCTGGGTACCAGGCAACCTTGAGCACCACAGGGAAACAGGCTTTGCCCGGCACAGCCGCCGCCGCCAGCTCGTACTTTCCAAAATGCCACTGGCGGGTGGCAGCGATGCCGGGAGCCCTCGGGAGGGGCCTTCCCACTCCAACACCAGTTCCAAGGCTGCTCAAGTGATGTTCACACCCCTGGGCCCCAGGTCCGAAGAGTTGAAATGGGGAAATGCAGAATCATAGGAAATCGTCAAGATTCGGGTGGCGACTGACCAAGACCCCGAGGCTGGGAGGGAAGGACGGAGGCAGGGAGTAAATGGAAGCCCAGAGAGGGCAAGACATTTGCTCAGGGCCACACAGTCAGTGAGAGGCAGGTCTGATTCAAATCTGCACCTCCATCTTTTTTTAATTTTTAAAATTATGTTTTAAAATTTATTTTGTTTATTTATTTATTTTTTTTTTTTTGAGACAGGTTATCTGTCCGTCCCAAAGTGCTGGGACTACAGGTGTGAGCCACTGCACCCGGCCTCTCACCTTGATTTTAAACACCCAATTTGTCCCCACTCCCACCAGAAGATTTGGGAGCACTGGGATCTTGTCCAGGACTCCAAGCTGGGTCCCGTGCGGATGGACACAGGGAAGTTGTTGCAGGAATAAGGGCGATTCTCTGAGGTGGGTGCTATTGTTCTGCCCGTTATACAGATGAAAAACTGAGGCCCACGGATGTGACATCCCTTGTCCAGCAAATCCTGCCCTGAACCACCTGCCTGGGAGCCCTACAGGCAGGGCAGGGCCAGCCCAGGGCTTTGCATACACATGGGTTCTGTACTTGATCTCAAATGTGGATGCGGTTCCAGAGCTATGCCTTTTGCCCTCCTGAATGGGTGCCCCAGCAAGTCTCAGGCCTGTGGGCTGGTGGGGGTCCCGGGGGACTTGTTTTTTCCACCTGGCACTGGGGTTGACGTCTTACAGGGGGAACGCCTTGGTGCAGCTGATTATTTTTTTAACCTTTGCCGTTTCAGCCAGAGACTCAAAACCGAAGCCGTCCTGCTCCCCACCCCCGACCGGGCCATGACCAGCAAGACCACACGGAGGCCTGGCCTGCTGGACGCTGGGTTGCTGGCCTCCCCAAACCGCACGGTCCTAGGCCGCGTCCAACTCCACATCTGGACTTTTCAACTTGGTCCCGGTTTCCAGCTGGAACGAAAGGACCCAGGGTGGGGAAAACATGGGCCCCTGCGGGTTTGCACCAATGTTTTGGGTCAAGGGCTCGGCCCAAGCCCCTGCCCACCTCTCCCCAGTGGATACTGTCCAGGACTGGACCTCAAAGGCCACTTTTTGCCTACAAGGCCCGTGGTTCCATCTGGAGCCCAGCCAGCCCCGTCCAGACGCGTGGATCCAAGCAGACATCTCAACAGAAGAGCACCATGGCCAAGGTGAGGTCATGGTTTCCCGCCATCACCTCCCCAAGCCTTCCTGTCTCAGGCGACAACCCCACCATCCACCCTGTGTTGAGCCCAAGCCCTGGGCGGCGTCTGAGACTCCGCCCTCCCCTCCCTCCCAAGCACATCAGCAGCTGTTGTTCCCATGGCCTTCAAAACATACAAATCCAAGTGCTTCTCCCCCTCCCTGCAGCCCTGCCCTTGTCCTGGCCCTACTGACTCCTGCCTGGACGTTGCCTGGCCTCCTCCCCATGGCAGCCACAGGGGATGTCTCAAGATCGTAAATCACACCATGTTCCTCCCCTGCTCACACACCCTCCATAGCTCCCTATTGCTCTCAGAATAAAACCCACCTCCTTGCTACAGCCTGTAAGGCCTCATGTGATCTGACCTTAGCCCATCCCTTCAACCCATCTTGCTCTTCCTCCCTCACTCTGCTCCAGCCATGTCAGCTGCCTCCCTGTTCTCCAACAACCAAGCCCTTTTCTACCCCAAGGCCTTTGCATGAGCTGACTTCTCTGTCTGGAATGTTCTTCCTCCATATTCACATGGTACCTTCCTGTAACACATGATTTTGCTTAAATGTCACCACCCCAGGTCTCCCCTGACCCCTGGGCAAAAACACCTTCACCTGGGTATTTCTTCCAAACACTTTTCACTCTTTGAAATTATCTTCTTTGTTGTATTTTCACAAGGTTGAGATGTAGTTTACCCCCGGTGTATGCCATCATGCCTGGCACGTAGTAGGTGGCGTTATGTCTCCTAAGGGACAAAGGGACATGCCAGCCCTCGCAGCAAAGTCTGAGAAACATCTACCACTCTGAGTCCCCCAGATGTCCCCTGCCAGCACCTCAGGAATTATAACCCAGAACCTCACCCTCAATAAATGGCAAGGGGGTTGGAGTTGTGATGGTGGGTGCACAGGCAGCTATGGGGTTGTCAGGAGGAGGGATAAGAATCAGCCAGGCAAGAGGCCACAAAGGGTATTCAGGGTGGGAAGACCAGCGTGGACAAAGGCTTGGAGGTGACAGAGAACAAGGCAGTGTTCCTGGAACTGGGTGTGGTGGGGTCCAGCTCACACAGGGAAAGGTGGAGGGGGTTGGACAGACCAGCAGGCCTGGATGATGGAATCTGGACTCCTTCCAGAGCAACAGGGATCCATGGGAGGCTTGTGAGCAGAGGGCACATCCAACCTGTACCCCTGTGCCCTGTGCTGGACACTGAGATGCTCTCTCCCGGACCTGGGCACCCCGTGGGCTCAACATGCTTGGTGGGAGCAGCTCCAAGCAGTTTTATACGAATTCCTGTGGAGAACCGTCCCGACGGGCCAGGCCACCCGCTGTCCTCACCACCACAGGGCTCAGGGAGGTCTGTCTTTCTGCAGGAAACTTCCAGACCCAGGTAATGCTCTGACAGCTGCCTGGCCCTGCCCCGGCCCCCAAGGCCTCCCCCCAGGATGGCCGGGTCCCCCCAAGGCCCAGGTCTGGTCACCCCTTCCAGGCCCCCCGTGCGTGCGGAAGACCTCGCTCCTTGTTCCCCTGGAATTTTCCTCTTGGCCCTGCCAATGCCTCCAGGAACACATTAAAGGAAAATGTTTCCAGTGCGAGCAGGGCTGTTTTATGGCTCTCTGGGCCTGGAGTGTGACCACAGAGTGGAAAGGACGCATCATACGGCGGCTCCTCCTGCCGAGCGGCTCGGACCCAGCCCACCCTCCTGCCCCCCTCGGAGGCCCAAGTTCTGCAGGGTTTTTCCTGCTAAGCCAAGTTCCCCCTACCCTCGACCCCCTGACTGGGGAGCAATTTCCTAGAAAAATAGAGGTTTGAGCTGGACGCAGTGGCTCACTCCTGTAATCCCAGAGCTTTGGGAGGCCCAGGCAGGAGAATCACTTGAGGTCAGGAGTTTGAGACCAGCCTAAGCAAGAGCGAGACCCCCGTCTCTACTAAAAGTAGAAAAAATTAGCCAGGCTTCATGGCACGTGTCTGTAGTCCCAGCTGCTCGGGAGGCTGAGGCAGGAGGATCGCTTGAGCCCAGGAGTTGGAGGCTGCAGTGAGCTATGATGACACCACTGCACTCCAGCCTGGGTGACAGCATGAGAATCTGTCTCAAAATAAAAAGTTTTTTCAAAAAGAAGGGAAAAAAGAAAAATAGAGGTTGGAATTAAAACGTGAATTGTTTATTCATTCAACAAATAATCTGTTTTGTTTTCATTGTGTGCCCATCTCTGTGTTGGGTGCTGGAGACACAGTGGGAACAAGTGGGACATGCCCCAGTCCTTGGGGAGTTCACGGGAAGGGGGGGGGCTCCACGTGGCCCCATATCACAAGGCTGAAAACAGGCTGGGAGGGCAGCAGCTTGCCCGAGGTGGTGCAAGGGAGGAAGTGGAAGGGCCAGAGCCCAACACAGACAGAGCGGTTCCAAAGCCAGTTTTCTGTTTTCTAATTGAGGTGAAATTCGTATGATGTAGAATTCACCATTTTATTTTTATTGGTTTAAAAATTTTTTTTGAGACAGTGTCTCAATCTATCGCCCAGGATGGAATGCGGTGGCGTCATCATAGCTCACTGCAGCCTCCAACGCCTGGGCTCAAGTGATCCTCTTGTCTCAGCCTCCCGAGTAGCTGGGACTACAGGCACATGCCACCACAGCTGGCTAATTTTTAAATTTTTTGTAGAGATGGGGTCTCACTATGTTGCCCAGGCTGGTCTCAAACTCATGGCCTCAAGTGATCCTCCTGCCTGGGCCTCCCAAAGTGCTGGGATTCCAGGCATGAGCCACTGCACCCAGCCTAGAATTCACCATTTTAAAATGCACAATTCCATGGCACTCAGTACATTCACAATGTTGTGCAACCACCACCTCTATCGAGTTCCAGAACTTTTCATCACCCCATAAAGAAACCCTGTCCCCACTGGCAGTCTCTCTCCATTCTCCCTCCCCCAGCCCCTGGCAACCACCAATCTGCTTTCTGTCTCTATGGATTTGAAATGCTCTGGACATTTCACACAAACGGAATCATGCAATATGTGACCTTTTGTGTCTGGCTTCTTTCACTCAGCGAGACTGTTTTGTTCTTAATTTTCCAGATGGGGTCTCACTATGTTGCCCAGGCTGGTCTCGAACTCCCAGCCTCAAGTGATCCTCCTGCCTCAGCCTCCCTAGTAGCTGGGACTACAGGTGCCACCTCACCGAGCTCCAGCATGACGTTTTTGAGGTGCATCCATTTTGTAGCATAGATCAGTGCTTCAATATTCCATTGTGTGGATGGACCATAATTCATCCATTCGTGGGCACTTTGGTCATTTCTACTTTTTGGCTCTTTTGAACAGTGCTGCTACGAACATTTGTGGACAACTTCTGTTTGAATGCCTGTTTTCAGTTCTCGTGGGTCTATACCAAGGACTGGAATCGCCATCACGTGGTAGTCCGACATTTAATTTTTGAGAAACTTGGAAGCTGTTTTCCACAGCAAAGTGGGGTTCATTGCAGTGAGTTTGGTAAATGGGAAACACACGGCTCCCTCTTTGGACAGCCTGGACCGTAGATGCTGCCACGTGCCAAGCAGAGCTGATTGCCCAGGAAGTCAGCTGTTGTGCCTGGGATGTGTCCGAAGTCACTGCCCCTGTGCCTGAGCAAACATTCCTGCCCAAACCCTGTGGCTCTGGCAGATCTCAGGTGTGGGTGGCCACCGAACTCTCTCACAGGCTGGGATGGGGGCCTCTGCCCTGGAGGATGGGGGCTAATTTGGGGGCCCAAAATTAGGATGGGGTCATCCTGGTGTGAGCCCCACCTCATCCCCCACCTGGACACCTCAGGGGACACCCGGGGGGGCGCTGGCCACACGGGGGTTGCTCCAGCGCGGGAGACTTGGACTTGTGGTTTGATAACCCCCATCTTCTCCCCCCACAAACGATTCACGGTGTTCACCATGAAAATTTTCAAATGTACACAAGAGTCAAGAGAATCGTACAGTAACATCCTCCCATAAACCCATTTCTCAGACTTTAAATTATCATTAAGCCTCACTTGCTTCATCTACTGGCTTCATTATTTTTAAACAGCTTTCCTGAGATAGAGTTCACACACCCTACAATTCACCCCTTTAAAGTGCACAATTCAGCGGCATCTAGTACATTCACAATGTTGTGCAAACATCTCCTCTGTCTAGTTCCAGAACATTCCATCCCCCCAAAAGGAGACCCCGTCCCCATCAGCGGTCACTCCCCACTCCCCCTCCCCCAGCCCCTGGCAGCCACCGTTCTACTTTCCGTCTCTGTGAACGTGTCAACACTAGGAACCTCATAGGAGTGGAATCACACAGTATTTGTCTTTCTGTGACGGGCTTATTTCACTGAACAGAATGTCCTCAAGCTTCGTCTATGTTGTAGCGTGTGTCTGAATTTCCTTCCTTCCCTTCTTTTTTATTTTTTTTTTGAGACAGGGTCTCGCTCTGTCGCCCAGGCTGGAGAGCAGTGGCATCATCACAGCTCACTGCAGCCTCAAACTCCCGGCCTCGAGTGATCCTCCCGCCTGGGCCTCCCAAAGTGCTAGGATCACAGGCGTGAGCCTCTGCGCCTGACCAGAATTTCCTTCCTTTCTAAGGCTGAGTAATACCCCAATGTATAGATGGACCACACTTTGTTTATCCATTTGTCTGTTGTTGGAACTTGGGTTGTTCCCCTTTTGGCTGCTGTGAATAGTGCTACTATTAACGTTCACGTACAAGCTTTTGTTTTAATACCTGTTCACCGTTCTTTTGGATGTACACCTCGGAGCGGAATTGCTGGGTCATATGGTTACTCTATGTTTAATTTTTTGAGGAACTGCCCCCTCCCTTTTAAAAATTATTTATTTGTTTATTTATTTTTAGAGACAGTCTTGCTCTGTAGTCCAGGCTGGAGTGCAGTGGTGTCATCGTAGCTCACTGCAGCCTCCAACTCCTGGGCTCACGTGATCCTCCTGCCTCAGCCTCCTGAGTAGGTGGGACTACAGACACGCACCACCACACCCGGCTAACTTTTAAATTTTTTGTAGAGACAGGGTCTCACTATGTTGTCCAGGCTGATCTCAAACTTCTGGCCTCAAGTGATCCTTACACCTCAGCTTCCCAGAGTGCTGGGATTACAGGCATGAGCCACAGCTCCCAGCCCCCCACTTTTAAAAGCTGCATAATATTTCATTGTATGTGCAAATTATCATCACCTTAACCAGGCCCTTCTGGCGGACAAGTGGCTTCCAGTGTTTTCCGTGTAGCAGTGGAGATCCTAGTACCTCCCTGCTATGGTCTGAATGTTTGTGTTCCCACCCCCCAAAGTCATATGTTGAACTTAATCTCTAATGTGATAGTATCAAGAGGTGGTACCTTTGGGAGGTGATTAGGTCATGACTGCAGGGCCTTCAGGAACAAGATTAGTGCCTTTATAAAAAAGATTTAAGGGAGTGTGTTTGCTCCTTCCTCTGTGTGAGGACACATAGAAGGTGCCATCCACGAGGAACAGGCACTCACCAGACACCAAATCGGCCAGCACCTTCATCTTGGACTTCCCAGTCTCCAGAACCGTGAGCAATAAATTTCTATTATTTATAAATTAAAGTATTTTGTTATAGCAGCCCTAACGAACTGAGCAATGCAGTAAGACCCTGTCTCTAGAAAAAACTTAAAAAAAATTAGCCAGGCGTGGTGGTGTGCACCTGTCTGTAGTCCCAGCTACTCTGGAGGCTGAGGCAGGAGGATCCCTTGAGCCCAGGAGTTGGAGGCTGCAGTGAGCTGTGATGACACCACTGTACTCCAGCCTGGGCTACAGAGTGAGAACTTGTCTCCAAAAAATAAAAAAATAAAGTTGTCTTATGAGTTCTTGATTCATAATGTTCCCCAGTTTTCTTTGGGATCTTTCTTTGAAATTGTTGGCCTTCCAAGAATAGTTCAAATATCCCTGAAATTCACTGAGGCCAAGTAGATGGCAGATCTCCTGTTTCACACAGAATCAACCTCTGAGCATTTGTCCCAAGGTCAAGAGAGGTCCAGTACAGGAGCCTTAATGATCATATAATGGACTCATTCAGCCAATGTTCAGTGAGCATGACCGTGTGTTAGACCTTGTCATAGGTTGAATGCGGCCCCCAAAACAATACATTCCTAACCCCTGGTACCTGTGAATGTGACCTTATTTGGAAACCCGTCTTTGCAGACGTAATCAAGTTAAGATGAGGTCATACTCAATTAGGGTGGGATCCCTAATCCAATGACTGGAGACCCAAAGAGACACAGAAACACATGTACAAAGAAGGCCACGTGGAGACAGTGGCAGAGATCGGAGTAATGTGGCCATAGGCCACGGAACACCTGGACGAGTTCTTCCCCTAGAGCTTGGATAGGGTGTGTGGCCGTGCTGACACCTTGACTTTGGACTTCTGGCCTCTAGACCTGCAAAAGAATATATTTCTTTCTACCTGGGATGGCTACTAAAAAAAAAAAAAGAATGCATTTCTGTTGTTGTGAGCCATCTGGGTTGTAGTCATTTGCAGGGCAGCCTCAGGAAGCTAATACAGATCTCATGTCAGACCTTGGGGCTTTGTAAGGGGGGAGTCAGAGACATCCAGAGAAACACACACACACAAAGTAAAATTACCTCTGGGAGAAGAGGGAATGTGGCCATGGCATTCGTGAAAGAGCCTGTTAGGAAGGCCAGTGGAAGCTTCCATGAAACCCAAAGTTTGAGCCAAGATCTGAAGGTATTAGCAAGTGAGGGGTGCGGGGAACAGCATTCCCAGCAGAGGGAACAGCCTGTGCAAAGGCTCTGAGACCAGAAGGTGCTGTGTGCTTTTGAAGAACAGAAAGAAGGTTTTGTGGCCAGAGGGCCGAAGGCCAAGGGGGGGTGTGGCAGGAATGAGGGAGGCTGTGATCAGGGCTGGACCACGCTGACCTCGGAGGCCTGGGAAGGAGGAGTTTAGCCTCCTGGCAAGGGAGAAAATGGGCATGTTTTGAACACAGGAGAGCTACAAGCAGTTCTGAGGTTTGAAAACACACTAGTCACACAGTGATCTTCATTTTATTTTTAAGACATCTGATGCTACTAAATGGAAGATTATTAAATTATTTACTAATAATTTATTATTGCTTGGGAAACAGGATGTAATGTGAAAAATGCAGGGTCTGGTCTTTAGTGATTCTGCGCTGGGGTTTTGTTTCTGGATGCAGGAGATGAGAGAGAGGACCAAGACCCTGATGTTTTAAAAGCAGCTGTTTCAGTCAGAGAAACAGAACCAATAGGATATACATGGATATTTAGAAAAAGCTTTGTTATAAGGGATTGGCTTACATGATTATGAAGGCTAAGAAGTCCCACAATCTCCTGTCTGCAAACTGGAGACCCAGGAGGCGGGTGGTATAGTTTCAATCCAGGCCCCAAAGCCCAAGAACCACGGGTGGCAATGTCCAAGGGCAGGAGAAGATGGCTGTCCCAGCTCCAGACAAGGGAGCGAATACCTGCTTCTCTGCCTTTATGTTAAATCCGAGCCCTCAACGCCTGACCACATTGGGGAGGGTGGATCTTCTTATCCTACTGATCCAAACCCTAATGTCTTCTGGAAACACTGTCACAAACACACCCAGAAATAATGTTTCACTAGCTATGTGGGGACCTGTTAGCCCAGGCAAGTCGACACATGAAATGAACCCTCACAGCAGCCTGAACCATGAGAATTCCGTGGGGCGTGGGTACCTTGAACACCCATCCTCATGCCCCTGAATCCCTGGTGTGGATGTTGGCAGGTGCCGAGACAATTCTATTTTTTTTTTTTTTTTGTTCAGGGCCACCAACAGATATTTTCTTGCTGAGAGAATTCAAGACAGCAATCGAAGCAAGGCCTTAGAATTGACGTGCTTCAGGGAGAGCGGAGAGTGGATGACTTAACTGCAGCTTCCATGAGACAGTTGGCAAGCATGAAATTTCTGGAAGCTAAAGGCTTCCCTTTTTTGTTGTTGTTTTTACTTATTTATTTATTTTTAGAGTTGGGGTCTTGCTCTGTTGCCCAGGCTGGAGTACAGTGGCACGATCATAGCTCAGTGCAACTCCTGGGCTCAAGCGATCCTCCTGCCTCAGCCTCCCAAGTAGCTGGGAGTACAGGTGTGCGCCACCACGCCCAGCTATTTTGGTTTTTTTTTGGTAGAGACAGGGTCTTGCTATGTTGCCCAGGCTGGTCTCGAACTCCTGGCCTCAAGTGATGCTCCTGCCTCGGCCTCCCAAAGTGCTGGGATTACAGGCTTGAGCCACTGCTCCTGGTCTAATGCAACTTTTAAAAAATTGAGGTAAAGTTCACATAACATAAAATTCACCACGTTAGCCATTTTAAAGTGAACAATTAGTGGCATTTAGTACATTCACAGTGTCTTGCAACCATCACCTCTACCTAGTTCCAGAACATTCCATCACCCCAAAAGGAGACCCCATCCCCATCAGCAGTCACTCCCCACTCCCCCTCCCGCAGCCCCTGCAACCTCCAATCTGCTTCCTGTCTGTATGGATTTGTCTGTTCTGGACATTTCATATCAATGGAGTCACACACCGTGTAGCCTTTGCGTCTGGCTCTCTCGCTCTGCATCGGGTTTTCGAGGTTCACTCACGTTGTAGCAGGTGTCAGTGCTTCGTGCCTTTTTATGGCCAAATAATATTTGATCGTGGATGGACCACATTGTGTTTATCCGTTCACCCATCGGTGGACGCTTGGGTTGCTTCCACCTTTTGGCTATTATGAATAACGCTGTTGTAAACTGGGTGCGCAAGTATCGCTTTGAGACTCTGCTTTCAATTATTTGGGTGTCTGCCCAGACGCGGACTTGCTGGCTCCTATGGTAATTCTGTGTTTAATTATTTTGAGGATGCTTCATGCTGTTTTCCACAGCAGCTGCACCGTTTCACACTCCCACCGGCAGTGTAGAAGGGCTCCAATTTCTCCACATCCTCAACAGCTCTTCTTGCTTTCTGTGTTTTGGGGTACGACCATCCTCGTGGGTGTAACCTGGTCTGATTTCCTTTCGATCATCTTGTCTCCTCCTAACACGTGACACCAGTTACTTATTCCTGATGACTTTGCTTATTGTCTACCTTGCTGCTAGAATGTCAGCTACATGAGGCCACACGGCCGTCTGTGAATTGGGAACTGTGACACCCATCTCGTGTGTGTGTGTAGGGTTGGGGGACACGGTGTGGGGACACAGGGCCCACCGGGTCCGGGTTATTTGGTTTCCTACTCTCACACCTTCTAAACCAGCCACAGTGAAATTCCACCCCAAATATATCCCAGCCCGCAGCCTGGCTTGGGAATACAAAGGGGTCCCTGGGGGCCACCTTCCTCCCCAGACATGCTGGACGTCCTTTGCTGTCCTCAATGGCAGCCTTGAGTTTCTGCAGGAACCAAAGCTTTGGGGCCAAGCCAAAACCTGCCTCCCCGACACCTCAGCCTGTCCTCAAAAAAGTAATCTGTGGTTCTAGAATCAAGGTGGCCGCCAGCTACCCGCCACCCCCCTTCTGAGGCGTGCACAGACCCGTGGTCACCTTCAAAGAGGCTGTTGCAAGAGAGGAGAAGAGGGCTTTAATACACACACCCACACCTATTTTTCTTTACCCCACCAGCAAGCCCGGGTGTGCCTGGGGTCTTGGCTGGGCATCCACGTTCCACAAGGGGTTCCTTTGAAATAAGAATGGTGGCTGCAGGGGAGGGGCCTGTAGGAACCCACAAGCGCCCACTGTTCCTGGGGAAGGGTAGCAGACGGAGGGTCCGGAGTCCCCCGGGGCTGGCCACATCTCAGCAAGGGCGGTGGCAGGGAGGGCCCCATCTGTGGAAACCGGGAGCCCAACAAAGGGGGCTTCAAAGAGACCCGAGCCTGGCCTGGGAAAAGCTGCCACGAGATCCTAAATGTCCTTTTCCCCCAAGCTGTGGAATTTCCCTGCAGCGGCCAGGGCTGCTACTTGCTCTCGAGGGACCTCTCTTGGTACGATAGAAAAATTCTGTTTTCCTGGCCCCGGGGAGGCTGGCGTGGAACTCAAGGAGGGGCCAGGCTACGTGGAGAACAGCCAGGACGTGGGGCAGGTTGGGAATTCGGGACTCCAGGCTCACGGGCACGACCAGCCTGGTTTAGGTCACCGAGTGGGACCTGGTCATTCTATCTGGAGCCCGGCCTGGGCTGGGAGAGAGAGAGACGCCTGCAGTGGAGGCCCGAGGGGACTTCAACGTGGTCTAAAATTTTTTTTTTTAGTTTCAATAACGTATTATAAAAATGTGGACAGAGTAAAGAGCCCAAGCGTTTATAAATAGCTGGTGTTTGGTGGCTGCTGGCCAGGTGCTAGCTGTCACCCTACGCCCCTCACATATCACACTCTGGGGTGTTGGGGCCACTACAATCCCATTTCACAGATGAGGCACAGAGAGGCTAAGACGTTTAAGAGCGGTCACACGACAAGCAGATGGCAAGGCAGACATGTGAATCCAGATGTGCTGGAGTTACGCCAAGTTCAGCAACGGTCCATTCTCCATGGTGTGAACGCAGCTGTGTGTCATATTTACAGAGGACGCGTAGAAGGTTCCGTCCATGAGGAACCAGCCCTTATCAGACACTGAATCAGCCAGCGCCTTGATCTTGGACGTCCTGGCCTCCAGAACTGTGAGCGATAAATTTCTGTTGTTTACAGATGACTCAGTCTGTGGTATTTTGTGATAGCAACAGGAGATGACAAAGACTCTCCCATCCTTGCTAACACTTGATACTGTTATTCTAAACGTCAGCCGTCTCAGTGGCGGGAGACATTATCTTCTGAGTTGTGTGATTCTAGGTGGTTTTATTGCCTTTCTACTTTTCCGTTTTGTCTTATTTTTTCTTTCGCACAGCACCAAGAATGTTCTACTTTTATAATCAGGGACCCTCCTCCCCGACATACCCAAACATTTTCCCCTGAATAGAGAAAACAAACAAAAATTAGCCAGGCGTGGTGGTGTGTGCCTGTAATCCCAGCACTTTGGGAGGCTGAGGAGAAAAGATCGCTTGAGTCCTGGAGTTCCAGAGCAGCCTGGGCAACGTAGCAAGACCCCATCTCTGCAAAAAATAATTTAAAAATTAGCCGGGTGTGGTGGTGGCGCCTGTAGTCCCAGCCACTTGGGAGGCTGAGGCGGGAGGATCGCTCGAGCCCAGGAGTTGGAGGCTGCAGTGAGCTGTGATCGCGTCACTACACTCTGTCCTGGGTGACAGAGCGAGACCCTGTTTCTAAGGGGAAAAAAAGACAGAATGGAAGAAATAAAGAGAGAAAGAGAAGAAAAAACAAACAAAAATTAAATGCCAGTTAAACACCTGCTTAGTTTTGCTCAAAACTTGCATTAAGGGTACAGGGTTCCCTCTTGGGGTGATGAAAATCTTCTGGAACTGGATAGAAGTGGTGGTTGCACAACCTTGTAAATGTACTAAATACCACTGAGTTGTTCACTTCACAGTGGCCAACGTGGTGAATTTCACGTTATATGAATTTTGCCTCAATTTTAAAAAGTTGCATTAGAGCGCCCCTAGCCCCTCAGGGAGACACCACTTTGCACCCAGTTGGTGGCGCAAATTCCCCAGTGAGACCACACCCAGCACTGGCTGGGAGGGAATCCCCAGGGGTCTCCGACACAGCGGAGGGCGAGTGTATTGTGGTGGCCACTTCGAAACCAGCCTGGTTCCTCCCTCTCAAGTTGAATATTCACGTGCCCAAAGACACAGCCAAGAGAAAATGCTGGACATGTTCAAGGGTGTCCACAGCAGCGCAACCTGGAACCTGCCTGAACGCCGAACGGAGGTGATGGAACATTATACAGCTGTCAAAAAGCATGCCACCAAGCCGGGCACGGTGGCTCACTCCTGCAGTCCCAGCTACTTGGGAGGCTGAGGCAGTAGAATCTCTTGAGCCCAGGAGTTCTGGGCTGTAGTGCAATATGCCAATCAGGTGTCCTTGTGTTCAGCATCAATATGGTGACCTCCTGGGAGCTGGGGACCACCAGGTTGCCTAAGGAGGGATGAACCAGCTCAGGTCGGTAACAGAGCAGGTCAAAACTCCCCTGCCGGTCAGTAGTGAGATTGTGCTTGTAAATAGCCACTGCACTCCAGCCTGGGCAACATAGCAAGGACCCATCTCTAAAAAATAAGTAAGTAAGTAAATAAATAAATAGTAACCAAGTAAACAAAAGTGGCCACAGACCCTTCAGTGATAAGAGTGTAACCAGGCCAAGTATTATTTTTATTTTCATCCTCTCTATGTGACATCCTAAAAAATCCCTCTGGAATGGGATTTAAATGCAGATGCCTGGGCCCACCCAGGATCTTTGCAAGCTGAGTGCCTGGGTCGGGGCAAGAGGTGGTCCTCGGAGATTGAGCCCCATGAATCTGAGATTCTTGTATCCAGGGGATGTCCAAGTCCCTTTGAAAAGCCTTTTGTCCCTCTGGGACAAATCCTACTAGGTGATTTTTTATTGTATCCAGGCGAATCCCACCTCCCCACCTTCATGCCACACTCAAAGACAATCCACTTTGCTGTTCTAAGCATCAGTTTCCACTCCTGGAAAATGGGCCAATATCACCTACTCTCAGAGTTGCTGTGGTGCTGGTTGTCAGCTGACATTACCCCTGTGTTTGTTTCACACTAAGGTTTTTTAACCTCAGCACTATCAACATTTGGGGTCAGATAATTCATTTTTTGTGGGGAGCTGTCCTGTGTGTTGCGGGATGTTTAGCAGCATCTATGGCCTCTACCCACTAGATGCCAGTATAGAGTTGCTGGATTCGGCAAATATAGATACAGAACACCCAGTTAAATTTGAATTTCAGATAAATAATAATTTTTCTGCCTAAGTGTGTCCCAAATTTTCCATGGCACATACTTACATAAAAAAGAATTTGACAAAAGTGCTAGGACAATGCAACGAGGGAATGAACAGTCTTATCAACAAACGATGCTGGGACAACTGGATATCCACATGCAAAAGAATAAATTAGGACCCCTACTGTATATAGAAATAAATTTCTGTGACTTTGGATTAGGCAATGGTTATGTAGATATGACAACAAAAGCATGGGCAAGAAAAGAAAATAGACAAATTAGACTTCATCAAGATTAAAAATTTTTTGCTGAAAATGATTCCATCAAGAAAGCGAAAAAGACAACCCACAGAATGGGAGAAAACATTTGCAAATCATATATCTGATAAGGGACTTTTATCCAGAATATAAAAAGAACTCTTATAAATCAGTAATAAAAAGATAAATAACCCAATTTTAAAAGGGCAAAGGACTTGAGCAGACATGTCTCCCCAACAAACAATCTTTAAAAAAAAAGAACGGAGTTGGAGGACACACACTTTCTGAGTTTGAACATTACTCCAAAGCCGTAGTAATCGAGACAATGTGGTACTTGTATAACAGACGATTATATAAATGGAACAGAATTGAGAATCCAGAAATAAAGCCCTACATGTATGACTAATTGATTGACAACAGGGATGTTGTCTTAGTCAGCTTGGGCTATTATAGCAAAATACCATAGACTGGGTGCCTGAAACAACAGACCAAAGACATTTATTTCTCACAATTCTGGAAGCTGGAAGTCCAAGATCAAGGTGTCAGCATAGTTAGTGCCTGGTAAGGGCTCTGTTCCCGGCTTGTGCTGTGCATTTCTTGCTGAGTCCACACATGGCAAAGCAAGAGAGAGAGAGAGAGAGAGAGAGAGAGAGAGAGAGAACTCCTTGGTATCTCTTTTTGTAAGGGCACTAATCCCATCACGGGCCCCACCATCACAAACACATCTAATTCTGCTTACCTCCCAAAGGCCCTGTCTCCTAACACCACTCCATTGGGAGGTTAAAGCTCAATGTATGCATTTTAAAGAGACAAAAACATTCATTCCATACCAGGCACCAAGATCATACAAGGGGGGCAGAACAGCCTCTTCAGCAGATGGAGCTAGAACAATTGAACATCCACATGTAAAGGAGTGAAGTTGGATCCCTACCTCACGCCATACACAGAAATGACCTCAAATGGACCAAAGACCTAAATGTAACAGCTGAAACCATAAAACTCTTAGAAGAAATCAGGGGTTAATCTCCATGACCTTGGATCAGGCAATGGTTTCTTAGATATGTTATCAAAAGCACAATCCACAAGAAAAACAAATGGATAAATGTGCCTTCTTTTCGGATTTTCTCTTGGCCTCTGTGATGGTTAATCTGATGTGTCAACTTGACTAAGCTAAGGGAAGACCAGATAGCTGGCCAAGCATTATTTCTGGGTGTGTCTGTGGGTGTTTCTGGAAGAGATTAGCGTTTGCATTGGTGGACTGAGTAAAACAGACAGCCCTCCCCAATGTGAGCAGGCCCCCCAGTTCCTTGAGGGCATGATAGAACAAAACAGCCCGGGAAAGCTGGACTTACTCTCTCTCTGCCTAACTGCCTGATCTGGGAATTTAATCTTCTCCTGCCCTAGGCGTCCCTGGTTCTCAGGCTTTCAGACTCGGACTTGAACTCCATCATCAGCTCTCTGTCTTTTATGCCTTCCAACTATACCACCAACTTTCCTGGGTCTTTAGCTTGCAGACAGCAAATTGTGGGATGTCTCAGCTTCCATAATTGCATATAGGGGATTCTTATAATTCCTCGTAAGAAATCTCTTTCTAGACATCCTATTGTTTCAGTTTCTCTGGAAAACCCTAATACAGCCTCCATATGCTCAAAGGGTCTGAAGATGATGAAGGATCTTGAGTTTGCAGAATAGCTGGGCATCGTGGCTCATGCCTGTAGTCCCAGCTACTTCGGAGGCCAAGGCAGCAGGAGCGCCTGAGCCCAGGAGTTCAAGGCCAGCCTGGGCCACATAGCAAGACCCCTGTCTCCAAGAAAAATAAAGTTTGCAGAAGAACAATGCCAGAGAAAACTGAGAATGTAAGTTTTTTTAAAAAAATAAGCTCTCCAAAGGAAAGAATGGAAGATTTTGACAAAGTGTGGCTTTTCTTTTAGCCATCTTTTCAACCTATAAAGTTTGGGAATGTGGGGTATAGGACACCTTCCTTGTTCTCCCCAAGCAGTAACATGGAGTCATGAGTCATCCATGGAACCATTTATTTAAAACAAATTTTTTTGTAGAGGTGGGGGTCTCGCTATGTTGCCCAGGCTGGTCTCGAACTATGAGCCTCAAGTGATCCTCCCACATCCACCTCCAAAAGTGAGCCACTGCACCCAGCCCAAAACATTTATTGAGCCCCTACTGTGTGCCCTGCATCATGCCAAACCTTGGGCATACAGCAGTGATCAAGATCTGACACAGTTCCTGCCCTCAGACAGCTGACATATACCCTGTTGTTGGTCAGGTTCTATAGTAGCAGAACCCAAGATGGGGAGGCAGGGTCATGTGAGTTTGGGGCTTGGTGTTCTTGGGGGAAACTTGTGAGCAAGTGAGGGAACCAGCAAAAGTAGGAAAGGTACCAGGAAAGGAGGTGGGTTCAGCTGGCTTCGAGCCTCAGCCTATCTCAAAGGAGGCCCTGGAGTCTGAACAGCACCAGAATTGGTCCCATTTTGATGCATGGGGTCTGGCCTCTTGTGCCTCATGCCAGTTGGTCATTGGCATGGGCTTCCCTTGGGTGTGTGTATTTTGGGGGTTGTATAACCTTCCTGGTGAGGCAGTTTGGCCAAGGACCATCCACAAGATTTAATTGCTAGCAGCCAATAATTACTGCAGCCAGGGGCTGGGTGCACCAGGAGTAAAGAAGGTCTATAGGGCACACCCACAGCATCCCCTACAAGAAATGATGTACAAGCAGGCACAGTGGTGTGTGCCTGTAGTCCCAGCTACTTGGGAGGCCAAGGCTGGAGGATCCCTTGAGTCCAAGGATTTGAGGCCAGTCCAAGCAACATAGGGAGACCCCATCTCTAAAAAATAAAAGCAAAAATGATATACAGACACTCCCTGACTTATGATGGTTCAACTTACGATCTCTCGACTTTACGATGGGTTTAGCAGGATGGAGCCCCATTGTAAGTTGAGGAGTTCCTCGTGACTTGTGGTGGGGTTACAGTTCCTACAGAATTCATATCACTTTTGTACCAACATAAGGTAAAAAAATCAGCTGGGCACAGTGGCTCATGCCAGTAATCCTGGCATTTTGGGAGGCCAAGGTGGGAGGATCGCTTGAGCTCAGGAATTCGAGACCAGCCTGAGCAAGAGGGAGACCCTGTCTGTACTAAAAATAGAAAAAATTAGCTGGGCGTGGTGGTGCAGGCCTGTAGTCCCAGCTACTCGGGAGGCTGGGGCAGGAGGATCGCTTGAGCTCAGGACTTGGAGGCTGTAGTGAGCTGTGGTGATGCCACTGCACTCTAGCCAGAGCGACAGAGTGAGACCCTGTCTCAAAAAAAAAAAAAGCCCTCTAGATCTATAGAACATAAGGTCACAGAATCAATAAGCAAAAATTTTGCTCATGGGTCACTGGGGGTGATGGTGAAGGTGCCACTCCCCTTTCTACCTGCTGGATTCCTGAGCCCACAAAGAATCTGGCTGTGGGAAACACAGCACCATATGTTGGATCTGATCCAGACCATATACAGCCTTCTGGAGAACCTTGCCCCAGCCCTACAAGGTAGGGCCGTCACCTAGCCGGCGCTGTAACTGAGTCTTCAAAAAGCCATTCCACTGCATTCTATCAAGCCAGCTGCTTTACGATGGTGGCGAACATGGTGAGACCAGTGAATTCCATGCACATGGGCCCCCAGCCTCACTTCTTTGGCTGTGAAGTGAGTTCCTTGGTCAGAAGCAATGCTGTGTCGAATACCATGACGGTGGAGGTGTCATTTTGTAAGTCCATGGATGGTAGTTTTGGCAGAAGTATTGTGTGTAGGGAAGACAAATCCATATCCATAGTAAGTGTCCATTCCAGTGAGGACAACATGCTGCCCCTTCCATCATGGAAGGGACACAATGTAATCAACCTGCCACCAGGTAGCTGGCCAATCACCCCCAGAAATGGTGCCATACCAGGGACTCAGGGTTGGTCTCTGCTACTGGCAGATTGGGCACTCGGTAGCGACTGCAGCCAGACCGGCTTGGTGAGTGGAAATCCATGTTGCTGAGCTGTGCCTAACCTCTGTCCCTGCCACCATGGCCACTTTGTTCAGGAGCTCACAGGGTGATGACAGGGGAGCTGGGGAAAGAGGCGGACTGGTAGCCACAGAGCATATCATCCTATCCACTTGATTATTAAAATCCTCCTCTGCTGAGATCATCTTTTGGTGACCATTCACATGGGACACAAATATCTTCACATTTTTCCCCCTTCCAGAGAAATCTATCCACATATCTCTTCTCCAAATTTCCTTGTCACCAACTTTCCAATCATGTTCTTCCAAGTCCCTGACCATCCAGCTAATCCAGGGGCCACAGCCCAGGAATCAGTATATACAGTTGACTCTTGAACAACGTGGGGGTTAGGAATGCCGTCCTCCTGTGCAGTCGGAAATCCACGTATAACTTTTGATTGCCCCCGAACTTAACTACGGATAGCCTACTTTTGAGCAGAAGCATTAACAATATCATAAACAATTAACACACTTTTTGTATGCTCTATGTATTATATACTCTATTTTTATAATAAAGTAAGCTACAGGAGAAAAATGCTATTAAGAAAGAAAGTCATCAGGAAGAGAAGATATATTTATTGTTCGTTTAGTGGAAGTGGATCATCATAAAGGTCTTCATCCTCGTCATCCTTACGTTGAGTAGGCTGAGGAGGAGGAGGAGGAGGAAGAAGAGGGGGTTGGTCTTGCTGTCCCAGGGGTGGCAGAGGCAGAAGAAAATCCATGTGCATGTGGACCCGAGCAATTGAAACCTGTGTTGTTCAAAGGTCAACTGTAATTACATGTCTGGCCATTTCTCCATCCAATCGAAATAAACAACCAGGTGCACTGCTCAAAGTTCTGCCCACTGGGAGGATTTCCCTTCACCACTGTCCTTCATGGATATTTCAGAAAGGGGCTGTAGTGCCGCAGCTGTCCACTTCTGGGTGGGGCCTGCATGTTGTGCAGAACCACCTGCAAGCCAGGCCAAATGTTCTCTTCCGCTGTCAACTGATTGTAGGGGACTCCCCGTGAGGCCACAGGTGCAGGCTGGGAGACAGCAGGCAGCATAACAGGAGTGAGACCATTTGGGCCACTTCTTTATGTAACTTAATTGCCACTGCTCAGGGTGTGCTCAGGCCCAAGCATGTATATACCACTTCCATGTAATGCTGGAGTGCTGCTGTGTGTCCTTAACTTTATGGCTAGGTGGCTCAGATAACAGCCAGTTCATGATGGAGTAGCTCAGGTCACATGGTAACTTGGTGGCCATGATTAAGCATTCAGTCTCTAATAAGGCCCAGTAGCAGGCCAAGAGCTATTTCTCAAGGACAGTAGTTATCTGCAAAGGATGGCAGGGCTTTGCTGCAAATTCCTATGGGCCTGAGGTGTGATTCATTTGCAGGGGCCTGGCAAAGACTCCAAACAGCATCCCTGTCTGCCACCACCACTTCAAGCACCATTGCATCTGCCGGATCACATGGCCTGAGTGGCAGAGCAGCTTGCGCAGCGGCCTGGACCTGTTGCAGAGCCTTCTCTTGTTCTGGGCCCCACTCAAAACTAGCAGCTTTTCGAGTCACTTGGTCCGAAGGCTAGAGTAATACACCCAAACAAAGAATACGTTGCCTCCAAAATCCAAAAAGGCCCACTAGATGTTATGCCTCTTTCTTGGTTGTAGGACAGGCCAGATGCAACGATTTATTCTTCGCCTTAGAAGGAGTATCTTGACATGCCCCAAATCACAGGAGCCCCAGAAATTTCACCAAAGTAGAAGGACTCTGAACTTCCCTTAGATTTATTTTCCATCCTCTGACGTGCAAATGTCTTACCAATAAGTCTGTGGCATTTGCTACTTCTTGCTTATTAGGTCCACTCAGCATAATGTCATCAATGCAATGGACCAGTGTGACATCTTGTGCAAGCGAGTGGCAGTCAAGATCCCTGTGAACTGGATCATGACGTAGGGCTAGAGAGTTGATATTCCCCTGAGATGGGACCGTACGGGTGTATTGCTGGCCTTGCCAGCTAAAAGCAAACTGCTTCTGGCTGTCTTTACGAACAGGGGCACAGAAAAAAAGCATTTGCCAGATCAATAGCTGCATACCAGGCACCAGGGGATATGTCACTTTGCTTAATCAATGAAACCACACCCAGTAGAGCAGCTGCAATTAGAGTTAACACCTGGTTAAGCCTATGCTAATTCACTGTCATTCCCAAAGATCCATCTGTCTTCTGCACAGGCCAAAAAGGAGAGGTGAATGGGGATGTGGTGGGAATCACCACCTTGCACCCTTTAAGTCTTTGACGGTGGCACTAATCTCTGCAGTCCCTCCAGGCATGTGGTATTTCTTTCTTTTGGTTTACAGCTTTCCTAGGAGAGGCAGCTCTAGTGGCTTCCATTGGACCACTATTTGCACCATAATAGCCCTCCCTCCGCAGGTCAGGGAACCAGCCCCTAGGTACGCCCATCCCAATTGTGCACGCTGGAACTGGGGAAACAGTGAGGTATTAGAGTCTCCCATGATTATTGCTGAATTGTTTATTTTTCCTCTCAATTCTCACTTTTTGCCTCATTTTAGGGCTCTGTGGTTAGGTGCATATATGTTTATAATTGATATATCTTCCTGACAGATTGAAGCTTTTATCATTATACAATGCTCTTTGTCTCATGTAATAATTTTAGTCCTGAAGTCTATTTTGTCTGATACGAATATAGCCAATCCAGCTCTATTTTGGTTACTGTTTGCATAGGATATCTTTTTCCATTAATTTACTTTTTTTTCTTTCTGAGACCAGGTCTTGCTCTGTCATCCAGGCTGGAGTGCAGTGGCATCATCATAGCTCACTGCAGCCTCAAACTTCTGGCCTCAAGTGATCCTCCTGCCTCGGCCTTCCAGAGTGCTGGGATTACAGGCCTGAGCCACTGTGGCGGCTAATTCATTTGCTTTTAACCTATTTGTGTTTTTGAAGCTAATATAAATCTCTTTTAGAGAGTATATAGTTGGATTATTGTTGTTTTAAAATTCTTTCTGACAACTTTTTCCTTTTAAGCGGGGAGTTGATCCATTCACATTTAATGTAATTTCTGATGTTGTTTGATCCATGTCTCCATTACTGACTTATTCTGTGTTCTATTGGTGAGTTCTAGTGTACTATCCACAACGTCATTTTGCAAACGTGGGTGCACATCGGAAGTCAGAGGAGATTCTTGGAAGTGAAGTCGCTGCATCCAAGTGGGGGCGGGGTGTGCAATTAAAACTCTGATAGGTGTTATCACATTTGTTAGCTCTGAGCGCAGAGGAAGACAGGAAGACACGCAAGCCTGGGGGCATGGCAAAATGCCGTTTATTTTGAGCACCTGGGTGCAGGTGGGTGGAGGCCGAAAAGGGCGTCCACCCAGAGGAGGGGAAGGGTGGTGAGTTTTATAGAAAGTTTGGGGAGGGGGAGTTCCGCCAGCTTCTGCGGCTCCATCCCCGCCTTTGTAATTCAGAGTTATCTTTACAACCTCCTGAGACTCCCCTGGAGCCTGCAGCCTTTGGGAGTCCTCATCTGACTTCATCTCCTGCATGCATTCCCTGGCAGACCCAACAACGTGGATCTGTAATTCTTCTACAGATTCGATTGGATATTTTCCAAAGAGAGCTTTGCACTTTATTGAAAATTATCTGTTGCCTTGTCAGGATTTCCCCTTAAACTGTGTCTTCCTGGAGAGGGAGAACTAATTTTATTCATTTTCTGTATTCCCACAGTTTAGTGCACAGGAGCCCCCCACAAATGTGAAGAAGGAAAACAAAACCTTTTTTCCTGCCGTGATAAATAGGGAAACTGGAAAATGAGGAACCACGGCAAGATCGGGAACTTTTAGGTCAGCTGTGAAAGCCAGGAGCTGTTCCAGCTGACTTCAAAGTATTTAGAGAGCCCCGGAATCTTGGGACACAAAGGGAAGTTTTCCAAGACACTGTACACAAGAGGAAGCTGAGGCCTGGGGTTGGGAGATTAAGGCCCATAAACCAGCAGCTGACCTTGCATTTAAAGTCTCTGAAAGCTTTTTAGTGAGCACCTACTGTATGCAGCATTATTCTCCCCTTGGGGGAGCCCATGATGAACAAAGCCAACTCCTTGTCCTCATGGGACTTCCCTTTGCAAAGACTTAATAACTAAGGGAGAGAAAAGCAGCTCATTTATTCCCTCGCCCATCTTCAGGGCAGCGGAAACCCTCGGCTCAGAGAGGTCGAGTCACTCGTGCACAGTCACACAGCCAGTGGGTGGTCGGGTCTGGATGTCGCCACGGAGCACGTGCTCGCGACTGCTTTGCTGTTACCGCCTGAGTGACCGTCACAGCGATAACGTAACAGCAACAGGGGCGGGGGCAGCGGCCACCATCATTTCCGCTGAGCCTCGTTTATTCAACCCACGCACACGGAGCACCTGCTATGTCCCAGGCGCCCCCATCGTACAAATGGGGAAACTGAGGCCTAGGGCGTTTGTCCCAGGGGCGGGAACGACGCACCCCCGCCCAGCCTTTCCCGCTGGGTGCCCCGAAACCACCCACCCAGGGCATGCAGTCGGCGCTCAATTAGCGTTGCGGTCCCAGCGAGCGTCCGCACGGCCCGCGCCGGGCGTCGCTGAGCAGCGGTTGGGCGGGGCCACGCCGCGCGGCAGCAGTTGGGCGCCTGCCCCCGCGCATGCGCGGTGCGCGGCCCGTCGGGTTCCCGGGTTCCGGGCGTCCGGGCGCGGTTGGCGGCGCCTGCGAGGAGCGCGCGCGCTTACGCCGGCGTCGGGCTCGCGCACGCGCACCTGCGCCGGCGTCCGGGCTCGCGCACGCGCACGGCGGCAGCGGCGGTGGCGGCGGTTCCTGCCGGGGGCTGCGAGCGGCGGGCGACTCCGAGGGGCGCGGCGGCGGCGGAGGGGCCCGGCGGCGGCGGCGGCGGCGGCTCGGCGCTCGTGGTTCCCGGCCCGGCTCGCACCGAGGCGGGCGTTTCGGTCGGGTCCGGGCTCGCGGGGGCGGCGGCGGCGGCCACCCGAGGCCTGCGGCCTAGGCCTCGGCTCGGCGGCGGGCTCGAGTGCGGCGCGGAGCCGGCCTGCGGGCGCTGCGTGGCGGCACCATGAGCGTGGAGGCGTACGGGCCCAGCTCGCAGACGCTCACTTTCCTGGACACCGAGGAGGCCGAGCTGCTCGGCGCCGACACTCAGGGCTCCGAGTTCGAGTTCACCGACTTCACCCTCCCTAGCCAGACTCAGACTCCCCCCGGCGGCCCCGGCGGCGGCGCGGGAGCCCCGGGCGGCGCGGGCGCGGGCGCGGCGGCGGGACAGCTCGACGCGCAGGTGAGCGGCACATGGCGGCGCCGGAAGCCCGGGCCGGGCCGTGGCGCCCGCGACCTGCCCCGGCTGCCCCTCCGGCGGGGCCTGGGCCGGCCTGCGCGGGTCGCCCTGTGCGGCTGGTTCCCGGCTGGCCTGCCCTGGTTCCCGCCCGCCGGGTCTCCCTGCGGCCTGGTCTGGGTCTCGCTCGCGCCGGATCTTCGGTGACCTGCGCTCAGTCCCCTCCGGGCGTGTCCGGGTGACCTGCCCTGTCTGTCTCCGGCCTCCCCTCTGGCTGCTCCTGCCGCCGCGTGCCGCCCACTGTCGGTGCTCCCAGCCGTCTGGGCACCCCCTCCCCGCCATTCGCGGCCCCCGAGCTGCGGGTGCAGATTTCCCCGCGGCCCGGGCACTCCGGCAAGCGGAGGGTTGAGGCTCCCCGAGCGGGGAGCACTGCCCGCCCCCCGCGGAGAACCGCACGCTCGCTGGCTGCTAAGATTGTCCGAGAAGCAGGTTGCGTTTTTCGTTTTTCCTCCTTGCATCGCCTGTTGCTGAAACCGAGCTGTTGCGTAACTCCACAGCCCTGCCTTGGAAAAGTTGGGTTTGAGTTTTGTTCTTGCAGTGGGGCAGTGATAGCGGGTTTTACAGAAATGGGTCTGCCACATCGGAAACGTCTATTTTTAATGATGTGGGTGTTGAGTGAAGGTTACTTAGGTATTTTAAGTTGGGGTTTGGGTTGTGAGAAGGGCCAGGCGTGCTCTTCCTGCACCGGGGTTCCTGCCTGGGGTGGGAGAGGGGGCTGGCTGGGGTCCTGATGGAATGTTGCCGTCATCCTCTGGGTCTCAGATTGCTTTCACCCGAGGCTGGCTTTGTGCTTGGCACCTCCCTCAGGTTTATTTTCCCGAATGCTCTGCCAGGGAGGAGTTACGAGGCTCACTTTGCCACAGGTGTCCCTTGGCCCATGCTTGTGTTCTGGAGCTGGGGGAACCACCTCTTAACCAGCGTGAGCACAGACCCTGTCCTTGGGGGAGGGGGGCTTATGTGCTAGTTGGCTGAGTCACTCCCGTGGGTAGACCACCCACTTGGGCTTTCTTTTAGCCCCCAATGGAAGCAAGAAGCGTTTGACTCATTCTAACCCCAGATTCCTTAAAATAGAGGGCCTGTGTGGTGGTAGGGGCATCGGGAGAACAGGTATGCAAGTAGGTTTTTTTTTTCCAGTTTTGTTTACATTTGGGGAAGGGAGGTAGGATGAGGGGAGTTTGCCTGGAGAAGTGGGCAGGAGCTGCTGAGGCCCCGCCTCTTTGTGTTTTCATGCTCTGTAGACCTCTCTGCTTTGGCAGCTATAAAATGCGGGTGGCAGTTATGTTTTTTGTTACTTTTAAACATAAGGGAAATCTGGATTTATGTGTGAAACGACTGGATAGCGCTGTCTGTAACGTGTGTCCGGCACGTCAGGAAGGCTAAGGATAAAGATCTGCGTGGCATGATGGGGGCAGCTGGGGGTGAGGGGTGTTGTGAAAGGTAATTGTTTTTCTTTTGAACCCTTTCATCTGTAGCCAACGTGAAACAGCAAACCTGGGGCAGCTTTGAGTTTTGCTTTTGTTCCTTGCCTTCTGTTTGCGATTAATTGTGGGGTGTGTCCTTCTCTTTCAGTTTAAACAATCAGTTTATTTTCTTGCATCTGAACACTGGGCTGTACAAAATGAGAGCATTAAAACGTTCCCCTGGAGGTAAACACTGCAGATGAGCTCACTTGAGTGATGACATCAGAGGGTTTGTCCTTAGTTACTTTTTTAATGACTCTGATGACCCACCCACCTGCAGCCTAGGTTTGGACTTGTATTTGGGGATGGGGAGTGAATCCATTTGTGTCACAAGAGGAGGGCCTGAATCTGGGGCAGAAAAGTCTGAATATAATTGGAAAAATGGAAGAAAGTTACCTCCTGTGCCAGTTGGTGGCACTGGCTGCCTGAGACACTTGGGAAGATTTCGCACACTTGTCCTCAGGAGTTGGCTGTGTAACCATCCGAAAGATGGGGGCTTACAGAAAGATTCAGAATCTTCATTCTGCCTTTTCATTTTATCTTACTGTATACGTGGCTGTCAATTTTTAAGTGCTTTGCAGCCACTTTTATTTAACAGCTTTGTTGAAGTGGAATTCGCATACCGAACCATACAATTCACCCACTTAAAGTGTGCAGTTCAGGGGCTTTTAGTACATTCAGAGTTGTGCAGCTTTAGAACATTTTTATCACCCATAAAGAAACCCTGTACCCCCTAGCCCCTCAATCTTACCTTCCCCAGCCCCTGGCAGCCACTAATCTGCTTTCTGTCTCTATGGATTTGCCTGTTCTGGACATTCCACATGAGTGGAATCGTAGAATATGTGGTGTTTTGTGTCTGGCTTCTTTCACTTAGCGTAGTGTGTTCAGGGTTTATCCAGGTTGTAGCATGGATCAGTGCTTCCTTTTTATGGCTGAGTAATAGTCCGTCGTGTGGATGAACCACATTTTTCTTTGTCTCCTCATCTGTCGATGAACATTTGGGTTATTTCTACCTCTTGGCTATTGTGAATAGTGCTGCTTTGAACATCCATGTACACATTTCTGTGTGGATGTAGTTTATATAGAATTGCTGGGTCCTGTGGTCCCTCTGGGTTTAACCCTTTGAGGAACTGCTAGACTGCCAGAATGCAGCCACTTTTGATACCAGCCCTGCCTGTGTCAGTTTTGTACAGTTGATTTTCCCTTAAAGTCTGTTTTCAGGCAGAATGTGTGTCCCAGCCAGGGTGGGAGAATGGCAGCAGGGGTGACTCCTGCTGCACTTAGAGCTGGTTCAAATAACATTCCTTTTCTTTATGAAATGAAACTGATATTTATCAGAGCCCTTGAGATACTGGGATGAAAAGTGCTGACACAGTCCTGCCAAGTGTCCCTAAGATAAAGGGACAATTTTCTTTTTGAATATCTGACCCTTTCCTGGGCTCTCCTCCACTCCCTGCCCTCAGGACAGTGAAAGGTAATTTCAGAAGTCCTTTGCATAATAGCTGCTATTACAGACCTTTTGGTCTGCCTAGTTGGAGTGTTTCCTCTTGACTGTGGCTGCACTGTTGCTGCTGTCCAGCTTCCTCCAAACAGTGGAATGAGCGTGGAAATCTGGGAGTTGGAAATACTACTCAGTAATAAAAAGAGGAATGAACTCTTGATACCTGCAACGGCATGGACGCCTCTCAGAATAACTACTCTGAGTAAATGGACGCCTCTCAGACATAACTAAGAGTGTATGCTCTGTGATTTCATTCATGCAAAATTCTAGAAAGTGCTAGCTAGCCTACAGTCGCAGAAAGCAGAGTAGTAGTGGTCATGGGGACAGAAAGGTGGGAAGGGCAGGAGGGGGGTGTGACAGAGGGCACAAGGAGACTGGGAGGTGATGGATGTGCTCCTTATCTTGATTGTGGTGACAGTTTTATGGGTGTTTACATACATTGACATGTCAATTTCTAAAAATGACATACTTTAAACATACACCATTTATGGCATGTCAGTTTTATCTCCATGAAACTGTTAAAAGTAAAACCACACAGAGACACCACCACCCACTCATTGCAGTCGCTCAGTTGTTTTTTTCGTTTGTTTGTTTTGTTTTTTTGTAAGAAGGCTGAAAGTGCCACCTGGAACTCTCGTGCCCTGCTGGTGGGACAGGTCCCCATACACCTACCTGTGCCCCAAAGAGAAATGAAGGTGTACGTGCATGTAGGGCTGCACTGGATGTTGACAGCAACCCCAGTGGCCATCGGCAGATGAATGGATAAGAAAAGTAGTGTGGACGTCCAGTTGGCAAAAACTCGTGCCTGTTGGTTTGATTTACTTTTCTTAGCTCAGCTCACCTGGCAATGTTGAGATTTGCAGATAGGTACAGTCCTTTTAGGCAGGAATTTAAATGTTTTTGTGCAGGTACTCCAGGTGACCTTTAGAAGTTGTTTAAAATCTGGGGGGTCCTGGTCTCACTTTGTTCCTTCACCTCACATCAGGCCTGTGCTGCGTGTTCCCTCTCCACTCGGGGTAGCCTGTGAGCAGCACAGCTGGGGCGGTTGTCCATGCTCGGGTTTTACTCTAAGTGCAAGAGTTGCTTCCTTAGGAAAAACACCATCTTTCTCCATGGTAAGGGACAACATCTTGGGAAAGCTCCTTGCTGACCTGTTGTCCCAGCCTTAACTCTCCTCCCACCTGTCAGGCTCATCGTGTGTTTCCTCTCCAGTTCTGGTCTTGAGTACGCAAACTTGGGCTTTCGGGCTTTCGTTCCCTTTTCAAGTGGTAAAATACTTAGGATAAAAAGTTGCCACCTCATTTTTAAACCCATAGTCCTGCCTGCCTTCAGAGTTCACAGATGGCTATCCCGGCCTGTCCTTGACCGTCCGGGTGGACAGACCATCTTCCCCTGCCTGCTGAGCCCTGAGCTTGTAAGTCATACATAAGACCAGGGAGGAGTGAGCTCTGTATAGTCCTGCGTTCTTGAAAATGGTGAGTTAAAATTTGCATGTGCCTTTGAAGCCATTTTGGTTTTGCAAATACCGGGGTAGTCCAGCTGTGATCTCCGCATGCTGTGGGAACGTTGGGGATAAGATGCTGCTAACCCAGGGAGAGGAGTGCTGGCAGGTGTCAGGGACTTCCCGGAGCTGTTTCCAGATTGTGAGGACTCGCCCCACGATTATGCAGAAGTGAGGCGACACTTTACAGTTAGTGGTAGATACTGGAAATGACTTCTAACTATTTTTGTCTCAATTAGTTTCTTTACCCAGATGCAGCATGACTGTGGGGGGAGATAACATTAATACTGTGCCAGTAGTAACTAAACAAAGTTCCTGCTCAATCCAGCTACCATAACCAAAAAAAAAAAAAAAGAGACATTTTTCTCATTGCTTTATTGAGGTCTGATCACCTACTGTGGAATCCTCTTGTTTTCAAGCATACAACTCGGTGTTTCTTTTTTAGTAAACTTACGGGGTTGTGCAGTCACCACTGCAGTCGCTCGCTGTCTCTGATTTCTCTCTCACTCTGCCTCCTCCTCTGATCTCTCCCGCGTCCACAGCTCTAACATAAGCGCGTGGTTTCACGTCTGCCCACCTCGTCAGACCTCGTGCTTGACGGCTACCAGTTGCACGTTAGGGACGTGGGCCGGGCCCTGTGCTGGGGGTCAGAGACGGTGGCCGAGCGCTGGCCACATGCTCCCGGCCTCAGATGGGTACCTGCCTTTAAGCCCTTGTGCGCGTTCCTGTTTACTTTTGTGCCCTCTGTGAGCTGCCGGCTGACCTCTCCAGCCTCCCTGCGCCTTTCTTTCTTCTTGTCCTTGCTGTGCTTAGTGGGCTGAGGGCAGGGACTCTGATGGAGGGTGGGTGTTTGCCACCTGCAGTGCACTGTTGGCAAGTCGCACGTGCTGCCTGGCCCAGCAGGCTGTGAGCACCCCAGGGTTGGCCTTGGGAGCGCAGGAGGGGAGTGGTGTGCTCTGTGAAGGGAAAGCCTTTGTGAGTGGTGGTCCTGGCGCGCTTGCCGAGTGCAGGGGTGGGCACGGTGCACCGCGTGGGGCTTGGCCTGGAGGGAGGGAGGTGGGGGGCCAGGGCACTGAGGGGCCAGGCTGTGTCCTGGACTAAAGCTGAGAGGAAGGGCCCCTGGGCGGCAGCGGCCGGAGGAGGTCCGTGGCTGGGAGGTCGGGCAGGGTGGCCGAGGTCGGACGACCCATGAACGAATGGAGCTGAGGCAGAGGACACCGGTCAGGGCCGTGTGTGCACATGCAGGTGTGAACGTGTGAGTGTGTGTGCCTGTGTAGGAGCTGCCAGGGTACCGGCTGTCCCCTCCCAGTGTACGTGCTCAGCACTGCACCTGGTGCAGCGATGCCCCTGGTCCTCCTCACAGGGAGTCACAGACTAGAGCAGACCTGAGCTCCTGCCTGTGGTTTCGTCAGGGTCCACCACCCCCCAGGCTGGGACAGGGCTCCCTGCTGGTGGAGAGGCACCGCCCTGAGAGGGTCTTGTGAAGGGGAGAGGCCGCGCCAGAGTGGTGTGCACTGAAGCTGGAGGGGCACATTCTGGGCAGCGGTTCACCACTGAGGGCAGTTTGTGGTTGTCACCATGGTGGGGGTGCTGTCATGGTGGTTGGGACAGTCCAGCCTAGCAGAGAGGGGCCACAGTGCCTAGCCGTGCTCTGTGACATTCAGAGCTGAGTGGCTGGCCTGGAGGGGGTGACAGGGGCGGTGAGTCTGGGCCCGGTCACCAATGCTGTTCACAGCTCTGCTCTTACGGAGAATTCACAGCTTTGAACTCCCTTTTGCTGGGGGAGGTTTCCCCTGAGAACAGAATTCTGCCTCCAATAATTGGAGGGCTGCTGGGTCCTGGGACTCCCGGGCTGGCAACAGGTCCTTGTGTCCCCTCCCCCCCTTTGTTTTTAAGAGGTGGGGGTCTCACTGTATTGCCCAGGCTGGACTCCAATTCCTGGGTTCAAGTGATCCTCCCGCCTCAGCTTCCCGAGTAGCGGGGACTGCAGGCCCACACCACCACGCCCGGCTCCTTGTGCCTCTTATGTTAGTCGGGTAGCAGCTTGAGAACTGGATGGCCGAGCTGGGCTTCCCAGGGTCCCTGTGGACCTTCGCCGGGACCGCGTCTAGACGCGCGGTGGGTTTGGGTTGCTTGCTGGGCTCTGGAGAGCCCTCGCCACAGCTGAGGATGGCACCTTGCTGAAGCATCCGCTCCTGGCAGAGCACAGTGGGCAGGGCCCGGGGAGGCCAGGGAGAGGCGGCTTCTGATCCTGGGGCGCGGGCGCTCAGTCGGAGCTGTGCTGTCTGTATCCACCCTCGCCGCCGCTGGAGCACAGGGTGCACAGAGCCAGTGCAGGTTCTGGGCAGGCCCCCTTGTCCTCCACGTACGAACACTTAGGACGGATTCTCTAACGCGTGAGAAGAGAGAGCAAACCCTGTGCCTCGACTCCCGGGTTCAACAGTAGTGAAGGTCTTCCTCTCCCCTTTTTCCTTGTTTTTTGCTGATGTGTTTTTGTTTTGATGGTGTGTTTTTAAAGCCATTTCCATGGGTCTTTTCATTCTCACTTCTGAGGTCAAGCCGTATGGATTGGTGATACTCAACCATTTTGACCTAGAAAATAGAGTATGCGTTTCTAGAAACAAACAAAGGGCATCTCTCCTTCGTGGCTACAATGCCATTGTCAAACGAACAGCATCGACAGTGGTTTTTCAGGATTGTCTAATATGTGGTGACAATCAGATTCTCTCCAGGACCCGATTCTTCCTTCGGACCCTGTCACATCCAGCATTGAGATGCTCACAGTGTCTCCGGGCCCTGCCCTCAGCGCAGCCCTTCCCGCTTCTTTTCGTGCCACTGAGTTGGGCTCTGGTCCAGGTCATTGTCCCATAAGGTGTCCACCTGCTGGACTGAGCCCCTTGTCGTCACACCCTGGCGTCCCCCTGCAGGTGTGAGGTGGATTTCACCTCAGGCCTTGGGCTCCTTGGCGAGTGGCTAGTCCCAGGGCTGGGCAGGCAGCCAGGTGAGCTGGGGATGCCTTGGGCGCTCTGGCCACGTTGTGCACACTCTCGACTTTTGAACCTCAGGGGTCGGTTCCCGTGCACTGACGAGAACAAGGGTCCATGGGTCCACACCAGTGCCGGCAGGGAGGGGTTGGGGGGCTTCCTTTCTGCGGAGAACAAACGTGGAAAGCAGAACCCGGGGCCGCTCTTTTGGGTGGGACCATGGGAAGTAGCCTTCTCTGTAGGTCAGAAATGGTCATGTCCCAGTGATTTCATGTGGTTCAGACTAATAGATTAAAAGAGGCCAAAGAGACATCACAAATTGTGTGCAGTTGTTAAGTGGGTCTTGGATTAAAGAAAAACTATAAAGGACGTGATTAGGACCTTGGGACGATGCGCATTGGTGTGTTAGCCAGCAGTGTCACAGCCACGGTGAGGTCCTGAGCCAGCCGCTTGTATTGTGAGGGTGTGGAGAGAGCCCTTGTCTCGCAGCTCTAAAGCAGGTCAGGAAAGTAAAAGTGTGCGTGTGCAGAGCGAGAGGGGGCCTGTGAGCGTGGCCAGACGTGGTGGGGGGTGTCCAGGTGAAGGGGGTGTGGGTATGTATTTTTGGTAGCTTTGGAATTTTTTTTTTGTTTAAAGTGGAGGGAAGTGTCAGGGTAGAGTCCTTCCAGCTTGGGGCCAGTCCTCCTGGCAGTTAGAGCCCTGCAGTTCCTGGCAGCCAGCCGCCCGAGGGGGGTGGTGACATCCCACCCCCTCTTTTTTATTTAAACCTTGGCATGGGAGAATAGATGATGAGTGACTTTGCATCTGGGCCTTTATGTTTTAAAGGATGAGGAGCTGCATTCATTTGGCCAGAATTATTGCGGGCCTCCTGGGGTGTGGGCTCCACCTAGGTGTTGGGCTCATAGCAGAAGCAGGACAGACTGTCCCCCTGGGGCCCCAGGACGGGGTCAGAGGAGTCCTGTCTGGGAGGCACCCTGTGGCCCAAGACCTGAAGGACATCGAGCCAGCTTTGCTGAGGCTGTGGGGACAGCAAGTGCAAAGGCCCTGGGGCACTGACAAATGCAGAGATGAGGTTCGGAGTAAAGGTCTGTGGTTTCAGAGTGTATGCCAGCACATTTGGGGTGATTTTTGAATTTCTGTGCTTTTCCTCTGGGAATGAAGGGACCGTTCTTGGTGCTGCTCTGATACACAGTCTGAGTTCTGTAGTGTGTTGGAAGTAACTGTCTCTGGGCAGAAAACCCCTGCGGACCTTGATCAGCTCAGCTGCTCTCAGTTGGACTTTCAGAGTGTGGTTTTAGTCAGAGCTGGGTTCACATCTGGAGCAGGACTAAAGGATTTAGGGACTCCAGCTCTGGGGCCTTGTGTAGGGCTAGGTACTAGGAATTCTAGAATATGCCTTGAAATACTGTGTCCAGAGCAGAGGTGATGGGAACTGCTTCCTGGGCTTCCTGACCTGTGGTGGGTGCAGGGAGGCCCTGCACCTCTGGAGCCTCCCTGGTGAGGCAGCGGGTTGACAGCCTCGGAGGACTTCAATTATCGGGAGTGGCAGCCCTTTGCCAGCCAAGGACAACAGCCCTCCTCTCCTCCACCCATCATGTCACCTGGCACGGACTGTGGGCCTTCTCTGTGCCAGGCATTGTCCCCTAGTACTATGTTTTAACTCATTTAATGATAGTTTCTGGGGTCAAATATATTTTATCTTAAAACTTTTCAGAGAGTGGAGAGAGAAGCTAACAACGCAGCTGCAGAAGTCAGCTTGTGTTGTTGCAGATTGCTGCCCGGCATGCACGTGTGTGTGCATAGAGAACACACCCGTGCTCCCCAGCCAGTAAGGCTCAAGGGGCCTCCGGGCCTTGGGGAATTGGGAATCTTCTCTCTGGCCTCCCTAGCTTTAGCGGGGGTGAGGGAGAGTCCACCTGACCTTGTATCCATGCTGTGTTGCCTCCCCGAAGTTCCAGAGTGGACTTAGGGTTCCTGTCCCTTGTTACGCCTGAGGGGTAAGTGCGGAGCAGAGAGAGAGAGAGAGAGAGAGGGAGCGGCTTGTGTGTGTGTGAGACAGAGAGAGACCGAGACTTGCCACCTGCCAGTCATGCTCGTGGTCCCCGTGTGCCCTCCCGGGCAGAGGAGAAGAAATTTGGGTGTGAACAGAGTGGGCAGGATGAGGTGCAGTTTTCTGTGTCGTTCCACATACAGGAAAGTAAAGATTCAAATATCATCAAGGATATTTCTTTATGCATAAAAACTTAGCACCCTGATGAGAAATTTTAGGAGGTCTTCTGGACTGAGTCAGCGACCATTTTCTTAAAGGACCAGATAGTAAATATTCTAGGCTTTGTGGAGCAAGAAGCAAAATGGAGGATATTATTAGGTATTTAATCCAACCATTTAAGAATGTACGTGTCACTCAGATCCCTGTGCTAGACCACGTCACCAGCCCTCTCCCTGCAGCATGTTTTACAAAGCCTCCTTCACTGCCCTGTGGTGAAATCCAGGCGCCATCACCTGTCCGCCCACACTGTCGGAAACCAGCATGCGTGTGCCCAGGCACAGTCACACTGAGAGACACGATGCGGCAGTGTTTTCCCTGTCTGCAGCCTCACCACCATCAGTGCCACTGCACGTGCCAGCTGGCGCCATCTGACACTGCTTAGTGTTGAGCGGAGCATCGTTACACGGAGAGAGAATTTTTTGAAGTGATGACCAACTATCAAAATTCCAAACAAAACACATCTCAACAACAAAGAAGCAAACAACCCGGTTCAGAAATGGATGAAGGACGTGAATAAACATTTCTCTAGAGAAGATAAATAAATGGCCAACAGGCACGTGAAGAGACGCTCACCATCGCTAGCCATCAGGGAAATGCAAACCCAAACCACTGGGACACACCACTTCACACCCGCTGGGATTGCTAGAATCAGAAAACAGAAAGTAAGTGTTGGTGTGAGGGTGTGGAGAACGTGGAACCCTTGGCTGCTCTTGCTGGGAATGTAAAATCATGCACCTGCTGTGGAGTAGAGTTTGGAGGTTCCCCACAAAGTTAAACAGAGTTACTGTATGATCCAGCAGTTCCACTCGCGATATATATTTGAGAGAATTGAAAACCTGCGTCCACACAAATCTTTGTACACGTGTGTTCATAGCAGCACTACTCACAGCAGCCAAAAGTGGAAACAACCCAAGTGTGCATCAGTGTGTGAATGAATAAACACAATGTGGTACCAAAAAAAATATGGTACATCCATACAGTGGAGTATTTTTTCAGCCTTACAAAAGGAAGGAAATTCTGACACATGCTGAAGTGAGGGTGAACCTTGAGGATGTTCACTGAAATAAGCTACTCCCAAAACGAAACCCTGCATGATTCCACTTGTGTGGTCCTGGGAGTAGTCACGTTCATAGAGACAGAGTAGAGTGGTGGGCGCTGGGGGACAGGGGATGGGGGGAGTGTTTGGTGGGGACAGAGTTTCAGTTTTGCGAGATGAAAAGTTTCCGAAGGTGGATAGGATGCCACTGAAGTATACACTTAAAAATGATTACGGCCCCAGCATGGTGGCACATGCCTTTTGTCCCAGCTACTCAGGAGACTCAGGCAGGAGGATCGCTGGAGCCTGGGTGTTAAGAGATTACAGTGAGCTGTGATCGTGCCACTGCACTGCAGCCTGGGGGAGAGAGTGAGACTCTCTCTTTAAAAAAAAAAAAACCAAAAAAAATTTTATGCCGTGTGTATTTTACTACAATTTAAAAAAAGAGCAAGGATTCACAAAGAGGTACTTGTGATGATGTTAGAATACTCCTCTTTGCATTAAAATCCAAAAGTTGATTTTGGTTTTTCCTTCTTGAAAAAGAATTTTTTTTCCCCAAACAAAGCAAAGTATACAGTCTTCTTGCAATTAACCTGGTGGTTGCCTTCCTGAAAAAAGTCTTTTCAAGTGGTGCCAGACACTGAAATGGGGTTCCAGTCTGGGCTGAGCACTGTAGACAGGTGGTTCCTGACAACCCAAACACACTATTGCATTGTCCAGAATACCTCCAGGGGGTGCTGGCCCCTCATGAGAATCCCTGTGCCTAGGCCTGTACAGGTGACGTGTCAGGAACACTGGGATGAGGGGCTGTCAGGGGTGCCGTGACTTAGGGTGGGGTGTAGGGAGGTGCTGGACAAGGCCCCCCATTCACTCAGCTGGCTTTGTCTTTTTTTGTCAGCCACAGAATTCCTACTCAGCTGGCTTTGGTCCCCTCTGTGAGGGGTGGGCAGGTGTCTGGTCCCATCATGCAGATTAGAGAAACCTGGCACCTGCCCTGGGGACTCCAGTCATGTCTTTCTGGTCCTTCTTTGTGTGCCACCTCTGTGTTATGTCACCATGTAACGCTCCTGCTGCCTGACCCAGCCTCATGTTGGGGTTAAGTGGCCCATGAGGGGCAATGCTGGGGACTGTTGATGGTGTCGTTTGAGGTGGTGGTTCCTGGGGGCACCTTAGGAGCTCCTGTTCCCTGTGGCCCAGCTGGCTTGGTGCGGTCCCAGGTGGCCATGTGGTGTCAGTGCTGGTGTCCTGTGCAGTGCAGTTCGTGGCTTAGTTACCTGAAATCACCCTCTCTGTGCGTTTGCCGCTGTAACGTAGCAAAGGCAGTACCTATAGTGAGTGTGGCCTGGAGTAGGAAGGGTATCTGAACATTCCATTTTCCTCATCATCAAGAAGGGCAGTGGGTGGGTTGGTGGCTTTCCTGCGTCTACAGGGCAGGCAGCCTTTACTTGTAGCTCTTGACAAGCCTTTCACTGTAGTGGGGTTCCAGGCCCTGGTCTGTCCCCGAGGTGCGCTGTGATGTGTTTGTAAAAGTCACCTTGTGACTTTTGGTCCTTGTGGTCCTCAGTCACAAAGCGTTTTCCTCGGCATCCTGGTCATGGGCCACAGCTGTGGCTCCGTGGCCAGGTGGGGGTTAGACTGTGCGTTGGGGAGAGGGATGCCCTAGGCCGCCAGTGCGCTGTTTCCAGTGGGGTAGGCTTGACAGGGGAGAAGAGTGTGTGAGAAATCCAGTCAGAACGAGGGAGCTGTCTCAGAGCAGCGAGCAGGCCAGCGCATCCCAGGAGGGTCGCTGCGGCTGTGGTTTGCTTGGATGACACTGTCATTTCTGCTGTAGGTCGGACCTGAGGGCATCCTGCAGAATGGGGCCGTGGACGACAGTGTGGCCAAGACCAGCCAGTTGTTGGCCGAATTAAACTTTGAAGAAGATGAAGAAGACACCTACTACACGAAGGACCTCCCCATACATGCCTGCAGGTGAGCTGCACAGCTGGGGCTGCGCCGGTCGGGCTCCTCTTCTGCTGGAGGGGTGCGGCGGCGCCCTGCGCTCACTGCTCTGCCACTCTGGGTAGCTCTGTCGGCGCTCGTGCATGCACGGGCCCTGTTGCCGGCCAGGAGGGTGGGCCCAGCACCCGTCAACACCCTGCATTCGCCCAGCTGGTGGGGAAAGGCGCCCTTCCCTCTGGCCCAGGCCCTGGGCTTGTTGCCCCCCCCACCACTAGAAAGAACTTGTCCCGTTGGGTGAGCATTTGGGCTTGGGGGGAGCAGAGCAACTGGGATTCTCTTGCAAAGGGATTGCGCTGGGGTTCCGTGCTGTGTCTGAGCCCCTGATGCCTTCGCCATGCCTGGAAGATTGGGGGTGAATGCGTAGTGAGCGGGTAGACCTGTATGTTGACCAAATTTGGAATTCTCATCTCTTGTCCTTTACGTTTGGGCTTGTTCTTGCTTTTTTGTTATACACGCATGAGGAAGTTAAGACCAGAAGACGTGGAATGATTTTGCTCAGGGCACCCGGCCAGTCGGGACGGCGTTGGGCCTAGGCCTCAACTCAGCCCCCACCCCCGGGCCGGTGCCCACCAAGGCCACCTCGCTGCGGCCGCTTGCTGGCTTGCTCTCTGGAACCGAGGGCGGCTCTTCTCCCCGCTTTGCGGGCAGACGCCTTTTACTTTATTTTGGCTCTTCGGTCTTTCTAGTTTACAAGCGTTTGAACGTGTGTGATTGTGCTCCTGTCACGCACAGCGGCCTGTGAAGCAGTCCTGGGGGGCTGCAGGGGGTTCAGCTGCATGGCCTCTGCTCTCCCTGCTGTCCCCAGGGCCCTCCCCATGGTGTGGGGGGTGGCGGAGGGTTCTTGGCTGGAGCACGTTCTGGTTTGAGACTGAATCTTGGCTTTGTACACAAGCAGAACTCTGGGGAGCTAGTGTTTTTGGTTTTGGTGTGTTGATTTTCAGAAAACCCGGGCCAGGGTGGGGTGGGGGTGGGGGTGGGGGGGCCTCCCCCAAGGTGCTTCCTGCGTAAGCGCCTGGCGGGGCCCAGCGTCTCCACTGCAGGGTCCGCTGAGTTCCCCGGGAGCACAGTGCCCTCTGCTGGAGCCTGGAGTTCACTGTGACCCCAGCGTCGCCAGTCGGCTCCTGAAACGTCAGGCCAAAGGGGGGGACTAGAATGGCCTTGGGGGTGTGAGGCCCCCCTCAGACAGCTCTCCCCACACCTGGCAGGGCTCTCTCCCTGGAAGTAGCTTTGCTCGTCCAGGCTGTCCCCGTGCAGCCCCCACCACACACCTGACCCCTTCCCTAGGTCCTCGGGATTGGGAAGCCTTGGTTAACTGGTTTGATTTGGTTATTGGGATTGTTGGGTTGAGTATGTGTTTAATGAAAAACTTAAAAATGTTGTAAGAGGAAAGAATTTTACATCCTGCCAAATTAAAACCAGAGAGCAACCTTCCAACTTTAACTGTTGATGTTTTGATTTTTTTAGTTACTGTGGAATACATGATCCTGCTTGCGTGGTTTACTGTAATACCAGCAAGAAGTGGTTCTGTAACGGACGTGGAAATACTTCTGGCAGGTAGATAATCAAACCGTGCATGTGTCTTTAATCAGTGGTGTGCTCAGATCTGTGTGTAAATTATGGAAATGTTGAAGCGAAGCGCAATATAAAATCACGCTAACAAACCTGGTTTTTTTCCTCCTCTGACTGGTTTAACTTGAAACAGATGGTGGTGTGTGAACGCCTTAATGTATTTACCCGTGATTTATTCTCTGTGGTTCTTTTTATTATGCAAGTAGAGTTGGCTTAATTCTCGTTCCCAGTTTTTATTTCTCTTTTTCTGCAAGATGAGCTCCTGGCACGCCCGTGGATCTTCATTAAGGGGAGGATGTTCCCGAGGCAGTAACGGGCATGCAGGGGAGCAGGTTTCTGAGAAGGCTTACTCTGGCCTGAGCTCGTCTGAGCCGTCCGGAGGCTAATTCGGGCCAGATCCTGAATCATCGGATTAAATTAAGTTCACTTGACCGTCGGTGCTGGGCTTCCTTTCCTGCTGTTGATCAGCAGCAGCTGTGGTTGGGTCCCTTGTCTTGTGTCTGGGACAAGACCAGTGTTCTGTTGGTGCTTGAATTCCAGGAGGGCGTCTGATTGCCTTGCGCGAGTGGTGGGCTCCCCCTCTGGGCTGCCGTGGACGTGCCGCGGTTCCCTCCACTGCCGGAGGAAACCCGAGCAGCGGCTCTCGAGGCAGAGCTCCAAGTTGCCAACAAGGAGGTGCAATCTTTTTCTGAAGTTCACGTTTTAGAGAACGAAAGTAACAAAAGCCTGTAGGCAGCTTATTTCCCCCCAACTTCCTGTGCCTTCTGGAGCTGTGGGTCGCAGAGGGACATGGACAGAGTGGTCAGCTCTTGTGGCATCTGAGTTAGTAACTTGAGGTGTTGTGTTCTGAGCAAGGCAAGAAAGGGGCTGATGTTTTTAAAAGATTTTACAAGAGAAGTGTCTTCTGGGTAACCAAAAGACATTCATGTCCTGTTTTCAGAATATTCTGGGTAATTTAAGTGTTGCTATGTTTGCATTAGTTCCTCTTGTGCAGGAAAAGCAACTAAACAAAACTTCTCTGAGCTGGCAACCCCAGCTTCCGGTCAGCACAGCCAAGAACAGGGAAGTGAGCAAAAGGGCCTCCGAGATAAAACAGGCTCCAGCAAGCACCCCTGTGTGTTCTGTGCAAGGCCTGAGTGGGAAAGGTGAGGAAGCAGCAGCTTGCCTTCAGGGGGCATCACGAGTGATAGGGCGAGGTAGGCGCAGAAAGTCAACAGGAAACCACTGATTCTGGTCAAATGCCCAGTGGCGGCTGCTCCAGAGAGGAGTTGGGGGCTTTGGGGATGCCAAGAGCAGCTGTGGTAGGTTAGGTAATCCGACGGGCTTGTGGTGGTGAGAGAGGGTTAGAAGGTTGGCTTCTGCGCTAAAGCTTTGAACAGGAGGGTTTTCCAGAAGGGAAGAGAGGGGCGCAGTGGGGAAGGCTTGGAGGCCAGGCAGGATGAGTTTGGGGCACCTGCACCACTGCAGCAACCACCAGTCAGGTTGAGAGTTGCTGGAGACGCTGGGAAAGCCTGAAGGCAGAACAGGCGGCGTTAGGCGTGCCTGTTAGATGAGGCGGATGGGTCCCTGTGTGTGGCTGGCCTGGTGTGGGCAGAGTGCAGCAGCAGGCGCATGTTAGGTGAGTGGTGTCCTGGCCACATGGCAGCAAGGAAGGAGAAGAGACGGCCATGGCTTCAGACCCAGCCCTTCGCTTCTATAGAGTAGCCCAGAGCCCCCACTCAGTATTTATTTATTTTTTTTTTTACTGTGCTCAGGTTTCTAATATGTCTGGTTATCAGGTTTCCTGGCCTGCAGTAAATTAGGAGGAGCTGTTGCTCCTGGAAGTAGGCGCAGGGCTTCTGAGAAGTGACTTTGGAAGAAGCAGCAGGGATGGCAGTGAGGCCGCCTTGAGGGAAACGTCACTGGCCCCACTGCAGCCCTGGCCCAGCGATAGGTTAAATTAGGCCTGATGAGTTGGATTTAAGAAAGCAGGAACTATGTGAAACGTGTTAAGGAAGTTTTCCTTAAAAGTGGTTAAAGTTGGGATTGATTTTTGTGCTTGGTGGGGAGTCAGTTCAGGGAGAGCTGGTCCCTGGGGGTGCCAGATGGATGAGGTGTGACCGCCTCTGCTAATGGACCGTGAACGGTACCGGAACTTTTAACAGGGGCCCGAAAGTTGGAAGCGGTGAAAAGCCAAACTTTGGGTGTTAACTATTTATCATTTCCTGGTTTCAGCCACATTGTAAATCACCTTGTGAGGGCAAAATGCAAAGAGGTGACTCTGCACAAGGACGGGCCCCTGGGGGAGACGGTGCTGGAGTGCTACAACTGTGGCTGCCGCAACGTCTTCCTCCTCGGCTTCATCCCCGCCAAGGCCGACTCGGTGGTGGTGCTGCTGTGCAGGTGAGGGTCCCTGGACGTCCCCCTGGGGCGACCTTTCAGCTTGAGCCCCCTCCCGGCTCTCACTCCAGGGAACTGTGCTTTAAAGATGGTTTCTGCCGAGGGGCGAGGTGTGAGAACGTTTGGGGCCCGGGTTTGTTAGGGAGTCAGGAATGCTGAGTAACTCTTTTGGGGTGTATTCTGGTTAGATCATAAAAACAATTTTGTAAAACCAAAGTCTGTTCTGAGTTTTAAGAGTTCAGAGCTCAAGTGCATGGGGAGATGCGATTTATTACGAACAATTTAAAGGTAATGTGATCACATAATAAAACTCGGGGAATGTAGGCCCCTTTGGGTGAAAGGGTAGTGGGGGGGGCCCCTCCCCACTCAGGGCCTCAGGGAGGGGCACTGGTCCTCATGGCGGCCCTCCCCGCTTGGCAGGCAGCCCTGCGCCAGCCAGAGCAGCCTCAAGGACATCAACTGGGACAGCTCACAGTGGCAGCCGCTGATCCAGGACCGCTGCTTCCTGTCCTGGCTGGTCAAGATCCCGTCTGAGCAGGAGCAGCTGCGGGCACGCCAGATCACGGCCCAGCAGATCAACAAGCTGGAAGAGCTCTGGAAGGTGAGGCCTGAGCAGGCAGACCAGCCCCTGGGCACTGATTGCGAGTTTGGGGGGTTGTCTTCAGAGACAGCTTGACCAGATGAGACCACTGGAGATTCTGGAAGGAACTCGGGTGTGCCTGTGCAGCCTGTGTCTAGAGCGGTCCCAGGGCGCCTCAGGCACCTGCCATCCGGGCGGCTGCCAGAGCAGCAGCCTGTTCCTCCCTCTTCAGCAGTGTTACCTGACCGGAAAAGCCTGGCCTTTGGGAAGGGAAAGCTCTGGGGGTTTTCTTTTCATGCTGGGGTGAGGGTGGGTGGTGGGAGGGAGAAGGATGGCTCGGGCCGGGAGTAGATGTGTCAGGCAGAGTCTGGACCTGCTCAGACAGGCGGGGCGGGTGTTGGGGGAAGAGGTTGGGGCTCAAGGCCAGCACAGTGGGATGAGTGAAGGAGATAGGGGTGCTGCTGGGTAGTGGGGTGCCTGTCCCTGGCCACAGACCCGTGGGGATCCCCACCCCTTCCCCATGGAAGCCCTTCTCTGGTCCTGGCTGTGTAGGATTTTGTGATAAAGTAAGTTAGTTCTAATAGCTAGGCTAGGAGTTTTAAGTCAGACCCAATCAGAAATCTCAAATAGAAATTTATTTTTACTTTGAGTACAAATCAAAATATTGTTCAAGCACTGTCTAGCTGGGTACCTTTCCACTTGGATTTCCACGTTGCCAAAATTATTTCATAGTTCCTGTTTGTGGCCAAACAGCATAGATGCTGCTCTGTCGCCACCAGTGCGGAGCTAGCTTAGGGGCGTGGATGCCGGGGAAGAGCTGCGTGCCCCATGTTGGTCCAGTTTGGGGTTAGCAGGTCGTAGGAGCTGGGCCTCGCATGCTGTGGACATAGTGGGTGAAACGTGGTCTTTGTGGCGGCCTGGAAGAAGGGGTAGCAGTTGTTCTTCACTGGCCAGGCGGGCGTGGAGAAAGCAGCCAGGTCTAAATGTGCCCTTTGTTCGGATCGCTGTGTCAGGCTGTGCACCTGGGACTTTGTAGGCAGATCCGCCCGGGTGCTGGCACTCTGTCAGGGTTAGGAGGAGCAGCTGAGGCCCAGGCTGGTGTCCAGCCGCCTGTGCGGCCTGACGTTCCCATTACCACGCTGTCCACCTGGAGCCGTGCTAGGCACCCCCTGTACTTAATACCTACCTCGGCCCATTGTGAGCAGCAGTGTGCATGCTCTGTCCAGAGGCTCTGATGCCTCTGAGCGCTTGTTCATTTGCACGCAGGTAAAAACGGGGATAAGCGTGGTGCTGGTGTTCCTGTCTTCTAGGAAAACCCTTCTGCCACCTTGGAGGATCTGGAGAAGCCAGGGGTGGACGAGGAGCCGCAGCACGTCCTTCTGCGGTACGAGGACGCCTACCAGTACCAGAACATATTCGGGCCCCTGGTCAAGCTGGAGGCTGACTACGACAAGAAACTGAAGGAGTCGCAGGTGATGTGGCGAGTGCAGGGGGCCTTGGCGTGGTCTGGGCTCTGGCTTTAACAAAGCATCTCTCCCAGGGTTGGGGAGGGCAGTTTTCTCTTCAGGCCGTGGAAGCTGACGGGCCGAGCACCTGAGAGACGGAGCCTGCGGATCAGGGACCAGGCAGCTGCGTGGTCTCTGGGCTGGCGCCCGGGCTCTTGGAGCACAGTCTTTTCTGTTTCTAAATCCAACAAAAGTCCATTCCAGTCAGTTCACAGCTTTGCCCAGCGCTGCGAGCGTTAAGCCTTGTGCCTGGTGCCCGGGAAGAGCGCGTGGAGGAAACGGGAGCCCTGCGGCGTCGCCCTCCCTTTTCTCCTCCCGCAGCTGACTGGCCGCGGCCCGCGCAGAGGCCTCCGCTGTGTGCCGTGGCGTCTCCAGACGGGGCCTGGGTGTTCCTAACCGCTTCTCTCCCTGACGTGCCCCTGCTGGCGTTGGAGGCTGCCAGGCGCCGTTCACGGTGCCCTGGTGTCATGGCAGTGGTTCCCAGTAGGGCTCACGCCTCGTGGAGGCCCGGACACAGGAGTCCAGGCCCGTGTGTGCTGAAGGCTAACCAGGGCTCTTGTCTTTCATGTGCTCAGACTCAAGATAACATCACGGTCAGGTGGGACCTGGGCCTTAACAAGAAGAGAATCGCCTACTTCACTTTGCCCAAGACTGACTCTGGTAATGAGGATTTAGTCATAATTTGGTTAAGAGGTGATTTTAAGTTTTAAAATATTTGTGACCATAAGTAGCATAAAATTCCTAGTTTTGCCCTTGTAAACTGTCCCTTAATTTGAACTCTTCCTTGTGGAAGCCACGGCACACGTTAACCACTGACTCTCTTGCCTTTTCACTGGAAGACATGCGGCTCATGCAGGGGGATGAGATATGCCTGCGGTACAAAGGGGACCTCGCGCCCCTGTGGAAAGGGATCGGCCACGTCATCAAAGTCCCTGATAGTATCCTTCATGTGAAGAGGGCTGGGCTGGGCTGGGCTGTGGGGGAGGAAGGCTGGGGGTCTGCGAGGCTCCCCCAGCATCAGGAGGGCGGCAGCAGCGCTGCTGTGGATTTCATGGTCGTGGCTGTGCCAGAATCGCCTGCTTTATGGCGGGTGCTGGTTGGCTGAGCCCTTCGCTGCTTTTAGGAAAACCATAGGCCCTTGTTGGTGGGGAAAGGTGGTTAGTTGTGCAATTACTTCTCCACCTAAATGGCATGTCAACATTGGTGACGTCACTTGTGCCTGTGGCAGCTGGCTCCTCCTCTCCTGCGCGTGCTTGTGTGCGTGCCTGCATGTTGTACACGCTCTTGTTGGGAATTAGCTACTGCTTTTGGAGAGGGCCCCCAGTTAGACTCTTGAGGTTAATTTGGCTCTGAAGAAGAGCCTTACCTGGGAGCTGATGCTACGCATGAGATTGTAGAAGCCTGCGGTCATGTGCAGATGCTCTGAGTACATGTTTGCTCCCAGGCCATACCTGGTGTAATGCTGTGACCTCAGCGTGATCCGCCATGCTGGCCAGAGGGGGGTCTTGCAGCATCTGGAAGGCACAGGTGCAGTCAGATGCCTGGGGTGGGGGAGATGCCCTGGTAGACACTGGCAGGTTCATCTTGGGGCCTCCTCTCTGATGGTGCTGGTGCCTGGAACCCAGCAGTGGCCTTGGGGATGTGGGGGTGCGCCATCCCCTATACCCACCGTCTGCCCATGTCTCTGACAAGCTCATTGGTCTTGGGGCTGAGGGTGGAGGGAAGGGTGTTGCCCACTGGTCACAGCCTCCCAATGGGCTGAGCATGTGCCCAGGGCAGTTTGCTTGCTTGGTTAAAGTCTCAGCCCTGTCTTTGGTTGTACTCAGAGGGTGCAGTGTTTGTATAAAACTGGTAAAAGCAGCTTTGGCTGAAGCTGGGGTCCCCTGAGCTCTGCACCCGAGGCCCTACTGCCACGTTTGGGGGAGCTTACAGTTGGGAGCTGGGGCTCAGGGTGTGCTGCCCCATGCTGGTGAGGGGTGATGGCCTCACTTATGCCCTCTGCCTCCCTGAGAAGGGCTCGGGTGAGTGGCTAGGAGACTGCTCTGGGGGTAACAGGGAGGCACCCAGGACCTGGCTGAGGGGTCAGGACATGGGCTCATTTTAAAGGCAGAATCTGTCAGCGAGGACAGTGTCCTGTTCTCTGGTCATGTGTTGGTTCTGTGCGTTGTCAGTGTTAGGCGCGGGGAGGGGGGTCCCCTAAGTCACCAGATAAGCACTGTTTAAAGACCAGGTACTGAGGGCTCCCCTGAACGGCCAGCCTGGCTTTTGACAAGGACATAAACTTAACTGAGCGCACAGATTATGGCGATGAGATCGCCATTGAGCTGCGGAGCAGTGTGGGTGCACCTGTGGAGGTGACTCACAATTTCCAGGTGGATTTTGTGTGGAAGTCAACCTCCTTTGACAGGTACGTCCACCCTCCGCTGCTGGGCGCTGCTGCTCTCTGATCTGCAGTCACCTGCTCTTCCCAGGTCACCGTCTGCCACCTGCATTATCCTTATGAATCCCACCCGTCGGAGTGCAGTGGGTCTCCCCACCCAGCTTTGTGAACTCAGGACACCAGTGACAAGGGTCACAGCTGCGCATGTTGCTTACCCCGTGCCCTCCTTACAGGATGCAGAGTGCATTGAAAACGTTTGCTGTGGATGAGACCTCTGTGTCTGGCTACATCTATCACAAACTGCTGGGCCACGAGGTGGAGGACGTGATCATCAAGTGCCAGCTGCCGAAGCGCTTCACGGCGCAAGGGCTCCCTGACCTCAACCACTCTCAGGTGCTCACTGTCGCCGGGGCGGCAGGGCCTCTCCCGTGTGGTCATGGCATAGCTGGTGGCCACCCCTAACGGCCGCTTGTATTTGAAGGTTTACGCCGTGAAGACTGTGCTGCAGAGGCCATTGAGCCTGATCCAGGGCCCGCCGGGCACGGGGAAGACAGTGACCTCAGCCACCATTGTCTACCACCTGGCTCGTCAAGGCAACGGGTAGGGCTGGGCATGGCCCCTGCAGTGGAGACCCAGGGAGGGGTTTGAGGTGGTGAGATGGAAGGCCTGTCTGCTGGGTGCCTTGGGACGTGTCACACTGAGGAGAGTGGATAGCCGGCAGTGTCCCCCACATTACTCGTGTTAGATTGAGCCTTGTGGTTGCTTTTTAGTGACCAAGCCCGCTGCTGTCCTGAAGGACAGTGCTGGGCCAGTGGGTCATGTGTTGGTTGTGCTGTCATTTCACTCAGAGCTGGGAAGGCACCTTATAGGGTAGACAGGGTGAGCGTGTGGATTCTGTCTTCACGGAGCTGTGAGAGCTGCGTGGGGAACAGGGAGCTCTGGGCTGTCCACGTCTGAGCTCCCAAAGCGTTGTGTCGTTACTGCCAGTTGCAAGGGGCAGTCTTGGCTTGTTGTGTTCGCCACGTTTCCCCTGGGCAAACGCTGAGCTGTCCGAGTCGTGTTCCAGGCCTGTGCTCGTCTGTGCTCCGAGCAACATCGCTGTGGATCAGCTGACCGAGAAGATCCACCAGACGGGGCTGAAGGTCGTGCGCCTCTGTGCCAAGAGCCGTGAGGCCATCGACTCCCCGGTGTCCTTCCTGGCCCTGCACAATCAGATCAGAAACATGGACAGGTGGGTGTCCAGCCATCCTGTCTGGTTGGCCCTGAGCCCCTGTGGGTGGCGCGTGTGGAACTCATCCCCCCGCTGACCTGTGTGTGCTTCCAGCATGCCCGAGTTGCAGAAGCTGCAGCAGCTGAAGGACGAGACTGGGGAGCTGTCATCTGCTGACGAGAAGCGGTACCGGGCCCTAAAGCGCACCGCAGAGAGGGAGCTGCTCATGGTGAGCCCCCACTGCCTGGAGGGGTGTTCCGTTTGTGCCTAAGCACCTCTACGAGTCTGTTCAGCCTACAGTGGCTTTTTCGGGTGGGTTTGTTGCTTTGCTTTTGAGAGGAGAACTTGGATGTCCCCTCCCTCTGCCCCCTCGTGCTTGCTTGCACAGTCAGGGGCCGGGGGTGCACGAGCTTCTGAGTAGTCTCTGCTCCCTGCCAGCCTCTCTGCTTCTGGACCCAGGAACTGGGTCCACACGCCTGCTCTTTCATAACCAACCAAGCAAAACTGGCGTTTCAGCCTGAGGGTAGCTTATACCGACTCAGCGCTGCCCCTAAGAGGCTGTCGTGAGGCACGGAGCCGTGTCTTTGTGGAGAGGTTGCCTTCCACGAAGCACGACTATTTAGGACCTTAAAAGTTTGTGGTCACCACGGCCTGGACCATGTGTCTTGTCCAGGAGGGACAGCGTGTTTTTATAGTTGTCAGGGAGAGTGAGGAATAACAACCCCTGCGTCCCATCCCACCTGTACAGTGTAGGTGCCCTGATACCTCTGCACCCTCTTCCCCAGAACGCGGATGTCATCTGCTGCACGTGTGTGGGTGCTGGTGACCCGAGGCTCGCCAAGATGCAGTTCCGCTCCATTTTAATCGATGAAAGCACCCAGGCCACCGAGCCTGAGTGCATGGTTCCTGTGGTCCTCGGTGCCAAGCAGGTGGGCTGCCTCACCTCCACCAAAGTCTCGTTTGAAAACCAGTGTGTGTGATTCTTAATGCTTCAGCTTGGGTTTTTAAAGCATCCTATGATGCAGCATGATGCCCGCAGAGCATGGAGGAGTGCACAGTGGGCCCTCTCAGGGGGTCTTTGGAGGGTGGGCTCACGGGGCCCCTAGCTTTTGCCTGTCGTGCCCAGAGCCCCTGTGTGCTGGGGGCTGGGTACACTACGTAACCTTGTTCTGCTCACGTCACAGTGTGTGGTGAGTGGTTTTCCCGTATCCGTGGCAGGGTGGTGCTCTGTGGACCCGGGTCCTCATGTTCCTAGTGATGGTGCGTGTTGGGGACAGTTCTCACTAGAGCTTCTTGACTTGTGGGGGCCCCTCTCCCTGCAGCTGATCCTCGTGGGCGACCACTGCCAGCTGGGCCCGGTGGTGATGTGCAAGAAGGCAGCCAAGGCCGGGCTGTCGCAGTCGCTCTTTGAGCGTCTGGTGGTGCTGGGCATCCGGCCCATCCGCCTGCAAGTCCAGTACCGGATGCACCCTGCACTCAGTGCCTTCCCGTCCAACATCTTCTATGAGGGCTCTCTCCAGAATGGCGTCACTGCAGGTAACAGGGCGCTCTGCCTGGGTGGTGGCTTCTGTAGAGAGGGGGGCATTGAGGGAATGTAGCCTGGGGAGAAGAAAACAGCCTGTCACTTCCTTCCTGTGTGGCTTTACGTAGCGACCCCTCGCATGTGGCACCCCGCAGTCTCCTCAGTGTGCAGAGGGGCCGAGCGTCTGCTTCAGGTTGTGGGTGTGGGAGCCCATGTTCTCTGTAGATTGAGTCACTACCTGAGAATCCAGCCAGGGCTCTGCAGCCTCACGTGTAGCAGCAAGGACAGGAGTTACAGGAGCTGACCTCCCTGTCCCTCCTTATGCTGGGCCTTGGGCTTGCTGCTTTATGACCAGCAGCCCTTCTCAAAGCCCCAGGCTCTGGAGGTCCACAAGACCCGTTCTGGCTTTCCTGAGCTCAGAACCACTTTGATAACACGTCGGCATCATCTGCCCTTTTCAATGTGCTGGCGCCGTGCTGGTGGTGACCAGCTGGTACCTTCACTTGAGTCAGCACGGAGCCACCAGACCATGCCAGGACCCATGGTATCACTGCCAGCACACGGTCTCGCTGAGAAATGCCCTGCGTGAAGTGAAAAGCGTTCATCTCAGTGAGCCCTGAGTGCACATCCTTTTAATAATAGTCACTGTGACCAGATGGAAATTCTCGTGACACTTGTGTGTGACGAGGTGTGTGAGGTACTTGAAAGAAGGACTTGTAGACACACCCTGGATATTCACTCTGGGGTGTTGGACAGATGTTTTCCTGAAGATGATCAAAGCAGACCTGTTGCTTCAAGGAAAACAAATGACAGTGTTTGTCACCAACGATAAACTCTGAGGATTCAAATGAAATTGAGAATTTTGGAAAACTCAACATTACCTCCTGTGAGCTTGGTGTCTTCCCAGTACCTAGAGGCCCTTCTGGAGAGATCTGTGGTGGTGACAGATGGAATGTTTCTGCCATTGCCCGTGAATCGCATCAACCTTTGGATAATCTGCTTGACTCAGTGGGCAGATCCTTCCCCAATGACTAACACAGAGTGTTGCAGAGTCACGCAGGGGCCAAAGACCCGTCACAAATACGGGGCAGAGTAGTGAGGAGTTGCAACAGGCCCGCGGGAAGCCACCTCTGTCCAGCCTCACGTGCTGTCAGGGATGGAGACCCACAGTCATCCCGAAAGCTTGCGAAAACCCTTTGCCATTTCCAACGACACATGTCCGACAGGCCGACTTCCCTCACATCCTTCAGCGTCTCGCAGGAGAGAAAACTGAGCACAGAGGCAGATCCGAGGGCCCAGCCGTCTTTGACTAAGCCAGACAGCGAGAGATTTGAAAAAACTGGAAACGAGACCACTCTTCTCACTTGATTTATATTTTGGGAAATAGGATTTTTCCATAAAAAATATTATTTAACATGTAATAGATTTATTTCAAAATGAATTAAATACGTATTTTAAATTTGTAAGATTTGAAATACAATAATAATCCACATAAACAAAAACTAGTTGGAGTCCTCAACTTGTAAGAGAGTGTGAAGGGGTCCCGAGCGCTGCTGCCCCGTGTCTTGTGATCTCCAGCAATCCTCAGGGTTGGCTGTTGGGCCACGCTGCTAAACAAGGAAACTGAGGCCAAAGCTTGCACCCTGCCGTGGGCCATGCTGCTGCCTGCTGGGTGCTGTGTCCTTAGGGTCGCTGCTGCTGTCGGCATCCGTTGTCCCTGTTGCTTGTGAGACTCTGAGGTGTCTGAACACCGGCTCAGGTGTGGCTCAGCACAGCTCAGACCCCTCGATGGCCCCAGGACGTTGGCTAGGACGGCAGGTGCCCATGTTCACTGCTGTATCAGTGCCCAGCACTCAGCGCATACATTTTAGGAAATTGTTCACTGAAGTGTAAACACGTGTCTAGCTTGATGAGTTGTCATTAAGTGAAAGCACCTGCAAAACCAGTGCCTGGAAGCCGCTTCATCCCTGAGGGGAACACCATCGGGCAGTGCTGGTGCCCGCCTGCATCTGTTGCTAAGGGCCAGTGGTTAAATGTGCGCGATGACCCTATGAACAGCTGCTTGTGGCTGCAGGGCCACCAGCCTCACCCGGCGGGCCGTGTCCTCACGTGTCTGGCTTCCTTTTTCAGTGTTAGGCTGGGCCATGTAAAAATACCGTTTTTCTCACGGTGATCAAAATTGCCAAGGGCTGGGTGGGGCACATGTGAACTGACAAGCTGATTTTAAAATTACAAGGAAACGAACAGGGCTCAGAACAGTCAAGATAAGCATGGAGATCCCAGTGAAGGTGGAGGCAGGCTCCAGGACACTGTCTGGCCCCCACCCAGATGGAGTCCAGAGGCAGAGCCACTTGTCCACGGGCCCTAAGTGGTGACAAGCCGAGGCTGCAGGGCAGTAGGACGGGGTTGGCTCAGTAGTGTCACACACAAGTCAGTTTTAAGGGTTTATGGAGCCTTTAAGGTAATAAAGCTTCTAGGAGGAAACAGAAGAATAGCTTTGTGATCCTGGAGTAGGCAAAGATATCCAAGCTGCAAAAAGACACCAACCAAGAAGCGTTTGTTCAGTCGGTGCACAGCTTTGCTCTGGGCATGGTGCTCCGAGTGGCCTCTGCACAGCCTTGCATAATCCGGGGCATCTCTGGCCAGGGCCCCACAGACCTGGGTCTCCTGCCCCAGGGCCTCTGCCCACGATGGTGCAGCGTCCACGTTGCACTGCTTCTGAGCTCAGTTGAAGTGGGCTGCGGCTTTTGAAGTGTTGTCTCTCTTCCCTCCCCCATGATAGCAGATCGTGTGAAGAAGGGGTTTGACTTCCAGTGGCCCCAGCCTGATAAGCCGATGTTCTTCTACGTGACCCAGGGCCAAGAGGAGATCGCCAGCTCAGGCACCTCCTACCTGAACAGGTGAGCAGGGACATGCCCGCTGACGTCTGCAGGCTTCGGGGGGCAGCTTGTCGAGAGGTGGCTAACTGTGTACTTTTTCCTGAATATTGAAATTTTTCTTCCCTCCTCATCCCCTGTTCTGTTCGGACCCTAAACCACAGCGTTTTACTTCTGCCTCGTTTTTCCAATATATTTGTTCTTATATTGGGCAGATACGTTACAAACCCACACGTGAGCCTTTTCTGTCCCTTGTCACTTGCCCTAAAGGATGGGGAAGCTCAGTGTGGGCACTCTGGATGTGGGGGTGGGCAGGGCTGGCAGGGCCCTCAGGGTATCACACTGGCACGGTGACACCTGCTGCCCGCTCCCCAGGGTGTTGTGCCTCCACACCCCTCACAGCCTGCAGCCTCAGGGTTGGGGATCCCACGGTGAGCCGGTCGCTGAGAGCCTGGTTTCCTAGGACGGAAGCCGCAAACGTGGAGAAGATCACTACGAAGCTGCTGAAGGCGGGCGCCAAGCCGGACCAGATCGGCATCATCACGCCGTACGAGGGCCAGCGTTCCTACCTGGTGCAGTACATGCAGTTCAGCGGCTCCCTGCACACCAAGCTCTACCAGGTACACCACGTGTGTGCCGTGTGTGTTGACTTTGACCTTTAAGTTATCCAGCTGGAGGGGTACCTGTCCCAACTGGAGCTCAGGCCGTGCCCAGGAAGCACGAGTGGGCCCGGCCTCTCAGGAGGGCACACGGTAGCACGTCACCAGTGTCCCTGCCAGAGTCTGTGTGGTCAGGCCTGAGGCTGAGAGGAATGTGTCCCCAGGTTTAGAAATGTGGGCCAAGATAGATGCGTGAAGGTGTTTTCTTAGGATATTTGAAACAAGTCCGAGCTGGAATAGCAGGGGGGTGGGCAGTGCCCGCCTTGGCAGGTGTTACCTAGTGGTGAAGGTGGCCTTCATGCCTGTGTTGACACCCAGTAAGATGCCCACTGTGTGCATGTTGAGAGGAGGCAGAACTCTGAGTCTCTTCACGTGGAAATGGGCGTGAGTGCTACGTCTGAGTGGCCATGCTGCGGTGGCTCCTGTCCTGTTCCTCGGGTGCCGTCTTGGCTTCTCTGTGACGAGTGTGTGTGCTCTTTCTGCTGAGAAACAAATCACTGTGGCTAAAGGGAAACAAAATGTACAAAGGGCCAGCACAGGCGCAGTGAACAGGCACCAGGTGCCAGGCTCCCAGCGGCATTCGAGGGTGTCTCTCGTCGTGTTTGCTGTGGTGTTGGGGGTCCCAGGAGGCAGCCTGTGGCTGATGTTGGCCACGTGGCTCCCTTCCAGGAGGTGGAGATCGCCAGCGTGGACGCCTTCCAGGGCCGTGAGAAGGACTTCATCATCCTCTCCTGCGTGCGGGCCAACGAGCACCAAGGCATCGGGTTTCTAAACGACCCCAGGCGTCTCAACGTGGCCCTGACCAGAGCAAGGTAGGCGGCGGCTCTCGCCTGCTCTGCCCTCTCCTATAAGGCTCATTTCCCGGCCCGACTTGCGCTGGTCTTGGACGGGGGCAGCGGGGGGGGGGTGTGCCAGAGCAAGAGGTCAGAGGGCTCTGAGCAGCAATTTAGAACAATGTGTCACCCAAGAGTCATCTCTATTTCCATGGTCTGGTGGGTGGGTGTGGCCCGTTTGCCTCATTCCAGCAGGGAGCATCTTTCAAGGTCCATCCTGCTCTGATACTCAGACTCTGAGTGTGTGTGTGCACCTGAGCCTGAAATTTTGGTACTGCCCACTTTTTTTGGTTCTGGAATGTAACTTCTAAAATGATAATCATGGAAAGGATCCAGAGAACAAGGTGGCCTTTGTCAGTCCCCACATAAAACTAGAGGGCAGCCCAGCAGCTGGAGCATGGGGGCCCAGGCCAGGGCTCAGCACATCCCAAGGAGAGAGCCGGTCGCTGCTTCTGGCTCATGTCCACACATTGGCTCCTTCCCCTTGAAGGTCGAGGCTGCTTTTGATTTATGACCTCCTCTTTGTGAGGTGCCCTCTGGTCTGGTGGCCAGTGTCGGTGGGGTCCCCAGCACACAGCTGTGTGAGGGTGAGCTAGGGAGGCCAGGCATCAAGTTGGTGCCCACCCCAGCGGGGCTGCTGTGCCTGGTGCCAGGAGGCCACCTCTTGTCCACACACAGCGTCTTTGTCTCTGAGTTCATCTGCCCAGGCAGGTTTTTGGTGTTGGGCTGCTCGGACGTCCACCACATAAACCTGTGTGTGGGGCCAGAGGCTTGGTGGTGGGCCATCCTGTCCTCTGCGACAGGGCTGGTGGCCCCCAGGCTCCTGCTTGCCGAGCACACGTCTTTGGGGAGTGGGCTGCGTGCTGCATGCGCCAGGCTCGGGCCTCTGTCACCTTAGATTGGATTCTGAGTTTGCGGCCCCACCTCGCGGACGGCAGTCTGCTGCATGGGTCCTCAGTCCTGCGCCCCTGTTGCAGGTATGGTGTCATCATCGTGGGCAACCCCAAGGCACTGTCCAAGCAGCCGCTCTGGAACCACCTGCTGAACTACTACAAGGAGCAGAAGGTGCTGGTGGAGGGGCCCCTGAACAACCTGCGCGAAAGCCTCATGCAGTTCAGCAAGCCCCGGAAGCTGGTCAACACCATCAACCCGGTGAGTGCACGCCGGGCCCGCGCCTTGTGTCAGATGCCCAGGTGACCTGTCCTTGGTTCAGGGCATGGAAACCCACAGTGGGGAGGGGCAGAACCCATGCACCCCGGGAATGAGCGTTGGGGTCCACCAGCCCCACCACTCCCAGGCGAGTAAGTGTCCTGAGCCCGTGTTCTGGGGAACGTTGCGGTGTGGCTTGTGGCATGCTGAGGGTGGGCCTCACATGGGTATGTGAACAGGAGCATTGGCGTGCTGAGACCCCATAGAGGGCCCTCCGGGAGGAAGGGGTTGGGAGCGAGTTCCCCATGCCCAGGCCTTCTGGGGTGATACATGGGCTGCTGTGTCACGGGCGACCTCTGGGAGTCAGATTCAGGCTGCAGTGCCGCAGCAGGTGGGGACATAGACACAGGCAGTTGGGAAACCTGGAGAGCCCAGGGTGCTGGGTACGCATCTGCCTGAGCCAAAGCAAGAGATCGAGGTGGTCAGTGCCGGGACCCGGTCAGCCGTGGGGCCTGGTGAGCCCCAGCCTAGTGTGCACACTCGAGAGCCGCACACCTGCCACGTCCCAGGCCACCAGATCTGTGGGAAGGTCTTTCTGTGGAGCTGACAAATTCCTCACCTATCTAAAACCTTTGCAGGGAGCCCGCTTCATGACGACAGCCATGTACGACGCCCGGGAGGCCATCATCCCAGGCTCAGTTTACGATCGCAGCAGCCAGGGTGAGTGCCTGGCAGGGGGCCAGGCTGCCCTGTGTCCCCCACACTGAGGTGTTGGCCATTCCCATGTCTGCAGCTTTGGCTCTGTCACTCTTGGGTGGTCACACAGCCTTAGTCCACAGAAGCCTGCTTGATGACGTGCCTTGTTTGAAATCAAGTCATTTCCCTAGTGGTTTCTAAAAACAAGGCGTTTTTCCAGTAAGACAGACGTGCTCGTCTGCCCCAGTGCTTTCTCAGGCGTGGGCACTGCTGCTGCTCTGGTCTTCCTTCACTCGCCTCTCACCAGCAGGTCCCACCCCAGCCCCCAGGTGGGTGCAGCCTCCCTTCAGGTTTTGCTGCCCCCTGGGAGCTTCGTGTGCTCTGTCGTGGGGAGACTGGTAGGCCTCGGGCTCTGCATGGAGTCTCTGTGTATCAGGGCCAAGCTGTGCCCTGCCTCCCAGGCGACAGCACTGTGCATAGCAAACCGTGCGTGTGGCCAGCTTGGCAAGCCCCTTTCCTGGCCCCAGTATTCTCCTGGTCGCTGGGTTCAGACTGTGGGTTGTGTTCTTTAACAACAATCCCTCCCTGCACACATCCAGCAAGTCACTGTGTAGCTGGGGGTGTCTGGGGACTGTCTCTTATCACCAAGCCCACTGTGAGCCTGGCTCAGGCTGGCACACTGGTCACTGCCAAGCCCTGCTGCCCTTACGCAGACCTGCCATGGCCCAGCTGGTGTGCCCTGGCCACGCCCCCCCGATCTATTATACGGCTCCCCTCCCTTCCCTCCCTCGGCCTCCCCGGCTCTGAGCCTGTCTCTAGACCCAGGAGCACCTGGGGCCTTTGTTTGCCTTTAGCCAGAGTCTGTTGGATTGAGTTTCCTCGTGATCGATCTTAGATGTTTTCTGGCTTTTTGGTGGTCGAGGTTGCATGAGTGTGAATATAAAATTTTCCATTAAAAGGATTTTTCTTTTGTAAATGCAGCTTGGTTTTCAATTTTTGAGATCCCTGTAGCCACTGATTCTCAGTAGACTCCCCGGGGAGAGGGGATGCACTCCCAAGACTCAGCCCCAGGCAGGCTGGTACAGGGTCAGGTGACGCCTGCCATTCTCCGTGTCTTGCAGGCCGGCCCTCGAATATGTACTTCCAGACCCACGACCAGATCGGCATGATCAGCGCTGGCCCCAGCCACGTGGCTGCCATGAACATTCCCATCCCTTTCAACCTGGTCATGCCGCCCATGCCACCGCCTGGCTACTTTGGACAAGCCAACGGGCCAGCTGCAGGTGAGCGCCCGTGGCATTTTGAGGGGAAAGCATTCTGGCATCGGTCTGTTCACGTCAGGGTTTGAGCAGCTGCTTCCCCGCCGCGCCTCAGCTCCGTGGTTGCTGGTGGCCTGTGGCCCTTCCGGGGGTCCCGGCCTCCTTGTCCTCCCGGGGCTGCCCTTTGCCTCTGGCTGAGGTCATGCTTGTCTGTGAGGCTCACACCTCCCTCAGGCAGCCCTGGACTGCTGTCTTTCAGGCCGGGGCACTCCGAAAAGCAAGACTGGGCGTGGGGGACGCCAGAAGAACCGCTTTGGGCTTCCTGGGCCCAGCCAGACCAACCTCCCCAACAGCCAGGCCAGTCAGGACGTGGCGTCCCAGCCCTTCTCCCAGGGCGCCCTGACGCAGGGCTACATCTCCATGAGCCAGCCCTCCCAGATGAGCCAGCCCGGCCTCTCCCAGCCCGAGCTGTCCCAGGTGAGCCCCCAAGCCCCCCCCAGAGCCCACGGCACGCCCCCCTAGAGGGTGGGCAGTAAGTCCAGAACATTCCATCTATGGTGCTGCCCTTCTGAAGCGTCCTGGGCAGCTGCTCTGGCCCATGTCCCCTGTCTGGGTTACTTGTCCCTGTGCTGGGGTGAGTGGGGTGGGTCTTCTGCCACTTAGGCTTGAGGATAGGGTTTTCTGGACTCTTCTCTGGGGCTGGTGAGGGGCCGGGTGGACTGTGGCTTGCTCACTTCCCTGACCTTGTCTTTCAGGACAGTTACCTTGGTGATGAGTTTAAGTCGCAGATCGACGTGGCGCTGTCACAAGACTCCACGTACCAGGGAGAGCGCGCGTACCAGCACGGCGGGGTGACGGGGCTGTCCCAGTACTAGAAGGCAAGCCCACCCTGGAGCAGGCCTGGCCCGGGGTGGGAGCCCGGCAGGGCGGCCTTCCCCGGGGAGCTGGACACGCCTGCTGTCGGTGTGGGCGTCTTCGCCCCAGGGGCCAGCTTGTCCTGTGACCCTCAGCTCGGGTCCGCGTGGCCCCACACGCATCTCCCAGAGTCCCCGCCCTGCTGTCGGGCTTCCAGGGCTCCCCGGGAAAGGGTGTGGCGCCCGCAGCTGCCTGGGTGGCGGGCGGGGCGGGGCGGGGCAGGCGGGAGGGCGGTGCCCACCGTGCGGCCCTGCTTGGCCCTGCGTGCCGCCCCCGCCTGGTGCCGCAGCTGGGCCTCCGCGTGCTCGGGACCGCGGCCGCTGCGCTCACGGCCGCCTCCCTTCTCCCCCGACAGGCGGCGGCGGCGGAGCTAAGCGACGTGGCTTAGTCCATCAGCATCTTATCCTGGGTAATAAAAATAAAAATAAACGGATACCTGTTTTCCACGGCTAAAACTGAAGCAGCACTGTGTGAGCAGCAGGAGAGGAGCCCGCGGAGCGCGCCCCGGCGGCGGGCGCGGAGCAGACGGAGCGGAGGCGCGAGCGCTCGGCCCAGCCGGCGCCTGCCGGGCCGCGTCCCCCGGCCGGGCGGAGGGAGGAAGACCCTCGTGCGGAGTGGCCCTTTCTCTGTTCCGTCCGCGTTCTCGTACTGGAAGGGGACTACGTTTTAGCGGGGAACCCTCGCGTTTCTGTGCCCGCGCAGAGCCCCGGGACGGCGGCGTCCACGCCGCGGGAACGCCAGGTCGCGCGGCCTTGTTCTAAGAGGGTTTTCATTTAAAGAAAATACGGTGTTTTGGGTTTTTCTGTTTTTTTTTTTAAGATTCTTTCAAAGGAGTACTGAAAAATACTTTCCTAAGTTTGTCTCTAAAATCTTAGTGGTGGACCTGGTTGATGCGAGGAGCTCCCAGAAGCGAAGCTTAAGCACGTCGGCGAGCTGCAGACGGGGATGGACACGCGCTGGCCTCGAGGAGGATTTCCTGTCGGGCTTTAGCTTCCCGCGGGCGCCGCAGGGCGCCGGGCGTGTGCGGAGCGGACTCCGAGAGGCGAAGCCGCTTCCTGCGGAGGACTCGGCGCGGGCTCCGGCTGCCCGCGAGGAAGGCGCTCGCCGCCCCGCCGGACGGCATGGCCGGGACTGGCCGAGAGGCCGGGGGCGGGAGGGTGGTCGTTCCCGGGCCGGTGGCTTTTTCCCCAGGGTCCTCGGAGGATTTGGTGGAAAGCGGCGGCCGCCCCGAGCTCGGAGTTTCTACCTGCTGGGGCGCCGCTGACCTGGGTGGTTTCTGCCTTCGGGGGCGAAGGGAACAGGCCAGAGATGAGTTGGTTCTGTGCTGCGGGGCTTGGGCACGGTCGGCGTTGGTGGGCGGAGGAGACCTCTGCCTGGATCTGCGTTTTAGGCGTGAGGGTTGCCCCAGCTCCTCGCACGCCGTGGCTTGGGGTGTCCTCCCTAGTGACCCCGCCCCCCAGCCTGCACCTCCCAAAGCCTCCGGATTCCAGCTTCTACACGGGACGGATGGGGACGCATAGGCCACCTTTCTTCTGGCGAGGACTCGTATTTATTACCATTGCTGTAGGTCTTTCAGTTCCCCCTTTTGGTAGCCGCCTAGAGGCATAGTGTGGGTAGCTTCCGCTGTGACCCTGCGCCGCCCGCCTGTCGGGTGGGGCCGCTTTGCCTCTGCTCGTGCCCCTTGCCGTGTTCTCCACCTGCGCAGCGGCAGTTGCTCGGTTTTATAAATCCAGTTGCATCTGTGCAACGTAACTTTTGATTTTTGGTCTTTTTGTTTTAAGCTCTTTTGTCACCAATAAAATAATATGAATAAACAGTTCTTGCCTTCATGTGGGAGCTGAATGAACTGCAGGGGGTGGAGAGGGCATTGGTCGCAGAGTGGTGGTTGGTGGGGGGAGGCCGAGGTCACCTCTAACAACAAAGGCCGGAGCTGCGGGGGTAAAGGGAGGTGACCCGCCCCTGGACCCCTCCAGCGAGTGAGCAGGGCCTGGGCCTGGCGCGGGGGACTGCGCCAAGGACGCGACTTACCCACCCCCAGGAGACAAGACGCAAGGAGACCAGGGGAGCAGACCACGCGGTGTTTATTGTTGGTTCCACGCCCCCCACCCGCCCCTGGTCAGCGGCAGCCGCACTCGTCCACCACCATGTCCTCATAGTGCCGCAGCACCACGTTGTCGCTGTTATCGAAGAAGAGCATGGAGATGGGCGACAGGCGCGCGGGCACGCAACAGGGCAGGCCGGCGGCGCCCGGGGTGGCCGCGTGCATGAGCGCGCGCAGCACAGCGTGGTTGAGCGCGGGGGCCCCGCCGGGTCCAGACAGCGCAGCGGGCAGCGCGCACTGGCCCTGGCAATAGTTGGCCAGGAAGCCGCGCGGCGCAATGACCCAGCGGTGCCAGCCCACCTCGCGGAAGCTCACGTACAGCCTCCGCGCGCGACACGCGCCCCCAGGGCCCCCGCCCGCCGCAGGTTCGGCCTCCCGCCGCGGCCGGGCCAGGGGGTGGCACAGGCGCGGGTCGAGGGTCACCAGCAGCAGCGAGGCCTCGGCCAGGCGCGCGCAGGCGGCGGGGCCCCGGGGGCGCAGCGCCAGCGCCAGGCGGAGGCTGCGCGGCACCGAGGCGTTGCGGGCCCAGGCGGCGCCCAGCAGCTCCGCGCGCACCGGCGACCCCAGGGCGGGCACCGCCTGGCGGAGCACCACGGGCCCGGGGTCCCAGCCCGTGGCCTCGCCCGCCCGCGCCACGCTCAGCTCCCAGCCGCCCGCCGGGGCCTCCGCCGCCGCCGCAAAGCGCAGCTCCAGGCGTGCCCGGCTCGGGTGCTCGGCGGGTTCCACAGCCGACAGGTCGAAGACGACGGTCCACTCGGGGCACTGCCCCGCGGCCGAGGCGGGCTCCGGGGGCCGGGCGGCCGCACCTGGAGAGGCGGGGAGAGGACTCGGCTGGCGCGGCGTCCCCGCCCAGTGCCCAGCTTGCCCGCGATGGGGTCTCGGTTGGGGACAGGGAGGAAGGTGAGCGCCTGGCGCCGGGGAGCACGATCTGTTGGAAGGCGTCAAATAGTGTGAAGCGCTGGGGTGGGCTGACGGGGTTGGGGCAGGGCGCGAGTTGAAAGGAAGGGGCCCTGCGGGGTGCGCAGGGGTAGCTGCCCTCCCTTAGGGACGTAGGCGGGGGTGTGGAGGGCGGGTATGAGCGAGCGCCTGGGCCGCTGGCGAAGCGACGCTGGGGCCGTGGCATCTGCAGGAAGGCATCAAACGGTGTGAAGCGGCGGGGTGGGGGCGGGGATGGAGTGGGGGCAGGGATTCAGCTGCGAGCAAGGGGCCCTGCGGGCGCTAGGGGGCCTGGTCTCGGTAGCCCCCTGGCGGGGGTCCCTGGCATGGGGTGCGGAGGCCCAGGTTGCTAGCGGGCTGGACGTGACGGGCCGGGACTCTCGGGACCGCTCCTGCCTCCCCTGCCACGCTCGAGGCTCACCTCTCGAGCTCGCAGCCTCCGGGACCAAAGCCCCCAGCGAAGACCGACCCCACTCACCGCGGTCCGGAATGTGGCGCACGATGTTTCCGGCGACCCCCAGCTCCTCCACGTGGCACGGTTGCAGGGTGGTCCCCGGGGGCGTCCGCCGCAGGCCCGATCTTGTCTCCTGGGGGTCGCGGCGACGGAACAGGCGCCACATAACCGGGGGAACGGGCCGGAGCGTGGGGGCGCCCCGGGGCGCATCGCGCAGCCCGAGGGCCTGGAGCAGGGCGGCGGCGGGGCCTGGGGGCACGGGGGCGGGCGCCCGGGATGGCGAGGGCAGCAGCAGGGCCAGAAGGAAGAGGAAGAGGTGGCGGCCAGGGCGTCGGCACAGAGGTGGCATCTTCCTCCCAGGCGATGGATGGCCGGAGAGTGCGCGGGTCCGCCGCGGCCGCCGACCAGTGGCTGGGGCGGGGCCGGCGCGCTCGGCGGGGCAGGGGTCCCAGGGGGCGTGGCTGCGGTCCGGAGGCGGGTCTGAGGGCGCGGGGCGGGGTCCCAGGGGATGTGGCCGGGAACGGCCGTGCCCCGGAGGGTAGGGCACGGCCGGGGTCCTGGGGGCGGGGCCGGGGCCCGGGGGCGGGGCCGGGACGAGGGGATCAGAAGCGCTTGTTCTTCACCAGGCCGTTCCTCAGCGGCTGCCTGCGGGCCAGAAGCGCGCGGTTCGCGCGGGTTAGCCAGGGAGCCCCACGCCCGCGCCTTCCCCCACCCGGGTCCTCCTCTCTTCAGGCCTCAGCGACCCCCCACGTCCCTTTACCCGACCAGGCCCGGGCTCCACCTGGATGCTTCCTCCTCGCCATCACCCTACCCCTGCCCACCGGGCCACGAGACCCCGCACGTCGTCCCTGCACCCTGGCCCCTCATTCTCGCTTCCCCCTCCCCAGTTAAACCGTTCTCTTCCCCTACTCCCTGCCTCCCTAGGCCGCCGGAGGGCAAAAGCTACCCACCAGCCCGGCCCCCACTTAACTCCACCACCTGCACCAGGACAGACGCGACAGATAGAGCCTCCCCTGCTGCGGGGCAGCGTCCTCTGCCACCCGCCCCACGCAGGCTCGTCCTGGGCTCGGGTGGCCCTGGCTGGCTCTCTCCACCCACCTCCTCTGCCTCCCTCCTACTTTCCTTCCACGTTCTTAAAACAAGTTGCCATGTTTTAAAACTCTGATCAACATGGTAAGCGTCCAGCTTAAGCTCCCAGAGAAAGACCCCTAACCTCTAAACAGGGTGCAAATTTCAAACTGGAAAGCCGTCTTCTCTTGCAACTCATGTTTTCCAGAAATGCAGTCCTATTTGAGCCCCCTCCCTGTGGCCACTGCTGCTCTCAGGAAATTCCATTTTCCCTGCATCGAGAGTTAGCGGCAGGACTCTGGGGGTGTGACTGGGAAGGGACCTCGCCAAGGATCTGTCCAGGGCCCCCCACTGCCGGACATGACAGAGGTCCCACCCCTGCTCCTTGCCACCTTTGCCAGTACTCGGAGTCGCACCCTGTTCAACTGAGATGGCATCTCACTTCGGTCCTGAGGCCGCTGGCCAGGAACTGCTCACGCCCTGGCAAATGTCCTCTGGGTCTCTGTAGAAGCGGCTTGTACAGTTGCACTTACACAAAAATGCATTAAGGTTTTTGAACAGGTCCAGTCGTCTCAGGGCCAGACATCAGAAAGTGTAAAAAGCTCACAGTTCCCCCAAGCTGCTCCTGCAAAAGTTTCTTGCTTTGAGGTGTCCTCACAGGGCTACAAGCCCATGTGTGCATTACTGTCCCCTTTGCCCCGTGGCTTTGTGGAGCTCTCCATCCAAGTGACCCTTCCATGTAAGAACCTAAAACTTTCCCAGGGAGGTTGCTGCTCTCGGTCACTTCAATTCACTCTTCCCTTGGGCTGAGGCTCTGCCTCCCCTCATGCATATTGCAGCCAAGTGATATCTGATCCTATGGGTTGTTGGTCTTTATCTGTGGGGAGATAAGCCCTGCTCGGACCTCCCATCTGTCACTTGTCCTCTGACTTTGCCTGCGGTCCTTCATCCACCTTTGTGGCCTCTTGATTCTGCTCATAGTTAAAACAGCTCTCTCGGTTCCTCAGTGACACACTGTCCTGTTTCAGCTCAGGGATGACCCCATGTCTGCACTGACACTTTTGGCACATGGGGGATTTGCCCTGGGGGGTGAAGTGAGACAAAAACACACCTTCACTCTTTTCTCCAGGGTTTCTCAGACACCCTGTCTCTGGTCCCACACCGTTGACTCCTAGAATAGCAAGTTTAGTGTCTGGAAGGATGGGGACCCCTGCCCTGTGCCTTTTTATCAGAGTGTTCCTGCCGATTCTTCATTCTTGTTTGTTTTTCTGCACAAGTTTCAAAGTCGGCTGTCAGTATTCTCCTTTTGGGGCACGGAGCCTACCCACCATGGGTAGGGGATGGCCTCTCTGCAACAGCTTTGGGCCACCACTGTGGCAAAAGGAGAATCACAGTGAGGGCGGAAGCTGGAGAGAGATGGGGGTGCACGATACAGGTGGCTTCTGGATGTTTCTTCTCCAATAAGGGGCGGGGACTCCCTGGGGGTTTTGCAAGGTTTTTGCCCTGAGTTGCCATCGACCACAATGGATGAATGTTCCAGAGAGGCAGTCTGGGGTAGGACTAGAGGTTGATTTTGGCTATTTTAGAAGATGCTGGAAATGTCAGGCAGACACTGGAGACAGGGAATGGTGCTCGGGGAGCACTGTAAGCTGGCAGAGAAATTTGGAAGTTGGTGTGGATTACGTATGGGCAGAGAATGGGCCCAGGGAGTTGAGGCAGCCAAGGCAGGAGGCCTGAGAGACCAAGCAGGAAATGGGGCAAAGAAAGGGCTTTCGTAACATCGAGAAGGAAGGAATTCTCAATTCATTCTACGAAGCCAGTATCACCTTGATATCAAAGCCAGGAAAGGACACAACAAAAAAAGAAAACTACAGACCAATGTCCCTTATGAATACAGATGCAAAAATTCTCAATAAAATCCTAGCAAACCAAATTCAGCTGCACATCAAAAAAAATAATCCACCATGACCATATGGGCTTCATCCCAGAGATGCAAGGATGGTTCAACATATGCAAATCTATGAATGTGATTCACTACATAAATAGAAGCAAAAACAAAGACCATATGATCCTCTCAATAGATGCAGAAAAAGCATTTGACAAAATTCAGCACCCTTTTATAAGAACTCTTAACAAAATAGGCACAGATGGAATATACCTCAAAATTATAAAAGCCATATATGACAAACCCACAGCTAACATACTGAATGGGGGAAAATTGAGAGCATTCCCACTTAGAATTGGAAACAGACAAGGTTGCTCACTGTCACAACTTTTATTCAACATAGGGCCGGAAGTCCCAGCCAGAGCAATCAGGCAAGAGAAGGAAATCAAGGGTATCCAAATGGGAAAAGAAGAGCTATCGCTCTTTGCTGATGACATGATCTTTTATCTAGAAAACCCCAAAGATTCTGCCTACAGACTCCTGGAATTGATAAATAAATTCAGCAAAGTCTCAGGTTACAAAATCAATAGCTTCAAATCAGTAGCTTCCTATATGCCAACAGTCAAGCTGAGGATCAAATCAAAGACGCAATACCTTTCACAATAGCAACAAAGAAAATAAAATACCTAGGAATATATTTAACCAAGGAGGTCAAAGACCCCTACAGGGAGAACTATGAAACACTGAGGAAGGAAATCACAGAGGATGTAAACAAATGGAAAAACATATCGTGCTCATGGATTGGCAGAATCAACATTGTTAAAATGTCTATACTACCCAGAGTGATTTACAGATTCAATGCAATCCCCATTAAAATACCAATGTCATTTTTCCCAGATCTAGAAAAAATAATTCTACACTTCATATGGGACCAGAAAAGAGCCTGAATAGCCAAGGCAACCTTAAGCAAAAGGAACAAATTGGGAGGCATCACTTTACCAGACTTCAAGCTATACTACAAAGCTACAGTAACCAAAACAGCATGGTACCGGCACAAGAATAGAGACATAGACCAATGGATCAGAACAGAGAACCCAGATATAAAACCATCCTCATATTTCCATCTGATCTTTGACAAAGCAGACAAAACACATACACTGGGGGAAAGAATCCCTATTAAATAAATGGTGCTTGGAAAATTGGATAGCCACATGCAGAAGACTGAAACAGGATCTGCCCCTCTCACCACTCACAAAAATTAATTCACGATGGATAACAGACTTAAACCTAAGGCATGAAACTATAAGAATTCTAGAACAAAATGTTGGAAAAACTCTTATAGATGTCGGCCTAGGCAAAGAATTTATGAAGACCCCAAAGCAATCACAGCAACAACAAAAATAAATAAATGGGACCTGAAACAAATTAAAAAGCACACAAATTAAAAGGCACAGCCAAGGAAACAATCAATGGAGTGAAGAGACAACCTACAGAATGGGAGAAAATATTTGCATGCTATACATCTGATAAAGGGCTGATAACCAGAATCTATAAAGAACTCAAGCAAATCAGCAAGAAAAAATCAAACAACCCCATTAAAAAGTGGGCAAAAGACATGAACGGAAACTTTTCAAAAGAATATAAACTAATGGCCAACAAACATGTGAAAAGATGCTCAACATCTCTAAGCATCAGGGAAATGCAAATCAAAACCACAATGAGATACCACTTAATTCCAGTGAGATTGGCTTTTATCAAAAAGTCCCAACACAACAAATGTTGGCGGGGATGCAGAGACATAAGAACACTCATACACTGTTGGTGGGACTGCAAAATAGTACAACCTCTATGGAAAGTAGTATGGAGACACCTCAAAGAACTAAAAGTAGATGTACCATTTGATCCAGCAATCCCACTACTGGGTATTTACCCAAAGGAAAAATGGACATCTTATAAAAAAAAGACACTTGCACTCGAATGTTTATAGCAGCACAATTCACAATTGCAAAGATGTGGAAACAACCCAAGTGCCCATCAATACTTGAGTGGATTAATAAAATGTGGTATATATACCATGGAGTATTACTCAGCCATGAAAAAAACTGGTGAACTAACACCTCTTGTACTGACCTGGATGAAATTGGAGACCATTCTTCTAACTGAAGTATCCCAGGAATGGAAAAACCAACACCACACATACTCACTATTAAATTGGAACCAATCAAACAACACTTATGTGTACATATGGAAATAAAACTCCTCGGAAATCAAGTACGTGGGAGGGGGGAGGAGGGGATGAGTAAATTCATACCTAACGGATACAATGCACACTATCTGGGTGATGGGCACACTTACAACTTTGACTCAAACCGTACAAAAGCAATTTATGCAACCAAAACATTTATACCCCTGTAATACTCTGTAATTTTTTTAAAAAGTGGCATGCAGAGAGCAGACTGGCGGCTGCCAGGGGCTGGGGGCCAGCTCCTTCGAGTGGGGAGTGACTGCTGATGGGTACAGGGTGTCTTTGGGAGTGATGAGAATATTCTGGAACCTGACGGTGGTGATGGCTGCCTAACCCTGGGAATGCATAAAAAAACCCATTGAATTCCACACCGTAACTCAGTGAATTGTACGGTATGTGAATTATACCTCAATAAAGCTGTTTTTTAGAAAAAGAAAGGGAAGTGGCCCCCAAGGTTAGCACCAAGGCCACAGGGAATATGGACAAAAGTGGCCTTGGAACTGGTGGGAGGAAACCCCAGGAGCAGGTGGGTTCAAGGAGGATCGAGAAGAATCTAGGGGAATTCTGCAGTTGCTGTAAGGGAGGGAGACAGGTTGATAAGGCTGGTGGAGGAGAAGAGCACAGACGGAGCGTTTCTGTCCTTGCTAAGACGAAGGTGGACTTCCTTGGCCTCAGAGGGATTGATGACGCCCTGGGGTATCATGGTGCAGGTCAGCAGAGCCAGAGAAAGGTGAGGGTCCCTTGATGGAGGGCCAGTCCTGACAGCCCCTGAGAGGGCAATGGGGGCTTTGGGCCAAGGTGCCCCATCATAACAAGCACACGGGGGCCACCCCAAGAGGCTTGGTTAGGTCAATTTCTAGAAATGTTCCTGTGCTTAAAAAGAATGTCTGGGCCAGACGTGGTGGCTCACGCCTGTAATCCCAGCAATTTGGGAGGCCGAGGCAGGAGGATTGCCTGAGCCCAGGAGTTCAAGATCAGCCTGAGCAATAGCGAGACCCTGTCTCTCCAAAAAAATAGGAAAAATTAGCTCGGTGTGGTGGTGCACACCTGTAGTCCCAGCTACTCCGGAGGCTGAAGTGGGAGGATCGCTTGAGCCCAGGATTCGAGGCTGCAGTGAGCTGTGATTGCGCCACTGCACTCCAGCCTGGGTGACAGAGCAAGACCTGGTCTCAAACACACACACAGACACACACACACACATCCCCCCAAAAAAAGAAAGAGAACGTATGTTCACCCGGGTTCTGAGTGGCTTGAGCAAGGGGCATGGAGAGTCAGCAGTCACTTCCTGTAGTCACTCAGTGGGGTAAGGCTACGTCATCTGGAACATTCTATGTCAAGAATTACAACTGAACTTCTCTTCCTGTCTCTTTGCTTGCAACCTTTACACGCGCTGAAGTGGAGGTCTTTTAACCAGTATAGAGGTCGATTTTTTTTTTTTAACAAAAGCAATCTCATAACTGTCGTGATTATTCCATGTATGTTTATTTTGATGCCTAATATTTGGGATTCTTGCTACACTCTTATTTTACATTATTTATCTTGCATTTTCTAAACTTCTTTTCCTCCTTTCTTGCCTTTTATGTTGCTGTATCTGTTTTTGTTCCATTCTCCCCTCTATACCCTAAAAGTTTTCACATACATCCTTAATCCCCACCCTCTTGAAGAATACAAAGCCCCCAATCCTGTTCTGATAATGTTTGATACTTCTGTTCTAGTTTTTTAAAATCTCCCAAATTAAACATTTAAGAATTTTTACCCAGACATATGCCCATGTTTTGCTTACCTAGCTTTTTGGATGGTTTTCCTGGTTTCTGAAATATACCCATAGAGAAGATCTGTTAGTGGTAAACTTTTCTAGTTTTTGGTAGTGTGGGTATCCTTTCTCTTGAGTAATTGTTTTTAAAATTGTGTGCAAAGTTCCAGGTTGACTGTTACTTTCTTTCAGCACTTGTGGTCATATTTTATTCCATTATCTTCCAGCTATCCTGGTTGCTATTAGCTTGCATCGTTTTATAGGTCATCTCTTTTTTTTCCAGTGGCTGTTTTGCATTTTCACTATGATGTGTGTGGGGCGTGGATACCTTTTTATTTAACCTGTTGGTTATTTTTGTCTTGTTAACTTCTGAAAATTTCTCGGCATTACATCTTTTTGTATTGTTCCTCCCTGCCTGTCTTCTGTTAGAATTCAGTCAGACTAGATAATTCTTATAATGCTAGCTTTCATATTTTTCATCTATTTATGCTGCATCTGGGCAATTTCTTCACAGCTTTCAATTTGTTGATTCTCTCTTCAGCTGTATCTAATTGTTTTAGCTTTAACATCTGTAGTAGGTTAAATGGTGCCCCCCAAAAAGATATGTCTATGTCCTAATCTCTAGGACCTTATTTGGAAAAAGAGTCTGTGCAGATGTAGTTAAATGAAGAATTTCAGGATGAGATCATCATTTTGGGTGGCCCTAAAGCCCATGACAAGTGTCCTTATAAGAGAAAAGAGAGACAGAGGGAACAAGAGACAAGAGGAGAAGGCTGTGGGAAGATGCAAGACAGACACTGGAGTGATGTGGCCACAAAGCAAGGAACGTCTGGAGCCACCAGAAGCTACAAGAGGCAAGGAGGGATCCTCCTTTAGAGCCTTCAGAGGGAGTGCCGCCCTGTGACCTTGATTTAGAACTTCCATCCTCCAGAAATATAAGAAAGTTTCTGTGGTTTTAAGCCACTCAGTTTGTGGTACTTGGTCACAGCAGCCCCAGGAAAGTAATATAACATCCAATGCCATTTTTGATGGTCTCTCATGCTTTCTTTATTTAAATAAACTTTTTATTTTAGAATAATTTTAAGTTTGTAGAAATGGTGCACAGATGGTACAGAGCGCTCCTGTATACCCCCATCCAGCTTCCCTAACATTACATCTTACGTGTCCACAACAGTACATTTGTCACAAGAAACCAACATTGGTGCATTGCTATTAACTACACCCTAGATGTTGCTTGGATTTCACCAGCTTTTCCACAGATGTCCTTTTCTTCGTCCAGAAGCCCATGTCACATGTAGTTGTCACATCTCCTTAGTCTCCTCTGACCTGGGATTGTTCCTCAGTCTTTCCTTGTTTTCCATGATCTGGACAGTTTTGAGGCTCTTTTGGAAGATGTCTGTTAGTCTGATCCCTTTTATCCTATCCTGTGTTATACCTAACTGCGCTAACTGTAGCTGTCCTTGTAGAATCAAATTCTGCTGGTGGTACCCGTGGGTCCATCACGGCAAGGTGTTCCCTGGTGTGCTCTGTCACTTCTGTGTGCAGCCCATACTTTGCCGTCCTAGCGGAAATGCTCTTATGTGGGGCTGGGGGTGCCAGCCCTCACACCATGTTCTGGCTAGACATCCTCAGGGGGGACAGAGCCTGACACTGGTGGGGCCGGGAGGTCTGGCTTTCTCTTGCCATGGGCTCTGCACTTACAAGGATGTTTCCACCATGACTTCACCGTTCTATAGCAAGAGAATCTTTCAGGTGTTTAGATTCAGCCAAACAGGTGCTCCCATTCTCTTTAGCCACCGCTGCCTCTGGAAGACTCCGTGGTGAGACCTCGCTGAACTCTATGCAGAACCCCTGACTCACACTCACGGGACAGCCACAACCCAACACCCCTCAAAGGAGGCTCCCGACAGCCCCATCCACCAGTGCACATGGCCCTGCCCCGATCCCATCTCGGTAAACAGCAGCTCGAGCCAAAAGTCTTGAGCTGTCTTTGATTCTTTTTTTTTTAAATTTATTTCTTTTTTCTTTTTTTCTTTTAGGCTAGTCAAGTGAAGCAGTGGGCGTGGAGAAGGAACAAAGTGTCTTTGATTCTTTCATTTTTGTTTCACCTACACCCAAAGCAAGTCTGATTGGTTCTCCCTCCCGGAGTTGGGACCTCACCACACTCCTCCTGGCCACAGCCCGGGACTTGTTAAATCTCCACGTCACCTCCTGTTCCGACCCACTTCATTGAGCTCCGAGCCAACCGCTTCCCCAAAACCATCATATCAGGTCACTGATGGCCCCCACTGACCGAATCAGAGGGCCTGGCCGGTCAGTACCTTCTGGGACCTTGTACAGCCTCCTGCCCTGGATCCTGCTCAAACACTCCTCAAGTGACCCTGCTTGTCACCCAAACCTGCCTCCATTAACCTCTGGGTTGCGTGCCCCTCTGCCCACCCAAGGCTTTGGACACCATCTGGCTCTCACCCCAGGGCTGACAGGGCACGAGGGCTCGACCTGCAGGAGGCTCACTGAGACCTTTATTTCTCTGTGCCCAGGACTCCCTCCTGAGCCACACTGGCTCTGAGCTTCCAGTGCCGCCTCCCGCTTGGCTGGCCAGTGGGCTCCCCTGCTGGACCCCAAGGCCAGCACGTCTCAGCACGGACTGAGCAGGGGCTCTCTCTGTGGCCCTTGGCACTCCCTCCTCCCCACCTCCACTGCCACCGACTCCGGTGGGGACATGGGTCAGAAGTCACCGTCTGGCCAATGACTGCTCCTCACGACCCATGGATCCCTGGCTTGCCCACTCTGGCCACACCAGCCACTGGGCCTGGCCCTTGCTGCCTCTGCCCCCTCGCCATTCTGCCCCGTCCCCAGGCCTCTCCCTCCCCTTTCTCTCTGTTCCGTCCCTCACAGCAGTTAACTTTGTGGCTGCATCCCCCAAAATATGCCTTCATCGCAGTCTCTGCTTCAGAGTAGGCGCTGGGGTCAGCGCCCACGTCAGCCTCATCCACTGCCGTGTCTTAGGGGCCTGCCCACGGAGCACACTCGGACGTCGCTAAAGGAACAAATGTGGGGCAGAGGCCCCTCCACACTCACTCAGCTTTGCTGGGCTTAGGGTCCTGGGCCTCCACCGTGTCGTACTCCCGCAGGTCTTTCAGCTCGCGCACCTGGCCCGTCAGCACCTTGGTGGCAAACGCCACGATGTACTGCAGGAGGGGAAGGCCGCATGAGAGGGAAGCCCCTTCCTCTGCTGTGCTGCTCCCCTGACAGCCGGGTGGGTGCTCCTGCCACAGACCCTTTGCTCGTGGTGTTCCAACTGCCTGACACACCCCTGCCTGAGAAGGGCCCGTGCCTGCACTGCTACCTGGGGACAGGGACGGGGATGGGGCCAGAACAGGACTGCTGACCCGGGAGGGGGCCAGACGACTCACCAGGAACCAGTAGAGGTTCATGAGGGTGAGCAACAGCAGGAGCGCGTTGAAGAAGAAGTAGAAGGGGATGTCAGGCACGGAGCGCAGGCTGCAGTGGATCGTGGCGTACAGGACCTTGAGCGGGAACCAGTAGAGGCGGAACCAGAACCTGCCGAGGGGGCAAGGCCGGGTCGGGAGGCCATCGGGGGAGGGGCGTGGTGGCCCCACCTAGTCCCTGTCCTGTCCCATCCTGGACCCATCCACTTGTCACTGCATATCCCCACCCATCTCTGTTCTCTTGCCCCACCCTTGCTCACCCAGACCCATCTGCCTCCCCTCCTGCGCTGTTCTGCCCGGCCCAGCCCCGCCTCTTCCCCACGCAGGCCCTCCCCTCCCCTGCCTGGCCCCACCCACCTCCCCCACCCCTTACCTGCCAGGCCCCGCCCACCTCACCAAGGCCCCACCTCCTTCCCTTCTTGGCCCACCCCTTCTGAGCCTAGCCCCGCCCCCTGGGCCCCACCACCCACTCACCAGCTGAAGCAGAAGCCCAGGCAGCCCAGGTCGGCCGCCAGGGCGTGCAGCCGGTGGTGGGAGCCGCCGCGGGACTTGAAGTAGACATTGAACTTGGTGAACTCCAGCAGCACGTCGCTGATATCGTGCAGGAAGAGCACAAGGACGCCCACATTGTGGTACCTGGGGGGCGGATGGGGAGAGGAGAGGGCTACTCACACTGAGGACCCCCACTCTGCACGAAGGCCCCCCAGCACAGGCCCCCGGGGCCACACCTCCAGACTCCCTGTGGGCCCCTCCCTGGCTCACCTGCCCTGCCCGCCTCCCTCTCCAGGACCCCCTCCCCTCAGTGCCCCTACCCATGGCTATATCCACCCCACCGCAGCTTCGTCCTCCCTGCCTCACTGTCCGCACGTGGGCCAGAGCCTCCCTGGAAGTTCCTTCATGTCTGTGACCCCTGACTCTCTTGGCCATTCTGTGTCCAAATCCCCTATAAGCTCGTTCCTCACTTTGGACACGGCCACACTGACACTCTCAGGTCAGTGCAAGCTGCAGACTTGTCTAGGGAAGGCCTTGGCCACATCCCTGCTAGGATCATAAGAAGCCTGAAGGCCACACCCTGCCCTTCCCCAGTCTCCCCCTGACAGCTGCTCGGGCGAAGGGGCCTAGATTCAGCCTGGATGTGGCCAAGTGCCTCCCTCTCGCCAGGTCCCTGCCCCTGCTCTGCCCTCCTGACTGCTCCTGGGCTCCTGCCACAGGCCCTTTGCACATGCCCCTCCTTGGGGTTCTCAGCGCCTCCCTTTACTTCTTTCAGTCTTTGCTCACCTGTCACCCCAGACCACCCACCTAGACCTCACACCCTGCAGGCCTTGTCCTCTGACTTGGTTCTTCCCCATAGGTCTTATCACTTTCACACAAACTCTTCCTTCTTTCCTTCCTTTCTTCCTGCCTTCACTTCTTCCATTTTGGTTTTATCATCTCATTCTACCCTCTAGGGAGTGATGACAGAACTTTCTAGAACCATGAGAATACTCTAAACCTGTATCATCCAATACAACAGCCACCAGTCACACGTGGCCACTGAACACTCGAAACGTGGCCGTGTGGCTGAGAAATGGACACATATGCTTTCATTTCAGTTTACGGTTGAAACAGCCACCTGTGCCCAGCGGCTGCTACATTAGCGCAGCTAGAGCTGCCAGTCCCGCAGGAATTGAATGTGAGTGGCACATGTCACTTTGAAGTTTCTATCAGCCACATTTAAAAAAAAAAAGGAAAAAGGAACAGGTAAGATTTTTTTAACAACACATTCTAATTAACTCAGTATATCCAAAATACTGTCATTCCAATGTGCAATTGTGATAACAAAAGGACCAACGGGTATTTTCACACTGGTTTGTGTAGGAAGCCTTTGAAACCCGGCTGGATTTTACACGCACAGCACACTGAGACTTGCGGGTGGCCACGGTGGGCTCTAGAACATCGGGGGCATCTGTTGTGTTCACAGCTGCGCTCTGTGCCTGTGCACAGCAGGTGCTCAGTAAACCTCTGCCCTGTGACCCTGTCAAGGATGGGGTTCGAGGGGGAAGGGGGTGGGGTGGGACACGTCAGTGGCTCTCTGGGCCCTTTCCACCCCGTCCCTGTGGAATCTCCGGCCCCACAGACCCTCCTCTGGCCTCCCCTGTGCCCCGCCACCACCCACAGCATTAGCCTCCAAGCCCTGCCCTCTGCCTGTGCTATGCCCTCTGCCTGCCCACCCGCTCCTGTCCTCACCGGAAGGCATAAGAAGAGACAATGAGGACCAGGGTGACCACGTGGTGAACGAGCATGACCACTGAGTCCTTGCGCCAGGTGTCCATGTACAGCGTGGCATAGATGGAGTGGCCGTAGAAGCTTGCCTGCAGCAGGTAGATGGCTGCAATGTCCCGTGGCACCGCCATGCCCGGCGTCCAGTCTGGGGAGAGCCGAACCTCAAAATAAGGGATCTGCAAGAACTTCAGGTACCCCCCCGAGTGACCCCACGACAACCCCCAAGCCATCTGTGCGTCCTCCCAGTACCAGGGTCACCGCGCACCCCTGATCGCTGCTTTTCTATCCCCAATTCTCTGCCTGTTATTTTTTATTAATATGGGTTTTTTTAAAGAACAGTTTTGGGTTTCCAGGTAGGACAGAGAGTTCCTACATCCCCCCCTCGCAACACACCCACAGACTCCCCTGTAACACCTTGCGTTAGTGTGGCACATTTGTTGCCAACGATGAACCAATAGAGACACGTTGTTATTAAATAATTCCCAGCTCGCTTTATTCACGCAGAGGTGCTCCCACCCCTGGGATCTACCCCTTGCAGGATTCCCATCTCTGCCCTGGCTCCCGTTCCTGTCTCCTCTTACAGGCTCGTGCGCCCCTGTCTTGCTGACATCCTGGGTCCCCCTCCCTGCAAATCCCCAGCCCAGTGGAGGATGCTGCCCACCTAGCTTCGCCATGCCAGGCCTGCCATGCCGCCGAGTGTGGGGTCTCCCACCGGATGGGCCCTGCCTCCCTTTCCCTCCTCCTGCCTCCCCACCCCTTCTCCCCCCACTCCTCGGCCACATCACCAGGAGCCGCCAGACACCAAGGCCAAGGGCCATGCTCTGCTCTGCACACATCAGCCTGGAACTCTCTGAGCATTTCCTGCTCTCCGGCCACTCCTTCTCTGCCCACCCCCCCAAAACAGCCCCTCCAGGCTCCATCTGGGGCCTCTTGCTCCCCCACCCAGTGATGACCTGCACCCGGAGCCCAGCTGTCCCCTAGACACCCCCATGCCTCCACCTCAGCAACAAGCCTTCATCTATGCCTGGTCCTTCTGTAGCCAAGATCCACTTGGACTCCCATCCAAGGGGCCCCTCTTCTGTCCATGCCTCTGCTTGTTACCCCCACCCCTGCCACCCCCACCCACACTGCCCCAGCACTCCCTGGCACCCAGGCCTGTCTGCCCACTCTCCCCACACGGCCCCGATGGCTGTGAATGCACAAACTATCACACTCGATCCAGCAAGTCCACTCCAGGTGTGCACCCGAGAGAACGGAAAACAGGGACTCAAACAGATACTTGATGCCCACGTCCACAGCAGCATGACAGCCAAAAGGTAGAAACGACCCGGATGTCCATCAGTGAATGAATGACAGAGTGACAGGTCCACACAGTGGGATATTAGTCAGCCATGAAAAGGCATGAAGCACTGACACCTGCTACGCTGCTACGATGTGGATGAACTTTGAAGACACGATGCTGCGTGAGAGAGCCAGACACAAAAGGCCACACAGTGTGTGACTCCATCGATGTGAAATGTCCAGAACAGGCAAATCCATAGAGGCAGGAAGCAGATTAGTGGCTGCCAGGGGCTGGGGGAGGGGGAGGGGGGAGTGACTGCTGATGGGGACGGGGTCTCCTTTTGGGGGGATGGAATGTTCTGGAACCAGACAGATGATGATTACACAACATTGTGAATGTACTGAATGCTGTTCAATTGTTTGCTTTGAAATGGTTAATTTTTTAGAATTGTGGTTAAGATAGATATAGCATAACATTTATCATCTAAGCCACTTGTAAGTGTACAGGTCAGAGGCATCAAGCACGTTCACGTATCGTGCGGTCGTCACCACCCTCCGTCTCCAGAACTTCCTCCTCTTCCCAAACTGAAACTCTGGCCCCATGAAACACTAACTCCTCTGCCCTCTTCCCCCCGGCCCCCGGCATCCACCATTCTACTTTACGTCTCTATGAATGTGACAACTCTAGGGACCTCAGACAAGTGGGATCATACATACAGTATTTGTCTTTTTGTGACTGGCTAAAATGGTTAATTTTATGTTATGTAAATTTTATCTCAAGAAAAAAAATGCAAAACACCCCACAAATCAGATCTCTGTCTCCCCTCCCCCCACTTAAATCATCCAGGGGCTCCCCAAGACTCCACAGCAAAACCCCCACTCCCGGCTGGGCCCACAACCTGTGCTCTGTCCTCGGCCACCAAGAACACTGCAATCTTGAAGGTCCCGAGCTCTTAACATCCCACCATGCACACCTGGCAGGTGGCTTCATCCCCCTTCAGCCCTCAGCTTGCAGCTGTGCCCAGGGGAGCACCCTTGAGGCCCTGGGGAGGGCTGTGTCCTGAAGACCCGTGACCCACCCATGGTGGGGGCCCCAGAGAAGAAAGAGGAGGGCCAGGTGGGGACCATCCCCTGGTGTCCCCGAGGGATAACGCACTCAGAAGCCCAGCCAGCTCCTGTGCCCACTGCCAGCTCCATGTCCTGTTACCACAGCTGAGCTTCCTCTTCCAGCCTCAGGCCCCTGATCTGGGGCAAAACCGGAGTTGGGGGGGGCATATCATGTACCATCCATACTGGGCTGCTTCTCAGTGTGAGAGTCAACACCAGGGTTTGGTGACGCCCCCAGGCCATCTAGGACCAGGGCCACCTCACCCGATCATAACCCCTCTCCTAGGCCACCAAGGTGCGAGACCACTGTCCAGCATCCCACCCTATCCTTGGCATGACAGGCCCTCGGATTGGAGGTGACCGCCACCAGCCCAGAAACCTGCCTTCCTGGATCCCACAGCCCCCTCTGGCCACCTCCCCATTTATTAGTTTTTTTTTTGAGACAGAGTCTCGCTGTCGCCCTGGCTACAGTGCGGTGCCATCATCACAGCCCACTGCAACCTCCAACTCCTGGGCTCGAGCAATCCTCCTGCCTCAGCCTCCTGAGTAGCTGGGACTACAGGCACGCAGCACCGTGCCTGGCTAATTTTTCTATTTTTTGTAGAGATGGGGTCTCTCTCTCACTCAGGCTGGTCTCCAACTCCTGAGCTCAAGCAATCCTCCCGCCTTGGCCTCCCAAAGTTCTAGGATTACAGGCGTGAGCTACTGCACCTGACATTTCTGGAAACTTCTGAGTGAGCCCAGGCTTTTGCCCAGGGCCACCAGAGTCAGCACAGCCTCCCCACTCGCTCCCTGGCCTTGCCTTTCCAGCTGGGTGCCCCGCCCACTCCTGCATCTGCACCCCCTCCCCACATGACAAAGGGGGGTGTCCAGGCTCAGTCCAGGGGTCTCCTGTTCCTTGCTGGGAACGCTCCAGATAGTTGTAGGATGTTCAGGTTGGGAGCTAGACAAGACTCTTCACTGAAGCTGGTGTTGTGGGGATTGCTCTACCTGGGGTGTCCCCATAGAGGCAACCACGGCAGCTGGATAAGGTTGTCTTGGGTTCCCGGGTTGTGGGCGTTTGCTCAAGGCAGGTCGCAGTGTGCTGGCAGCTTGAGGCTGGGGGGGTCCCTGGTGGGGCACTGGACTTTGGAGTAGCTCTTCCCCCGGTTTGGTGGAGGCTCTGGTGTGGGGTCTTGAGGTCCAGGTGCGGCACTGGACACTTGGGGATGGTGTCTTGGGCCTGGCAGGACTTCTGGAGGCACAAGGGCGGAGCCTCAGGCTCCTGTGTGAGAGCCTCAGAGCTAGGACTGGGGAGGAGCCACGAACAGAACCTCTGAGCAAGGCCTTTGAGCCAAAAGTGGGGCTGTGCACATGGCCGCCAATCCAATCTGGAGGGTGGGGTCAGGGCCAGACAGGCAGGAGGCGGCTGGGGCCCAGAGGGCAGGTTCCAGGCTGAGCAAGCTGCACGCTGCTTCTTAGGCACAAGGGCCCCATCGATGCCAGGTCAGACGTGCAGAGGTAGCAGCTCTTCACGCCCCACCCCCACCCAAGATCCACCGAAGCAGTCGCCTGAGGCCTCTCAGGGCGGAGCCTGTTGCATCCTGGTGTGAGAGCCTCCAGGCCTGGACTGGGGTGGGGCTGGAAGCAGTCTCTGACCAGAGGCTCTGAGCCAAAAGGAGAGGCGTGTAGATGGTGGGTGACCCAACCTGGAGGGCAGGGCCAGGGCCAGGTAGGCAGCAGGCAGCGGGGGCCTGGAGGGTGGATTCTTAGGCACAAGGGTCCCATCTCACTAGAGGCCCCAGACCCTGGCATTGTCCCCACCCTCCTCCTCTCTCACACCCACCTCTGGTTTGGCAGCAAATTCTATCAGCTCTGCCTTTTAAAAATTTTTTTAGAGACAGGACCTCGCTCTGTTGTCCAGGCTAGAGTACACTGGAACAATCATAGCTCACCGCAGCCTCAGACTCCTGGGCTCAAGCGATCCTCCTGCCTCAGTCTCCTGAGTAGCCGGGACTACAGGCATGTGCCACCACACCCGGCTAATTTTTAAAATTTTTGTAGAGATAGGGTCTTTCTATGTTGCCCAGTCTGGTCTCAAACTCCTGGCCTCAAGTGATCCTCCCACCTCAGCCGCCCAAAGTGCTGGAATTACAGGCGTGAGCCACCGTGCCCAGCCAGCTCTGCCTCGTAAACATTCCTCAAATCAGCCATTTCTCTTCCCTCCCCACCCCTGGGGCTGTCCTGCTGGCAGCCCCCTGGAGCCCCAGCTCCCACCATCAGCCCCCTTCTGGGCCCCTAGGGCAGATCACAAGCCAGGGTCATGTCCCTCTTCGGGTAAATACGGTCCTCAGTCCTCGGCTGCAGTGTTTGTATTTCCTGCCTGACTCCTTCCTCCAGGTCCTCACTGAGAGCCACCTTCAATGGGGCCATCCCTGTCCCCATTGAAAACTGCCCCCTCCCCATCTCTTTGACCCCCTCCTCTCTCTGACCAACTTTTCTCAGAGAAAGTGGGAGGCTTTCTCTGACCGACTCCCAGGTGTGTCCAGCACAGTGCCTGGTACACAGTAGGCACTCCATAAATGCACATGGAAAGAAGCAACTAACTTGTGAGCACCATCTATAAGAAACTGGAGGCAACTCCATGCCCAAAACGTTAAGGAAGTTCAATTACGGGCCATCCGTCTAAAAGGAAAATGGAGCAGCAGCTGACACCTCCCCTCTAGGGATTCACCATGTGTTACTGGAGAAAAGTGGCCCCGTGGGTGGCACATCCACTATCAGTGCCGGGCCCGGTGCCACCAGGAGCCCTCTCACACTGGGCTGTTCCTCATACATAGCTCGGGTGGCCAGTGTGGGATAGAGAAGCCCGAACCCCCGTCGCAAATGGGGTTTCCTACCTGCTCATTGCCCGTGCTGGCCCCTGCTCTGCCTCCTCCACCGAGACAGATCACAAAGGACTTGCTGGAGTCACCTTCTTGCCTGTTCCACCCAGAGATCAGGCCTTGACGACCCAACATTGAGTCCAATCAATTGGATGCAGCAACTTCTCACCATCTCTATCTCTTTGCCAAGATGATCCAAGCCAGGGGGATCCTCCCAACCTCCACACAGCAGCCAGAGGAGGCATTTTTAACCCACAACACCCAATCCCATCCAGCCTTGCTTAAATCCATCTCATTTGGAATGAAACTCAATCTCCTGCCTCAGATACCCACAGCCGCCCTCCTATCCCCACGCAACAACCTTGTGTGTGCCCCAGGGCCTTTGCATGTGCTGTTCCAAGACGGGCAATGGCCGAGCAGGCTCAGGCAGGTGTCACCTCCTCCAGGACATCTCCCCTGAGCCCCAACAGAGCCAGATGCCCCTTTACTGTCCCCAGGGCCCCATGATCACCCTTATCTCAGGGCTGGCTTGACTTCTAAGACATTCTTGGGGTCTCTGATAAGTGTATGGCTCCCCTGTGTGCCTATCTCTGTGCTTTTGTTTTCTTTTGAGACAGGGTCTCGCTCTGTTGCCTGGCTGGAGTGCAGTATCATCATAGCTCACTTCAGCCTCCAACTCCCGGGCTCAAACAATCCTCCTGCCTCAGCCTCCCAAGTAGTTGGGACTATAGGTGTGCACCACCACGCCCAGCCAATTTTTTAAAATTTTTGTAGAGATGGGGTCTTGATATCGCCCGGGCTGGTCTCAAACTCCTGGCCTCAAGTGATCCTCCCACTTCAGCCTCCCAAAGTGTTGGTATTACAGGCATGGGCCACTGCGCCCAGCGCTTTCTCTGTGTTTTAAGCAGAGCCCTCCCCGCCCATCCTGGCAGGGCCCCTACCGTAGAAGACAGATGGTGGGTCATGGAAGAAGGGGTAGTTGGTTCCAAAGAGCAGGTAGGAGGTGTAGCTCCAGGAGCCCAGATAGAAGAGAAACTTCCAGGCGCTCTCAGGCATCTTGGCGGCATCTCTAGGCTGGAGGCGGCACCGCTTGGCCAGGGGCTACAGGGGAGAAGGCAGGTGGGCAGCTGTTGGCGCCAGGGCCCAGGGGCTCCCCAAGGCGGGTGGCGCCCATGCCTACAGCCGCCTGGAGCGTAACCAGAGCCCACAGGCACCTGCCAAGGGCTAAACTTAGTGCCCAGCTGTCCGGCTGCGGTGGCACTGGGGAGGGGAGTGAGGGGGAGACCCAGAGGGGAAGGAGAAGGGCTGTGGAGACCAGTGGCGGCCCAGTGGGGTCAGCTCAGGGGAGTAGGGGGGCTGTGGGGGTCACAGCAGGAGCCAGACATGGAGGAGGAGATTTAAGACATGAGAGGGATTGTGGGGGTTGACCTGTGAAGGCAACATGGAGGGGATATGGGGGCACCTGGGGAAACATGTGGGGATCCCCACGGGGCAGACGAGAAGGGAAGGGGAGAACCTGAGGAAGGGGTCGCCTCAGGGGGAAGCTCGATGCAAGGGTGAGGCTGGAGGAAGCTGCAGGGTCTGGGCGGGAGAGGGCCTTCAGCTCCTGGGGGTGGGGCTCCAGAACTGTTGGGCCAAGCCCCACCCCCTCCCCCCAAGGCTGAGGGGGCTGGAGCCCTGAGCACGGAGCGGTTGCCATGGAGACAGCCAGAGCAGGCTCCTGTAACCCCTGGCAACCAGGCTGCTGCCAAGAAGATGAGCTTTGGAGAAGTGGGCAGCCCCTCCACCCATTTCTTGGGAAGGGCGAGCCTGGAATTGGGGCGAGCACCCCCACCCAGGCTGGGGAGGGCCTGGGGCCAGAGCTCAACCTCCTGGGGTCTAAAAGTGAGGGGGCGTATGACTTTGCTGTCCCTGCCCCCCCACCCCCGTCCCTGGTAGTCCAAGAGTGGCCACATCCTCTCCCTGCGAGCTCTAGCTAGAAACTGGGAAGTAGGGGCAGAGCCAAAGCAGGATGGGGACAGGGCCCACTTATGGAGGGGCTCTCAGCAGGCCTGCCTCCCCCTCCCTACAGCAGGGTGGCGGCTGGGGTCTCTCCCCCATGTGGGTGACATGGGGATGGGGGTGGGGAGAGTCGCAGCCAGACAACAGCCCATCCTCGACCTAACAAGGGCCAGCCTCTTCCCGGCCAGCAGAGAAAGGCCCCTTTGTTGGCGCTAGGCACTCTGTCCGCGCACCCTCTACCACCTCCAGCCAGACTGGGGCGGGGTGACCCCAGCTGGTCCACGGGGGTGTCAGGCAAGCTAGAGGCCCAAACACCTTCCCACCAGCCCCTGCAACAGCGACCCCTCCCCAGGGGAGTGGGGTCAGGTGCCAATGTCACCACCACGGTCACTCTCCGGCTGGAGCGGTGGCCTCGCCCGAAATGGGGCAATTCTGCCGTCGCCCCTTGGAGGCAGCACAGTCCAGCCCTCAAGTCCCAGGCCATGTCACCTCCAAGGGAGCGACCACCAGCGTGGCAGGGCGCCCAGGCCTTAGCCATCCCTAGTCGGAGGGTGGCGCTGACCCCAGACAGGCGCGAGGCAGCGACCTGGCAGCTACTGCCTCTTCCAGATAGCAGCAGGCAAGGCGGCCCCGCCGCCGCACGGACCCCGCACGGACCGGGCAGCAGACCCCGCTCCGGGTCCGAGCGCGCCCCGAATGGCCAGGAGGCGCATGGCGCAGGCGACCTCAGTGCGTCGAGCCCTCGGCGTTCCGGTCCTGGGCTCCTCTGTCCAGGGCTCGGCGCCGCTCAAAAGAGCGCGCAGAAACCCGAGCAACCCACCGCGCGGGGCCTCCTTGTCCCAAACTGACCGGAAAGAGCTCCCCCCACGTCCTGAACGCCCTACCCGTACCGGGCCCCCCACGTCCCAGACTCACCCCAGCCACACCCCCGCATCCACCCCCAGCCCCCCGCTCCGCACTGGCCGGAAGGGGCGCGCGGCCGCCCAGTTTTCCCCGTCCCAGGGCCCCCCCAGCCCGGGGCCACCCCGCTCCCGGCCCCCCGCCACACTGACCCGAAAGAGGCGCGCGGTGGCCGCCGAGCGCAGCGCCGTCCAGCCGAGCGCGCCGACCGCCAGCAGCAGCAGCTCGGGCGGCGCCAGGTGCGCGTGCTCGGCCAGGCCGCGGCGGGCCAGCCCCCAGCCGCAGTCCGCGCAGCCCCGCGCCGCCGCCAGCGCGCTGCCCCAGCCCCGCCGCACCAGCTGCGCGTAGCTCGGCATGGGCTCGGGCCCCGCCGGCCCTGCCGCCGTCCCCGCCGCCGCCATGCCGCCCGCTAGCCGGCCGTCCCCGCCGCCTGCGCCGGTCCGGAGCCGCGCGCCCCGCGTCACGCGCCGCAGCTGGGCCGGGGGCGCGCGGGCGGGATCTCCGGGGGCGGGGGCGGGGCGGGGCCGGCGCAAGCTCCGCCCCGGCGGGGGCGCGGCCAGGGTGCGGGCACCCGGACGCGGGGCGCCCCGGAGTCGGGCCCGCGCTCGCGCCCGTTTTCCAGCGCAGGAAACCGAGGCCCCGCGTACCCCCGTGTCGCTTCCCCCGCGCGCCTGTGCCCATCCCGGGCGCCACCGCTCCACCACCGTGTCCGCGGTGTGGGGCACGGTGGGCGTCAGCATGCAGTACCCTTGGCCGGCACCCCGTCTCCCCGGCCCTCCAGTTCGCCTCTCCCCCTCCAACGCCCCCGGCCAGGGCCAGGCCCACACCTCACCATTCCCTGGGACCCTCGCTTCTCCTCACGACCTCGGGTTCTGGCACATCTTGGCACCATCTCGGGACCATCCCGTGGCCTTCCCGCATTTAACAGGGGTAGGGGAAATGAAGGTTCTCATTCCGAAAAAGGACATGGCCCAGGGCGAGGGTGTGGAAACACTGTCATCTGCCCCACGGGGCTCCTGGCCATGCCTGCCACTTGGCAGTGGGGCTCCATCCTGGATTGGGGACCCGTGACACTTCCCAGGTGTGCTCCTCAGCGTCTCCCGCAGGCTGCTAGGGACTCAAACTGTGAGAGGGGCTGCTCATGTTGGGGGGTTTCCTGGAGGAGGAAGAGGGCTGGGTCCAGTCTTGGGGCCACCTGCTGCTCTCTGCAGCCCCAGGGACCACGCAGGCCTTGCAGGGAGGCTGAGGAGCAGGTGCTGATGTGGGGTAACTCAGAGAAGCTAGATCAAGACCATGACTTCACTGGGACCCCCACAAGTGACCTTCCACGATCTACTGACCAGATCCTGGGCCCAAAGCCCCCAGTGGCCATTAATGAGGACATTGTCTCACCTGGCACTGCTGGCCCCCCACCCCAGCACCCAGGACTTCCCCCGCACCTGGCCTTCAAGGTGCAGGATGCAGGGATGGGCCCTGCAGGAGCTGGGCTGGGTCCCCAAAAGCCACCAGCCCAACCTGACCTTCAGGTACACAGGTAGAGAGGGCAAGGGGGGTTTCCCCTCCTTCCCCTAACCCCACATCCATGCCCTACAGCACATCCAGGGGGCCCCACCCTTGAGATGTGCCTGTGTCTGGCCACCTCTCTGCACCTGTGCAGCCTCCAGCTGCCTTGGGCCACCCTCTGGCCTTCTCTCTGGTGTCCTGGCTCCCTCCTCCCCACACACAGAGGCCAGAGGGAGCTGCTGATACTAAGGCCAGCTCCTCTGCTCACAGCCCTCCGTGGCTCACACCTCACTCAGTGAAAGCCCAGCGCCTCACCACCTGCCCTCACACCCTCCCCGGTTCCTCTGGCCACACGGGCCTCCCCGCTCTTCTTTCAATATGCCAAGCTCAGTCCCGCACAGGGCCTTTGCACTGGCTGTTCCCTCTTCCTGGAATGCTGTTCCCCTAGGTACCCCCAGGGCTCTTCCCTCACCTCCTCCAGGCTTTATACAGATGTCACCTACCCAGTGTGCCTCCCTGACCCCCATCTAAAACCCTCCCCTGCCATCAGTCTCCTTGGTACTTGTCACCATCTGTGCCATGCACATCCCACTCCTTGTCCCTGAATGTGCACTCTGCGTGGGTAGCAGTTTGTCCATCTGTGAGTTGGGGTGGGACGTGACAAGCCCAGTATGTGGGGGGCATGAGGCCTGACCTGGTCAAGAGTTCAGGCCCAGCCGGAGGCCAGAGATGTGACTGGATGTGCTGCCAGAGGTCCCTGGACGTTCCCAGCCACCTCCCTCCACCCTCCCAGAGGCACTATCTGGTCACCATGGCGCCCATCGGTCATGGGAGAGGCGCTGCCCGCCCACCCACTGGCCCCAGCTCAGCCTCAAATTTCTTTTTGGCGAGTCCAGCCGGAAGGCCGCCAACAGGTGGGTGCGGGGCAGCAGTGCGAAGTGGCTCCTGAGGCCTGGGGAGGGGCCGGACCCCTCTCCCTCAGGGGCGCTCATCCACAGGACCCTAATCCCGACCCCCTGCCCAGGTGGGCCTTGTTTGCTACCTCTCTCCTCCACTGGCAGGGAGGTGCCGAGGGTGGGCCCATTGCTGGAGGTGGGGGTTGCTTGCTGTCCTGTCCTTGGCAAACAGGGACAGGGTTCAGTTTCGGGTGGCCACCCCCGAGACAATTGAGACCAGCCCCAACCAGGCCCAGGTGGGGCGGGGAAGCCTAGTGTCTTATCTCCTCGCTGGAGATAAGCTCAGACACCAGCCAAAGGACAAAGGGCACGTGGCCCTGTCCAGCTCTCCTAGACCTCACAGTCCAGGGCCACCCGAGGGCCTTTGCACAGGTCTTGCCTGCTGTCCAGGAGGCTTGGCCCCCAAAACCCAGCCTGGCAGCTCCTTCTTGTTCAGGTGGACATGGTTCAACGGTGACCTCATCTGAGAGGCTCAGCCTTCCCTCTCCTCCGCCCCCGCTGCCCGTCCACCTCCCTCCCTATTATCCACTGCCCTTATCACAGCAGCCCTTGCTACTGCAGGGCTTTCTCTGGGAGGGCAGGGAGCTCAGTGGTGGCTGAGGCTGGCTGTCCCGGGGCCTGAGGACCCAGACCACAGACGCCTCCATCTTGGCAGTGACTCACGAGGCAGCAGTGAGCCACAGGGCACGGGGGTTGATGTTCACTACACAGAGACCCCACCCCACCACCTCAGGGCTACTCGGGGGTCTTGCTGTGAATCTGGCAGCCCCTCACAATGGCTATGTGACCTCCCCATGCCTCAGTTTCCCTGGACCCACCCTTGGAGCCTTAGTTCCCACATGCCCCCACCAAAGTGGCCAGAGCACAACATCGCTGGGGATGCCCTGGAGCCGGGGCGTTTATTGACAGATGGGGGAGCCGGCACCAGGCTTCCAGCCCTGAGTGGGCAGGAGGCGGGCGCCAGGCAGGGAGGGCGGCAGGGCCTCGGCCTTGCTGTCCGGGGCCGGCCTCAGGCACTGGGAGCGTACTGCAGCACCAGCCGGTCAAGGTCATTCTCCTTCCACAGGACAAGGTGGTGGGGGTAGGGGGTGGGGGGTGGGAGAGAGACAGAGACAGAGAGAATATGAACATGTGAGCCTGGCCCGGGTTCTGGGCCTTCCCTGGCCCAGCTTGGGGGCATCTAGGACTTGGGGACAGGGCACCCACACTGGCTCACCTTGGCCTGGTACTCCTTGATGAAGGGGTGGGACCTGTGAGAGTCCTTCAGCTGGGACAAGTAACGGTTAGTCACCTGCAGGGGAGGCAGGGCCAGGTCAGTTGAATATGGGGACCCCACGGCCGCGGCTCTGACCTGCAGGGTGGGGGGTGGGGCAGGCTAGAGCCCCCGGTCTCCCTCCCACATCCCCCCGCATCCCTGGGATCACGCTGATCGCGGGGCAGGGCGACACTCCCTGGAACAGCGCCCAGCACAGAGCCGGCCCTCTGCCACGGCTAGGGGTGCACCACGGGGTTGAGGTGAGGGGTCAGGCAGAGCCCCGGGTGAGGGAGGGTGGCCGGGCTGGGGGCAGGAGGGGCAGGGCAGGTTGGAGGGGACGGGGCTGGTGAGGGAGATGCTTATGTGAGGGAAGGTGGGTTTGTTGTGGGCAAACGGAGACGTCCCAGAGGCCTGTGGATTAGAACCTGGACCCCCAGGCAAAGCCATCACTCCCAGCCTTGCCCCCCGACTGCATGGGCTGGGGACGTCTGTCCAGTTGCCTCCCTGAGACTGGGGGTCCGGTGCTATCTCTGGGGCCAACAGAGGGGCTCCCAGCCCTGGTGTTTGGAGTTGTCTCTCTCCTGCACCACCCCCACCCTGCCCTGCCTGGGGACCTTTCCACTGAGACGGGGAATGACCGTCACACAGCTCTGGGGCTGTGCGCCTGGCCAGCTGGGTCATAGTCACCTATACGGAGCAGTGCCCCAGCTCCCCCTTCGCTAGATGACATGGGCTCACCAGAACCACTCTCCCAGGCCCCTTGTCTCTGTCCTGTCTCCCACCTCCCACCCTGAAGTGGCACAGGCCAGGGTCCCAGCCCAGCCAGCCCTGGCTCAGGCGCCCTCTGAGCCCACTCCTCTGCAGGACCCTTGGGAGCAGATGACCCACTGCCCGTGGCTGGGGGACACCTGTACCACTGATTTCCAGGGGCTCCTCGGGCCGACGGCAACTGCCTGTAGTGGGACAGGTTTCTGTCCCAACCCCAGGCCAACCCTGATATACAGACCCTGAGACCCCAGCCTGACCCCAGGCGGGCACCGTGGGGGCTAGAAAACCCCCTGCAACTGGCCTCAGGCTGGGCTGGGGGGCAGCATACCTCAGGGGGCTTGCCCAGGTGCTGGGACAGGACGATGAGGTTGATCAGCGTCTCTGGGTGGCCACTGTCCTGGAAATGCAGGGAGGGCAGGGTCAGTGACTCCAGGCTCCCTGAGCCTGCCCACCCACCCCTATTTCAGGCAGGACGATACCCATCGCTGCCCTGGGGAGGGCGCATGACCTGTACGTGTTCACCCCCTCAGAGGTGGGGTGGGCCCAGGGCTGCTGCAAATGCCTCGCCCCACCATTCTGTAAGGCAGTGACCTCAGGTGTGACAGTGCCAAGAGGCCGGCAGCCCTGAGCCTCCCAATTCCCCATGCCAGCTGCTTCCCCTCTGCGCCTCAGTTTCCTCATCTGTGGACCAGCCTGGGACACAGCTCCCTTGTTTGTGGGGAACTGGGAGGGACGTTTTAATCACACAAGTGTCAACTCCTGCTACAGATAAACCCCGAGGCCATAGGGCGGATCTGCCATCCTGTCTACTCCTGAGAGACGGGCCTTGGTGGGAAGCTGCTGGAAAATTACCAGAAACTTCCAGGCGGGTGACCTTACCCGGCCTGGCCCTCTCACGCTGGCCTCCAAGGCACACGGAACCCTGGGAACTACCTTGGCCAGAAGACCCAGCCAGAGCCTGGCGGCAGGTCAGAGCAGAGACGCAGCCCCCGGGCTGCCCCAGGGACACCCTTGCCTGGCTGGACACCTTTACTGACACCCGACTTCTGCGCACCTCGGCCCCCTTGACTGGCATCAGCTCGTGTTCACAGGAGTAAGAGTGGCTGCTCCAAAAGGAACAGGGAGGGACCCCTCCAGAAGCCCCTCAAGAACATGGGGCAGCCAGAGCCACGGGGAGCCCACCAGGGCCACGGGGCAGCCTGCCAGCCCCACGTGGTGTTTCAGGGAGTGAGGACAGATGGGAGTCGTCTGACTGGCAAGTCACAGGCACGTCACCTGTGCAATGTGACAAAAGCCCCCGTAGGACGTGGTCACGAACACAGACTACACTCAAGTTCTCAGGCGGCAGTCTTGCCCCCATGGGGTGACGAGGGACACACAGCCTGAGATGTCACACCAGGCCGGGAGTTCCTGACCAGCCCTGTTGAAGTATAAAGAGGGGCCCTGCCAAGGGGGAGGAGGAGGAGGACACGGCCCGTGAGGGGGCCTGACACCCCCGGCCCGGCCCCACTCCGCAAGCCACCTTCTGATGATAACTCAGCCCTGCACAGAGCCGGACGGGGAGGAGGGTTGTTACCAGTGTTTCTTTCTCATTAGACTAAAAATGTTTCTGCAAAATGGGAAAGGCTTTCTCATCATAAAAATAACACAAAGTCATCACAAAGACTGCGGACAGCGGTCAGGCGAGAACTGCCGTCACCCGGGTGGGCGGTGCCCGCTCTCCTCTGCACAATGACTGGTGGCATCTGTTCAATGCTGAGCACAAACTCCAGGGACGGGCCACTCGGAGGCCCCAGCCGGGCAGCTGAGGTGACGGTGAGGGCGGGGCAGGGTGCGCGTGCCTACTCAGCCAGGCCGCCCGGGTCCTCTCACTTGCGGGAGAAGCTGGAATTGGGACCATCATTTGTAATCCTGATTCTGATGTCTTGGCCGTGACTGGGCAGTAGGATCCCCGTGGGGCCGCACAGCATGCCTGCAGGGCCTCTGCTGCACCAGTTTCCGTCCATGCTGACCCTGCCCTCTGGCCACCGGGCCTTCCTGCCATCCCCACTCTGGGGACAGGGCCTGGGCGGGGCTGGGCCTGTGCCTACCTTGTCGAGCGCCTCCTGCAGCACGCCCTCGGCGGCCTCCCAGCGGCCCTGGGCCATGTGGCAGGCCGCCTGCCCGTTGAGCAGCAGCAGGGTGGGCAAGCACTTGTCAGCCATCTCCTGGAAGATGTAGTAGGCGTCCTGCAGCTTCTCTCCACCCTGCGGGGACGGTCTGGCATCATCGCTGGTCACCCTGCTGCCTGGCCCTTCCCTTCTGTCTGTCCCCTCACACAGCGGAGCCTCACAGCCTGGCCACCACCTCACTGCAGAGACACCCCCCCCACCACTCCCCATGCAGCCTGTGCTCTGCTGACGAGGCTGAAGACAGGCAGCCACCTCCCGCCCATGTCCTGCCTGGCTCCCCAAGTGCCTGGTTTACAGATGTGGAAACTGAGGCTTCTAGAGAGAGACTCAACGCACAGGTGATGGGGCTGGGCTCTGGGCCTGGACCACCAGGTCCCGGGGCCCATCAGAGGTGGAGGCAGCTCTGTGACCAGTGGCCCTGACCTGTCCATGCTAATGACACTTGCAGGAGGAGCCTGAGGCCAAGGTGGGCTTTGAAAAAAGGTTAAATTATCAGAAATATCTCTCGGGTTTGGCCCACTAAACTGGACGGATACTGCAAATGCATCAGCTGAGGCCTCAGCCCCCCTAAAGGCGGGGATGGGGAGCACATTTTAACAGGCCCGTACAAAAGAACAACTCCGAAAGGAAGCCAAGTCCCAGAAACCATAAAAAGGGGCTGCTGCCAGGCAGTGGTGCCCAGGCCAGGGCCGAGGACACCTCCACAGCTGCTACGGGAACACTCGGCACCGCGGCTGGCTGGGTACCAGAGCCCAGACAGCAGAGCTCAGCTGGGAGGAAGGATGCGCTGCCAGGCGGGCCTGGCCAGGTGCGTCCTGGGAGAGCCACACCGCCTCTGGTTCCAGATCCCCACCGCTGCCCATTCACTCTGGCTCTGGCCAAGTCGCTTGGCGACGAAAAGCCCCAGTGGAGTCACGGCTGAGAGGCCGGAGCCATGCCAGCGGTGAGGAGGATGGGCCTTGGGCCATTCCTACAGCCCCACCAGAGCAAGGTTCCCACAGAAGTGGCCAGTGGCTTGGCTGCACAGATGGGGGTCACCCACAGACCCTGCTAGGCTGGGGACCGATGATTCCTGCCACCCTTGAGTGGCCCTGGGGCTCACCATGGCTAGGTTGACCCAGGCAGTGGCAAGCTGGGTGAGGGTGGCATCCTCGTCCTGGTCCTGCATTCTCTTCAGCTCCTTCCTGGGAGCAGGGGAGAGAGCAGGGGAGGGTGCTGAGTGGCTCACAGGCTGGGCTGGCGCTCTCCACCTGGTTCCTCACGCGGAGCCTTGGGGACAGCCCTGCTACACGCTCCCTGCACACTCGTCTTCCATGATGGAGCACCTGGGCTGTGTGTGCCTGTCCTGCCACGTGCTGGCCCCACCCACTGCCCCCCAGGGCACCCAGCACGAGGTGGGGACTCAGGAGGGAATTGCTCGAACTGAGGCAACAGTGACGAAGGCACAGTGTGAACACTTCTTGGGCAAGGGCCTTGGAAGCTGCAGCAGGAAGAGTCCTGAACAGCCACCCACAGCCTCCGACCCAGTGATGCCACTTCCCGGGTCTGTTCTGAGAGATGACCGCAGTCAGGGAATGTACCAAGTGACATGTGCTTATGGGCACAGCCTCCTCTGTTCCCACCCCACAGAGGGAAACTGAGGCACTGACAGCAATGCTTCTTGTCCCTTGCAACACACTGCAGAGAAGGATGGAGTGAAGGATGGCCAGCAACCTCATGGAATAAGGAAATAAGGAGAAACCATCAAGCAGCAGAGGCTCTGGGCTATGGGACACGTGGGGTCCCGATGTGGCCAGGCCACGGCTTAGCCCCAGGTGGAGGAGGGCAGGGAAGGGCTCACCGGGCGAGGTCCAGGCGGTCCAGCTTCAGCAGAATCTGCACCGTCATGGCCATACTGCAGGACAGGGCAAGCAGGCGGTCAGCAGGTGGCTGCAGACACACTGAAGAGCCCCCTCCCCAACCAGGGGCTCACTCCACGTGTCCGGAATGCTCCCAATTCCTCTAGAGAGTTCGGACCACCAGCCCCACCCTACAGAGGGGGACACCCCCACTCCCACATTTTGCCGCTGAGCTTGCTCGGGCCCAGGAGCCCTGGTGGGGTCCCCAGGGTGCAGGCTCTAGGGTCCCAGCCCGCTCACTGCCCACCCCGAGGAGGAGCTGCAACTGACCACGCTTGCGAGACCCCTGTCCTGGACTCATCAATAGTCCCAAGACAGTGGGCGCTCAGGAACAAGGCCCCACAGAGGAGGGACACACACTCGCCCCTGCCTCTGTTGCCGGGCCCTGGGGCCACCCACTCTCTCAGTTCCCCTTGTCCCCAGGCAGCTGTGGCCACTGACCACTCATGGGGCCACTTGTTCCTGTGTTTTCCCACCCAGACCAGTGCCGCGTCCACTAACACGCTCGCCCTGCACCATCCCCATTTCCAAGCCCCTGCAGATCCCTGTGCGGGTGGAGGTAGGATGTGAAGAAATACACAGTGACCACGTGATGGCCAACTAACAATTCACAGAAGCAGGCAGGCACGACAGGGACAGCTCCAGGGGAAGGGTGGGCGTGCGTTCCATGCCCAGCACCCCGGACACAGCGTGGGCCCAGAGTCCCATCCTGGGTGAAGGGTGGCACTGACCACACCACACTGGGCTCAAGCACCCCAAAAACAGAGAGCCCTAAAGTCAGGCTGGCCTGGGGGGCCCGAGAAGACATGAGAGACCAGGCCCAGGGCCCAGAAACAGAAGGCTGCATGGGGGGCGGGGGACACAGAAACCCTGAGCAGAGACAAAGGCGCTTTCTGCTCTGCCCTCAGGAACAGAGGGTTTGCAGCCCCGGGCGCTGTGGGAGCTGGAGCGTGGACAGGAGACCTGGGCCTCGTTTCAGGACTGCCTCATTCACTGCTCCCATGACAACGGCCAGTGAGGCCGTGGGCAGCCTGGAGGTGGGGGGCCACTCACCACTCCAGGCTGTCCCCCTGGTGCAGGGCGCGCAGGGCGGCGTCTGGGTTCTGGTCATGGAGGTAGACTGAGGCGGCCATGAGCAGGAAGGTGGTGTTGGTTACGTCCACGCTCTTGCTCATCTCCCGGTCCAGCTCGGCCACGATGGCGTCCCTGCAAGACACAGACACTCAGGGGCCACACCTGGGGCCAGGAGGTGGCCAGGCCCCTGCGTGACCTCAAAGGGTCCCATTCCTTGGGAAAAGACAAGCCCAGAGAGGGTGAGGCAGGCCCCAGGGGTGCACAGCAGCACCCCATGCTCACATTCGCGTGAGGCACTTCTCACCCTATACAGGCAGGGAAACTGAGGCCGGGAGAAGAGAAACTAGGTGCTCCAGGCCTGGGGGCAAGGATGTGCTGCAGGAGGGGCCATGCCCAGCTCTGTCCAGGAAGCAGCATGAATGACCGCCAGGGTCTCGAGGTCCCCTGGCCCTCAGTGTGCAGGGGCTGTGGTGTCCACAGCACCCTGGACTCAGTGGGAACTGGATGATACGGTAGGCACCCCCAAGGGGACATGTGAGGCACCGTGAGTCTCACCTGCCTTCCCCAGGAGGCTGGTGGTCCTGGCTGGGACTCCTGACTGTAATCAGTCAGCCCTGTGGGCCTCAAGGCCAAGTCTTCAAGTGGGACCTTGGCCTGGGTGCTGAGGGTGGCTATACAGGAGGACAGGAGCCCCCAGATGACTGCCAGCAGGGAGCCCTTGGGCACCCCCACTGCCAGGGCAGCCGCCTTTGGTTCCTGAGAGCCCAGCATATGAGCTGCACCCCCCAGGTGGACAACGTTCCAGTGGCCACAGCTGGGCTTGAGTCCAGGCAAGGCTGAAGACCAGCTGGGTGTCCCCCCAGGCTACAAGTCACCCGAGCTTCAGTCTCCCTAACTGGAAAACAGGGCCCAAACCCCCACGTCCGAGGGCTGCTGAGCAGCTGACAAGAGAAGGCAGGCAAAGTAGTCCCTGTCAGACCAAAGCCACTGCTCCTCTGGGTCCACACGTGGGTCACTGGAGGACCATGTGCCAGGTATCTGTGTCTGAGGCCCCGAGGGTGGGGCATGTCTGCTGCTGTCTAGGCTCCGCTGGGAACTGGCTGCAGCGCCAGGCCCTGAGGGACAAGTGACTTCAAGTCTGAGCCTGTACCACATCCCAGGTGGCTTAAGACAGCAGGGATTTACTCCCTCACAGCGCAGGACAAGCTGTCGGCAGGGCTGCTTCCTTCTGGGACCTCTGAAGGAGAACCCATCCCAGGCCCCTCTCCTGGAGAGAGGCTGCTGGCGATCGCGGCGTTGCTTGGCTTAGAGACGCACCACCCCATCTGTCTCCTTCCTTTTTACTTGGGCTTCCTCTCTCTGTGTCTGCGTCTCCTTTTGTCTCTTATGAGAACACCACTTGTTGGTTTCAGGGCCACCAGGATAACCTCATGGGGAGATCCTTACCTTACTCTGATCTGCAAAGACGCTTTTTCCAAGTAACGTTCACAAGTGCCTAGGATAGGACATGAACATATCCTTTCGGGGACACCACTCACCCCACTGCACCACCTCTGCACACAAGTCAGCTCCCAGGGGTCTCAGGCCTCCTCAGGTAAAGGGAGATGGTACTGGAGGTGCTGCCTCCATGGGGCAACGAGGGGGCAGGATCACAGAAGAGTGTCACCCCCCACTGTCACCCCCACTGTCATTAGCAGGAGGGGATTCCTGGGTCTCCACAGCCCGGCCCGCTCTCCCCCTGTGGCTGCCACCCATGGGCGTTTGACCAACACTGGTCTGCAGCTCAGGGACGGGACTTGGCATGGCCTCACCCACCCCCCAGCGGGGCTCCAGGGCAGATAACCCACAGACCCGGAGCCGGCTGGGAGGGGCGTGCCCAAGGGCCTGGGGTGAGCAGTGCTGGTCAGAAAACTGGAGGAGCCCCTGCCCCCACTGCAGCCTGGGCTGTCCTGGGGGAAGGGGGGCTCCCTCAGGGCGCCCAGCGCTGCGCAGTAATTGATATTTGCAGTTGTAGGTTCAGAGACCACCTCCTGGTCCCCAAGGGCATGTGTACACACATCATTGTCTCTGACCCTCCCCTTTGAAGTAGGGTCCATCTCTGCCCCCCTGCTGTGCAGGTGAGGGAAACTGAGGCACTGAGCGGTGGGGGACAGGGAGAAGGGACAGTGGGACATCAGGGGGTGGACACTGTACCCTCCGCCTGCCCAGGTTCATGACAAATAGGCCTTGGAAAAGACCCCACGCCCAGGCTGGCCTGCCCTTCCTGCCCAGGCCTCACCTCCGGCTCTCACTGGCGAGGTACTCGGCGAACATGCGCACAGCCTGGAGCTCGGGGGCTGAGGAGGGCTTGATCTCATCCAGGACCACGCCGTACTTCCTCTGCAGTGGGGACAGACACGTGTCAGCTGCGCTGGCCCACCCCAAAGGATTTCTATGTCCTCAGCCTGGCTGTCAGCATCGTCCTGGCAGAGCCCGAGACAGGAAGCCCTTGCCCCACTAGGGACCCTCTGCCCACCAGGGGCCACCACCACTGCAGAGCATTGAGGAAGCCAGTATGGTGTGACCTGTCACAGGCAGCAGGTGTGCCCTCACCTGTCAGGTCATGCTGCCCAGTGTTCAAGCTGGAGACCCTGGCAGGTTACTGCCCCTCCCCAGCCGTCTACCTTTGCTGGTGAGATGACAGGTGGGGATAGGCATGTCACCTGGGGGCAGGGCAGCAGCAGCTGTGGGGGGTCAGGGCATGTGCTGCTATAAAGCAGAATGAGCCTGCACCCAGCCCACCCCACCCATGGCCCTCTCGCTGACACCAGACTGATGCCTGTGGTCACTTCTGCAGCCAGGGGGCCTGTCCCTTGCTGTGTTCCTTCCTAGACAGTTTCCATCGTTTTGTTTCCACATACATGCGTTAATCTTCAAACAATGCGTGTACGTACAGGTGCACATGGTACACACATACGCATGTGTAAGTGCATTTGAACCACCCTGAAGACCTCCCAAGGAGATTCTGGGCTGCACATGCCATCTGGGGCTAGGCTTGCACAGGGTCCAAGCACGGGGACTGGCCCGTCAGGCTCGGGAATGCTCTGCAGGGGAAAAGGTGCACACAGAGCCAGGAAGCTGCCTAACACTAACAACAGTGCACCAACATTGGAGCATCACCCAACGTCCCACACTAACGTACGATGTTGATAACAAGAGGAACTGTGTGCAGGAAGGATGTAAGGAACTCTATGTGCTATCTGCTCAATTACTCTACAAACCTAAAATGGCACTCAAGAAATAAAATGTTAATTTTTTAAAAAATCAAGAAACCCCAACACAGGCCCCCTGGCCTAGTGGTCCAGAGCCTCAGTGACACAGCCACCTACCTGCAGTGGCCACACTGACTACTTGTGGTCACTGGACCCTGCAGGCCTGGACCACCTCTCTGTGACACCTTCCTGCACTCCAGCCCCCACCCCAGCCCTGTGTTCGTTACTCTCCCGCCCCAGAGTTCGTACTGCCCCTGGTCATGGGCCAGCACTCACCTGTGCAAGGTACGCTCTGTACAGGAAGACGTCCCTTTCTACATCTCTTTCTGGGCTCGACAGCTGTGGGAACAAAGGTGGGTCACGATACAGGCCACGGCACAGCACAGCCCGTACAGGGCCCCTGTGACAGGCCCTCAGAGGCTAGGGGCAGGTGGCCTACCTGGCAGGGTCCCAGCCCTGGTCCTCCACTGCACGTGACTTCAGGTAGTATGAAAGTGGCCACTACAGGGGCACTGTGCATGGAAGGCACCTGATCTCTTCCCACCCCGACACCACCCCAGGAAGGAGGCTCGACCATCCCTCCTGTTTGCCCCGAAGTGCAGTGGCCACTCCAGCCACATAGTGAGGGGCCAGCGTCTCTGACTGCTGGACACGCAGCCACTCGAGGCTTGCTCCCGTTCTGCTTTTGCTTCAAAACACTTTGAGCTCAGTGTGGCTGCCCCAGTGCAGTGACAGCTGCATCCAGCCAGGGCCAGGGGAGACCCAGGGACTGCCCTGTACGTGGGCCATGCCCCCTCAGCCCAGCCTGCACAGAACTGAGGAGCAGGAGGGACCTCCCACAACGTTCAGTTTAGGGCTGTGAGGAAGCTGCCCCGAGCCCCAGCCAAGCAGGGAAGCTGGGGACCCTTCCTCGGGAGAACAGTTTTGGATGCTGCCCCAGGGTGCTGGCTGACTTCTAGGTAGGCACAGTGTAGCTTAGCCCATGGCTTGGGGCCCTGGCACAGGCCACCTGGGGCTGGGAAGGGCAAATGCACGTGGGAAGTGGGCCCGGCCACCTTGGGATCACTAGCCCAACAGCCTCCAAACTGAGAGGCCCGGGAAGGGAAAGCACACAGCCAGATGGCCTGCCAGCTCCCAAGGCACTGGGACAAAAGATCCAGTGCCCTATCGCTGGGGGTGCACAAGGAATGCCGTCCCCTGAGGCCGAGAACCACAGATTCCAAGCCACCATGTCCTCCTCCTCCTCCCCAGCCTGGGGCAGGGTGTGGGTGGCAAACGTGTTCTCATCCCAGGCCATGGGAAACCCGGCCCCAGCCCAGCTCAGACCGGTGTCGCCGAGGGGCTCTGGCGGCTTCTGTTCAGGCCCAGGAGGCAGGCTGGGCATCTGGCCATGATTTGGAACACGACGCCTTCTAACTAGGTAACTCTCAAGTGACCCTAAAAGGTGGACATCAGCAAGGAGGACCAGCCTGGGGACTCAGTTAAAAGAGACAAACACCACCTCTCGGGGTCTTTTTTTTTCCCTTTGGAGGCAGGGTCTTGCTCTGTCGCCCAGGCTGGAGTGCAGTGGTGTTGTCATAGGTCACTGCAGCCTCACACTCCTGGCCTCAAACGATCCTCCTGCCTCAGCCTCCCAAGTAGCTGGGACTACAGGCACACACCACCACACCCGGCTAATTTTTGTACTTTTTGTAGAGATGGGGTCTCACTACATTGCCCGGGCTGGTCTCAAACTCCTGGCCTCAAGTGATGCTCCTGCCCCGGCCTCCCAAATTGCTAGGATTACAAGCATGAGCCACTGTGCCCTTGTCTTGAAGGCAAGGACACAGTGGGGTGCCATGACGGGTACCAGAGTGGCCTCAGCTGGCCCGTCTGGCAAACACACAATGCCACTGGTCCTGCAGGACTGCAGGGCGTCCACAAGACGCTGGGTGCAGAAGGGCTCAGGGGCCGCTCAGTCCACCCAAGAGAGGAGCGTGCTGGGAAGTGTAACAACAGGACAGACGTACAAAGCAGGGCCCCTGGGGCTCTGGAATGATCCCACCTTAACAGGAAGTGACACGTCTCCCCAGGGCAGGAGAGCGCTCTGGCCTTCAACCCTGAGTGCTCGTTATAATCACCTGGGAGCTCAGAAACCAGCGAAGCCAGGAGGGCCACGTCCACCAAGGTTGCCTGACCCTAGGGTGGTCCCAGCACTGCCCCCAGGCGGCTTGGAGGTGTGGCCAGGGCTGAAGACTCTGGGTACTGCCTGGGAAGGCCAGTGATGGGGGGGGCTCTGCAGCCAGAAACCTTGGGGGCGGCATCCCCTCCCTCTACTGTCCACGTGGCCATTCAAGTGCAACGCAAGGCTTTGTTTGCTGCTTCAACCCCAACACCTGGGTGGTGCCTGCCATCTTGTGGGCACCTGACAAATGTCTGACAATGGAGGAAATGTCATGACGGTAGCCTACGGCTGAAGGACAAAGACATCTCAGGTGGGCCTGAGTTGCCGGGGCTGCTGTAACGAACTACCACAACCTGGGTGGCTTAAAACAGAAATTTATCCTCCCACAGTTCTGGAGGCCAGAAGTCCAAAATCAAGGAGTTGGCAGGGTCACGCTCCCTCCAAAGGCTCTAGGAGGAACCTTCCTTGCCTCTCCCAGCTTCCGGTGGCTCTGATGCTCCTTGGCTTGCGGCCACATCACTCCAATCTCCGCCTCTGTCTTCTCCGTTTGTACCTCAAATCTCCCTTTGCCTTTGGCTTTGGCTTTAGGGCCCATCCTAAATCCCAGGTGATCTCGTCTAGAGACCCTTCACTTAACTACATTCACAAAGACCCTTTTTTCAAATAAGCCACATTCACAGGTTGCAGGTAAACATATCCCTTGGGGGGCCAATGGGATTTAGGTGGCCCATGGACCAGAATTAAATCACATCGAATGGCTCAGCAGGGACAGTAGCCTCCTTCTTCTGGATGCACCAGGGAGAACATCTTAGCCTAGTGCCAGCGCATGGTTATACCACAGGTCTCCAGTTCAGCCAGAGTGACTGCCAGTCTGGCACCCATGACTTTATTTTTGGTCACTATCTACATAAAACAGGTCACACGGGTTCTCCCTTTTAGCAGCAATATAAAGTTTTGGTATTACGACACTAGAATAGTCGAACAGCACACTGCTACGACCCAAGCAGAACAGGTTTACGGCAGAAGCCAAATGGCTGAATGCGAGCCTGATGTCGAATGTCACTATCTCGTGACCAGAATGAGATAGGTGTTCTCGTTCCCATTTGACAGAAGGGTAAACTGAGGCTCCGAGAGGTGCAGCGACTCACAGCTGGGTCTAGGTCTGTAGCACTTGTATCAGCCTGCAGTACCCCAGCAAGGAGTAATACAATGTGGTGGTGAGCTGAATAAATAACCCCCGCGAGACACGTCCGTGCCATGATCCCTGGAACCTGTGAACAGCTTACGTTACGTGTCAAACAGGACTTTACAGACATGATTAAAGCAATGCACGCTAAGACGTGCAGATTATGCTGGGGTAGCCAGGTGGGCCCAGTCTAACCACACAAGCCCTCAACAGCAGAGAGCAGACAGAAGGGATGTTGCAGGAAGGGAAATCTGAGAGCTTCCAAGCGGGAGAACGATTTGGTGCCCTGAGGCTGGTTCTGAGATGGAGGCCCAAGCATGAGGTTTAGGATTGGAGACAAGCTTCTAGGAGCCAAGGGTGGCCCCCGGCCAACAGGCAGCAACCTGAATGAGCTTGGAAGTGGATTCTTCCCCAGAATCTTCAGAAAGGACACAGCCTGACCAACACCTTGATTTTAGCCTGGTGAGAGCCATGTTGGCTTCTGACCTACAGAAACTATGAGATGACAACTGTGTTATCCCAGCCCGGCACTGTGGCTCACGCCTGTAGTCCCAGCAACTCTGAAACCTCAGGCAGGAGGATCACTTGAGACCAGGAGTTCAAGACCAGCCTGGGCCACATAGTGAGACCACGTCTCTTAAAAAAAAAAAAAAAAGTGTTGTCTTAAGCAGTTGTTTGTGATAATTTGTCACAGCAGCAACAGAAAGCTAATACAATCATAAAAGTGTTACTCCAACAAATCCCAAGAGCTTCCTGAAATCTGTTTGAGGTTTTATCCCCATTATACAGACACCACTTGGTGCTCCAATGGCTAACTGCACCTTTGGAATAAAATCCAAACCTATGCCATGGCCCCCAAGGCCCCGCCCACTCCTTTCTGTCCTCCCCCTTTCTTGCCCCACTTCTATCTGTCACACTGGCCCCTTATGCCTTGACTACCCTGAGCTCATCCCTCCCTGAGCACCTTTGCAGCAATTTACCAATTTAGATCTTTCTCAAGGTTCAGCCTCGAGTTCGAATGCACTGTCAGAGAGGCCTGGCTTGACCTGACCACTCCCATGTGAAGCAGGGCCCGCGGTGATTCTCTGACTTGGCTCTTTTTACCCCCTACCCCCAAAGCGCTCACCTCCAGCTGGAACCACGTATTCACTTGCTCCTTTACATGCTTACTGTTTTGACAATGCTGACTGCGAAGGCAGGCAAAGACCCTACCACGTTTGCTGCTCTTAAACATTCTCCAACAGCTCACCCTCAAAGTGACAGTCACATCCCTACCCCTCCCTAAACATCCTTCAAGAAACAGCCCCTGCTGCCCCCTCCCCTGTCACCTGCTCCTCGCTGGCTGGGCTTCGCCACGATGGCCTATCTTCTGGCCCGCCAACAACCAAGCTCACTCCGCCACTCTCCGTCACACCAGTCTCTTGTCGCTTCCTGGCCCCTCGTTCACTTAATTGTTTACTGTCTCCGTTGCTGGGCTGGGGTTTCCAAGAGAGCCGGGAATTTTGTCTATTTTGTCACTCTCTGAGCCCAGGCGAATACAGTGCCTGGCCCACAGGGGTGCTCGCTCAACGGGGAATGGGCGAGCTCCGGGGGAATAACCGGGGTACTCGGGCAGGGCAACGTTTCTCTTTCTGAGTCTTGGTGTTCTCATCCGTGAAACGAGAATAAACAAGAGTCCCCACCCCACGGGAACTGGGTGCCCGGCTCGACGAAAGAGAATTAGTGTCACCACAGCGGCATAAACATCCTCCTTACTCAGACCCTCCCAGGGCGCACAGGGAGCGCTCTGCAAGTGAGCACTAACGCAAACCGTTCCCGCCCTGGGTTTTGTCACCGGGCAGTGGTCATTCCCACCGCACTCTGAACAAGTGCGCGCCCGAAAAACTCCGCGAGGAGGAGACGGAAAGTTCTTAGTAGCAGAGCGCGGCTCGCGGCCACCCGGAAGCGTCCTCTGCCTCCGCCCCCAGCGCCCCCTCGCCCCTGCGCGGCCGCACCTTCACCCGCTGCGCCTCGTTGATGCACTGCTGGTAGCTGCCGATGTAAAAGGCATTCTTCACGTCGAACAGCTCATCCACTTCCCCGGAGCCGCCGGACGTCGAGCCAGGGGCCGGAGGCGCCATGTCGTTACGGTCTCACTCGCTCCTCTTCCTGAGAGACACGTCGGCCGGAAGCAGGGCGCCACTACCGGGCACGCTGGGAAATGTAGTTTATTCATTATGAGTGGCAGGGAAAGAAGCCAATGGAGACTCTTCAGCGGGAACAAGGGGGCGGAACACAAGCGCATCTCGCAGGGCGTCTCGGGAATTGTAGTTTGATTTGATCCTGAGAGCCAATGGGGCCCAGGGAAACATCATGAGGCTACGGTCAGGGCTGGGAATGGCAGAGTGAGCTGGAGAAGGTGGGACCACACAGAGGCCGATCCAATAAACGGGAAGGAGTTTTCGTGACGTAATCGGCGCGCGCCGGAAGCGCGATTCACACGGGTTCCCCGGCTGGTGGCGTGGATGGCCGGCTTCGCTGAGCTCGGGTTGTCTTCGTGGCTCGTGGAACAATGTCGGCAGCTGGGTTTGAAGCAGCCTACGCCCGTGCAGCTCGGCTGCATCCCCGCCATCCTGGAGGGTGAGTATGGCCCGGCGGCTTTCCCCGGAGGCGTCTCGGCTCCTCTCGCCCCCCTTCCCTACTCGCAGCCTTTGCCCACGCCGGTCCCACGAGACGAGGGGCAGCCTTGGGCGCTGCGGGAGCCGGTTCCGGAGGCAAACTGGGCAGCGTTGGCGTTTAGTCTCCACAGCTGACTCGTTGCGTGGAGGCACACAAGTGACGTAATCCCGGAAACTTTCGTAGCCTCAGAGGACGGAGGGGGTTTGGTGAATAACTTATTCGATAGTGCTGTGAAGATTCGGCAGAGCTGGCGCTACTGTCTTCACTTTACAAAGAGAAACTGAGGCTGTCAAAATTTCTAGTATATCCAGGACTCCGTGGTCTCTGACTGCTCTTCTCCCCGCTCTTCTGGCCCAAGCCAGTTTTGCCATTAAAGAGATGACCACAGGAAGCCTAGCGTGTGACAGGTTGAGGGATTAAATAAACAGAAAGGAAGGCGTCAACAGGGAGCAGAGAATGCATATCGGGGAAGGGAATTCTGGGTTCCTCAAGGTCGGATGCTCCAGGAGGGAATCAGAATGAGGTGGTGGTAAGCTGCAGGCATCTCGGGGCAGATGGTTGTGGGTCCCGGTCCAGCCTGCTATTCACTGGCTGTGTGTCCTGAGAAAGTCTCTGAGACTCAGTTTCCCCTTCTGTTAAATGGAGACAATAACAGCTTCTCTCTTTTATGATTTATCTGTTGCCCGCAAAGGAAAGTGGTCAGTGTGCCTGCAATGGAAAAGGCATAGGCCAGGACTGGGCTCAAAATAGCTGCTCATAAAACGTGGGCTATTGTAAACTGCGCAGTGGAATAGCTGTCTGCACGTAGAGTGTTGATGTTGGTTTGCTCTTCACCCAGGTCGGGACTGCTTAGGCTGTGCCAAGACAGGCAGCGGCAAAACAGCAGCGTTTGTCCTTCCCATCTTGCAGAAGCTGTCTGAGGATCCCTATGGTATCTTCTGCCTTGTCCTGACACCAACCAGGTGAACCTCCCAACAGGCCCCCTGGGTGTGTGTGAACCAGCTGTGTTCTCTTGGGCAAGTGCCTTTCCCCCTCTGAGTTGCACTTTCCCCATGTGCGAAATGGGGACAAAAATCGTGGCCACCTCTTAGGGGGGCTGCAGAATTAAGATGGCGTGTGTGACAAGTTCTCAGCATAGGGCTTGATGTAGGGCAAGTACTGGCCAGAAGGAAGCTGCCAGTAGTCTTACAGTTCCAGAAATAGACATGTCTCCTGTCCTTGGACAGCCAAGCACAGCAGTTGACATAAATCCTATAACAGCAGTAGCAGAGGTGGGCACAGCACTCCTTGATGGTGTGGCTTGCAGGTCGGGGTCAGGGGAGCGGGTCGAGGAAGGCTTCATTCAAGGAGTGCCTTAAAGATGAAAAGGGCCTCGCAAAGGGACAAGTTTGGGGAAAGGTATTCTAGGCAGACGGAGCTGCTAGTGCACGCGTGCAGAGGCATGAGAGCGGCATGGAGCAGAAAGGGTACTGGGGGCCAGGCATGTTAGAGACAGTTCGAGACGGGCCTTGAATGCCAGGCAGAGGGTTAGAACTGACTCTGAGGGTGTTTGAGCAGGAGAGGGCAAGACAGGAGGCCAGGGAGAGGCATGAGCAGAGCTGGCTGGGGGACAGGGGACAGGATTTGGAGACTGACCAGCCCTGGAGGAGAGGAGGCTGATGCTCAGGGCTCTGGCTCGGGTGACTGGGTGGTGTTGAGGCCACTGCTGAGAAGAAAACTTAGGAAAAGGAACAAGTTTGGGGTAGGAGGAGATGCTGAGGCCAGTTTGGGTCGGGCTGGTCGGGGAGGGGCTGCGGGATGTTCCAGGCTGAGCGTCCAGTGCTCAGCATCAGAGCCTTTGTCTGAAGGGCAAAGGGAACCAGTGGAAGGTGTGTGAACAGGAAAAGGCAAATCAGGAGGCCTGGGGCTCAGGGAGGATCCCTGGGGATGTAAAGGGGAAGGCAAGGCAGGCACAGAACTGTAACCTGACCTGGCCTGGCCCCTTCACACCACAGGGAGCTGGCCTACCAGATCGCAGAGCAGTTCCGGGTCCTGGGGAAGCCTCTGGGCCTGAAAGACTGCATCATCGTCGGCGGCATGGGTATGGGGCCGGGAGGCTGGGGGACCCTCTGGGCGTGGGGCCCCTGCAACCTCAGACCACCTGCCCAGCCCTACCTCTCGCCCTCCACCCCCAGACATGGTGGCACAGGCTCTGGAGCTCTCCCGGAAACCACACGTGGTCATCGCCACGCCAGGGCGTCTGGCCGATCACCTCCGCAGCTCCAACACCTTCAGCATAAAGAAGATCCGCTTCCTGGTGCGTCGGCCTGGCCCTGCCCTCTCAGACCTCGTGAGCTGGGGTCAGGGCCTCTGGGCCCAGTGTCAGCCTGGGGCACTGTCTTATCCATTTGGGAAACGTGTCCCATAGACCGCCTGGGAAAGTGCTAGGAACAGTGACAAGGACCATTCAGGGACCAATAAGAGGGGGGCGCTGAGACTCGGGTGAGGGGATAGGCCTCCCAGGCCTGGGGCCACAGACAGCACCTCACCCCCACTCTCCCCCTCCCCTGCCCCCACTGGCACTGCAGGTGATGGACGAGGCAGACCGGCTGTTGGAACAGGGTTGCACCGACTTCACCGTGGACCTGGAAGCCATCCTGGCAGCCGTGCCAGCCCACAGGCAGACACTGCTGTTCAGCGCCACACTGACCGACACGCTCAGGGAGCTGCAGGGCCTGGCCACCAACCAGCCCTTCTTCTGGGAGGCGCAGGCCCCGTGAGTCCACAGCCGCTGGGAGGGGGCAGGCCAGGGTGGGGGTCACACCCAGACAGGGCGAGGGGGCAGCTCTATTCACCAGGAGGCACAACTGAGGCTCAGTGGTCCACCTGTCCCCAGGGTGAGCACCGTCGAGCAGCTGGACCAGCGCTACCTGTTGGTGCCTGAGAAAGTCAAGGACGCCTACCTGGTCCACCTGATCCAGAAATTCCAGGATGAGCACGAGGACTGGTCCATCATCATCTTCACTAACACGTGCAAGTGAGCGTGGGTGGGCAGGGTCCTCCTCTCCCCTCCCATGGCCCTTCACTGCAGGAGGTGGCCCGATGTCACAGGTCTGGGACACCCAGCCAGGCTCAGCACTTCCCAGCCTCTGCTCAGACCAGAGGTTATGGAGGCTTCATTCAAGGAGCCAGGGTCCCCTCATCTGAAGGCAGAGCCCGCTGGCTTCGGGGTTCCTCAGCCCCGCCCTTGACAGAAGGGCCAGGAAACCCCTGCAAGCAACTGTCTCAGCAGCCTAGTCACTGTGTTTTGGGGTTGTCGCTGAGCTTTCCTGGGCCTCCAATCCCATCTCACAGGAAGTTATGACAATTAACTGAGGCCTGGTGTGTGTCAGCACCAACGTAGAGACCCCTGGGGCAGTTCCCACCAGCTCTTCCTTTGAGTTATCTGGGGACGACATCAAGAAGCTATAGATTATTCCAGCATGAGCTGGGACAACAGGGCAGAAATCAAGACAGTTCAAATGTACTGGCTCCCAGAAGAGAAAGGTTTGGCTATAAGGCGGCTGTCAGGCACGGAAGGATCCAGCAGCTTACGTGATAGTACCAGATACCTCTCTGTGCCCATCTCTACTCTGTTTCCTTTGTTGGCTCCCTCTTGGGAGGCCCTGCCTTCTTGGTGATAGTGACTGTCCCTAGCAGCTCAGCTTCCAGCCCCCCAGCCATACAAACCCAGCAGAAAGAATGTGATTCCACCTGTTCAGAAGTCAGCAGAGAGGACGTGGGGCAGGCAGGACCTCTAACACCCTGCATCCTGCCTTTCCTTTCTAAGCTGAGCAGGGCCACCCTGCTTGGTGTCTCGGGGGTGTGTGGGGGCAGGAATGCCTTCCCGGGACCCCAGAGCTGGAGGGGTTAATGGGCATGTCCTTCCCACCAGGACCTGCCAGATCTTGTGTATGATGCTGCGCAAATTCAACTTCCCCACCGTGGCTCTGCATTCCATGATGAAACAGGTGAGGCAGCCCCACGCCTGCCAGCCTCATCCCCAGACACTTCCCAGCCTTGGGGCCTTTGCACAGACTCGTCCCTCTGCCTGGAACTCTCTCTTCCTGCCACCTTCTCTCTCCTGGTCCCAAAACATCACTGCTCAGCAAGGCCCTCCCTGAACACATCTCTTTCCACCATCGTTCAGTTGTCCCTGTCTGGCCTTCTCAGGTCACCTCCCTCAGTGGACTGAGCCCTTGAGGGCAGGGACTGTCCTGGCCTCTGCCCTCCCCCCACCCAGCCCTGTTTCTCTCCCTGACCTGACACAGAAGGAGCGCTTTGCTGCCCTGGCCAAGTTCAAGTCCAGCATCTACCGGATCCTGATCGCAACAGATGTGGCCTCCCGGTGAGCAGCCCCCAGGTCTGGGCTCAGTCCCCCACCTGGGGCACTCCCTTCCCTACGACAGCCCGGTGAGGCCCCAGAGGCAGCGTCAGAGTGGGAGGCTGGCTTTGGGTGTGGGTTGGGCAGTTCCAGCTTCTGGGTAGAGTGACCTTGGGTGAGTCCCTGCCTCAGTTTCCCCACGTGGCTGGTGGAGCTGACTGGCCTCTGCCTGCAGGGGCTTGGACATTCCCACAGTGCAGGTGGTCATCAACCACAACACCCCTGGGCTCCCCAAGATCTACATCCACAGAGTCGGCCGCACGGCCCGTGCAGGTGAGCGGGCTGGGCGGCTCCTGGGCACCTGTCCCTCCAGCCTGCCCAGACCTCAGGACCTAAGTCGTGAGCGGGCGGGACGCAGCTGGGATACAGCCCACAGGTGAGAGCTGCTAGGGGTAACGTTTGCAAGTTGGGGCGGTCGTCCTTTCAAAAGCAAAGGTGGGGGTTCTGCCTTCTCCACGTGACCTGGGTGATGCTGAGTGGCATGTGGCTGTCCTCTGGGAAGGTGGCACATACTGCCCCAGCCCCCTTTTCCTGTCAGGGTGCTCAGTCGGGGCCCAGCAGCAAGGAAGTGAAGAGCTCTGAGGATATGAACCTGCCCCTCGGGATTTGATGTCCAGGTTTGGCCCTTGGCTGTGACCTTGGCCCAAGGGCCAAGGAGACATTATTTTATCTGATCCCCAGCCTTGCCAGGGAGAGGCACGGTGTTTGTGAGATTCTGTCACACCTGGCACCAGGAGAGACGTGTTTCCTGAGGACAGACTGGGTGTGGCCCTTCTTTCCTGACCCCGTGGCATTGGGCAGGTCACATCTGTTCCCTGGGCCTCAAATGGCGGGTAGCAGAATGACAACCCATTGTGGGGGCTGCTATGAGAGTCCTGAATCTTGTCAGCTGTCGGTGCTATTCTAGCCCTAGTCAATCACAGAGGTGGGGAGCAGAGGTCAGGACTAATTGCTGACGTAACTTAGCCTGGGCTCTCTGGCAGCCACGCCAAAAAGGGAAATCGGCCAGTTACCAGCCTCTGTGTAAGGCCAGGCTGGCAGGAGAACTGCTTCTTTCTAGCATCCTGTAGCTTCTCTGGGACAGACAGAGGTCCAGCTGGGGGTTGAGTCCCGATGCTCTGGGCTGGTCCTTTCCCCACCAAACTCTTGTTCTGCACTTCTCAAGAGGAGCCCTGAGCTGCCTAGCTGTCAGGACCTGCCTTTTTTGGCCCCTTGTCCTGGCCCCGACACAGCAGATAACTGCGGTGCATCCCCACAGGGCGGCAAGGACAGGCCATCACACTGGTGACACAGTACGACATCCACCTGGTGCACGCCATCGAGGAGCAGATCAGTGCGTGAGGCGGGGTGGGATGAGGGCTGAGGTGGGTCCCTCTGGGTTAGACACCTGTTTTCCCCCTTCAGAAGTTTCTTTTGCCCAGTTATTTAAACAGAAACTCCCCACAGTGGCCATCAGCAGCTGAAAGCCACATCAGGTGGGGGGGACTTTGGGTTCTCAGACCAAGGTGTGTGGATGGTGCCTGAGACCATCCACTGTGACATCAAAGGCCCCAGTTACAGAATCTAGGCCTGGGCCTGTTAAAAACCCTTTCAAGTGGTTTAATGTGTACCCAAGACAGAGAACCTCTGACGGGGGCACGTCCAATCACTGCACAGACTGTCCTAAAATTCAGAAATATCTCGACTTTAAAAGACATTGTTCCAAAAGAGAGAGAAAGAGTGCAGTCCTTTCCTTCCTAAGGCCTGAAATCCCAGGTCTTGCCCACCTCACTCTTACCTGACATGACCCCGTATGAAGCGCATGCCCCACTGCACGGGGAGCTCACTACATGGCTGAACTCCCTCTTCCTGTCGTGTCTCCTCCCCACCCCGCCGCCGGGCTCGGCTGCCCCCATAGAGAAGCAGCTGGAGGAGTTCTCAGTGGAGGAGGCTGAGGTGCTGCAGATCCTCACACAGGTCAACGTGGTTCGGAGAGAGTGTGAGATCGTGAGTGTCAGGCGGGGCGGAGGCCACGCTGGTCCTCAGGGCCTGGGGTGCTTCCTTCAAGATGGGCAACCCCTGACCAGCCTCTCCCTGTCCCCTCCCCAGAAACTGGAGGCGGCCCACTTTGAGGAGAAGAAGGAGATCAACAAACGGAAACAGCTGATCCTGGAGGGGAAGGTGAGGGCTGAGCCAGCAGGTGGGGAGCGGCCATGTTCCCGGCACAGGTGGGTGGGGTGGAGAAGGCGCCCAGCTCAGCCGCCTCCTTGTCCCCGGTGCCAGGACCCCGACCTGGAGGCCAAGCGCAAGGCTGAACTGGCCAAGATCAAGCAGAAGAACCGGCGCTTCAAGGAGAAGGTGGAACAAGCGCTGCAGCGGCAGAAGGCTGGCCGGGCAGGCTGCACGGGGCGTCCACCCAGCGCCCTGCCCAGGTCCCGCCGAGGCCCAGCACCCACCCAGGGCCCAGCCTGAGCTCCACACAGTTCCCGCCTGCCCAATCTGGGACTCCTTCATCGAGCTGAGAGTCCTCTCCTGGGGTCTGCCCAGTCCCCTTCAGCAGACTCTGTGGGCACCCACATTGTGTGGGCCCAGCCCCTCGTCCCTGTGCACCCCGGCTGTCCCCTTCCTGGAGCCTCAGCCAAGAGTCAGGCTGCAGAGGAGGAAGGAACACTCACCGGGAGGTTGGACTCAACTCCACACACATCAGCCCCGGCTCAGGGTCACCTCCCAGGGGTGCCGTGTGCAGGAGGTGCTCAATAAATGGGTCTTTTTGACTTCCTCAGTGTTACTCTCAGAGAATGGGGTGGGGGGCAGGAGTCAGGTAGCCCCAAAGCTTTGCAGACAAACCGCCAGCCTGAACCTCCGGCTGGTCATTCTGGCCATGTGACCTCGGGCAGTGAAGCCCCTTCTGTGGGCTTCTAGTTTCCTCATCTGGAAAATGAAATGGCAACTGCACCGCTCTCTAAGGGTGGCCATGAGGTTTCAATGAGGTCACCCCTGTGCCTCGCGAATACAGCTGTGTTCTAGGAGCTTCCCTACCTGGCCACATCTGGGGATATCTGGGGGTTGTGACCAGAGTGAAGGGGAACTTCAAGTCCAAACTTGGCCAGACAACACGGGCTAAGCCTAAGGGGACAGGGGCAGAGGTACCAGGCACAGCCGGGTTCCTGCTGCGTGACCTAGACACCCCTCAGGCTGTGAGTCCCACTCTTTACCCGCAAGTGGTTTACAGTTGCCATGTGGACACGGGTCAGCCAAGGTGCACCCAAGGGGAAGCATGTAGAGAGGCCAGTGACAGATGTTAGGTGCCCACACACCACACGTACACAGCCACGCTTAGAAATGTAATCTGGGCACCAGCACGCACCCCAGGGATCTAGAAATGCTACACAATGGAAAGCTCAAAAACAGCCCCCGAGCTGGAACTGGCCAGGGCCGGCTGGGGAGGTGTGGCCGGGCCTGCCCCGGGCTTAGCGGGGACCCCCCCCACCAGTCCCCGCTCAGGCGAATGGGCCCAACTCTGCCGCCTGCGGCCCAGCCCATGCTCCAGGCCGGAATCGTTCATGTAAAAGCAGCCCCGAGGGCGCGGCTCCCACTCAGACCTGGGCAGCCGGGATCAAGGCGCCGCCTCGGCCAGGCGGGCCAGGCCCTCCCGCAGCTCGCTCAGCTCGAAAAGCCGCACGTCCAGCAGCTGCGCCGCCCGGCCCACTTCGGCCCGTGCCCGCTCCCGCTCCGCCCGCGCCTCCTCCAGGCTGCGCTCCATCGCCCGCAGCTGGTGTTCCAGCTCCGCATTGCGGGTCTCCAGGTCCTGCAGGGAGAGGTGGGGCAGGGTTGGGGGCCCTGACAAGTCTCAAGCGTCCCCAGCCCCGCCTGAGGCATCCAGCAGCTGATCGCCATCCCCACGGCCTGTGCTCTGGCCCAAGTCGCCTGTGCCTCCCCGCTTCCACCCTGCACCTCTGCTCTGCCCATGACTCCCTGTTCCCCTGGCCATTTTGAACATCACAGATATGATCATGTCCTTTCTCTGCTCAAAACCTTCCTGTGGCTCCCATCACACTGGGAATAAAATGCACACCAGCCTCACTGGCCTCCTTGTAGTTCCCTAAACACCCAACATTCTTCCCACCCCAGGGCTTTTGCATGTGCTGTGCCCTCTGCCAGGAGACAATAGGAAGCATTTACCCAACTTTTCTCTCCCAGGGACCCTTTTAGGAGAACTAGATCCTTGAACATCTCCACTTGTTGGGCTCCCAGGAAGTGCTCACTGAACATTTCTCCAATAAAGGCTTCAGCAAAAGCCAAGCCAGCCAGCCCTGGATTCAAGAGCAGGATCTGTGTCCCCAGGCCGAGGACATGTAAGGATGTGATAGGGTCAAGCATGGAAATTCAGCAAGGACTCAAAAGTTGCTTGTTGAACTCATGGATGGATGTGAAACTACTTCTAACGGTTGGTTACAAAGCACCTACTGGGCATCACGCCTTCTGCGGGCTTGTCTTCCCAATACTTCATAGTCTTAGGTAGATACCATCCTGACTCCATGTACAAGTGAGGAAACTGAGGCTCACGGAGGCACAGAGCTGCCCAGGACCCAACCAGGAAGGCAGATCCCAGGTCTATCCTACTCCACCCTCCATCACCCCACCTCCTGGCACCCACACACACCTGCACCTTCTGCTGTGTCTCCTCACGCTCAGTGGCATCCGGGGCCTCTCGGGGCCCACCCGTCTGAGTCCTCAGAGTCTGGATCTCCTAGAGGAAGAGGGGTCCCAGGTCTGTCTGGGGTCCTGGCTCACCCATAAGAGGTGAGGGAAGGCAAGGCCCAGGACCACTCAGTGCTCACCTGGTCCTTGGTCTGCACTAGTGCCTCCAGCTGCTCCAGCGACTGGCCCGGCACTTCCTTCTCGCTGACCTGGGGTGCCTCCGCAGCTGCCTGGGCCTCCAGTTCAGCCACCTGTGCGGACAGGACTCTCAGCCCCTAATGCTCCAGCCAGGACCCCTGGGGAATCTGCCTCCTGCTCAGCCATGCCCATGACTGTGCGCTCACTTCCTTGGTTGGTGCCACCACCTGCCTCTGGGCAGCTTGGACTTTAGGGTCTGATGACCCTCTGAGGCTGGCATTGTCTCAGACCCATTTTACATAAGAGCAAGAAACTGAGGCTCGGGCAGGTGACCTGCTGAGGTCACACAGCCAGTCCACGAACCCAGGGTAGATGGGACAGGCGGACACGCGCGGGCGCCACAGTTGCCGGGCCCAGGCAGGGGTCTCCGGGAGTGGGGGCTGCCCTCACCCGCTGCCGCAGCCGCTCAGCCTCTGCTCGCTGGGCCTCCAGCTGCTGCCTCCACTGGGCGGCGGCGGCGTTGGCCTCTCGCAGCGCGCCCGCCAGCTTGTTGTTGCTGTCCTGCAGCGCGAAGAACTCGGCCTCCCACTGCACCTCGCCCACGGAGCTGCAGACGCACGAGGGTCAACAGGGGCACGCTGGGCTGGGGGCGGGGCGGCGCTGGGCTTGGGCGCGGGGCCAGGACGGGTGGTTCTAGGCTGGGGGGCGGGTTCAGGGTGACTCTGGGGTAGGGGGCGTGGCGACACTAAGCCGGGCTCGGGGTGGGGCCAAAATAGCACCCCGCTGGGGTACGGGGCGCCCCGGGGAGGCGTGGTCTTGCCGGGACCCGGTCCGAGCAGGCACGTGGAGTCAGCCCAGTGAGACACTATCCAAATGGGGGACGTGGTCAGAACGGGGTTGGGGTGGGAGGCGCCCCTGAATTTACCATTAGCCTGGAGAGGCGTGGGCGGGCCGGGGCGGGGCTAGCCGCGAGCAGTAGCCGAGAAAGGGGCGTGGTCAGCGCGGGGGCGTGGCCAGCGCGGGGGCGCTCGGGGGGCGGGGCGGGAAGGGGCAGGGTCCGGGCAGCCTCCTCCCCTTCCCCAGGTCGGGGTCCAGGCTTCTGGGGACCCCACCCCCGCCCTGCCACGCCCCTCACCCCTCGGACAGCATCTTCTTGAGCCGCTCTCTCTCTGTGGGGCCGGGGGCGTCCGCGCTCTGGCTGCGGAACAGCTTCTCCTCGCCCGGGCCGTTGGCACTGACAAGGGGACTCGGGGGCACCTGCGCACGGGGGCAAGGACGGAGTCACCACACGCGGTGGCTTCTGGCAAGGACAGGTTAGAAGGTCATGGCTGGGATGCCACTGGAGTCGTGATGAGGTCAGGGGGTCCGAACTGACCCATGGACCCCAGCAGGTCCTGCCCGGCACGGGACCCAAGCGCGTCCTCACCGCCTCACCCACCCTCCATGGCTCCCCAGGGCCCCTGGGCTGGGAGCGCCGTGCCCCACCCCCTCCCCGCCTGCCTGGGCTGTCCCTAACCCCTCAGGCGCAAAGCTGACACAGGTTAGTCTAAAGCCACTGGGGTACTGGCAAGCCGCAAAGGCTGAGGAAACAATCTGAAAGCTCCGTGCTGTCTGCTCGTAGCAAAGCTCTTCCCCGAGGCCAGTCTTCCAGGTCCCATTATGACTCCAGCGAGAAGCCCTCCCAGGGCTGCATTTGTTTTATCATCCACCTGCTGCCTGGACCACAGGCCCTGAGGGTGGAGGCCAGCCTGCTTTTTCATCTCTGTAACCCCTGTGCCCAGCCTTGGGCCTGGCACACAGCAGGTGCTCAATAGATGATGCTGAATTAATTAATGTGGGAAAATACCCAGGGACAGTTCATTGCTCTGCCCTATACTTAGCCATTTCAACTTCTAGTCTTCGATTCTGCCATCTGAGCTAGTTTTGTCACTGGCACCTACTGGGTGCCCCCTCTGACACTAGGCTAGGCCCAGGCCCCCAGGACATGGTCCCATACCCCTCCTCTGTGGTCACTGCCATGGGTCTAACTTTATGTTATCTGGGAGCATTCGGTCTTGGGTACCAGCACAGTGCCCAGATTCCCCAATATTGGTTGAGGCTGTCCCAGGGGTGCACGGGCGGGCATGGGGAGACAAGGAATGCTGACCTGGTGGGAGGCAAGCCCCAGGGCAGGACTGGTGAGCTCCCCCCCATCCTGAGATTTCTCCCGTGCTAGCCTCGCTGCTTCCTTCACTTCCTGAAACTTCTCAGCAAACTGGAGGGTAGAGGGAGGGAAGGAGAAGAAACAGACAGTCAACAAACCCCCAGGTCCCCCACCAGGTCACCCCCACCCAGGGACAGCCCTGTCACTTTGGAAAGAGTCTTCAGAACTGTAATCATCCTCTCTTATCACACGAACTGGAAGGAAAGAAGGTTTGGAAAATGATGTTCCCATGAGCAGAGTAGGTATTATGGCAAGCTGGCAGGTGGCATTAAATCACAGAGGCGGCATGAAATACATTGTGCCACACTGAGAAATGGATTCCCTTATCCTATTAGACAAAGGGAGACTCAGGTTGGTGCTAATCTGTCTTTAACACCTATTAAAATCCCTTTATAACAGAGAATAGGAAAAAAGAAAAACAAAACAAAAAGATGATACAAGGACAAATTTTGGAAGAGAGATAGAGTGGGACTTGGGCTCTGAGAAGCATCCTTAGTCAGTGAGAGAATAATCTCCATTCTTGTTTTTGTTGTACTAAATGTTTACATTTACCACCTATCTATGACAAGCAATACCAGTTTTCCAGTTAGGATAGGATACGATTTTTTTCCCCATTTTAAAATAAATGTCCTTAGTTTAAAAATAATTTTGTTAAAGAAAATATTAACAAACAGCCACTTGATTTGTGCAAAAGGCATCAGTGCAATTCATTAGGGGAAAATGATCTTTTCAAAAAAATGGCCCGAGTTGCTACTCCACAACTTGGGGAAAAAAAAGTGAACCTGGTCCCCTACTTTGCACCACCCACAGAAATTAATTCAAGACCTAAATTAGAATGATAAATTATAAAGCTTCTAGAGCAAAACAAAGGAGAAAATCTTCCTGACCTCAGCAAGGCATAGAAAGCACTAATGATCAAAGAAACAAGGGGTAAAGATAATACTGAAGTATAGAGACAGCAGAGGGCGGTGGATGATGTAGTATTGCTGGGGCATGTGGGGAGGTGCCCAGCCCAGCCCAGGCACTCATTTGATGTCCCAAAGACTAGCAAGGTGTATTCAAAATTGCAGCAAGTGGCCCACAGAACTGAGACTCAAACCAGGGAACCTGGAAGAGGCTTCTGGCTCATCTAATTTCTTTTTTAAATTTTTTTATTTATTTTTCTTTTTTTTTTTAGACATGGGGTCTTGCTATGCTGTCCAGTCTGGGCTTGAACTCCTAGGTTCAAATGATTCTCCTAACTCGGCCTCCCAAAGTACTGGGATTACGGGTGTGAGCTACCACACCCAATACTCTGCCTGCCTATTCTGCAGGGAGATAGAGGCCTGGGACCTGCCCAAGGTCCCCCAGTGCACAGAGGACAAGACCTAGGCCCAGCCCTGTTCCTCCCCTCCACTCCTCCCCTAGGCCTACCTGTGTCAGATGCTGCTCGGAGGCAAAGCCAAGGCCGTAGACGGTGTTGGCACGACTGTCCGCCCACTGCCCGAACTTCTGGGAGGTTTTGGTAAAGGTCATGTTGGGGGTGACGGTGCTGTTAATGATGGCCTGGGCAGGGGGTGCAAAACAAAGTTCAAGGTTGATGGGACTGATAATAACAAATATGAAACCCCCAGGTATCACCTTACATTAGGGTGTCAGAGCCCTGAGCCATTTCAGGAGGCAGAAACTCAGGCCCAGGAAGGCCCAGGGTTTCCCAGCCCCTGTGGCACACAGCAAGGCTTGTCACCAGGCCCCCTGGTGCCTATGCCCCACCCAGACCCCGCCTGGACCTTGGCACCCCCGATGCTGATGATGCGGTAGACATTGCGGGTGGCATCGTAGAAGTAGGAGACAGTGAGCGCATGCTTGCCCGCTGGGATCCAGTTCCGCTTGGTGGCTGGGTCGATTTGGAACACGTGCGCCCGTGTGCTGAAGATGGGCTGCTCCCTGTGCGGGGAGACGGTGCTCAGTGGGGGCCAGGCACCCCCCTAGGAAGCTCAGAGCCAGGCTGGGGGAGGTGGGAGCTCACCTGGCCGTGGACATTGGTCAGGCTGAACTGGGCAGGCTCTAAGGCGCAGCCAGAAGGGTGGCAGGAGCCGCTGGCCTGGCCCCCTGGGGAGAGAGGAGGCCTGTGAGTGTCCCTCAGGCCAGGCTGAGGAAGGCCAAGCAGGTCCAACCTCAGGACCCACTGCCAGGTGCACCGTTCACAGAAGTGCCATCAAAAAGGCAAGAGAATCAGGACATATCACGCCAAGCAAGAGGACCCATCTTTCTTCATCTGGGGGAAGCCCCCACGACACCCTGGACAGGAGGACGTGGCCGCCTGAGAGCAGCCAAGTGGCTCCCAACATCCCAGCAAACATTCCCATTGTCCCAGTTGTCGGCCCCCAGTGAAGGCCCCTCCATCCTGCGACTGGGCCGTGAAAGCCAAGGCCACCTCTGCCCAGTGCTTTCCGCCACATTCACCCTTTACTACCCAGACTAGGGCCTTCCATCAGAAAGTGGGGCACTGACAGGTGCTTACTGGGACACCAGTTCCCCACTAGACCTGGAGACAGACCCCTCAGCCCCTACCCTAGGGCAGAGGCACCCCTCGGAGTCAGAGTCCAAATCCCCAGGGAGCCCCCAGCCTAGTTGAAAAGACAAGATGTGGCCAAATAGCAAAAGCCCCCGGTGCCCACCATGGGGGGCTGGGCGGAATCCAGGTCTGGGAGCCGGTCCTCTAGCCACCAACCCAGGAAGGCAGGAACAATACCGGGAGGGGACTTCCTGATCCTCCCCCTGTGCCCCCAAACCTGCGTTCAGGGGATCTGCAGGGGACCCAGGAGGGGACTGGGGGAGGGGAGGCCCCAGCCCAGCGGCTTCCGTGGTCAGAGGGGGGTGCCCCCCCATCCTGTCCTGGGCAGCTGCTGTCCCGGTCACAGGGTCTGAAACCGGAGCCCCCGCGTGGAGGAGGGGTGGCAGCTCTGGCCTGGGTTGGGGGCGGGTCCTGGGCCCGACGAGGTTGCCGAGGTTGCAGCCGGGAGCACGGGGATCCCCGGAACCCAGGCCCTTCCGGTCCGGCCGCTCCTGCCGCGACTTGCGGCGTTTGGGGAAAGTTACTCACCAACTAGTCACGCGCCTCGGACGCCTCCGGACGCGGGGCTCCCGGAGGGGGGTCCGACACCGCCCGGTGCCGGGAATCCCCAATCAGGCCGGTGGGCGAGGCCCCATCCCATGCGCCCCAGTTCAGGGGGGCCTGATACTCATTCAGAATCCAGTCCTTACCCGCAGGAGGACACCAGTGCGCGCCCCAACTTCGGGACGCGCGCCCTGACCCTGGAACTTCCGAGATCCCCGCGACGCCCCCCCGCGCCCCGACTCCGGGTCCAGAACTTCGGGGACACCTCCTCTACCTACTCCAACCCCAGGTCCGTAACTTCGGGGACCCCCTCCCGTGATCCTCCTCTAACCCCAGGTCCAGAACTCTGGGGGCTCCCCTTGTACCCGGCTCCTAAACTTCGAGGACCCCCCCGCCACCCTTCCAGTCCCTTGTCCGGAACTTCGGGACCACTCCCGCGCCACGCCGCCACCCCAGGTCCGCAACTTCGGGGACCCCTTCGCAGCCTCCTCCAACGCCGGGTCCAGAACTTTGGGAACCTCCCGTGCAGTCCCCGCCCCGACCCCGACTCCAGGACTTCGGGACCCCGGCGCTCCCCCGGCCCTGAACTTGGGGCCCCTCGCACTGGCCCCCGGCCCCGCGTCCCGAACTCCGGGGCCCCCCGCGCCCTCCCCTGGCCTGGGACTTCGAGGCCCCCGCGCTCCCGGCGCAGGCTCGGCCGGCCGCGCTCACCCTGCCGGGTCGGGCCCCGCGAGCGTCCGGGCGCCGGTCGGGTCGGGCCCCGCGGCGCTGACTCCGCGCAGCCGGGCGCCCCGCTCGCTGCCCGGCTCCCCGGCTCCCCGGCCCGCGCCCTCCGCGCCGCCTCCGCGCCGCCCGCGCCTTTGTCTGCGCCGCCGCCGCCGCCCGCGCCGCCTCCGGTCCCATCGCGGCCGGTCCCGACGCGGCCGCCGCCCGCCCCGCCTCCCCGGGCCGCCGAGGCCGCCCCGCTGCGCCCCCTGCCGGCCCGCTGCCCCGGGGGGAGGGGACGGGAGGGGACGGGAGGGGGGAGGGTTGCGGGGGGGGGGCCAGGTTGGGAGACGGGGGTGGGGACAAAGAGACAGACATCCGGCCTGAGAGAGGCACCCAGAGACAGGGGAGACGGGCAGAGAGACGGGAAGCGGATGGACAGACAGACAGGGTTGGACGGATAGGTGTGGCCTCACCCTGCGAGGGGGCACGGTTCCTCCTGGCGGGCCTGACAGGAGGGGAGGTGCAGGGTTGGGGTGCAGGGCGCTGGTGAGTCCTAGGGTGTGCATACAGTAGGTGCTCAATGAGCGTTGCCAGGGAACGAAGGAGACCCGAGTGGGGAGGGGGCTGGAAGCCAGGCAAAGAGAGAGAAGCCTTCCGTTCTGTTCTGCCCAGCCCTGATCCCGGGGCAGGGACGTCTGTCCACCTCTGTCCCCCTCAAATGCCAACGACGGTTGGATTAAGGTTATTACTGCTGTTGTTTGGGGGTCCCAGAATCCAAGGGCTGAAGGAACGTCAGTGTCCGGTTGCCAACGAACGGGTAGAGACGGGGTCTTGCTCTTACCCAGGCTGGTCTTGAACTCCTGACCTCAAGCGATCCTCCCGCCTCAGCCTCCCAAAATGCTAGGATTACAGGCGTGAGTCACCGTGCCTGGCCTCCTGTTCTTTTATTTCTGTTCCCTCCTAACAAAAATCACACATCTGTGCAGATAGGTACCTTCAAATTACCTTTAGGTGGATTCCAAATAGCATTGTCCCTGGAGACTTACACCCAAGTCAATCAAGATCTGAGGTTCCCTTCCCTCCAGGCCTTTGTCCAAGCTGTTCCCTCCACCTGGAATGCCCTCTCTGCTGGCACCTGTCCTGCCTTGTCCTTCCAGGCTCAGCCCCAGCACCCCCTCGGCTCCTCCAGGGAAGCCTCTCTGACTATCCCAGGCTTGCAAGGGCTCCTGCCCTCCCCTTCCCCATGTCCGAATCCCTTCCCGTGACTCTATGTTACATGTTTATTACATGAACAGGTCTGGGGTGCTCCTCTAAGGGTTGGTCCATCCATCCTGGAGCCCCAGTCTGACCCAACACGAGAGTGACTGTTCGTCCCCCCAGCTGGGGAAACTGAGGCACAGACTTGGTTTCCCCAGCTGCTTCTAACTTCACGAGGCGTCTGCACAGGGGAAGGATTTGGCTTCACTGTCAGGCCAGAAGCCACGGAAATGCTTGCATGCTGTGAGGAACAAAGAAAATACCGTCTGTTCTATGCAAAGAGTGACTTTTCCTTATTACCAACAAAATAATTTTTAAAAAAAAAGTATCTGGAAAAGCTGCCGGCAGGGCCAAGTTTTCTGGAAGCTGCTCAGAGTTTGCTGAGTGCCTGGCCGGCTGCAGAGCTGGGGCCATGTGGCTATTCTATGGAGGCAGCCGGGTGAGGGGCCCAGGCAGACTTTGCTCCTTGTGTGGGCAGAAAGCAACAGTGTGAGAGACAACAAAAAGCTGAATCGCTTCCCTGGGCCCCTCTCAGGCCTCTAGGAGGGGCTGGGACAGGGCTGGCCTTGAGCAGCCCCGACCTGAAGCTGTCTCAGCCAAGTCCAGGCTGAGGGATTGGCTTCCTCAGTGTGGACGTCAAGTTTCTCACCTGGAGAATGGGCTGGTGCTTGCAGAGCTGGAGGGAGGGGGAGGGACAGGGAGGCAACACCAGCAGCTTCTCTGTCCCCTGGGTATAGACACGTAGGGGGCTGCCCCGAGCTGCTGTTCCCACCCCAGCCACAGCCCTGTTCTGCCTGGGCCTTGAGGCCTCTCTTTCGAGGAGCTGGGAATGTCCTTGCAGGGCAGGCAGAGGCCACCACCCCAAGGTGGCTGTCTAGAAGCGACAGCTTTCCTTTCAGTCTGAGGAATGGCATAAAGGAATGAGCTTCCTGTCACAGGAGAGACCAAGCAGGGGCCAGAACAGCTTGTTCAGCACTAGGGAAGCGGCATTTACGGGATGGCTCTTAGGGGTCAGCTCTGGTCTCTGCCTAGTTAAATCTGAACCAACCTTTGGACTGAAGCTAAACTGTCTCTCCTCTCCAGAGGGTTCCCGTTCCGCCAGAGCAGGGGCCGTTCAGTCACTCTGCCCCAAAGCTGGGTACCCAAGCTCCCAGCGCGGGTCTCGGTGGCTACTTCAGATCTGTCTATGGCAGGATTCGGCCACTGTTCATCTCTCACACGGCTCTGTCCCAGCACCTAGTATAAGCCCAGCCCTGCCACAGATCCCCACGAGCACTTTCAGAAATAAGGGACCCCCAGGCTCCAGCTTTGGACCTTGGGTGGCCTCTGGAGTCATATGAGCCAGGGAGTGAATCCCAGCCCTGCCTCTTACCAGCGGTGCAGCCCTGAAGAGGTCACTTCCCCTCTCTGTTTCCCTATCTATAAAATGGGCATAGGAATGGTGTCCACTTCTGAGGTTTACTGTAAAGATCCAATGAGTTCTTATGACCGTAGGTGCTTAATAAATACTTGCTGTTAGAAACATTATATTTATTTTTGCTATGGGGTTTTGATCCAGAGCCAAGTTCTTACAATTTTCTTTTTCAGGAGTTGAAGGACCCCAACCAGGCATGAGCTCTTGAGGATAAAAGTGGGTCCAGCCTGACATGATATCCTCTAAATCTTTAGCTCTCAGCCCCTCATGTGCCCCCTCCAACCACCCCCTTCTTCCTTCTCCCCAGTCTGCCAGCCATAGCTAGTTGGGCCAGACTCCAGATCTTATCCTCCTTGCAAACTCCTATTCATCCCTCAAAGCCCCACCTCCAAAGCCCTCCTCTCCAAAAAGCCCTCCCTCTTCTTTCTCTAGACCCTCCCCAGCCCTCCTTCCTCCTTCTGGCACAGGGCTGAGCGTGTCTGTGTCCAGCTCTGCCCCCCCGCAAGCCTCAGTGTACTTCAAGGGCTTAAACCAGGGCTGAGGCTTCCCTAGGGTTTATTGTCTGCCAGCACAGGGTGGGTACATGGGGGTCTGGCGAAGGGAAGTTTGATGACGCCATAATAGTGGTAATTTTGCATCACTTGAAGGAGACCCTGCCTTAAATTCCAAACTTGACTTCTGCCCAAGGCCAGAGTTATTTCATTCAACAAACAGCCCCCAGGCAACAAGGGAGCCAGGCTCCCTCAGGTCCAGAAAAGAAGGGGTTAGAGGAAGGGCCCCAGCACTGGGTCGTGAACTTGAGGGCCCAGGATCAGAGTGGGTTGGGGGTGGGAGGAGGCGGCATTCGAGACCCCTCTGAGCACCAAGCCCGGATCCAAGGTTCAGTTCCCGCAGACCTAATTACCCTAATTTGCCACATGCACTAATTACCTCCTGGGTGCCAGGTGGCTGGGCGGGGCTGCCCCATTTTCTGGAGGTAGGTCGGGGCCCGATTATTTTTGGCTGCATCGTCCTTGAAGGCTCCAACATCCGCCTGAGTGAAGGGCAGAAAGTGGGGCGGAGAAATTGCGGCCACGTCAGGAAGGATGCTGGGGGCCCTGGGGGTCGGGTGGCCTTGGAGCTCCCTGAGCAGGAGGCTTGGGACCAAGGTCTGAGGGTCTTTCACACCCAGCCAGAGGCAGCAGGATCTGGAGGGGCTAAGAATCTGCCAGCTCCACGGCGGACTGGTTTTTAATGTGACATTGTTGTTGGGAGAGGGGTTGTGGGGGGTTAGTCAGATGAGCCTGGGTTCAAATCCTGAAACCCACCAGCTTGCTGTGTGTCCCTGGGCATGTGACCTTTCATGAACTCCTTGTATTTTCCCTGAGGGAACAGAATTGACATGATAATTCACGAAGGGTGCTCTGGGAAGAGGGCACAGCACGTGCAAAGACCCCGAGGTGGGGACCAGCTGGGTATGTTGGAGGAACATTAGGGAGGCCAGGGGGTGGGGAGGGGGACCAGAGCGGAGTGAGTGGGAAGAAAGTGTGGGGGGTGCTGAGACCTGGGGTACTGTTGGGAGCTGAGCAAAGCGGAGGCTCATGGGCCCTGGTGAGTTGTGTGGGTTTTGTTCTGAGGGTGCTGGGGAGCCATGGGAGAGTTTGGAGCCAGGGAGAGAGGCAGTGATCAGATTTACACTGCAGGCTTTGGGCAGGATTTCAGCTCTTAGGAGAGAATGAGGTATCTGTTCATGTGCAGAATGGGGGCAGACCCTGCCTTTCTCCGAGCCTCAGTTTCCCCATCCTAGGCAGAGTCCTGAGACTCGGGCAGCCCCACGACACGCTGGGCCCCGAGCCAGGAAGCCCTACCCCACCCCGAAGCTCCCAAATTCTGGCTGAGCAGCCTACACGGCCTCCTCTCCGCCTGTCCCCCCCTCCCACGCGCCTTCTGTGGCCTTGAGGGAACAGCTGCGGGAACAGAGAGCGGGAGGCCGTGGGGAAGGCGGCTTGGGGGGCTCTGGGGGCCGTGTTCCCGCTTGGTGACAGCCCACACGGGGCTGCTGGGCGCCGAATGTTCTCGCAGCGGCTGGGTGACTCAGAAGCTGCAGCCTCTTCCCTTGGTTCTGCCAGAGGGAGACCGTTGCTGGTCTCCAGGCACAGGCCGGGGTTAGGACTGGCCACTTGAGGCCTGGCTGCACCCTCTAACATGCCCCCACACCAGCGGCCCCCCCAGCCCAGGGTTGAGCATTCCCCTGCTCTAGCACCTTCCATGGCTCTCCTGGACGCCTTGGAGGGAGAATTGGCCGAGCTGCTCGGCCCACCTCTGAGCCTTTGTCCTGGCTCCCACCTATGGCTTGGAATACCTGCTCCAAGTCCGCCCCCTCCAGGAAGCCTTCCCAGCTCTCCCCCTCCCTCCACCAACCCTGACCTCCCAGAATGGGGGTGTCTGTATCCGGCTCTGCCTCCACCCTGGACTGGGGGCTCACCAGAGTCCAGGCCCAGGCCCCTCAGAGGCCCCATCGTCCAGTGTGGGAGTGCACAGTGGAGGCACTGCAGGAGGAAGATGCCCCCTGTGGCAGTCCAAGGCCAGACCCCAAGGCCTGATCTTTAGCCTCATTTTTACAGAAGAGGAAACTGAAGCTTAGGGAGCTTAAGTCAAGTCCCCAAAGTAAAAAAATCAGCAGAGAGGAAGAGCTGGGCCTTGAACCCGCATCTGAGAGGCCAGGCCTGCTTCCTGTAGCCTTTGGAGCCTTGTTTATCCGAGGCAGGGAGCAGGTTGCGGGGGGCGGGGGGTTCATTTACCCACTTGCAGGTAGATTTGGTGCAATCTGGGCTCAAACTCAAGGGGTCCGATAGCCCATCTCTACGGGGGCACCAGGGGGGCCCTTCCTGGGCCTCTGTTTCCTCCTCTGTAAAGTAGGTGCTGTTCATCACGAACTCATGTTTATTGAGCACCTACTACCTCCAGCACCGTTAGGAACCCCTGCCCTCAGGGAGCTCACATCTGGGGGGCAAGAAAGATGATAAACAAAAATTGAGGAGGCCGGGTGTCGTGGTTCACACCTGTAATCCCAGCACTCTGGGAGGCCAAGGCAGGAGGATCACTTAAGGTCAGGAGTTCGAGACCAGCCTGAGCAAGAGCAAGACCCCATCTCTACTAAAAATAGAAAAATTAGCTGGGTGTGGTGGTGAGCGCCTGTAGTCCCAGCTACTCAGGAAGCTACTCAAGCAGGAGGATTGCTTGAGCCCAGGAATTGGAGGTTGCAGTGAGCTATGATGATGCCACTTCACTCCAGGCTGGGGTGACAGAGAAAGACCTTGTCTCAAAAAAACCAAAAAACAAAAAAACCCAGACGAGATGACTTCTAATGGCAAGGGAAAGAAGACCAGGCACAGCAACAAGCCAAGACCAGGGTGGTCACTGAAGGCTGCTCTGAGGAGGTGGTGGTTCAGAGCCACAGCATGTGCAAAGGCCCTGAGGTGGCAATGTGCTTGGCCTTGCAGCGGCATTGAGGAGGTGGGTGTGGCTTAAGCAGAGAGTTAGGGGGAGAGTGGAGGGCCGTATGCACCACGAGGTCCGCAGACTGGAGCATAGGGGGATGCTTTTGGGCAGGAGAAAGACAAGATCTGCTTTTACGAGTTTGGATAAGATTAGATAAGATTTCTCCCATAGCCACGTGGCGAGTGGACTGACCAGGGTACCTGGGGCTGGGCTTGATAAACAAATGACGTTGTTGCCATCACTGTCACTATTTCTTTAAGGATGAACTCAAGCCTCTGAACTCTTCTTCCTCCCACGGCCTCTGGGAGGAAGCCCCCCTCAGTAAGACCCTTCCTGCCCTTTCCTGCCTTCCTCTCTTGCTCCCAAGGTCCTGGGTGCCGGGCTTTGGTCTTGTTGCTGAAACTCCGGGCCTCTAAGAGGAGGGAAACATCTGCTTTCCGGAGTGCAAGGACCCTCCCGCCCCGAGGGAGGTCACAGGGAGGAGAGAATTACTTAGAGAAAGGGTCACACATTGGGCACCAACTACATAAACAGGAGGGACGCCAGGGGCGTGAGTTAGAATCCTTGTTCTGGCTGCGAGGCCCTGGGAGCAGCCGCCACACACCTCCCCAGCCTGAGATTCTGCCCAGGAGGGGGTTCACAACTGGTCCTCAATCATACTTGTTCGCTGCAGGATAAATGCTCACGACGGGTGCTGAAGGGGTGGCATAGCCCACATAATTTGCAGGACCCAGTGCAAAAGGAAAATGTAGGGCTCCTCGTTACAAAATGACTAAGACCTCTAAGATAGTGATATCAGGGCATTAAACTCAGACGCTGGCCCTGGGTGGGAGCTTCTGCTGCAACCTTTTACAACTGGGGAAACTGAGGCCGAGAACGGGAAGCAGGGGGTGCCCAAGAGCAAAGGGACCCGTGGGGACCCTGCCACCTCCTGGAATGGTGGCACACGTGTCGAGATGGGGGAGGGCATTTGAGACTCAGCTTCCCTGTTGCATCTTGAAGACGTCAAAAGTTGGGATTCCAGAACTCTGGGAAATGTGGTGCCCATTTCTCAAAATCCTTTAATTCTCTGTTATAACAAATCTCAAAGTAAATGGGGACCAGGGGGCCAGAGTCTGGGGAAGGGGTGTTAGTACTCTGACATCTCAGGGCCCCCTGTCACATCTTGTGGTCCTTCAGGCTTTGGCATCCATCCTATGCTGAGCCCTTGTGGGTGTCCCCTCTGCTGTGGGTGGCACCTTCCAGGGAGGCCATGACCAGGGGCCGAGGGGCCTCCACAGGGCCCAGCCAGGGGGTAGGTGCTCAGGAGTTGGCTGTTAGCATCATAGGGGGCGTGCGAGGTAGAGTCCCTCCTGGGGACCTCGGTGTCCGGGCACGTGGGTCTCGATGCCGGGCTCCAGGTCAGGAGACGGAGGGACAGGAAGGCAAACACAGACGTACAGACCTTGGAGAGCAGCCGCTCAGGGAACTGGCTCTTCAGTTCTAGGTGAGACCCTCTCCTGGAGGGACTACTTAGGGTCCATCTGGGACACTGTGGTGGTACACATGTCCAAGACAGACATTGTGTAGCTGGCCAGTGACCTCCAAGTCACATCTGCTGGAGCCCTCCACGAACCGGCAGGCGCAGCGCCTGGCGTGGGTCTACCTGGTGTTGAGCAGCATCAGGCCCTGGCTGGAGAGCAGGTGTCCGCAGTCATGTGGGCGGAGGGGCTGGCCCTTGAACAGGCATGTGTGGAGGCCAGGTTGGGGAAGGGCGGCAATGCACAGGGGCACTGGGGCCCACCACCGCCATGATGGTCTACACTGGGCTGTCTGGGTGGGTAGGCAGTGTGCTTAGAGAGCCCAGGCTCCCCCTTTCCACTCCCCGACCCATTCTTCTACCCATCCCCTATCCACCCCCATCCCCCTCCCCCACTTCCCCATCCTCTTATCCATCCATCTATCCACTCATCTATCCATCCATCCATCCTCTTATCCATCCACCCTTCCAACCAGTTTTTCATCCATCCATCCACTTATCCATCCATCCATCCATCCACATATCCATCCATCCATCCATCCCTTATCCATCCATCCATCCATCCAATCCATCCATCCATCCACTTATCCATCCATCCATCCACTTATCCATCCATCCATCCACTTATCCATCCATCCACCCATCCATCCACTTATCCTCCATCCATCCATCCTACCACACCACTATCACCATCCCATCATCACACTACATCCACATCCATCCACATCCATCCATCCACTTCATCACCACATCCATCACTAATCCATACCATCCCATCCACATCCATCCATCCATCCATCCACTATCCATCCATACCCATCCACCACTATCCCCCATCCATCCACTCTCCACTTATCCATCCATCATCATCCCTTATCCACACCATCATCCTATCCATCCTACCCACACTTCCATCTCCTCCCCCTCCTCATCCATCCATCCCCTCCCATCCCACTCCATCCACATCCATTCCCATCCACCATTCCAATCCACCATCCACCATCATCACCATCATCCATCCAATCCATCCATCCACCCACCTATCCATCCCTCCTCACCTCATCCATCCATCCACTCCATCATCCATCCATCCACATCACTCCATCCATCCATCCCTCCCTATCCATCCATCTTCCATCCATCTCATCCATATCATCCATTATCCATCCACTATCCATCCATCCACCATCCATCCATCCATATCCATCCATCCACCTCCACATCGCAGCCCATCACCTCCATGCACCCCACCCACACTCCTTCCATCCATCATCCACCACAGCCACTATCACTTCACTTCTCAGCCTAGCAAACTTCTACTCATTCTTCAAGCTCCAACTCCATGTCTCCTCCTCCATGCAGTCCTCCAGGCTCTTCAGACGGAGCCCATGTCCCTCCCTCTGGCCCAGGCCTGACCCATTGGTGCTAAGAGTGAATATACCTGGCTCAGCCTCCAGACCAGGGGTTCCTTGAGGGCCAGGCCTGAGCTGAGGCTTCTTGGGGGCCCAGTGGCACCATTGTGAGGTGAGTACCAAGGAGAAGACCAGCAATTTCTGCACAAGGCACATGGAGGCATCAGGCCTCCAGGTGAGGGACGACCTCCCCACTCACCGGTAGTAAAGCCACCCTCATTTAAGCCCAATAAAACGAGCCCCAGGGGAGAAATCCGGGCTTGGCCTGAATCCACTTTGAGGGGCAGCAAGGAGCCCTCCCTGGGGGCAGAGAAATAGGTTTTTGTGCCCTACTCTGTTACTTATGTGCTGTGTGACATTGAACAGATGACTTTACCTCTATGAGCCTCAGTTTCCCCATCTGGAAATCAATTCTTCTCACTCTAGGTGAGAAAATGGGAGGAACTGGGGCCTGGGGAGCAGGAAGGGTGGCTGAAAGGCAGATGGCGCTGATGAGGGGCCGGGAGGGCATGGGACATCCGTGTGTACATTTCGTAATGGACACAGTGTTACATGTTTTCTTTTCTCATTGCAAAATAACATGTGCTTGTTGTAAAAACAGATTCAGAAAACACAGACATGCATGATGTAAATAATCTAAAAAGGACCCTTGTCATAGCATTTAATTCCCTCAATGAATTTTTATTCCACATTTACTTTGTGCCCGGTGCTCATGGTAAATTTAAAAACGCTGGCACAGGAAACAAACTGACAAACTAAATTCAGATGCCGTCCCTGCCCTTGGCCCTGGCTGACACTCACCGGTTGCTCCGAAATATCTATTGAGTAAATGAAATTTTAAAAATAAAATCAATGCCCAGAAATAACTGTTACTAACACGAGGGTCTATTTCCTTCTAGATTTTTTTCTTTATTTCTTTTCTTTTTTTTTCGTAGCCAAAATGGAATCATGCTATTCACATGATTTGTCAGTCAAGGCCAACTTTCCACACGGATAAATTTCAGTCCACCCACTTGAGTTTAGAGACTTCAGTATCATCCATCTTGAAGCTTTGCTATGATTTATTAATCTGATCTCCTATGGTTGGCATCTAGGTCACTCTTTGGGGACAGCCTAAAAAGTGGAATCATGTATTTTCAACACTTTTGATAGATATTTAGGTCCACACTACCCTCCGTACGGGAGACCTCACTGCGTTCCCAGCAGCGTTGAGTGAGTGTGTCCATTTCTCTGAACGTCTGACATTTGCTAATAAATATTAGCGGCATTTGCTTTTCAAGATGTGGATTAAAATCAGAGGCCCCTCAAGGGGGGAATGGGGAACGACAACTTAATGGGACAGGGTCTCCTTTTGGGGTAATGAAGATGTTCTGGAACTAGCTAGAGGCGATGGTTGCACAACATTCTGAGTGTACAGGTGACCCTCGAACAATACGGGGGTTGAAAATCCATGTGTAACTTTTTTTTTTTTTTTTGAGACACAGTCTCGCTCTGTCACCCTGGGTACAGGGCAGTGGCATTGTCATAGCTCACTGCAACCTCAAACTCCCGGACTCAAGCGATCCTCCTGCATCAGCCTCCTGAGTAGCTGGGACTACAGGCCTGCACCACCATGCCCGGCTAATTTTTCTATTTTTAGCAGAAACGGGGTCTCGCTCTTGCTCAGGCTGGTCTCGAACTCCTGAGCTCAAGCGATCCTCCCGCCTCGGCCTCCCAGAGTGCTGGGATGTGTGTAACTTTTGTCCCCCAAGACTTAACTACTAATAGCCTACTGTTGACTGGAAGCGTTACCAGTAACGTAAACAGTTGACTAACACGTATGTTGTATGTTATATGTATTGTATACTATATTCTTACAATAAAGTAAGATAAAGAAAAGAGAATGGTATTAAGAAAATCACAAGGAAGGAAAAATACATTTACTATTCCTTGAGTGCAAGTGGATCATCATAAACATCTTCATCCTCGTCATCCTCACGTTGAGCAGGCTGAGGAGGAGGAAGAGAAGGGGTTGGTCTTGCTGTCTCGGCGGTGGCAGAGGCAGAAGCAAATTCGTGCGTAAGTGGACCTGCACATTTCAAACCCGTGTTCTTCAAGGGTCAACTGTACTAAATGCCATTGATTGGACACTTCAAAACGGTTAATTTATGTTATGTGGACTTTCCTTTGATAAAAAAAAAATCAGAGGCTCCAACCTGGGGTCCCTAAAACCCTGCTCAAATGTCACCTCCTCCAGGAAGCCTCCCCTATTACCACATCCAACCCCCATGCCTCTTCCAGCACTTTCCATCTTCTCTTATTTGTCTTCATAACTGTCATTACTCCCTGACATTGATCGATTGATTGATCGACTCATTCATTCACTCACTGGCCATGCTGGGCACACAGTAGGTCCTTAGTAAATATTTTTTGGGTAAATGAATGTTAATAAAACGATAGTCACAACCCAATCATTGCTATAATATAAACAACAAGGCTGAGTGCAATATGAACAGAGAGTAGGATCAAAGCCAGGCAAGCAAAAAGCAAAATCCATCCAGTCAAAGGCATCCTATATAGCAGGGCCGGGGGGCTCCAGGTGCAGGCAGTGGCTGTCCATAGGGGTGGGGGATTGCAGAGGACACGTCTGCCACCCCTCTCTGTTTGTCTGTATTTTCCTCAATTTCTTTATTAAAAAACAGGAGGGCAAATGAGTCATGTGCATTTAACCAAACAGTGTGTGAAATGGACAGAAACATTTCCAAACATTGGATCCTGAGGGTGGAGAGAGAGGAAAGAAACAAAGTATCATTGCAGGTGACAAGTTGGGGGCCTTCAATGGCCAGGCTGCAGGGCTGGAGGGGACACCCCATCCCATGGCCTGAGATGGTACCTGCTGTGGTTGCCCCCAAGCACAAAGCCAGGGCCCTGGGGCACCCTTGGTTGGTTTTCCTGGTCCCGGGCCACGGAGCTTTTTTTTTTTCTTTAGAGACAATGTCTCACTCTGTCGCCCAGAGTGCGGTCACGTGATCACAGCTCACTGCAGCCTCAAACTCCTGGGCTCAAGCCATCCTCCTGCCTTAGCTTTTTAAAAACCCAACTTAAGCCTGTGGTGGGGACTTGCATGGAGGTAGCAGAGTTTCATGGGGAGGGAGTGACTCGAGTCCACCGACTGGCGCGGCGGCCGCTGGTCAGCTAGACATGCGTCCTTGCTGGACATCCTGAATTAAATCTGCTGCATGAAAAGGGAGAAAGCAGGCTGAAGGGCAGGGTCCCATCTCTACCCTGCCCTCACTGGCTGCGGGACTGTGTGCACTGGCTCGTGTGCAAAATGGGATGGGCACAGACTTCCAGTGGCAACGTGAGTTGTCACATATACACAGCACTTAGCACCAGGCGACCTGGCACGTAGCAGGCTGTGGTTCTTACAGGCGTCGGAAGCCCTTTGTGATCCAGCTCAGCCTCTTCCCGCCGTTCCTGACACACACAGACCCTCCAGAGCAGTGAAGCTGGCCCAAAACCCCCTCCCGCCCCTTGCCACCGCCGCACCTTTGCCCACGCAGCACCCTCCGCCAGGACTGTCTTTTCCCCCTCTGCCCTGCAAAACCGCGCTTGGCCTTCGAGGCTGCTCACACCTGCTCCTGAAACGGACAGGCTGTTCCCCCACCACCCCGCCTTGAGGCTACTCGACACTCATGGGCTTATAGCAGAGTGGTGACGGCAGGCGAGGACCCTGAATTCGGGGCTCAAACCCTAGCGTGCTGCGAGGCCTCGATTCTCTCACCTGTGAAATGGAGTGAGAGATGCTGTGTCTTCTGCCTTGGTGGGCTGGCCAGGGTTAGCAGAGCAGGCTCCATGTCCGGGCAACCTGGCTGGGGCGCTCGGCCAGGGGGGCACAGTGGGCAAGGTGCAGGGCCCAGAAGAAGCAAGGGTCTCAGGCCAGCATGCAGTTGAGGCAGAGCTGGTAGCAGCTGTGGGCTACCACCCAAACTACACCATGCGACTCTGTGAGGTTGCAAATAGGGCCCCCTGGGGAGACAGGAGTGGGGGGCTCTGGGCTGCAGGCTGCCTCTGACCTCCAAAAATCATCTCCCTCTGCAGCCCATGGGTGGGAGGGTCTCAAGGGTGGCAGGGCTGGGACAGAGCCCTCTCGCAGCCTTGGGCCGTGAGGGAGGCTAAAGACTCTCTCTGAGGGTGCTGGGAGTTGGGAGGGTGTGTGAGCAGGGGAGGTCAGCCAGGCGTGGCCCTTTGGGTGAGACAGGAGGCCTGTGGGTCCCAGGAGGAGGCAGTCTGGGGTCTGGGTGGGAACCAGGGATGCTGTGGGGACAGTGAGCAGGAGTGAGCTGAGAACAGAGCAGGGAGAATGGGCAGGACCAGGGCCTGAGTGGACGTGGGGTTGGCAGTGAGAGGCATCAAGGGCTCAGGAGCCCGGAACAGGGCAAGGAGGATGGCGTGAGACTGGAGATACTTTGGGGACATGTGATGCTGGGAGAGGGACATTTGGGGACTTCAGAGCTCAGATTCTGGGAGGTGGTTCCTTTTCCAGTCTGCAGTCCTGTGGATCACACAGGGCACACGGTCAATACTCAATAAATGCTTGCTGGGGAAAGCCATGGCAAGAGCTACATACACAGAGAGGTCATGGCCTGGGCATGCATTGAGTCCTACTGTGTGCCAGCCCTGTGCTGAGCCTGGTGATGCTACTGGGGACAGGTAGAGAGACCTGGGCCTGTCCTTATGGAGCAAGAATCCAGCACAGAAGACATAGTCAAAGAAATGAATGTCTAAATATGAACAAAGCTATTTGCTTGGAAAGAAAAGAACCGGTTCTATGAGAGCTTCTATGAGGAACTCAACAACTCCTATCAGGGAACTGGGGATAGCTTTTTGGGGGGTGGCAGGAACTAAGAGATGGAATAACTCAGTGAAAGGGGCAGGAGAAGATGTCCCTGGCAGAGAAAACTACATGTGCAAAGGCCCGGTGGTGGGGATGAGGTACATGTCAGTGTGACCAAAGGGAGGCAGAAAGAAGCCTGAGCTCACTCAGGGCATCTGGAGGGGCAAGATGGGGCAGGGCCTTGGTGGGTAGTTTGGGTTTTAGTCCAAGTGTGTAGGGGGTTAGGGGAAGATTTGGGGAAGCCCTCTGTGGGGAAGAGCAGGGTGGGAGGCAGAGTCAGAGGCAGAGGGAGGCAGCCGGGGGGTGCGGTGGGTGGGGTGGGGAGAAGTGGGCAGACTTGGGATGTCTTTGGGGCTACGGGGTTCGGTGGCACTGGCCATAGGATGAACTGAGGACCAAGGGGGTGGAGATCTTACCTTCCCAGGACACCTGACTTTCTCCTGCAGGTGGCCACTGCCCTTGTGCAGGACACAGGTATGAGGGGCTTTGCTGAGAGCCAGCCTGGCCCACGGAGATCCTGGGGCGAGCCTGGGCATGCCCTGTCCTGGCTGGGGGTGGGGCGTGGGGGGCACACAGCCTGGGCACGCAGGCCACTTGAGGATTTGCTGAGATGCAGTGTGAGGAGCAGCTGCTGGCTGAGGCACCTTTGTGCCCCTCACATCTGTCTGCCTCCTGGCCCCGTCATTCCAGCCATCCGCACAGGAGCTCTTTGCCCACCTGTGCAGCCGGCCGGAAGTGCCAGGTCAGTGATATCCACGGTGGCCCTAGGGACGCCCACTGTGGGACACCATCCCTGGGGTGGGACCACTTTGAGGCGCGAGCTCTATGCTGGCTTCCCGGCCTGCTTGTTGGTGTCCCCTACAGGGCCCTTTCTCTCCCTGTCTCATGTCCCCACCCCCACCTGGGCTTCCTGGGGTCACCTTGTCTTGGGGTCAGCTTCTGGGGGTCCCAACCTAAGACAGGCCCCCAAAGCTACTACTGAATATAAACAGTGACTGAACTAAATGCCACATGAACTGGATTCTTTCATTCTTTCAAGCATTATTTTTTAGTTTTTAATTTTAATTCGAAGCATCTACTATGTGCTGTCTCCACACCCAGACCCACGATTCACCAGAACCTTGAAGGCCCATTTTACAAATGAGGAAACTGAGGTTCAGGGCTGGTTTCTGCCCCTTCCCAACCCGCTGGCTTCTTCCTCGGCCAGCCCTCTCCAACTCCTGCCTGTTTCTGCATCTCCTCTCCTGGACGAACTGAGGGAATGAACCCAAACATTTATTGAGCGCCGGCAGTATGCTGAGCACTCAGCCTGCATCCTCAAAATCCATCCTCCCGCTGGGAATGGTTTAACTGAGGCACAGAGTAGTTAAGGCACTTGCCCAGGGTCACACAGCTGGGAAGAGAGGGGGTGGGTTCTGAGAAGGGGGCTCGACCCACACTCCTTGTGCAGAGGGAAAAACAGGTTCAGAGAGGTGAAGTGACAGTCCGGGATCACACAGCAAGGACACGCAGGGGCAGGTTTGGGGGCGAGGCTAGTCCTGCATCCACTGTATAGAAGGGGAAGGTGAGGCACAAAGAAAGTCAGCGAGGTGTCCGAGGCCACGCAGCGACCGAGAGCGACGAGTCGACTTGAACTTGGGACGTGCCTGGTGGGGCGGGGCCAAGCTTACTGACTGGGCGGGGCGGGGCGGGGGCGGGGCTACCCATTGGGTGGGTGGGGCGGAGCGCGGCCACGTGGAGGTCATGCGCAGCACGGGGGACGGCTTGGGGCGTGGCTAGAGGCGGGGTTGCGCCTTGTGGGCGGGGCGTGGGCGGGGAGTGGGCGGGCCGGGGCCCTGAGCGGCGGAGGAGCCCACCTGTGCCACCCGGTCAAGGGCAGGCTACGCGCCGGTCCCGGTGGCGCCCGCCTGTAATCCCAGCAATTTCAGAGGCCGAGGCGGGAGGATGGCTTGAGCCCAGGAGTTGGAGGCTGCAGTGAGCTGCGATCGCGCCACTGCGCTCCAGCCCGATCGGCTACGGGTGGGATCAAGCGGCCCTGCAGTGAGTGGTCATGCACAGACGAGACTGCGGGGCCACGTCGTCCACGCGCTGGGCGAGGAGGCCGCCGGCCGCAGCTCCTCACTTAGGAAGTGGAGACGCGATCCTCAATCCCTATCTGCGCCCCACTCTGCCTGGCCTCTCTAAGCCTCAGTCTCCACATCTGACAAATGGGCGCCATAACCGAGACGGAGGGGGCCTTTTATGCAAAAGAGCTGGTCTCTTCCCTGTGCCCCAGGGGCGTCAGAATGAAGCCATACACCTCACCTCTACACCCTTAACTGTCTCCACAGCCCCCCTTATTCATTCTGCTCCAGCCATAGGCTTCCCTACTGGTCTTTGCATAAGGAAACAATATTCCACCTCAGGGCCTTTGCCCATGCTACCTGAGCCGCTTAATCCCAGCTCTTCCCCATGGCTGGCGGCTCCTTTAAGTCTCAGCTCAAATGCTACTACCCTGGCCAAAATAGCCTCCCCTCTCCACAGTTTTAAATCCTGATAGTGTACAAACAAATATAAAATCTTGTCTGTGCCTCATCTGGTGCAGTAGGATAATTCCAAATGGATCAGAGATGTAAACACGCACCCTGCAAGCACTAGAAAAGGAAGTATGCACATTCCTCTATGGTCTGGGAAGGGAAAGAGCTTTCCTAATGACCACTCAGAGCCCAGGAGCAATAAGGGAAAGGATGTATACGTTCATACATGTATGTGTGTGTAAACGTGTAAAATAAAACTTTCGCACGTCCACAAACATCATTAGCAATGTAAAATGATAAATGATGAAGTTAGGAAAGTACAACTTACATCAGAGAGAACTGGTTAATGTATCTAATATATAAAGAGTTTCCAAAGATAAAGAAGAAAATTAACTACCCTATATAAAAATAACACATAAGAGATCACAGTAAATAAATGCAAATAGCTCCTGAAAACGTGCCCAAACTCTCTCTAATAAAAGAAATGCAAATTAAAACTACACAGAGGACATCGTTTTTGTTATTCTCCCCATCCCTTCCTCCTTCCTGCTGCCTAGAATGCAGATGTGATGGCTGGAGCTGAAGCAGCCATTATGGGCCATGAGACCTTGGGCATGGCAGCCAAGATGGAAAGAGGCTGAATCCCAGAGGACTTTGTGGAGCAGTCATCATGCCTGCCCTAGACCATCTACATCTGAACTTTTATAAGACAGAAATTTTGTTTGAAATAAAATACATGGATATAGAAGTGCGACCCTACATCCTTGGTGAGGCTGTGGGAAAATGGTACTCTTGTTCATTGCTGGTAGGAATGCAAAATCGTATAACAGCATGGCGATGGAGGGGATGTGGAAGTATCTAGGAAATCTACATGTTCATTTGCCCTTTGAACCAGCAGTCATATTTCTAGGGATCTATTTCAAAGAGATGTGTACAAAATTCATAGTAATAACAGAGACTGGAAACAACCGAGGGCTCCATTCAGAGGGGACGGTGGAATGAAGCACCCATCTGTCCACCCACTAGAGTACCACACAGCTACAAAAAGCGAGTATGAGCTCTGTATTACTGGAACAATCTCCAGGGAATGTTATTAAGTGCAAAGAACATGGTAAAGCACATATAATATGCTATCATTTATCTAAGGGAGAATATGAATGTATATTTATTTGTTTATATTTAAAATGGAAGAATATAAACCTCAAAATTTTAAAATGAAAGCAGGATGAAAGTGACAGACTAAAAGCTGGACATCTCTGAGTTCACCTTGTTTTGTAAATGTGACTCTGGGACCATGTAAATGTCTTACACGGTTACAAAACAAAATTAAATGAGAGAAAGAGAGAACCAAAAAACTTGAAATCAAAATGAGACAAATGAACCTATTATATTTTTGAGTTGATGTCTTAACCACATTAACAGGAATTATTTCAGGTGACTTTAAAACACAATAATCTGAATACAGTACATTCCCTGGTGAAATTTACTCCAAGGACAACAAGAATTGCAAAGAAATCTTAAGCTATATTTGACAATCATAGTGTTGGTAATGTGATGTTGCTATTTTGAAACTATTATATATGTTTTTGGATAAAGCAAATAAGCGATGTTGTTAATGTTAGAAACCAAGATTCTCTGTTAGAAGAAAGATGTATAAATATAGGCCGGGCGCGGTGGCTCATGCCTGTAATCCTAGCAGTTTGGGAGGCCGAGGCGGGGGAAATCTCTTGAGGTCAGGAGTTGGAGACCAGCCTGGGCAACATGGTGAGACCCCATCTCTACAAAAATTTGAAAAATTAGCTGGGCGTGGTAGCGCACACCTGCAGTCCCAGCTGCTCGGGAGGCTGAGGCAGGAAGATCGCTTGAGCCAGGAGTTGGAGGCTGCAGGGAGCTATGATTGTGCCACTCCACTCCAGCCTGGGGGACAGAGTGAGATCCTGTGTCAAAAAAAAAAAAAACTCTGGGAAAGAAATCAAACAGGAAACGGGGGATGGTGTGGAGAGCATCGCGGGTGGCGGCTGCTGTCTCTGGGCTGGGCAGGGAGGCCCCCATTTGAGCTGAGACCCAAAAGAGAAGGAGCCAGGCACACACAGAGAACGGGCGGGAGGCACAGCAGGTGGAGGGTGCAGCACGTGCAAAGGCTCTGAGGTGGGGCGCCGGGCGTGCTGAGGAATATCGAGGAGGGTGGTGGGGCCCGATTAGGGGTGCCAGGGGGAGAGGTGCCCAGGGAGATGGGCAGCGGCTGGGCCTCGGGGGCTGCAGGGAGTAGCGGGGAGGTTCTATGGTAGGATGATGTTTTGAACTTGTGTTGTTAAGTTCTGGAATGCTCCCTGTGGCAGCCATAGGGAGAGGGGACTGGGGGACAGGGTGTCAAAGAGACCAAGGATGATCTGGGGTAGCCTCCAGATCATCCTGCCTGGGGGAAGGGAGCATGAGAAGTTGGCCAAGTGAGGGAATGTTCTGGAGGCTGAGAGAGGAGTCTAGGGAGACTCCTGGATTTTCTGGGTGCTTCACAGAGCCTCCCCCTGATCTGGGGAGACTTGGGGAGCACTGGACGGGTTTTAGAGTGGCCTGGGAGCCTGGGTATGCCCTGCAATCCTGGCCCTTTGGGACAGACGGTCAGGTTGCCGTGCCAGGCCTGAGGTCAGGACAGTCCTCCTGGTGAATTATCTCCCAGTAGACAAAGGCACTGGACATGGGTATGAGCTTGAACTTCCCCTTGGCAGAGACCTCCCACATGGGGAATGCACACACACAGCCTTCTCCCTTGGAAGAAGGCAGGAAAAGGAAAAAAACATTAATATAAAAAGGTGGGGTCATGGTGGGCAGCAGACAGAGTGGGACATGTGGCCATCCCTGCAGGAAGGAAGCTCGTTGGAGCTGACCAGTGCCTCCCACCCTGCTTCCTCTGGCAAAAGCCCATGACTTTAAAAATACTCTGTTTTGCTGACGGGGCAAAGCTTGCTCATCTGGCTGTTAGGATAGGCCTACTAGGGACTTGGGGAATGTTCCAGATTGAGTCTGATGAATGTGGGTTGGAATCCCTGCGGCGTCTCTGGTTACCTGCTTGAGATTGGGCAAGGATGGGCTTTTCAATAAATTGTTCTGGAGCAACTGGATGAACTTTGATCCCTACCTCATGCCATATAAAAAAAATTCAACCTTGGAGAAAGCCCTTTCTCATTCTGAGCCTCCTCTGGGAAATGGACCTTAACTCACAGAGCTGTTGTGGTATTGGGTCCCAGCAAGCCTGTGGAACACCTGGCAAAAAATAAGTGCCAGGCTGGGTGCGGTGGCTCACGCTCATAATCCCAGCACTTTGGGAGGCCTAGGCAGGAGGATAGCTTGAAGCCAGGAGTGTGAGACCTGCCTGGGCAACATAGCAAGACCCCATCTCTAAAAAAATGAGAATAAATTAGCCAGCCGTGGTGGTGCACACCTATAGTCCCAGCTACTTTGGAGGCTGAGGCAGGAGGATCACTTGAGCCCAAGAGTTCGAGGCTGCAGTGAGCTATGATGACACCACTGCACTCCGGCCCAGGCAACAGAAAGAGACCCTGTTTGGAAAAAAAAAAAACCCAAAAAATATTAAATGGAAAATTCCAGAAATTAATAATTCATGAATTTTAAATTGCATGCAGTCCTGAGTAGTGTGATGAAATCTCCCCAAGTGTCTCTTCCTCCCAGATGTGAATCATCCCTTTGTGCGAGATATACACTCCGTAGATGCTACTCGCCCATCAGTCACTTAGTAGCTGTCTGGGTTATCAGATCAACTCGTTGCAGTTTGGCAGTGCTTGTATTCAAGTAACCCTAATTTTACTTAATTGTTCTATTTTATTATAAGTTATTATTGTTAATCTCTCACTGTGCCTGATTTATAAATTAAACTTTATCGTAAGTATGTGTGGCGGGGGGAACACATACATTCAAACCACAGCAGATGCACTGGTAGGTGAGGTGCTAGGAAAAAACGCAGTACTTGTAGGGTTTGGTACTACCCCTGGTTTCAGGCATCCACTGGGGGTCTTAGAACATATCCCCTGTGGAATAAGGGGGAACTTCTGTATTATTTTTGTATTTAAAGTAAAATAGTAACAATTTATTTTATTTTATCTTATTTTTTTATAGGTGTGTGCCACCGTGCCCAGCTAATTTTATTCATTTATTTTGTAGAGACGGGGTCTCACTATGTTGTCCAGCCTGATCTTGAAGTCCCGGGCTCAAGTGATCCTCCTGCCTTGGCCTCCCAAAGTGCTGGGATTACAAGTGTGAGCCACTACGCCCAGCTTAAAATAGTAAAAATTTTTAAAAGAATTCACTCTTTTTCTAATAACTTTTGTCCATGTCGTGGATTGAGTCTGAACTCTGGATGAGTAACTACCTCTTTCTGTGCCTCAGTTTCTTCTTCTGTAAAATGGACAGGAATAACAGTCCCTGGGAGAATTTTTTTTTTTTTTTTTTTTTACCATATGTACTCACTATTAAAGCCCCTGGGAGAATTGATGTGACTCTAACAGCCCAGCCCCTGCCTCTGGCCAAGACAAGCTCTGAGGTGCTGTTCACGCTCCAGGGCTCTCCGTGGGACCAGGCTGGGGCTGAACTTCAACTTACCTCCCGCCCTAATCTGCCTCGGGCAGGGCGCTGCTGGGTGGGGCTGTAAGCCTCCCTTCCCTTTCTACATTAGCTGTTGCTACGTGTGTGTTTGTGTGTGTGTGTGTGAGATGCATGTTGTATTTTTGTAAGCAGAGGAGAAAAGCAAAAACATTAGGTTTTAAAAAACATCTGGGCACAATAAGCATATTATCTCAATCCTAAAAATGCCCTTGGAAATTAACACAATTATTATCCAGTAGTATGGACAAAGAAACAGGCTCAGAGAGGTGAAGCTACTTGTCCAAGGTCACACAGCCAGCAAGCAGCAGAGCTGGGATTTGAACCTGGGCTGTCTGGGTCCAGCATCTATGCTCATAACCACTTGCTGTTCTTCATTTCATCATTATTCATAGCCTGGAAAACTATAGACTTGACATATAGCTTAACAGGGCTCAAGTTAAGAAAAGAAACTACTTTGCCTTTAACTTATCTGTATTTTCTAACTTGTCTGCAGTAGACATGCACTGGCAGGTGCTAGGAAAAAACACAGTGCACGTAGGGTTTGGTACTACCCTGGTTTCAGGCATCCGCTGGGGGTCTTAGAACATATCCCCTGTGGAATAAGGGGAACTTCTGTATTATTCTTGTAACTGTATACCGAGACAAATAAATGCTTTGCTATAAAAGATTAACAGTGCTCGTTTTGGGAATGATAAGTAATTTCTGTTTATTTCTGCTTTTATATCTATATATATATACTTTTTTTTTTTTTTGAGACAGAGTCTCGCTCTGTCACCCTGGGTAGAGGGCAGTGGTGTCATCGTAGCTCACTGCAGCCTCCAACTCCTCGGCTCAAGCGATCCTCCTGCCTCAGCCTCCCGAGTAGCTGGAACTACAGGTGCGCGACACCACACTCGGCTGATTTTTCTATTTTTTGTAGAGACGGGGTCCACTATGTTTTCCAGGCTGGTCTTGAACTCCTGAGCTCAAGCGATCCTCCCGCCTCGGCCTCCTAGAGTGCCCTGCTTATCTTAATGATAACTTTTTTCTCCAATAGAGGCACATTTCTTGGACAACAACAAAAACGTAATAAAACCGTTTTTTCAAATGCAGGCAAAGAAAGGCTGCAAGGCGGCACAGGGACACGCCAAGAGGTTATCTTCGGGCGGAGCAATGATGGGAGAGGTTGTGGGTTCGGGTGGAGCAGTGATGGGAGAGGTTGTGGGTTTTTCATTTATTTGTTTTCTTTTCTGCTCCTTTGATTCTCTATCAGGAAACTGCCCAACATTTTTTTAATTAGGGGAAATGATAACGTAAGATCCTGGGGCAGAGCAATTACCCGGGTGCAGGCTTTGGTGGGAACCCGGCCTTGAGGGTGGGTCTGAGCGTCCATCGGGCCATTTCTCCGGCTGTCCCGGTCTTGCAAGGCCCTGGGTGCAGGCAGGGGAGCCCCACGCGCTGCATTTCTTCAGAGGCTCCAGCACTGTGAATCCCTGAGCCAGGTTTGGGTTTGGCTTTCTTGGAGGCTCCACGCCATGGAGCCCGGACTCCCCGGTGTCAGGGTGAGACGAAAGCTGGCCCAGCAGCAGATGAGAGCCCGCCCCCAGCCTACAGCCGAAGGTTCAAATCTAAAATCCAGAACCTCCCTGAGCTACTGTTTCTGTGTCTGGTGCTGGCACGACACTGGCTTGCAGTGGGCGCCATGTTATTGCTTTCCTGAGGCACAGTGGGTCTTACTGTTGCGGCATAAGGATGTCATAAAAGACAACTTCTCTCCAGTCTTTAGTCTTCAGCAAGATGTCTTGCAGGATGTTGAAGAGGAATTTGGTCTGAGGAATGGAGCAGATCTGTCTGACCTTGAGGAATGTCATTCACCACCTCTGCAGGTGCCACTTCCCCCTGAGGTTACCCTACGGACAGGGAGGCCTGAGCAGAGTTCTCAGCTGCCTCTGTGTGCCCATCTTGCTCAAGGTCCCCAGACTTTAGCAGATTCCCTCTGCCAGGGTCACCTCCATTACCTCCCCATTTATTGAACTCCTATTCATCCTTCAGTGCCCAGCATCATTACCCCCTCCTCCAGGAAGCCTTCTCTAAACCTCCAGGCAGAGCTCAACTTCCCACTCTGGGGTCCCCCAGCTCTGACCTCATGCAGCTGGGGGTGTCTGTGTTTGGCCTGAGAGGACCTTGAGGCCTGAGTCTTTTTGGGGGGTCCAGCATCACCCAGAGCAGGGGGATATCCGTAATACTCTTAAATAAGTGATGTGAACATCAGCATAGTGGCCCTAGATTGCTAGAACTCCCTTGCTTTTTGGGAGAAGTTCAGAAAATTCATTCATTCTCGGCTTGGTTGAGAGCACTGGTGGCTAGATTGCCCTGCGGGAAGGCCAGGTGGTGGGGGAGACCTTGAAATGCCCTATGTCTGTTGTTCCGAGAGGGGCACCCAAGGCTTTGGTACAATTATGCACATCTGGGAAATACTTTTTTCTTTTTTTAGAGACAGGGTCTTGCTCTTGCTCAGGCTGGTCTCAAACTCCTGGGCTCAAGCGATCCTCCTGCCTCAGCCTCCCAGAGTGCTAGGATTACAGGCGTGAGCCACCGCGCCTGGCCCGGGAAATATTTCTAATACAAGGAAAAATTGGGAATAGCTCCCCCAACTTTTCATGTTGGAAGGCTGCATTAATTTAACTGTAATCAAATAAGGCCACATTCAAGAAACTTCAATTTGATATACTGAAAAATGTACATTATTTTGTAAAAATCTAACTACTATGTACTTAATCATTTCAAAAAATGAAAACTATTTGTTAATTTTAAAGTTAACTAACCTTTACTGACTTTGTTGTGTCTGCTTCTTGTTGGAAAGCATTTGAATATTGGGTTGCAGCAGGGAGGGCCGCAGTTTCAGTTGATCCTGTAGATGGGTGTCAGTCATTTGTGACCTTAAGGGCGTCTTGATTTGGGTTAGGTGGTTGAAAAGCAGTAAGTGGTTGAAAAGCAAGAAAGCATTTTTCAGGCACGTTGCCAAAGGCGTGGGTATTCTACTGCATTTTTCCATAAAGTATGGAGTATTATTCAGACTTTAAAAGGAAGAAATTCTGACACCTGCTACGACACGGATGAAGCTCGAGAACATTCTGCTAAGTGAAATAAGCCAGTCACAAAAACACAAATACTATGTGATTCCACTCATATGAGGTATCTAGAGTTGACAAATTCAGAGAGACAGAAAGTAGAATAGTAGGTGCCAGGGGCTGGAGGGAGGAGGGAATGGTTAGTTAGTATTTAATGGGGACAGGCTTTCAGTTCTGCAGAATGAAGAGGTCAGGAGATGTATGCTGGTGATGGTTGCACAACAGGGTGAATGAATATACTTAATGCCACTGAACTGTATACTTAAAAATGGTTAAAATTGTAAATTTTAATTGATGTATATTTTACCATCAAAAAGATAAAACTTGCCTGTTACCTGCTATGAAAAATAAATAAATAGATAAATAAAACTAAGGCCAGGGGCTGTGGCTCACGCCTGTAATCCCAGCACTCTGGGAGGCCGAGGCGGGAGGATCACTTGAGGGCAGGAGTTCAAGACCAGCCTGAGCAAGAGCGAGACCCCATCTCTACTAAAAATAGAAAAATTAGCTGGGTGTGGTGGCACCTGTAGTCCCAGCTACTCGGGAGGCTGAGGCAGGAGGATCGCTTGAGCCCAGGAGTTGGAGGCTGCAATGAGCTGTGATGATGCCACTGTGCTCCAGCCTGGGTGACAGAGCGAGACTGTCTCAAAAATAAACAAATAAATAAAATAACTAAAAAAAAAAAGGTGCCAGTGCACTCACATCAGCTGTGGGCTGCCTGCACCGACCACTCACATCTTTTGACTACGGTTCTTCTTGCTCAGGTGAGGAATGCAAGATCCAGTGACATGTCCTACAGCAGGTCAGCGCAGAGTCCCAGCCGGGACCCTGTCCTCTGAGCCCCATCCCCCCAGACCCTTCACCCCTGAGGGGCACCTTAAGGCAGATCTGTCACCCCCTGGTCTCTCTGAGACTCCGACTTCTCATCTGTAAGATGGGCCCCCAGTGGGGCTGCTGTGAGGGCCATAGCATGGCCCCTGGTCACTTCTGAGGGCAAGATCCTTCCACGTCATCAGTACAACCTCTTGCATGAAGGCAGGATTTTCCAATTACAGTCAGTCCTGCAGAGCAAGTGAACATCAAAAAGACAGAACATTGTGAGAGGAAATGAATTCTCTGTGACATGTCCCAACGATTCCCTTTCACTCACGTGGGGCTTTTAACTTATTCACATGCCTTGGGTGAGACCTGTCAAATCCCAACAAATCAGAGAAGAATCACAGCTCCTAGGAGAATTCGGAGATGCCTTTCAAAGGGTGGAGGCTGCAGAAATCTGGTCCCAACTGCAAACAGGAGGGACATGCTTGGGAGTTGCATGGCAGCAGGGGAAAGACATACAATCTCAAGTCCCTGTAGAAACATAAAAAGGTCTCACTGAAAAACAGGACACTGTACTGCAGGGCAGGGTCTAAGGGGCACCTGCCCCAGGTCACCTTGGCCTGACTTTCCAGTTACATGTCTATGCAGTTGACGATCTGGACCAACATCCATGTGGAAACCAAGAGGGGATGACTCTGAATGTGACCCTCAAACATCTGACTGCACGATCACCAGCATTAATGATGGGGTGTGTAATGATCTTTTCTTTAGACAAGTGATGACAATGTGGTCAGCCCTTCACAGGTGATGCCAAGGCCTCCAAAAAGCCCTCAGCCTTGGGGAAAGAGAGCTGGACACAGACAACCCCAGAGGGAAGTGAGGGCTCTGTCTAAGGGGAAGGGAGGGCTTTTCAGAGGAGGGGCAATTTGAATGGGGTTTTGAAGGATGAATATGAGTTCACTAAATACAAAGGTGGAGGAAGGGCAATCCAGGCAAGGGAACAGCTTATGTTTGGAAAAGAGTGAGCAGTGAGAAAGGGTCCACTCTGAAGGGCTCTGGACAATGGGCAGAAGGGCTGGAATGTTCTCCTGAGGACAGTTGGGAGCCACGGAGAATGTGAGGGCAGGGAAGGCCCATAGCCAGAGCTGTGTGTTAAGAAGATTCCTCTGCAGGCTGCTGTGGGGTATGGATGGAGGCGGTGAAGGTGGAGGCTATAGGGATGATGGTCCACACAAGCAATTTGAGGACCAGGAAGGAAGTGGGTCCGGTGACTCCACGGTGGCATCAAAACTCCAGGCTGAGAAGGGGCAGTAACCCGTGAGTCCGGAGTGATGGCCTGAAGGGCGGGAGAATGACAAGAAGGAGGAGCAGCTCTTTATTCACTCACTCAACAAACAGTTACCGCGAGGCCGAAAAAATCCCACCCTCACAGCCCCATGCTCCAGAGAGGGAAGCACACAAGAAAATAAAATCGTTTTAAGTCCCGGTAGGTGAAACAGGTGACGTCGCACAGGCTGACAAAAGTGGAGAGAGAGCTTCCTCTAGGAAGCCACGGGTAAGCTGAGCCCTGGGGCACAAGGAGGAGTTGGCCATAGGGAAAATGGAGGGAATAGCATCCCAGGCAGAGGGAACCGCCAGGGCAAAGGCCCTGGGGCAGGAAGGAACTCTTGAATTGTCCCTATTCCCATCCTTACAGCCCTTGGCCCAGACCTTGCCATTTCCTGTCTGGACTCAGGCCCTGAGCTCCACCGCCCCCCACCTGGGGGTGCTGATGGGCCCATAACAGCCAATGACAAGTCTTGCAATGGGTCCTAAACCTAAATGCACTCCTCTCCTGCCCTAGTGCCTACCATGGCTCCCCATCACCCCAGGGCAAAGTCAAGCTCCTTGGCTGGCCTTGGAGCTCTCTCCCCTGCTGACATCGCCACTGTCCTCCCACAGGTACCCCCCACCTTGTCTGCCCTGTTTGTTTCCCTCCTGCCTTCTGGGCTTTTGTACTTATTCCCTCTGCCCAGAGGGAGCTGGTCTACATGCCTCTGTGTTCTCTCACTTGGGATGGGACACATCACAGAAGGCCTCTCAGAGCAGGTGGGACTGTAGGGGTAAGGGGACAGGGACATATACGGTGATGGCTAAAATTTATGTGTCAACTTGGCCAGGCTACGGGGCCCAGTTGTTTGGTCAAATGCTAGTCCAGATGTTGCTGCGAAGGTATTTTGTAGATACGGTTAAAACCTCCAATCAGTTGCCCTGAAGTAATTTCTCTTCAATATCCTAGATGTTTCTTATCTAATCAGTTGAAGGCCTTTAGAGCAAAAACTGAGCTTCCCGGGGTGGGGGAAAAAGGAATTCTCAAGACTGCAACATGGAAACCCTCCCTCAGCTTCCAGGCTGCTGGAGTGCGCTGTGGATTTTGAACTTTGAGCCTCCACAATTATATGTGCCAATTCCTTAAAATAAATCTCTTTGTATATGTGATATACATATTTCCCGTTGGTTCTGTTTCTCTGGCAACCCCTGACGGATACAGGCACCGGGGGCCCAGTGTTGGCAGGGGGGAGGTAGAGCTGGTTTTTCAGTATGTACTCAGGGAATTTCTGAGATAAAGTGAGAGCTTCCAGGGGCAGGACCTCAGTGGCTTACCTTGGCCTTTGCCCACTGGACACAGGCCAGATTCCTAGTCTTTGCCCGCTGGATGCAGGCCAGACACCTGTGGGCCAAGGACACGCATTCGAGGCCTCGGGTTTCATGGTCCTGGGCTGGGGCAGGCCTGAGGTGCTGGCCAAGCCGGCTAACCTCGACCAAAATAAACCCAGGGCAAGTCGCCACCAGATTAACCACCCCCAAAACCCCATAGCCTGAGCCGGGTCACAGATCTGCGTGTTGCCAGCCCGTGGATAGGGCCATCCTCCACCCCAAAAGGCCTGAGAGGTGGCCACGTTGGATTTGAAGAGCAAAAATGGCCCCCTTCAGAGCTGTGCAAGTGGGGGCAGATTTCAAAGCCTGCGGGGTTTGATCTCTCATCTACCCAACCCGGGTGACCATTCGGCTGCAGTTTAACAAGTTTCAAAATAACCATTAGACAGTTACTCCTCGGGAAGTACCCAATAGAAGGGAAAGGCCACATCCACACAAACGCTTGTCTGTGCATGTCCGTAGCAGCTCTATTCACAATTTGCAAAAGGTGGAAACAACCCAAATGTCCATCAACCAATGAATGGACAAACAAATATGACATATCTATTCAATGGAATATTACTCAGCCATAAAAGTGAACAAAGCACTGACACCTGCTACAACATGGATGAACCTAGAAAACATCACACTGAGTGAAAGAGCCAGACACGAAAGGCCACACAGTGTGTGATTCCATTTGTGTGAAATGTCCAGAACAGGCAAATCCATAGAGGCAGGAAGCAGACTGGTGCTTGCAGGGGCTGGGGGAGGGGGAGTGGGGAGTGACTGATGGGGACAGAGTTTCTTTAAGGGATAATGGACATGTTCTGAAATTAAGTAGTGGGGTGGTTGCACCTATCTGTGAATATATGAAGAACACCATTGAATTGGACACTGTCAATGGATGAATTGAATGGTGTGTGAGTTATATCTCAATAAAGCTGTTTTTTAAAACTTTACCCCCCAAACCCACATTTACTGAGTATCCACCATGTACCAGGCACTGAGCTGAGTGCTCAAACAGACCCCAAATGGGGAGAAACAGTCATAAACAGATGATCACAGTGCCAGGGCATCCCTGCTTTTACAGCACAGAGAGGTGAGAGATTTGTGTGAACAAGTGAATGATGGGGGAGGGAGTGTGGGCGTTGGGTTTTGAAGGATGAATAGGAGTTTACCGAACTGAAGCGTTGGGAGCTGACCATGAGCTTGACTTTATAGAATCTCATCAACAGAATAAAATAAACCTGATCTTCAAAATTAAAACCAAAGCGAACCCACTCTCAGTTGTCTGTGTGAACTGAAGGAGTGTTTATATATGAGGACACTTCACGAGCCAGCCTGAACCGTGCCTGGCTCGGGCTGGCCAATTCCTTCCTGCGGTTGCTCGCGTCGGCTACAGAGACAGCACTAAAAACAGAATATCGGTCTCTTCGTTCATTAGCAGAGAAATTGGAAAATTTGGGCTGCCCAAATTCCTCGTTGCTGTCTATGAGGATAAACAGGAAGCGGAAACCCAGGCTTGACTGAGAGCCTCCCGCAAGGACTCGCCTTCTCGAAGCCAGGTTAGATTCTTTCTGGCCTCCTTTCTCCCACGGTGACCAGCGGTGGCTCTGGCGGGTGGCCACAGAGAGTGAGGAGGACAGACATGCTCATCTGAAAATAAACTGTGGCCCTGAAGGGGTAAACAAGAAACTGGGGCAGAGGAGGGAGCCGGGGAGGGGCTGAGGGAGAGCGAGAATTGTGCCTTTCCTCGGAAGATGACTGAATGCCAGTGTTGTTGCCTGTGCCCCCGGCTGCTCCCAAGCGCCTGGTACCCGCTGCACCTCTCCTGCTGAGTCCTGACCTCTGGGTCTGATACTTCCCCCAGCCCGGGCCCCATCGTCGATCAGAAAAGCCTTTCCCTTGCTCCCTTAATCTGCATCTGGCTTTCTGTAAACCCAGGGTGACCTTCGATTGTTCACTGAGTGCAACACGTTCCTGACGATCCATTTTACAGACGAGAAAATTGAGGCTCAGAGAAGGGGAAAGAGCAGGGACTGGGACTCAGGGGTGCGGGGTCCCAGGGGTCCTCCTCAGGCCTGATTGGTGGCAATTTTGAAGCAGGAGGTGTCTGAAAGGGTGAAAGTGCCCAGTAAAGCGGCCGAGATCAACATAGCTCAGGGGCGAAGGCCTGGGTTCCAATCCCAGCTCTGCCCACCTGCAGGGTCTCTTCCTGGTCCTTCTGGGAACACCTCGGTGTGCTTAGGGCTGGCCTTCCCCCATCTCAGCAGAGCTCCAGTCACCTGGGCCCTGCCTTGGCCACCGTGACTGGTTCTGAGGTGGGCATATGCCCCAGGCTGGGCCAGTAAGACACAATCCCGGTGTTTCGCTGCAGCTATCAGACAACAGGGCTCTTTTCATGTGTCCTAAGTGCACAAAGGTCAGCTCAGAGTTGCCATCTCGCCTGCCTGGGAACGAAGGACAGCAGGACCAAGAAACAGAGATGCTGCCCTGGGGATGCTGGCTGAGCGCCTTGATCAAGCTAGGCCTGAAGCCATCCTTTCCAATTACATTAACTAATTAAATCCCTTTTTGGCTTTATGTAGCCAAAAGAGGTCTCATGGATACAGCCCTACTAGTGGTGTGGTAAGGGTTGCTAACCAACCTCTCTGGGCCTCAGTTTCCTCATCTGTAACATGAGTTGTGGCTGTCTAAGGTAAAAGGAGGATGGGTGCCAAGTTCCCTGAGCCTGCCTGGTGTTATAAAATATCCAATGCTATCTAAGGATGCCCCCCTGGGTGCCTGCCTTGGGCTCCTAGTTGCTTGGATACAGGAAGGTTTTCAGAGGGGCACAGTTGAGCCCAACCATCCGTGCCCGCTGCAACAATCCACCAAGAATGCTGAAGGCTGGAAGGAAGGAAGGAGTGGACATCTCAGGACAGAAACAAGGAAACAAAGAAACTGTCAGAGGCTCCAGAGCGGGCAGGGGGAGAGATAAGGCATTTCCAGAAAGGGCAAGCTGGCTCTGGGTTCCGTGGCAGTGACCTCCCTGGGGCTGAGGGCTGGGGTGGAGCCTGCAACGGTGTCTACAGCCATGTTTCAGACAACTGCCCGAGAACGAGGCTGTTCTGATGTAGCCTTGGTAAGACAGGAGCATGGATGCCCAGATGGAACTGTTGTAAGGAAGAACATCAGGCCATTTTGCCAAACAGCTGTCCAGCATGTGGGGTCTGTGTCTCTGTGGCTCTTGGCTACGGTATTGGCACCCCACCCTCATCAGCCATCAGGGTTGCCCTGGGGAATGGCACTTCTGGGTCCAGTGGGCATTCAGGCAAAGGGCGCTCCAGCAGCCCAGGGTGGCTGAGACAACCTACACCGGAGCCTGTTGCTAAGTGGGGGAAGGATCGAGGGGTATAGATGGAGCAGCTTGGAGCCTGCTTCCATTCCCGAACTTCCAGGCTGCTCTTTTATAAGTCATGGGCCGGGCACGGTGGCTCACTCCTATAATCCCAGCACGTTGGGAGGCTGAGATGGGAGGATTACTTGAGGCCAGGAGTTTGAGATCAGTCTGGGCAACTATAGCAAGACCCCATCTCTAGAAAAAAATAGAAAAATTAGCCAGGCGTAGTGGTACATGCCTGTAGTCCCAGCTATGTGGGAGGCTGAGGCAGGAGGATCGCTTGAGCCCAGGAATTCGAGCCTGCAGTGAGCTATGATTGTGAACACTGCACTCCAGCCTGGGCGACAAAGTGAGACCTTGTCTCAAAAAACAAACAAACAAACAAATAAAACAAAAAAGTATAAATCAGAGAAGCCAGACTCAAAAGGCCATATGTTGTAAGACTCCATTGATAGGATATGTCCAGAACAGGCACATCCATAGAGACAGGAAGCAGACTGGTGGCTGCCAGGGGCCGGGGGAGGGGGAGGGGGGAGCGACTGCTAATGGGGACGGGGTCTCCTTTTGGGGTGATGGAAATGTTCTGGAACTAGAGGCAAAGGTTGTACAACACCATGAGTGTACTAAATGCCACTGAATTGAACACTTAAAAATGGTAATTTTATGTTATATAAATTTTACCATACATAAAAAAGTATAAATAGGGCTATACTTCTACTGTGCTCTGAAGCCTCCCATGGCTCCCCACTGCCTCAGGACAAAATTCACACTCCTCCCCCAGCCCAGGAGCCCCTTTGTGGTCCCACTCCAGAAACCCCCAAACTCCCACCCTGTCTCTCTCTCCCTCTCTTTCCTATCTGACAGCTGCAATGCCTCCAACAGCCAAGTTTATTCTCACCTCAGGGCCTTTGCACATACCATTCCCTCTACCCAGCATGCTCTTATTCATCCTTTAGGTCTCCAGTGAAGCCTCGCCTCTCAGACCCCCATTGTCGCCTTCTCTTTCAACTTTGGATGTTTCCTTCAAATCACTGACCACAGTTTCTCAGTTTGTTACGGTTTTCGATGTCAGCTGGAAAATTCTACCAGGAAGAAGCAGTCAAGTGCTCCTCAAATGTGTGGTGAATGGATGAATGAATGAGTAGGTGAACGGACAGACAGATGGACGAAGGCAACAGAGAGCCTCTGCCAGGGAAATGCCGGAGGGACATTCACCACAGCCTTTAAATAACAGCCCTGGGAGGAAGCGATGCTTATTCACCCATTCGACACAGGAAGAAACTGTCTGGGTCCAAATCTGATGCTTTTTTCTCCTAAGACCACAGCTGCCTCTGAAACAAAGACCGACAATTGCTGCCAGCACGTGCTTCGTCATTTTTACTTCCTTTAAACATTCTTCAATGGATTTTCCTTTCAAACTGCACAGGCGTGCATTCTCGTTGCAATGAGGCACATGGCTGGCGGGGTGGGGGACCCCACCCGTTTCTTCATGATATGGATGGTTTGGAGCAGAGCCATCTTCTTTGTGCTCAAACACGGGCCAACATTCCCATATTTGGGGGTTTGTCTACATTTTACAAAATTTGTACAGAAATCACATCATGCTTTGCAACTGGATTTTATCCTCCAGGGTCTAACTCATTTCTTAAAAGCTCAGTCATATTTCAGATCAGAAGGGCCTTTAACATACCCCTTCCTTCCCTGTATTTGCTTTGTCCCCAGGATTCTGCCTGCACAAGCAGGGCTCTGGATGCAACTGTGGACATGGAGCCTCACGCCCTCGGTTTTGACCTCAGTGGGTTCAGTGGGCAAAGAAATATGGGCTGTTATTTATTTATTTGTTTAAAAAAATATTTGTTTTTAGAGATGGGGTCTCACTCTGTTGCCCAGGCTGGAGTGCAGTGGCACAATCATAGCTCACTGCAGCCTCAAACTCCTGGGCTCAAGTGATTCTCCTGCCTCAGCCTCCTGAGTAGCTGGGACCGCAGGTGTGACTACAGGCACGCGCCACCACGCCTGGCTAATTTTTCTTTTTCATTTTTTAGGGACAACTTCTCTCTATTTTGTTCAGGCTGGTCTCAAACTCTTGGCCTCAAGCGAAACCTCCCACCTCGGTCGCTGGGATTAGAGTCATGAGTCACTGTGCCCGGCTCTAACTTTGCCAATTTTAAAAACATTGGCTCAGATTGGTTTGCAAAGTGGCTGGAGTATGGTGCAGCTGCTTTGCAAAACAGCTTGGTGGTTCCTCAAAGGTGGAAACAGTTACCCCGTGATCCAGCAATTCCACTCCTGAGTATAGACCCAAAAGAATTGAAAACAAGTGTTCAAACCAAAACTTGTACATGCATGTTCAAAGCAGTACTATTCACAATAGCAAAAAGGTAGAAACAACCCAAATGTCCATCAACGGGTGAATGCATTTGTTTTTTATTCACTCCCAATTTGCAAATGAGGAAACTGAGGCTCAGAAAGGTGGATCACCTGCCCCAAGTCACACAGTACGGTGAGGACAAGTTAGGACTGAGGATTCAAATCCTTAACGTTTGCTTTGCTCCCAGCAAAAGTCAGTCATCAAAACGTGGAAGCTGAAATCTTGAAGCTGAAACTCCCTTTCCTCAAATTTGGACCAGGAGTCCAGCCTGAGGAATCCGGAGAAAAGTCTGGCCAAGAAAAGTTCAGCTCGTGAGGTCCCCCTTCTGGGGTCTGAGGGAAGCGGCTGGTGCCAGAGTCATCATAGAACTGCAATTCCTGAGAATTTGAAAGTTCTCAGGGCCATGGGCTTGGTGGGAAATAGAAACAGCATGTGTGTAGACAAGTGCATGTGTGTGCACGTGTGCATGTGTAGGTCTGTGTGTGCACACGTGTGTACATGTGTCTGTGTGTATGCATGTACCTGTGCATGGGTGCATATGTGTGTGCATATACACCTGGTGTGCAGGCTCTTACACGTGTGCACACATGGTTTGCGTGGCATGTGTACATGTGTGTGTACAGGGGAGCTTTATAGACACTTGATTAATTGTTGTCATTCTAAAATCATACAAGATTTCAAATCACACAGAAATATATGAGGTAAACAGTGAAAATTCCACTCTGCAGCCCAGCCAACTTCCCAAAAGAAGCCCTGTTAATAGGTGGGTGTGGAGTTTTCCAGAATTTGCCTGTGACCATGTTTATGTATTTGCTTTTGTATTTCTATTTCATAATATATTAAAACAGCGATGTGAATACTACAGGAAGTGGCTTCTCAATTACAGTAATGTCAAATGAAATTTATAGGAGGCTGTTGATTTGGACTGAACTCCTGCACTAGGCCCCAACAGACCAAACTAAAATGGAGTTACTCATGCTAAAATTCCACGTCAAGAAACCAAAACTAAGTTGTTAATTTGACCTTAGAAGAAGTCAGGACAGATAATAGCCAAATTCCCAAACAGGCCAGTGTTAGCCAGCATGATAAAGAAGTCCCCTCTGCTTTAACCCTTACAAGGAAAGTAACCTGAAGCAACCCGATGTTAGCCAATTGGCTTTCTGTACTATGCCACGTCCTTGTTCCTGCTCAAGCTACCTTATAAAAGCCGACTGTTCTGCCATACCCAGGGTAGCACCTATTTTAAAAATTTTTTTATTTTTGAGACAGGGTTTCGCTGTCTCGCCCAGGCTAGAGTGCAGTGGCACAATCACAGCTCACTGTAACCTCAAATTTCTGGGCTCAAGTGATCCTCCCACCTCAGTCTTCCAAGTAGCTGGGACTACAGGTGCTGGCTAGTTTTTAAATTATTCATAGAGATGGGGTCTTGCTATGTTGCCCAGGCTGGTCTTGAACTCCTGGCCTCAAGGGATCTTCCCACCTCGGCCTCTCAAAATGCTGGGATTACAGGTGTGAGCCACCGCGTCCGGACTCTATTTTTAGATGAGATACTACCCAATTCATTAATTGCAAATAAAAGCCAATAAGACCATTTAACTGAATTCATTGAAATACTGTCTTTTGACAGTACATTGGCAAGAGCCACCTCATGCTTTACCATCGAATGTTCCGGATGAGGGAAACCAAGTCCCAGAGGGGAAGGGGTTTGCTCAAGATCACCCATGGTTGTGCCCCAAGCTGGGCCTGTCTGTCTGCTCCAAGGCTGGATCCTGCCCATGAAGATGGGACTTCAGATGTTTTACAGTGTCCTTGGTCATTGTCTTTTCATCAAACATTCATGCAGTGCTGGGGATTTAGAGCCAGGCCCCACCGGCCGAGACAGAGCTGGATGTGGACACCCCCAGCCCAGGGTGGCCAGGGGTAGGACTGGGGAAGCCAGAGGGGGAGCTGGGCCTCTTCCTGGGGAGAGCAGGGAGGGCTGCCCGGCAGAGGGGGCATGGGAGGAGGGACTTGAAGATTGAAAGGAGACCTACATGCACAGTGGGGTGGGGGTGGGAGTCACCCTCACCGATGGCGAGTTAGGCAGCCAGGAGCCCCCTCAACACTTGACATTCAGGCATAGGAACTTGAACTTGACTGCCGGGCTCCATTTTAAGTCCCAACATTGAGCTAGAAAGGATGCTGCCTGCTGCAGCAAGGTGCCAGGCCACACCCAGATGGGGAAACTGAGGCTCCAGCAGGCTCCCTGATTTTGAAGGAGGGCTTTGAAGGATGGAAGGGCACCCGACTGACTCACTGTGCAGTCTGGCACCCAGCTCTTCCTCTTTCTGGGCCTCCATTTTCTCATCTGTATGATGGGGTGGGACAACTGGCAGTTGGGTAGAAGTTTGGCTCCAGCCCCAGCACTGACTCCTCCCCGTGACCAGCCCCTAACCCCCCAAACACACGGGGGGTGGCGACAAAGTACCCCTCTTCCCCTGGACCCTCTGCTTCTGCTCCCCGGCCCTTGAGCTGGCTGGGGGGGTGGACAAGGGGAGCCAGGAAGCAGTTTGGGGATCCTCACGTGCCATGCTCGCACGGGAGGTGGGAGCGGGAAACTGAGGCCCAGAGGGTGGGATGTGGAAGGACCAGTCACAATAACAAAACCAGTCGCTCTGAACCCTCTCCCTGGGTCACCGTATTGAATCCTGCAAGCTGCACTTCACCAGAGGAAATGGAGGCCCAGAGGTCCCACTGCCCGACCGCTGCAGGGTCAGCTGTGGCATCCCTGCTGCTGGCGTATCTCTGGCCCTCACGCCCCCACCACTACCACGGGTGGGCATCTGGGCAGTATCTGGACGGGGGAATTCGAGGCCTGACAGGGCCCTCCCAGGGAACATGCACAGCTGGTGCGGGCTCCTGGGCTGTCAAGGTGGGGAGGGGGTCAGGGCAGGAGTGACAGGGTTAGGCGGGGGCATCTGGAGGGGGCAGAGATGGGCGGTGGCCAGGTCCATGTCCCGAGGGGTCAGGGGCTAGGGGAGTGAGGCTGGCAGTAGAGCCCACCCTGAGGGCCCACGGGAACGGCTGCACTTACCCCAGTCAACAGCCCCACGTGCTCCGAAGCAGGGCAGCCGGGGAATCCAGGCGCCAACAAGGTCACTCCCAGTCAGATCACACATGAACAACGTGGAGGGAGGCAGTGAGGTGAGGAGACCTCCCAGGGGCCCCCCTTGGTCCCAGAAATGCCATTTCTTGGGCTTTATCTACAAAGAAGCCTGTTCTAGGATGTAGGGGCCAAAGTCTGGGGACAACTCGAATGGCCGGGGGTGGGGAACCCATATAAATGACATCATATATATAACTGTATATAAATTTATTTCAGAAATTTTTTAAGTGAGAAAAAGCAAAGGGCAGAATAGAATGTGCAGTGAAGTATAATTTGCATTTTAAGAAGGATTCCACCTAAAATTCGCTTGTATATAATCATCTGTGCATGGAAGGGGACCCAAGACCTGCTCTTTTCCCGCAGGCCATGGAGACTGCTGACATAGCCAGCGGCATGAGGACATGAGGAAGCCCGTCTCTGAGTGGCACACTTGGTAGATCTTGTCATTTTGCTTTATTGACACACAGGAGGGGGAGGGGAAGCCCGTGTGCTCTGTTTCGCACACATCTGGGTTTGGGTTTGTTTCTTTCACCTTTTACAATTAACATGTCCTCACGTGTTGCTCGAACATGCATGTCTGTACACGTGCACGCACGGCAAAGGCCTGCTTTGAAACCACTCCTTGCTTTTGCGACTGGAGCTTCTCGGCAGCACCCTCTGCCTCTCTCACCTGGGGGCAGCTGGGGGGAGCAGAAAGGCTGGGAGAGGCGTATTTAGGTTCCAGTCAGCCCTAAATTACAAGGTAGCAGGGGAAATTTTACCTTCCAAATGGGAAGAAACCTTTCCTAGTTTGCAGAGGGGAAACTGAGGCCTGAGGTCCAGTGACCTGCTTGGGGTCAAAGCCAGGACAGGTGTCTTGGGCTGGAGACCCCCCCCCTGCCATCCTCAGTGACCTCCACCAGCTCCAGGGTGGTATGAAGAGGAGCTGGGGGTGCCACTGCTGGACAGCAAATTCCTGCCAGTTACTCACCCACCACGGGGTGGGGTCGCTGCAGGTCCCAGGTGACTTTCTCAAGGAGCGGCAATGAAGCTGGTGGTCAGACACCACTAGGAAGGTCAATGTGTGAGGGTCTTGGCTGGCCACAGCTCCCACCAGTGTCAAAGGGGTCACTGCCACTCCTGAGTGCCCTGCAGGACGCAGCAGGGAGAAGTGAGGCTGGGGTCCTGCGCCAGCTTCCTAAGGGGCTCTGTCGAGTTCCTCTTACTCTGACCTGCCCACACAGACTTTCCTAAATGCAGATTCACCTGCCCTGGGAACCTGGGCACAGCGCCCAGCCTCCTACCTGCAGCCTGGCCCCTCCCCTTCACACCCTGGGCAGGTGAGACACCACAGGTTCCGTAGGTGCCCTCCATACTCCCTCCTCACCTGAGGGCCAAGGGGCTGCTGGGGGAGGAATCCCAGAGAGGCTGGGCAGCATCTGGGAACAGCAGGGAGCTCTGGCGATGCCCTGAGAAGCTGCTCCTTAGCGGGGGCAGTGGCGGGGCAGGCGGGCCTTGGTTTTACTCCAGCAGCTGGAACCCCAGCCCTGGGATGGGGTAAGGCCTTGGGGGGACATGGGCAGCTGGGGCAGGGCTCCTTCTTCTTTCAAAGGCAGGTTTCTGACTCAGTGGCACTGTTTCCCCCTCCCCCAACCACCCGGAACAGGAACTGCCTTCCTCACTGTGCTTGGCTCTGATCACTGCCTGCCGTCTGGCATCTTCTGGGCTTTCCCGGTGATGCAAGGACTAGGGTGAGCCAGTCAGGAGAGGCCTGCCCCGGGAGGCAGTACATCTGCACTACCACCTACGTGCGCTCGACTGGTCTGATTTTAAAAACACATCAATGCAGACCATGGAAAACTGCGTTTGCTCTACATTTATTGCAACTGCTAAATGATTAACAACATTCACAACTTCTTAGATTTATAAAACAAAACAAAACTTCCATTTTGTAACATCACAAATGTCTTCTAGGTTTTACCGGGGACCAAAAACACTAAGATTCTCTAAGTGATTTCCAGTGATGGAAACAAGCCAGAGACAGTAAGCACCCAAAGTGGCGAGTTAGCACTTTCCGGATGCCTGTCGTCCTCACGGAAGAGACCCTGGAACTAGAACGACAGAAAAGATGCTGTGACTTTGACAAGGCTGAGCCACTGCACATCACGCTTGCACGCAACATCTCTGCAGGGCGGCCTTTGCGGAGAGCAAGGACAGCCTTGGTTAAGAGAGAGGGGTGGGGAGGACATGGAGGGCCAGTGGCATCTCGTCCCCAGCCAACAGCTGGCAGAAGGACGCACTGCCACGCTCTCCTGGCTCCCGGGAACACCTCCACAGCCTCGACGTCAAATCCCCAGGAAAGGCGTCCTCTGAGTGTTTATGGGACCTTCTAGGCTCAAGAAGTAGGTGTTCCCTTTGATGCCTGCCAAAGGCTCACAGAAACCATCTCAGTTTAAACCGGGATGTCCTCAGGAGGAACAGCAGGAGGTTGTGGGAGTCAGTGCCCACACACCAGGAATTCCTAAAGTACGTGGCTTTTCAATAAACAGAAGTGGAGAGAGTCAAGAAGGAGCATGATACGACAAGGCGCACAATGGTCAGAGATGCGCCAGAGAGGAAGAGCTAGATCCCCCCATTGAGGTATGTGTGCCCCACTCGGGGCAACGGGCCGAGCCGTGTTCTGAGTTCCATCCATTCACCTGACCCACAGCCAACATGAAGCTGCTGGAGGGGCTGGGAAAGAAAGAAGCTGAACCTCCGCACCTGTGGTTACCCGTGAACCAGTTTTACCGCGGACCCCACAGGCCGGCTCATTTGAGAGCCGGGATGCAAACCCGAGACCCACCCTCGGTGCCGCAACTCCAGCACCTCCATGGCCATCAAGATCTGCTGGTTGCAAAGCAACAGAAGAGACCAGAAGCAAGCAGAGCCTCGGGGCTGCGGCGCTGGGCAGGGACAGGGGGCCAGAGAGACGGGATAGAACCCGAGGAGCTGGGACGACAGCCTGAGAGGTCTGCGGCTTAAAGAAAGCAAGGATTTCTTCACACTTCCCGCTCAGTTCTGTGGCCGACACCCTAACCACGGCTGTGTTCCCCAATCCTGGAGTGTCAGCAGGATCCCAAGTTTTCCAGATTTTTAGCAGGTATTTAAAACTTCAACACTGCTGCTGTATGAAGAAGGGTTGAGATTCCCACAGCCTGAGAACTGCACACGTAGTTACAAGCAGCGGGGCTCTGGGGAACGTGGAAGGCGGCGGCAATCACACGCCTTGAAATGGAGAACAGCTGCAGAGCCCATCCCACGAGGAGCCTTTCTCTCCTTCACAAAGGCTGTAATAAAACAAGTCTTTACACTGCCACACGTGCAAAAAATGAAGAGGCTTTTTTTGGAGGGTTTACAACCCCCCGCCCCTTTGTAGGGGGGAGACTCCATATGTGGTTTTTTTAAAAAAATCATACTGTAGTTTGCTTACATTGTGGATTCTAAAGAGACATGTAAATTTGAGGAAAGTTTAATTTGTTGAACGATTACTCCCCACTGAATACAGCTCTACTACACTGTTGCTAAGATTCGTTAAGTCTCTCAGGACGTATTTTAGAGATGGGACACCATGCACACACTCATCAAGTATCTTAACTGTTCAGAGTGCTTCAGAGCTGTGGTACCAGAGTGCAGACCTAGCAATTACTGATTTGTCTCCCCCATATAAATTCTGGAGAATAGTAAGAAAACACCATCTGTAATCGTTTCCGCATCACGTCTGCTAACAGAGCACTTCTGGAGAGCAATGGCCCCTCAGACTGGAAAACCAGCCAGAGGAGCCAAGGTCCCTTTCCGGGGCAGCGCCACCTTCTGAAGAGGACCCAAGCCAGACTTGGAGGGGATCTGCTGCTGAAAGCATTTGGAAGAGAGAGGAAAGGCAAAAGCATACTGAAAATGGTGCATTCTCTTTCTTTCAGAGAAAGAAAAGCCAGCGAAACCTCCGCCCCAGAGACCGCAGAGATGTTTTCATGTACACACCAAACCGTACTTGGGCACTGGCTCCAGGCACATCCAGGGCAGGGGTGATGTTTTAAGGGCAATTGCCGCTTCAAGAGTTATCTTTCTCATCAGTGGTTTTGATCTATTCAGGAAGAGAACGATTCTGTTCAAAACTGGATCGGAAATCATGGGTGAGAAGGGCAACTAAAAAGAGTAGAAAGATGAGGATATTTACAGGCCCAAGGCCCCTCACAAGGAAAAGGAGTTGAAGACACCGGGAAAGGCAGGCGGTCAAGTGCTGTCCTTTGTGGTGGTGGCTTCCATGTTCGCCCTTATACTCGCACAGACGGCAAGCCCACTCCTGACTAGGGGATGGTCTGTTTACTGGTCACGTTACATGGGAGGTGACTGTCACATGTGAGAGAAAACTTGAGCAAGAGAGGAGCCAGGGTGGCCTGTTTCCACGTGAGCTGGCCAGGAACGGCCCCTGCGCGCATCTGTGGAGCCAGGCACAGGGGCCGCCGCCAGACAGGCTAGGCAGGCCGGGCGCAGATGCGCTTGGCTAGCGTGAGGCTCGCTCCTTCAGCGAACCTGGAAGGTAAGAAGTGGGACACATCTGCATCCAAAGACCCTTCTGTTTCCCTCACAGAATTTTGTGTCTTTTTTTTTTTGGTGGTGATTTGATGTTTGTTTTTGGGGGGAGTAGGGAACATCAGCTTTTTTTGGGGAAATGTCTTTACTGATTGTCAGCAGGATGTCAGCAAGAGCAGAGTCCTCATGCACTGGCTCGTGAACATACCTATTTGTTGGCCCGTTTGTGTCTGTACATCTGCATCATCCTCTGTCGGAACACGTCGAATGTGTCTTCTTTGTGCTCCTGCCCGTCGGCACCCAACCCCTCCCCTTCCGAGGCGGTTCCCCTAAGGAATGAAAGGCACAGTCAGTTGCGAACCTGAGCACAGGGCCTGGCACATCAGGGGCTGAGCAATCAGTGAGATGCAGGTGCTAGGGATGCACAACACAGACATCAAAGAAAGGGAACATCAAGACAGGATTCACATGGCAAACGAGGGGTACTCACCCGCAGAGAAGTGCTGGCTTTCTGAGGGACTGCCCAGAAAGCCCTGATCACGGCAGAATGCCTTACCCAGTAGGGGCCAAGCTCAGTTTTAATGAAATGCCTGGTGGATGTTACTAATGGGGTTTCATCAACTCTGGGCCTTGTGTTCCCTACCCTGACCGGCCTACTTATGGATTCCTGGGAAAGGGAAAGTGGTTCTAAGCTGAAACTACCCAGAAATACCACTTGGCTTTTATGACAATAAAAAATGTGGCTGAAATGACCAGGGCCAAGAAGCCCCTTAAACAGTCTACACAAGTGCAGAAAGGAGCCATGTAAACACCCGCATATATACATGATCAGCTTCTCATCTGAAAACTCTTTTTGTTAAAAAAACAACCCAATTGCCAGCTTTAAGCCATCTTCAATGTGAGGGGAACCAAGAATCAGGCTGCAGGTCAAAGGACTGAGGGCCACAACCCGCCCGCCCAGGCCACAAGTGCCTGCTGCATACACGCTGACGGGCTCCCGGATGCCTTTCCCGAGGGAGCCCAGGCCGTGGCCCTCCTTCCAGCCCATCTTCTGCAGCATCTGGAAGCCCAGGTTCTTGTCAGTCAGCTTCTGCTGGGCGAAGTCAAAGTCCTTGGGTTTCTGAGGAAAGAGAAGAGTCCAGGCATGTGGGCCACAGAGAAGTGCCTGGAGTGAGGGTCTGTCCTGGGCTGCACCTGGACACTGCCCCCCACAAATGCCCTCCTCACTTCCCAGATGCTCAGGATCAAGCCTTGATCACTCCCCCAGTTCCCTGAAACATCCCCGGGTCAGGTGGGACTTATAAAGGTCAGAGGTCACCAGCCTGAGGTTTGCCTCAAAGGCTGGAACCTGATGACTGGCTCTTGGTCCTGCCTCTCAGGTACCACTACAACCCTGGTGCTAAGACTGTGACAAAACTGAGTAAGGGAATGGCAGGTCCTGGGGCCAAGAAGTCAGTAGGAAGAACCCTGAGTGGAGACCTGGATAAAGAAGGGTGGCCCTGTGACAATCGGAGGGTGCACCTGAGGGCAGGGGACACCAGGGCGCAGGCCTGGAGGCACTACGGCAGGAGACAGATGATAGGTGAGAATTCGCTGGTACAGCCCTCCCTGAGCCTTCGCTCCCAGCCCCCACTGCTTCATCCACTCCCTGGCTGCCTTCCGTGTCTGTCTGTCATTGGAACTGGGTTCTACTTGGTTGATGGGGTCCGTGTCTAGCACACAACAGACCTTGCTGAGAGCTGGTGCAGCTGTGACGGGCCCTACAGGTGGTGGGAAGGCTCAGCACCCTCCAAGCCTCTGCACAGGTCAAGCAGAAGGATGGTCCATTCACTCATGAATATTCATGAACAGCCCCCTCTGTGAGGGAACCTAGCTGGGCAGCCCAGCACCCTGCCCCGTGTTTCTTTCTTTTTCTGGCTCCTCGGGAGTTTTTTCTTTCTTTCTTTCTTGTAGAGATGGGGTCTTGCTATTTTGCCCAGGCTGGTCTTGAATTTCTAGGCTCAAGCGATCCTCCCGCCTCAGCCTCCTGAGTAGCTGGGATTTTAGGCACACACCACCGCCCTGGCTTTTGATGTGTCTCTTTGAGATATTTACTGAACTACTTGGGGATACTAAGAGAGCCTCGCGTGCTCTTTAGAGTGAGGGAGGGAGGTGCTGAGGAGGATCAAGACACCTGGTGCTGGGGTCTGAGCAGGGGACAAGTGTGGGCACAACTGGGAGACGGCTGGATGACCCTGCGTGCGGGAACCAGGGAGAGGAGGTCGTGCTGAGCGCTGTGAGCTCAGGGGTTAGGGCACCAGCCCTCACCAGTTCGGCGACCTGCCCCGTCATGTCACGCAGGCCTCGCGAGGCATGATTCAACCAAAGGACAAGTCCCTCCCTCTACCTGCATTGAGGTGCTCCGGAATCAGCTTCCCCAACATCAGGGGCACATGGGGGTGGCACTCCAGGGACAAAGGAGCTTGGAGGAGACAAGGCAGAAAAGGCTGGGCCTGGGGGGCCCAGCACCCACCCTTGGGGCACAGGGTGACAGGGAGAACGGAGGCGAGCACAGGACCTCAAGTCAGGAGGGAGGAAGGGAGGGAAGAGGGAGCAAGTGCGCCCATGAGGAGGGTCTGGGCCCTGGGGTCTCAGGGAACAAAACAATCTTGAAAGGTGCTGAGAGTTCATTGACATGAAGTGAGGTGTTAGGGCTCAGAAATCGATACCACAAAAATACGGTGCTTTAACATGTGGGACTCAAGAAGCAGCCTCAAGGTCCCTCTAACACCCACCTCCTGCCTCTCCCAAAGCATCAGAGGAGGCTGCTCTCTGAAGTTCCCTGAGCTACCTAGAAACTGGATCACCACAGAGGAACACAACTGCCTTCGAGCTCTTCTCTGAAATTTCATTAACCAGAGCAGATTAAAACTCACATCACAGAGGAGGAAGCTGAACATTAAATACCACACCTAGAGCCCAGCCCATTGGCTCTTCTCCCATCCATTCAATTCCCAGAGAGAATCTTTTATAAGACATTTGCCTCTGGGGTCCATTCACCTCTCCTAAAATCATTTGCTTTCCCTCTAAAATTGCCTACAGCTCCCCAACTGCCCTCTCCCCTATGAAGAGGGTATTTTAGCTTCAACCATCTGGCCCTTCTTTGAGTTTTCATATTGTTTTATTTATTCATTTTATTTTATTTTATTTTTTATAAAATATATGACTCAATTCATATTGTTTTATGTGCCTTCTATGCTTATGCATGTTAATAATTTTTTTCCTGTTAATCTGTCTATTGTCAATTCATTTTAACAGACTTAGACTCTAACCTTCAGAGAAGAGAAATTTTCTTCGCCCCTTCAGAGGTGCCCCCTAAGGTATAAAGCAGCTGTGTGTGGGTGCATCTGTGTGTGAGCGCATGAGTTACTCAACACAGGCAGCCCCTTCATAATGGCACATGGCGGGCTTGGTAAGGTGGTGTGGGCAGAAGTCTCTCTGCAGGGTGGCTAACAAGGGGATGCAAGCAGCATTGCAAAGACATCTTGGCAGGCCAGGGAAACACCAGACAGGAGCTGCCGCACCAGGAGGCCCCTTACCAACAGGAAGTGGCCTGGAGAACAGAGGAGGCAGAACCCGTGGGCTGAGATGAAAACTGGGGATCTGTCAGGCCCTCCTGGGAGACACACACAGCCCGGGCCCTGGGATGGAGGGTGGGGAAGGCAGGGAATTGGCTGGCTGTCATGGGTCAGGGGTCCCCACATAGCAGGCCTGTAGCTCTTCCCCTTCAGGAAGGCTGCTTGGGGGGTGCAGTGGGAGGAACAGGGGTCGGCTTAGCCTGGAAGGATCTTTGTGAACGTTCAGTTTGTGTTTAACAATAACGATGTCCGGTTTCCTGGAGAGCTGGAGGAAAGCCGTGCCCCATCATGTGCACAAATGAGGTGTGTACAGAGGAGAGCTGCAGCCACCACGGCCTCCTCCCCCGCTGCAGTCCCCTGTGGGAAGGAGGACAGGGGCAGACGCCCAAGGAGAGAGCAGTGTTTGCAGGACACCCGCCAGGAACTAGGTTAAGTTTAATCCTCACGGTACCTTCTACCTGCAGGGCAGGTGTGGCGCCCCATTTTACACATGCAAACACATGGCTCAGGAGGTATGTGCCAAGCTCACAAAACCGCTAGGGCAAGGCTGAGCTTGAATCCAGCTGTGCCTGACTACAAGGCCCAGCTGCTCCCTCACCTGGCTATCCCCTTATCCAGGCCACACAAAGGGGCACTGGGTGCCAGCTCAGCTTAAAACCCAGCACACCAGTCAGGACCATGAGCTTTGGACTCGGGAAGGTCACTCCTCCCTGCCATAATTGAGGTCAGACTGACCTGGGGCACTTGGAAGGGGTCTGAAACACCATGGCACTGCCCGACACCAGCAGAGAAACCTCACCTGGCTCCCCGCCCTCCTCCCTGACCACTATGGACCTGCAAAGTCTCTTCACATGTGTCCCAGGTGATCTCACCCAGCTCAACTGTCCCCACCCTGGCAACATGTGCCCCTGGTCATTTGGCTGTCCCCTTCCGATGAACTGCCCCCATGTCAGCAAACTGCAGCTCTGTCCTAACTGCCCAGGCTGATGACCCTGGGGCCACCTGGACTCTTGGCGTTCATTCTTCCACACCCAGCCCACCAGTGACTTCCATGAACTCCACCTTTGTCCCTTCTCGTTGCCTCCCCATGCCCTAGTCCAACTGCCCTAAGTCTGAGCCTCCTACTGGTCCCCAGCTCTGCCTGGCCCCTACCCCACAGGCTGCTCTCCACCAGAGTGGCCATGTCTTCTGCCCAAACCCCTGCCATGGGTCCTTGAGGACCTCCCTAGCAGAGGGGGCTGACTTCTGTCTAGTCCCTTACATGGCCTAGGCCCTTGTTCCCCCAATTCTACTCTTGTCACAAAGGCCTCTTGCTGTCCTGGGCCTCTGCCCAGGCCGTGCCCTCCCCAGATCTCCACACAGCTCCTTCTCACTTCTTCCATGCCTGTGCCAATGTCACCTGCCAGGGAGACCTTCCTTGGCCTCAGCGGCACCCCCACCCCACCTTCCTGCCTTCCCCTTGACCTGCTTCTCTTTGCCACAGCACTCCCAGACCGAGGCACACCCTTTTCTGTCGCTGTCAGCCCTGCTTGCTGCTGCCTCCTGGTGGGCAGTCGGGGCCTGGCGCATAGCAGGTGCTAACGGATGAATGAACACAGCCAGGCTCTGCACTAGCAGATTAGTGCATCCCCTTAACCACGGCTACAGCCCACCAAGCTTGAACTTCTCAATGGCCAAGACACTATCTTGTTCATCTCTCAAACCCCATCACACCCATCAGGACTCAATTGCCTGTTTAACGGACTAATCACTACCCTTCCATCTTGTTCATCTCTCAAATCCCTATGTTTTGGACAAAGGTCAATTTTTAAAAGTCCCCAAGGGAAAAGTGTCTGCTTGTTGTGTTTTGTACATTAACACCACAGTTTGCAATGCAAGTACAGCTTAATCACAAGCTTTGCAGCATTCTTTAACACTCCAACAAATTCTGACCGACTGTATTTTGAGTGAGGGCTTACAAAGGATTAAGCTCACCTTCTTTTTGGACATGGGACGTCCCCGAGGCCTGTCATAGGCGATTCGAACTGGTTCATGGACTGGAAGACAAAAGAAAGATATACACATACATACACACACTCTCCCCAGATTACTCAGACAGAGGCTGAAGGTGCCGCAGAGTTGTGGCTAACAGTCCCTCGGATGACAGAAGTGCCCTACACCCTGCACAGCAGCCACTGGGCCCCAGCTCCTCTCGTGAATGGCTGTGACTCGTGGAGTGAGCACAGAGGCTAGACATGCCCAGAGCAGGTAGCTTGGGCCATGGTGAAGGGCTCACTGAGGGGTGCCTTGCTTTGGGAAAGTCCATCCAAACCTAAAACTTGCCACGTTTATAACAAAGGACCCAATACATGGATTAATTTCCATGTCCACAGGAATATATTTTGTTTCAATAAATGAGCTATTTGCAACACTATGCCCTCCAAGTTTATCTGCGGCTAATTCACTGGTAAAGAATTAAAGTTCACCCAAATCTTTGTTTTTGTTTTTTTTGAGACAGGGTCTCACTTTGTTGCCGGGGCTAGAGAGCAGTGCTGGCATCACAGCTCACTGCAGCCTCCAACTCCTGGGCTCAAGCCATCCTCCTGCCTCAGTCTCCCGAGTAGCTGGGACTACAGGCATGTGCCACCATGCCCAGCTAATTTTTCTAATTTTTGTAGCGATATGGTCTCGCTCTGTTGCTCAGGCTGGCGAACTTTCTTATAAAAAACAACCATGTTTCTCATACAAAGCACTGAATCACATTATTATTATTATTATTTTTTTTTTTTTTTGATGAAGGGGGAGATCAGCAGCTCTGGTTTTGTCTCATCAACCACTCAATCAAAGAACTAAGAGAGTCCAACACAGAAATAGAGAATTCCACTTTCCCCCTAAGAAGGACATATGTAACAAGCACTCTGATATGCCATCTGCCATTTATGAGAAGTTCTGAAGGATGTAAGCGTTATGGCAGAATAGTTGGCAATTCATTGCAACACTAAGGTTTCTAAACACAAACCATGAGGACCATTCCAAAGCAGCAGAAACTATAAGGACACTGTTGCCCGTGAAAGTGACCATCTCAATGACGGAGAACACACAGGTGACTATTTAATGCAGCCCCACGATGGGGCACCATTCACTGCAACAACTTCACATACAGGTTTTGCAGCAGCAGCCCCACATGAGAAGCACAGCCTGGGCCTGACCTTGTGGAGATTGCTTGGCGGGAATGGGGGGTACGAGGAGTACCTGGGCCACGGCCAGCCCACCAAAAGGCTGCATGTGGTGCAATTCCAAGTACTGACAATCTAGGAAAAGCAGAACCTCAGCCCCAGAAAATAGTCAGTGGTTGCCAGGGCCAGACAGGGCAGGGACGAGAGACATTTCTGGGAATGGGCTTTAGCTCTGCTGGACTGGTGGGTTCCTGCCTATGCACATTTGCCAAAATCCCTCAGCCTGTCCATTTGAAAAGAGTGCATTTTATTGCTGGTAAACTGTACCTCAAGAACCCTGATTCTCCGTACAAGAGAGCAGGAGACAGCCTCCATGGCCAAGGCAGGCAGAGCACAGAGCCCACAGGTCCCACTGACAGCTGCCTGCAACCAGCCCCACTGTGTCCCCCCACCTCACTGTCATGATATGAAGCAGGTGTCACTACCCTGGGCCTTCCAGAGGCTCAGAAGGCTACCCATCCCGCAAGGTCATGGACAGGAAACAGCTGAGATGACCCAGGTCCATTCCCTCCAAGGTTAGGGATGCCCCTTCCAGAATCTGGGCAACAAGGGAAATGCCTAACAGCATGTGGAGACTACAGGCCACAGACTACCCAAGAAGCATCTCCTTAGAGCAACGACTTCAGATCAACTGGACACATGAGTCTTACACCTCGACATTTTGGAGTGGTGTGCAAAACTATTTTAGAACTGTTTAAGATTAAAACCACAAGACCAGAGAACCCCATGCTGTGTTGGCCACTTTAGGGACACACCCACCCACAGACCCTGGGGGCACGGTTTTTGGTTGGTGGGCCACGGAAGGTAGTGAGGGATTTTTGGGAGGTGTCGTCCTACCAGAACACTGAGGTCACCAGGAAGGTTGGGGGGTGTGACGAGAGGCAGGAAGGATGACCAGGGCCAGAGGGTCAGTTGTGTGGCTGAGCGAGGGCCAAGGGCAGGTGCACTCTTCACCTGGTCAGGCCATGTCTCCGCTGCCTTCTAGGGCCCAGCAACCGAGAAGCCAGATGGGGCAGCTGTGCCCTAGGCGGGCACTCACTCACCTTTTGGCTCCTGGATGAGACACACTCTTTTGGGAGCTGGAATCATGCCAACCTTCAGCGACTTGCTGCTGATCCTCTTCCGGGGAAAGCAGGTGCCCGAGGAGGCCTGTGACAGGGCAGGCGCTCCGGCTGGATCGTCCTCCGCAGCCTCGCTGGGGAGGCCGTCGGCAGGGGGGCTGCCCTCGCACTCGCCGGCCCCTCCGTGAGCGGGGGCCTCCTCTGTCCCGTCCCCATCGTCCTCGTCCTCGTCCTCCTCGGGCATCACCTCTGGGCTCTCCAGCGCAGCCCGCTGCTGAGGGACCTCGTCCTCAAACTCTGCTTCCCCTTCGACGGGGTCCAAGGGGCTCTCCTGAGAGTCCGCGCTCTCGCCACCAGCGTGGAGGCTGAGCGGAGACGTCGTGAAACAAATCGTCGGGCACAGTTCAAACACTTTCTTCCGGTAGAATTTGAAAGCGGCACTATCTCGGTCATGGAGAAACCTGGGACACGGATGAAACACACGGACTAACCAGCGGGAAGCTCTAAACACCTTTCGTTGCTGAAACTGCCTGGGAGGGATCCAACAAAGCTGGTGGTGAGAGAGGAGAAGGAATGACCTCATCTCTTTCTACACCGCTGTGGCTTGATGCTGCAGCTTCTCAGCCAGATAGAAGGCTTGAGGGGTAACTTAACAAGCAATCAGAACAGAAGAGGCCTAATCGCTTTTTGGGGGGAGAGAGGTGGAGGAACAAGGCACACAGGATAATCCGGGAACATGCTGGAACAGAGATCTGGCCTGGGCCCCACCTCACCCCCTTTCGTTACGTCACTGGCCTATGGGCCTCCATGTGCCCATTTTGTTCTCTGGTTCTTTTCACACTCCCAGGTGAGACACATGCAGACAGTGCACAGCCACCGCTGGGATTCAAGCCCTGAGGAGCTGTGAGGCACCCGCAGAGGAGGGCTCATTGCCTGCAGCTATGTGAACGTGGCAATGAGGCCTCTCTGCCCCTCAGGAGTCTGGTGATCACCTCGACCCCTAACTACAGCTGTGGGGCTGTGGCTGGTGTAAGAAATTAAAACTCTCCTGAAGGCACCCAAGTCCACTTGGACCAAAGGAAAGATAGCCCTTGTTCTTGGATAGGGCAACTCAACCTCATATAGGACAACTCCTCCCTAATCAGCATATAAACGTAATTATTTGCTAGCGATAAAAGCAATTTCTTCTGGATCAGGACAAGATGATTCTAAAGTTTATTTAAAAAAATAAATATGCCAGAGTGTTTGGAGAAATTCTGAACAAGACCAATAAGGGGTTCCAGCCCCACCAAATACTACAAGGTGCCATAAAGCCTCTAGAGTTAAACAGTGTAGTGGTCCATAAGGCAGACCAAGAGAAAGGAACAGAAAGAAGACCAGAAACACTGCATTTTGTGAAGGTGGCCTCTTAAACCACTGCAAAAAAGTGGACTTTTTGATGAATGGCATCAGAACAACTGGACAGGTTTTTAGAAAAATATTTAAGTAAGATCATGCTGTACCCTCTGTACCCAAATAACCCTTACATAGACTATGGATCTGAATGTACTAAACAAAACCATACAAGTTTTAGAAGAAAATACATAAATCTCTTTCAAAGCTGAGTTTGCGAAAATTCTTTCTAACTCAGACTCAATATCCAGGTGCAATAAAAGAAAACAATGATAAATCTGACTACATAAAACACTCTGCACTGCAAAACACACCAAAAGCAAAGTGAAAGATAAAGGACAAAGCAGAAGGAAATCTAGGTAACCACGTCACAGATAAGAGCTCCTAAAAATCAAGAAAGAAAAAGTCCAAAAACCCAACAGAGAAAAAGTCAAAGATTAAGAACGTCTGCCTTCTAAAAGAGGTTGCTAGAATGAGAAGTCACAGGCTGTGAGAAAATATCTGCAAATCACACATCTCATAAAGGACTTGTATCAAGAATATGTAATAAGCTCTCCAAATTCATCAATAAGTAAATAAAAGACCCAATAACAAAATTGAGAAAGACATCAATGGACACTTTACTGAAGAAATACAGAAAGCACACGAACACACGCAGAGATGCTCAGCGCCACTGGACCTCAGAGAACACACAGAAACCACCGGGAGCACACCCTCCCACCCCAGGGGTGGGTGCAGAGCACACTGTTCAGCTCATGCAGACAGGTCCCAAGGAAGGTATGCTCCACCACTACTGGACACCATAAATGCTCTGAGAAATCTAAGTTTTCAACTATATTTTTAATTAAGACTAAAGCATGAGTCTCCAGCAAGTTGGGAGCAGCACAAGGAGTCCAGAGGCCCCCAGCAGGGCTAAGGCTCAGTAATGGGAACACACGGCCCCTCAGCAGCCTCTCTCTGAAGGGGGCGCCCCCACGTCACCCTCAGGAAGAACCCCAGGGGCAGAGCTGGCTCCCAGCCCTGGTTCTCTCGCCTATAGGCTGTGTGCTGACGCCACCTACTCACGGGGGGAGTGGAAAGGGCAAGGGTGTCCCCTCCCAGCATGAGGACGCCGTGCCACCACTGTGTGGAAGCGCCTATTGTCCAGACCTAGGCAAGGACCGATGGAATGTCTCTCTGGGGAGGCTTTTCCTGATGCCCCAGATGAGGGCAGGTCCCCCCCGGTCCCTCGGAACAGACACTTTTCCCCCACAGCCCTGGCTCAGCTGAAGTGAAGTCGTGACTTATCCCTGGTATAACCGCGAGGCAGGAGTGCGTGGGCCAGGCCACCCTGCAGGCTCTCAGGCCATGCTTGTGGGGTGAATACACTCAAATCAAAAGGGTGTGAGGAGACCCAGGGGATACATACCACAGGTCGGGGTTATCGACGCTGTTTTCTATGCTGAATTGTTCTATCTCTGGTCCCACCTGAGCAACAAATCTGGCCAGTTTCTCTGCAGTCTCCATTGTCTTCATGTCAACTACAAAACATAAAGCATCTGTCATGCATCTCTTCTGAGCTGCTGCTTCCTGCATGCACATCGTGGGGCTGTGGAGACCGATTATAAAGATGGTTCCGAGTGTCTCCTCCCTGCAGCCTCACCCTTCGCCATGTGACTCTGCAGCTCTGTCCAGCAAGAGTTGGACTCTGTTTCCCCCCCTTGAATCAGGGCTGACCATGGAACTCACATTGGCTATAGAATGTGGCGGAAGTGCCAGTTGCCAGTTCCAAGCTTGGGCCTCAGTGGCCTCAAGCACCTTCAGTACCTCTCCCGGAGCCCCAACCCCGACCGTCAGGTGAACAACACTGGGCTGGCTGCTGGGAGTGGTGACAGGCTCACAGCTCGGCCACCCCCATCACCCTGGCTGACAGACCCCCCTCAACCTGCCACTGCCTGCAGACACACGTGCGGCCCAGATCAGCAGATGCCCCTGCCGTGAGCAGACTCAGAGCAATACCAGATGCCTCCTGTCTTAAGCCTCAGCTTGAGGTGGCTCTTGACACAGCAACAGCTAGAGAATGCAGCCATCATGGAGATTTCTCTGCCTTCTCCATTCCCACCTAGTGCTGAGTAGGAAGGGCTGGTCAGAGGTCAGAGAGCAGGCCTGCTGTACCGAGGGAAGGTAACGGCTAAGGTGACCAGGAGAAACAGAAGGGGTTAAGTCAGTCAGTTTGGAAGAAGTGGTGCAGGTCAGCTAACCCTGAAGAGAGAGCTGTAGCAACCCTGGGGAAGAGGAGGCGGAACCTGAGGAACGTCAGTGGAGGCAAGGCCATGGTAAGACGTGGGATCCCAAGCACAGGCACACAGCACGGCTGCCCCAGCACCAGGATCCTGTTGGGAAACACAGCGGCCTTGGGCAGCACCTCATGCCAGCTTCACGCGCAGGAGAGGAAGAAGGGGCAGCAGGACTCACACTTGACCCTCTCAAGGAAGCAAGAGAGAAAACGCCCCCACGTGCACCTGTCCTGGCTAGGTCCCTGTAGCTGCTGCTTGCTGCTTCACCCACACGGCTGAGCCCCCGCTTCTGGAGAGACCCTGTACGTGGGAGAGTCGGGACTGGGGCCAGAGGAGGGGGACAGGAGTGAACACCCACCGTCAGCAGACGGGCAGGGAGAGGAGGTCTGAGGGGCTTCAGAGACATCCACTCCTGCTGGCTTGGGGGATACCCCTGAGGCTTCTGGGGTGGGGTCACCAGGAGAGGGCCCGGCAGGGTCTGGTGGGCCATCCTTCACAGCCTCATTTCGGTCTGGCAGCGACGGTTTTGCCTGCAAGGGGCCTGGAGCCTGCCGGCTTTGCTGCTTCAGCCTCGTGCCCAAGGACAAGGGGGTCTGGGTCCCGGAGCTTGTTCTCCTTGCCGTCCAACCCCGGAGACCCTGCGCGCGGAGGAGCCCCCGACGCTGCCACGGAAGCAGTCTCTTCTTGAGGCTGCGGACTGCCCGGGCGTACAGCATGGCCCGCACTGCACACTCCGCCGAGGTTGGCTTCCGATTGGCTCCTGGTAAGGTCTGGCTTATCCGCTGCGTTTCTGCCAACTTCAGCTTGTAATATTTATACTCCAGACTATTTTCATCAGACAAAAACCTACATGGCAGAACAGGTATAACAGGACATTTGTGAAAATACCACCACACACCAAATCGTTGCTGCAAACACAAACCCATTCTAAGTGGTGGCCTCCCCACTGTCCTCTGCTGTCGGAGAGGCTCTGCCTGGCTCCACCGAGCACCCAGAGCCGGGCCCAGAACGCCCACCCTGCCGAAAGTGACTGCACGGCAATCAGGAGTTTTGACAGAGCGCTGCTTGAGTCCCTCCTCGATTTCCATCATCAGCAGCCATGAGGGAGTGCACAGCTTGACTCATGGTCACCTCGTAACACAAACCAGTCACCCTGGAGCCACAGCACCCTGGCAGACAGAAGTGGCAGAAGTGATGCTCTTCCAACAGCCCAGTCAGGCTGAGCACTCGGTGAGCTCTCAACCGCATCATTGAGGCATGTGTGATGGAACCCACAAGAGAACTCTAACCAAGAACCCTGTGCCCCAGGCGTGAAATCTTATGACAGAGTCATCATGATGAGAAACATACAGAAAAGAGAAAGTTGAGCTTTATCTGCTAACATAAGAAAATCCATAATATGGCCAGTGAAAACAGCAAGCTACAGAAGGAGACCTGCATCAATATGTATCACCAATATGAAACGCTCTGCGCGCATACCCACTGCAGGTATATCTGTTTTCACATAGACTGAAAGAATATAAGGCAAACTTAATTAGCTCTGGAGAATGGGATAGAAATATGTGTGGAGGGGGATTTCCATGTTATTTATATATGTGTATATATTTTTTTCTCAAAGAACATAATTTACTTTGTTTTCCATTTCGTTAGCATCTTCTTTTATCTGTTATTCCTTCTTCTTCTTGTGTCTTTGAACTTTTGTCATCATTTTCTTTCTAGCTTCATGAGTTGAATGCTTTTTACCTCTATTTCTAATAAATGCACCTAAAGTCACACTTTTCCTCCTAGGTATTGTTACGGAGACATCTGGTATGTAGAGTTCTCCCTGCTACTTCCCTCTTGTTTCTAATTTTAGCTCTAATTACCCTTCACTCAGAAGTTATTTAGTTTTATTTTGGTTGTTGCTGGTTTCTAGTTTGTTGCATGGCATAATGTGGCCCATGTGAGTTTCCTGGGATGGGCCATGATGTTCTCTGTGACCTCACACATAACAGACTTTTGTGAATGTTCGATTTCAGTTTGTGTTAAAGAATGAGTATTGTTTGGTGAGTATGGCAATATTTCAGGTGGCTTTCAGGTTGCTTGATGTTAAGTGACCACATATTAAGTATTAGATGAGGTTCCAGATTACAAATGACACAGAAGCCGAATGGAAGCAAGGGGACCATGTGTCACAGGGTGCTCGTAGCACCGCGTGATATGGCGTCCCTGGCAGGCAGCTCCGTACTGAAGCTCCTGCTGACACTGTCAGCCAGTCAAGGTCTGGCTGGACCTGGGAAAAAAGGATGCAGCTGGCTCCATGGCTGCCCTGGTGGACAGCTAGGCCAACAGCAGCCTCCTGCAAGATTGCACCCTAACAAGCAAAGGTTCTGATCAAGAGAATGTTGACCAACAGGGGTGCTCTGGCTCTCAAGTCAAATGCAGGCCCAGCTAGGGCCAGCAAACTTCTCGTCAAGGGCAGAGAGCAGAGTCAGTGCCAGGTGACCTGACAACCCCAGTCACCCGTGGCTCTGACAGCTTCTCTTTCCCCTGAATGGTTCTGATGCCAAATGCAGTCTGAGAACGTCAGTCACAAATCCACCTCCCCAAGTTCTAGTGGAACATAACATCAAGAACGCAGAACACTCACAAGCCAGCCTGCTGGGTTCAAATCTCAGCATAGTCACTTATCAGCTGTGAACCTGTCTGTGCCTTAGCTTCTCCATCTGTAAGATGGGGAGGATGATAAGCAGCAGCTACTTCATCACGTTGTTGTGAGACTTGAGTTATATGCTTTTCATCATGAGGCAAATGCTGCAAACACTGCCTAGCAGTCGTGAATTGTTCAACAAATATTAGCAGATTATCTCTATCTGTTTATGCTCGTTCACTGCGTTATTAAATTTTCCACATCCTTATTTGGATTACATCATCTACCCATTTCAGAGAAACATTCACATCTCCTACTATGGTTATGGACTCATCCATTCTTCTTAGTATGGCTTTGGATCTAAACAATTTCTAAATGTTGTTTATCTACATAGTCCTAAACTGTGCAGTTCAAGCATCACGATTCATAATTTATGCTTGTGATGACTTTCCCTTTTATCAGGAACCTCTTTTGCCCATTTTAATGCTTTTCTCCTTGAAGTCTGTTTTCTCTGAACTAGTATTTCTGTATCTCCTTTCTTTTTGGTTGCATTCACCTGCTATGTAATTTTCCATCTCTTTGCTTTCCACTCCCTGTGTTTTAGGCATCTCTGGTAGGACACAACAGCTGGTGCTTTTATTTATTGTTATTATTATTTTCAGAGACGGGGCTTCGCTCTGTCACCCAGGCTGGAGTGCAGTGGCGTGATCATGGCTCACTGCAGCCTCGAATCCCTGGCCTCAAGTGATCCTCCCGCCTTGGCCTCCCAAAGTGCTGGGATTATAGGCATGAGCCACTGCACCCAGCCAAGCTGGTGCTTTTAAACCCAGTCTCTGGCGTCAGAGGTGGTGTTAACCCACTGAAACTTGTTGGTTACTATGAGGCTGAATGTACTCGCACCATCACATTTGTTTCCCATTTGCCTTCTTCCTTGATGTTTGTCTTCCTTCTTTTCATTTTTTGCTTTTTCCCCCTCTAGAGTAGTATGAAAGCTACAAATCCCACTTCTGTTCCTTTAATGGATACTCAATAAACCTATCTAAACTCTTAGTTTCTATCAACATCCAGGGTTACCACGAGCTCTGTCCCCTTCCTACTGAGAAGTGGGCCTGCACACCCACTTCCCCCCTTCCCCTCATGCCTCACATGTTTGGATCATCTGGGATTTTAGTTTGTTTTTTCTCCCCTCAAGCATCAAGTATTTAGATTTTATGTTAACTTTGGGGCCCTTGGACAATCTGCTAAGGCTAGAGGGATTCTTGGCCACAAGCTTTCCTCAGTGTGTAAATATGTGGACCTGGTGGGCTGGACTTTGGTCTGGCCTGTCCACTCTCAGGGGATAATTTAGAAGACGAGAGAAAACAAAGTGTGACATGTTCCTTGGAACAGCTCTACATCCTGCATTGTTGTGACCATTTTCTAGGCTTGTTGCTTTGTACTTTTATCATGTAGAAAAGGGAGGAAGCCTGCCTCCTCATGTTCCAGATGAGGAAGCCAAGTGGTAGTGGCTGTCTACCTGCATTTCAGACATCTTTAGCGCACCAAAACGAGGCAGGTCACCTCAGCAGAGAGGCAGTGGCCAGCTCTGTCCACAAGGTTTCGCTAGGAACAAATCGTGTTTGCCCCTCCTTGGGGGAGGGTGGGGTAGGTAGGAGGTCTCAAATCTCTGCTGGCCCTTGCAAGATGAATATAAGGAAGCCCTTCTTACATCTGCCTCCTAGGAGTCTGACCCTTTCACTTGCTAACTAATAAAAGAACTTATTAATTGATTTGGCCAGGTGCAGTGGCTCACGCTTGAGTCCCAGCTACTTGGGAGGCTGAGGGGGGGAGAATTGCTTGAGCCCAGGAGTTTGAGGTTGCAGTGAGCTGTGATTGCACCACTGCACTCCAGCCTGGGCTACAGAGGAAGACCCTGTCTCTGAAAAACAAAATTAAAAAAAAAAAAAGAGAGATACAGAGGTACCTGTCAGAAGAAGTATGAAGAACTAAGTGACTGCCTTCAAGGAGTAGAATAAGCATGGGAACAGGTTACAGCAGAAACATTATGCTTTTCATTATGGGTACAATTAATTTTTTTGGTAGACTACGTACAAGTACCACTTTGTTTTTCTGTTTGTTTGTTTTCATTTTTTGTAGAGATGGGGGTCTCGCTGTGTTGCCCAGGCTAGAATGCAGTGGCATCATCATAGCTCATTGCAACCTTAAACTCCCGGGCTCAAGCGATCCTCCTGCCTCAGCCTCATGAGCAGCTAGGACCATAGGCATGTACCACCACACCAGGCTAATTTTTTAATTTTTTTGTAGAGACAGGGCCTCACTATGTTGCCCAGGCTGGTTTTGAACTCCTGGCCTCAAGTCTATCCTCTTGCCTCAGCCTCCCAAAGTGCTAGGATTTCAGGCATGAGCCACCGCACCTGGCTACTGTATTTTTGTATCACACTCTTTCCTCTTACAGTCTCTGGGTAATTCCTTTTGAAGTAGTTTCTGGGAAATAAAGTCACTGGGACCAGCTCCTGAATTTGTCCTTCATCAGGATCTATTCTATCAGTCAACCACTGAGATTTTTACTTCAACAATTCAGTTTTTATTTCCAAGATCCTTAATAGGTTATTTTTCATAGAACCAGTTCCTGTTTCATGGATATAATATACTCCTATCCACCTGAGACTACTTATTACATATATTAATTTTAGACTAAATCTCCTCTTTCTTATAGTAACTCTGACTTCTTGGCTATCAGCTCTGTTTGTTGAGTTTGGTGACTCTCATTCATAATGTTGGTTTTCCTCAAATATTAGTTCTCTAGTTCAATGTTTATTTCTGATTTTGTACCCTGCCCTGCCCCCGACCAAACACATGCACACTCAACTCTGGCTATGGCTTCTGTCTGCCGCCCTTGGCTGCCAGTGACCATGAGACTGCTGGGCTGTGAGCAGTGGTCACAGGGCAGAGGCACGCACCCCCAGTCCTCTCAGGGCCCTGTCCCTCCAGCCCAATCACTTTGTTAATATCCTGGAAATTGCCCTTGGGCCTTCCAAGTCTGGATGCTTCCTTCCCAAGAGGGTCTGGTCTCTGCCAACGTGAGGCTATCTAGCTTCGTCCTTCAGCATGCACACTGGTTGAGACCACAGACCCTGGATTTGAATCTCAGCTCTGCCTCTTACTATCTCTGCACCCTCGAGGAAAGAGGCCTCTTGGAGTCTCAAGTTTCCTGTCTGTAAAATAAGGATAGCAGAAGACCTACCTCAAAAGGTTGTTTATGAGGATTCAGCCAGCTAGTGCTTAAATCAGTAACATGCTTAGAATACTACCAAGTACACAGAAAGCATAAGTACTTGTTAAATTAAAAGTATTCAACAAATGATGCTGGCACAATTAAGTTATCTGGGGATTTTTAACTTTTAAGTTATATGCCTACCTCATGTAATACATGAAAATAATCCAGATAAACTTAAGAATCTTGTAAAGATAGGCCGGGCGCGGTGGCTCACGCCTGTAATCCTAGCACTCTGGGAAGCTGAGGCGGATCACTTAAGCTTAGGAGTTCGAGACCAGCCTGAGCAAGAGCGAGACCCTGTCTCTTAAAAAAAAAAAAAAGAAAAAGAAAAAAAGAATTATGTAAAAATAAAACCATAACAAGCTCTAACCCTCCCCCTAGTAAATCACGCTGGGTAGGACCAAAGCTCTGGTACTATTACATGGCTATTTATGCCTTTCAGGCATCTTCAGTAATTACAACAGCAAGAATACTGAGTCCAGTACGGGTACAAATTTGAACTTACAGAGTGGCAGCAAGAGTGTTAATTGGTACAAACCACCCATGGAAAGTAATCTGATGATAAAGATCAATGGTCTCAGCCAGGTGCAGTGGCTCACGACTATAATCCTAGCACTTTGGGAGGCCGAGGCAGGAGGATCACTTGAGGTCAGGAGTTAGAGACCAGCCTGAGTGAGACCCTGTCTCTACAAAAAATAGAAAAATTAGCTGAGTGTGGTGGCACATGCCTGTAGTCCCAGCTACTTGGGAGGCTGAGGCAGGAGGGATCCCCTGAGCCCAGGAGTTTGAGGTTGCAGTGAGCTATGATGATGCCACTGCACTCTAGCTGAGGTAACAAAAGTGAGACTGTCTCAAAAAAGGGCCTCCATCGGGGGCAACTCTGACCCCCTCAATGGGACATCAGGCAGTGTCTGGAGGTATTTTTGGTTGTTACAAGCAGGGGAGTCTACTGGCATCTGATAGATGGAGGCCAGGGATGCTGCTAAACAGCCTATGTCCAGGACAGGACCCCCCTGCCCCCTCCCCAGAATGATTCAGTCCCAAATGTCAATAGTGCCGCAGCTGAGAAATACTGACGCAGATCAAAAGCCCCTAATATGAGCTTTAACCCAGCGATTTCAGTCCCAGATATTATCCTAATAAACCACCAGAAATGTAGACAGAAATACAAGCAGAACATTGATCATCATAATGTTATTTATAGTGGGGAAAAACTGGACATAATCTAGAAATCTACCAATGGGCAATGGTTGAGTAAGGTGTGGCACCTATGTACAATGGAATATTATGCAACCATTGATAATAAGGACAATTACGTTAAGTGACAATCACAGGACATAAATATAAAGTACACACTGCAGGGGGAAAAGTGGCAGAGCTCTGAGTGACTGCATCTTTGCCTTTTTACTTTTCTCTATTTTTACAAAGGGCACATGCCACTTTTATAATTTTTAAAAAGTTTAATTTTTAATTTTCCACTCCTAGCCATCTAATCTAGAGATAATACTAAAAATGCAAGAAAGTGTGATGCATTAAGCTACTCAACAAAGCAGTTTAAAACAGCATACAATTAAACACATTCCAGAAGTCCAGCAAGAGAGGACTGGCTAAATAAACTCTGACCACCTCCCCTGTGGACCAGTGATTGTGGCTGTCTAAAATAATGTTTACAGAGAGTAGGTAACACAAGCATTTCCTCACATTACTGAAAAAGAGTAGGATCTACTATATCATAGTATAATCACAACTATGTTAAAAACAAAAAACCAGGCTGAGTGAGGTGGCTCATGCCTGTAATCCCAGCACTGTGGGAGGATTGCTTGAGGCCAGGAGATGGAGACCAATCTGGGCCACACAGCAAGACCCCATCTCTACAAAATATTTTTAAAATTAGCCGGGTGTGGTGCTGTGTGCCTATAGTCCCAGCTACTCAGAATGCTGAGGGGAGAGGATCCCTTGAGCCCAGGAGTGCAAGGCTGCAATGAGCTATGATCACACCACTGCACTCCAGCCTGGGCAACAGAGCGAGACCCTATCTCTAAAAAAAGGAAAAAAACCCAAACAGCCCATGGTGAGCAGAAAGACTGGAAGCAAATACATGAAATGTCAGCAGATGTCAGCAGACACATAGAGAGTTCCTCTACTTTCTGTTCTTCTTCTTTACTTTCTGTAATAATCAAGTATTATATTATAATTTTAAACTGTTACTTCAAACTGTAAATTTAAATTACTGTTTTAAACTGTAATTTTAGAAAGTTGTTCTATTCCCATGAAGAAGCAATAAGGCAAAAGACAACAGTTTAACAATATTAGACATGAATGGCAAACAATGGCTGTAATGTATTACTTATCTTGTTCCTCTTACTCCTTGCTCTATGCAAGCACATCTCACTGCACCTTAAAATAGCACAGCAGGGACTCTGAGCTGCATTTGCAGCTGAGAGAAGGCCACCCACCCCGCTGGCCTGCCACTGGTCTGCAGCAGAGGTGGGGCTTGCTGAACCCAGGTAAATCCGGCCCACCCTTTTGTTCTTCCTGCCAGAGGACACTACTGCTCAAAATAAACTTTCACCCTCTGCTCTCAACATCATCAGTACAACCCACACTTTCCCAAATGCTCTATAGGGGGGGATTTGTGGAGTGGACATTTAAAGACCTACCAGTAAAGCGGGTCCTCCTTGAGAAGAGCTCTCTCTTTGGGAGACAGGCTGCCTTCGACTACACGTGTGACAAGCTGGTCAATAGTGTCCACCACCTTGTGATCTGCTCGCTGGGGGACTGCTGGAACACACAGAACAGCTTTACTGAGAATCATGTTGAACTCGGGTCCTGGGAAGACCAGAAGAGTGAGTTGGGGGCTTAGCATTGAACCCAACCATGCACCAACAGCTGAAATCCTCATTCACAAGACAACAGTGTTGAAAAGAAGAAAACAGTATTTTATTCTAGAAACCAGTACGCAAAATCTCCTCCTAAAAAACATAATAGCATGACCACTAGGACAAAAACAGTCCTAAGCTTACCATAACTGGACAGAGCAATTTACGTATATATTCTAGAAAAGGAAATGATACATAGCAATTTGATATCATTTTAATGTATCACTTAGTAACTTGAATGTTCACAGTATTAAAGTGGAAAATATCAAGGTATAAAATGTATCTAGATATGAAATACATAAAAAAGTATCTAGATTATGATTCTCAATATAAAGGTGGAGAGACAAGATACATAAATATGGACACATAGAAAAAAGATTAGAAGGACATATACTGTAATGGTAACATAGTTTATCTATAGGAGATAGATTTAATCATGGATTCCATTTTCCTTGTGCTTTGTCTTTAAAAAATAAACAAACATGTGTTTTATAATCAGAAAATACATATATAGGCCAGGTGTGGTGGCTCACGCCTGTAATCCTAGCACTGTGGGAGGCTGAGGCAGAGGATTGCTTGAGGCCAGGAGTTCGAGACCAGCCTGAGCAAGAGCAAGACCCTGCCTGTACAAAAAAAGAAAGAAAAAAAGAAAGAAAAATTAGCTGGGCGTGATGGTGCGCGCCTGCAGTCCTAGCTACTTGGGAGGCCACTGCACTCCAGCCCGAGTGACAGAGCAAGACCCTATCTCAAAAAAAAAAAAAAAAAAAGGAAATTATCTATAAATTTACCAAAAAAGTTTTCTAATTTAAAAAAAAAGGTCAATAGTCCCAAGTTAGGTGTTCACAGAAAATATCTGAATACATAAAAAGAAAAACATTTTTTAAGTGTGAAATTCCTCCAATATGACTGTTTAAATTTACATTACTGGCAACACAGAAGAGCAAGTTTCCTCAACTGATAAGATTGTTTAGTTTCCTGATATTTGCTAGCTTTAATAGCACAGAATGATCTATTTGTTCAGTCACTCCATTAAAATTACTGTTGAAATGAAGAGATTTTCCAGCTTGTTCTGTGAATGACTGCATGATCCTGTCCCAGCCTATGTCTGCGATGCAGCATTGAGCTTATTTTAAACACCAATGTGAGTTCTTCACACAGGGTAAGTCAATCCTTCGACTGTCATGTTATTACAAGTATGTGCTCTATGAAATTGCAATTTTTTTCCTTGGCTCTCTTTTTATAGACCTGATACTTTTAGACAATTATACAAAAGAATCTAAGGTTCAAAGTCAGAAGCTTTTCAAGACAATGAAATTTGAGGATCCCTGCAAATTTGGTCATCTCTAGCTAGGGTGACCAAAAGTAAGGGCCAGAAAATGGGGCACAGCTTTGGCCCAGCAATTCTACTTCTGAGGAATTCTCCTTTAAAGGAGAATTTTAAAAGAAAAAACAAAACTAACAGTAATAACCAATATACGCAACCAAAGATGTCATCCCAGCATTTCCAACAGGAACGGAAGCAGTGGTGGTGGGGGAAGGGAGACAGCCCCGTGAGACGTGGGCCCTGTTGCCCCCTATCCAGACACAGAGCTGAGGCTTGTCGATGCCAGTTACATGTGAACCCAGCTGTGTGGCTTCAGAAGCTGCTAGTAAAAGACAGCATGAGTTGAACATCAAGGGAAAGGTGAGGTAATTTATGTTAGGGCACTATCATGATGTAGCAAATGCTGCAGAAACACAGAAGAGGGGCTTTGGACAACATGTAAAAGAACAGACGGTGGCATTTTCAGTCTGGCATGCCAGCAGCTGCAGGAACACCCGGGAACACCACGAGACTGTGGGGGGTGGGGAGCCACTCTAGGTTAGGGGCGATGCTTTCCTCCTTCATACAACATTCTTCAGTATCTCATCACCTTGCAGGGTGTGGGGAGGAGGGTCCTGAGGCTCTGAGCCTGCTTCTGGAAGAATCCCTCTCTGGGAGTAGGTGTGCCCACCCGTATGTGGTGGGACCTATCCAGCGCCTGGTGCAGTTGGGGCTCCATAAGGGTGGTGAAGGAGCAAAGAAAGCCAGGGATAAATGAGACTTCCCCACTGGGCTGGGGGCAAACTAAAAACCACGTTGGGGGAAAAAGTGCTTCTTCTCTAATCACAGGACTAATGGAGGGACTATGACTACTGTGCGTGCTCATGACCTCTGGGACATCTGGGCTGTGAGAGCATCCATTCTGGGAGCTAAGGGGGAGGGAAGAGGGAATCAAACAGCTCGTTGTTTCTATTCCTCTTCCTTGGCCTTTTCTCTTCTCCAGAAAGTCAACAAAACTGCTAGTTACTGGGTGTACCTAAGTGATCTATCGACTTTAGCCAGCCTAGAAAAGTAAGTTGGGTGAAAAGGTGCTTCCACCTCCTGGAGTGACCTGGCTGGTCCCTGCACATCCCTCAACACAGCTCAAACATGGCCTCCCCAACTCCCTAAGCTTGGCTGGGCCTCCCCATGGCCCCCTCTGATCTAGCCGGGGGTGGTTTTCTCTAATTTTGTTTTTAAGAGACAGGTCCTTTAATTGTCGTCCAGATGAAGTGGCAGTAGCTAGTCAGCCCAGTGATAGCACATATAGCCCCAAACCCTAGCCTCCGAATCTCCTCAATCAGCCTCCCAATACTGGCTACAGGCACGCACCACCCACCAGGCAGATGCTGGTTTTGGTGATTTCCTTCAGGCTGGACTCCTCAGGACAGTGTCCAGTTTTTCTTCTCCCTTCTAGTAATACCTTAGGGGGACATGTTGGAACAGGGGTTCTTAAGCTTGGCTGCAGGAAGGTATAACCCCTCCAGAAAGTGTAGGTAAAATTGTGTACGAAGATATGTGCATTTTTCTTGGAAAGGGCCACAGCTTTCCATCAGATTCCCTAAGGGGTCTGCGACCTAAAAATGTCTAAAGACATCTGTGGTAAACAGAAGATTCCTAACATACACTCACAAAACGAATGGCAGACATACATATTGGCCAACGTGAGTTTTCTATTAAAATCCTGATTTGTTTCCAATTGGCTAAAGAACTTCTGTGCAAAAAATCTCAAATATGAGACATTATCAAAAAACACAAAAAACAACAAATAGAAACTTTTGCTGTTTTCCTTACCTTCACTCAGACCACTCAGAGCCTTGGCCTGAATTTCTAATTTCACAGGAGGGATCATTTTCTCTTCCTCTCGTGTGGACTCAGCTTTCTTGACCTGGAGGGGACACCCGCTGCTAACCAGCCACGCCTTCAGGTGGTCTATGTACTCTCTACCAAACAAAGTGGAGTCCTCAAAGTTTGGAAAAGCAGCAGGAGAAGGAGCTATATCTTGGAGGCCAACGGCTTCTAAGATTTTCTCTTGCCTGAATGAAGAGGCCAAGGAGAATGTCTGTCCCAAAAGGGCCAAAGACTTCCGGCAGAGAGAATTGGTGGTCTCTAGGGCAACAGCCAAGTCCAGGGGGTTACTGAGGGTCTTCATCTTGACACTCAGCTCATAGGCATTGCAAGCCATGAGCAGAGGAGTAACACTCTTCAGAAGCCGGTCTTGAAGCCTCATTATATACTTATCAAAGGGCTTTATGATTTCAAAAAAGCAATTTTTGGTCTTCACAGCACCTTTGTCTAAAAGCATGTTTAAAAACTCATTATCGACTCTGGGTGTTTTCAAAGCAGAGTGCTTTAAAAATTTGATAGTAAAAAAGCAAAAATCTCTGTGCTCTGGTTTTAAGGAGCATTTGAATGAGGCAAGCATTTTAGCACAAGTTTCAGTTTCAAGTTCAAAGAGAGTCTGGAAAAGTTGGGAAAATTTAACATCATCTTTTATGGTGTGAAATCCTGCCCATTTGATTATTTCTATACCAAATCTTGAAAAAACATCAGACTTATCTATGACGTCAAAGCTCATCTTTCTTCTGGGGAGCCGAATATTCTTCAGATCCAGCCCCAAAGGGATCTTCTGAATGGGGAACTGGATGTCTTCTGTCCCTGGATTTGTCCCCAGGGTCACATCAGGATTTGGGGTGGTTTTTTGGATTTGGTTAGTGCCCTGAGTTTTGGGAGTAATACGATTTATAGCAGGTACTTTTTTTGTGCTCACACTTCTCAGTGTGACAAGTTTCCCAACACCCCCCTTAGCTGTGAGCAGGCCCTGAGTCTCCCCCTTTCCTAGGAGGGCACCTTCCTGGTCAACGATGTTCAGAGCTCGGCCTCTGGCCTGGACTTGACCACTGCCCCTGAGCACAGAGTCACCCTCTCCCGGATGGTCCACATCATAATCCCGACTCTCCTTCTCCAAACACTCTTTCTCAATCAGCCTGGAGGAGCCAAAGTCCCCCAATACTGCAGAAGGACCAAAACTATATTCCTGTGACCAAGAGGACTCTTGAGAAACTGAGTGGCTGAAGTCTTGCTCCCAAGAACCACGGAGTGCAAATTTCCAGTCCTGAGGACGGAAATGTCCCAATTTCCGGTGGCCAATAACCTGGTCCCGGGAGTCAGGGTGGGAAAATTCTAGATCCCGGCCACATTCTTTGCGAAAGTAGTTGTCATCACTGATGGAAGGGTTGCTCGATCTGAAGGAAGGCCCTGGAAATACATCACCTCTCAGGCTTTCTCTCCCGGTGTCTCGAGAGTGAGCTACAGATCCACTGAGGGAGTATCTGCTATCGCTGTGAACGTCGTCATACATATCTGCTCTGGATCTTGGGACCGCCCTTAAGAGATCTGAAATAAATGATCCAAAAAAAAAACCATAAAACATACTTTAAACCTGTGGTTGCAAACAGCTGGTCCGTGGACCACCAGCCAGCAGAAGTACTTTATATGCCTGAGTGCTTTTTGCCAATTTGTATTTGTTACCAACATTTAAAATGTGTGTGGTGTCACTTAAAAATTTGGATTGACTTCTTATTAAAACAGAGGACTGGGTGGGCGCAGTGGCTCATGCCTGTAATCCCAGCACTTTGGGAGGCGGAGGTGGGAGATTCTCTTGAGGCCAGGAGTTAGAGACCAGCCTGGGCAACATAGCAAGACCCCATCTCTATAAAAAAATTAAAAAATGAGCCAGGCATGGTGGCATGTGCCTGGAGTCCCAGCTACTCAGGAGTCAGAAGCAGGAGGATCACTTGAGCTCCTGTCTCTAAAAAAAAAAAAAAAGAAAAGAAAAGAAAAACAAGAACTATAAGCATGGAGCCTACCTTTGCCCTGACGACAGTCCACGCAAGCTATGCAGCAGCTGCCCCACAGGCGAGACATGGACTCTCCAGCTTGTCACCAGTACCCACATTCATTCAGATCCCCTACCCTGGCTCTACAGCCATCTGAGTTTACATTCTTCTTTTTCTTTTTTTAGAGACAGCGTCTCACTGTAGCCCAGGCTGGGGTGCAGTGGCACAATCATAGCTCACTGCAGCCTCAAACTCCTGGGCTCAAACAATCCTCCTGTCTCAGCCTCCTCAGTAGCTGGGACTACAAACATGCACCACCATGTCTGGCTAATTACTTTTTAATTTTTTTGTAGAGATGGCGACTCGCTACATTGCCCAGTCTGGTCTTGAACTCCTGGCCTCAAGCAATCCTCTCACCTCAGCCTCCCAAAGTGCTGGGATAACAGGTGTGAGCCACCGCACCTGGCCTATAATCCTTTTTTTTAGACTGAGGGAAGGGTGTTCGGTCCCCAAATAACCTGGACTTCTTTACTGCAACTGGAATGCTTCTGTGTTTCTACTTCTATCTCACAGAAGACAGGTTTTACGGAGGCTGCCACCTTCACTGCCTCCTAGGAGGAACTCCCCACCCGCAGTGCCACCTTAAGGCTGGAGCCACGGCTGACAGTACCCACCACAGCTCACCCAAGGCTGGCTGAATCAATCTCTTAAAAAGGTCTGCCAGGCTAATCAACCCTCTCTCTGGAGCTGAAAAAACAGAGACTGAGGCAGGCAGGAGGGAAGGCAGGAGCTAAACAAGCCATTATCAAGGGAGGCCACAGTGGAATCTGAACAGTGTCTACTTTTGTCATCGGTGTAGAAAAGGGGAAACGTACTTGCATTTGCTTATTTACACATACAGAAACTCTGTAAGAAGCTAGGAACAGAAATGAACTATGGGCCTATGGGAACAGCAGGCCTCAGGGAGACTTCTCATGGATTGCCCTTCTAACTTTCTGGCTTTTAAATCAGAATCTATGACCTAATTTTTAAAAATCAAATGAAAAGGGAAAGAGAGGTGCCTGGAGGTAATAATGGGCTGAGAGGCCAAAGGAAACCAAAGTCCTGTGCAAATCCAAGTTCATTTGTTCAACAAGGACTTACTGAGCACTTACTGTGTGCTGGCAACTTCAGACACCAGGCAATGAAGTTACAGCAAGGAAAGGAGACCTCTCCCAGACTTCTCAGTTGAGGGAGCCAGACATGAACAAAAATGTATCAGGTGCAAGTAAGTGCCAAGAAAAAAATTCTAGCAGGTGGGACCGTGAGATGGGAATGCCATTTTTTATTTTTTAGACAGACAGGGTCTCACTGTGTTGCCCAGGCTGGAGTGCAGTGGCTATTCATAAGCATGACCATAGTGCAGTACAACCTCGAACTCCTGGGCTCAAGTGATCCTCCTGCTTCAGTCACCCGAGTAACTGGGACTATGGGCACGTACCACTGCACCCAGCTGATGCCATTTTTAGATAAGCTGGTCAAGGAGGGTAGCTCTGACAATACGACAGCAGCAGCCTGATGTGAGGGGCCAGACCATGTGGTTACGGGGGGAAGCCTTCCAGGCAGAGGGGACATGAGGACAAGGCCCTGAAGTAGGACCAGTAGGGCGTCAATGTGGCCAGAAAGGAACAGAAGGAACAAGCAGCAAAGTGGTAGGAAGGTGGCTCCCAAACTCTGCTAATGGAGTCCCCAGGAGACCCTCTCCCCAGACTTTATTGAATTAATTAGGATGGGAAATGATCTGGACATCAGGATTTCTAACAGGTATTGAAATCCTCCTGTCCTGGCCCCTAAATGATTCTAATGTGCATTCTGGGGTGAGACAGAAAGCCACTGAAGGGTTCTGAGCAGAGGAATGACCTCAATGGCTACTGTATAAGGAATAGATTGCAGGGCACAAGAGTGGATGTGGATGTTCCAGCAAGGAATCCACCGTGATAATCCAGGTATTGATTATTGGCACTGATGGTATTATTAGGGTGGAAGCATTACAGATAGAGAGTGGTGGCTGGATTCTGCAAAACAGAATTTTCGAATGACCTGGTTTAAGAGGAAAAGGGAAAGTTCAGAGGGGAACAGACACAGAAAAAGGCTGACTGATGGACCATGCAGCTTTGTGACAAAGGGATGTTCCAGAACCACATAGCATCCTGCTAGGTTTCTAGTCCCCCACTCCTCCCCCTTAATCTTTCTTGAGGTAACTAAGATATGTAGTGGTGCTCGAGTCTCTACGTAAAGTTAAACCAAGACTTAATCTTCATCTATATAAACACCTAAGTATTCACAATTATGTAAATGCATCACTAGAAGAACTGAAAAATGTAAAAAAACACCATGGATACAGTGACCTCTGAGGGATAAGGAAGCAGTTAAGAGAACTTTTAATTTCCTCTTTACTTCTTAATTGTTCCAATCTTTTATAACGAGAATATTTACATGTGGTATTCAAGTAATTTTTGAAAACTTAAAATCTAGAGACAACCTTTGAGCGTTGATATCTCCAGGTTCAAAGCATGTTTATTACTCCTACTCCAAACACTTAGACTTACTCAGCCAACACCGAGGAAATCTCTGAGACCCCAAGGCTGGTGCAGCTGGGAGCAGCACTGCATGGAGGAGACAGGCCCAGAGCAGAGGAGTAAGGGACTATACAGTGTACTTCCCTGGAGCAGGGAAGTGCAATCAAATCAACCTTAAGGTCTGCTGAGGCTTCCTAGGAGAAGGTACTTGTGAGCCTGAGTCTTGGTGCCTGAGGGAATTAACCTGGCAGAGTTGGGACAGGAGGGATTCAAAGCACAGACAACAGGCAGCACAGGAGCACTGAAATGCGAGGCCCAAGGCAGGAGGTGAGGGACCTTCACGTCATCCTGCAATCTGTGCAGGCATCATTTTTGATTCTATTGGCATGGTGTGTCAAAACCTTCCAAAGAGTATGTTTGCAGGCAGCACCTCCACTCAGCAGCAGCTCTACAGGCTCCCCACGCCCTTCTGTCTTGCACATACCCTGTGACCTCGCTGCTCCTGTACTCACCTGAGGATTTAACCCTGCAATGGGGAGTCCCAAGAATCCAAGAAGGGCAGTGGCCCAGTGAGGTTGGCACGAATAGATCCGGAGAGCAACTATGTGAAGGGCAGATTTGAGGGAATGAAGCCAGAGGCAGGGAGACCCTGCAGGAGGAGATTGTTGCAATAACCCAGGCAAGAACTGGTAAGAGTTTAATCCCGGGCAGTGGTGGTGGGATGGAGCCAGGAGAGCAATTCAAGAACCTGTCTTTAGGTGGGGAGGGTGCCTGACTAGGAGAAGCTCCAGGTAACGACAATACCACCTTCTCATGATGTGGCGGGCAGGTGGGTCCAGAGAAAACATGATTACAAAATCCTTCTTACAAACAAGGAAAGTAACCATCAGAGGAGTTACAAGTTTGCCCCAAGGTATTGAAATCCTCCTGCCCTGGCCCCTAAAAACCACCCCCCCACCCAAAAAAATTTTTACCTTGAGCTTTAAACTGAAGAGTTTCACCTACAGCCTCGCCACTGGGGTCTATGTGATATCGTTTAGCTTTTTCTTGCAAAACAGCGTCAAAAGTCTCCTGAGCAACTCGCCTTGCTGCCATGCTTCTCTGGCCTGTAGGGAGAGAGAAAACCGCACACTAAGAATAACTGCCACTCAGAGCCTGCTCGCTCCGCTGCACCTAATCCCCGCGGTCGCAGGCGTAATCCCCGTCCCGGCAAGCCGACTCCCCGGGGCCGCCGCCCGCACGGAGCCCACAGATGCGGGTCGGCCGAAGAGGAGCGGGCGCACCTCTGGGCCCGGGTCCTCGCAGTCCACGAAGAGGCCGCGCAAAAGCGACCCCGAACCAACGCGGGTGACCGAGCACAACGGCGCGGGAGGAGCGGCAGCGCAGCCCTGCGCACGGCTGCAAGACGCGACCCTTCCTTCCCCGTTTCACGGCCGGGCAAAGCGGCGCGGCAGACCCACGCCCCCTCGAGAGCCGCCTCCGACGGGGCGGGGGTCCCAGGCCAGGACGGCGCTGCCCCGCGCTAGGTGCCGGCACCGCCTCCTCTGCTGCTTGCAACGGCCCCCGCAAGAGGGGGGTCCCATGCCAACGACACGACACAAAGGGAGGGCGGGAGACTCAGGGTAAGCGACCCACCCAAGGTCACACCGCCTGGACTTGAACCCGGCGCCAGGGCTCCGCGAGCGGACGCAAAGCCCCAGGAACCAGCAGGAAAAGACGAAGAAGGAACACTCAGGATCCGGTGGCCGTCCCCTCCCACTTCAAGACGCAAGCCTGTCCCCTCCTCACAGTCCTCTCCCGCAGCCGGCGCCCACCCGAGCACTGGAGCCCCCGGCCCCTTTCCCGGGGCGCCCCCTTCTCTGCTGGCGAAGGGCAGGGTCTCCGAGCCAGGGGACCCGGTTCAAATGCAATGACCTACCCCCTCTGTGCCTCTGTTTCCCCACCCAAGAATGGGAGCCAACAGCGCGGGCTGTGCGGGGACCGAACCAGTTCAAAAGAGGTCAAGGGCCCGATGCGGCGCCGGCCGCCGTTATCGCCGCCAGAGCAGAGGCCGCTCGGGGTCAGGGCGGAATGAATGAACGAGCGAACCAACGAGCCCTTTCCGGAGGTGCCTCGCCTTCTCCCGGCCTCCGGAGACGAAGAAATGGGGGTGCCGGGCCCTGGAGGCCGCAGCCCGCCCCTCAGGCCAACCCGGCCGGGACGCGTCCGTCGCCGCAGCCCGAGGGCCGAGCCCGCGACGCCATCACCGAGCCCCCCACCCCAGGGCCGAGCCCGAGCCCCCCGCCCCAGGGCCCACCCGCCGAGGACGCCGGGGCCCGGGCCTCACCCCGAGCCCACCGCGCGCGGAGCCGCCCCCGCCGCCTCCTCAGCCTCCTCACCCGATGCCGCCGCCGCCGCCGCCGCCGCCGCGCGAGGCGGGGACATGCAAATGACCAACGGTCTCCGCAGCGCAGCGCCGCGCAGGCGCAGGCCGCTGCCGAGCTCTTGTGCGCAGGCGCAGGCCGCCGCGCGGCCTGGCTCTCTTGCGCAGGCGCGCTGCCGGCTTCCACTGGGCGGGCGCTCCCAAGGCGAAAAATTTCCCTGCCAGGGGAGGCGACAGCAGGGAGTGGTCCGGAAAGGGTGGCAAAAATGCCTCCGACGCGCACCAGGTGGCCCTCTTGGCTTTACTTGCGTTCGCGGTCACCCTGAGTCGCCCACGGAGCCGTCCTGGAGCGCTCAGGGGAGCCGAGACGAGGAGGCGCCAGAGCGCCTGCGCGCGTACGGCGGCCGGGAGGGTGAGAGGCTGCGCGGTGGGTGACGGCCGCGAACCCCACCCTTTCCTCACGTGGCCGCGAAGACCCGGTGAGCAGCGGCGGCCACCGAGCCCCGTCGCGCGCGGAGAGAGGAGTGGGCACCTCGGGGTCGGGCTGGTGGCTATGGTGCGACACTAGGGGACCTGGTTTTGGGGGAGTGAAAGAATCTTACGGAAGCCGCCCTGGGACAAAAACCACCCGCTTCCCTGGCCTCCGCTTTCCTTTTTATTCGTTCGTTCGACACCTGCATGCTGAGCGTCTGCTCGCGTGGGGCCCGCCCTAGGCAATGGGGCCGGGAGGCTAGCCGCGCACGGACATGCACGACGTGAGGGAGCGATGGGATCAGACAGCAGGGCTGCTTTAGCCGCAGTGGGTGTGGAGGGTGTCCCCTGGGTAGCGGGCAGGATGGGAATGAGGCGGGGAAGCGCGGGGGAGTCCGCCTACAGCGCTGGTGACAGCCTGGGTTTCGTTCTGAGGCGGTGGGGAAGCCAGTGCACGGTTCTGAGCAGGCGGGGGGCGGGGGTCTGTGCTTTGGAGGCTCCCACCGGCTGCTGCGTGGAGAAGGGAGGTGCAGGGTGTGGCAGGGAGGAGGCTGGTGCCTGAACCAGACGGGTGTGGCTGGTCAAGGGAGATGAGAGTCATTAATTCAGGGTCCCCGCATGTCCTGGCACCGTTTTCTTGATTAACAGAACTGTGGTTTAGGGAGGGAAACTGGCTGCCTGCTGGGGGCCTTGCTAACCCTCCGTCTTACCCCCAGGGGCTGGTAATGCTCTTTGCCCCCTCTCCTGGGCTGGGCCGTCCCCCAGGTGGCTCCCACGTGACCATCCCCAGGTACCGTCTTTCTCATACGTTCCAGATCTGTGCTTCCCTCCTCCCACCCAGCCCTGTGCCAGACACAGGGGTCAGGGGTGATCACAGAGCCAGAGCTCCCCAACTCAGTGAGCTCAAGACTGGGCAAAGAGAGGTTTGTGGGGCGGGAGCTGAGGCCAGAGACCGTGGGCTCTGTCCGAGTGGTCGGGGAAGGCAGCAGCCTGGAGGGGCTGGTGGAAGCTCCTCGGAGGACCCAGGTGCAGGAGGGATGATGTTACGGAGGCCAGATAGAGTGATGGGGCCCTGGCCAGGCCCCTTGTTGCCTGTATGACCTCTGCAGGCTCTTCCTTCTCTGAGCTTCAGATTCCTCGTCAGTAAAGTAGGCATGATGACGTGCCCCCGTAGTGTTACAGTCCAGCTGGGCTGTCCTGCCTGCTGCACAGAGAAGAGCCTTTGCACTGAGACAGCCAGAGTTGCAGTGGAGAAAGAGTTTAATATCACAGAGCACCAAATGAGGAGATGGGAAGAATTTCTCAAATCTGTCTCCCCAAGAATTTGGGAGAGAGGGTTTTTACAGATAGTTTGGCGGGCAAAGCGCTAGGCGATTGGGTCTGCTGATTGGCTGGGCTTGGGGCGGAACCATAGGCGTGTAGAAATTGTCTTCTTTGCTGAGTCAGTTCTCGGGTGGGGGTCGCGAGACCAGTTGAGTGGGTTCCTTGGTGTGGGCCACTGGTCTGGGAGGGTCAGCCGCCCCACTGGAATGCAGAGCCTGGAGGATATCTCAAAAACTAGCCTTAGGTTTCACAAGGGTGATGTTATCTACGGAGAGAGTTAAGGATCTTTCTGACCATCGGCTATGTGACTCCCGAGTAGCAATTATAGGAAAGCAAACTAGGGGACAGTGGCTGGTTATTGTTATTTTTTTGAACTATGCCTGTGCCTTTGCAGCGTTTAGGCCCCTACCACAGTTCCCACCTTGCACCTCTTTATTAATTTATAAAGGGCAGTTTTAGTCGCCCCTGGGCTTGATGCCACCTCATCCCTGAGGTGTGGGCTAATAAGATGGGAAAGGGCGGACGGCCAGTCTGGCTCCTTCCTGCTAACAAGGGGCATAGTTGGGGTTGAGCCCAAGGTAAGGGGAATGAAACCACTTTGCAGTTGTCTGTAAATATTTACAGGTGCTGGGTTCAGATCTACAATTTGCATAACAAGAACATTAGTGCTTTCATTTACAGCCTTAGTATAGTACTTAGGCAAACAGTGGACTGCAAGATAGGTAAGGAGTGAGGGTCCCAGCTTCAGGAGTCTACGCAGAACTGATCTGAAGTTCTGGGGAATCCAAGTGAATAACCCCAAACACCAATCAGGTGTGGGGTCACTAGTAGAGACCTGTTACAGCCACACAGCTTGTTGGGAAATTTTTTCTATTCAGGTTTCAACTTGTTCTGAGATATTTATATAGATACAGCAGGTAGTGTTTAACACGGTACAGACTCTGCCTTGTTTAGCCAACGGGAAGTCTGGTGCTGCCCGATTATCTAGGACTGCCTGAGCTAGCCAGTTGAGGGAGTTTTGTTGAGCCGTAAGGCTTTTTGTAGTTTCTTCTGTGATCAGTCCTAGAGTCGCAGACAGATTTCTAATCATGTCTCTGTTGGCATATACTCTGTAACTAGGGGCTAGTAGTCCCAGCATGCTGGTGTCCCGGTATCCTCCTGGCAGCCCTCTCTTAAGTCTATGGGGCAGAGGGTGGAGACTCTGATTGTTAGGGAGGACAGTAAAATGGGTTGTGAAGTGACCTAGCAGGGAAGAGCCTTTTGTGTGCACGCTGTCTGTATAACAGCGGGCCCACCCCAGCAACAGAGGGTTAGACCCCATGCCGCAGGGCCACACACGTAATGTCTCGAGGTTGTATTCATTTATGGATTTATTTATAGCGAGTTTAACCAGAGTGGAATCAAACAAAGGGTCATAATTTCACAAGCTTTCTAAAATCTATCTACATGGTATTTTAGGTGTATTATCTGTTGGCATAAATCCGACAATTCCCCGTCCAATCCCAGTTACATGTGTTAGTCTAATAAACTAAGGATCAAGGTGGTCCCATGGACCACTGTTCTCTGACGATCCTGAGGAGTTGGGACAAGTCAAAACGTGGAGGTAGGGGTATCCTGATGGGTGACCAGCTGAACTTGATAAGTGGCTAGGGACAGAGGAAGATCTGAGTAGGATGGTCATGTCAGGGTCATCTACAGAGTCAGTAACAGGGGTCACTGATGGCAGATGTTTGTCTTGGTTGGATTTGGGAAGACGCTGACAAATCCAACAATCAGACAGATTTCCCCCATTGCAATATTTTGGGATAGTTTAATTACTGTGTTGTCTTGTCATTCTAGGCCCTGTGACAAAAGTAGGAGGGATAAAAGGGTAGCTAAGGTCATAGCCCCAAAAGGTGGCATCCTCGATAAGCCTAAGTGTTAAGGATGCGTAAGCAAATGTAAGCAGGGAACCATTCTGGCGTGGCATAGAACATCCCAGATACAAATAATCCTGGCAATAATGATAATTAGGGCGATGAGAAAATAACCATGTGAACTTAGCATCTTTTTCGTGGGGATTCAGGCAGCACAGGCTTTTTTCCATCATTACCTGCTGGATCATAACCTTACACCTTTTCCACGTTAACTTATTTTGCTAGACTAACATGAAACACTGCACATAGGGGATCTCATCCGATTTTTCTTCCCTTCTACAGAATAAATCTAACGGTTCTCCTGATCCCAGCGAGTAGTATGGCCAGTGTTGTAAAGAAAAACTAACTGTTTGCGGGGCAATGGGGAAAACCTGAAGGACTTCCAGTTTTTGAGACGGCGTCCCAGCGGGCTACCTTCTGGCATGGCGGATGCCTGGTTCCCCATACTGTTGTTTTTCTGGCACAGATTTATCTCCAGCTCTCAAAAGGGAGTCTCCAGTAGTCTGTAGGGACACCCAATCTGCTGGGTTGGACCCAAATCAGACTTTCAATTTTCTTGGCCTGATAGGAAGCCAAATGTCAGAGAGAAAACAGTACAATAGGCGCAAGTGCAGCCCCACAAGATGAATCAAGGTGCTTCCCTCCTGCTGAGTAATGCCACGAGATAAGCCTTCCCAAAGCGGATCTCTGCGGGATTTTGGAACCCGTGCTCCCACTGTTGTTACAGAGAGTCCTGTGATCCCAGTATAGAGACCGCCTCACTCTCCAGCAGTTGTAAAAAGGCGGAGGTGACTTGGGGGAAGGGGGTGCACTTCACTCAACCCTTCAAGCTTGAGCCGAGTGAGCCCGGACAGTCCCCACAACAGAGGGAACAGGGCCTGTGGGGGTCCCACTGATCTCCCGGCTGTGTATAACGAACCCTGCCACAGTTTCCCGAGCACCTCCCCTCAGCTCTGGAGGGGGTGAGTGGGAAGACACCAGAGATAAAGCCAAGGGGAGGCACCATCAAAGTACAGTGGATACCACGCACACACACACACAGACACAAGTTGGACAAAAGGCCTTCCAAAACAAGTCAACCCAAAAGTTCAAGAATATTCTTCCAGACAGACCTCCTGTGAAATGAGACTCTTCTGATAATGCAGGGACAGCCAACAAAGACCTGCGCAGGAACCACAGTGCCTCCAGAGTGGCCAATAATCAGAAGGGAGAGGGTGCAGGATGTGTTTCAAACACTCACCAGACACATCTTCTCGTTCTGGAAGCTATTTCTCCACTGCAGACAGACCCAAGCACTGTGGGTCAACACCGTCCCACTGGTAGGGATGGTGCCAGAGATGGCCCTCAGTCCAAGAACTGAGGCGCATCTCTAATCTGCCACTGGCGAGAGGCCCCTGCACCATGGGCAAGTGCCCACAAGGGCCATCCTGGACGAGCCCCCAGTTTGTTACAGCCCAGCTGGTTGTATTGCCCCCTGTACAGGGAACAGCCAACACGCTGGGACAGCTGGGGTTGCAGCCGAGAAAGAGTTTAATGTAGCAGAGTGTCAAGCGAGGAGACAGGAGGAATTTCTCAAATCTGTCTCGATGAGAATTTGGGAGAGAGGGTTTTTACAGATAGTTTGGCGGGCAAAGCGCTAGGCGATTGGGTCTGCTGATTGGCTGGGCTTGGGGCGGAACCATAGGCGTGTAGAAATTGTCTTCTTTGCTGAGTCAGTTCTCGGGTGGGGGTCGCGAGACCAGTTGAGTGGGTTCCTTGGTGTGGGCCACTGGTCTGGGTGGGTCAGCCGCCCCACTGGAATGCAGGGCCTGGAGGATATCTCAAAAACTAGCCTTAGGTTTCACAAGGGTGATGTTATCTACGGAGAGAGTTAAGGATCTTTCTGACCATCGGCTATGTGACTCCCGAGTAGCAATTATAGGAAAGCAAACTAGGGGACAGTGGCTGGTTATTATTATTATTTTGAACTATGCCTGTGCCTTTGCAGCGTTTAGGCCCCTACCACAGTTCCCACCTTGCACCTCTTTATTGATTTATAAAGGGCAGTTTCGGTAAGTAGGACTGTGCCTCTGTGACAGAGTGGCCCCTCACTGTTCGCACACTTGAGTCCGAAGCGTGGCCTGGGTGGTTGGAGTAGACTTTATCCTGTAGCACCCAGCCCAGAAGTTCCTGCCCTTCAGACCTGGCCAGGACACCCCTCCCACTACCACCTTTAGCACCCCACCGAGAAACTCTCTTTTTTTTTTAATTATTATTTTTTTAGAGATAAGGTCTCGCTATGTTGCCCAGGCTGGTCTTGGACTCCTGGCCTCAAGCGATCCTCCCACCTTGGCCTCCCAAAGTGCTGGGATTACAGGCGTGAGCCACTGGGCCCAGCTGAGATTCTCTGTCTTACTCTTTTCCTTGACTGTTGACCTTGAAACCCTTAGCAACCCTTAAAGGACTCCCTATTCTTCTGGGGCAGAGAGGAGACGGCCTACCTGCAAAGGATTGAGGTGTGGGCTTTGATGCCCTAACCCCCTGCAGAAACTGGCCGAATTACCTCTTAATTAATAATGTCCTGGTGAAACCGCCCTTTATAAAATTAATAAAGGGCCACAAGGTGGGAACTCTGGTAGGGGAAATATATGTATAAAACCAGTCATTGTTCCCTAGCTGGCTTTCCTGTCATTGCTTACTACTCAGGAGTCACATAGCTGATGGTCAGAAAGATTCTTAGCTGTCTTCATTGTTCCCATAGGTAACATCACCCTTGTGAAACCTAAGGCTAGTTTTTGAGATATCCTCCAGGCCCTGCATTGGTGGAACAGCTGACCCACCCAGACCAGTGTGGCCCACACGGAGGAACTGACTCAGCTGGTCTTGCGACCCCCACCCAAGAACTGACTCAGCAAAGAAGGCAATTTCTACACCCCTGTGTTTCACCCGGAACCCAGCCAATTAGCAGACCCAACTGCCCAGCGCTTTGCCCGCCAAACTATCTTTAAAACCCTTTCTCCAAATTCTCGGGGAGATGGATTTGAGAAATTCCTCCTGTCCCCTCGCATGGCGCCTGTGGTATTAAACTCTTTCTCTGCGGTAACCGCTGCTGTCTCAGTGTATTGGCTTCCTCTTGAGCAGCGGGCAATGAACCTGGTTGGGTGGTAACACTGGTGTTACTGAATTATGTCTTAAGCAATAAAGGAAAGGGACAAAGAGCTAAGTTTACTGAACTCCTACTGTGTGCCAAATCCTGTTGTAAGGGCTTTATAGGAGTTGGTCGAATTTTCACTACTGTTCTGTGAGATGGGTTCTGTGTTTTTATCTGTTTCCCACACGAGGGAATTGAACAGTGGAGGGTCTGGGGTTTGAGCTCGGCGGGCTGGCCAGGGAGCCGGGACTCCTCCCCCAGGCCGCTGTGCGGTGCGGTGCGTGGTGAGTGTCTGCGTGGACACAGGTGGAATGCTCACATCCTGTGCCGCCTCCCGCCGAGAGAAGTGTGGGCTAGAGTGCCCAGTTTTCCACATGGCCCAAATGTACCCTGGGAGTTTAAAATTTTTATTATTTTTAATTTTTAAATTTTGTTAGAGATGGGGTGTCACCATGTTGCCCAGGCTGGAGGGCAGTGGCTGTTCACAGGTACAGTCATTGCGCACTGCAGCCTCAAACTTCCAGGCCCAAGCCATCCTCCCGTCTCAGCCTCCCAGGTACACACTGGGATTTTTGCCACATCCCTGTACCACTGTCCTAGTGCTCCTGTGCCTTTTTCTCCCCAACACACTTTTTATGTGATAGGTGGTTCTAGAATGGACCCAGGACCAGGGAAAAAACCCACATTGTTTTAAAGGGCAATATTAAGACAAATGAGACAGTTGGTCATGGACTATATAGTATTGTCTAAGTGTTAAATTTCATTTATGTTGTGGTTGTGTGAGAGAATGTCCTTTTCATGGGAGTGTGAACTAAAATTAAATAAAAGGCTCCCCCCCGCCGGGTGACTGAATGGACCCCCTCCTGGCCAAGAGGATAACCTAAAACTAAATCATCTGCCACGAGGAGGGAGGTCAGACATGCCCCACCCTGTCCCCCTCCCTTCTTGGAGGTGTCCTCTGTAACTCATCAACAGGCCTGAGGCTCTGCAAGACAAACCTGCAGGTCCCCAATTTACACAACAAATATGTCAGGTGACTTGTCTCTTACCTAAAACATTCCAAGTCTTTAGAACCAGTTACAAGTTAAGGAGTCTTTAAACCCACCTATAACCTGTAAGGCCCCCCCCCACCAAGATGGCCCACCTTTTCGGGCTAAACCAATGTACGCCTTCCATGTATTGATTTATGACTTTACCTATAACTCCTATCTCCCTAAAATGTATAAAACCAAACTGTCACCCAACCACAGTGAGTCCACTTGCTCAAGGCTTCTTGGGTGTGGCTCCGGGTCATGGTCCTCAAATTTGGCTCAGAATAAACCCCTTTAAAATTATTTTACAGAGTTCGGCTTCTTTTCCATTGACAGGAGATTCATGCTGATGTCTTTAGGAAAGAGGGGGTACAATGCCTGGAACATACTCAGATGGCGTACATGCAGGCACACATACTCACCCATAGATAAACGTGGCCAAATGTTAACAATTGGCGATGCTAGGTGAAGGGTATACCAGTGTTCTTGCGTTTAAAAAGTGATGTATTTTCAGCCGAGCACAGTGGCTTGTGCTACTCGGGAGGCAGAGGTGGGAGGATCATTTGAGGCCCGGAGTTCCGGTTTAGCCTGGGCAACATTGTTAGAGCCTGTCTTAAAAAAAAGAGAAAGAAAAAATTTATGTATTTTAAATGGAAACTTGATACCAATTCCAGAATGGAAACTTGGTATTACTGTAATAAACATTGTAGATGTAGTAAAACAATTAAAATGAAAGAAGTTGTTAACCTCTGTTAGGCTCTGGGCCTAAGGCCTGTTTCTCCCTTTGTTACAAAGGAAGGTTGGCAAACTTTAGGTGTTAATGACCTGCTTGCACCGTGTGGAGACCTTGTTGAGATCCTGTACACTGTGGAAACAGAATTGCAAAGGGAATTGCTGCTTTTACTAAGGGCTTTGTCTTATTTAAGAACATGACTTGTCTCCATCCCCCTAGAAGGGAAGGCTCTGCCCAAAGTTAATGGGCCATCTAATTACTGCTACCCTTCCCCTGGTTTCCAGGGTGTGCCTATACTGTATACTGGGTTTTATTTGCTTCTTTTTCATGAGCTTTTTTACGTGTACACACAAAAACAAACATATATGTTTTTTTTAGAGATGGGGTCTTGCTATGTTGCCTGGGCTAGACTCAAATTTCTGGGCTCAAGTGATCCTCTCGCCTCAGCCTCCTGAGTAGGTAGGACTACAAGTGCATGCCACCATGCCCTGCTAATTTTTTTTATGTTTTATAGAGACAAGGTCTCGCTACGTTTCCCAGGCTGGTCTTGAACTCTTGGCCTCATGTGGTCCTCCTACCTCAGCCTTGCAAAGTGCTAGGATTACAGGCGTGAGCCTCTGTGCCCAGCTCTTTCTGCACTTTTAGAAGCTCTAAGGATATTGGGATATCACACTTTCCTGTGATCTAGGTGGTGAGAATTTTCCAGAGTGGTCACAAGTTTTCAGCCCCTGGTAGATGCATCCTAAGTGGCATTTTCACAGTGGCCAGGCCCTGTGGTTGCCTACTTGCCCTTGATGAAGCTTTCTTCTCACCCTAACTTTAGCTCAGGTGTGTCTGTCGGCTGCACGTCGACATCTCCGCAGGGGAAGATGGCCTCCAAGTGCATCACCCAGGAGACCTTCAACGCAGCTGTGCGTGAGAACATTGAGGAGTTTGCAATGGGGCCCGAAGAGGCAGTGACAGAAGCCGTGGAGCAGTTTGAATCGCAAGGTAGGGTGGTTTGGTGTGACCTTGACCAGCCATCCCTGGCTCTTAGATGCAAGAGTGAGGGGGCTCTCCCTCTCCGGTGGGGCCTGCCATGCCTGGCATGGTAGCCAGGCACCCGCAGGGCCCTGTCCCCTCCCCACACTGCCCCAGGCAGACCTGCCACCCTGCTCCTCCCTTGTGCCCGCCCTCTCCTTGCCTTCACCTCACCCAGATATTTATGGGGCTGGATCCTTCCCGTGGGTCTCATTTTAGTTGTAACTTCCTCGGAGAAGCTTTCCCTGACCCTGGCCTGGGAGGCAGGGCTGCCTGCCTCCCTGCCCCACCTGCACCCCAGCTTGAGCTTACAGAGGCAGAAGGGTGGGGGGGTCAGTTACCAGCCTGTGGAAACAGGTGGCATCCCCACACTGGGCCATGGAGGACAGTGGTCATGAGGGGGCTGTTTGCAATGGTGTGCACAGGGTCAGGAGACCCCCGCTGGCCACAACAGGGACCCCAAGGAGCCACAGCAGAGAGCAGGAGCTCTGGGCAAGGGTCACCTGACAGGTGCTAGGCCCCCAGGTGGAGGCGGGGAGCAGGGAATGGACACCTGCACTCCACTCCTCCTATCCCCAATCTTGAGTCCAGCTCCTCACTGGAAAAACCCAACAGCCAGAGGGCAAGGGAGCTGGGGGTCCATCCCCGGAAGTCAGAGTTCAACCTCCCAGGCACAGAATGGGGTGTAGACCGTGGACAGGAGTTGGTGGGGAGACCAGAAGTGTCCAGCATAGTGGGGGCTTCCTGTGGGGGTCCCAGCAGGGGCAAGATGCAGCCAGGGCCAGGAGGGTTGGAGCCCCAAGAGAGAAGGCCGTGGGGACCCTTCCCCTCTCTTAGCCCACCAGGCTGAATGTGCCACCTCACCGCACAGACATGGTATGTGATAATGCAGCCTGGCTTGGTGATGACTTCATTACCACTCTGCTCCTGTTGGCTGGCCCGATGACTCACGCCTGTAGTCCTAGCACTTTGGGAGGCCAAGGCAGGAGGCTTGCTTGAGGCCAGGAGTTCAAGGCCACCCTGAGCAAGAGCAATGGCACATGCCTGTAGTCCTAACTTCTTGGGAGGCTGAGGCAGAAGGATCACTTGAGCCCAGAGTTTGAGGTTGCAGTGAGCTATGATGACGCCACTGCACTCCAGCCCCAGCAACAGGGTGAGACTCTGTCTCAAAAAAAAAAAGGCTTTCAGAGTGAGGTGTTCCCAGCAGAAGGGACATGAGTTGTGACTCCAGCAAGACCACAAGGATGACAACTGGTGCTTATTTTCGGCCACCCCCTCACCCGCCCCCCTGCAGGGGTCGATCTGAACAACATTGTAAAGACGGCACCTAAAGTCTCTGCAGATGGACTACAGGAGCCCACACACGACATCCTGCAGGTAGGAGTGGGTAGCCCATGCGGTAGGTCCTGTGTCACCACTCACAGCCTGTCCAGGGGCACCTCTTCCCTATTCCCCAGAGGACAGAACCCAGGCTCTGAAGGTTAGGGGACTGCCCCGCGTGCACGGGCAAGCTCGAGTTTGCAGCCACAAGTCCATGTCTGAGGGCAGCACGCCTTCGGTGGGGGTGGGGGCGCTGAGCTCCACGTGGAGTTCACATTGCGAGATCGGCGTGGGCCGCGTACCCTTGGTGTCCCTGGTGCTGGGAGCCTGGGGTCAAGGGCACCACAGAGAAGCCTCTCTGGCCGCCCAGAGAGAGAGAGAGAGGAATCGCAGAAGTGGGGTTATAATAAGGCTGTCACATATGGAGGGCTAGCTACTTACTGGCACTTTATCGCTGGCCAGTTAACATTAAACTCACCTGACTTAGTGATGGGAAGTGCAGGCCAGGAGCTGGCAGTCGTCTCTCCAGTGACCCAAACGAGAGAGGGAAAGCTCACAGAAGTTCCATGCTTTCCTTAAGGTCATCCATCATACAGCCAGAGGCTCTAGTGCTTGTTGAGAACTGACTGTGGGCCCAGTTCTGTGCAGGGCACTTTCTTTCTGCTGTCTCTGTTATTCTTCAAACAGCACCTGCAAGGATTATGACCTAGGATTATGACCCCCATTTTACAGATGGGGAAATTGAGATCCTAAGAGAAAAAAATGACTCACCTGGGAGGTAGGGAGTATAGCGATAGAAGAGGAAGTTGGAGGAGGCAGCCCTGAGTGTGAACTCAGCTCTGCCTAAGGCAGGGAGCTTACTTCTCCCTGCCTCAGGGTCTTGTCATCTCCTGCCTTGAAGAGGTCTTATGAAAATTGCCTCATGATGGTTGGGATCTTTTTTTTTCTTTTCTTTGCTAGTAAGGGTGAATATATTTTAAAATGAATTTGTCTTGTGGCTCCTTTTGTATTGGGTTATTCATCTTTTTCCTGTTGACTTGTGGATGAACTTTATATATGAAGGGTCTCAATAACAATAGTCTCTAGCACTCATTGCTTAAGTACTTAAGTGCTCAGCATTGTGCTAAATTCTTCAAATGTGTTCTCTCAATCTGTGATTAGCCCATTTTGCTGATAAGGAAGCTGAGGCTTCCCAAGGATCAGTGACACAGCCAGAGATGGGACCCAGATCCAGGTCCCAAGGAAGCCAAGCGTTGAAGGACTATGCGGTATTCTACCAGCAGTACAAGAAAGTCCTTGTTTGTTTACAACCTTTGCTCTTTTTTCTTATTAATTCTACTTTTTATTCATTTTTTATCTTTTGAGACAGGGTCTCGCTCTGTCACCCAGGCTGGAGTGCAGTGGTGTCATCCTTAGCTCACTGCAGCCTCCAACTCCTGGGCTGAAGGGATCCTCTGCCTCAGCCTCCCAAGTAGCTGGGACTACAGGTGCCACCACACTCAGTTAATTTTTTATTTTTTGTAGAGATGGGGTCTCACTATGTTGCCCAGGCTGGTCTCAAACTCCTCGCTTCAAGCTGTCCTCCTGCTTTGGCCTCCCGAAGTGCTGGGATTACAGGCGTGAGCCACTGTGCCTGGCCTAATTCTACTTTTTAAATTTTATTTTTCATTACAGTATGAGAACATGTTCTCGGCATAAAAGATCTGAGCAGTACTCAAGCATTCACGGTGAAATGTGACAGCCCCCAGGCCGTCTTTCCCACCAGACACTGAGCTTTGCTTGTGTGTCTCGGCTCAGACGTGTGAAAAATACTTTTGTGTTGAGGGAGAAAAATTCAACTTTGTGGTGCCTGTTGAAATGAATCTGCTAGAGCCAAAAGATTTGTGGCAAACAGACTTGTAGAAACAAAATCAATACGAAGTCTAGAAACTTTCCAAGCAGAAAGTGAGCCGGGCCACTTTTGTATGTGGGAAATTGCAGAATAAAAGGCATCAGTCATAGGAAGTGAATGACCCCAGCGGTTGATGGGCAAAACCCCCTCCAAGACCAGAACAGCCAACCGCCACACAAAATTGTCACAGGTAGAACATAACTGGCTCTGCCACCTCCACTTGAGCACATGTCCTTGCTAATACAATAATTCTAACTTCAGTACTGTGCATCCTCAAAGGCACTTCTGTCACAAACTTTTCAAGGGTCTTGCAGGGTTCTTGCTAAAAATGCCACACCACTGTGTGTGTGGGGGTTTTTGCGTTGTAAAATTTTGTTATGTAAAATATGCATTAAAATATTTACCATCTTAACCATTTTTAAATGTAGAGTTCAGTGGCATTAAGTACATTCACACTGTTGTGCAACCATCACCACCATCCATCTCCAGAACTCTTTTTATCTTGCAAAACTGAATCTAACTTCCTATTCCTCTTCCCCTCAGCCCCTGGCAACCACCATTCTACTTTATGTATCTATAAATTTGACTACTCCAGGGAACTCATATAAGTGGAATCATACAGTATTTGTCTTTTTGTGACTGGCTTATTTCACTTAGGATAATGTTGTCGAGGTTCATCCATGTTGTACCTACCATATGTCTGAATTTACTTCCTTTTTAAGGGCAAATAATGTTCCATTGTGTGGATGAACCACATTTTGTTTTTCCATTCATTTTGTTGATGGACACTTGGGTTACTCCTACCTTTTGGCTATTGTGAATTGTGCTGCTATGAACATAGGTGCACAAGTATCTCTTTGAGACTCTGCTTTCAATTCTTTTGGGTATATACGCAGAAGTGGAACTGCTGGATCATATGGTAATTCTATGTTTAATTTTTTTTGAGATGGGTGTCTCACTATATTGTCCAGGCTGGTCTTGAACTCCTAGACTCAAGCTATCCTCTTGCCTTAGTCTCCTGAGTAGCTGGAACTACAGGCACACACCACTGCACCCAGCAATTCTATATTTAATTTTTTGAGGAGCCTCCAAACTGTTTTCCACAGCAGCTGCAGCATTTTACATTCCCACCAATAGTGCACAAGGGTTCCAATTTTTCTATATCCTCGTCAACACTTGTTATTTTCTGAATTTTTTAATAGTAGCCATCTTAATGGTTGTGAGATGGCATCTTGCTATAGTTTTGATTTGCATTTCCCTAATGACTGATGATGTCGAACATCTTTTCATGTGTTTCGTGGCCATTTGTATGTCTTCTTTGGAGAAATGTTTACTTGAGTCATATGCTCTGGTGTTAATTTGTTTTTTAATATTCTGTTGCATCATAACATATGCTCAGTTAAGTCCACAAATCTGAGCTCAGTGAGGGTTGGCCAGTGGGCACCTTTGTTTTTCATGGCAGTTTAGGCCAAATCGAAGCCCTCTGGGCTGATGGTTTGTGTAGAACCACCCTTACTTGGGCTGGGTGCGAGTGATTTCATAAGCTCCAGGCACGCGGATTTGTCTTTGGCTCATGCCGAGGCATGTCCTAAGGTCATGTACTTGAATGGCAGCTAAACTGGTCTGCCCTGTTCAAATTGTTTTCTCTCGTTTTTTTCCCTACAGCTTAGAGTTGAATTTAGGTAAATCAGTCCTGTGTATAGTGTGGTTTCATTTGGCAGGTACTCAGTAAATATTTGTGGAGTGAATGCGAGAGACAAAAAGGAGACCTCCAGGATGAGCAGGTCTGGTGAGGGTGGCTTTCTCTGTCCCTGGAGAACTGACTGTTACCGGTTTTGCCGGTTAGTGTCAGCTGCATAACAAACAACCCAAAACAATGGCCATGTTATTGTTTCTTATCATTCTGCCTGATTGACTGGGCTTGGCTGAATGGTTCTTCTGTTGGTCTCACTTAGGGCCTCTTGATAGCAACTCAGGCTGGAATGTTTAATATGTCTGCACTCGTGTATGCAGCTCCTTGGCAAGGATGCTGACACAGCTGGGTCTCTCTCTGTCTGTGGCCCCTGAAGTTCAAGGCTCCTAAAAGCACAGGTGTGGAAGCTGCCAGGGATGGAAGTAGCTCCACATCACTTCATCACAGGCCCAGATCCCAGGGGCCCAGACCCAAAGGGGTGCAGATGCTGTCACCGAAGTCCTGGGCTGAGCTGACACTGAGGTTTCTCCTGTGTCTCCCAGGCCTTGGATGACCTTCAGGAGTCTGTGGCCTGCTCTCGCCCCCAGGAGGTATTGGCACACCTCATCCGCTTCTGCGACCAGTGCAAGCAGGACAAGGCTTGCCGCTTCCTGGCAGCCCAGAAAGGCGCCTACCCCATCATCCTTTCCGCCTGGAAGCTTGCCGCCGCAGGTGACCAGGGCCTCCTGCTCCAGGCCCTCAACGCCCTGTCAGCGCTGACTGATGGCCAGCCAGACCTCCTGGACACCCAGGGCCTGCAGTTGCTGGTAGCCACACTGGCCCAGAACGCCAGCACAGCCGATCTGACCTGCTCTGGGATCCGCTGTGTGCGTCACGCCTGCCTGAAACATGAACAGAATCGGCAGGGCCTAGTGAAGGCCGGCGTGCTGCCCCTGCTGACTGGCGCCATCACCCAGCACGGCCACCACGCTGATGTGGTCAGGGAGGCCTGCTGGGCCTTGCGCGTCATGACCTTTGATGATGACATCCGTGTGCCCTTCGGCCACGCCCACGACCATGCCAAGATGATTGTGCAGGAGAACAGAGGCTTGAAGGTGCTCATCGAGGCCGCCAAAGGTAGGAGCTGGGGGCTGACATGAGCCAGTGAAAGTAAAGCGGCCGAGAAGCTGTGGCAAGAGTGAGAGTCGGGGCTTAGGATTGCTTCAGGTACAGCTGGCTCCGGGCTCCACGTGCAGTCCCACCTACGCGGCAGCCCCATTGGAAAAGTGTCCTCACGCTCCCCACTGGCTCCAGGAGAGTTCCAGGCCAGCGCTCATGGGCCAGGAAAGGTCCCATTCCTATCTCTGGAGCTGTTTGGGGAGGGGTGTCATTATGAGAGTGGGGAAGGGGGAGCTCCCCACAGGGAAATAAGAGGAATGCAGGAGTATGGCTGGCACTCTGAGCCAGTCTTCCGTGGAGGTTTACACTTCCGATCACGTTCAGCTGCAAATTCTCGTGCACATACATGTGCCTGGCTCCAGGGTGACCACTGTTAGTCATCCAAGGGAGGTCACACCCTGACCTCGGACCTTAAGTCCTCTGTCCTTACCCCTACCCCATCCACTGCACCTACCAGAAAAGGCCTGACTGAGCCCCAGCACACAGAAGGTGCTAGAAGAATGAGTTCCCCCTTGCCTGCCTGCCCTGTGGCTCTGGCTCCATGGCCAGGCCTGTGTGTGGGATGCCAGCTCTGTCTGCCAGGGAGGTGGGCCTGCCTCAGTCTCCCTTCCACACCTCCTGAGAAGCTGAAAATGGGGCCTAACCATCTGCAAAGTCGGGCTGCTTTTCCAGGAGGCAGTTTGCATCTTTCCTATTTATTTATAGGAGCTCCAATGAGTTAGGGTTTCACCAGAGAGACAGGATATGTTTATGTGAAGGGATTTTGTTTTGTTTTGTTTTATTGTTTGTTTGTTTTTTAAGAGACAGGGTCTCACTCTGTCACCCAGGCTGGAGTGCAGTGGCGTCATCATAGCTCACTGCAACCTCCAACTCCTGCACTTGAAAATCCTCCCAACTCAGCCTCCCAAGCAGCTGAGACTACAGGCATATGCCACCGTACCCAACTAATTTTTTTATTTTTTGGAGAGATGGAGTCTCCCTATGTTGCCCAGGCTGGTCTCTAACTTCTGGCTTCAAGCGATCCTCCCTGCTCGGGCTCCCAAAGTGCTGGGATTAGAGGTGTGAGCCACCGCACCCGGCCTCAAAGGGATGTTTTTGTAAGGAATGGGCTCATGCAGCTGTGGGCTGGTGAGTCTACAATCCACAGGGCAGGCTAGAAACTCCTGGGCAGTCCCCGGGTGGAGTTTCTTCCTCAGGGAAACCTCAGTTTCCCTGTAAGGCTTTCAGCTGATTGAATGCGGCCCCTCCACATTGTGCAGGGTCATCTCTTTTACTTAAAGACAACTGGCTGTGGGCACGTAGACAGGATACCTCCCTGGCAGCACCCAGATTAGCACTGGATGGAGTTGCTGAGGGCTACAGCCTGGCCAAGTAGACACATGAGCTGACTATTACAGGGCTCTGTAAAATTATGGGTATTTGCTGTGTTGGCTTCAGCGCAGGCCTCTGCTTCCTGGTGCAGTGCTGTCTGTGGCTCCTGTGTTCAGTTTTGCCCACGTCAACCCGACCCATAAGTTTCCTGTTGCACTTAGAAAAGCCATTCCTACCCCAAGATCATAAAAATAGTCTCGGATGTTTTATTTTGGTGCTATTATGGTTTTCTTTTTTTAGGTGCAACCATCAGTTGGTCTGGAATGTATCTGGGGCACGAGGGAGGAGGGAGGTGGGGGCACGTTGTCCAGTCTTCCCCAGCAGCCGGCAGGGGGCACTGCAGGCCCAGGCAGTGTTCCCTGCTGTCCTGGGGACTTCACGGTGCAGGGGCAGAGGGGCTGGACTCCCCCAGGGGAACAGGATCCATATCAAACCCAGGGAGCTGGGCTGGTTCTCTCCCCGCTCCCCGCTCCCTGGTCCCTCCCGCCCCCGACTGTGTGCTTCCTCCCTCCCTGCAGCCTTCCCTGACAACCCCGGCGTCCTCAGCGAGCTCTGCAGCACCCTGTCCCGCCTGGCCGTCCGCAACGAGTTCTGCCAGGAGATCGTCAGCCTCGGGGGCCTGAGCGTCCTGGTGGCCCTGCTGGCCAACTGCAGTGACCACCAGGTGAAGGCCCAGAGCCACCCTTGGGTGCAAAGCACCCCCTGGCCCCATGGACTTTGCCCCTCTGGGTCCCGGCCAGCAGGACAAGCCACAGTCCGAACAAGCCGGCCCTGTCTGCCAAGCCCAGAACCAAAGTACAGGTTTCTTCTCACTGACCTGTGGGCAAGGAGCCCAAGTTTGGGAGGAAAACAAACCCACCCACCCTGCCTTAATGTCTTTTTGCACCAGGAGTGGGAGGAACAGGGCTGGGGCGTCAGCCAACTCTGGGCCCTGACCCTAGCACGTGATACTTGGGTGAGGCCCCACCCCACCCTGCCTCGGTTTCCCCATCTGCAGAACAGGTTGGGGTCCTCTACTCATCACTCCATGTAGCAGCCACTTGTCAACCCCTCTCCATGTGTCCTGCCCAGGGCAGAGAGCAAACCAACACGCACCTGCTTAGGTGTGGCTGCAGGAAAGGCCCCCCGGGGCACCATGGTCTTCTGCCCCCGAGCCCAGCCATTGACACCAGCCAGGCTCCTGGGCAGGCGGCGGGGAGCTGGACTTGCACTGGCTTCAGCAAGTGAGGGAATGCATTTTGCTTGAAGTCCTGGGCAGTCAGGGGGTGTGAGCCTCAGTTTCCCTCCCTCTCTCTGCTCTGCCCTCCACTGGGGCTGTCAGCAGTTCCAGCAGCATCTTGTTGGCTGTCCTCAGCTCAGGCTGGTCAGTGCCCACCCTGAGCCTGCTGCCGTGGCCAGGGGGCCCCAAGCTCTGATGCTGGCCCAAGTCACATGTCCCCTTTGTCCCTATAGGAGTTGGGGCTCAGGTTGCCCAAATGGTGCATCCTGGACACAGGCGGCCTGAACTACGGGTGTCTACCTCTCCTTCCTTCTCTGTGCAATGGGCAGCAACCTTGTAATCACACCTCACCTGTGGGTCAAACAGCACAACAGCCCCAGGCCCTTCCTCTGACCCCCTCCCACAGTCCAGCAACCTTGTGATCTGTGCCCGGCACAGCGCAGGAAAAAAATGCTGGCTGGGGTGACCATGCCTTACCTTCATGCAGGACCTCGTGAAGCAAGTGCTGAGCACCCTGCGTGCCATCGCAGGCAACGATGACGTGAAGGATGCCATTGTCCATGCTGGCGGGACAGAGTCCATTGTGGCCGCCATGACCCGGCACCTGGCCAGCCCCCAGGTACCCAACTCAGGGGTCACACGGGGTGGAGGATGGCTGGAGTCTAGGCTCAGTTTCTCTGTCTGTGTGAAGCTCTTTTCTCAGGGCCAGGGCCTGGGTGAGGTGGGCAAGGTGCCCACGCGCTGGCTCTCAGATGCCGAGCCTGTGTGTGTGGGGTACTGTTATTACACAGGGGCTGACAGACCCACGGAAGGGCAGTCACAGGCCACTCACCAGGAGATGGTGGCCACAGCGGGCTGACAGGATGTGGGGGTCTGTCTACTGCATCTCAGCTGTCCCGTGACCGACCCTGCAGGTGTGCGAGCAGAGCTGTGCGGCCCTGTGCGTCCTGGCCCTGCGCAAGCCAGAGAACAGCCGGGTCATCATGGAGGACGGTGGGGCCCTGGCAGCCCTGAGGGCCATGAAGGCACATCCGCAGGAGGCCGGTGTGCAGGTGGGCACGGGACGGGGCGGGGGGGCAGGTGGGAAAGGGGGGCATGTGAGCAGGTGGGGCGTGCGGGCAGGGGGCAGGGCACAGGCTCTCCTTGTCCCCGTCCCCCCGATGGCCTGAGTGTCAGGGGCCTCCTTCCTTCCCATCTTCCAAAATGTGCTGAATGCTGCCCGGGGCTGTCTCCTTTTCCGTTCCCCTGCTTTGTCTGTGTTTAATCTTTCTTAACGGTCCCTCGTCAGGCTGTCCCCACCTCACCCTGCCTGAGCCCACATTCCTCCCTGCAGCCCCCGGGACCCTCCCTTTCTCCCGCCATCTCCTTAGAGACCCAGGCTTGGGCCCCCAGGGAGCCTTTGCTCTCGCTGGTCCCCACTCTGGGACACCATCCCCTTGACTGGCCCATCACCTTATCAGCTCTGAGCACCCCGGCCAGCAGCTCCTCACTGCACATCTGCTTCTCATCTGCTCTCCTGCTGGTGGCAGGGGCCATGTTGGGACACTTCAAGGCAGCATCCTGCACCCACCCCCAGCAGAGGCACAGGGCACAGGTGTCCACCGGATGAGTAACCTATTGACAAATGGACCCCATGCACAACCACCCTCTTCCCATGGCCTGGCTGCCCCCTCCTCCAGCTCTGCGACAGCCTTGGGGGACCTAGGGTTGCCCCTTGCCAACTTGGAGGCTGAGAGTTCCACACCCATGGGATCAGTCCCAGATACTGCCCCATGCCTTTTTCCTCGCCTGGGAGATGAGGGCTTTAGCTCTGCCTCCCAGGGCAGTTGAGAGGGTAAAGTCCTGGGAGATGGGTCTAGACTGGCACAGCATAGGTACTGCTGAATGTCAGCCACAGTTCATCCTCATCCACATCTTATTGTGATAAGGACCCCGAGGTCAGAGTGGCCCCACCCCAAGACCCCACCTGCTAGCTCACAGCTGCTCTCTCCTCCAGAAACAGGCCTGCATGCTGATCCGCAACCTGGTGGCTCGCAGCCAGGCCTTCTCGCAGCCCATCCTGGAGCTGGGGGCCGAGGCACTCATCACACAGGCCCGAGCAGCCCACCGCGACTGTGAGGATGTGGCCAAGGCCGCCCTGCGGGACCTGGGCTGCCGCGTCGAGCTCCGAGAGCTTTGGACAGGCCAGAAGGGCAACCTGGCGCCATGACCCCAGACCCAGTGTGGGCCATGACTCTGGGTGAGTCGTGTGACTCAGGAATGGGGGGAGATCCATGTCCTACTCCTCTCCCCCACCAGGTCTGTCCCCCCGACTGCAAGAGATGTTTTCTGAAAGGCCCTAGGTGAAAGTTGGGGGGAGGAGACCATTGGTGGAGTATCTACAAGGCAGAAAGCAACCCCTGGGTCCTGGCCTCCCCTGGGTCCAGGCCTCCCCTTGCCGGCCAGCAGCATTGACATCACTGTCCTGCCCTTCCTCCCCCACCTGAGTCCCTTTCCTACCATAAGGGGCAAAGGACACACCCCATTGCCTGCTGTCCTATCTGAAATTTGGGAGCCACTGTGGACCAGTCTCAGAGCAGGGCAGGCCATCCTGGCAGGGTTGGGATCCCTGGCACCTGCTCCTACAAGTTCAGGCCTCTGCTCCTCATTTTTCTCACTGTAAAATGGGTCTCAGATGCCTTGCTCAGCTGGCCAAGGGCCAGGGACCGCGGCTCGTCCGTCTCCAGGTCCCAGGCCAGCCATGGTGCCTGATAATAAAAGATCACTGGATGAACGTTGGAGGGGTCTCTTCTATAGCTCGGCTGGGCATCAGGGGCTTGGCCAGTGGCCTCAGAGGACAGGGAGGGCCGGACATATAGGGAGGCCGTGGGGTCGCTGAGGATAGCAAGGGGGTTATATGGTTATATAGCCCGGGATGTATGATCTGCTGTCGCCCTCAGAGAAGCACCCTGCTGAGGCCACACTTGGGGTCACTGTTTCTGAGGGTGCATCCACCTTTGTGGGGCCAGAGAGCTCAGCATCCAATCCCCACTCAGCTCACTGGCCTTGAGCAAGTGACTTAACCTCTCTGAGCCTCAATTTGATCCTCCTAAAATGGGGAGTAGGGAAGTGACAGATCCCTCCCTGAGAGATGATGGAGCCGGGCGAGGCTCCTGAGAAGGGTACCTGATTGTCTGGGCTCCAGCCACAGGCTGGGCAGCTGGGGCAGCCCACCTCCCCTCTCTGAGCCTTATTTTCCCATCTGTAGGATGCACATCATTATCGCTACCCTCATGCCCATCATACCCCCCAAGTGTTCTGGGGGTCCCCAAGCCACTGTGGCACTACAGACTCCGGCTCTCCTGCTCTGAAGTCACACTCAGAGGTCACACCACAGTCACCAGGCAGCTTATGCACCCTGTGTGGCCCCGTTGGGTGGGGTAAGGGCAGCCTCAGGACCCCTAGTGGTGCCTGAACTTCAGAGGCCTCTCCTGTCTTGGACCCTCCCCACTGTCACGTGCCTTCCCGAAGCCCAGGAGGGCCTGAGCTCAGTCCTTGACCTCAGCAAAAGCCCTTTCCCAGAAGGCTCCTGGTTTCTGTGCAAATGGGCTGATGCAGATAGCTGGGCTGGGAGGGAGGGGCATCACCCTGGTTTCACCTCCCTGTAGTGTCCCCATCACCCCACCCCTAGCAGGGAGGGCCTGCCGGCTCAGCAAAGCCGACGTGAACCTCTGACCCAGTCACTGGGGATGCCCCAGGATGTGGGAGAAGGATCTTGAGCCTGCCCCAGACTGCCCTGACTTGACTTCTGGGTCAGCCACATGTGTGTGACCTTGGGCAGTCCTCAGGCATTTGTTCGTCTGTCACATGGCAGAGTGGGTGCTCCGGGCAGTGCTGTTGTTCCTGCCCCAGCCTTGCTCTCAATCTGCCCATGGCTCCCCATTGCTCGCCACATAAAGCCGAACTGCACTTCATGCCCCATGGCCCAGCGTGGCCAGGGCCTGCCCACCTCCCACCCTCATCTTCCCCACTGCTCCTCTGTCACCATTCTAGCCACACTGGCCTCCCCACCCCATGGCCTTTGCACAAGTGCACCCTCTGCCCAGAGCACCCGTTCCTCACTCTCCCTATGGCCGGCCCGTCCCAGCACCAGCGTTCAGCTCACACATTGCCTCCTCAGGGAGACACCCGAAACACCACCGGATGCGCTGTCTATGACCCCTGGCCCCATCTGAGGTCACTTCGTTTGTGTACTCTCCTGTTCGTCCTGCCCTCTCCATCTGCAAGCTCTCTGAGGGCAGCTTTCTGTCCCCTTTTTGTGCTCTGGCTTCCCGTAAATGTTTTCAAACATACACCTGCATAAATTGAGCAGCACACAGTGTGTTTGGAGGGAAGGCCTCTGCCAGGTAGCCCTAGCCTCCTCCCCTGGGCTCCCTGCCAGCTTCAGGCTTCTTGGGGAAGGAGTGGCCCCGCTTTATCTGTCCTTCCCACCTTAGCCTGAGGAAATGGGTGTCCTCAGTGAGTGCAGCTCAGCATGTTTGGGCAGCCTGGGTGGGGCCCCACACCCGGCTGAAGACCCCACATTTCCCTGGGGTTGGTGGCCTGGGTTTCCATTCCTGCTTGGCCACCTCAAGGCATGTCACCTCCCCTTTGTGAGCTTGGCCTCCTCATCTGAACACAGGCTGGGGCTGTCACTGTGCATGGCCACAGCCCCCAACAAGGCCTGGCTCAAGAGATGCCTGGCACACGGCACCCCCTTATCTGAGGAGCAACCCCTCCTCTAGTCTAAGGAGCACCTGCTGTCCTTGTTAATGACATCAGGATGTGGGCCGAGGGGGAAACTGCTGCAAGGTGGTATGAGCACATTCAGGCTGTGCCTCTGCTGCTGTGCACTCTTGGTTAAGTGGCCCAACTTCTCTAAGCCTTGGGAGGTGAACGAGACCACTCTGACCCCACTAAGGCTTGGTTGTTGCCACTGTTGTAGTCAGGACATCCCCCTCCTGCCAGAGATGGTCTCAGGCTCCTGGCAAAGGAACATAGTTGTCTTTTCATTGTGAGCACATATCTGTGAGAGGCTGGGCTAGGAATCCCATTTTCCAGATGAGAAGTAGACTTGCCTGCATTCAAGGGGCTGGAGAGGGGCGAGACCCCAGCTTAGCCTGCCTCCACGCCCCTCCTCTTTTGCCAACGTTGTTAACCTGACCTTGGGCAAATGCCTTCCCGGCCTCGGGTGATTAGGCCCTGATGCTGTGGCAGGGCCTGGGTCACAGCCTTCTTGTCAAATGATTCCTGGAATTCCCAAGAGGTAGAGGAAACCGGAGGGCAGAGAGGCAGTGTGCTGCCCAGGGCCAGCCAGGCCAAAACAGAAGACCTGGGATCCCAGGCATCCTAGCTGGGGCTCAGACAAGGCGTACATGGTGGGGGTGTCATTTGCTGTTGCCAGGGGGCATTGCCTGCCATTGTTGGAAGGTGGTAGGGAGGTTGGCTGGCGCCAGCCTGCTAAAGAATGAATAGAAGCCAGAACCCAGCCAGCACCTCTGGCACCATCGGGAGAGGCAGCCTAGTGCTGGGCCGCTGCCCGACCCTTGCCTCAGTTGGCACTGTCCCCGAGGGCACGGTGGGGCCTTCCAAGAGCTTTATTACCTCCCTCCCAGGGCCTGGCAGGTAGGCACTGGGAGTAGAGGCTCCTCCAGTGTAGATATCCCTCTCTCGGTGTGGCAACCCATGCCCACAGTTGGTTTATGTCCATGAAGTGCTATTTACAGAGAGGGAAAAAGGCCCAGAGAAGAATGATATATTTGTCACCAACATCTGACGAGTGCTTACTGTGGACTAAGCCATTGTAAGTATTTTGCTTCCATTTCATCAATGCTCCCATCAACCCTGGGAGACAGCTGGGAAACTGAGGCACGGAGTTTGAGTCCCTTGCTGAAGGTCCTGTGGCCAATAAGTAAAAAGGAGCAGGGATTGGAACCCAGCCCTGGGTCATTTCACCAAGACACTGTCCACGAGAGGCTCAATTTTCTCATCTGCTAAGTGGGTACTGTCACCTCCGCCTGGAATTGAGCTCATGAGATGGTGTCGGGGAAAGGCCCAGCCCAGCAAGGACTGGGCACCCAGTCGGTGTTCAACCGACCTCAGCTTCCCCCTCTTCTCTGGAGGGGCAGAATGGGGCCAGGTCCTGGGAATCGCAGGAAAGCAAACCATAGGTGGCAGGTATGGGAGAGGAGGTCCAGGTGCGATTATCAGGAGTCAGATGGTGGCCTCGGACTAGTGACTCGGAGGTGAGTCATGCCCTCGACATTTGAAACTTTGTGGATGAAGCACTTATCAGGGGGCTTCCACAGCCCTGAAATGTGAGCCCTTATTAAGGTCTGTCTCAACCTTACTCCCTCCCAGAATTCCCTGGTTCTGAACTTGATCTCCACCAACCCTAGCCCACACCTACAGGAAATAAGAGCCGATATGTGGGAAGGTCTGTAAACCTCTCTGCCCTAAAAATTAAGGGTGAGTCAGAGAACAGGGTGGGCTCAGGGGAGGTGCCAATGACACAGCGACAGCAGGTGTCTCCCTAAACTGCTGGAGTGTCTGCAAAGCAACCTCATGAACTGTACTTCACAGAGAAGCTGAGGCTCAAAGGCCGAATGTGACCTGCTAAGGGTCAAATGTTTTCCAGGAAGATTAAAGCAAGATCTGGGATGTAAATTCTCCCAGGGGAGCAGCCCTAGGGAGGAAAGATCAAGGTGTAGGAATCATTTTTTCCACTTTCCAAATGGAGGTTGAGGCTCACAAGCGCTTTGCCCGAGGTTGTGCGGTGGGCCAGTGACTGGACAAGGATTCAAACCCAGGTCACTCAGGCCCCCGGTGGCTGTTCTCTGACACTCCCTTTCCAAAAAGCAGGTTGCTCTAGATTCAGGTGCTGATTTAGCAAGTGAAGTGCTGTGTAACCTTGGGCAAGGAGCTTGACCTCTCTGTGCTCCGGTTTCTGTAAAAGAGGGCCAACGGCCGCTTTGACCTCCTAGGACTGAGGTTAGGTTTCAGTTAATTCACAAAAGGTTTAGCAGGGAGGAAGCCCAACAGGGATGTCACTGGATTCCGGTGGAGAAAGCTGGGCCTCAAGTCAGGCACTCAGAAAACCGCACAGCGCGTTTGAGTAGGATCCCACCCCTGGTTTCCACATGTTCACGCACCCCAGATGCCGAGGGCAGCCCGAGAGTGGCCTCCAGCGAGTCTCTGCCCTCTCCGTGTCGTTTGCAGCGGATTAGTGGGGAGTAAGGGGATGGAGAATTATCCTCGAGTCCTTCGGCCGCGATGGTCCAAGTTCAGCCGCTTCTGCCCTGGGTGGCCAGAGGGCAGACTTCGCCAGAGGCCTCAAGGGACCTTGCGCGCCAGGAGTCCGAGGCCACCTCCCGCCGCTGTGCTCCGGGTCAACTGCACCTTGCACGTTCCGGCGCTCCCTGGGGGCGCACCGTCCACCGCCGTTGCGACTGGTCCCGGGGCCTGTCCGTCTTCGGCTTCGCAGCCAATCTCCGTCACGCTCCAGGATACGCCCTCCGTTCCTCTCGCCTCCATCCCGCCCGTCGCTCCAGCTTCCTCGTAGCGCGAGGCGGGGCCGTGGCGTCTGGAGGTGGCGGCGGCGGCAGCGGCGGCGGCAGCGGCGACGCGTCCGGGCCGGTGAGGGGGCGCGGGGGGCGCAGGGCGGCGCAGGCGTCGAGGGCCTGCGCTCGTCGGGCCGACGTGAGGCGGGGCACAGGTCCTGTCACGGGCCCCGGGGCTGGGGGCGGGCGAGGCGGGGCGTGACAGCAGCGTCGCGGGGGCAGGGCGAGCTTAAAGACCCCCATGACCCCCACACGTCACGTCTGGTGCCCCTCAGGGGCTCTCACAGCCGAGTCTGAGCGTCCCCACCACAGTCCGCACACACCTGACACCACTTCCCTTCGCGCTGACATCCCAGCGGTACACCCGAGACTTCGCGCTGGCATCCCCCGCGCCCCCAGGCCGCGACCCCCGCGCCCCGCGCAGTGGGGTCTGACATCTTTCTCACTCGCCTGACACCGCGCCCCCACTCACGGACGCCCCCACAGCCCCTGAGTTTGTTCCTGTTGATGACACCCCCCACACTACGGGGCCTACACCCCGCACACCCCCACCTGAGCCCATGACCTTTCACTCACGGCGCCCCCAGTCTCACCTGGACCTGTTCCTGTCCCCTCACCGGCCTTCCACAGGTCCAGATTTGTGCCCCCCGCCCTTCGGCAACCTGGGTCAGTTCCCCCAGGTACCTCCCCTCTGCCCCGGGGCCCACACCTCTCTCCCCCTCTCCCCCCTGTGCTTTCTCACCGTGCAGCTGTGTCGTGCTCCCTCGGCGGTCGTCCTCGCGAGTGCCCCAGGTCCTCCAGCGCTCTCCCAAGCCTGCGTACCTCAGCATCTCTACCCCTTCCCCTCCCCAAACGAAAGCCCACCCAGGTGTTCTCTTTTAATTTCTAACAGTGCTTGATAGTCTATAAATTAATTTCCGGACCTTAGAATAATCTCATCAGCCGGACAAAACCGGAATTATCTCCATTTTACCACCAGCAAACCTAAAGCCACTTGAATGCAAGAGGCAGAGCCCACCCCTTCCTGGGTATTGCTAACCCTCCTCTGTGGACCTCCCCCATTTTGTCCATCTGTTGTGTTCACCTGCCAGGGATTGGCCTGGGAGGGAAACCTCACTCCACCCCCTTAGGCTGTTCTCAGGAGTTGTGACTTTGGGTCCGGAAAGGCTTAGCTGGAAGGGACGTCCCCTCTGCCGAGCCCGTGTCTCCGGAGCCCTGAGCCAGGGTGGGGGTGCAGGCACTGCTGGCAGAGGGGGGTCAACATCTGGGGTGCCTCTGGCCAGGGCCCCACTTCGGGGCTCCCGCAGACCGGGCCCCTCTCTGAGAGCTCCTTGGGCCCCTGAAGCCGCCAAACAGAGCAAGGAAACACTCTTCAGAGTGAGACCAGCTAATGTTTCAGCTGCTTAAAGCTAATATGCAAAACTGGAGCCTCACGTGGTGCTGGGAATAATGATTCTTCTGGAACTTTTCAAGTTCCCTGGAGTCTGATTTGCAAGTGTGCAGCATGGGAGGCCGGTGGCTTTGTTGTTGAAAAGCAGTAATGTGCCGTTTCCTGTAAGGCTTGTGTAGCACCTCTTAACCGCCCCCCATCTCGCCCTTCAAAGATGGTGCCAGAATGTTCCAGAGGGTCATGTTACCTTCAGCTTATCCTATGGAAACTGAAGCTACTGGGGTTTTCTGCCCAACTTCGAAAGGGATTATTTAACACATATATGGGCATGTCTGTATATTTGTATGTGTATGCATGTAGGTTTGTGTTGTACATATATGCACTTATACACATGTGCATATGTACATATACATATTTTAATATATACATATATTGTGTGTGTATGTGTGTGTGTGTGTGTGTGTGTATATATATATATATATCAACTTTGACAAGGTAATTGTATATAGTAAAAAAAAAAAAAATCAAACAGTACAAAAGGGCATACAGTAAAAACCAGGCATGTACCCCTTCCTCTCCGGATGCACCTGCTGTTAATAATTTCTTGTGTTTCCTTCCAGAGGTAGCTTATGACTGGGGCAGTGGAGAGGGCGGGTGGGGGTGGGCAGGTGTATATCCCCCTTCCCTTTTAAACCACTGGTAAATTTTTATTGGACTTTATTGAACAAACATATGGATTCTATGGCCAGTCCCTTACTGATGGATATTTATGCTGTCACCCATATTTTGCTTTGACAAACAGAGCTGCAATGAATAGATAGATTCATGCATCAGCAAAAACCAAATACATAGTGAACGTGTGTGGGCTCCAGCTGTGCCCAGACACTTCAAAAGCTTCCTGTCTTGGTGGAGTTTACGTCTGACTATGGGGACTTCTTAGCAGTGGCCAAGTCAAAGAGCATGTCCATTTAAATGGTTAACATCCCTCCTCCTCCTCTCAGCTGTGAAGTTGGAAAGCCTGTTTCCTCCGCTGCTGCCGCTCAGTTATTACCAAGTGTTCTATTCTGTCCGATCTGATATGTTAAAAATGGCACAAGGGATCCTTTTGAACATCACTTCTGTGTGTCCTTCCTCTCTCTTAGGAGTTCTGGCTCGTGGGGTAGGGATTAAACATTAGACTTGTTTCTCTTCCACAGTCAGACTAAAGTTCAAGAAATATTTGAGTCCCTCCTTTACGGAGCTTGTCCTGGTGGCAGGGGGCAGTGGTGGTGCTGAGATTTTGGCACAAGGACAAGAACAATTGGCTAAAAGAACTATTTAGCTGTTGCTGATTTTTTTTTTTTTCACTTGGATCTAGGCAAAGAAAGATGAGGGTATCATAAGAGATTAAGACAAGTCAGATGTTAAATCTGTTTGGAAAACTGTTTTGAGAGTCTCTCCAGTTGTCCGTAGTTTCTCACTACTGGTGCCAGATGGAGGGTGTCGTCATACTGAGGTCAGGCTGCTTCCCACCTGTCATCCAGTTTTTTTGTCCATCTCTTCTGTTTTGGCAGTTAGACATTTGGAGAGGATTTTTTTTTTTTAAAAAAAAAAAAAAACAAAATATAGTTATTTTTATTGGAGACATGGTCTCCATCTCCTAGGCTGGAGTGCAGTGGCATGATTACAGCTCACTGTAACCTTGAACTCCTGGACTCAAGTGACCCTCCTACCTCAGCTTCCCAAGTAGCTAGTAGCTAGGACTACCGGCATGTGCCCCCATGCCTAGCTAATTTTTTTTTTTTTTAAAGAGACGGGGTCTTGCTATGTTGCCCAGGCTGGTCTCAAACTCCTGGCCTGAAGTGATCCTCCCACCTCAGCCTCCCAAAGTGCTGGGATTACAGGCATGAGCCACTTCACCCGGCCTGCATTTTTTATTTTAAGTATGAAATAAAAGTATGAAAAGTATGAAATAAAAAGCATAGCACGTACACATGAAAAGAAAGAAGATATAAAGAATAATAAAACTAACACCCAGCTCAAGAGGTAGAACATTGTCCCCCAGAGGCCCCACCCCTGGTCACTATGTTATTTTATTTTTATTCATTTATTTATTTGTTTATTTATTTTTGAGACAGGGTCTTACTCGGTCGCCCTGGGTAGAGTGCAGTGGCATCATCATAGCTCACTGCAACCTCAAACTCCTGGGCTTAAGTGATCCTCCTGCCTCAGCCTCCCGGGTAACTGGGACCACAGGAACACACTACCATGCCTGGCTAAGTTTTCTGTTTTTAGTAGAGATGGGGTCTTGCTCTTGCTCAGGCTGGTCTTGAACTTCTGAGCTCAAGCGATCCTGCCTTCTTGGCCTCCCAGAGTGCTGGGATCACAGGCATGAGCCACTGCACCCGGCCAACTGTGCTATTTTTAAAATAGACTCATCAACATTTGTTTTCTTCACTGAGCACCTTTTGGCGTAACTGTCTTGGGCCAAGTGCTCAGATTCCAGGGGCTCAACAAAGTTCTACAGAAGCCAGATTTTCTACTGAGGATTCTGCCAGCAAGACAGCCTGTGCAGTCCCAGGAGGGGAATGGTGGCCTCAAGGCCACGAGCAAGTCACTAGCCAAGAGTCAGGCAACACACGGAGGCTTTGTCTCAGTTTTCTTCTGTATTTGTATCCTGTGGCTGCCATAACAGATTACCACAAACTGGGTGGTTTAAAAAACAAAAAATGTATTCTTGGTGTGGAGGCTGAAGCCCAAAATCGAGGTGTCAGTAGGGTTGGTTCCTTCTGAGGCTTTGGGGGAGGATTTGTCCCATGCCTCTCTTCTGGCTTCTGGTGGTTGCTGGTGATCTTTGGCATTACTTGGCTTGTGGCTGCATCACTCCAATCTCTGCCTTCGTATTTGCATGGCCTCCTCCCTGTTGTATGTCTCCACGTCTCCATGTCTCTGTGTCCTCTCCTTTGGAGACAGGTCTTGCAGTGTTGGCCAGGCTGGAGTGTAGTGGCTATTCACAGATGCAATCATAGCACACTATGACCTCGAACACCTGCCCTCAAGTGATCCACCTACCCCAGCCGCTCCTCTGTAGATGGTACAGGCATGCACCAGCACACTTAGCTCTCCTCTTCTTATAAGGACACTAGTCACTGGATTTAGAGCCCACCCTAAATCTCAGGATGAGCTTTCCTCAAGATCTTCAACTAATTACATCTTCAAAGACCCTATTTCCAAATAAGGCCACATTCTGAGGTTCCAGGTAGATGTGAATTTGGGATGACACCATTCAGCCCCTACAGCATTTGTGTCATAACTTAATTCAGGGACTCGCTCATCTTCCAGGTGCCTCTGTTGTTTCAGGAAGAAGAGGCCACTGAGGTGGGACCATGTTTCTCAACCGCTCCAGATGGCCCATGTGGGCATCTCGTGTGCTGGCTCACCCACCTGCCTCCCTTTTGGAAGGTGGAGGCATCTGCTCAGAGCTAGCAATGAGCCGGATTAGTGAGTGTGCACATCTTAATTTTGCTTTCTGCTACCCCTTGGCACGTGCTTTCTGGGCTGTGAGCTTGGTCCTGTGATTATCCTTCTGTTTACACCAGGGGACAGGAAGGCAGGGACATGGACACACATCAGACCATCACCAAGTGTACTGTATTGGTCAATCCTGAGAAAAGGCTGGCGGTGCTGCGGTCTAATTCAGGGGGCCAAGGAAGGCTCCGGGGGATTTGAGGCTAACAAGGAGTTAACTATTAATAGATGGCAGAGTGTTTTGAGCAGAGGACACACCGCAGGACCCAAGAGAAGGCTGTGGGGCTGGGGAACATGAGAGGGGTTCCAGGGAGCTGGTCCACAGTGCTGGTGCAAAGCCCACAGAGGAGAGGGGCTCATACCGAGGCAGCTGTGGGCAAGGCACGATCAGCAGGCCTGAGCTCAGAGCCTCTGACGGGGACCCGCCTGACAAGCACTTGTGAGGCTTCCAAGGTAAAATGTCCCAGCACAGAGCAAAGCTCCCAACAGATGTCAAAGCTGTTGTTCCATCTCTAGGCCATATGCCTTTGCCTTGAGATGAGTCCAAAAAGTGCATATTTACGTTTCAGTCAAGTCTGAATTACAGCCGCACTGGCCCAAGACCCACCTGCTCCACAGTATTTATTAGTGCAGCAAGCCTCATCCTTAGACTGCCTAAAGGGAAGATTCCCAAACCCCACCCTCTGGCAGTTCTGACTTACTAAGTCTACAGCGGGGCTCAGGAGTCCTGCACAAATGTCCCTGGAGATTCCTGGGGCAGGTGGTCCTAGAAACACCTGGAAGAATGGCTCAGCTTTAGGGGAACAAGCAAGACCCCGCCCCTCTCCTGCTGTGGGCAAGTCCCTTCCTTTGTAGCATTGTCTCCTCACAGGGCCACTGTGTGAGGGTAAGGGGAGGGGTGGCAAGCCCCACTTCTAGCATGATCAGAGGGCACGAGCCTTTGCCAGCCAGTCCTTAGCAAGGTGGTTGGTTTAGCTCAAAGAAGGTGGGGCAGCCTCTGGCTGGGGAAAGGGCACGTTTGAACCAGGCCTTAAAGAACGGGCTGGTTTGGGATCAGGTGTCCCCAGGCAAGAAAACGAAAGCTGTGAGGACAGGCACGTGTCGGGGCGTCAAGCAGCACCATTTGCCTGGAGCTCATGGAGGTCAGAGTGAAAGGTTGCACCGTCCCTGGTACCGAACGGCGGTGATGGCTTGGTGGGCAGGAGGTACCTTTACGCGCTCGCTCTTTGATGAGCAGGGGGCAATGCCATCCAAGTTTGGTTTCACACTTTGGGGAGATTAACCTGGAGAGGAGAGGGGCGAGGGATGGGTGTTCGGGGGGCAGGCTTCAGCCCTGTCTGATTCCTTAGTAGGGAGAAGGATGCTTACCAGCACCTGTCACCCACTTGAGTGGTGCTAGCCTGGGAAGATAGGGACAGATGAGGAAACTGAGGCACAGAGAGGTTTAGTGACAGACACGTCCAAGGTCGTGTGCTGGACCTCGTCTTCCCACGATACTGGTGTGTTGTGGCAGGGAGCACACAGTGATTGAAGAGATGCACTCCTGCTTCTGTGGGAAGGATGCCTGAAGGGCAGGAAGATGGGACAGCAAAAGGCAAAAGCACTTGTCTGCAGGTGTCATACCTCTGGCTTCTTGCTAGACATGGACACTGAGTGTGACCCAGGCCCTTGCCTTCCAGGGACCCTCAGCCTAGTGGGAGAGGCAAGTGGGAAGTGGCGTCTCACAGTGCGGCAGGGAACCATGGAGTGCTTAGTGCAGGGCAGAGCAGCTAACTTTGGGTGAGGTAAGGCCAGGCTATTTTGGAGGGCTTTGAAGGATGCAGAGGAGTTTTCTGGCATGGGGGAGTGCAGCCAAAGCAGAACTTGGCATGTCCAGGGAATTAATTCACTCATCCAAGAAATAACTGTTGAAGGCCAACCATGTGCAGAATGCTGCGCTGGGCTCCGTGTGGCAAGAACATAGGGCTTTTGGAGTGAGGCCCATTTACTGAAGTGCACCCTCTTAGTGGAGAAATGTGAGTGTCATTCAGTGCCTTGGTTGGTTTTAGATCACATCTAAGGGACTTTGGTGACAGGTATGGGCAGCACGGTGCAAGGACAGAGGACAGTGATTGACCATAGAATTTCCTGTATTTTTCAGGACATGAGTGTCTGTGTGTTTAACCCATAGAGACTGCAACAAGAGTTGCAGTAGCCAAAGTTTGTCTGAAAGTCACACAGAAGCAAATGCAGCAGGAAGAAACACTCCATCTGCAGAGCAGCCAGTCCTGTCAGGGTTAACAGGGAGCAACCATTATGTAAGATGCACCCAGACCCGTAGGCAGAAGTTAATGCCTGTTAACTAGAAAAGAAAACAGCCTTTATCGACTGGCAGATAGGATGTTAATTGGCTTCCGTTTACCCAGCGATTACAGGATCCATTTCATGGCTGCTTATAAACTCCATCCACTGAGAACCTACCCCTCTCTTTGTGGAAACATTTCCCAATCCCACAGGGAGGAGCTGGCGGCCGTGCAGTGCCCCCCACCACACGCCAGCATTAGCTAGTGGTCCTGTCTCATAGCTGGTCGGGGAGCTCCCTAAGGAGCCAGGCACATGTGCGTGTATGTGTATGGATGGATGCATGAGGACGGCCCAAGCACAGGGGGTTTATAGCACGGCTGGTGAACACCCTGGGCTTGAAATCGCCCCATTCAGAGCAAGAAGCAGCCTCTTCCTGCCCCTGCCCAACTTGCTTGGAGCCAGTGTTCCTGTCACTCTGGAGGTTTTTATGCCGGGGTGGTGGAATTCAGGGGTTACCTAAGATCCCACGTCCTGGGTTCACGTTTCCTGTATATTGCTATTCAGTAAGTCATATTCACACCTCCGCCGCCCCGAAAGATTGCCTGAACAGAAGTACCATGTAAAAAAGTGAACGTTTGTTATTTGGGGCTGGTTTCCAAATGCCACCCGGCACCTGGCCTCTGGTTCTCCCCCTAACTCAAGTAAGGGTGGTTCCCTCCCTGGCACCCAGATTCCAGCTCAGAAAGCACCCATGTCCTAGGTACTTGTGAAAGGTACCCAGAGAACACAGCAAGGCTGGCCCTCCTGGGGCCAAGGACGCTGTCACCCGTGGTTGGAAATACGACACAAAGCTTGAGGAGTTATAAGGGAAACAGGAACCCCAGCATGGCGGACGAGCCAGGACTCTGGGAGGTGCGAGTGGCAGAAACCCAACCCACACTGGCTGAACTGGAGTGGTGCTTCTTAGGCTCCAGAACAGCAAAGTCCATGTGCTTCCAGCACCATTGGGGTCCAGACTCCCCCACCCTGCAGTGTCCACCTCCCCTCCCAGCCTTGCTCTGCCTGTGCCCTAGAACCTTGCGCCTTACCCACCTCCCTGCCCCTAAAGAAAGAGGACTTCTCTGGCCTGGTGATTCCCTCAGAACCCAGGGGAGTGTGAGCTCTCATTACCTGCCCAGGGTCACCCTGGTGTCGAGGGGAGGGTCAGCCCCACTTTCTCCATGGTGACAGAGCAGAGAGAGTGGTTTCCCAGGGTGCTGTCCTCAGAAGGGGACCACTGCGCTGAGGACTGCCTTCCTGAGCTTAAATGTCTCCTACAGACTTTTATTCAATGGCTAAAATTATCAGCAGGTGTTCTCCACAGGTGGGGAGGAAGGTGAGAAATGGTCAGCTGACTGTGTCCACTTCCTGAAGCCCATTCATTCCAGCCCCCTGTGCCCAGCCCACCCCCAGGCTTGGGTCAGTTGGCCTGGGAGGAGCTGGGCAAAGTTTTTGTTTGGTTTTGTTTTATTTTTGCTGTTTGAACTTTTTTTTTTTTTTTAATTTTTTTTTTTTTTTTGTAGAGACAGAGTCTCACTATGTTGCCCAGGCTGGTCTCAAACTCCTGGGCTCGAGTGATCCTCCCACCTCAGCCTCCCAAAGTGCTGGGATAAAAGGCATGAGCCACCACGCCCAGCCTGTTTAAGCATTTTTTATTGAGGCATAACTTACAAACAGTAAAGTGAGTAAGTCCTAAGTGTACAGCTCAGTGAATCACTACATCTATATGCATCCGTGTAACCAGATCAAGGCACAGAGGTTTCAAGCCCCCAGTTGGCTCCTTCCTGCCCCTTCCTTGATGTACCCCCACAAAGATAACCACCATTCTGATCACCACAGATGTGTTTCGTACTTGAATTTTTCAAATTGTGGTAAAATACATGTAACTTAAAATTTACCATTTTAGCCATTTGTAAGTGTTCAGTTCAGTGGCATTTAGTACATTCACACTGTTGTGCAACCATCACCACCAAGGATCCAGAACTCTTTGATCTTACAAAAGTGAAACTCTGTCCCCATTAAACACTAACTCCAGCCCCTGGCAACACCATTCTACCTTGTCTCTATGAATTTGACTACTCTGGGGACCTCAGGTCAGTAGGATCATGTGTCCTTTTGTGACTGGCTTATTTCACCTAGCATAATGTCCTCCAGGTTTATCCATGTGGTAGCAGGTGTCAGAATTTGAATGCATATACCACATTTTGTTTACTGTGCTTGTATTTTACGTAGACGGAATCATTCGGTACACAGTGTTTTGTGTCCAGCTTCTATCTCGTCACTGTTTATCTGTGAGAGCCATCCATGTTGTTTCATGTAGCAGCAGTTTGTTTCCTTGGCATTGTCATATAGTGTCCCATTGTGAGATATACCACATGCATGTTCCTGTGGGTGGTCATTGGGGTGGTGTTGGCAGAGTGTGCTCATCATCCCTATGAAATGCTGCTGGGCAGGTCTTCAAAGCTCCCAGGGGACCTGAAAGCAGCTCTAGGGCTGTATATGGGGAGGCAGGAGGGAGAGGCCTCTATGGGGCACTTTACTTGTTTTAAAGGAACAATTCAGTGGCATTTAGTACAACACAGTGTTGTACTACCACCACCTCTATCTAGTTCCAGAACATTTTCATCACCCAAAGGAAGCCCCCGTCCCCACTACCAGTCACTTTCCATTTCCCTCCCCCAGCCCCTGGCCGCCACTAATCTGCTTTCTGTCTCTATGGATTTGTCTATTCTGGACATTTCATATAAATGGAGTCACACACTATTGTTACAGCCGGCGTTTTGTGACTGGCTTCTTTGACTCTGCATCGTGATTTCGGGGTTCCTCCACGTTGTAGCAGGTGTCAGTGCTTCATGGCTTTTTTTTTTTTTTTTTTTTGAGACAGGGTCTCACTCTGTTCCCTGGGATAAAGTGCAGTGGTATCATCATAGCTCACTGCAGCCTCAAACTCCTGCTCGAGCGATCCTCCTGCCTGAACCTCCCGAGTAGCTGTGACTATTGGCACGCACCACCACACCCGGCAAATTTTTCTATTTTTTGTAGAGATGGGGTCTCGCTCTTGCTCAGGCTGGTCTCGAACTCCTGGGCTCAAGCCATCCTCCCGCCTTGGCCTCCCAGAGGGTTAGGATTACAGGCGTGAGCCAGTGCACCCAGCCCCCCTTTTTTTTTAATGCTTTTATTTGAGGGCCTATAGTATGGTCCTTAAGGCTCCCCTTTCTAGGACAACCACCCCAAGTGTCAGGACCAGAGGTTTTCAGGACCTCCTGCCCCTGCCCCACCCAGTGACATCCTTCCTTCTCCTTTGGGGCTTCTCTTACCTCGTGAGCGGAGCGTGTGAGCCAAGGTGTGAACTGGCAAACCTGTGAGCGCCCGCAGCACAGTGAGCAAGTGTGGTGGGAGTGTGAGGACGCAGAGCAGAGGTGCAGTCCCTGCAGCCCAAGCAGGAGGCAGAGAACCCCGGGAAAAGGGAGGGGGAGCCCCTCCCCTGCACACCCTGCACCGTGCCACCCTTGCACGCTCTTCCCCACCCCCCTGCACACACCATCCTGCATCCTGCGGCCCCCGCACACTCGCCTTCCCTCTGCATCTGCACTGCCAGGTCTTGGGCCCACAGAGGCATTGACACCTGTCCCTTAAGGTGCATCTTGTTCAGCGTCTCCAGCTGCCTGGGTCTTTTGGGCAAGATTCATCATCCACAGAGTCCCCATCCACCTTCCCTCCCCAAACCCATTTCTCCACCTTGGGAGGTGTACGTAGAACATCACATCCCCAGCGGGTAACGGAGCCGTGGGTTTCACCCAGGGTGTGAAGTGAGTGTCCACGAGGCCATCCAGCTAGAAACCAATGGCTGGCAAATAAAGAAGTGGAGGAGAGACAGGTGTTCCTGTGGGAGAAAACCACGTCCTGTACATAGGTCCTCCTCCCTCTGGGAGGTGGAGCTTCACCCAAGCCCCACCAGACACACACTGGGCTGGTTGCAAAGGGTAGAATAGGGAACGGGAAGTACCCCCTGACAGGGGCCGCCTGGCTGAGCCACCTTACCCAAGAGGTCCAGGTGGGCCACCTGGGAGAAGCGGCGTGCTGCTGGGGGCCCCTGTAAAGAGGATGCTGTAGAGAGGAGGGCACCTCAGCTCTGTAGGCCCCTAAAATCCCATCACCCCAGGCTAATCATGAGAAAACACACCATACAAGCCAGCTGGGGGCAGGACACAGGCCCGTCCTCCCCAAAGCTGCCGAGGTCGTGGGCAACCAGGAAAGACCGAGGAACTGTCACAGACCAGTGAGGACTGGGGAGTAACTGGTAAAACCCAGAGGAAGCCTGGAGCTCTGCTGACAGTCACGACGGAATCACAGTCGTAACAGTCACACCGACCAGGCCAGCCCTGGCCACCCGCCAGAGCCCCCTTCACTGCTGACACCTCCAGGGTCTGGCTCCCTCTACAGGGCCACTGTCCTGAGATCTACAGGCAATGACAGACACTTGGTGGGGGCCTCAAGAGGCCCCTGCTTTTTAATTATTTCATCAGGTACCACCCACCATACGTCACCATCCACCATACTTAATTCACTAATTTGCCACTGCCAGGGAACCAGAGCCTTAAAGATGCTGAGGAACATCCCACTGGAGGCCCCGTGTCCAGAATGTGGGCTGAAGGTGGCAGCTGGGGCCTGAGCCAGCTCCGGGCTCTTCCCAATCGGATGTCCTGTTGGCATTTGCAGACCAGGCTTCTGCCAGCCCAGCCTGTGTCTGGTGCTGCAGAGGCCGGCAGCCCCAGGGCGGTTTCTCCTGGTCTGCTGTTCTTCTCTTCCTTGCGCGTGATGTCTGCTCTCCTGCTGCGCCACATTGTCTTAGGCTGAGTCCAGGATATTAGATTTTTTTTAATCACGCAAGGCCCAGGGTATCATCTTCCACCAGACATGATTTCCACTGTCCTCTTCCAGGCTCTCGGGAACCAGCAGGCCAGGGCCGCCTTCTTCCAAGTTCAGAGCTGGAGGTTCCCTGGCCCCCAGACACCACGGGTTGCAGTCCCCTCAGGGACTGGCTTCCTCTGCCACCTTCCTTCTACCAGGGAGCCCTTTGGCATCAGCCCATGGCGGGGACTGGTTAGCCAGAGCTAACTCTGGACTCTGACTTCTGTCCCTCTCCCTTATTTTGCTGAATGCTTGGGTCACCTCTTCCAGGCTCGTGTCCCGGGACAGTCTCCCACGGACTGGACTCAGCCCCCAGGGCTCCTGGCCCCCTCGGATCTCAGCCCAGGAGTCCGAGTCATCCTTTTGGCTCTGAAGTTTGTGTTTCAGCGGCTTTTCAAGTCGCCGTCTTGAATTCAGCCAGACTCTTGCCCTCTGCCTCCCCTGAACTGGCTGTTCCTTTGGGCTAAGGAAAGTCTTGATTAAGGGGCACATTGCTCTCCAGGAGAGACATCCAGGATGAAATGATGTTGAAACTGGCCTTGGTGGCCGTGGTCTGCCTGAGGGGGGCCAGGGCTCCGTGGAGAAGGACCTGTGGCTTTGGAGTTTGCACCAGAGGCCCACAGAGTGCCCTCTGCCCTTGGACTCTGCCAAGCTTCACCGTGTCTCATCTGTAAAGTAGGGAGATAACACCTCACCATGAGGGATAAAGGCGCGACCATGGTAGCCCCATGTTGTTAGCTGTGGTGATTGTCACCATTGTCCTCAGCCCAGCCTGGCCAGCACTAGCCCAGTGGCCTTGGCCTCAGGCAAGCACCTAAGCTGCCTCGGCTTCCCCAGCTGCAAAGCAGAACTGAGACTTCTCGGTTAAGGCTGGGCAGGTTAGAGCACAGGGGGCAAAGGGATTTAATAAACAATAGCTGCTATTGCATTGAGTGATGCATACATATTTACACCATTCTCACCTCCACAGGCAGAGGCAGAGACAGGCCTCAGGTGCAGGAAAGCCTTTGCCTGCGGCCGGCAGCCCCTTGGCCCCAGGGAGCTGCAGAGGTCATGGGTCGGAGTTCCATGGTCACAGGCTGTTGTCTCTGTGTTCATTCTGCCTCATACCTGAAGACATTTTTAAGGAACCATTCCAGACTACACCCTAGCACTACACATAAATCTGACCCCCCGTGTTGATCAAGTGGGCACCTGTTCTTTCTGCACTATCCAAAACAAAGCAAGTGGCTCCCTTTAGAGGGAACTCCACTTAGGCTCTGAATTTGAGGAATATGCAGTTGAACTTTCCAGTAGATTCTGTTCTGGAGTGAGAGCCACTGAGCAGTATGCTCAGCCCAGTGGCTGCTAGGGTGTCCTTCGTGGTAAATGTTGACAGAAACAACTTCGTAGACATAAAGCCGTTGCCGGTCCTGGGATGTTCATGAGCTGCAGATGGAGGCCAGGGCGCTGAGGGCAACCGCTGGTTTCCCCAGGGAGACCGGACCCCAGAATGTGGGGACAGACAGATGGGCTCCCAGGCTGCATGCCAGAGATCCTCGGGGTGGACAATGTCACCAGCATGTGGGGCAGGGTGCGTGTGCTTGGGCCCATTAGTCCCTGGCAGGGTCTACACGGCGCACACAGTGTCACAGGTGGTCTAAGATTCTAACAAATGAGCTGGGGAGGAAAAGGCGTCGCTGCAGAAATGTCTGCCCCACTGCAGCCCCCCGAGCGAGACCAAGGGTCAGCACTCTGAACTCTCCTCTGGCTCTTTCCAAAGATTGTTTTTTTGGGGAGCAAACCTTTACAACTGGCCTAATCTAGTCTTCTATCCTACCCCAGTGCCCAGATCCTGTTTTATATAAATACATCTTTGAGCTTGTGAGTGACTTACATTTTCAGAAGGCCAAGTGTGGGTTTTGAATCAAAACCAACAGTCTGTGTCTCCCCGTCAATCAATGCCTGTGAAGTACCATCTGAGTTTTGCCTCTTCCTAAAAGTCACGACGTGCTTGCTTGTTTGTTAAGCAGCAGAGGTGCCACCACCCAGCAAGTGGCTGCTCCGTGCAGGGGAGGAAAGACATCTTCCCTCACCCATCTTAGGTCCATGGCTGAGGCCCCTATAACAAAAGACAGATTAAGAAGAGAAAAGCATACACATTTATTTAATACAAGTTTTAAGTGACATGAGAGCCTTTACAAGGAAACAGTATTTTAATGTTAGGTTTGATTAAGAGTGGACAGAAGGGTCCGATCAAACGGTAATAAACTGGGGGAACTTAGCACAGCCTGTTTGTTCAGACTGTTCTTGGCATCTCTGTCTTCCTTTCCTCCAGGTGTAGGGAAGGCACCTCTCACCTGAGGATCTGATCACCTGCTTCAGGGGAGAAGGGTGAGGGAAAGGTAGAAATGACCTTCCTAATTCTGCTGTTTTGCCAGAGGCCAAGGTGCCATATTTGGGGGTAGTGTGTCCTGAACCCCATCCCCTGTTCTTGCCATGGTCCCCAGGGCCAAGGCTGTGACTTGGTGGTCAGGTTGCTTTTCCCTCTTGCTTTACTGAGCCTCAGCGTACATGGGTCACTCTTGACCACAGACAGCATCTTTCTGCTATGACGAGAAACCCGAGGTGTGAGTCCTGGGCAGGTTTCCACCGAAATCCCGGGGGGAACTCCTCCCCTTTCCCAGTTCTGCAGTCTGCCCCACCCCATTCTAGAATTTACTTCGTGGTTGTCTATTCTAACTTAAATCCATCTAAAGGATGTTTTGTACCACTGCCTTAAGAACAATTTCAGTATTGCCAGCAACAAAGGAAGGCGATGGGGAGAAACAAGGCACAGTGGAAACAAGGATATTAGGAAAACCCACTTCCAAAAGCCACAGGCATTGGCGCTGAGCCCTGGGCTCTCCTGCTCTGGAGAGAGGGAGGGCAGCAGGTGGTCTTGGGGCCGGGGACTCCCTTCTTGGTGTCTTGTGTCGCCAGAAGCTCTGGAGGTGGTCGAAACCAGAGTAGGTGGCTCTTCCGCGATGGGACTGCAAGCACCAGCTGCGGTCACCCACCACAGCTCTGGCCTCATCCTCAGCCTTCCCCTCTGTCTCTGTGCCTCCTCTTCGGTTTCCTAAAAGGACAGCAGTCACTGCACTAAGGGCCCACCCTAACCCAGGATGTCCTCATCTACAGATTTTACCTTAACGACAGCCACAAAGACCCTTTTTCCAAAAAGCGTTACGTTCACAGGATCCAGGTGGACAGATCTTTTGGGTGCCTCTGTTCAGCCCCCTCTAGGCACCTGCCCCCGACTCGCCCCCAGCACCCTGTCACACCCAGGGCCCAGCGCCCGGCCCAGCACCCCCGTGTGGTTCTGGGTGGCGTGTGCAGTGAGTCTGTCTACGTCCACGGGCACCACATCGAGGCCACCCGAGCTGTTTGTGCAGAGTTCCCGCAGCAGGCCCGGGCCTGCAGGTGACTGAGGGAAGGATCATCCATGGGCACCCCCTTGAGCAGCCCCGGCTGGTGGCCTCCTGTTCACGGGGAGGGAGCGCTACTGGGGAGGTGCGGCCGAGGGAGGGTCTGAGGCCGCACTGCCAGTCGGGGGAACCGTTCATAGCAAAACTGGGACCTCCTGAGGAGCTCTGAGCAGGAGTCGGTGGGAGGGAGGGGCCGCATTTGGCCGAGGCACCTCACCACACAGCAAATGGCTGATCCTTGGGAAGGCGGCTTTGCAGAACGTGTCCACACTCAACACGCCCAGGCCGCACGACCCGGCACCCCGCTTGGAACCTGCCCATAGAGAGGCCACGCCAGACTCACCTGAGCGCCCAGGTGCCTGGGTGTGAGGGTGACCGCCAGGGTCCTCAGTCTCGGGGGTGGCGCTGGGCAACAGCCTGACACTGGTGATGTCCCTCGGGGATGGGGGTGGGCGAAACAGACGCAGTGAATCCTGTGGGCTGACGATCAAAGGAAAGCGGTCACCCCCAGCAACTGGCTGGAAGAGGTCTCTAGGGCCTGGTTTCTGTTTATTCGCTTTAGAGCAGTTTTAGATTGGCAGAAAGATCGCAAAGGTCGTGCACACACAGTTCCCTCTGACCCACACCTCCGGGTTCTCTTCCTCATAACCTGTCACAGTGGCGTGGTGCGTTTGTCACAACTAATGGATGGTGCTGAGACATCGGTGTCGGCACAAGTCCACACTTTATTCAGACGTCCTCCGTTTTTCCTGAATGTGCTTTCTGTGTCCCAGGACCCCACGTGACATTCAGGCATCACGTCTCCTTACACTCCTCTGGGCTGAGACGCTGTCTCAGACGTTCCTTGTCTTTTTTTTTTTTTTTTTCTGGAATTGCTACTTGGTTCTGCATGAGGTCGTTCCTTGTCTTTGATGACCTTGACAGTGTTTTGAGGAGCAGTGGGCAGGTGTTCTGTGGAATGGACCCCCGTTGGGATTTGTCTCATGTTTTTCTCACAGTTAGATGGGGTGATGGATCTGGGGAAGGAAGGCCACAGAGGTGAAGTGCCCTTCTGGTCACATCGTATCAAAAGAACACACTGTCCATGTGACTGCTCACGGCTAATATTGACCTTGGTCCCACGGGTGGGGTGGTATCTGTCAGGTCCCTGCACTGTAAAGTCACTCTTACATCCCCCTTCCCGTGTTGTGCCCTTTGGGAGGAAGTCACTGTGTGCGGCCCACACCTAAGGGGTGGGCAGTCACATCCACCTCCTGCAGGGCTGAGTGGCTCTGTAAATTATTTGGGATCCTTCTGCATGGGACATCTGTCTCTCCTCCCCCATCTATTTAATGGACTCACGGATATTTATTTGATACTTTGGGTTGTAATCATGACTGCTTTATTTATTTTGTTGCTTAAACTGTTCTGGCTTTAGCCATTGGGAGCTCTTTTAGTCGGCTCCTGTGACCCTTGTCACGCCCTCTCAGTTTTGGTTTCTGTTTTTGAGCACGTCCTATCTGGCACCTCAAGGTGCTCTAAGTTCATCCTTCATTTCCTGCCCCATCTTAGAAGCAGCCTTTGCTCCCAGAGCCACGGCCCACAGGTCCATTTTCAGTAGGAAAGAGTCGGCAGCTTGTATAGCAGCTTGTATAGCAGAATCCTGTTAGTGCTTTTTGCAGCATTACACGCTGGCACAGAGGCCTGTTCTGGGGGCCTCTGTGTCATTTGCATTGTTTTGCAGTAACACATATTAGTTTATTGGGTAATTTTAAAGCCTGAGAGCCGAGGCCTCACAGAACACCCAGTGCGTGCTGGCATCGTGGAACAGCTAGTTCCTTTGTCCTTTCTTCCTCCTGGGACCCTTTGGCCTGGACAGTGGGACCCTCCCCACAGTTTGCTGAGTTTTGCGTGTGCTTCTACAGGGAGGTTCAATGTAGGTTTCCAGGGAGGACTCTTATTAGGCCCCTGACTGTAAGCTTTCCTTCAAAGAGCAGGCAGCCGTGCTGTAGGAAGATTAATTTTCTGAAAGTATTTCAGTGAACAGAGACTCTCAGGTCCAAGGTGACAAAGGCCCACTGCATGTTTGGTCTGGTGGTGGTTCTGGCCCTGAACAGCTCTGGCCTTCACACCCTAGCCATGCTGGCCATGTCTCTACCTCCTACTGTGTGACCTTGGCTGGCTGCTTAACTTCTCTGAGCCCATCTGCTCTGCTGGTACCAGATTAAAAAAAAAGACTGTTTTTGATGAGGTGACAAGAAAGCCTTTTGTAAATGATTAAGCAATCCGCACAGGGGACTGTGGCCTTGGAATGCAGCTGAGGGCATCCTTCCGCCTGCAGAAGGCAGGATAGGGGAAGGCCACTGGGGCTGGCCTTGGGCATTTTGATTCTGGTCTCAGGTGACTTGTGGATGAGTCACAGGCCCAAGCCTGCCAGCAGGAGGGGACAGCTACCATCTCTAAGGGTCTCGCAGTATCTTACCTGCACCCTCTCATCCCCCCAGGACCGAGTCTCCTGCCGACCCGAGCAGGCCTGGTATGGGTAATGGTGTGAAGGAAGGCTCGGTGCACTTGCGTGAGGATGCCGAGGCTGTGCTGTCCTCGCCCGTCTCATCAAAGGTAAGTACCCCGGCCTCATGGATGGGTGTTCTCCCAGGGTCCCTGCTGTCCTAGTTGGTTCCCCACCCCCAGCCTCTGGGCCCCCTCCTCCTGGGGCTCATTGCTGTCTCTTCCCTACTCCCTGCGCCATGTGACGCACCTGTTTTCATCTCTGCCCACCCCGACTGAGGGCGGAGCGATGGCACGTGCCTCTCTCTGCTCCACAAGATTGTGGGGTGGAAAACACCATATCTCTTCCACTGCGAGTGCCATCTATGACATGAATCCAGCCAGCCCAGCCACGTGGCAAGAAGCCAAAACCTCACCTGACGTGGGTTGGGGGGCCTGGGATGTCAGAAGGTGTCCTGGGTCCCCCTTTTCTCCCTCAGATTTTTGAATACTAAACAACTAGATAAACTCAGGGATGGCCCTGGGGGTTGGGTGTGCTCAGGGTTTGCTCCAAGTTCCAAAGTTCATCTCTGACGTTCACACTTCAATTGAAGAAAAGATATTCCCTCTTAAAGAAATCAGGTCATCCCTGTCATTGTTCACCGCAGAAGCCGGAGCCTTCACTGCCCCCTAAGTCCTCCTGGCCGAACCTGAAACACCCAGACCAACCCAACCCTATGTAGGAACCAAACCTCATTCCCAGGGCCCAACTCAGGTGCCAGCACAAGCAGTTCTCAAAGTCCACTGGGTCAAAGGCTGAGGTGATGTCATCTTTTAGGCCTCCTGACCTTTCCCCAAATTCCAGATGACACCAAGGAGCACCAGGATGGTGGGAGGACTCATTTGCCAGGGTCACCATCAGGTGGCTTGAGGCACAGGGCAGGCACGTCCCTGAAGTTCAGTGAACTTTCCAACAGAGCAGGAAGAACACCTGGGCCAGGTGCGGTGGTGCACGCCTGTAACCCCAGCACTTTGGGAGGCTGAGGCAGGAGGACGGCTTGAGCCCAGGAGTTTGAGGCTGCAGTGAGCTATGATCGGTCAGACTGCTGCACTCCAGCCTGGGTGACAGAGCAAGAACCTGTCTCTGGAAGAGAAAAAAAAAAAGAACAGGAATACGGCTATCCCTGGGCAGGCCCATGAGAGGGCTGTGCGGGACGGATCCCTCAAGTGGACAAGCTCGAGGCTGCGGTTACTGTTGAACCACCCATGGAAATGCCCTGGTGCCAGTCATTCACCAGACATCACACACAAGTGCCCATTTTCCTCTGTGCTGATCAACCCGATGACATTGATTTTGGTCCGCTTGGCCAGCCCCATAGTGGAGAGGGTCTCACTCTGTAAAGTCACTTTTCTTTGGTTAAGAGGCTGAGCATCTTCTCGTGGTGTTTACGGCCAATGTGGATCCCATCTGTGGTTTGCCCACTTTGTATCTGTTGGCTCCTTTGCCTGGTTCTTCATGTGGAGGATCTCTCCATTTGATGGATATTTTGAAACTTTGACACTTCGGTGATGCCTGTGCCGAGCTCTTTGGAGAATACACTTCAGTATTCACCAATGAGGAGCTGGAAGCGTTGGGCAAAGGCGGCAGCCTCTGCTGAGCAGGTCCCCGAGCAAGGATGGCAGCTACCTCAAGAGTAGAGTTTATGGATGTGTGTTCCTGATATAAAGAGTTGGTGTTACAATTTTAAGAACCACAAACTTTTGCAACCAGCCTGAGCAACATAGCGAGACCCCAACCCTACAAAAAGTAAAAAATTAACCAGGTGTGGTGGTGCACACCGGTAGTCCCAGCTACTCCGGGGGCTGAGGCAGGAGGATCGCTTGAGCCCAGGAGTTGGAGGCTGCGGTAGGCTGTGATCGTGCCACTGCACTCCAGCCCAGGCAATAGAGCAAGACCCTGTCTCAAAAAAAAAAACCCAAAAAACAATCTACAAGCTGCATAGAAGGTAACCTGATGGAGGAGGCAGAAGGAAAGGCACGTCTACAGCACCAGCAGGGTATGTGGAGGGACGCTCCGTGGAGTATTCCATCTGCTTACAGTGGCCCACAAGGGGAGTGATCCTATTGATTCACAGAGAGGAAACTGAGGCCAGTGGCTGGTCAGGCCTTGGAGCTGCTGCTGGACCACCACCAAGCATCCACCATTTCTCAGAGCCCAGAGAACCCGACATCCACAACCTTGCTGTGTGACCCACAAAAGGCCGGGGTCCCCAAAGACGAGCCTCCAAGAAGTAAGGAGAAGGTCAAACCCCACAGCAAAGTTCAGACTTGGAAACTTGGAAAGCTGTGAAATCTGTTCCTGTGGGAGGAGTGGGCTGGGCTGGCGGGGCGGCACCGGTGGCAGTGAGGAAATGCAGCCTGAGCCCTGTGGCATGGGGCCAGGGCCAGGCCTCAGGGTAACCCAGGACATATGGGAGTCGGACCCAGGCCAAGGGTTGGCACCTTGCTGTTTCAAAGATGAGGACAGGGAGACCAGAAAGGTCATCCCAGTCCTTGTGGTCGGTCTGGGCAGAGCCTGTACTCAGGCCAGGTGTGTGGGCAGCACCAGGCCCAGCCCTTCACCCCTGAGCCACTGCTGAGCTGAGAAAATGTGGGTGGGGACGCAGCCACACTTGGTCAGACCCCGGCTGCCAGGTGTACCCCAGAAACGCCCCTGTGTCCTTCCCCCTTCCCACAGCCTCCCCAGATAAAGCCTCTGCCCTATCCATCCTGGGCTTCTGCAGGAGCTGCCTCTGCTCTGGTCACAGTTAAAGTGGCCCGTCCACCCTCCGTGCTGCTCCGTGCCTTTGGGCCAACCAGCCTCCTTGCCAGGCTCTGTGGGATCCGGCCCCTGCCTGCCGCTCCCCTCCCCTCTCTCTTCTCTGGGCTCCCTCCCTTTCCCTATGCCAGCCAGCCTGCCTCCCTTGTGGTCGCCTGGGCCTCTGAGTGTGTCTTCCTCCCCTTCTAATCGTGTGACACCCCCCCCAGAAGTTTCCTGTACTTCATCCTCCAACCTCGGCCCCTTACCCTCAACCCCGACTTCTCCCAGAGCCCCGAGTGGCCGCCTCACAGTACCTTCCAGATCTCCAGATTGGTGGCTGTGTGTGCATGTGCATGTGTCTGATGGTTCAGTTCATGTCTGGCTCTCCCCGTGGACCAGCAGCACCACGGAGGCGGAAGGGGGCCCTGTACACACCCCCACTCTGCACTGTGGGTCTCCAGGCCCCTCAGGGTGCTTGGGCCAAGTGGGAGTCCATGGATTCCTGTGAATCACTGAACAACTGACGTTGCACTCAGACCACAGAGCACTATAGGGTGAGGAGAGATCTGAGCACCCCCAGTGCAGAACCTCCCAGACTGCTCCCCACTGTGTCCCAGTGAGAGTCTATAGCCGAGTCTGCTGGGGAGGTGGAGGCCCCAACCTGATGAGCAGGTAGGTTCCCCTGTCATGACCTTAGAGGGGTGGGGCAGGGACCTCGGGCAGCTCCAGAAGAATCAGGAAAGCACTGATGATGCCACCATCATCAGTGTCAGTGTCACCCCCTTGCCTGGGTTGGATGAATTGTTAGAGACGCTGACCCCTGGAGTCCTGATCGAATTGTGGGAAGGAGATACACTGGCACAGAGTCAGGGTCTGCTTGCCTGACACCCCCGCATGCCTCCCAGACCCCAGGGGGCCCTCCTGACTTTTTTGGTCTCTGTGTGACTGAAACGCCACAGTGCAGTAGTCAGGTGCACATGGGTGGTGGAGGAACTAAGCTTCGCAAAGGGGGCCAGTCAGGCGTGACTCTTCTGTTTGGGATCCATCTCATTGTGGGCCCATCTCTGAGAACATAGAACCTCATGGGACAGCCCAGACAGTACCTTACCTTCAACGAGGACAGTCCCTGTCATCCTGGGAGGTTTTCACTTTGTCCTCAGCAGGCTCTGTGGCCACTGTACCCACCACAGCTTGCCCAGGACAGAGCAGGCCCGGGACACTTGGGCCACTGTGCATGTCCCAGCCCTGGCCTGGAGGGTGTAAGGAAGGCACTTTTCTGGGGCACAGACTCCTGCAGAGTGGACCCTCCTCCTGCCCTCTGACGACCCCGACCATGTATTCTGTTGCAGAGTGACCACAGGCAAGTGCTCAGCTCCCTCCTGTCCGGGGCCCTGGCCGGCGCTCTTGCCAAAACAGCGGTAGCTCCCCTGGACCGAACCAAAATCATCTTCCAAGGTAAATGCTGTCCATCTGACCCCATGTGATAGAGAAGCTGCCAGGTGATCACCTCCTCCTCCATGGCCCCCCAAACTGTGCTTCAAATTGACTTTAAAAATGCTTCCCTCAAGTCCATTTAGGCACTGGATGAGTTTCCTGGGGCTGCCATCACAAAGCAGCACAAACCAGGTGGCGTAAAACAACAGGAATTTATTCCCTTTTGGTGCTGGGGGCCAGAAGTCTGAAATCAAGGTGTCATCAGGGCTGCGCTCCCTCCAGAGACTCTAGGGAAGGATCCCTTCTTGTCTCTTCCAGCTTCTGGGGGCTCCAGGTGTTCCTTGGCTTGTGGCTGCATCGTTTCAATCTCTGCCTCTGTCTTTACATGGCCTTCTCACTGTGTGTCTAAGTGTCTGTTTTCTCTTCCTACGAGGACATTCGTCATTAGATTTAGGGCCCACTCTAATCTGGTACAACATCACCTTAACTGAATTACCTCTGCAAAAACCCTGTTTCTAAATAAGGTCACCTTCACAGGGATTAAGGGTTAGGACAGAGACACATTTATTCAGAGGATACAATTCAACCCACAACAGAAACCATCTCCCTCCTCCAAACAGTTACCAGTTTGTGCCCAGGGCTGGCAGCAGGATGGTCACAGCCCAGGTGTTCCCCCTGCCCCTCAGCTGTTTGGGAAGAGACTGCAGGCTTGAGCCAGGCCCTTCTCAGAGGCTGGAGCCAGTCCCCTAGCCTCTCTCTGCCTCAGTTTCCTCATTCAGAAAACGGGGGCATTGATAACCAGCCTCCTCCCTGGGCTGCCGTGAGGATGCAGTGAGCTGACAAGGTTTGAAAGGAGCAGGCCTGCGGTTAAGCATGCACGAGCAGGGAGCTGGGGTTTAATCCTGGAGACAGCAGGCACACACATCACACAGATTGTCAGGGAGGCTGCCAGGCCACACCAGAGGCTCGTGACTGCTCGAGGCCTGTATTTCTGGATCCCGCCATGGCTCAGGTCCCTAGTGGCCAAGGTCACCACAGAGCACAGGAGTAAGCCAGGCAGCCACAGGGCAGGAGAGGGGAGGGGTAGGGGGTGCACCTTTGGGGGCTGCTCTCACTCCCAGTTTCGAAACCAGACCGGGGGGGATCATGCAGACTGGGGGTTCCATCATTTGCATCTCATGGTCTCTCTTGTGCTTTTGTTTTTTCCAGTGTCTTCAAAAAGATTTTCTGCCAAGGTGAGCTATTAGATCACTGTCCCCTGGCTCAGGGGGCAGTCACCCCCGCCCTGCTCATGGGGCTGGTGGTCCTGGGAGAGACTCCAGGGCGGGGACAGGACCACCTGTCCTCCCACCCCGAGCTCTGCCTGGACACCGCCCGCTGTGGGAATTCACGGGAGACTCTGAGGATCCTTGGGTGATGGGGTGAGGGCACTGGAGAGCGCTAAACCACGTTTTCATGTTTGATTTCTTGTTAAACGAGAGGGCAGGTGTCACCTTCTTAATAAAGAAAAAAATAAAGAGCATGTGTAAAAGCCGGACTGCCAAACACCAACAAAAATACCCCCGTGCAGGGTTCTGAGCTCGCTCTGCAAACCTGCTTCACTTTACAATCCCAGGGTCGGAGGACTGAGGAGGGGTCGCTAATGTCGCAGGCTGGCCTGCGACACTCACGGGGCCAATCGAGGCACGGCACTCACGGGCTGTGGGGGCGGGGGCTTGGTGACTGTGAACTAGCAGGGGGTGGGCGCCCCTGGCCCAGCCGCGGTGTTTCAGGCCAACGAAGCTCGCGGGGAGGGCAGGCGGGCGCGGTGGGAGGGATGCTGACCTCGCCCGTTGTCCCAGGAGGCCTTCCGCGTGCTCTACTACACCTACCTCAACGAGGGCTTCCTCAGCCTGTGGCGCGGGAACTCCGCCACCATGGTGCGCGTGGTGCCCTACGCCGCCATCCAGTTCAGCGCCCACGAGGAGTACAAGCGCGTGCTCGGCCGCTACTACGGCTTCCGCGGAGAGTGAGGCCCCGCCCCGTGCCACGCCCCTCTCCCCTCCCCTGCCACGCCCTCCCTTCTCCCCGCCACGCCCCTCTCCCCTCCCCTGCCACGCCCCTCCCTTGTCCCCGCCACGCCCCTCCCCTCCCTTCTCCCCAAGCTACACCCCTATCCCTACCCTCCTTCTTCTCCCCACAAAACACCAGGCAGTTCCTCACTAAGACCCTCCCGAGCACGCCCCCTTGACTGTCTCATCACCCTGTTCTGTTGTCAGAGCTCCTCCCCGTTTGCCCATTTGTTTCCTTACACCCCCACCCGTAAGTCCTGGGGGAGCAGGCCACTGTGTCCCCAGAGCCATAGGGAAAATACACACATCATTCATTCATTTATACAAGGGGGAAGGGGAAGGCACCCCTGCGAATCTCCAAATGACTCCCACTCGAAACCCCAACAGCTTGGGCATCTGGAAGCCAGCCCAGCCTTGGTCATCCCCACCCCCAGCTGGAACGTGTGGGTGCTCCAGGCTGGGCCTGTGTGCATCTGTAGCCCCCTCACTGGGTGTCAATTTCCCCCCACCCGGTTCAGAGCCCTGCCCCCTTGGCCTCGCCTTCTTGCTGGCGCACTAGCTGGAACGACCGCCGCTTCACTGACCTACCCCCTGGACCTGGTCAGAGCGAGGATGGCTGTGACCCCAAAGGAAATGTGAGTCCTACCTTGGTGACGCTGTCACTAGCACCGGGGGCTTTTGTGTCACAGGGGCTCCCAGGTCAGAATCCCTCCACCAGGACCCTGGGGTTTGGGTCTGGGCCTGTGCCCAGCTGTGTTAAGAATCCACCATGCTGACCCTGCCTGGTACAACAGAGCAGGCCTGGCGTCCAATTCTGCAGCTATTCCAGAAAGGCAGTAATTTGTTCTCTTATCCTGGAGGTCAGTTTCTGCTTGGATCAAACCAGGAGTCTTCATGGTTCTTTGAATTGGGCACAGATGCATTAAAATGTGTAAGAATAAAAGACAAGGGCTGAGCCCACTAGAGTGATCCCCATGATGAAGGTGGAGTTTGGGCTTAGGCCTGCCTTTCCCCCCTAATTCCAAGGCTTTTGCAACATGGTTATATTTCTTAAAGAAGGAAAGCATCAACAGGCAGACGGATGCAGGCCCAGCAGGCTGTGGGAAGAGCCCAGAGCCTCAGCAGCTGGAGCCGGAGAGGCCTGAATCTCACCTGCTCTGCTGCTCTGTCCTGGCAGGTACGGCAACATATTTCATGTCTTCATCCGCATCTCCCGAGAAGAGGGGCTGAAGACGCTCTACCATGGGTTTACGCCTACCGTGCTCGGGGTCATTCCCTACGCCGGGCTGAGCTTCTTCACCTATGAGACGCTGAAGAGCCTGCACAGAGGTAGGAGAGCCGGGAGCAAGGGGAAGGGGCTTTCAGGGAGGACTCCTTGGGGACAGCACCTCCGCCAGTGTTGCACAGACCTGGCGGCAGGACAGGAAAGTACAGAGAATGATACAACATCGCTCACACCTGCCACCCAGTGTGAACAGGTTAACATTTTGCCTCCTTTGCTCTCAGATGTTTTCTGTTAAAGAATTAAAATGCTGTGGGCTGCGTCCTTCAAGGCGGCTTTGGAAATGCTTCTGTACCGTTGACATGTAGTGTGAACACCACCTTGTCACATTTCCTGCTGTAAAAAGTGCCCCAAATGGAGGCAGCTCACTTGGCAGTGCAGCTCCCCTCCGCTGGTCTGGGGTCCGTCCCCCTGGCATCTGTTTCTCTGTTCCACCCTTGCAGTGGCTGCACAGTGTGCCTCCCCCCTTGGGGGTGTTAGGCTGTTTTCAGATTTCCTGACCAGCCCACATCTGGGACTCATGTCCTTGTGCGGGTGTGAGACCCCATTTTCAGGTTTTCGCCTCCCAAAGGGCTTCCCGGCACCCAGTCCCCATGTTCTCACCCCACATGGTGCCGTCAGACTGCGCGTTCCTGGCCCTCTGGTGAAATGGATAGTTTCGTGTCTCCCTGTTTTGAATTCCTAGTTCTAAATTTACTGCTGCAAATGTTTAAAGAATCCCTATCCATCAGTGGCGGCTCCTTCCTCCTGCGCGTCTACGCGTCCTGTGTAGACCCGTGCAGCAGTGCTCCGTGTAGTTCGTGGTCACATGCGCCCGTCCCTGGAACCGCTGGCAGGGGCTCTCGGGAGTGGGCGCCGGTAGGGGACAGGGCAGGGCGAGGATTCAGGCTGCGAGCGCCCGGGACGCGTTATTTTGCTAGACGTGGAGCAGACCGGATGAGATGTGAGCCGCGGCCCTTGGAGTTGGTTGTACGATTCTTCGTGCTTTGTCTTTTGAGAAATTTGACTTCTCGATTTTGATTAAAAAGCAGCGACGGGGAGGTGAGGAAGTGGGACGTGGGGTACAGTGCACGTGCGCGTGTGCTCGCGGGTTGCTCACTGGGTGCAGGTGCGTGGGTGCGGGGCGCTCGGGCCCTCCCGGCCCCTCACGGCCCCCCGGCCCTCGCCCCGCAGAGTACAGCGGCCACCGGCAGCCCTACCCCTTCGAGCGCATGATCTTCGGCGCCTGCGCCGGCCTCATCGGGCAGTCGGCCTCGTACCCGCTGGACGTGGTGCGGCGGCGCATGCAGACCGCTGGCGTCACCGGCCACCCGCGCACCTCCATCGCGTGCACGCTGCGCACCATCGTGCGGGAGGAGGGCGCCGTGCGCGGCCTCTACAAGGGCCTGAGCATGAACTGGCTCAAGGGCCCCATCGCCGTGGGCATCAGCTTCACCACCTTCGACCTCATGCAGATCCTGCTGCGGCATCTGCAGAGTTAGGGGCCCTGCGGTCAGCTGCTCTCAGGACGGTGGACCGGTGACCCCTTTGGTTTTCAGAGCCCGTGGAGCACCGTGTGCTTGGTTCCATCTCCAGAACCACATCGGGGCACTTTGTGGAACAAGCAGGCGGGCCTGGGGGGCCCAGGGCTGGTGGCCCTAGAAGTGCAGTGGTGGGACAATGGGCTTGCGGTGGCCACAACTCTTCTCTTCCCTCCTCCCCAGGGGCCTCACTGCCTCGGGCGGGGTTGCCCTAAAGCCCTGAGTCAGGAGTGGTCAGTGCTGCCTCCTGGCCCTGTGTGTCCTCCAACATGCTGCTAATTCGAGTGTCCCCGTCCCCAGTAGGCTCAGGGCCAGACTCACCTGTCCCTTCTCGCTCTGACTCTGCCTGCATGCCTGGCATTCAGCCTGGGCAGGCGCCTTTCCTGGCAGCCAGACCCTGTCCAGGATGGAACAAGCCTCATGCTCAGTTTGGCCACAAATGCAGCCCCTCACCCACCCCAGCCTACCCTTCCTGTCCTGCCTTCTCTATTTCTTCCCAGAGGACAATGACTCCTCGGTCCCCAGAGCCTCCTGCTCAGGAACAGCCTTCTCCCGAGAGCCCCATACCAGTCTCTGCTGTCAGCGTGGGGCCCCAGCTGCTGCTGCCCCTCTGTTTGTAACCTTCCCAGGAGGGTCGTGCTTCCTCCACACAACAGGGTTTGGAGCACAGACCACGACATGGAACCACTTCAGGTTTGGGTCTGACACCCCCACCTGGGTGTATCTGCTGAAATCTGAGCATCCAGCCACCACCTGTAGGCCCAGAAGCTCCTGCCCAACAGGCAGCACCAGTAGAGGCTGTGGCTTCCGACAGGTCCTTGGCTCCTCACCTGAGCGGGCACTTGGCTGGGGCACGGAGCAATTTAAAGTCTGATTTCCATGAACAGAGCACACAGAGGCAGCTGGTGGCCTTGGCCCTCCCAGAGTGGGAGCCCCATGACAGTGGGTGGCCCAGGGGTGGCAAGTGTGGAAGAGCAGAGGCACCCCAGGGAACCCCCAGCTAGCTGGTCTCTCCGAGAAGTCCCCAGGGCCACCAAGTATTGGGGACTCAGAAATGCCCAATGATGATGTTTTAGGTTTCTTGGGGTTTTGTTTTGTTTTGTTTTTCACATTGGCCAACCCTGGGTCTATTCACATCAAACCCCTAACTGGTCCGATCTGGTTCCAGGGCAAGGGGGACCCTGAGAGTTGGTTTCCGTAGCTGGCTCCGCTGCCACACTGTGTGAGGGCCCTGAGCTGGGGCACCTGCCCTCGTGCATTTCCAGTCGTGACTCCGTTTCCTCCCTTCCTTCTGTCCTCTGTCTGCTCTTCTGGCCTTGGACCTGCGGGTGTGAGGACCTCTCTCTGGCTACCTTGCACGTAGCCACCAGCCATCCCTGATCTTGTCCCCAGGGGCCCAGGCAGCCTGTGATGGCTGTGAGGGGCTGTCCTGTTGGGCGGACATCCCTTGCCCAGTGCCCAGACTCGGCGGGAGAGGCCAGGGCACCCCTCACAGGGAGATGGAAGGGGACCCAAGCTCCCCCTGCCCTGGGTGAGTGAAGGCAGCAGGGGCTGGGGGTCCACCCCAGGCGGGTGAGACCAAACAGGTGGTTGGGGAGGGCCCCCAGGTCCTGCCAGCACCTAGTGTGCCTCCCCGGAGGTGGCTCCTGGCTGAGTGGGCTGTGGCAGTGCTGTCCCCCACCCTGCACATGGCTGGGCTCTTGGGCCTCTGCGGTCACCTGCCTCCCTGCTGATCGCTGGTCCTGGTCTGGAATTATATTTTGATGCCATGAAGACACTTTGTTTATATATAATGTTTATATATTTTAAAGATTTGTGCCAAGAGAGTATATTTAATAAAAATTTAAATGACTTCTGCTCATGTCTCGTCTTCTTTGGCTCTAAGCACCCCCTCCCCTCCCCCAGGAACCCCAGAACAGGGTTGATGTTGTTTTGACACATTTGTGAATAAAGTTTTGAATAAATGTCTTGAAAGTTTTGAAATTCAATTGTTGCTGTTTGAATTGTTGATACATATCATGATTTTCCAGAAAACATCAACTGTGCAAAAGGGTTTATAATAAAGAGTAGGTCAGCCTCCCAGTTCCCTCTGTGGGATTCTGTACATACACACTTGTTGCTTTGGGGACCTATGTGGCTACCCACGGTGTCAGTCAGGATAGGATGCCTCCAGCTGCAGCCAGCACAGCCCCAAAGTCCCCTGGGATTGAACAAAGCTTTCTCTCCCCAGAGCCCTGCATTCTGGGACTAGCTGAGGCTTCAGGCCTGAGCGTCACCTCCTGCAGGGGCAGGCCACCAGAGGGTCTTGCAGCAGCAATCAAGGCTCACTTCACCTGCAGCCCATTACCCAGAGCAACCTGCAGGGCCTGTCCACCACGAGGCCAGAAGTGGCAGCCACTGGCCTGTGTGCCTTTGTGCGTATGCGTATGCATACATAGTTGCTGACCCCCACTGCTCTGCCCTGTGTGTGAGAGTCAGGCTCCCTGTGGCTGTCTCGTTGTTAGCAGTCGTCCAGTTCCCTGGGAGGATGCCCATTGATGAAATTTACCCATCCATCATAGATGGGCAACTAGATTGTTAGTGAGCTGTTGCCATGAGGTGGTGGTGACTCAGTGGGGACTGCTGAGCTTACCCCCAACCCCTGCCACCTCCACTCCTGATTTCTGGTTCAAGTTCAGCATCTCATACCAGCTCCTGAGCCTTGGTCAACCCCTCCCCACTCCCACCCTGCACTGGAACATCCCCTAATAGTATAGAGGTGGGCTCGTGGCTGTGTGTGGGCTAGTGACCGTGAGGAAGATGTTTGCTGGCTGCTTCTGAGAAAAGCTTCAGAAGGCACTCTGCCTCTCTCTGGCCTTGGGAGAAGAAACCCCAGCCTGGGTGGGTGTTGGGACCACCTTGTGAACACAAGGAAGGGACCAACCCCAGGGTGAAGCTGACACTGCAGATAGTAGAGCAGAGATGAGGACAGAAGCTGGATTCTCGGTGATGTCTGGGCTGCTGGATCCAGCTTTACCTGTAGCTCAACTGCCTCTCAATTTCCAGTAACATGAGTCACTTTATCTGCTTTATTTAAGACAGAATTGAGTTTTTTGTCACTTTCTGAAACAAATATCCTTTTATGTGCCTCTTTGTGTTCATGTGCTAGCGTATCTATGGTATAAGTTACTAGGAACAACATTGCTGGGTCAAAGATCAAGAAATAGTGGGGCGAGGTGGCTCATGCCTGTAATCCTAGCACTTTGGGAGGCTGAGGCAGGAGGATGGCTTGAGCCCAGGAGTTTGAGAACAGTCTGGGCAACATAGTGAGACCTCATCTCTAAAAGAAAATACCATCTACAAAAAATTTTAAAATTAGCCAGGCGTGGTGGCACCTGTAGTCCCAGCTACTCAGGAGGCTGAGGCAGGAGGATTGCTTGGCTTGAGCCCAGGGGTTCGAGGCTGCAGTGAGCTATGATGACACCACTGCACTCCAGCCTGGGTGACAAAGCAAGACCCTGTCTCTTTAAAAAAAAAAAAAAAGAAAGAAAACCAAGGAATATATTAACCTTGTAGCTGATACTGCTGCTACCCCACCCTAAGCCCAACATCCATGGTTCCTGCCAAATGCTTTTTTGCCATAAGCAATTGCCACCAGCCTATGGGTTTCCCCACAGGAACACAACCCAGCACCCCAGGAACAGCCCCCAGCCAATGACTGTGAAGAACTGGAGGGTAAAGCCCAGCCCATGCCCCTGGGGTGGAATCACTCAGAGATGAGCACTGGACGCTGTCCCCTCAGGTCGCCAGCAGCTCACCTGCTCATTGGCGCCCCCTGCAGAGCACCTTCCCTCCTTGTGTCAACTCTCCCCACCCTCCACTGGAGCTTCCTGCGGTCACCTCCCAGATAAACGACCAGCCCTGAGTTGTCCTACCAGGGTCATCTTTTGGGGGAATCTATCCAAAGAGGAATAGAAACACCAGGTATTCCTGCAAAGAGATCGTGTGGATTTATACGACATACCCTCAACAGCCTTTGTGATCTTTGATAATCTGATGGGTAAAAAGTAGCATCTCATGGTTTTTTGTTTGTTTTTTTTTGAGACAGGGTCTTGCTCTGTCGGCCAGGCTAGAGTGCAGTGGCGTCATCATAGCTCACTGCAGCCTCCAACTCCTGAGCTCAAGTGATCCTCCTGCCTCAGCCTCCCGAGTAGCTGGGACTATAAGTGCATGCCACCATGCCCAGCTAATTTTTCTGTTTTTTGAAGAGACCGGGTCTCGCTCTTGCTCAGGCTGGTCTCAAACTCCTGGCCTCAAGCGATCCTCCCACCTCGGCCTCCCAAAGTGCTGGGATTACAGGCGTGAGCCACTGTGCCCAGCCAGTATCTCACAATTTAACACCACCTGGTTGGTTGGTTAGTTGGCTGGTTTTTTCTCCCAGTGTAGCTTAGAGCTCTTTCCCTGTAAGAACAGCTAACTTTGTCGTATTCTTTTTACTAGTTATATGTGATTTCCCAGAGTTTATTTACTCACCTCCTGACAGCTGGGCATTGGAATGACTGTCGTCAGCTTTTTGCCTTTAGAAATGACGCTGAGGTCGTCACCTTGGTCCTGGCTCCTATATGCATGAGTGAGATTCTCCCTGGGCTGTGTCCCTAACAGACCCGCTGGTCACGGGGTCACCTCCGTGTGATCCTGCCAAAGCACTCTCCAGAGTATTCATGCCAACACAGGTGCCCACGGGCAGCGTGCAGGGTTCACGCCACCCCTGGCTTACACCTGGTGGTGTCTGACTTGCTCATTTTTTCCAGTTGAGGGGCGTGACGTGGCATCTTGTTGCTGTTTTAGTTTGGATCTTTCTGTGATCTCTAGCTAGGCGGGACGTCTATTCCTGATGGTTGGCCGTTTTTTTTCCTCCTCTCCTCTTATTCATGCTGCACATTGCAGCCCAAACACCAGTCCTGGTAGGAGAGATGAGTTAGACTCAAAGGAAACAGGGATTTTGTGAGCATGTTGTGTTGCAATCTAGCAAACAGAAACTGGAGTGGCCCGATATGTTGGAGAGATGCCAGCCCTCGCGGCTTCTTCACGTGGGACCCCCTCAGAGCCCACATGCGTGATGTGCCTTGTGCAGCTCCGCCAAGGGGTGAGTCGGGGTTCCCAGGCTTGTTGGTACTCTGGGGGGCTTTCTTCAGGATGCTGTTGTGGGTGGGCGATGCTGCTCTGGCTCTTGCTGAGAAAAGCTTGGAAAACGTGCCCTGGAGCTGAGGGGAGGTGGGGAGTAGCGCTGGGACTCCCTGCAGGGTAGGTGCTGGGTGGCAGCCCCCAAGTCTGGCACTGGGGGGCCATGGCAGGTGTTTGAGCAGAGGAGGGACTCGAAGAGGTGAGGATTTTGAGAGCTTAGGGAGAGAGTCAGGCTGGGGTCTGTGCAAAAGGAAGGACACATGCAAAGTCTATGGGCTGAGAAGGTTCTAGAGGAACAGGCCACACCTCAGCTCCATGCAGCCCCGGCACCCACTTTCCTCCAGCCACCCTCTGGCCAGCCCACGCTGGGAGAGGCCAGACCCAGGCTCAGGTCTCCTAACTGGTGTTTTCTTGGAACATCATGGCCTCTAGATGATTCCTAATTATTCCTAGCGTTTCTTTCCTTAAGGTGTTTGCTGTCCCTGCTGCGTGTGTGACTGTGTCTCTTTACTCCTTTCTCAGATCATGTGGTGTACACTATTGACAAAGTTTTGGGGCCACGTCCTGGCTCTCTTATCTTTGAGCTGATACTTCTCTCACCAAGTTGTGACCCTGTTTGTTGCTGATATTGCTTTTTTTTTTCTTTTAATGTTTTTTAGAGTCAGGGTCTTGCTTTGTCACCCAGGCTGGAGTGCAGTGACACAATCACAGCTCACTTCAGCCTCAAACTCCTGGGCTCAAGCAATCCTCCCACCTCAGCCTCCTGAGTAGCTGGTACTACAGGCGTGCGCCACCATGCCTGGCTAATTTTTTAGAAATTTTTTGTAGAGACAGGGTCTCACTATGTTGCCCAGGCTGGTCTCGAACTCCTGGCCTCAAGTGATCCTCCTGCCTTGGTCTCCCAAAGTGCTGGGACTAAGGCACAAGCCACCGTGCTGGCCGGGTTTTGGTTTTGAAGATGGAGCCGACAGGCTTCCTGATGAGCTGGGTATGAGGAGTCGGACAGGGAGGGGTCAAGGTGCCCCCAAGTTATGGTGTGACAGGACAGATGGGCTGATGTGACCAAGGGGGGTTGAGGAAAGGTTAGGCGCTCTAGACACACTGGGCCGAGCTGAGATGCCCAGGGCTGCAGAAATCAAAGTGGGGTTTGTTGGCAAACATGTGGCGCCTAATGAGTGAGGACAGAGAGAAACGGAGGGGACCAGCAGGAAGGACCAGGGAGGAGACAGGCAGAGGGGACAGTGATGACAGGAGGAGGGAGAAGAGGCCTGAAGACTGGCTTGGATTGGAGAAGCTTGAAGTCCCAGGAACCTGGACAAGACTCGCTCTGGAGGTGCAGTGAGTGCATCCTAGATTTAGTTTTCCATTTGTGCTGATTTTTCTTTGTACTGTTTTTGCTGACTTCTCTTGAGTTGAAGGTTGTATTTGCTTTAGTTCTTTTTTCTTTGTTTTTTTTAAATTCTTTTTTTGTTTGTTTGTTTCAGCTAGTTTGGAAACGGTACATTGTTTTTTCTACCGCAGGGTTCTTAGCCTCACCACTGCTGACGTCTGGGACGGGGTCTTTCTCTGGGGTGGGGGCGTTCTGGGCACTGTAAGATGTTGAACAGCATCCCTGGCCTCATCCACCAGATGCCAGGAGCATTGCCCCCCCTAGTGATGACAACTAAAAAATAATCTCCAGACATAGCCAGTGTCCCTTTGGAGTAGATTCACCCCCTCCTTTGACAGGCACTGATGTGTTTTTTTTTTTTTTTTTTTTTTGAGATGGGATCTCACTATGTTGCCCAGGCTAGCCTCAAACTCCTGGCCTCAAGCAATCCCCCCGCCTCAGCCTCCCAAGTCACTGGGACTAAAGGCCCGTGCCACCATGCCCGTCTCTGCTTTTTGTTTTTTGGGGTTTTTTGGAGACAGGGGCTTGCTCTGTTGCCCAGGTTGGAGTGCAGTGGTGTCATCATAGCTCACTGCAGCCTCAAACTCCTGGGCTCAAGTGATCCTCCTACCTTAGCCTCCTGGGTAGCTGGGACTACAGGTGCACAACACCATGCCCAGCTAATTTTTAAAGTTTTTGTGGAGATGAGGGTCTTGCTCTGTTGCCTAGGCTGGTCTCAAACTCCTGGCCTCAAATGATCCTCTTGCCTCGGCTTCCCAAAGTGCTGGGATTACAGGCGTGAGACACCACGCCTGGCCTAGTTTTCATTTTTACCCATGTAACAAAAGTGCAGTTTCAGAAATCAAATGCTATTCAAAGGAAGGGCTAGGATGATGGCATTTCCAGCTCCTGACAACTGTTCCAGGCGTCACCATATGTCAGTGCTTTCTGAGGCTCTCTGGTTGTGACCTCACTTTCCAAAGTGGCATGATGCTCCCTTTTGGTGGTGGTGGTTAGTTTTAGATACATGCCAAGTGAGTGGGACAGAAGGGGAGCAGCTTTACCCTGAGGTGGTGCAGACTTGGTGCAGGTCAGGGAGTTCAGAGGCTGTGAATGAACCAGTGGTCCTGGCACGGAAATGTCCTGGAGGTGCGTCATGCTTGGCACATGACAGGGCAACAAGGGGACCAATCACTAGGCCTTGTGCTCTCACCCTGGCAAGGGAAATGGCTGTGACTCATTTGTTTTATTCTTCACACAGATGCTCCCCAACTTGCCATGGGGTTACATCCTGATAAACCCATCTCAAGTCAAAAATATTGTAAGTCAAAAATGTACTTAGCCAGGCCCGATGGCTTGTGCCTGTAGTCCCAGCTCATTGGGAGGCTGGGGGGGGGATGACTTAAGCCCAGAAGTTCGAGGCTGCAGTGAGCGAGGATCACGCCACTGCACTCCAGCCCGGGTGACAGAGCAAGACCCTGTCTCTAAGAAAAAATAAAATAAAATACAAATGCATTTAACGCTGGCAACACAGCAAACAGTCCCTGACTTATAATGGTTTGATTTTTGGTTTTTTGACTTTATGATGGTACAAGAGCAACGTGCTTTCAGTAGAAACCATAACCTCATTGTAGGTCATAAGGAGCTCCTTGACTTAAGATGGGGGTTACCTCCTGATAGACCCATTGTAAAGTCGAGAAATCTCAAGTGATACCATAATCAAGGACTGTCTGTATACATTTTACATATACAGAAAGGTCGTATCCATACACATGTACATTGCAATACAGATGTGCACACACAGCAGCGTCACAGTGACAGGACAATTCAAGTGCTTGACAGCCCACTTCCCTTTCTCGGGGTCACCACAGCCTTAACGTGCCTGTTTGTCTGCGTGTGACCTCTGTGCGAGAGCAGTCACCCACCTACGTGGGGCAGAGGGGCAGCACCATGGGTGCACCTCCCTCCGGCCTCCTCAGCCTCTTTCTGCCCGACCGTTCCTCCCCCTTGCGCTCTTCCAGCCGTGCTCCCTCACGGTGCTCACTTCCCCCGCCCTCCCCAGCCCTGCCTTGCGCTCTTCCTCAGACACTTGTGTTTCTTCTCCCTGCCTTTCCCCTTCCCGTCACTGTCTGCTCCCAGGCCTGTGCTCCCTGTCTCGCTTCTGCCGTTCTCCCTCCCTGCCGCCCCCACCCTGCAAGCCAGGCGGGTGCCACACCGACTTGCAGGAAGCTACTTGCACAGGCCACCGCGGCGCCTGTTTGTGAAAACTGGCCTGCTCCTTTATTTGTTCAGAAGGGCAGCCCCAGCCCCCAACTCAAACTCAGCACACGCACTTCAGCGACAGTGACCTCAGACCCTCCTGCCGCACACAGGGCCCCGGAGACAGTTTCCAGGCGGAAACAGAGAGTCCAAGTGGGGCCATGGCTCAGGCACTGCGGTGAAGGGGACGGTGGGGAGTCCCAGCCCCATCTTGCAGCTGGGGACACCGAGGCACACACACAGGGGGCTGGCCTGTGTCCCACTGGCCCAGGACCAGACCTCAGGGCCCCAGGAGGGTCTGCAGGCAGCTAGGAGCCCGCCAAGTGCTGGTGGAAGTAGAGGCCGAAGAGGCTGGAGAGCAGCTGGCAGGCGGCCGTCCACCAGACGAGGTAGGCCAGGACGCCGCGGAGGAAGAGCGGTGTGAGCAAGCCGCCCAGGGCCCCGGCGATGCGCGCGGCCGTCTGCTGGACTTCGTCGTCCCCGCGGCCGGCCGGGACAGCGCCGGCTGAGGACGGGGCGGGGGACAGTGGGGGTGCTGCGCCCAGGCCCCAGGAGTAGCCACCTGGGATAAGAGGAGGATGGAGGGAGGTCTGGGTGGAGGCACAGGAGGGCCGGCCCCCAGCGCCCCCACCCCTGCAGACACTCCCCGCCACCCGCCTGTGCCTCCTGCCCAGGCCCCGCCCCACCCCCGGCCCCGCCCCTCCTCCTGCCCAGACCCCGCCTCTACCCCAGGCCCCACCCCACCCCAGGCCCCTCCTCCGGCCCAGGCCCCGCCCCATCCCAGGCTCCTCCTCCTACTCAGGCCCCACTCTTACCCCAGGCCCCGCCCCCTGATCGCCCGTGCCCGCCCTAGGTTCCGCCTCCACTGGGCTCTGTGTGGTGGCCCCTCCCCCGGCTGTCCTCCCCCACTCCCCCGCCCCTTACCCAGTGTCTTGAGCAGCAGCGTGCAGTTGAGGGTGAGGATGAGCGGCGTGAGGTACTGCAGGCTTACCACCGTCACATAGCAGTAGACCCGGACCACCTGGTGGGCAAGCAGCAGTGGTGGCTGCAGACGGGGGCTTTCTGGGGTTTGGGGTGACTCCATGCCCGAGTGGCCCGGGGACCTACCCTGAGCCCCAGGTTCCCTCCCTGCCCGGCGTCCATACCCGCCGCTGGATCTCGCGGGCCTCAATGCGGCCAGCCTCCCTCCGCAGCTGCTCCACACGGGCCTTGGCCAGGCACAGGTAGGCCTGCAGGTGGGGCCGGGTCACCGCCAGCCGCAGCAGGCACAGCGCCACCAGCACCCAGAGACGCATCGAGTCGAAGGCAGAGTCTGACAGCCTGCGCCGAGGGGGGTGGGGGCAAGAGGGCTAACAAGGCTGTCCCTTCACCCCTAGGATCTGCCCCCACCCTCCAAGACTTCCCTTGGCGCCTCCCTGAGCCTCAGAGACCAGAGTACACAAAGCGGCCCCCAGCCCCACCCAATACGCACAGGGAGAAGGGTGTTCCCCCAAAGGGCGCCTGGTGCAGGAAGTCCCGTGCAATGGGCTTTGTCCAGAGCCACAGGATGAACAGGGGAGACAGGAAGCTGGTGTGCAGGAGGAACCTGGGGGGTGAGGGCAGGAGGGAATGAGGCACCCCACCACTCCCCAGCCTCCCCCCTAGGCCCCCAACCCCCCACCCACCAGGCGACCCACGTAACTGCAGCATGGGCCGGTCCTCTGACATGGTCAGCGCGTCGCGGTGGGTCTGGGCCAGCCGCAGGCCAGGGAAGGTGAGGAAGGCACCAAGCATGGAGCCCACCACTGCCAGCCCCACGCGGATGGCCAGCTTGGCCAGAGGGAGCCTGGGGAGAATTGTAGGTGGAGGGGCCCCACAGCCAGTCAGAAGCCTGCCTGTGGGACCCTGGGAGACTCCCAGCCTGCCCCTGCCCCCATCCCCCAATCCCAGAACTCACGCCCAGTCCCAGCCCTGCTTCTTCAGAAATGGCTCCAAGTTCTGGGTCATGCTGGCCAGGCCTGGGGAAGATAAGGACAGGATGGAGTAGAGTGGATTCCCAGAGTCTCTAAGCCCACTCTGTTCCCCTCCCAGGCATCCTTTTGCTCCCCAAGTAGGAATACGCTAGTGGTGGCCAGGCCCTGTGCCAGGCACTAGAAAGACTTTTTGCTCTAGTTATGCAGGGCTCTCTTCAAGAAACAGAAGAATACACCAAGCAGACACCCCTGATTGGGCTGGGGACATGGGGTGGGGCTGCTGAGCCTGAGTTTCCTAGATTATTCCAGGAATCGGGAGGGGGATGAAGGACTCCTGCAGGAGAAAACCAAAGTCCTCCTGGAGGAAGGAATTCTCAATTCAGGCCCCAAGATTTTCCAAAGATTGAAAGCAAATTAATATGAGCTCACAACCAAAATTACCAAACACACAAGGAAACAAATCACCATAAAGGAGAGTTGGCAGAAAAATAATAGATAAGTTTAGGCCTCAAGAACTTAAGAAATTTGCACTGTCAATTATGTGTTAAATGATTAAGGAAATAAAAGCTGGAATCACAGAATGGGTGACATTAAGACTATCTTCAGATGACTGGATAGACTTGCAAAGGAACTAAATTAAGCTCTTCTAAAGAGAAAATATAATTATTGAAATAATAGGTTGTTAAACAGCCAAAGGAGGAATTGATGTACCAGAAGACAGATCTGAGGAAATCACTCAGATTCCAACTCAGAAAGACAAGAAGGTAGGAAATATGAAGGGAGGCTAAGAGATAAGGAGAGCAGAGTAGAAAGCCCAGCATAAGTTAAATCAGAGTCCCAGAGTGAGAAAAGAGAGGGAACAAAGGAGTTATTGGAAAAGAATGGCTAAGTCTGCAGAATGAAGAAAGCACACAAACTATCAACCAGATAAATAAAAGGAAATCCATACCTAGACACACTGTAGTGAAACTGCAGAACACCACAAACAAAGAGATCACAAAGCAGCCAGGGAGCTAAGACAGATCACCTACAAAGGAATGACAATTAGGCTGACAACCAATGTCAACTGCAACAACAGAAAAGGAACAAATAGAAAGCAAAAAAGTAAGATGGTAGAAACAAGGCCAAATATGTCAGTAATCACAATAAATATAAATGGACTAAACTTTTAAGTGAAATGATAAAGACTGTCAGACTACATTGAAAATATCCAGGTACATGGTTTTTAAAGGAAAACACACTCCAACATAAGGTCATTGGAAGGTTGAAAGTAAAGGGATGTTAAAAGACATAGCAAATTCTAATCAAAAGAAAGCTGGAAAGGCTATATTAATACCAGACAAACTAAGAAGTATTATTAGAGATAGAAGGGGTCAATACATTATGATAAAATAGCTGATTCACCAGGAAAATCCAGCAATTCTAAATTTATGAACACCTTGTAAATTAGCCTCAAAATATATAAATAAAACATTGATAGAACTACACAGAGAAATTGAGAGCTCTACTATTTTATAGAGAGACTAACCTCCACTGACTGATGTGTCAAGGACAAAAGATTAGGAAACACAAAGATTTGAATTTATTAGACTCATAGATCCACAGAATATGTCTTTCAAGAACACATAGAATAGTTACAAAATCTGATCACATTCGAGGCCTTAAGGCAATCTTACCAAATTTTAAAGCATCTATATCAAATAGACCATCCTTTGTAACCATAGTGCAGTTAAGCTAGAAATAAATAAATTTTTAAAGGTCTATGTTTGACATTTCTTTTTTTTTTTTCTTTTTCTTTCTTTTTTTTTTTTGAGACAGAGTCTTGCTCTGTCGCCCCAGCTAGAGTGCAGTGGCATCATCATAGCTCACTGCAGCCTCCAACTCCTGGGCTCAAGTGATCCTCCTGCCTCAGCCTCCTGAGTAGCTGGGACTACAGGCCTGCGCCACCACATCCGGCTAATTTTTTCTATTTTTAGTAGAGACGGGGTCTCGCTCTTGCTCAGGCTGCTCTCAAACTCCTGACCTCAAGCGATCCTCCCACCTCGGCCTCCCAGAGTGCTGGCCTGGCCTGACTTTTTTTTTTTTCTTAAGAGATGGGGCCAGGCACAGTGGCTCACACCTGTAATCCTAGCACTTTAGGAGACTGAGGCAGGAGGATTGCTTGAGCCCAGGAGTTTGAGGTTGCAGTGAGCTATGATGCCACTGTACTCCAGCCTGGGCAACAGGAAAAAGAAAAAAGAGAGAGAGACAGAGTCTCATTCTGCCCCCCAGGCTGGAGTGCAGTGGCATGATCATAGCTCACCACAGCTTTGAACTCCTGGGCCCAAGCAATCTTCCCACCTCAGCCTCCAGAGTAGCTGGGACTATAGGTGCACAGCACCTATAGACATGCTTGGCTATGTCTGAAATTTAAAAAATATTTATGTAATAATCCATAGGTCAAAGAAGAAATAATAATAGAAACATTAAAACACCTAGAACTGAATGATAAAAAATACCAGTGAAAACTTGGGTGAACAAAAGTGAGATTTGGTAAAACAGGTAGCATTAAATGCTATATATGCTATAAAAATAGAAGAGACTGAAAATTTATGAGGCAAGTAGCCAACTGAGAAATTGAAAACACAAAAAGGAAGTGTCCCAGCACTGCTCTAAAATCCAAAGGTCCTAGTCACACCAAAGGCAAGGAAGCAGAAAGGACAAGAGAAAACCCAGAAGAATCCTCAGTTCAATAACGATACAATTCCTTAGCAAGCTCACTCCATGGGAAACACTCAAATTTGACCATTATGTCACAACACAAAAATTAACTGCCAGGAGTTTAAGGGCTTATGCAAAAAGCAAAACTTGAAATATTTTAGAAGAAAATATAGAATAACTTTCTGATCGTAGGGAAGAGAAGGATACTTTCAAGACAAATATCAACTAAAATAATGAACTTCTGTTCCCCGAGACACCAGAGATGATGCAACTACAATGACCCAGCAAAGAAAGTGTGGTGTGTGTATACGGAGGGAAAATAATGCAAATTTGGGCAAAAGAAAAAAAAAATGTGGAGAAACTGAAACATTTGTACACTGTTGGTGGGAATGTAAAATGGTGCAGCTGCTGTAGGAAACAATATGGTGTCTCCTCAAAAAATTAAAAATGGGCCGGTGGTGGCTCACGCCTGTAATCCCACACTCTGGGAGGCCGAGGCGGGAGGATCGCTTGAGCTCAGGAGTTCGAGACCAGCCTGAGCAAGAGCGAGACCCCGTCTCTACAAAAAATAGACAGATTAGGTGGGTGTGGTGGTGTGGGCCTGTCGTCCCAGCGACTCAGGAGGCTGAGGCAGGAGGATGGCTTGAGGCCAGGAGTCGGAGGCTGCAGTGAGCTATGATGAGGCCACTGCACTCCAGCCCGGGCAATGGAGTGAGTCCTTGTCTCAAAAATAAATAAATAAATAAATAAATAAATAAGTAAATAAAAATCAGAAAAAGAAACAAAAGAATTACTGTATGATCCCGCGATTCCACTTCTTGGTACATAACCCCCACATTGAAAGCAGGAGCGTGAAGAGATACTCGTACCCCCGTGGTCGCAGCAGCACCGTCCGCAATAGCTAAACGTGGAAGCGACCCCAGCGTCCGTCAACAGACGAATGGACGAACAGAACGCGGTCCGTCCACACAACAAAACGTTATCCAGCATTAAAAATGGAATTCGGTGGGGCTCGGGGCGCGAGGCCCCCTCCCGGCCTAGCGCTGGCAGCGGGCGTCGGCCGGAGCACGTGTGCGCCGAGTCAACATCCGCGCGGCCGCTGCCACCCGGGCGCCCCCGCGTTCCCGGCTGCGCGACTCCGACCGCCCCGTCTCCTGGCAGCGCCTCCCTGGCGTCAGCTTCGCACGTCCGGGGATGGCCTTCGTGTTAGAGACCGACCGCAATCAGGCGCATCAAGTGGGTTGAAGGAATTATCGATACCGACACGAAACTGCTCATCAGCATTCGGTACCAGCTTCTTCAGCTTTCAGCTTCTTTTCCACTTTGTAACTGGTTTTCAGCAACAGTATCTCCAGGTTTTAATAGTGTCAGCTCTGAACAGAAGATTGAATGGAACTCAAGGGTAGTATCTCCATGCCATCTTTGGTGGTTGGGATTGTTGGCCTGTAAATGTTCTTATTTGATGAGGCCACTCTAGCTGATCCACTTTGGGGGGATCCATCGCTTGTGAACGTGAATATTGATGGCTATTGCTCAGGCTACCTCATTTCTAATTTGTTGATTCTCATTTTGTATTGGAAGGTGATTAGTGAAAAAAATATATATATTTTTTGAGACAGAGTTTCATTCTGTTGCCCTGGCTAGAGTGCAGTGGCGTCATCACAGCTCACTGCAGCCTCCAACTCCTGGGCTCAAGCGATCCTATGCCCCAGCCTCCAAGTAGCTGGGACTACAGGCACGTGCCACCACGCCCAGCTAATTTTTCTATTAAATTATGTTTTGATACCCTATTTTAAATTGAAAACAAATTTTTATTCCAAGCATTAGATTTTGTCATGTCATGGGCTAGCCCTGTGTTAAGAACAATAATAGTTACGTTGTTGCCATCCCTAACAGTGACTCTGATACATCATGGATAACCCAGGACTGTCTTAAAGGTCACTGCCTAGTTTATAGGTATTTGAATCAATTCTTTTCTAAATTTTAATAATTTGGCTCAAATCAAATTTTTGCTAAAGAAGTGTCAGTTTTTAAATTGTATACTTTTGCTGAGGCGCATCGGGCATTTGGAGAACAGTTCTTCACTGTTGTGAAGGGTCAGCTTTACTGTCGGTTGTACCGTTTGTTATTATGCATTCAGAAACATTCTTACAGAGATATAGAGGGGAAAGTATTGTTGTGATGTGTATGTTTCTTCTGTGTCATTTTTAAGCGAAATAAACATGTTCCAAAAGATGCTATTAAAATTTATAAAAAATGGAATTCTAACACCTGCTACAACATGGATGCAACTTGAGGACATTATGCTTAGTGAAATAAGCCCATCACAAAAGAACAAATACTGTATAATTCCACTGATATGAGGTACCTAAAGTAGTCAAATTCATAGAAATGGAAAATAGAATGGTGGTTACCAAGGGCTGAGGGAGGGGGACCAGGGACTCAGTGTTTAATGGGGACAGAATTTCAGTTTGGGAAGATGAAGCAGTTCTGGAGATGGATGGTGGTGATGGTTGCACAGCAGTGTGAATGTACTTAATGCCACTGAGCTGAACACTTACAAACGATTAAGATGGCGACTTTTCTGTTTTGTCTATTTTACCACAATAAAAAAAAATTGAAAGGGAAAAAAAGACACAAAAATGGGCAACAATGTGAACAGGCATTTCGCAAAAGAGGAATTATGAATCATGAGTAAACAGGAAACAGTGCTCAACTTCCCTGGTAATCAGACAAATGTGTGTTAAGGCCACAGAAGGCACCGTTCCATGAGACAGGGGCTGGAATGGCAAAAATCAAGCACTGCCCATGACTCTTGATTCATTCAAACCTTACTATCCCCTGGGAGATTGGTGTAAGCACCACCTCATCCAGTTATTATTTGAGAGGCAGGTTCACAGGTGTCATATTGTTATTTTGCTTTATAATTTACATACACATGTTCTTTGGCATGTATCAAATATTATGTAACTTTAAAAACTGAAAAGCAGGGAGAAACTGAAAAGGTAAAACTCAAGGAGTCAGCAGGGTCACATGGGCTGTGGTGAGGATTTTGGTCTTTCTTCTAAGACCCTTGGAGTCTGGTGCCAAGCAGAAAAGTGATGTGACCCAAATTATGTTTTTAAAAGATCATTCAAGAAATACAGATAAATGGTAAACTGAGAAAAAATATTTGCAACTCCTATCACACACAAAGGCTAAATTCCTTAGTATATAAAGAGCACCTACAAATCAATAAAAGGGCCAAGAAACCAGTAAAAAACCTGGGCAAAAGAAATAAACAGGCCTTTTCAAGAGAGGAAACACAAATGGCTCTTCAACATATGAAAAGATGCTCAACCTCACTTCTATTTCCACATATCAGCTCACCCAAGACTTGAAAGTCTGAGGAAACACAGTTGGAGAGGATGTCAGGAAATAGGCACGTTCATACATCTTTCCCTGAAGGACAATTTGCAAAACTTCCAAAACTACAAATGCACTTTCTTGCACAGCGACACATGCACAAGGCTATTCCTATACAAGACTGTTGTACAACAACCAATGTGGTTTCATGCAATGATGTCTCATAGCAAGAGACCTAGACATCCATAAATAGGGGCCTGGTTAAATAATCATAGAACGTTCAAAAAATGAAATACTATGTAGCTGTTATTAAAAAAAAATGACACAGTATGTAGTGTCAAGGGACAATCTCCAACGTTTATTGTTTTTAAGAGAAAAAGATAAAGTATAAAGCCATATTTTGTGTGAATCAAAGAAAGTGGCACTATAGGTTTCCTCTGGGGAGGAGACCAATGAAGGAGGGTGATTTTCACACTACTCTTCTTGTACTTTATGAATTTCATATCATTCATCTATCCCCCCACAATTAAATTAGAATAGGTAAATATTAAACACCATGGCTGCTGGGTAGGGCACAGACTGGAGTGGAACATAAGTACCTGTATGAAAAGCTATAGCCAAGTGTGTCCATCAAAGAGGGGATGTCCTCTCTTCCCCAAAGCCCAACAGGGCGCCCAGGTGCAGGCACTTGAGGCTCAGGAGCCATTATGATTACTAACGGAGACTGCTTGGATCCCAGGAGTCCACTCCTTCATCCACTATGTGCCTGATGGGCAAGCCAGTGAAGCTGCCCTGGTCAAATTATACAAGGGAGTGACAGCAGCAGTGGCCCCACGCCGGGGACCACACTTACCTGGCTCCAGGCCCAGCTCAAGGGTCTCCTCCCGCACCACCTGCACCAGCATGGCCAGCAGCAGGAAAAGGAAGGCGAAGGTGAGGCAGACAGAGCGCTCGCCCCCCTCCTCTGCGCTGAAGTACAGCCGGGTCACAGTCAGGAACACCTTGCTGGGGGTGGAGCTAAGGAGTCCTTGGGTGCTGGAGCCACCACCCCCAGCACACTCCACCACCCCCATGCCAGGACCCCCCAACTTCGGGGCACAAATACCCTTGCACAAATTGGCCTTGGAGGTGGCCTGGAGGAGTTCTGGTTTGGGGTTCTGGGGCCCAGACCAGGGTGTGAGCTGGGGGTGCTTGTTCAGTGGGAAGTGGCCTCATCACACCACTTGTAGCCAATTAAGAATGGCCACCAAGTCTGTGTGGCTCCCCCAACCCCCAGCCAGCTGACCCTGCCTCCTTGAATCCCCTCACCTCCTGGCTGCATTTGCATCCCTTGGGAAAGCCATCAGAGACACAACGGCTGCAGCTCCAAACTGCCGTCATATGGGACTTTTGAGAACCAGTATGGGTTTCAAGACAGTTTTCCCTTTCCAGAAGCTCACTCCACAGGAGTGGCATTCTTGCTGTACTTTCTGACTTGGGTCTCCAAAGTCACCTATTTCCCTCTGCTCTCTATGCTACTTAATAAAAAATTTGCAGAGGGGGCATCTCTTTCTCAGCCCCTGATTCTGGCTGGCCTGGTGATTTGCCCTGACACAGAGAATGTGGTGGACAGGACAGGGATGGGGGTGGGCTGACTTCAGGCAAGCCACTGCCTTTTGCTTCCTGGGGTTTCTGCCACCACCAAAGGGTAAGACCATGTGGAGCGGTGATGAGCCAACCCAGCTGAGCCCAGCCAAGACTACCCACCCATGAAGCTAGAGCACAAAAAACAGCTACTTTATGCCACCGAGCTTGAGGGAAGTTTGTGGCACAGCAGGGGAAAACTGCCATACAGTTTAGGGGGAACCAGGAAGCCTGGGTCCTGCTCCCACATGCCCTACCCAGGGAGCAGGAAGGAAGGATACATGGAGAAGGCCACAGTAAGCAGGCACCAGAACACGGCAATGTTGGTCTCCTTGGCCGGGCCCAGCACATAGTAGTAGGCCTCTGTGAACAGGTACACGCCACCCGAGTACACAGCAAAGTCCACAAACCACTGGTATTCCAGGAAGAAGCGCAGGACTGCAGGAAGCACTCTGCTGAGCCCCCGGCCCAGCCAGCCCAGGACACTCCCCCTCCCACCCCTGCTGAGGATGTGGTGACCTTCACGGGCCCAGGGAGGGGAGTTTGGGGACCAGGGCTGGGCTGTTACCCAGGGCATCCACGGTCGTGAGGGGGCAGGTCTCCAGCTGGAATGGGGTGTCTCGGGGTACAGACAGTGGCTTCTCATCACTAAGGCCATTGGCCCACCTGGGGGGACAGGGAAAAAGAAGGGTGCAGATGACAGCAGCATCCTACCAGCACCCGGCAGGTTCTGCTGTGCCACTCTCAGAGCTTGGAGGGAGCTGGCTCTGCACACCAGGGTGTGGGTACCTCCCACCCACAGGGCAGCCCAGAGCACACTGCCTGTAAACATTAGATGCTAACTTGACAGTGACCATCTCTTCGGACAAGGGTCTCTCCGATTTACCTGTGCCCAGAGCAGTGCATGGAAGTGTGGGAGAGCAGGGCCTGCAGCCCCTGGGCAGGAGCAAAACTGTGCCTGGGGAGAAACTGCCCAGCCAGGGCTGGGGCTGGGGCCTGGCTCACTCACCGCTCCTTCCTGCCTCTGGGCCTCTGCTTCCCCGCCAGGGCCCGAAGCTGCTCCTCTGACGGGTGCTTATACCGGAACAGACTGAGGGCAAAGCAAGGACAGGCAGTCAGGAAAGCTCGGGCCTGGAGGCACTGAGCAGTGAGCCCTGAACCCGGGGACTTGGCTGGGCCAGGGGAAGCCCTGGGAGGTGGCAGGGGGTGGGCTGGGGTGACCACTGCGAAGAGAAATTCTGGGGAAACAGTGGGGGCAACAGATGCAGGCTGAGGGGGTTCAGGGGCTTGCATACCCTGAATCTGCTGGCTAACCCTCCTGGGGAAGCAGGCGTGTGCATTTTTCTAGGGAGAGAATCCAATTTCCTCCAGCTTCTCAAAAAGGGTCAGAAACCAGAGCAGGGGGGAAGGGTAATCTCTAGCAGGAGTGAGGGTGGAAGGCAGGCAGGAGTGGGGGACGTCGGGAGCGTGGCTGTGGTTCCTCCCGTGTGTACAGTGGCTCCAACCGTGCACTTCAAATATACGCAGATTGTTGTACTTCAATTACTCCTCAATAAAGTAGTTCCCCCACCCCCAGCCAAAATAAAGGCCGCGTGATGCCGAGGGGGCGTGGCTCCTCCTGGCCCCCCCACCGCCCGGGGGCGGGGCTCACCTGCCATTGCAGAGCAGCCAGCGAGCGAAGGAGCAGTGCGGTGCCAGCCTGTGCATGAGGGTGGCAGTGAGCAGGGTCACCACCAGCTGCACTCCGAGGACCGCCTGGGGGGAGGGGACATGACGGGCAGTGCCTGCCAGAGGGTCACAAGTTCCTTCCCTCGGAACCCAGGCTATTTATAGAGAAGCGGGGCCAGATGGGGGAGGGTGAGCCCAGACATAACTCTGGGAGCCGCTGCTGGGAGCGGACCCTGCTCACCTGGCCTGGCTCTGCGCACCTCCCCCACCTCCCGAGCCACCCATGTCAGAAGCCAGGCCCCCACCAACCTGCCTGGGGCGTGGGAAGTGGAGACCATAGGGTTCACCTCCAGCCTCTGCTATGGATTTCAGGTATTAATCTCCCCAAGCCTCGGCTTTCTCATCTGGAAATGGGGTGCTTACTATTTTGCTTTATGTACTCGTCACCGCCACCTCCTGGCCCCACGAGCCCCGCACACCCAGTGAAAGCGCTTCTCCCACCGCCTTCCGTCCCAACTGCATCTTGGTTAAGCTTCCGGCTTCACCCTGGTGGCTCCTTCCCCTACGTCTGTCCCGCCTTAAATGATCCCCGATGACTCCATCACCACCCTCCACCCCTGGTAATCAACCTCCTTGGAAAGCCACCTCCGCTCCGGCCACTGCCTATTTCAGCATAAAGACTAACACGTTGCGGTGGGATGACTTTTTTTAAATTAAAATTTTTCTTCCCAAGTTCTACATAACAACCTTTTAAACACTAATTCAGAACATGTCTTCTTATGCTTATTTTTAAACGTTTTAGAAGGATCAGTCTGAAGCTGAAATTGGGTTTTCCTGCCTGAATGTAGTAAATATCCATCTGCTATCAGTAATTATGTAAAATTATGTGCTCAGGAGAGCTGTCTACTAGTCTTCTGGTATTATAACCCACAATTAAAATGAAATAAAGATTACTTAAATGGTAAAATTAATTGATTAGTAACATAATCCTTTAATCAGGCATAAATAAGCTAACTTTAATAGGAAAAGCTCTAGCGTGATGGATACCGGGCCTAGCACTGTAATTCAGAATGAGTACTGAGAAGCCCATCATTAAAATAACCGGCTAACAGGACATTTTCTCTATGCCTGTGACTTGGAAACTGGGACCAGAAATCTTTTTTCAGTAATAAAATGAGGTAGGAGGCACCATCAGGCTAATCTCCAAATCCTCATTGCTCGCCCTTCCCTGCGCCCAAGCGCAGACTGGTTGGCGGGCACTAATGACCATGACCACGCGCACCAGTCCACGGGGGCTCCTCCAAGCTCAGGGGCCAGGCCTCTCCGAAGCCCTGCCCCTCCCCCAGGACCGCGCCCCCCACCCCCAGCGCCTCTCATCAGGGCCTCGGACGCTCCAGCCTGTCTTTGTCCCGTCTGGACACCACCCGGCCTCACTGCCCGGCTGTCTCCCCGGCCCTCCCTCGCCCAACCACTCGGGTCTCAGAGGCCCTCCTGGACCCGCGGGCTCTCCGTCACTGACTTCATCACCTCCAGAACCTCCCAGGGCGAAGACCTTGCTGAAGGGTCCCGTCCCTCCACCTAAGGCTCCTGAGGTCGGTCCAGGGATGTGTCTCACGGCCCCGCCCCCCAACAGCCTCCCGTTTCAGTGTCAACCTCTGCAGACATCTCCAAGGAGCTTCTGGAGCCTTCCATCAGCCCGTGTCCCTTCCTTGCCCTTCTCTGGATTTACGATCATCGAACCCAGGAATCCTACTAAAATCAACGCAACTCTCCTCCATCCGGTTCCCAAGAGCCCTCGCCTCACCTCCCGCAAGCGTCGGCACCCGGCCTGGAGCGACGCCCCATTTCAACAACCCCACTCACTAATGCACGTCCTCCAGGCCCGCCGCCAACGTCCCTCCTCGGGGACCCCTCCCAGGCAGGGCCAGGCCACGCTCCAGCTCCCCGTCCCTCCCTCTGCCAGGCCGGACCCGCGCCGCAGGGGTCGCGCCGTCGCCGGGCAGCAGCCGGGCGCACGGGGGCGGGGCGAAGCGGAACGCGCTCGGCGGGTCGGGCGCGGAGCGGCGAGCGGCGTGCGCGCTGCAGCCGCGCTCTCCCACTTGGAGGCCCCCGGCCGCCTCCGCACACCCCCTCCCGGCAGGAACCCCACGCCGCGGCAGGACCCTTGTCCCCAGAGTGGGCCCCAGGAGGACCCCAGGCCACCCCGCGGGGCTCCGACGTGCTCGGGTCCCCAGTCCCTCTGCGGGACCACGACCCCTCGGGCAGGCTCCTAAACGGTCCCCAAAGACAGAGACCCTAGAACGCTCAGGGGCTTCCGGTCGCCTCGGCACGACCCCCGCCGACTGCCTCCGAGGCCCTGCGGCGGGACCAGGGCCCCAGCGAGGGACACACGGCCCTCAGTGTGACCCCAAGTCGCTCACAGCCTGCAGTCTCCACAAAGGGTCCCCATCCCCTCAGTGTGTCCCTGGACCCCTCGGCCGCACCCCGGGCTCTCAGGACACCCCACGCCGCAGGGCGCTCGCTCACCATGTCGCACGCTGGGGCGCAGTGCACGGACCCGCGGGCCTAGGGCTCGGGTCACGCCTCGGGAACTCGACCAATCAGAGCCCCACCCTGGTGTGACGAGCAGACCGCACGACCAATCATCGGGCTCGAGCAGGCAAATCACGAGGGACGAGGGGTCGCTCGCGTTGCATGCCGGAAGCTGTAGTTCCGACGCGCTGGTTGTGCGCCGGCTCTCGGGCTGAGTCTGGGAGCCTGTTTGAGCGACCTCTCTAAGGCGCAGTCTCCCCCACACCCATCTTGCGGAGAAAACACTAATTCATCCGCGCACTGTCCCCCGAGGGACAGGTTTTTTGTTTTGTTTGTTTTAAGGCTAATCAAATGAGGGACAGTTCTAAGTATAGAGCCCTCCCTGCTCAGGAACATTCCATGGCTCCCACTGTCTAAACTCCTAAGTGCTCAAAGACTGAATTCAGACCCTCTGCCTGACTTAAATCTGCCCCCCACTCTCTTGTACACACTACAGTACAGCTTTCCACCTGCCACGCTCTCTCTTATCTCCAGGCCTTTGTAAATATTCTCTGTCTCGGAATTCCTCCAAGAATGCCTCAGTCTTTCTCACCTGGCAAATGCCTTATTCATCTCTGTCAGCCAGGACTCTGGTTGTGCTCCACAAAAAAATCCAACTCAAATGGGTTTTTGGCTCACGTACAGAAACTGCTAGAGGTGGTGTCAGCTTCAGGCATGGCTGGATCAAGGACCAGCTGTCAGCCTCAGGAATCTGATGTTCTTTGTTTCACGGCTTGGAGGAAAGGGCTTCTGATGTACGTAAGTGCCTGAGTTTTGCCATCTGAGTTTCTCCGGGTGAGTGTGTCTCCCTGAGCACGGATGTATATTGGGTGTGACTGGGTGTCTGAGGGTCTTTATGAGGGTGTACTTCATTGCCTTGTCTCTGCGGGTGTTTTTGTCTTTATGAGCACGTGTGGATGTCTGTTTGCAGGGGATTCACCGTTTGTGACTTTGGTCTTCTGGACTCAGAGTGTCTCCTTGAGAGAATGTGGGTGACAGTGGCAGTGGGGGTCACTGGCATTTCCCAGGACCTACACGGGGGTCACAAGATGCCGCTCAGGGTCAGAGTATGCAGATAGGATCCAGAGAAGCTGGGATTTGGGGAGAGCATCAGAGAAGAAGTCAAAGGTGCCAGGCAAGAGGGACCAAGAAAGAAGGGAGGAAAGGAGCATTTGCTACAGGCCCAGTAAGGGCCAGGCTTGGGGAACAAGGGTGGGGTGGGAAGACTGACTCATGTACTCCCTCCAGCATGACTGGGTGGCAGAACAATTGTCTCCATTTCACTGATGAAGATACTGAGGTTCTGAGAGGACCAAATCTCTACCTCACACCCTGGTCTCTTCCCGTGGGCACCAAGCTCATGAGTTTAGGTGTCACTCAGGGCCCCCATATGGTGTCCACTGGCAACTAACAGGAATCTGGCCCCACAGAGTTCAGCATCTTCCCTTGGACCTGCCCATTGCAGAAAAGGCACCTCCAACCTCCAGGGGCTCAGCCACAAACTCTGGAGTTGGCCTTGACTTCTCTCTTACCCCACATATGAATGGGGCTGATGGCTCCATCTTCCAAGTGTAACCACAGTCTAACTTGCCTGAGCTCCTTCCTGGCCTCCACCTTGTTCAGCCTCTGTCATTGCTTGCCTGCAGTCACCCCTTCCTGGTCTCTGGCTTCTGTCTGCTAGTCCATCCACCAAAGCTGTTTTCCCCTGACCAACTTGAGGGCCCCTGTGAACACCTGAGCCAGACCACACACCCCTCTGTTCACAACCCTCCGTGGCTCCCAGTGGGTATTCCACACTCCCTGATCGTCCTTGGATGCTCCTATGTCTGTCTACATCAAACATCCTACATTCTCTAACCCACATTAAGGTCCACACTCTCATTTAACATTTCACAGTCTCTATTTATGGGGGTCTTTTTTTTTTTTTTTTTTGATAGAGTTTCACTCTGTTGCCCTGGGTAGAATTCAGCGGTGTCATCATAGCTCACTGCAACCTCAAACTCCTGGGTTCAAGTGATCCTCCTGCCTCAGCCTCGTGAGAAGCTGGGACTACAGGCATGTGCCACCACACCTGGCTAATTTTTTCTATTTTTAGTAGAGACGGGGTCTTGCTCTTGCTCAGGCTGGTCTCGAACTCCTGACCTCAAGTGATCCTCCCGCCTCGGCCTCCCAGAGTGCTGGGATTACAGGCATGAGCCACCGTGCCCGGCAGATATAAGGGTCTCAAAAATGCATCTTTCAAGATCTCCCATGGATGCCCCAGTGCTCTGCCTTCCATCACTGCATTTGTGCAGTGTGCACCTGGGCCACTTTTCCCACAGGTACTTTCAACCAGTGACGGAGCCCCTGGGGCCCTTGTTGACATTGACCCTGGTTGATGTTACTGTGGAGTCCTTGTCTGTGGATGTCTTTGGAATGGCTCAGCACAGTATGACAATTCCAGACAACCCTCCTTCCTTCTTCACAAGGGGAGACTCGCAGAGCTAGCAGGGACACAGCTGGGGGCTGACCACAGAGGCCTTGCTGGAAGCTGGTTCTCTGTCCACTGCCCTCTGTGGTCCAGGACACCTCGAGTTCTACATGTACAAGCATGATACAAACACACACCTGACATGTGACACAGCCCTTGCTGGGTCCTCAGGCTCAGACCCTGAAAACACAGGGTGGGGCCCCCTGAAAGATTTAATTAATTAATTTTCTGAGACAGGGTCCCACTCTGTCGCCCGGGCCAGAACCCCTGGGCTCAGGCTATCCTCCCGGCTGGGGGCACCACCAAGCCTGGCTAATTTTTTAATTTTTCGTAGAGACCTGGTCTCATTACGTTGCTCAGGCTGGTCTCAAATGCCTGGTCTCAAAAGATCCTCCCGCTTCGGCCTCCCAAAGTGTCGGGATTACAGGCACCCAAATGATTTAATTTATTTATTACAATTACTGTTTTATTATTATTATTTTTTTTACTTTTGGCTGGGAAGCGCTGAATCCAAAGCTCACCGTGAGCGCCATCTTGTGTGACGCAGCAAAAGTGCAGTTTCCCGGGGACGGGAAGCTGAACCAGGCTCACCCACGCCTTGGGGACCTCCAGCATTAGAAAGCAGCTCACATTTTAATGAACCTCACACTGGGTGCTTAGCCTAGTGGGCACTGACTTCAGGGATTGGCCCAGTTTCTTGTGTACCATGGCAGTGAGATCCAGAGACTGGGAAGGCGTTCTCTTTGGCTGTGCCTGTTTCCCCCAGGGCACCTGCTGCCTTGGCCCCTCTCCTCCTCAGTCCCTGGTCCTTGTGTCTGTGTGGAGGCTGTGACTGTGACGCCGTGGGGGAGGGGGTGTCCTTGGGTGGACAGTTCTTCTCCCCATGTGATGGCCAGGGTCCTTGTGGAGGGGTCATGAGAAGGGTAGGTCACCCAGGTGGACAGTTTGCACCTGTGGGGTGGAGCCACGCACGTGGCAACGGTGCTGCTGGGGGTGATGGGGGCTGCATGCTCAGCTGGACCTCTGGAGTCCCCTGATCACTGAATGGGGACAGTGGACTCACCCCTCCCGAGTAGGAGAGGTACCAGGTGGAGAGGACTTAAGAGCCCAGTCTGAGTTGGGTGAGAGGAATCTCCAGCCCAACCCGGACACTCTACAGAGGCGTTGACTCACCCCAATCTCAGCCTCCTTCCCTGCAGGTTTCCCCGGTGCAGGAGGTGGCTCCCCCGTGGCCCCCACCAGGTCAGGGCTTCCTGTCACCCATGGCACCCTCTTCCCTTCACCCCCACCTCAAGCCATCCTCCAAACACACCCACAGAGTGACCACACCTGCAGATGCTGGCTGTCCCCAGCCCCCCAGCCCCCTGCCACAGGAGGTCAGGGAGGGGGCTTCTGCACACTGTGATCATGCCATGTCCCTGTCCTGGGAACTGAGGCCCCAAAGCCCCAACCTCGCTGGGAATGAGAGTCAAAGACTGGGAAGGCCACGCAGGACGAACTCCAGCTTGGGGCTGGCACGGCCATGTGGGTGGCACCCTATGCTCTGCCGCTTAAACCAGGCCCCCACCTCCCAAAACGGGTTCTGTCACTTCCATATTTCACCCTGTCCCCCTACCCCATAGTCTTGGCCCCTTTTGTGCACTGTCTAGGTCTGTGTGTGCTAATGGTGGAATGCAAGGCGTCGGATTTTACTGAAGAAGCCCCTCTGTGTGGCGCTGCGGTGACACAAGGGATAAAGGCCTTGAAATTGTCAGGCAAGCTGCCCCGCCCACCCTGGCTGAGCTTGGCAGAGTGATGGGAGGAGGCGGATTTTTTTTTTTTTTTTTTGAGACAGGAGTCTCACGCTGTCGCCCAGGCTGGAGTGCAGTGCCGTGATCACAGCTCGCTGCAACCTCCAACTCCTGGGCTCAAATGATCCTCCTTCCTCAGCCTCCTGAGTAGCTAGGACCGCAGGCGTGCACCACCACGCCTGGCTAATTTTTAAATTTTTTTGTGGAGTTGGAGTCTCACTATGTTGCCCAGCCTGGTCTCAAGCGATCCTCCTGCCTCGGCCTCCCAAAGTGCTGGGATTACAGGCATGAGCCACCTCCCCTGGCCCAAGGCGGATCTTATAAACCTTGATGCCAACACTCATGTTTTCCACCTTCCTGTCCAAATCTGTGATCCCCAGCTTTTTCCCGCTGGGGACACTGCAGAAGGCTTCCTGGAGGAGCGGACGTGGAGCTGGGCCTTGGAGAGTGGGAAGGACTTTAAAAAGGAGGCGAGTTGGGGTTGAGGGAAGTGGTCCAGGACGAAGGACAAACATGGTGGCACGTTGGAACTACAAGCATTTCTAGGGGGCTGGAGAGGGAAGGGGAGGACAGAGGTCAGGACGCGACAGAGTGGGGGTGGGGAGCTGAGGAGCTCAGCTTCCTCCTAAGGATGAGGGGCAGGGCAGGCCAGAAATCAGATCTTGAGTGTTATACAGATCCCACTGAAAGCCCAGATGCGCGCGCCTGTAGTCCCAGCTACTCGGGAGGCCAAGGCGGGAGGACTGCTTGAGCCCAGGAGTTCGAGACAAGCCTGGGCAACATAGCGAGACCCCTTTTCAAAAAAAAAAATCCCACTGAGACCACCTTGGGGGTGGTGGATGGACGCTGCTGCACCTTGACCATTTGCTGGGGGCTCCCCTGGCTCCTGGACACCAAAGTCTGCCCTCACACACGGACAGACCCAAGTGGGGGCAGCTTGCGACCCCGGAGTGGGCATATAAACGCTCTTCTCCTTTGTCCCTTGGGTGGAACGAAATCGCTGGGTCAAGGGATTGAGAGACAGGACCATGCAAAAGATTAACGAGCAGCGCACTGAGCGTGCGCGGGGAGCCCGCCGTGCACAATTTGCAGCTGCTTCCAGCTGCGATCGATTGCGACCCAGCGTGGGGGCTCACCCCTGAGCCCACGGTGGGACACCCCCAGGAGCAGCCCCGGCCGGTCGCCCGTGGGAGGAAGCACGCTCGGTCTATGCTGTCCCCAGAGCCCCCCGCTGCGTCACCTGCTCGTCGGCGCCCCCTGCAGGACTCCCCCTCTGGCCCCCCCCACCCCCCAGGCTTCCTCCCGGGTACCCCACGGGCTGCGACGAGGCGGGAATGAGGCCGCGGGGAGGGGGGCTCTGAGCAGCGACAGACAGTCTCGGGCACGGACGCCGCGCGCGTTTTATTGGCGGATGCACACTCGGGAAGGCGGCCGGGAACCCCCGGGGTGGATCCGAATGCGCCGCCCCGCTGCAGGCCCCCACCGCGGGGTAAGCGTCGGGTCTCTCACGAAGAGGCGCCGAGGGAGGCTGGGTCCCCGCGTGCCCTCGCCCTGCGCGGCGACAGGATGGGCCGCTGCCGCCCGGGTCCCCTACCGGGGCCAGCCGTCGGCCAGCGGCAGCCGGCGCAGGGGGGGCCCGGGCCTCAGGGGCTCTGCCAGCGACCGCGCGAGGAGCAGCGGGTAGGGGAAGGTCTTGGGAAAGTCGCCGGGGCCCCCGGGCGCTGGCGACAGGCGCTCGGACTTGATGCTGACTGGGGGGGTCGGCGGGGAGGCGCCGCGGGTGGGGGGGCCCTCCTCGCCCAGGCTGCGGCCCCCCCTGCAGGGGGAGAGACAGAGGAAGGGGAGTCGTGAGTGCCGCGAGGAGCGAAGGAAGCCGGGGAGGCGGGACGGCGCGGGCAGAGGCTCGGCACGAGGACCCCGGGAAAGGAGGGGGCGGCGGCCCTTCTCGGGGCCTCGGAAACGGCCACCCGCCCGCCCCGGGCCCGGTGGGGAGGGGCTGGGCGCGGCCCCGGGCGCGGCCACCAGGGGGCAGCAGTGGCTGGGGCTTGGGCGGCCCAAGCGGACGCGACAGCGGGGCACTCACCCGGGCGCGGCGGGGGCGGCGGGGAGCCCGTCTCCCCTGGAGGACTGCCACGGGGCCAGGGTGGGGGGCTGCAGCAAGCCAGGGGCCGGCGGGGGGTCTCCCAGGCCGTATTCTGGTGGGCGGGAAGGGTGGGCTGAGGCCTGGCCCGCCCCACGCGCCGGCTTTCGGTTCCGGTGCGGGGAGAGTGCGGAGCCCCCAGCGGGCAGGGCGGGTGGGGCTGTACCTGCGGGGCCTGCGGGGAGGAAGGGGAAGCTCCCCAGCGGGGTTCCCGGGGCCGCGGCGGAGCACGGGCTCTGCAGGCTACCGTACAGGCCTCTCTGTGGGGAGAGTGCGAAGGGGAAACTGAGGCCCCCACCCAGGCGCCCTGCCTGCCCGGATCAGCCCCACCACGCCCTGCCCTCACTCACCGAGGAGCCCAGGCCCCCTCGGGCCCCAGCCAGGCCACCAGGCAGGTCTGGCCTCCGCCCATCTGCCGGCAGGTACAGGGGGGGCGGTGTCTTGCTGGGGAGGTGGTTGGGTGAGAAGAGAGGGTGCGCCAGGCCTGGGGAGGAGGAGACCCCCAGAGGGAGGGCACGCGGGCCGTGTCAGCTAGTGAAGGCTGAGGTTTAGGGGTGATGCATGCAGCGGGCAGTGCCAGAGCTGAGATTCACCCAGACGACCCCCTGGGGCTCCCACCACTGCCCCCCGCCAGGGCCTGTGCCCCATGCTTACCTGGGGGCCCGGCTTTGGGGGCTGCTGGTCGGAAGGGAGACGGGCGACTCTGGGCAGGCAGGGCCTCCCCGAGCCCACTGGCGTCGCAGCCTGGTGGTGGCAAGGCCCCATACACCATGTCTGGGCTGGACATAGCAGGGGCTGCTGGCTGTGCACAGAGAGGGGGATGGGTGGGACGGTGCAGGTGCCAAGTCCAAGACAGAAAATCCCAATAAGGTCAAGGGCCAGCTTCTTCTGCCTTCCTTCAGGAAGCCTTTGCTCTCCTCCCCTTGGGGTTTCCTATCTCCTCCTCCCTCTGTCCGAAGCCCACAAGCTGGGGGAGCCTGTGTCTGGCTCTGTCTGTCCAGGACAGCTAGGTCCAGAGCTGAGGCCTTTCACTCAGCATAGAGTTGGCACTGAGGGGGCTGCCTGGGGTGTTTGATCACAGAAATAAAGAAGGAAGGAACTGTTTGCCTGTTGAACTCTTATTTATCCTTCAAAGCCCCAGCTACAATGCCCATCCTTCTGCCTGCCCACACAGGCAGAGACCTGCTTCCAAATTCCAGGTTTTCTGGCTCTAAGTCCCTCTCTCAGTACCAGGTCTCAACCATTTGAGCCTAGAAGGTGTGGGGAGGGCCCCACTCACAGTGGGGCGGGGGGTCGCTTACATAGAGCCGGGGCCGGGGCAAGGCTGGGTCACCCCCTTCGCCTGCCAGCCTCCGCAGCTTCTCTCCCGGCCCCTCAGGCCCCTCGTCTGGCTCCAGCTCTGGCCCATCGAGGCCCACGCCCCTCCGCTTCAGCGTCTGTGGGGACAAGAGACAACAGAGTGGACCCCACCCCCTACCCCAGCCAGGGAATCCCCTTCTATGGGAGAGGGGAGAGGCTTTCCGCGCCCAGCTCTGTGGCTGGGGTAGAATGCAGGCACAGCCTGTTCCAGCCAAACCTCATCGACCAAAACCCTACTGGGTTACCATCCAGCAATTTCCAACTGTGTGCAAGGAAGGGACTTTCCTGCCGTGGGACCAGAGAGGCCAAGGACCTGCCCAGGTCACACAGGAGGAGCTGAGCTCTACCCAGGCCTGTCGTCACTGTCCTAGTGCTGCCCCCGAACATGACTCAGGGACCTCCATTCTGCCCCACGTGCAGCCTCAGAGCCTGGTATGCAGTGGCTGCTTAACAAATGTCAGCAGATTTCCTGAGCTGCCTTCCCCTGGGACAACAGAACCACTCCAGTCTCTTTCTCCCGAGGACGCAGCAGCTCAGACAGAAACACGCCTGGGCCTCAGCGAGGTCCTCTTGCTTGCGGGGCCTTTTATGGGCTGTTTCTGTTTCTCTCTGTCTCTTTCTGTGTGTGTCTCTGTCTCTGTCTCTTTCTCTCTGTGTATCTGTCTCCCCCTGTCTCTCTCTCTCCCCATTTATCACAGCAGAAATTTAAGAGCACACTCCCTGGGGACAGACACACGTAGGTTCAAATTCTGCCTCCTCCGCGTATTTACTGTGTGACCTTCACAGGTAGCAAGAAGTCCTCCAGGCCGCACGCCCCCGCCTGTACGAGGGGGTGATCACCTACCCACCCAACGGGTGACAGAATTAAATGAGATGATGCGTGGAGGGGCACACGGTCAGCCCTTGAGGCACAGTGGTTGCTGTGCTGTAATTCTGCTGCCCCTAGAGGGGACCCTCCATGATCCCAAACTTGTTTCTGCCAGCAGCAAAGCCAGACTGCAATGCTCATCTTTTGTGTAAACCAAGAGTCCTAGGCTCTGAGAGAGCAGAGCGTTCTGGGCTCCGTGGGGCCGGGGAGGAGGGCCCAGGGGTACCTCGAGGATGTCAGTGTTGGTGCGGCTCTCGTGGGGTTCACTGTATTCTGTGTACTTCAGGAGCACGCGGTCCATGTCCGTGCTGGCATACTGGAAGAGGCGGTTGGCGCTGTTGAATATGATGAGGGCGATCTCGCAGTCACAGAGCACACTCAGCTCATAGGCCTTCTTCATCAGCCCAAACTTCCGCTTGGTGAACGTCACCTGGACCCAGGACCCACAGGGGCGGGGAGAGAAGGAGAAGGAAAGGAATTGGGGTGGCGTGGGGGAGGTGGCGAGGCCTCATTGTTCCTCAAACGTGCCTCATGGTTCCATGCCTTTGCGCGTGCTGTTCTTTCCGGCTGCACTGCTCCTTGTCACCGCACAGCCTGGAAAACTCCTATTCATGCTTCAAAACCCAACCCAAATGTCCTTCCCCTTTGGGAAGTTTTCCTTGGCCTGCCAAGCAGAACCCACACTCTCTCTGGGCTTCCCCAGTTCTGTGGCTCCCTCTGGGCCAGCGCTCTGAGTTGGGTGTGTCTGTGTTGAGTATCATCTCCCCTGTGACTGGGGTTCTAGTCACCAGGAAGAAAAATGAATAAATGACCATAGAAATGAGCAAACCCTCCAGCTCAGACTCCTGACACTGCATCAAGATGCCTCACACCTCCTCGTGCCCCTGCAGTTTCCCAAAATGGCCATGCCTTTGCCTCGGCCGTGTTCCCTGGCAGGAATGCCTTTCCTCCAGCCGCTATTCGCCCAGCGAACTCACCTGCCGGTTCCTCTGGTCCAGAATGCGTGAGATCTGGATTTTTTTCCTCCCCATCTTTCCCAGGTTGGGCAGAGTGACCTCGGTCTGGGGGAGAAGGGGGGCAGGACAGAGTGAGTGGATGGAGAGCGGGGAGCGGTAGGCGCCCCAGCTCCCTCCTGTGCTCTGCCTGCCCCTGCCGGGCACTGAGGGGAAGATGACAGTAAATCCAGGCAGGCTGGGTCTCTCCCTCAGCCCCTGCCCTCAGCCAGCCCAGAATGCAGCAGATGCTCAGGAAACACATTCAGACCAATTCCGCACAAAGAGAAGCCTGACCAAGGATGGAAAGCAAGATATCGGTGCCCCGCCCCGGGGCCTAGAACAACACAAGCTGGCAACCGTGGGGCCTCAGGTGAGCCCCGACCTCTCTGGGCCTCAGTTTCCCCATCCATGCAGCGGTGTGCACTTCCCAGTGGTGTCGGGAGATAAAATGAGCTAACCCACGTGAGGCATTCAGATCTGCCCGGCATACAGCAGGTGCCATCTACATGCTGCTGTTATGAAGACTGGCAACAGCCTAAAAGTCCTCCACAGGCCCGGTCAGAGGGACATGCGATGCCGGCACCCAGCGGCGCTCAGTGAACAGCAGTCATTGAAGCAGCAACCCTGAGCCGCTCAGCGGGCCGTGAGCGTGGACGGGCCCTCGGGGCTCGCGCGTGCCCGGCTGCCCACCTCGTTCAGCCCCACAGCAGGCCCCGCGAGCAAGGCCCAGGGCTGTGTTTACAGAACATGTGTATTGAAACGTCGCACGGAAAATGGAAAGAGACTAGAAGGAAATGCTGGTGACAGTCGACGTTGCAGGCAGGGGATTATGAGCGAGTTTCCTTTTTTTGTAAATGGAGGTGAAATTTGCATAATGTAAAATTCACTTTTTTTTTTTTTTTTAAAGAGACAGGGTCCCGCTCTGTCACCGGGGCTGGAGCGCAGCGGCGTCATCACAGCTCCCTGTGGCCTCCAACTCCTGGGCTCATCCTCCCGCCTCAGCCTCCAAAAGCACTGGGATTGCAGGCGTGAGCACAGCGCCCGGCCTCAAATTTCACCATTTTAAAGTGCACGGTTCAGTGGCATTTAGTGCACTCACGGTGCTATGCAACCACTACCACTGTCTAGTTCCAGAACATTCTCATCCCCCCAAAAAGGAGACCCCGTCCCCACCAGCAGCCACGCCCCACGACCCTCCCCCAGCCCCAGGCAGCCACCGACCTGCGTCCCGTCTCTGTGGATTTGCCTGTTCTGGACGTTGTGTATCAGTGGAGCCACACACCGCGTGGCCTTTTGTGTCCTTTTCTTTTTCCTTTTTGATTATCTGAATTTTCTACCTCTTCCCCTTCGACGATTATAAATTATTTCTGTTGAAACAATTTTTTTTGAAAAGACAATAATAGATAGCCCACCCTGCTCAAAGCCCTCAGACAAGTGTTTGGGTCCTGCCGGGTCCACCTGGCGACACGAGAGAAACCCTGAGCCCCCTCAAGGGGACATCAGACCTCCCTGACAGGGGGCCTAGAAGGGGGAGGCTGTTGGGCCACAAGGACACAGCATGTCGGGGTCCAGGCCTTCCCCAGCGCCCCCCTATGCAGCGTTCCTCGGAACAAAGGAATCACATTTCCTGTCCTGCGGCAGCCTCCCCACTGGACAGACAGCCACCCCCAGGCCCCTGAGACCCACAGACCCAAAGGGGACGTCCCCTCTGTCAACTGTGTGACCACACTCCACCTCCCAGCCTCTGCCATGTCACAGGCAATGGAGGCTTCAGGCAAGTGGCCTCCCCAGGGTCACGTGGGCCTGTGCTCACATCGCAGCCTGGCCTCTGACCCTCCCTCGGGGTGGCCCTCACCATGGGCGGCCTCTCCCTAGGCCTCAGTTTGCTGTTCTGTGAACTGGATGCGTAACAGACCCCTAGGGCGAACATGACATGTCGAGCGCATACCACAAGGCCTGGCAATGAGTTCCCGAGAAATTGAGGTCCTTCTCCAGGAGGAGTCACAGCTGCTGTGTCCCAGACCCCCAGTCCAAGTGGTCTGGGTGAGACCCTCCATCATCCCAGGGGCCCAGGGCCCAGAAGTGTGAGACACCTCGGCTGCCATATATGGCCCGCTGTGTGACCCCAAGCACACCCTCTGCCCTCTCTGGGCTGGGTCTCCAAGACATCACAACTACGCAGATCCAGGCTGGCAGCCCCAGCCCCTCAGCTCTGGCTTGACTTGCTAAATTTAACCTCCGGGGCTAATTTTAATCCCCGGCCGGAATCAGGCGCATTCCCACGGCTGGGATGGCCCCCACCCTGACGGGTCCCTGCGGGCTGGAGGGGCGCACTGGCCTGGAGGTCCCTCCGGAAATGCCCCCCATGCCCAGGGTCCCATGACAGCAGGGCCAGGGCCAAGGCTTGGACCTGAGTCTCTTGGGCCTGGAAGACCCGACTCTGGCCCCTTCTCAGTCTGTCCCCATTTTAGACACAGACACCATGGCTAGGGCAGGGGTCACATGACAGAGGGGGATCCCCAAGAGCCAGGAGGTCAGGGGGGTCTCTCTGAACTGAGACCCGAGAGCTGAGACAGGAAGTGAGTTCCAGGCAGAAGGAACAGCAGGTGCAGGGCCCTGAGGAGGGGTGAGAAACAGTAACAAGGATGGTGTGAGGGAGGAGGGCGGGAGGCCACAGGGTCTGGGCCACTCTGGGCCTTCTGAGCTTGGGGACGGCTGTGGGTTTTGGTCTAAGAGTGATGAAAGGCTATGAGCAGGTTTTGACACAAGAAGGCATTTTAATGGATTTATTATTTTAAGACTCAGCTTGTGGCTTACATGGGGTGCAGGACTGTTGGGGACCGGGGTGGAGGTGGAAGGAGGCTGGCCAGGAGGCCAGGGCTGTGTCTGTCTGGGCAGAGACTGAGGGCAGGGCCCCCTCTGTGCTAGGCCTGTGCCTTACACTTTAAGTCATTGTTCTCCAGGGCCCTTTGGGGCCTCTAGAATACCAGGAGGTCCTCCATCAACTCTGGTGCCAGGCCCGAAAGGTGCAGATGAGCTCACACAGGGATTTGACTCTCCTGACCCCTGCTTACCCACACTCCATGGCTCCCCACTGCCCTTGTGAGAAAGTTCCAGCACCCAGCTTGGCATTCAAGGCCACTGCCCAAATCAGCTCCTGCCTACCTCTCTCTCCCTTTGATAAATATCTCTGCCTAGAAGGCCCTTTTTCTCCTTCTTCACCAGGCCAACTCCTATTCACACATCAAAACCCAGCTTGAAAAATCCATTCCTCCAGGAAGCCCTCTATGCCGTTCCTCTAGACTCCCACAGTCCCCATTCTCTTCTCCAGTTCTGACCCCATGGGGCTGGGGGTATATATATCCAGCTTTGTCTCCCCCACACTAGAAGCCCCTCTGAACCAGGCCCAGGAGTAGCCAGGAAGATTTGGTGAGTGGAACAGATCAAGAGATACACGACTGACCCCCTACCCCCAGCTTCCCTCAACAACTTCCTCTCAGACTTCCCAGCTGATACCCTGCCCAGAAATACACGCGCATGCAAATCCAGCCACTCAGCGAAGACCTGTCTCGGGCCCAGGTGTGAAGGGCCAGCCAAGTAATGCGGAGGCGGATGGCCTGGGGTGTGCATGTATATTTGTCCTCACATGCAAATCCCTGCCCTGAAGCCGCAGACAGACCCTGGCGGCCCATTCTCCAGATGTTGGTGTGATCGGAACTGCTGGGGGAGGAGGCACATGCTGAATGTGCCGGGCACGAGGGGGGAGGCTGAGGTTTGGAGAAGCCTCTTCTGCACACATATACCCTCCCTCCCTTGTCTGGCCAGAAAGCAGAGAGCTGTGGCATCTGCCCAGCACAGAGGCAGAGAGAGGTAGATCCATCGACCTGGTGATGGAGCAGGGAAGAAAGTACAGGAGAAACCCAAGAGGGCTTCCCAGGGAAGGACACATGTAGTTGGGCCCAGATGCAGAGACTGGATGGGGCTTGAGCAGATGGGGAGGGGGCAGGCATTTGAAGCTGAGAGTCCACACCTCCCCAACCCTTTCTTTGTACCCTCATCCTTAGCATTTGTTAAGTATCAACCTGTGCCAGCCACTGAGCTAAACTGACCTCAAAAGAAATAGAAAGCTTAAGTAGACCAACAACAACTACAGATCAGAGAAGTGACTCAGGACTTTTTTTTTTTTTACACACAGGGTCTTACTCTGTCACCCATCTGGGCCTGTTGCCTTTTTAATGGTAGGTCGTGGCGGCTCATGCCTGTAATCCCAGCATTTTGGGAGACTGAGGCGGGACGATCCCTTGAGGCCAGGAGTTGAAGACCAGCCTGGGCAAAATAGCAAGACCCCCATCTCTACAAAAAATAAAAAAGTTAGCCAGGCTTGTGGGCACGCGTGTGTAGTCCCAGCTACTCAGGAGGCTGAAGCAGGAGGATCACTCGAGCCCAGGAATGGAGATTACAGTGAGCTACGACCAGGCCACTGCACTCCAGCCTGGGTGACAGAGTGAGACCCTATCTTTAAAAACAAAGCTCCCCACCCTCATGGCTGCTGTGGGCACTGGGGTCTGTCCAGGTAGAAGTGAGATGACAGGAAAAGGCTGGGGCAGGTGTCCAGGGGGGAGATGTGGAGTTTGAACCAGGACGGAGGTGGCAACTGGATCAGTGGCAAGTGGACTGATCACTTGGTGACCAAAGGGGCAGGATGAGCTGGTGGCACATGCCTGGGGTACGGGAGGAGTGGGCCCGAGCACTGTGGGGGGTGAGAGGGAGCTGAGAGGACAACGGAAGATCTCGGGAGTGCAGACGCATCATAAACTGTCTATGGCAGTACCTGTGGTCACTAAGTCAATCAACAAACACCACTCTGAGGCCCTTCAAGCCAGACTGTCACCTCCCCAGCCTGGCGAGGCCTCTTGGCCCCCAGGTAATAGAGATGGGGGGATCGCACCCTCCCACCGGCCCTTCAGCTCTGGCCTCTCCATCTGGGAAGACTCAGTTTCCTCACCTGTAAATGAGGGTGAAAACCCTTCTCCCTCCAGCTGGGGAAGAGAGAGGGAGGAGGGTCTGTCGACCTTTTCTTCTTGCTTCCCAGAAGCCAGAAGGAAGAGGGACCTGGCCTTGGAGCAGGGGACGCTGAGTGAGTGTGCCCTCCCCTGGCCACGCCAGGCCCCCGCTTCCTCCCTCATGAAGTGGGTCACAGGATCCTAACCTCACTGGCTTTGCAGCTGGGGTCTGAGGCCAGCTCAGCAGGGATGCAGGCGCCCTTCCTCGGCTCCTGGCGGGCTTTCACGGGGCGGGCACGAGCTGCAGAGTCATGTTGCCAGACCCCTGAGCCCGCGGGAGCCGCAGCTCGGGGGACCCAGGCCGGGAAAGCAGAAGTGAGAGCAGGTGGGTGGCGGGGAGGCGACGGCCCGGGGGAGGCGGCCGAGCGGGGAGGGGGCGCCGCTCCGCCAATCAGGCAGGCGCCCGCCTCACGCAACCCAGGCTGCGGTTTCATCACCTGCTCCCCAAGTACCTCATTATGGGCGACAGGAAGAGCCCCTTGGAAAGCCGGGACCCTCCCTCCTCTCTCTTGGGGGCTCGCGTGGCTCCGACCCCGGCTGCCCACGACCCTCCCTCCGCAGCTGGAGCCCGGGGCCCGCCTCTGCCCCGGGGACCTGGCTCAGCCCCTGGCAGTCCCTGGAGCCCCACACCTGCCCTTGGGGACCTTGGGGAGAGGGTGCGCTGGGCAGTGGCTCCCCTGCAGCCGAACTTCTCTCAGCCTCAGAAGATGGGGAGGGTCTGGGGCCACGTCGCTGAACTGGGAGCGGGGTGCTTTGCAGCCAGTGCTTTATAGATGCAGGGGGCTCCCATGGTCACGGGGCCCGCACCCCTTCCAGAAGGCCTTGGGGTCACCTCTTCCTCCACCCTGGGATGAGGGGCCCAGTTCAGGGGTGCTGAGGGGCAGGGGCATGTGGGGTTCGGGGTCACTGTGTCCTTGTATGGACATAATGGGAGGCAGAGATATTCCCCCCCCACAGAGACCCCCCAAACTCATACAAAGCCGCTCAAAATCCACAGATGCCTAAAACATGGCGGATCCCCCAAACACATGAGGATGCCTCATACAAAAGTCCCCAAAGTACATGCAGTCCACAATACACCAAACCCACACAACTCTCCAAACACAAATATCCCCCAAACACACAGATCTGTCTGCACACTAGACCCCCAAATACACCCAGACCCCCAAGACACACCGAACTCCCAAAACATGTGGATCCTCCAACTACACATAGATTCCCCCAAATGTAATGCAGCCTCCCCCACCAATATGCAGACCCCCAGACATATAGACACATGAAGATCCCCCAAATGCATGTGGACCCCTGAATACACATAGACCCCCCAACAACATGGAGACCCCCCAGATACATACGGACCCTCCCAAACACATGCAGGCCCCCCAAATTCATGCTGGTTCCCCATTACACAAGGCTCCCAGACACAGGGAGGGCCCCCAATCCCTGCAGCAGAATGGCCCACCCCGTGCCTTCCTTCCTGTGGCAGGGTGGCTGGCACCCCCCAGGGAGAGATGCGAGCCAGGGGTTGGGGGTGGTCTGAGGGTATGAGGAGTGTTTGAATCTGGGAATTCCAGAACGTTCCAGCTGGAGAAGGCCCCACGGGGGTCCCTTTGTCCACAGGTCCCTCTGGCATCCATGGGGACACTAAGGCCCAGGAGGAAACTGAGGCCTCAGTCACTGCCTCCAGACATCGCCCCCTGGCCTGCTCCTAGGAGGGAAGGTGCCTGGTGCAGAGGCAGGAGGTTGGGGTGGGGACTCACACATTGCCCCAGGAGCCCACTGTGGCCACCCACTGAGACACCAGGGCTGGGGCTGTGGGGCCAGCTAGTCCAGGGTTTGAATCCTGACTCCACCACATGCTTACTGCATGACGCTTTCAGGGCCTCAGTTTCCCCGTTTGTACAACGGGCTCCAGCAAACTCTTCAGGCACCCACCCACCTGTCCCCAACTCGGAATGGTCTCATCTACCAGCAAATTCTTAGCCCCCCTTCTGCCCCTTTTTGGGCACCTGATTGATACACTAGATTAGCCCCAAACAGACCCGCCACTTTCCCATCACTTTCTCTTTGCCTGGGCTGTGCCTTCCCCCTGGAACACCCTTTTTGGCTTGCCCAGGTCTGAGGAGCTGCTATACCCGTCCTACAAGGTCTGCAGAAATCCTTCTTTCTGGAGGCACCGATTTCCCCAGGCAGAATTCAACTCTTTCTGCACTTAGCCCTACTGGATATTTTTTGCATCTCTTTGTTGCTTTTTTTTTTTTTTTTGGAGACAGGGTTTTGCTCTGTCACCCAGGATAGAGTGCAGTGGCGTCATCATAGCTCACTGCAGCCTCCAATTCCTGGGCTCAAGCCATCCTCCTGCCTCAGCCTCCCGAGTAGCTGGGACTATAGGCATGTGCCACCACCACGCCCAGCTAATTTTTCTATTTTTTTGTAGAGATGGGGTCTTGCTATGTTGCTCTCTTTGACAAACATCTCATCCCACCAGGATGTCCTGCTCTGTGATGACAGGATGGAGTCTCCCCAGCACCTGGCACACAGTTGGCTTCCAATCACCCTTCCTTGAGTGAATGAGCAAACACCTGCTTAACAAACAGAAGAAACATCGGCAACTTGTTCAGTTTTCTTTTAGATACCTCATGGCTCACGCAACAAATTTAAGGCCCCATCCAGCCCATGGGCCACCAGTTTGAGACCCCTGCTCTAAACAACCTTCACAGAAAAACAGCCAAAATGCTGGTGATGCTGATCCTCTAGGCCAAGGGACTGACCCTCTGAAGGTCCTAACTGCTCAGCCTGGAAGGAAACCATATCCACGGGGCCACCTGCCACAAACCCAGCCTGGCACATGTGCCCTCACCTGCCATGAAGGCCAGTTCCTCTGTCATGGCCACTGCAGGCTGAGGCCCACCACTCCATCCCACCTTCCCAAGGGAGAGACCTCGACCCCTACCAGGAGAGACGCCACGTTCTGAATCTGACCTTGCCGTCCCATGAAGGTTGGAGTCCAGGGCCACCTAAGGCCCCCAGCAATGTCCCCTGAGCCACAGTGGCAGCTGCAGGGAGGGCCCAAGGTTTCCCTCTCTTTGTTCCAGAGAAAGATCTCCCTGTGGGGCCCCAGAAATTCATCCCCAGAGGCCCAAGCCTCCCTGCTTGGGAAATTAGCACATCTGTCAGCGCTGGGCGGAAGGGACTCTGCCCACGGCCTGGCAGCCACAAGAGGCAGCCAGCAGGGATCCCGAGATGGGGCTTTAGGCTATTGCCAGGCTGCCAATATCTTCCCCCAGAAATTTTCAGGAGCCCACCAGGTGCTGGGGACACAGGAGCAAGGGGTGGACAGGACCTGGCCTCCCCCATTGCCCAGTCTGGTAGGTGAGGCCACAACAGACACATCACCATGTCTGGGATGAAGCCCTGCATTCAAGAAATTGAACAGGGAAAGACAGTGGAGTGTGGCAGAGGAGTGAGCTGCTTGTGACAGAAGGTCCAGGAGGGGTGATCTCAAAGATGAGAGGACACCAGCCAGGTAGTGATGTTAGGGACAGCCTGCCTGGTGGACAGAATGACAGGTGCAAAGGCCCTGAGGTTGGAACGTCCCAGGCGTTTTCCAGGAGCAGGGGAGGCCGGTGTGGCTGGGGCAGGTGGAGAGAGAGGAGGGCAGAGAGGCTGCACAGGGCCTCAGGGGGCAGAATGAGGGGGTGGACTGTAGAGCAATGGGGAGCTATGGAAGGTATGTGAGCCGGGGAGGGCTATTGTCTGATTCAAGATTTTCAGAAGACTCTGTGGCTGCCGTGGGGAAAAGGCCTGCTGGGATAGGGGGTCAGGATAGCATCCAGCAGGGAGGGATGGAGTCTGGAGCAGGCCAGGCTATAGGCTGGGACAGTGGACATGGCAGGCCCGTGCTCCCGGCAGCAGGTGAGACACCTTATTCCAACCCACCGCAATCACTCCCCTCCCCGGGCGCCACTTTGACCTTGGGTGAACTTGGATGTGGAGGACAGCTGCTGGTGGATGGTGGGACAGAAACGGGCCTGGATGGGGTTCACAGGCATCTCCACTTGGTCACATTTCCGCTGGCACCTCCTGTCTATCCGGGCGCATGCCCCACCTCATTTACACACAAGACCTGCCTGACCCACAGACAGCCCAGGGAAGCAGGGATGGTTGCCCCTGTTTTGCACAGGAAGAGGCAGGCTTCTTCTCAGGGCCACAGGATGAGACCCCCAGATCCCCACTCAAGCCTGGGCCATCCCACTGCACCCCAAGATCACACACCACACCCCAACTCACTGCCCCGACCCAGCCTGGGAAGTGGGCCTGGACTTGTCCAGCCCAGAATCACCATCAGAGTCCAAGACACTCATTCCTGGGCCCGGGGTGTCAGGGCAGCCACATAAATCCCTGAGACGCCAGCCCAGGGAGGCCCCTTGGAGGCTGAGAAACGGGACTCAGGTTCCGTGCGCAGCCCATGGGAATCCACGGCGGGGGCTAGGGTGAGCTCCCCGACCCCTACAGGATCCCAGACACATTCTAAACCCTCTCAGGAAAATGACATCTGTCTCCAGGTGCACATGTGCCTTCCAGAAGGCCAGACGCCCAACACGTCTACACTCATGCCTCCAAGTTGGGGCGATAGGTGGTTTTAATTCTCTTTCTCCTCCTCATTTGCATTTTCCAGACGTCCACCTGGTTGGGTCATGAGTTAACCAAATCATTAGCTGGAGATGGGAAGCCAAGATTGGGCTCAACTTGGAGGGGAGGCAACCTGTCGGAGGTCACACAGAGAGGAGGGAGGGGAAGCCAGGCCCCGCACCCCTGGCTTCTGTTCTCTCAGGGGGCTGAGGAGTGGCCTTGAGCCGCATTTTCTGAGGGGCCTGGGTGTCCCTACCCACCTTCCTCTTCCCTCCCACAAATCTGCTTCCAGCTCTCGACAGTGAGACCCCAAGATCCTAAATGCCCTGAAATTCCGTTTGCTGGAGGCCGAGATTCCCTCCTCAATTGGGACAGGCAGTGGGCAACAGGTAGGGGACAGGAGAGAGAGGGGCTGCCTTTTCAGGAAGCCCCTTTGACCTCTGGAAATCAAACCTCGAACACTGGTTCTTGAAAGTCAAAAGACTTTTTTGGACCTGGTTTCCTTCACTCCAAGAGTCTGAGAGTTCCTGTCCCGGACGCCAAGTGCCCAGAGGTCCTGACCTTCCCCAGTGACAATTCTTAGCCAGGCCAGGCACGAGCCCTCAGCTATTTCTGACTTCTTGGGTCTGCAGCTGGGGGCCGGGGGTGGCCAGGGACCCGCATTGCCCACGTCTGCAGCCCTGGACCCTGAGAGAGGCAGGGAGGGACGGCCATGTCTGTGAAAGTAACACCGTCACTAGCTTATGTGCTGATAGCTACAGAAGGCTGTGACTCTTATTCCTATACCCAAGTCCTAGATGGGGACACTGAGGCACAGGGAGGGGATTTGGCCCTGGCAGCTGTGGCACCCTCATATCCTGGGGCTCTGTGCCCACTATCCTGCCATGACACACTAGGGCACATCCACAGAAGGGAGGCATGGGTTGTGCACGGTTGCCAAAGGGGTGCGCGCCAGGAGAGTGGGACACCACAGCTCTCAGACACGGAGCTCACAGGGACATAACAGGGGTCATGGCACCACAACTTTGGAGACACAACTCTCCAACTCAAAACTCCTCAACAAGGTGCAGTGGCTCATGCCTATAATCCCAGCACTTTGGGAGGCCGAGGCAGGAGGATCACTTGAGGCCATTAGTTCAAGACCAGTCTGGACAACATATCGAGACCCCGTCTCTACCAAAATGAAAAAAATTAGCCAGGCGTGGTGGCGCGTGCCTGTCGTCCCAGCTACGCGGGAGGCTGAGGCAGGAGGATCGCTTGAGCCCACGAGTTTGAGGCTGCAGTGAGCTATGCTCCTGCCACTGCACTCCAGCCTGGGCGACAGAATAAGACCGCGTCTCTAAAGAAACAAAAAACGAAAAAGAAAACCTCCCCAACTCACATCAAAACCTCTTACACAAACCCCTTGGACACACAACCCTCAGACACACACCCTCAGATATACCCCCTTCAGACACACACCACCACTAGATTCACAACTCCTTGGACACACAACCCTCAGGCACACACCCCTTGGACACAACACTTGCACACACAGACTCGCAGAAACACAATCCCCTGGACACACTCCTCAGACTTACTCTGCTTCAGACACACAATTCTCGGAAACACAACTTTCACGCTCACACCGCTCAGACACGTACTCTTTGGAGACACAGCCCCTTCGTACAAAGCACACCCAACTCTGGGACGCACAGCAGCACCGCAGGACCTCCGAACCCCATCCAGCCCGCGGAAGCCGTTCAGAGGACACCGCACGAGTCTCGACCCGACGTGACACGCACCTGCTCGGCCGGGCCTTGCTGCGACGCGGAGCGCACGGACCCGCGGCGGCCGCACAGAGCTCCCGGCGCCCGCGGCCGCAGTCGCCGTCCCAGCGGGAGGGCCCGCCCCCGGGAGCTGATTGGGCGAGGCGGGCTGATTTGCATAGAGGGCGTTGCCGCGGGGCTGTGGTGGGCGGGCGCCTGGGCGTGGCCCCGCCCTGGGAGTTCAGGGGCCGGGACTCAGACAGAGGACGCTGGTGGGGGGCGCGTATAATCAGGGAGAAGGACAGGGGGGTGAGGGGGAGGCTGGATAAGACCGGCAGGCTTCCCCCGCCCTCACTAGGACCCCTTGACCTTACTGCTGACCCCTGACCCTACTGTTACCCTGACCCTAACTTGGACCCTGTTCCTAACTCTCCCACCGCGAAGCCCAACCTTGAAGTTATTCTACACTGAATGAAATATAACTCCGATTGCCGACCCTTGCCGGCTTCAGACACCAAGCCCTTCTCACAGGCAATGCTGACCCCAGCTCACACCCAATTAGAGGGACTACAGAAAGGGACTCCCCCGGGGTTGCCTGTGTGGCCTCGCTGTGCCTCTGCAGAAAGGTGACAGACCCTCCACTACTGGTCCAACGACCCTGCCCCGTCCCCACTCCACAGCCATGCCCCTGTCTTTTTCTATCCTTCCTGGCCACTGTTTCCTCCACTTCAAAGGTCAGCTGGGGCAATTCTGGAGAAGCCCCCAGTCTGGGGGAGGCAGAGCCTCCACATACTCCCCCAGCCCTGTGAGGCCAGGCCTGGGCCAGAGGGAGGGATGGGAGGCTGGGACAGGCCAGAACTGGGGACGAGGGCTGTGCCAGAGGGGTCAAGGAGGGCTTTCCAGAAGAGTGGGTATTTGTACTGGGCCTTCAAGTATGCATAGGAGTTTGCCACTGGAAGAAGGGCTTTTTAAGAGGGAACAGCACTTGCAAAAGTGCAGAGGAAGAGCACAGAACATCCTTTGGTGGCTGACAGGGGCAAAATGAGGGAGCAGGTCAGGCTGGGGGAGCAGGTGAGGCTGGGAGCGCAGGCAGGAGCTCGGAGGGGATGGATATGGGGCCGATGCAGGGAGGAGAGCAGGTGGGTTGCAGTGGCTGCATGGTGTCCATCTCCTTGGTAGACAACAGGTGGCTAGACCCCTGGACTCAGGGGAACACATGGGAGATGCTAGTGTATGGGGGACCCTGAGGCAGAGAACAAGGGACCTGGGAGGCTCATGCCTCTCCCTGCACCTCAGTTTACCTGTCTGTGACATGGGCAGTTTGGACCTCTAGTCTGGGCACAACTTTCTCTTCAGACATAAAAACCAGGGTTCGCACTGTGTCACCAGTGAGTCTACCCCGCCCCACCCAGTGCTCAATGCCACACACTCAGGCATCCCAAGGACACACCAGGGCCCGGGCCAGGCTGGGGGCTTCCGCCTTGGCTCCAAGGTGCAGAATTAAGGCCCAGGGAGCATGAAGGTGGCTGGGGAGCCCCGGGCCCTCCGAGGGCTGCTCTGTTTACCCGCGGCTGCCCTCCGCCTCTGATGCAACAGGCAGGCTCTGGTTACGTGAGGGTGGCAGCTGGGCCAGCTCTGGGAGCAGCCGAGGTGTGGTGGGAAGGGCCGGCCTAGCAGAGCCCGGAGCGGAGCTGGCTGGGGCTGCACCTCCATGCGCCCTGACCCTCTACCCGCCCACCCCAACCAGTGGGGCTCCTTCCCCTGTTCCTGTCTCCCCACCACCACTCAGCCCCCCCACCCCTTCCTATTCTGATCAGCACCTCCCCTGTCACTAGTTGTGTCCCCCAGCAGGGCCATCAAGAGTCTCAAACTTGGTCTTCTCAGATGAGAATACCCTTAGTTGCTGGAATAAGAGGTTGGAGGTGGAGGGGAGAGCTGGGGGGGACAGGGGAGGTGGCCTGGAATATGGGGGGGTGGAAGAGGAGGCAGAAGTGGAAGGGGGGGAGGAGGAGAAGCTGCTGTCCCTCTCCTCCTCCTCCTCTGGTTCCTCTCCCAGAATGCCAGCGGGGAAGGCTTTGAAGGACCTTCCATGGCAGGGACAGTGTGGCCCAGTGGGCAGGGAGGGGCCCCCGAGGTTAGAGAACCCCGAGTCCCCAACCTAGTGTGCCACCCTCTTGCTGTGTGACTTCAGGCCAGTCACTTCACCTCCTCTGAGCCTCTGTGAGAAGTGGGGATAATGGCAGCCCCTCCTCCTGGGGAACTGGAGCATTACAAGGCCCACCTACGATGCCCCCTCTGCCAAAAGCCTTCCCCATCTTCCTCCTGTTTGGGGTCCCTCCACCCCCATCCCTTCTTCTGGCCCAGCACTGCCCCAGGGGGGTGGGGGTGTACTTGTCCAGCTTTGTCTTCCCCAGCCTGGGGGTTCCTTGGGGCCGAGCCCAGTGCATCATGGCACCAAAGGGGTGTCTCCATGGGTTTCTTGAAGAACTGGGGAGTCCTGGAGAGGGTGTGAGTGGTGGAAGAGCATGGGGGCCAAGCTTGGGGCACCCAGGGGCCTTGTTGGGGGACACAACAGGGCTAGGAAGGGGCTTTCCCAGGGGCCTGAGTATGCAGGACTCTCCAGGAGGGCAGAGCAGGCCTGAAACAAAAACCAGGACTTGGACCAAGGTATAAGGACAAAACCGCAGCGGTCCTGACCACTGCAGCCAGACCGGGGTCAGGTCGCTGCCCTCTGGGTCTCCTTTTACCACATCCACAGATATGAAGGGGCCCATACTTCACTCAGGGTTGGGATCCCTCCCAGGTCATCTCTAGCCTCGTGAGTGCCAGGCTTATGCTTGAATGCCCCATGGCACGGGGAGCTCACTGCCTCTTTTGTGGCTGGGAGCAAGTCCTACTGAGCCGGGTCTGCAAGCGCCCTTGCCCTCCACCCTGACAGCGGAGCCTGCAGCTCTTGCTCTCCAGGCTCTGCTGGGTAATCCAGCCTCTCAGAGCCTCAGTTCACCCTCTGAAAAGCTGGAGCGAGGGCATATAGGCTGGAAAAGGGCGGAGAGTCACCCCGTGCCCGGCAGGACCAGCCAGCACCGCGGCCGATGACCGCTTGGAGGCCGAGCTCCCGGCCAAGACGGTGCCTCTTGCGCCCTCTGGCGGCAGGACGGGGCGGGGCGTCCTCCCGGCGGGAAGGGCGAATCGGACATGCAAATGAGATGCAAATCAACCAGCACCCCCGCGAGTCCTCGGAATCGGGGTGGCGAAGTGTCTGACAGCCCAGAGTCCTCCTCAGACCACTTTAAAAGGAAAGAGCTATTAGCCGCTGGCTGAGGTCGCATCCAGGGTGACACGAAGCCCCGGAAGGGTCTGGGGCACCCCACAACTGTGCCCCATTAGCTCTCAGCTCCCTAGTTGCCCAAGGCAGCTGCTGGGACATACGTGATGATCTCACGTAGCTGCCTGTCTGTCCCACGGGTCATTAGGCCATACCCCTGGCTCACAGAGGGGACCCTCTGTTTCCCCTAGGGTCCCCCCCACCGCTCTTGACACCCCTCCTCTTGCAACAACCCTGTAGCACCAAGCTGGGGGACCCTCCCAGAGTGGTGGGCCTGGGACCCACCCTGGCTATATCCCGGACTCTATTCTGGTCTTTCTAGTACATTTACTGGAACAAAGGACTGCACTGGCACACAGCTGGCCTTGGAGGTGCACAAACTGTGGACACATGATCACCCAGACTTGCACTTCACAGGGATCAGTGCAGGCTCTTTTGCACGCAGCTGCAGAAACACACTCAACGCAAATTTTGGCAAAAATGGTAATTCAGGGGCTTACGAAACTGAAGAATTGAGGTTGGCTGGCATCAGGTAGAGCTGGACCCAGGGCCGCACGCAATGTTCTCAGGTGACCCCCCTTCCAGCCACTCAGCTCAACCTCCTCGGTAAGAAGACAGTTCCTTCTTCATGCTTCCAGCAAAATTCCCAGGGAAGCCCTCTCGGGTCACGTGCCCATCGCGAACCAATCACTGTGATCTGGGAGATGGGGGGGCTCTGGCAGGCCGGGTCCCACGTCCACCCCTGGAACTAGGAGTGGCTTCTCCATATAGTCTGAGCCTGGGGTGGAAGTTGCTGCTCGAGGCAGAACACGGGTCAGGCAGGCAGGTCTCAGGGCGTCCACCTCAGCCTGTAGAAGGTCCAGTCCAGACTTCCTTGTCCAGATGGAGAAAAGGAGAACCAGAGAGGGCTAGCGCCAGGCCCCACATCACACAGCACGTCAGAGGCAGGGCTGGGACCAAACCAGGCTGGGGTCTCCTCTTCTCTGGCTGTGTGACCTGGCACAAGTCACATCCTCTCTCTTTTCCCATCTGTATTTGGGGGTGAGACCTGCCTTCCGGGGCTGTCTGAGGATGGGATGAGATTATCCTCATGAAGCCTCCAGTACAGTGCTGGGCACACAGTGGGTGCACGACCAGGATTACGGAGGTGGCAGTTATTGGTTCAAGGGGCTGTGTCCATGGCTGAAAGGGGTTAGATAAGAATCCAGGAGTAGCAAAGTCACGTCTGGGGACATTCACAGCTGGGCCCAGAGGCTCCAGGCAGGAGCAGGAGGACGGTGCTAGTCACAACTTGCTCAGTCTTTGGTCCCCATTGGCCCCCATGAGGCTGTGTCCAAGGGCCACTGTGGGCAGGCTTGGGGGGCGAGGGCCAGAGTCAGGGTGTGGCCTGAGAGGTGGACCCAGGGGGTGAGGCGGTACCTGAGGGAGGAGCCTGGTTGGGCCAAGGACAGGGTGAAGCTTGGGGGTCGGAGGGTCTGGGTGGGGATCCTGGTGCTTCTGGGCATGGGTGGTGACCCTGGACTGCCTCACCTCTCTGAGCCTCGGTTTCCTCTTCTGTAAAACAGGGTAATTTTAGGGTCCTGGGACTGGAGAGGCAGGTGACGACTTTACCCATGAAGGTCACTGGTGACACAAAGGGGAATAGCTTTGTGGAAGGGTGGGGGTGGAAGGCCCTGAGAGTGGCAGCGAGGTGGCAGTTCTGGGGAGAGGGGACGGGTCTGTAGGGACACAGGTGGGGTCAGGAGTGTTTGTACGATGGGCACAGCAGAGGAGGGGACAGCAGATGACACAGGGGAGTGGGGAGGGCAGCAGGGCAGTGTCCTTGAGGGACGAGTAGGAAGGACTGGGGCATGGAGGATGGGATGGGGGGTGGGCCAGGCCTGGTATGGGGGACAGGGGTGGGCTGCCAACCCCCTGGGGCAGCCCTTCCTGCTTCAGGCCCCCTAGATGGCTCCCAGGTCACCCCTCAGCCTGTGGGACTCCTCACCCCACCCACAGCAAGAGGGCCACAGCCTGGGATGAGCAGGTGCTCAGGAAGTGCTCACCAACTGACTGACTGGTGCCCAGTAAGTGCTCACTGACTGCCTGAGGTGCTCCATAAATGCTCACTGACTGTGGTGCCTAATAAGTGCTCAGTGATTGTGGTGCCCAGTAAGTGCTGACTGGACACACGTGAACTCTGCTGCCTCTTGGCTCTGGGGGTTACAGCTCTGAGGGGCTGTGGGGCCCTGTCTGTACCCACCACCCCTCGACCTCTGAGAGGGCCTCCATGGCACAGAGGACAAGCACAGCACCTGGCAAATGGGCAGGGGCTCGGTAAGTCCCCAGGCACCTTGTACTGGCCTGCACCTGCCTTTCACGGGCACAGAACCACCATGCATCAGATCTTCCTGGTGCCATGCTCTCCACGTGTGCTCAGCCACACGGCCCAGGCTTCACGCCGCCCTTGTGCAGTCCTCTCTTACATGGTCCCAGGCCTGGCCACATGATTGACCTCGCCAATGGGACACCCGCAAATGTGAAGCAAGCAGAGGCTGGGTGAGCAGTTTGCATGGGTGCTGTCCTGCTGGAGAGGCTGTGAGAAGGGGAAACTGACCCCCCCATCCCCCAACTCTGCTGCTGATAGCACTAGTCAAGGACCAAACATGTGAGTGAGGCCCCCTTTGACTATCCAGCTGCAGTTGAGCGCCAACGAGGGCCACATGAGTGACCCCCCAGGTGAGACCAGCAGAACCGCCCAACTGAGCCTAGCCCAAATTGCAGAATCTTGAGTAGGTAAATTATTAGGGCTGTAAACCACTAAGTTTTGGAATAGTCTGTCATGCAGCAATAGCTGACGGCTACAATGCACATCTGTCACCGTACCCTGTGCCCTCCCTGTCACCTGATGAGCCACCTTTACAGAAGGGCAACAAAGGGACCAGAGAGGGGAAGGAACTTGCCAGGGTCACACAGCAGGTAGGCAGTGGAGGGGGCATCACAGAGCAGGGTGAGTAACCGTCATGCTGTGCTCTGCGTGAGAATGTGTTTGGGTAAAGCAGGCTGCTGGCATGTGGGGGCACAGGGGAAATGTTGGGCCCCCCGTCTTAGTCTTGTGGGGTGGGGAATCTGGGATTGGGACAGGGCTTGTGGCCTGGATAAGAGGCAGGAAGAAGGTGGCGAGAGAGTGAGGGAGACAGGCTGACAAGGTCCCTGAGTAGCAGAGAATACAGAGTGGGCCACTCTGGGCCTGCAGACAGCCCTCCTGTCCTCCCACCCCTGAAACCACCCTACAGGTCCAGTGAGAGAGGCCAAGTGGTTAGACAAGCAGGTCCCTGCTTGGACGCCGAGTGGGCAGGTTAGTTCAGAGCAGAGAGAGGCTCATAGCTACCCTCGGCACTGACCTGGGTTGGGGAAGGCAGAGGGGCCTCCAAGTCTCTTCCGGGATCAGGCTGAGGAGGGCTGGGGTAGTTCCTTGGGGCTGGAATAAAACACGTGTATCTTCCATGAGGCCGAGGTCAGAGGCCATGAGGCCTTCTCAGCTGGCTAGAGTGCAGGTTTGGCTCATACTCTGGTCCCCCTCTGGCCTGAGACTTCAGGGTATCCTCTTTAAAAATGGGACCAGCCACCCAATTCAGAGGCCATGGCTGGGACTCACTGACGCAGGACTGGGTGCTTCAAACCCACAGGGCTTGCAAAGAAAGGTGTTAGCATCACCTCAAGCTGCTACTAGTGTCTTTCAGAAGCACGTTGCATTTTCGCAACAGCAGGCACAAGTGGTGCGTTTGAAAGCATTTTGGAAACCATGAGTTGACAGTAAGGTAGGGCTTTTGAGTGAACCCTAGTTCCAATTGCCAACCACCAACCCTTGGCAGAGCAGCCAGAAGCCACTCCTCCTCAGATGCAAAAGAGCCCAGATAAATCCCTGTCATGCTACCCGTAGAGGGAAGATCGCTTCATGCCCATTCTTATACATGCTCAAGGCCTTTTTGTTTTTGATAATTCTCCTGTCTTAGTTATCAGAAACAGCAACACAGGATGTTTTCTTCTCACTAAATGCCTGGTGTGGAACGGGCACGCCAGAACCCCAACCCCCGGGAGCCAGACACATCCCAAGGTGACCTTACAGCTTACGGCATGTCCATGTATGTTCGTATGCATGTTTATTAAGTTATGATGAAAACAAAAAACAAAAAGAAGAGCTACTTCTCCAAACGCTCTTCCAGCGTGCAAGGACTGTAAAGGCTTTTCATTTCGAGGTCATCTGGCCCTCGGCTCAAAGCTGTCCTCTGCTCTCGAGGCCCTGAGTCAGGGCTGAGACAGGCCCCGGCCCACTGCCCCGGCCGCCTTTCTCCTTGCTTGCCCGTGCGCCCCATTCCAGCCACACCCACATTCCTCTAACATGCCCAGCGCCTCTGCCCTTGCCCCTCCACCACCTGCAACTCTGTCCCCTGATCATCTGTCTGTATGTCGTTCAGGCCACCTCCTCAGAGGCCACATCCCTCTGCTTCCTTTGCAGTGCATCTGAAATGCTCTTGTCTGTTGTGCGTTCACCTGGTTGCTGTGTGTCTCCCTGAGCCCGCCTGTCTCGGTCACCACTGTGTCCCCAGCGCCCAGCCTGGGGCTGGCACACAGCAGAGTTCAGGATCTGGTGCTGAGTGACTGAATTCTCCCACTACAGATGCCAAAGGACAAGAGGAAGTCACCAGACACCACGAGACGAGGAAAAGGAGTTTTCTAACAAGCGAGAAGCAGCGGATCCTGGCTGAGGTGGCAGATGGTCCTGGCAGCGGGGGTGGGCAGTCTCAAGAGCTACCTGTGGCCCTGAGCGGTGGCATTCATGTGGTCCCGGATGCTGATGGCCTGTTTGAGCAGACCCTCGACGCTGCGGAAGTAGACACTGCTGTCGACCAGGTTCTTCACGGCACTGAAATGGGAGGACAGGCCAGGTCAGCTCCCCGGGCCTGTTGGTGCATCCCCACACCCTGGCACTAGAGGAGATCTTTGCCAGAGTTTGGTGGGCACCTTGGTGATTCCATGGGCCTCCCTGATGGCTCACTGTGAGCTTCAAATTTTAGATTTCCCTGCTATTCCTAAATGGGATATCTATGCAACAGAGCACACAACGGCAAGACACAACTTTCATTTCACTGCTACTGAAACATCTAAAGTTCTGAAGGAGGTACAAGCACGTAAAGCTGGCTTCAAAAATATCTTCGGTGGGAATGGTGGTGCACGCCCGTAATCTCAGTTACTTAGGCTGAGGTGGGAGCACTGCTTGAGGCCAGGAGTTCAAGGTTACAGTGAGCTATGATCAAGTTTACAGTGAGCTATGATTGGGCCACTGTACTCTGGTGACAGAGCAAGATGAGACCCTGTCTCTAAAAAATTAAAAAGGAAAAAAAATGTCCTTTCCATTCTACTTGAGTGTGTGGAAAAGAAAAAAAAAAGTCCTTTCCAAAGGCATTCCAGAAAAATATTTACAAAGCTTGCCTTGCTGTGCAAAAACAAGTTGCCTGTATGACATCATCTGCAGTAAAAATAAAAGTGTTATTTTAATGTCCTTCTATTAAAAGGAAAAAAAATTAAAATCACTTTAAATAGATTAAAATCTATTAAAAAATCACGCCCATTTATTATCAATCAGGGACATGCTTAAAAATGGCATTGGCTGTCACCCCTCTGGTTAGGTTAAGTAAGCTTTAGCCATAAGAATCACTAGCATTTCTACAGCAGTCAGAAGGTGGATCTTAACTTGCCTGTCTTTTTTTAAAAATTTATTATAGAGACGAGGTCTCGCTACGTTGCCCAGGCTGGTCTTGAACTCTGGCCTCCAGCGATCCTCCTGCCTCGGCCTCCTCAAGTGTTGGGATTACAGGTGTGAGCCACCGTGCCCAGCTGGCTCGCCTGTCTTAATGCCACCAAATGCAGTCAGCTTCTCTTGAGTTTAATTGCCCACCTAATACAAGCTCACTATTGAGGCCGGGCACAGTGGCTCACACCTGTAATCCTAGCACTTGGGGTGGCCGAGGCAGGAGGATCACTTGAAGCCAGGAGTTCGAGACCAGCCAGAGCAACATAGTGAGATCCCGTCTCTACAATAAATAGAAAAATTATCTGCACCTACAGTCTTAGCTACTTGGGAAGCTGAGGCAGGAGGATCACTTGAGCCCAGGAGGTGAGGTTGCAGTGAGGTACCATGACACCACTGCACTCTAGCCTGGGCAACAGAGTGAGACCCTGTCTCAAAAAAATAAATAAATAAAATAAAAAATAAAAATAAATTAAAAAAAAAAAAGAAAAAAGACAACAGCCCGAGTAGCCATCTCCTCTTTGTAACCTGAAGATTTAGAGAAAGTCTAACAAAATAAAAAATAAACACCCACATTTGTGCTTTGGCCCTGCCCTCTAGCTGCCACCCACCCCACCAGCCCATCTGTGTCCCAGCTATGGCGGGGGTGGGAATGCTGGCCCCTGGCGGCACTGGCTCCCTACTTGGATGGCACCTCCCAGAATCCCTTCACTCTTTCCTATGACAGACAGGAAGGGGCTCCACTCAGGTAGGTCCAGGATAGGGCTCACGGGACAGCTGGCTAGGATGCCCTTGAACGCCTAGGAGGCCAGAGAAGTATAGGACAGCCGTGGGAGCGGGGAGGCTGGGGCTCTCACCTGCAGGCATACTCCACAGTGTAGATGGCTCCCTGGCTCTGTTCCTCCCACCGCTGCATGTCGGCCTGCAGGAGTTGGGGAGACATTTAGCAGGGGAGGCTGCTGCCTGGAGGGCCCTCCTCCCAGCTCTCTTAGTGGGGCTCTCCTCAGTCCTCATGGTGGCTGCTAACACCTTTCCTCCTGCAATTCCCTCCCCTCGGAGGTCTGGGCTTTCTGTGACTCCTGGCCACCATGCCCCGGGGCCTTTACACTGGCTGTTCCCTCGCCTGGCATGCCCTTCCCTCGGAGTGTCGCATGGCTACCTCCTCACCATGCAAGTCACAACCACTGCAGATCTTGCTGTCTCCCTCAAAATCTACCCCAGATCTGTCCACCACGGCCCCAACCTAGCTCAGCCACCACATGCCTCCTTCCTGGTGTCCAGGCCTTCGCTCCTGCCAGATAGCCCTTGCTCCACACAGCAGGCCCCAGCTCACCTTGTGTTGGGCCAGCTCGGGCAGGGAGCGGCGCACGTGCTCCTGCAGCCGGTACAGGGCCACGGATGGCTCATTGGCCAGGACATAGACGCTCTCGGTGAACTTGTCCGTGACTGGGTCCAGGATCAACAGCCAGTGGAGCAGGGGGCAGGGGTTGGGAGACAAGACAAAGCATCAGCTTCCTGATTGCTCAACTGTGAGCTTAGCCAGAGCAGAGAGGAGTGTCCAGTGTCCTTCCCAGCAGCTGGGTCACCCCTCGCCCATGATGGGCTAGAGATGGTCACAGCAGGGCCACTCAAGAGGACATTAATGCTTCCAGTGAACTCCTCATATTTCCCCTCCCAGATCCACTTGTGGTGGACACTCCTGATGCCCACTCGGACCCCCTTGCGTTCCTTTCACCCCAGTGACCACACCTGAGAGTCCTGTTCAGAGAATGCCACGGGACCTGAAAGTACCTGTGGGAAGTTTATATCCCTGGATGAGTGACCAATGAGTGACATGAAGGCCTATGCCCCTTGCTGCAGGTTGGAACCACCTGGAGGTGTAACTCATCCCTGTTAGCTCCCCTGCAGGACAAGGCTGAGGCCAGATATGTCCCCCCCTTACTTGAAAGCCTCCCACCTGCCAGAGAATATAATCTTTCTTACCATGGCCCATAAGGCCCTGCGTGTTCTGGCTGCTGTTGACCTCCTGCCCTCCTTGCCTTCCACCACCCCTGGCTATTCCTTGGACACTCCCAGCACTGACCAAAAGAACTTTCTGAGATGATGGAAATATTCTATAACTTTTTTTTTTTAAGAGTTCGGGTCTCACTATGTTGCCCAGGCTGGACTCAACTCCTGGGCTCAAGCAATCTTCCCGCCTCAGCCTCCCAAGTAGCTGGGACTATAGGTGTGCACATGGCTACTGAGCACTTGAAATGTGGCTAGTGTGACCGAGGAACTCAACTTTTAATTTTACCCAATTTTAATCAATTTCAACTTAAATACCCGGGTCTGAATAATTTACCACCTCAGGGCCTTGGCACCTGCTGTTCCTTACCCTGAGACATCCTTCACCTACGGGCTCCTCCTCACTCCTTGTATCTCAGATCAAATGTCACCTCCTGGGCAAGACCTCCCCTGACTACCAAGCCTAATCGGGTATCCACCTCATTTGAGACCTCAGCATTTTTTTCAATTCTGTTATACCTATTACAGTTTATTAGTTACGTTTCCAGAAAAGAAGTTAAAGTCTGGATATGTGAGGGCAGAGGCTTCTGAGCTTTAGCTTCCTCATTTCAAAAAAGGGGGGCTAGGGGTAATGGCTCACGCCTGTAATCCTAGCACTTTGGGAGCCTGAGGCGGGAGGATCGTTTTAGGCCAGGACTTCGAGGCCATCCTGCAATACCAAGACTTCATCTCTACCCCACCAAAAAAAAAAATTTAGCTGGGTGTGGTGATGGACAACTGTAGTCCCAGCTACTTGGGAGGCTGAGGCAGGAGGCTCGCTGGAGGCCAGGAGTTCGAGACCAGCCTGAGCAAGAGCAATGGCACATGCCTGTAGTCCTAACTTCTTGGTAGGCTGAGGCGGGAGGATTGCTTGAGCCCCGGAGTTTGAGGTTGCAGTGAGCTATGATGAGGCTGTTGTACTCTAGCCTGGGCAACAGAGAGAGACTTTGTCTCAAAAAAAGAAAAAAGAAAAAAGAAAAATAAAAAAAGGAATGATAACAGCACCCACCTTGAGGGTTGCTACAGAGATGGAGCCAATGCTATGGCCCAGGGTGACTGCTGAGAGAGAACCCAGGTGTGTCTGAGAGTCAAGGGAGGCTGCATACAAGTCTGTCCATCTCACCACTGTGCCCTGCGTGGGCAGAGCCCAGCCTGCCACCCCCAAACTGTGTGATCTCTTACCCTGTGGGCCTCCTTGTTTTGAAAATGAGCATAGCAATAGCTTATACCTCACGGTGTGGTTATGAAGGAGGAGGAATTAATTGTACTTGTGCCTTCTAAATAATTACCTAGAAGTAACCTGTGTAATAAAATAACAAAAACAACTGTAATTCAAAAATAGTTTGTGGCACTTAGTAATTTGTATTAATAGTTATTTGATTTATAAATACAATCATCCCTACGTATCTGTGAGAAATTGGCTCCAGGACAGTCCCCCCGCCACCGCAATACCCAAATCCGAGGAAGCTCAAGTCCCTTATATAAAATGGCACAGTATTTTCATCCATATCCACCCGTGTACTTTAAATTATCTCCAGATTACTTAGGCCTGTAATGCCCAATACGAGGCCCACACATGACTTCATTCGCGGGGATTCAAAGTACCTGGTGGAGGGCAAATTCAAGTTTTGCTTTTTGGCACCTTGTGGTATTTTTTTTCCTGAATTTTTCCATCCGCCGTGGGTTGAATCCACCCATGCGGAACCCGCGGATAGGAAGAGCTAATCGTATTTGATAAGTCAATGGAAACACACAAATGCGTAAATATATAAAGCAATAAGGAGAGACCACGAACAGCGACTACCACACGCTAGGCATTCTCCCCATGTGTTATAAATATCAGGTTATGGATTTTTTTCTTTTTAAGAGACAGGTCTCGCTCTGTCGCCCAGGCTGGAGCGCAGTGGCGCGATCACAGCTCACCGCAGCCTCCAACTCCTGGGCCCGAGCGATCCTCCCGCCTCGGCCTCCCAAAGTGCTGGGATTACAGGTGAGCCACCGCGCCCGGCCAGATTACAGAATTCCTAAAACAACCCAGGGGGTATTAATTACACCCCTCGTTTTACAGATGGCGAAACCAGGCACGGAGACTTCAGAAAGGGTTTAAAACCAGCCAGCGGCCGCGCTGATTCGCCGGCTGTTCAGTCACTGCTCCCCACTCGCTCCCTCCCCGCCTTTGCCACGCCCGCCCCTTGTCAGGGCGCCCCTTCGCGAGTTCCCGGTCCCCTCTGCCCCGCCCCGGGACCTGCACCACCTTTCTTTCCCTTGAGCTGCATCTCCGGCTCCTCCATAACGGCCGCGGCCCACAGAGCCAGAGGACCCGGAAATCCGGGCTGGGCCCGCTGCCTGAGCCTTCCCTGCGGAAACCGGACGCCGCGCGGCTCCAGTTCCGGGGTCAGTCGGCCTGCCCACCCCGCTCCCGAGCCCGCCGGGACAGGAGAGGGGCCGGAAGTGAGGGGAGCCGGGCAACGAGGCACGCCGGGGCGGGTCAGGAGGGCGGAGACCCCTGAGGCTCCAGGAGGGGCGCCCAGGCGGGAGAGGGGCAAGGACTCCCTGGCTTCCCGAGCCCCCTTTTCCCCGGGCAGACGAGTTGGGGGAACATTCTAACACTGCCCACTTCGCGTCGTGTAAACGCCCTCCTTTAGCCCCCTGCCGCCACCAGGTCCCTGCATATGATTTCAAACCCTTGCGACCGCAGAAAAGACATTATTATGGAACAGGGTGGCAATGGCACGTCGCCCCTTTAAACTCCGGAGGCCCCGCCTACTCCCCTTCCGCCCTCCGCTTATAGAAAGCTCCGCCCATCCGTCCCGGGCTGGAGCCCATTGGCTCCCGCTGGAAAGACCTGTGGGCGGAGCTAGGGGGTGAGGGGGCACAGGAGCAGTGAAATTCTCAGAGCTCTTTGAGGCCCCGCCCATTCCCAGCGGAGCTGTTGGGGGGGGAAGAACGCGCAGGCGCAATTGCACGGCTACGGCCCCAGCGGAAGCCACGCCCCTCCCCCAAGTCTTAAAGGGCCGGCCCTTCCCCTTTTGGGGGGTGGGGGTGCGCAGGCGCAGTGGGGGAGCTCTGGGGTTGGGGGTAGCGGTCGGGTATCAAGTTGCTCCCTGTCCCGGCAGAGGAAGCTAGGGCGCTGAGGGTCCAGTCTCCAGCCTGCTGCCCACTATATCCGTTGGAAGAGAAAAGTTTGTGAATTGGGACCCCAAGTTTTGGGGAAACTGGGCTTGCGGCGCGGGGGGACAGAGGAGACTCCTGGGGAGGTGAGTGGACCTTGGATCGGTTTGGGAGGCGCGGGTGGGACTGGGACCAATTGCGTCTTTGTTGAGCCCTCACTCATTCTGGAGACCCCCCCCCAAATAACCACAGCGACTGTTTATTAAGCTTTGCCCTCATCAGACCCCCTGCTGAGCTATTTCCAGGCATGATTTCTTTTAGGCCTCATTTGCCCATTTTACTGAGGAGGAAACTGAGGCTCAGAGGTTATCACATGCCTGAGTTCTCACAGCCTATGCGTGGGGTATTCAAACCCAGACAGCTGACCCAAGAGCCGTGTTGCATTTGCCTTGGTGGTGGGGAAGATTAGGCCTAAAAAGCAGTTGGACTCTGGTTTTAATTTCCTGGCTCTGGCCATTAACACAAGCCTCAGTTTACCCACCCTCATAGTGCAAGGACAGGTATGCAGTCGGTGCCTATGATAATTATTGTCATCTCTCCCTTTCTGGAGCATCCACCAGCTTCCCCCATGGAGCCCACCCAACCTGCAGAGGACCTCATCCTGACTGAGCAGCCCCCTGCCTCAGAACTTGGGGACCCCGAAGACCCTGGTGATGAAGGCCCCCCAGATGGCTCAGACACTGTGGTCCTCAGTCTCTTCCCCTGCACGCCAGAGCCTGAACCAGATGCCGGTGTCTCCTCACTGCAGGGTAGGACACCTCCTCTGGGATTGGCCCTCCGGGATTGGATGCTGGTGGAATGTCAGATGAGACCTCTGTCTTTATGATCCACTACCTGGACATGTCTTCCCTCTCGACCCAACAAGGGGTTGTTTTTCTCAGCTTTGTATGTTTTTATATTACACATAGTACACATAATGTAACACTTACCATTTAAACCAGAATTGCGTACAATTCAGTGTCAGTACATTCACAGTGTTGTGTAACCATCACCTCTATCTGAATATTTTCGTTACTCCAAAAGGAAACTCCACGCCCACTAGCAGCCACTCCCCATTCTCCTGTCTCTCTAGTCCCTGGCAATTGATCTTTCTGTCTCCATGGATTTGTCTATTCTGGACATTTCATATAAATGGAGTCATACAATATGTGGCCTTTTGTGACTGGCTTCCTTCACTTGGCATGATGTCTTCAAGGTTCGTCCACATGGCAGCAGGTGTCAGAGCCTCGTTCCTTTTTGTGGCTGAAGAATATTCCATTGTGCGGATGGGCCATGCTTTGCTTATCCATTCATACTTCGCTAGACATTCCCCTTTTGGCTATTGTGGGTGATACTTCTGTGAACATTCATGTACAGGTTTTTGTCTGCACACCTGTTTTCAATTCTTTGGGGGTAGATATTATACCTAAGAGTGGAATTGCTGGGTCAGATAGTAATTGTATGTTTAATTTATTAAGGAACTGAGGATTTATTTTTGAGTCCTGCAACATGTCTAATTCAGTCCCATCCCAGGGCTTTTGTTCCTGCCATTCCTTCTTTCCGGAGTGTTCCTTCTGCACCTCTTCCTGCGGCTGATTTCTTTGACTTGCCAAGATCTGAATGGTGTCATCTCTGGGAGGCCCTCGCCTGACCACCTTGTCTAAAATGGACTCACCTGTTTTCCCTTCTTTTTATCGTCTTCTACCTGCTTTTTTAATTCTTTTAAGCCCTTATTTCAACTTGAGGTTTTATTCTATTTCTGTATGCTGAAGCACCCACTTGCCCGTGGGCTCCCTTGAGGGCAAAGACTGTCTTGTTTGCCCAGAACATTGCCAGGCGTGGAGAAAGATGCACCGTGGGTATCCGAGGGAGTGCAGTGGGTGAATGGCACTGCAGTGGAGTCTCAGGCACTGTCTTCGGTAGCTCCAAGCCCCCAGGGTCTGTCCGGAAGCCCCAGAGACATATACTGAGGGGGAACTGAGGCCTTTCTCCTCTCTCCCAGCAGGCAGCTCCCTGAAGCACTCTACAACCCTCACCAACCGGCAGCGGGGGAATGAGGTGTCGGCCCTGCCAGCTACCCTAGACTGTGAGTGGCCCCAGTGGCGGGAGGCGTAGCAGGATGGGAAGGGCTGAGAGGAACAATTGTGGGCAGAGGGTAAACTGAGGCACATTGAGGGGATGGGACAGGGGAGGATTCTGCTTCTCTCTGGCCTGTAGCCCTGTCCATCCACCAGCTCGCGGCCCAGGGGGAGCTGAGCCAGCTGAAGGAGCACCTGAGAAAAGGTGCGTGTCCACATGCGTGTGCTGGCATGCTTGTGCCTGTCTGCTGTGTGCCTGTGGGTGCTCTGTGCCCACTCACAGTGTGAGTATGTGTGTGCCTGTGTCTACGCGTGTGTGTGAGCATGTCCACATGTGTCCATCTACACGTGTGCTTCCCTGCATGTCTGCATGTCTGACCCTAGCCTCCAACCGCGCTCCATCCCTGCTCTGGTGGCGTTGGGGAGAGAGGGCAGGGGTGCATCCTGGTGGTACTGCCCCCCTCCTGCCAGGCGACAACCTCATCAACAAGCCAGACGAACGTGGCTTCACCCCACTCATCTGGGCCTCTGCCTTCGGAGAGATCGAGACCGTCCGCTTCCTGCTCGAGTGGGTGCGTCCCTGGGGGCTCAAGGGCAGGCCTGGGGTCTCAGCTGTGTCTGCTGGTTACTTGTCTGTAAACTGGAGCTGGTGTGGGGACCTCAGAATTCCTAGGGATGCCCCTACCCCTCTTGTCACTGTCCCCTGTCTCCACTAGGGTGCCGACCCCCACATCCTGGCCAAGGAGCGGGAGAGCGCCCTGTCGTTGGCCAGCACAGGTGGCTACACAGACATTGTGGGGCTGTTGCTTGAACGCGACGTGGACATCAATATCTATGACTGGGTGAGGCACCACCCACCCCAGGCACCTCACGGCCTCCTTGCCTCCATTCCTACCCTCAGACATTTATCAAGGCAGGGCGTGGTGGCTCCTGGCCAGGTGATGAGCAGGAGGAGGAACCACATTAAATTGGAGGCCAGAGAGTGAGGTGCCTTGTGAAAATCGGGAAGAGATAAACTATTGAGTTTCCCTTGCCCCCACCCCTGACAGAACGGAGGGACGCCGCTGCTGTATGCTGTGCGTGGGAACCACGTGAAGTGCGTGGAGGCCTTGCTGGGTGAGTGGGAGTAGAGGCTCACCCAGGGGGCCCTGGAGGAGTCCCGACGGCAGGGAGGGGTCAGAGCTCTGCTTGCATGGTTCTTGAGATGGGTGGGGACGACCTGCTTCTCCCAGAGGGGGATTTGGGGGACAGGAAATGCTAGGATAGCATAGGGGTCTGGCCAAAGGGTTGAACCCTTACACCCTCCATGCCTCAAGGACCCTGGAGCCACAGTCTCGGAGAAGACTGAGCCTTGGAGGGGTTGGGCTCTTGTACAAGGCCACGTGGGCAAAGGGTAGACCCATGGCTGCATCGTGGAGGGTGAGATCACTGGATCTCCCAAGTCCCCAGGTCCCGTTCTGGGCTCCTGTCCTAGACCCAACACCCCCTCCAGCGCCTGCTCTGCTTTGCAGCCAGAGGTGCCGACCTCACCACTGAAGCCGATTCAGGCTACACCCCGATGGACCTCGCCGTGGCCTTGGGATACCGGAAAGGTCAGCCTGAGACCCATGGAGCAGCAATGGGGTGCCAAAAGCAGGGGACCACAAAGGGCTACATGGGACATCCCCCTCAGTTGTCAGATGCTGGTAGCAAGAGTGTTCATGTTAGCTGACATCAAGAGCCACTGTGTACCTGGCTTGGGCATGTCCCAGTCCTGGCTTTTGGGGCTCTCTGTGTGTTGGGTTAGGGAGGCCAATGCATGTCAGTGACTGGGACCATGACAGGCCCAAAGGAGGCCCCAGCCCAGACTTAGGATGTGGGGGTGGGGGTCAAGGAGGTCTTCTGGGAGACCAGAGGAGCATCCAGATGGGAAGAACAGCACCTGCAGAGGCCTCAAAGGTGGGTTTGAACAGGGGAGGACCCTAGTTTGACTCCCTGCTTCTTCCCTCACAGTGGGACCTGGGACCTCAGTTTTCCCATCCATAAAATGGGGAGATCCTAACAGAACCAACTCCCTAGGGTCATGGGGGGATGAAGGGCTCAGGAAACATCCCCCTCCTTTCTTTGGAGTTTTATTCCATTTGGGACAGAAATCATTCCTCGCCACCCCTCGTGTCTTTTCATAAAAGTCACAGTTCACCAACTTTGGTAGGAAATATTTTTATACCTGTGAAAAGCCACACAAAAATGCATTTTACAAACTTACGGGAAGTTGAGCTTCCTTGGACGGGACCTTGGTCTTCCCAGCTTTCCTCTGGGAGAGGCATGGATTCCCTGGTCTATAAAGTGGGTCCTCCATCCAGGTCCCAGGGCTGGAAGGCCCCTGTTTGTCTCCCAGGGGGAGAGAGTACAGGTTGGCCTGTGCCTCTGCAGCCCTCAGTTCAAGCTGACAGCCACCCTTTCTCCCCTGCCCCATCTCTAGTGCAACAGGTGATTGAGAACCACATCCTCAAACTCTTCCAGAACAACCTGGTGCCTGCTGACCCCGAGTGAAGGCCACCTGCTGGGAACTCAGACACTCAGGGAACAAATCAGTCGACCCAGCGCTGGGGGAACCCAGAACTGGCTTCAGAGGCAGCTCTTGGACAGGCGGTGGGAGGGGACCCTTCCCAAGAGGAACCAATAAACTTTCTGTGCAGAACTTGGAGGACTTTGCTGTGTTTCCCCCAGGCTTCCTGGAGGAGGTCTCACACATTCTTCTCTCCCAGGACCCGCAAGTGGTAGATGACCACGCGGCCAAAAAAGTCAGTAGCATCCTGAAATGTCACCTTCAGCCGGTCCACTTCTGCAGCTGGCACGGGGAAGCTGTGAGCACAGGCAGTCAAGGAAAACGGGTGGCTTGTTTCCCACCTGCCAACCCCCACCCTTCCCAGACCCAGGCTCGAGCCCCAGCCAGACACTGCCAATGTGCTGGGTGACCTGTGCAAGCTGTGGGCCCCTCTGAGCCTCTCACCCAACTCAGGTCATCAGCCTCATTTTACAGATGAAGTGATGGAGGCCTAGAGGTCACTTGTTCAAGGTCACACACCAGGGGGCCCACTCAGGTCTGGGTGAACCCAAAGCTTTCAGAGGCCCAGGCCATCCCACCCCCAAGGGCCCGGGCAGGATATCTGAAGTGAGTTGTTGTCCTCAGGGTAGAAATCTACAATCTTGCTCAGAGCTTCGCTCCCCTGTGAACCTGCAGCAGAGAAAGAGGCAGACAGCGAGTGTGTGGGGCGCCCCCCGGGACCCCCACCTCCCAGGGCCTCCCGGTACCTTCCAGGCAGCCGCGGCGACTGGAGAAGCCCCCCTGGAACTGGATCTGAAGCTGGGAGACACGGATGCGCTGGGGAAACTCTAGCATCACCCACTGAGAGGGGCCCTGGAAGCAGACGGGGAAACTGAGGCCCACAGTCAGGCCAGGCACAGAGCCCTGCTGTGCCTCTGTCATTCACACAGTCCGTACGGGGAAAGGGGGAAAGTCAGCCCGCGTTCCTTTTCCGGCCACCCGGGCCGTGCCCGCTAGGCCCCGCAGCCACCACGACGTAGGGGCCGGGGAGGCGCCTCACCTGATCCGAGTTCCAGCACGTCTCCTCGTCCTCATCGAACAGGTGCTTCTTGCCAAACTGCCGGGTGTTGCGGTTCAGCACCGAACTCACCCTAGAGGCGCCAGGCGCCAGGCGAGGGGACAGGCTGAGCCCAGCTCCGCTGCCCCGGCGCTGCCCACCGCGCTGGGCCGCCCCCGCCTTCGGCCTGCCGCTGTCCGCCCGCCCGGGCTCCTACCTGCTCCCGGTCTCCGGACAAACCAAGGAGTGGGTCATCTCGGACCCGCGACGTCTGCGGGCCCCGCGCTCGGCGGGGGTGCGGATCCCGACGCCACCGAGCCACAGCGCGCACCCGGCCACGCTCCGGGCCCGCACGTCCTAACCGGGCTCCTCTGGGCTCGCACCGCAACTCGGCCGCCGGCGCGTGCGAAATCCCGCCTCGATCACCACCCGCAGGCGGGAAGCGCGGGGGTGAGGGATCGGGGACGGCAGGCCGGGACTTTCACAGGAAACGAGGTTCCCGCGGGTTTCGGGGCGGCCGCGCCCTGCCCGCGCCTCAGTTTCTCCGCCAGCAGTTCTGGGAACCAAAACCCCAGACCCGGAACCGCGTGGACGCAGCGCATGCGCAATGCCATTCAGGCCACGCCCCGCGGCCGCTCCTGGGGCGGGGCTTCATTCCCCCCGCCCCTTCATGCCCGCTTCTTAAAGGGCCAGGGCTCAATGACCGAGCTTCTCCTGGAGCTGGAGGAGGAAGGCAAGCTGCGTGGGGGCGCTGTCCCTTGGTGCTGGCACGTACAGCACTGGTTTTGGAATCTAGCGACTTCCTATAGCGATGGCTTCCTACTCGGGGAAGTCTGCTGAAGCCATTCCCTAACTGCTAAAGCAGCCTAAGAACCCCCGAAACTCACTCCCTCCCAGAGGCCAAAGCAAGAGAAGTGGAAAAGCCGTGTTGTTGTGAATATTGGGGGTCCTCATCAGTGTCCTTTGTCCTTGCTGGGACGCAGGAGGTCCGTCCTCCAAATCTGTCTCTCCCACAAAAATGCTGCTTAGGACATCAAGGACGGCTTCTTGGATGAGGGGGCACGCAGGTGGGTTTTGAAGCATGAACAGGAGTTTGCCAGGCCAGATTACACAGAGCCTCAGATACCAGACTGAAGATTTGGTTCAGTGATTGGCTAGACAACTCCTGCCACCCTCTACTGTCACACCCTTGTGCTCAGCCCTGTGCTGGGTGATGCTGAGGATGGCAAGAAACCTCAGCTCCAGCCCTGTCCCTGAGTGAGAAGCCCCCAGTCTGGGCAAGACAGATAGACACACATTCCACACCCCACGGGATCAGGGCTGGGCCACAGGACAAGATAGGGCTGGAGGAGCAGGAGCTGTACCTGGATAAGGGCGTCCTGGGAGAAAATTTGAGACCTGCTCCTTATTGGGTTGGCAGAAAGTCACCAGGGTAAGAAAATCTGGTGGGGCGGGGAGCGTGTTCCAGGCAGGGAGAACAGCATAAGCAAAGGCCTAGCTGAGTGAAAGACCATGAATTTGAATAAAATATGTAGAGCCATATCCTGGTGGGCCTGGGACAAGAGTGGAAGGTGTTTGAGAAAGGGCGGGACACCATCTGATCTGCATGAATGGAGGGTTCCCAGACAGAGCAGCCATTGGCAGGAGGCTGTTGTTCCTGGCTTTAGCTGAATGGTCTGGCATCCAGCCCCTTTCTTCAAGGGCTGGGGGTATGGTCCTCCTGGCATCCTACTAATGTCTGCCCGAACCCACTTCAGGAGGGGGACTGGCAGGGAAACTGGGTCACCGGCGGAAGGGCTGCCTCATGAGCCCCTGCCAGTCAGGACTTTCTGCATTCAGACACAGTCTGGTGCCATCCAGCTTTGTGCTGGTCTCAGGGATGGGAGTAGAGGTGACAGGAAACACCCCACCCTGACCCTCACCCCCAGAGTACATTAGGAAGAGTATGGACCCTGGAGAGCCCAGATCTGCTTCAAATCCTGGCTGGACCACTTGCTGGCTGTGTGAACTTAGACAAACATCTTGACCTCTCTGAGCCTCAGTTTCCTTATCTGGGAAGTGGGGGGAATTCTATTTATAGGACTGTTGGAGGATTCAGTGGGCTCTTTGGGTTGACACATAGCAATAGTGGCTGACATTTGTTGGGAGCCCACTGCGTGTCTGACTTGAAGCCACATTTTTTTCCTACATCCATTGGCTTGTTAAACCTGCCTTGGCTGGTCCCTGTCACCCCTATTTTATAGCTGAGGACACAGGGGCTTGACCAAGGTCCCCCAGTGAGGATATGCATGGCCCCAGGGCTCTCCACACCACTCCTGGCCTTGGCATGGGGCCACCTTGCCCACTGGGATGAGGCCAGCTCCATACCGTCTTCCCGCCTCCTCACCCCACTGGCGCCTGGGCATGAAAGGGCCTCCTGTTTCTCGAGGGAATTAGCAGCTCTGGGCTCCCAGCAGGGCAGCCAAAAGTGGTCCATTCATTCTCCTTCATGAGGAGAGACTAAGAACTCCCAACCCCACCCCAGGGGATGGGGCAGGGAGAGCTCTAGAAGGTCCAAAAGCAGCTCCTCTGGTTTGCTGGGGGGAAACTGAGGCACAAAAAAGCAAAGTCATTTAGCCATGGTCACCTAGGGGGACTAGGATGCAAACCCCAGTGTGACTCCAGAGTTCACCCCACTGGGCTGAGTTCTGCATTTTTCAGGGGAGAAATTGGAGACTCAGAGAGGGTCAGGGATTTGCTGAAGTCACACAGCAAGTTTGGGTCAGTGGGGACTCTCTCTGCATTGGCCGTTTCTGGGGAGGCAGCCCCACCCATGCAGAAAAGATGATTCTGTCCTCTTGGCTGCATCTATCCTCAGATAGCTTCCAGCCTGGGGAATGGGTGTAATGTTTTCCCTGAGGTCTCAGTCTGAGGTGACTGCAGGGGAAGGAGGGTGTGACAGGATCCCCTGAGCCTGGAACCCCCAATCTGGCAGGTCTGGGTCTGATTTATCTGCCAGGGTGTGCCTGGGTCCAGCAGGGCCCAGCACAGAGCAGAAGGGTGCTCACTGAGTGCTAGTGGGGTTGTTGGTCCTGGTGAGGTGCAAGCCTGGCGTCCCCCTGGAAGTGGCAGTGTCAGTGGGAGTGGGTGGCTGGGCGTGCAGGGACTGAGGTGAGCACGCATGGGAAGACCCGGCGCTCCATGTGCGTGGCTGGTTGTGACAGCAGCTGGGAGGCTTGTGTATGTCAGGGGTGGTGATGGTGCCAAGTGAACGTGGTCATGTGCTCATTATTTGTGGGTGTGCCCGCACCTGGAAATGTGGTTGGGTGTGAATAACGTGGGGCAAAGGTGAGCTGTCTGAGGCTGGCAGGAAGACGAACGTGGGTGGGTGTGAAAAGAAGTGGGTGTGTTTGAGTGTGGACGGACGCTAGGTGCAGCCGAGCTCACAGCTGTGCATTTGGCCATGCAGCAAGCATGACTTGTGTGTGGCCTGACCAGGTGTGGTTGTGTGTGGGCAGGTGTGATTGTGTGTATGGCCAGGTGTGGTTTCCTGTGGCTGGTAAGACTTGTGTGTGGCCAAGTGAGATTGTATGTGAGCTGACTGTGCTATCAGTGTGGCTGGGGTGTGATCATGTGTCAGTGGTGGTTGGTGACATTCGGTGTGATTTGTCCATATGCCACCTTGGGTATGTTCCGAGGCACTTTGGGGGACACTGTCCACCCCTGAGACCCAGCTCTCCTGGAGGGCCCAGCCTCCCCACTTCTACTCTAGCCCACCAGCCCCCTCCCCCACTGGCATTAGCCCCTGGCTTGGGCCCCAGTGTTGGGGGGTGGGGGGAAAGAGAAGGCACTCAGCCATGGGGTGGGGGGGCCTGCCCAATCCCAGCTCAGGCCTATAAATAGCTCTTTGAGCCCAGCAGATTCCCAGGCAAGGTTGCCTCATTCAGTCCCCCGGCAACGGCCCACCTCCCGGGCCCCAGGCCAGCCCCTCTAAGCTCAGCCCTGGCACCCACTAGGGGAAGCTGGGGGTAAGGAGGAGGGGGAGTGGAGGGGAGGGGGCAATCAGGGGTGGGTGTCAGCTCTGTGGCCAGAAACCTGAACTCCCACCAGGTCCCTACCCATGCTGTGCAGCCTCAGGCAGGTGCTCCCATCTCCCTGAGCCTCGGTTTCCCCAGAAAACTGTGAAGTAAGCAGCAGCCCCTGCCTATGTGTTAACTTACTGTTTCATTCTCCCAGCAAACTGTAAGATTGGGATGGTTAATTATCCCCATTTTAGATGGGGAAACTGAGACACAGAAAGAACAGATGGCTCAGCCAGAGTCACACCATTAGGCGTGACGGGGAGGGGGTTTGAACCCTGAATTTGAGGAGGCTGAACTGCTCCGTTCCCACGAACATCACACAACCATGCTCAGCCCCCTCTTCCACTACAGCCACAACCACCCCTCTCACGCCAGCTTCGATGACCAGTCTTCACACGCTCTTTTGGTGCTGGTGACACAGCTGTCCCCTGCAGTCACTCACATCAGCCAAGATCCCTGACCTCCGTCTCGCCTCTGTGACACGGAGTTGGACAGTAAGTGCAGCTGCCCTCTGTGTCACCTTGGACCCTAGGGCCGCCCCTTCCTCCCCTGGGGTCTTCCTTCATCCCTTTCATTCCCGCCCCCTCTTGGATAATCTTGCAGAAACTATCTTGTCCTCCTGCGTTTGTCTGTCCCCCCCCCAGACTGGGATCCACCCTCAGAAATGCTCACACACACACACACACACACACACACAGCTGCAACACTGCCCCTCCCCAGCCCCTGGCAACCACTAATCTGCTTCGGTCTCTGCGGATTCGCCTCTTCTGGACATTTTGTATCAATAGAATCACACACTGTGTGGCCTCTTGTGTCTGGCTTCTGTCACTCAGCGTCCTGTTTTCAAGGTTCATCCACATCGTAGCAAGTATCAGGACTTCATTCCTTTGTATGGCTGAATAATATTCCGTCGTATGGATCTAGGCTTTTAAATATTGGGGTCTCCCCGCAAGGACACGCCCATGCCCCTGCCCCAAGCAAAAATATTCCTGCGCCGACAACAGCATCAGGTCTTCAGCCTGTGTTCCATAAACGCCGACGCGACAGAGGTGAACGAATAAGTGAGATGGTCTGGCTGGAGCTGCCGGAAACATCTCTGGAGTGGGACACACCTGGGCTCCGACCCTACGTGCCTCTCGCCAGCCGTGTGACCAAGGAGTCTTCCCAGCCTCCCTGAGCCTCAGTTTCCCCTCTGTAAGTGGGGTAAAACGGTAACTGCAGCCACAAGGGCCTTCAGGGTGAGCCCTGGAGAGCAGGCAGGCCCAGGTTTGAGTCCCAGCTCTGCCCTTCCCTTCTGCCTGACCTTGGGAAGCGACTTTGCCTCCCTGGGGCTCAGTTTCCCCACCTGTAAAATGGTGCAGGCCTTATCCTGGGGCGTGCTGGGGACACTTAACGCGGTTCCTGGGGCAAAGAGAATGGGGGGTAAGTCATGCACAGTCTTCCCCGGGGTGGGGCGAGTGTTGGAAAAGTGGGGGAGGATTTTAGGCTGGCGGAGCCCCCTTCCTCGCGCCGCCGGAGGCCGCTGGCTGGCGGGGGCGCATGCGCAGAGCAGCCCCGCGGCCCCTTTATAAGCGCCGAGGCGGCGCTCGGCGAGCGGAGCGCAGGGGCTGGACCCGGCGCCGAGCGAGCTGAGCCGGAGCGTCCTTTGTGCCGCGCGGCCGCCCGGCATGCGTCCGAGCTAGGAGCCAGGTGGGGGGTCCGTCGTGGGGAGGGGACCGCGTTGGGGGAGAAAACCTCGGGCTTGGAGACAGAGCCTGGGATTGGGGAGGGGAGCCTGAGATCAGGGAGAAGCCCCCAGAAAGAGGAGGGGGCTGACTGATGGGGGAGGGGAGCCCCAGGCAGGGGAGGGAGCGCAAACTGGGAGGGGGCTTGGGGATGTCAGGGGCACACGCGTTTGGGGCCAAGGTTGTGCAAGGAATGCGGACACAACCCCAATGTGGGGAGGAGGCCGGGCTGGGGGTGGGTCTCAGGATTGGGGAAGGGGCGATGGGAACCAGGGCTAGGGGAGGAGCACCCCGAGTTTGGAGAGAAGAGGAGGACACCCAGATGCTGACTGGGAGATTCCAGAACAGGGCACCCCCGTGTCTGAGCTGAGACACCCCAGGATTTTAGTGGGGATTCCCAATTTGCGGGTGCATGGAGGATTCCCGGGTGGACTGCAGTGGGGAGGGGGCCCCCCAGATCAGCCTGAGCTCAGTGAAAGGGGGTCTGTGCTGAAAGTGAATGGCCAAGGGGAAGGGGCGCCCTGCTGTCTTCCTGTCCTTTTGGGCCAGGTCCTGTCACCATATTCTGACTCAGGGAGAAGGCACTGGGGGTCCCATCCCAAGGTGGTCCCGGGTTCTGCCTTCGGACCCGAAGTTGAGGTGCTGTCCCTTCTCCCAGGGAGCACACTGGGTGTCCCAGGTGAATGCTGGGTGGGAGCCCCTGGGATCCTCAGTTATGGATCCCAGGACCCATGAGGGACACCAGTCCAGGGAGGGGGCTGCCCACCCCCCGCAACTCCACATCTGCCCACATCCTCACAGCATGACACAGACCCTCACCCCACCCCCTTCAGTTCCATCTGTTTCTATAGGTGCATATGGAAGCCCTGGCTTGGTTTGGGGACACAGGCACTGGGAAGTAGGGGGCTGGAACCCCAGGCCCAGCCTGGTCCGGAGCGCGGGGCTTTGTTCCTCTCAAGCGGCATGGGTGGGAATCAGCCAGGACGAGGAGAGCGTTGGCGCTCGGCCCCAGCGGGGGGGATGTGGGGGCAGGGCAGGGAGGGAGGGGTGGGCACATCGCGCGACCCCAGAAACCAGCAGCCTCAATGGCTTGTGGACATTCCCAAATTGAAGTTCCCCCCTCAAAAAGGCAGGGGGCTTTGTGTGTGTGTCTGCCCCAGGCAGGCAGGGGAGGGACAGTGTGCCCAGGGGGTCTGGGGTCCCCTTCGAGTCTGATATAACCGCGGTTGTGTCTTTGTCAGAAAACTTGTGCCGGGGGCCACATCACCATGTGGCAAAATGATGTGTGCCCATCGGTCACCAAGGCCACATTTATCCATCCTGGCTTGTGCTGGGGCTGGCGTCACTGTATGAGCGTGAATATAAGTGAGGAGCTATGTCTGGTGGTGAGCGGTTCATCCAGGGGTTTGTGGGGGTGCCCACAGACTGTGGGTGTGTGTCTTTGTGCAGAAGACGTGCTGCCTGTCTTGTGAATGCCCATACTGCCTCTCTTTGTTAATGTCACTGTGAATCTGTGTGAGTGTGTGTCTCCCGGGGTCTGTGTCTAGGGTGTGTGGCTGCGTGTGTGTCCTCTGTGTGTGTATGTGTGTGGCAAGGGTCCTTTCCATGGGATTGGCAATGTGGACCCTGGGCGTGGGGGTGTAGGATGTGGTCTGTGTGTGCGGAGTTGGGGAGCCTGTGGGGAGAGGTTGGGCAGGGATCGAAGTCCCCAAGGGGCAGCCTGGGATGATTTTCTGAGCCTGGCTGCCTTGCTCCTCCAAGGAGTTCCACATTCACACCCATGCACACTAATACATCCTGTCAGGCCAGAAACACACATGTGTGTGCACAGTCCCTGCTGAGGGGCACTCAGACCCACACATCCAGAAATCACACTGGTCCCGTGCGCTCCACCCAGTGCACGAGCTCCTTTGGGCTGCACACACCACAGGGCACAACTGCATGCATGCCCTTGCCTGGACAGCACCTCTGACACATACCCAGTCACAAACAGACAAAAAACGTCTGCTGGCAAACTCACCCTCACTCAGTGCCCACCCAGACAGGAGGTGGGAGTGAAGGAGGAGAGAGAGGGGGAGAGAGAGACACACACACACTCTCTCTCTCTCACATTGATCTGGGCTGCCCCTCCCCCAGCAACCCAGCGGCCCCTATTTGCATATGCATGAGGCTCCTGCATTATTCATGAGGGGACGGGCCCTAGACAGCTGTGTAAATGCTCACCTCTGGCAGCCCTGGGGAGGAGGTATTTTAAGAGAAGGGTGTAGGTGTGTGAGGGTGCAAGTGGAAGGCAGTGGGAGGGTGTGGGGGGGGGGTGTGCACCTGAAACTGTGTCTGTCACCATGTTGGACCACCTCACTCAGTCAGTATATTTTTAGTGTGTACATGAGGCTTTGTGTATAAAGAGCTGTTTTTAAATTTAACATTTCTAGGACTTTAGAAGTCTGAGGTCATTTCATTCTCACAGTAGCCTTATGAGTACTTGCAGGATCATCCCCATTTTACAGATGGGGAAGCTGAGGCACAGAGAGATTAAAGTAGCTTGTCCAGGAGTAGAGGCTGGGCTGTCTGGATGTAGTCTGAGCTCTTAACCATACGGGATGTGTGTGTGTGTGCGTGTGTGTAAGAATTCTCTGGCCTCGTCCCCTCCTGCTGTGGGCAGGTGCAACCCACAGTCCTGTCCCACCTCTAATACCCGGCCAGGACTGGAGCAGCCATCGGGGACCCCGTACTAGTGCAGCGTTCCCAGGGGAAGAAATGAGGACAGCCTGGGATATAGGCAGATGTTGCTGAGGTTTGCAGGCTGGTAGTTGGGGGCACCGGCCCAAGGCCTGGCCTGGACCTCAGCCCTGCTGTGCAGCCTAAGGCAAACCACTAGCCCTCTCTGGGCCCAAGGCACTGTGTTAGCAGGCAGGAGGCAGGGACAGACCTGGTGGGCAGTGCTGTGGTGTTGAAACCTCACAGTTCAGCACCACGGACAGGTCTCTGGTTGACCTCCCAGCAGGGCACTCTGAGAGCTGGGAAGGAGAGCTGGGGAGGGGGACAGCTGTCCCCCACAAGCTCCCATTCCAGAATCCATCCAAACCCCCCTCCTCGGGGCTATTTCTTTCTTTCTTTTTCTTTTTTAAGAGATGGGGTCCCGCTCCTGCTCATGCTGGTCTTGAACTCCTGAGCTCAAGCAATCTGCCCACCTCGGCCTCCCAGGGTGCTAGGATTACAGGCATGAGCCACTGCGCCCAGCCTTCAGGGCTATTTCTTTATGGGAGCAGGGTGCAAGGGCTGGATTTGCAGATGATGTTCTAATTTCCCATCTGCGCCCACCTCCTGAGCCCGGGTAAGGACCATCCAGGGGGGTGGGAGGCTTTGGGGAGGGGCTCCCTCTCCAGGATTTCTGGTCTCTGGAAGAATGTGAAGTCTGGAAAGGCAGTGCTGTATCCCAGCGCCTGGAAGGGGCTTCGCTCACAGTAAGCACTCAGTAACTGTCCACTTTATGCCCATGTGTCACAGCCCCTGTGGAGATTGAAATTTCTCTGTGGGCCTAGGAGAAATCTTCATCGGGCCATGTGAAGGCAGAGGGAGGATGGGGTGGGCAAGGGTGAGGCCCCTTCCTCCAGCTGGGAGTTGGCAGCTCCTCAAAAATCCCAGAAACCAAGAATAGAATCTTGGTGACAACCAAATCCTGGAATTGAAGCTGAGAATCGTGTCAGTCAGCAAACCCAGATTAAAGGCTGGCTTGGAGGCCAGCCTTCTGCCTGCACTGGGGACCCTGGCAGAACGGCGACTGGCTGCTGCACTCTAGGAGCCCCCAGTCTGATGGGGGAGGCTGACCTGGAAAAATGGGATATCAATCTTGGCTGTGTTAAGGTGAATAATAATAATAGCAGCGGCTAAAATGTATTCCTTTGTGCCAGGCAGTTCTAAGCATTTTACATGTATTGACTCATCCATTCCTTCCGACTACCTGATGTTATCCCCATCTGACCCAGGAAGAAAGTGAGGCACAGAGAAGCTAAGCTACTTGCCCAAGGTCACACAGCAAGGAACAGGCAGAGAGTCAACCGCAGCTCTGATTCACTCCAGCACCCATGCTTCTGACCACCAGGCTTCACTGCTTAGATCCTGAAGTCGGGTGGCCCTGGGTTCCAATCCTGGCATGCTTACTCTGTGACCTTGAATCATACACTGGCCTCTCTGAGCCCTGGCTTCCTGATCCGTAGAGTGGGGGGATTTGGTCCTCCCATGATGAATGTCTGGGGGGGTTGTGGCCTGGCTCACTCCCCCTCCCTCTCCATTTCATTCCAGGGCCAGGATGGGGACCACGTTTGCCTGGGCCCTGGGCCTTTTGATGCTGCAGATGCTGCTCTTTGTGGCTGGGGAACGGGGTGAGTTGGCTTGTGGGGGAGGGGCAGGTCGGGGTCTGGGCAGTGGACAAGATGGGGCAGCCTTTTAATTCCAGAGACTTCTCCTGCTGGTCCCCTGGCTTGGTCTAGAGGATAAAATGAGCACAGATGAAAAAGCTCTTTGAACAGTCGAAAGGGAACAAGGTACCTGAGAGGTTATTTTCAGTCACTGTCAGCAGAAGCGGCAGGTTCCCGCCTCTCACCGTTTTGCTGACATGAGCTGGAGAGAGAAGAGGAGGGGGAGGGAGAGAGGGCAGAGAGAGAGAGATGAGAAGAGTGCGAAGATTGATTAATGATGTCTGCCGAGGAAGGGGCAACGGATAGAAGGCTATGTGTGCTTCTCCTGGCGTCCCTGCAATGGTGGTCAAGAGCCCAGGCTTTAGAAATCCCTCACTGGGCCGGGCGCGGTGGCTCACGCCTGTAATCCCAGCACTCTGGGAGGCTGAGGTGAGAGGATCGCTTGAGGTCAGGAGCTCAAGACCAGCCTGAGCAAGAGTGAGACCCCGTCTCTACCAAAAATAGAAAAAATTAGCTGGGTGTGGTGGCTCATGTCTGTAGTCCCAGCTACTGGGGAGGCTGAGGCAGGAGGATCGCTTGAGCCCAGGAGTTGGAGGCTGCAGGGAGCTATGATGACGCCACTGCACTCTATCCTGGGCAACATAGGGAGACTCTGTCTCAAAAAAAAAAAAAGAAATCCCTCACTGATTTGCTCAGTGGCCTTAGGCAAGTACAATTATCTCTCTGAGCCTCTGTTTCCCCAACTCCCCCAAAAGAGAATGAGACATTGCTATTCTGCAGATGGTTATGAAAATCAAATGAGGCCAGACGTGGTGGCTCACACCTGTAATCCTAGCATTTTGGGAGGCTGAGGTGGGAGGATCACTTGACACCAGGAGTTCGAGTCCAGCCTGGGCAACATAGCAAGACCCCATCTCTGCAAAATATTTAAAAAATAGCCAGGCGTGATCGCACATGACTATAGTCCCAGCTACTTGGGAGGCTGAGGTGGGAGGATCGCCTGAGCCCAGGAGTTTGAGGCTGTAGTGTGCTGATCGTGCCACTGCACTCTAGCCTGGGTGACAGAGCGAGACCCTGTCTCTCAAAAAAAGAAACAAGAAAGAAAAGAAAAAGAAAATCAAACGAGCTGATTGCTGTACAATGGCTGCTATAAAGAAGGTGCTCCACACGCACCATTTCCCTTCCATTGGCCGCCTCTTGCTTAACTTTTGGAGAAACAGGCTCAGAGAAGGAAAGTGACTTCCCATGACCATACAGTGAGAGAAATAACTGTCCCTGCTTGCTGGTCCTTACCTCTGAGTCAGGCCCTCTCTCCAACGCAGGCACTCAGGATATCGCTGACGCTACTGAAAAGGGGCTCCACATGCAGAAGGTGGGGTCTGGGTCGGTGCGGGCCGCGCTGGCGGAGCTGGTGGCCCTGCCCTGTCTCTTCACCCTGCAGCCACGGCCAGGCACAGCCCGAGACGCCCCTCGGATCAAGTGGACCAAGGTGCGGACTGCGTCAGGCCAGCGACAGGACTTGCCCATCCTGGTGGCCAAGGACAATGTGGTGCGGGTGGCCAAGGGCTGGCAGGGACGAGTGTCACTGCCCGCCTACCCCCGGCGCCGAGCCAACGCCACACTACTGCTGGGGCCACTGAGGGCCAGCGACTCCGGGCTCTACCGCTGCCAGGTGGTGAGGGGCATTGAAGATGAGCAGGACCTGGTGCCCCTGGAGGTGACGGGTCAGTTGGGGCAAGGGAGGGGCTGAGGCTGGGAGAGGGAGGGGCTGAGCCTGGAGCCTACCCACTGATTGCCACCTTAGAAACCACTCCCTGAACAGGGACTCCCTTTCAATTCTTCTGATAAAGTCAGGAAGAAAGTCTTCACCGGTACTAGCCTGTCTTTTAACATCTCTCTTTTTTAACCAAGAGGGTGCAGTCTCCAGCTCAGTCTCCTGTGGGCCACAATATGTAGGCAGCATTTTGTAACTTTGCTTTAAAAGTCAGTTTTACAGTTAGCTAATTTTACATAAGACAAAGGATATTGGCTTTCTATTTAAAATAGGAATACTCAGCTGGGCACAGTGGCTCACGCCTGAAGTCCTAGCACACTGGGAGGCTGAGGCAGGAGGATCTCCTGAGGTCAGAAGTTTGAGACCAGCCTGAGCAAGAGCGAGACCCCATTTCTACAAAAAAAAACAAAGGAAAAGAAAAATTAGCCAGGCGTGGTGGCTTGCGCCTGAAGTCCCTGCTACTTGGGAGGCTGAGGCAGGAGGACTGTTTGAGCCCAGGAGTTTGGGGTTGTAGTGAGCTGTGATGATGCCACTGCACTGTAGCTGGGGTGACAGAGTGAGACCCTGTCTCCAAAAAAAAAAAAAAGGAATACTCTAGTGGTAGGGGGAGGCATAGCAAAAATAAACAGATAAATAAATAAAATAGGAATACAAATTTTATTTTTTTCATTTTTATTTATGTTTTTCTAATTCCTGGTTAAGTTCACACAAATTTCCTTTTAAAATAAATTTATTTAAGCTTTTTATAAGTGAGCAACTTTTAAAAAGCAGGTCGATTAAAAATATATATTAAGGGCCATGAGCAGTGGCTCATACCTGTAATACCAGCACTTTGGGAGGCTGAGGCATGAGGCCAGGAGTTTGAGACCAGCCTGGGCAACATAGCAGGGAAAAAAAATTAGCCAGGCATGATGGTGCATGCCTGTAGTCCCAGCTACTCGGGAGGCTGAGGTGGGAGGATTGATTGAGCCCAGGAGTTGGAGGCTCCATTGCACTCCAACCTGGGTGACAGAGTGAGACCCCCATTTCTAGAAAAAAAATATATAAAAAATACATATATATATAAAGTAAATAACAGTTCTCTAACACATGCTTACCCGATTCCTTTATTAAATTCTTCCTGTTGAAATACCCAGTGCAGTTTCTGTTTTCCTAACTGATCAAGGTGGACAAGGCAAAAAAAAAAATTAATGATTAAAGCAGTCTAGAACAGGGTTTGGCACACAGGAGATGCTCAATACGCTTTTAATATGTGACTCAATGAATGGGTTGTGGTGTGGAAAACATCTTGTAAATCTATTCCCTTAATTTATTTTGACCTTGGGCAAGTCCCTGCACCCACGGTCCCGGGGCTTAATCCCCTCCCCCCAAACTGTGAACTGGGGACACAAATATTATTGCATCACATATTTTATGGGGTCAACCAGTCCTCCTCTTTCAAAGGCCTCACTTGTCAAAACCGATAAAACTCAAAAAAACCTGATTAGTGGTGAAAGAAGTGAATTCCACCTCTAGATTTGTTCGATTTCATTCATTAAGCCAAACATTTATTGAACACCTACCACAAGCCAAGCCAGATGCTGAGGACACAGCTCCCTCTAGGGGCTCTCCATCTGACTTTTTTTTCTTTTTTGGTAGTGACAGGGTCTTGCTATGTTGCCCAGGCTGGTCTCGAATTCCTGACCTCAAGCAAATCTTTCACCTTGGCCTCCCAAAGCTCTGGGATTACAGGCATGAGCCATTGTGCCCAGCCTTCTCAGTCTGATTAGATGGAGCAAAATGTTTAATTCTTTTTTCTTGCTTAGCCATTTCTTTCATACCTAAATCAGAATTTGAGTCGCTGTGAGCCTGTTACTGGTGCTTCACATGCTGGCTTGCATGTCAACTCCTCCAGGAAGCCTTCTACCCCTTTATGGCCATTGTTATCAGTTTCCTCATCTGTAAAATGGGGGCATGTGGATACCACTCCCCACCATCACCCTAGCACTATGCCTGGTGCTGAGTAAATGGATGTGGTAGGCAGTGTAGGGCAGCAGGTCTATTATTAGCAAACTGGAGGGGTGTCATTCTCTAAGAGGGAGGTGTTTTCTTGAATATTCCAGCATAAGTCGACTCTCCCATCCTGGATGTTCCCCCACAGGTGTTGTGTTCCACTACCGGGCAGCCCGGGACCGCTATGTGCTGACCTTCGCTGAGGCCCAGGAGGCCTGCCGTCGCAGCTCGGCCACCATCGCAGCCCCTCGGCACCTGCAGGCTGCCTTTGAGGACGGCTTTGACAACTGTGATGCTGGCTGGCTCTCTGACCGCACCGTTCGGTGAGGGGGTACCCAGGGTGAGGAGATGGAGGAAAGAAATTCTTTGGGGGTTCCAGGAGCACACCTGAGAAGGACCCTCCCCTTGTGTTGTCAGGTATCCTATCACCCAGTCCCGTCCTGGTTGCTATGGTGACCGTAGCAGCCTTCCAGGGGTTCGGAGCTATGGGAGGCGCGACCCGCAGGAACTCTACGATGTGTATTGCTTTGCCCGGGAGCTGGGGGGTAAGTCTGAGGCTGGCAGGACCCCGACCTGCGCACCTCTCCCTGAGCCCCTGTCACTGTCCCCAACTCCCGTCCCTCCCTAAGTCCTTATGCAACTCTCCTAAGTCTCCTCCTCTCTAAACCTGCAGCCAAGACCTGGACCCACCCCCTGTCTGAGCGCCCGTCCCCTCCCTGCCCCTCTGTCGCCATCCCTGTCCCCTTTCTCCTCTCTGATCCCCCTCACCAAGCCCCTCCCTCTCTCTGAAGCCTGACTTACCTCATTTATTAAAAGAGACTAAAGCCCCCTCTTGTTAGCTCTGCATGATGCTCAGCTGCTGTTGTCGCCGCCTCCTTTAACTATCACCCAAACCCAGCCAGGTTGGGGCTATTGGGAGTGAGACCCCCTTCCTGGGCTCCGAGGGAGGGTCCCCCTGGCCTCCCTCACCTCCACCCGCCCCCTCCCGCAGGCGAGGTCTTCTACGTGGGCCCCGCCCGCCGCCTGACACTGGCCGGCGCGCGTGCCCAGTGCCGCCGCCAGGGTGCCACCCTGGCCTCGGTGGGACAGCTGCACCTGGCCTGGCACGAGGGCCTGGACCAGTGCGACCCGGGCTGGCTGGCCGATGGCAGCGTGCGCTACCCGATCCAGACGCCGCGCCGGCGCTGCGGGGGCCCCGCGCCAGGTGTGCGCACCGTCTACAGATTTGCAAACAGGACCGGCTTCCCCGCGCCCGCCGCGCGCTTCGATGCCTACGCTTCCGGGTGCGTGCGAGGCCGCGCGGAGGTCCCGGCCGGGGGGTGAGGTGGGGGGGTGCGGGAGTGGGGGAGTGGGGGGTGTGTCCCCTGGTGGCCACGCCCCAGGCCCTTCCCTTCGGTGAAAGCCACGCCCCCGAGAAACGGGCTTTGCTATAGGCCACGCCCCTGGGGAGGGTGTGTCCCCTGGTGGCCACGCCCTAGGGGAAGGACCTGGCTCCAGAGGAAGCCGGTCTCCGGCGGGGGAGTCGTACTTGCCGGGTGGGCTTCGTCTCCCGAGGTCCTGCGGCACCCTAACCCTGAAAGACACGCCCCCGGGTGGAGCATACTCTGCCTGGAGCCACGCCCATAAGCACACACCCTGTGGAAGCGGTAGTGCCTCGATTGGCCACGTGCCCTGGACAGGGGGCCACACCGGAAATAACACTCGCCCTTGTGCGGGGCAGGTGAGGGGCACAGCTTTGGAAGCTGCAAACCTCAACCCCACGGGGCCAAGTCCTCTGTGTAAGCTGCCTCCTCCCTGGGTGGAAAAGAAAAAACAAACCCTTGTTAGGAGTGCCACGCCCATCGGGCGCCTCCTACACCAGGGGAGGACCCACGGCCAAGGTGTAGTGGAACCTGTCCACAGGCCAACCTGACTTCGAGAGAGTGGGACACTGCCTGAGCTTTGCCCATGAGCCACACTGTCTGTTGACTCCTCACTGGGACCCGTTGACTCTGACCCTGAGAGTGGGCTCAGTCCAGCCCCAGTATGAACAGTGGAGGTGATAACTTTGCAGCTCAGGCTGGGGGAATCTCAGAAACCACCGAGGGAGACAGAGATTCATGGAAGGTCTATGCTGCAGCATGCTGGAATGTGGGTAGACTTCAAGCAGAACTTCCCAGGCGGCCCCTGGGCCTACCACCACCTCTTCTGCTATCTCCCACAGCTCATCACCCCACACCACAACATGGAGACCCAGAGACCCCATCCTCTGGGGATGAGGGGGAGATTCTGTCGGCAGAGGGGCCTCCGGTCCAAGAATCAGAGCCCAACCTGGGAGAAGAAGAGGTGGTCACTCCTGACTTCCAGGAGCCTCTGATATCCAGTGGAGAAGAAGAGCCCCTGATCTTGGCAGAGAAGCAGGAGACTCAAGAGGCCCCCCATCCTACCCCTGGGGACCCCATGCTGGCCTCATGGCCTACTGAGGAAGCGTGGCTGAGCACGGGGGCCCCCAGCCCCAGCAGCACGGGGGCCAGCAGTGCAGCGGGTTCGCACACAGAGGTGTCCCCAACCGGGCCCACGCCTAGGAGGAGGGGGCGCTTCAAAGGGTTGAATGGGCGCTACTTCCAGCAGCAGGAACCGGAGGGAGGACTGCAAGGGGGGGTCGAGGCCAGCGTGCAGCCCCCCACCCCAGAGGCTGCTGGGAATCACGTGGAACCTCCCTCTACCCTGGGAGCCACAGAGGCCTTGGGGAGTGGCCGGAACGGGAGCCCCTGGGCTGATCTGACCAATGAGGTGGATGTACCCGGAGCGGGTAAGTTGGATCCATGGGGGAGTGGGTACGTGCCTGAGGGTCTGGAGTTGGGGCAGGGGGGAGATAGGGCCACACTCGGGACGGGGGAGGAAGCTCTGAATGCCAGCTGGGTCCCCTGGCCTTGGAAGCCCCCTCAGCCTAGAGCCGAGCTGAGAGATAATCACAATTACTGTTGTTGATGCTGTTGCAGGTTCCCCTGGTGGCAGGAGCTCCCCAGAGCCCTGGCTGTGGCCCCCGACCATCGTCCCACCCAGCATCCCTGGCCTGGAGCTAGAGAAAGCCAAGGGCCCCAGCATGACGCCAGCTACCCCAGACCTGCCCTGGTCTCCCTCAGAGGCCACTGTCCCGGCTCCCAGCCCCTCAGAGGAACCCAGCCCTGCCCCTTGGGAAGTGTCCCCCATAGGCACGTCCCCAGACCTCCCTATCATGGCAATGCTGCGTGCCCCAAGCAGTGGCTCCTGCCACACCCTACATCTGTCTCCACTGAGGCCAATGGGGTTGAAGGGCACAGCAAGGCCATGGCCACTGCCCTGCTCTCCCCTGCCACAGAGACCAAGGTGTATTCCCCGCCCCCCTCCTTAGGCCTGACAGGACAGGGTGGAGAGGTCAGGAGCATGACACTCAGTGGCCACGGAACGGGAAGTCCCACGGCCCCGTTGCAGGTAGCCATGGACACAAGAGCTGGAGCCAGCTCTGACGCCCCCAGGGAAGACTTTGGAGAAATTGAGGCGACCAGCCCTACTAAGCTCAACAAAGCTGAGCACCCCAGATCCAGCCCCTGGGCTTCTGTGGACAGGACTGTGGTGGCGGATTTTGCCTCCACTGAGACTGCCACTGAGCCCACGGGCATCAGAGGCATCTCGGGGTCTGAGTCCGGGGTCTTCGACACAGCAGAAAGCCCCGCTTCCAGCTCTCAGGCCACTCTTGACGAGTTGCAGAGCCCCTGGCCCTCACCCTACAGCAAAGGGCTGGATGCGAGCCCTCCATCTGTACCCTCGGGGGGTCCTGGAGTCTTCGTGGTGCCTGGAGTCACCTTGAGTTTGGAGCCTTGGGCTGCTACAGATGACGGAGGCACGGTGGGTCCCATGGAGTCCACAGGCACGGTGGACCCCAGCGATGCTGGTGGAATTTGGGAACCTGGATCCCATGTGTTTGCAGGAGCTGAAAGCCCCACCTTGGCCCCTCAGGTGGCCGTGGATACCAGCGTGGTGATGTCCCTCACGTCCCTGGATCAGGGGGACAAGGTTGGGGTCCTGGCCACGTCCACAGTGGCCTCCTCAAGCTCCCAGCCCCTCCCGGAGCTTCAGCCGGAGGGCCAGATGAAGGCCCAGGGGATGCCGGGAGCTTCAGCCCTTCCGCATTGGGACAGCCCCCTGGGGAAGCTGGCTCTTCCTCCTTGGACGCCGACTGCAGCCAGCGTGGACGAGGCTGCCTCAGTTTCCTCAGGGGAGCCTACAGCACCGTGGGACTCCGCCAGCACCCTGCTGCCCATCTCCCTGGGCGCAGAGGAGTTTGAGCTGGAGGTCCTGACCGGGAGCCCAGGTGTGGAGGGCTTCTGGGAGGAAGCGGCGAGTGGACAAGAGCTGGCCCTGCCAGGGTCCCTTGCAAATGGCAGTGCTGAGGAGGGTAAGTTCAAAGTTCCAGGGCTCCATGCAGCTCACTGTGGTCAGGGCTTGGGGACCAGGGGCTGGGGAGCCCAGAGCAGGGAGGAAGGGTTGTCCCCAGGGGTCTGGAAGGTATCTAGCAGGGGGGTGATGCTGGAGGCACGAGCTCTTCTGGTGGAGTCGAATTTCGAAAAGGACACTCCTGGCAGAGGGACCAGCACAGGCAAAGGTCAGGAGGTGAAGTGGCACTTGATCCGTTTTGAGCACAGCGAGTGTATCCCAGTGACCAAAATGTGGAAGTGAAGAGGTATTGGGTAGAGTCTGATTTGGGGAATGAGTTCTGCTAACAGACCGTGTCCGTGTCCACTTTGAGCTGGACTTCAGGGACTCTCCAGAGAGACAGAGCTGCACACAGGTGCCTCCCAGGTGAGGCCAGAGGGAGGAAACACGGCAGGAAGGACTTCCTGGACAAATGGGAATTGGGGACCTCAAGCCACAGGGAATGTGGGTACCGGGAAGGGGCAGAAGTGATGAGCATCACCCCCATTCTACAGACAGCAAACTGAGGCTCAGGGAGGTCTGCCACTACCCAGCTAGTCAGTGACCGAACCTCCGTTCTGTGCCCGGCAGAGTCCAGAGAAAGCCGCTGCCCTGTGCTCCCTGGGGCCGGGTCTGCCCCCAGCTCAGCCTCAGCTTCTTGCCTGTCTTAGACCCTGTGGTATTGAGCTGGGTTTTTTGGCCAAATGAGCTTTAAGAAAAACAAAAAAGGAAGACAAAGCTAATTAAAAAGCCCTTTTTCTGAGTTGCAAAGCACTCTTATTAACACAATTGGTTTTGAACTTGCTCCTTTTTTTTGAAGGCAAAATGTCACAACGGTGGCAATAGCAGATGGAAGGTTTCGTGGTCCACCCTGTCCCCTCTGGGCTGTGTTCGGGTGGGATCTTCTCTTCTTAGGTGCCCAGGAGGCAGGCGGACCCAAGGCAGGGGCGCTTGTATCGATAAAGGCTGATGCTTGTTGGTTACTGCCTGTGTGCTTGGCTTGTTCTGAGCACGTAAGTGGAATTATCTTCGTTAATCCTTATAACATCCTGTGGGACAAGTTCTAATATGAGCCTCGCTTTACAGATGGGGAGACTGAGGCACAGGGAGGTCAGGTGACTTGGGTATCCAGGCAGCTAAGGGGTGTCAGGCTGGGGTTTAAATGCAGGCTGTCTGAAAACAGGGCTTCTGCCTCAACCACTGGGCTGTGAAATGCTTAGTTCATTGGTTTAAAAAAAATGCATGAAGTCCTGGGAGGTGGTGAACTTGCCCAGGGAAGGAGCAGAGAAGAGACAGGCTGTGGGGAGGTCTGTCCTTGAAGGATGGACAGAGGGACGGAGGCTCAATGTCAAGAGAAGTAGGGCAGGGGCAGCAGAGAGGTGGCAGGGAAAGCACGTAGGGATGCTAAGGAAATAGGGGTTGGGGTTGCACCTGGGGCTGGGGCTGGGGCTGGGTCTGTCTTGGACTCTGCTGGATTCTCGGCTCCAGACTGAAGCCGGTGGCAGCGCTGGGGAGACCCAGGCGCCTACCCACTGCCGCTCGCAGCAGAGATGCTAATGAAGCCAAAAATAAACTCAGCACCAGCGAGCGACTGAATCACCGCCAGTCCGTGGGCAGGTGTTGGCAGCGCAGGGCACCTGGTGGGGCTCACGCGTCCCGGCGCCCGGCAGCCCCACGCGTGTGCCCACACGTGTGAGGCCACGATGCAGCCGTGGGCCCCGCCGTCCACAAGCCCCTTTGCTATCCATGGGGCACACGCCACCACCCCTGGGACAGGCCTCAGCTGCCACCCTCGTTCAGTTAGCGAGCAATTATTGATCGCCTGCTGTGTTCCAGGCCCTATGTTGAAAACAAATCCCCTGTCCTCCGAAAGCGGACATTCTAGAACAACACTCTAGAACTTTTCCAGTGATGGAAACGTTTTCTATCTACGCTGTCTAACTTGAAATGTGCCTCGTATGACTGAAGAACTGTGTTTTTACTTTTATTTCATTTTAATTAATTTAAGCAAGAATACCTATATGTGGCTGCCATATAGACCCTCACTGCTCTAGGGAGAGATATGAACAAGAAACAATGATCCTAATAAAAAATTAAATTATATTGGTGGTTAGAAAGTGATAAAAGGCCAGCCGCGGTGGCTCACACCTGTAATCCCAGCACTTTAGGAGGCTCAGGTGGGAGGATCGCTTGAGCCCAGGAGTTGGAGGTTGCAGTGAGCTGTGATTGGGCCACTGCACTCCAGCCTGGGTGACAGAGGGAGACCCTGTGTCTATTTTTTTTAAAAAAAAAGTAATAACAGAGAAGTAAAGCAAAGGAATGGGGGGAGATGCCAGCAGGTGGTTTGCAACTGGGGGAGTGTGTCAGGAAACGCCTCTTTAACCAGATGACATTTGGGAAAGCCCGAAGGAGGTCAGGGAGGGGCCATGTGGAGATTTGGTGGAAGAGCGTTCCAGACAGAGGGAACAGCCCGTGCAGAGGTCCTGAGGCAGGACTTGTCTGGTGTGTTGCAGGAGCAGAGTGAGTGAGGGGGAGAGAGGAGGGGGGACAGGGGGATGTTGTAGAAGATCGCACAGGGCTGTGCGGACTGTGGTGAGGACTTTGACTTTTCTCCTGAGGGCAGTGGGGAGCCATGGAGGGATCTAGGCAGGGGAGAGACATGACTTGACTCAGGGTTACATAGTCTCCCTGTGGCTGCTGTGAGGACAAGAGCTTAAGGAGGGCAGAGGCCAGGAGACCAGGGAGGAGACGACTGCTTGATATCACCTCAACTTCTTGTGAGGCCCCAGACCAGGACAAAACAGAAACGAATTCTAGCCTGTAGGGACTAAGGAGAGGGCCTTAAACCTGGCTCCTGTTTGCTTTTGAACCACGCTGCTGCGTGACCTAGAGCTAGGCCCTGCCCTTCTCTGGGCCTTGGTTTTTGTGTCTGTGCAGTGGAAAGGTCAGATGCTGGCCTGGCAAGGGGTTGGTGTCAGCTGGGGTAGGATGAGGGTTCTTGCCCTGCCCTTCCCAGGCTCCGGGGAGGGGTTTCTTCAAGGGGGTGGAGACCACCTCCCATGGCCTCTGGGTCCCCAAGTTGGGGAGGAGACCCTCCTGCCTCCAGGGAAACCCAGCTGGGGAATGATGGGGGAGGGGAACAAGGACCTCCGTGCCTTGATGTTCCCTGGGCGCCCAGTCCCATACTAAGCAATGCTGAGATTCTCCCCTCACCCACCCTCTGCCTGCCAAGAGTCCCCAGGCTGATACAGACAGAGCCAGACATGGCACTAGAGGGCAGAACTGGGAGAGAGGGATGAACTATTTTTATCTCCATTTGATAGATGAGGCAACTGAAATTCAGAAAAGTGACTTGCCCAGGGTCTCCTAGTGAGTGGCACAGCCAGGAATTTAACTAGACCTCTCTGACTCCATAGTCCATGGTTATAATCACTACAATCCACCACCTCTCCACACTATAACCACTAAGGTTGCATCAAAAGAGGTTGAGCCATCAGAATGAAGGAGGTGATGGCTCCCATTCTCCCCAGTGCTGTTCATACCCCACCTGTGCCCCAAATTGTGAGAAGTCCAACAATGAGTGGGACACGTCCAGAAGAGGGGGGACGAGTGAGGGAGGGCTCTTAAGCCCCTGTTCTGGTAGAAGCTTCCCAAGAGAAGCTTCAGGAAGCCCTGGTCTTTGGGACTTTGCCACAGTCAGGGCAGCTCACAGATGCTTTGGGATAGTTCCTGAAAGGAGTAAGCGTCTCGTGACAGCAAGCATGTGAGAGGCAGTTGGTGACAACTGGTTGGGGAAGTTACAGAGGGGTTGGATGACAGGGCATTGGGGGCCTGAGATCTGGATTCTGGGAAGGCAAATGACCTGGCGGCCTGAGTCCTCCACACCTTACCCGTCTATCCGTCAGTCCCTTCAGATCCCTGTGAGAACAACCCTTGTCTGCACGGGGGGACTTGTAACGCCAATGGCACCATGTACGGCTGTAGCTGTGACCAGGGCTTCGCTGGGGAAAACTGTGAGATTGGTGAGTGCCCCACTCGGGATCTGAACCTAGATTTGCTTGAGTCCAGAGCCTGGGGTTCTACTCCAGCCTACGCCCACGGACTCAGAGGTCACAAAATGCTGGCTTCAGATGCCTGCCCATCCCCCACTCCTTGCATCCACCTAAATCAGCCCCAATTAGTTGAACCAGAACCGAACAGCTGAGCTCTTATCCTGGGGGCCAAGGCTCTGGCGTGTGCCTCCCATTACTACTAGGCGGGTCAGGGGGGTGAGGAGGGGAACACAAAGGGATGAAAGGGCTGAGACTCCTCCCAGAAAAGGGCCCTTGGGGATCCTGCCCTCTCCTGGATGGGCAGGGGTATAAGCACAGCCACCAGAACTATTGGGTTCTAGCCCCAAAGTCCAACACAGGAAATACTATAAATTATAAAATTATAACAACAAATATAAACGATATAATTTCCTGAGCTCTGTGCATCTCCTTGACTTCACAACCTTCACAACCACTCTACTAATTATAGAATTATAACAATAAATATGAGCGACATAATTTCTTGGGCCGTTCCATTGATTCGCCACTCACAACCACCCTTGAGAAGGTACCATTATTATCATCACTTTCAAAAGAATAAACTGAGTCTCAAGGAGGGGAAGTGACTTGCCCAGTATCATACATGCCTCAAGCGCTGTCTACACGTGGACTGGTAGGGGCTCAACTGAGTATCTAGCTCTGCCTACAAACAGCTTTGTGACTCTGGCAAGTCCTTGCAAATGCCTGAAAGAGGCTTCAGCTTCAGCATTCTATGAGCCTGTTTTCAAGAGCATAACCTACACTTCTCTGGAGTTAGGTGGAATATTACGTACATCCTGGCCTTCGGCTGGCCTAGTAGCATCTGCTCTTGTTAATGCTAATTTATGTTAATTGTGTGAGGCTCCACGCCCTTGGCTGCAGAGTCATTGGGCCATCTGTGCAGATGGCCACTGCTGCACTTGGGTCCAGGGTGGATGGTAGCATCATGATGACTCCATCTTCTGCCTAGTTCCCCGAGGGGCCTCAGAGCCAAGGGGAGACTGATCTCTGACTCAGCCCCTCCCCCTCTCTGCCAGACATTGACGACTGTGTCTGCAATCCCTGTGAGAACGGAGGTACCTGTATCGATGAGGTCAATGGCTTTGTCTGCCTTTGCCTTCCCAGTTATGGGGGCACCCTCTGCGAGAAAGGTGAGTATCTACCACAAACCCAGAAACAGTACCAGGAGTGGGGTTGGGTGGCCAGCTACAGGCTTCCCCCACACACTCCAGGTCTCTGTCTCTGGTTCCGTGGCTGTGAATCTGACACAAGGTCAATTATTTTTTTGAGATAAGATGCACATAACATAGAATTAACCATTTTAAAGTGTACAATTCATTCGCATTTTGTACATTCACAATGTTGTACAACCATCACCTCTCTCTAGTTCCAGAACTTTTTCAACACTCTAAAAGGAAACCCTGAACCCATCAGCAGTCACTCCCCCTCCCCCTCCCCCCAGCCCCTGGCAACTACTCATCTGCTTTCTGTCTCTATGGATTTGCCTGTTCTAAACATTTCACAGAAATGGAATCATAAAATATGTGTCCTTTTGTGTCCAGCTTTTGTCACTTAGCATCGTGTTTTTGAGGTTTGTCCACATTGTAATGTGAATCAGTGCTTCATTACTTTTCATGACTGAATAATATTCCACTGTATGGCTATATCACATTTTGTTTATCCGTTCATAACTTGATGGATATTTGGGTTGCTTCCCCCTTGTGGCTAATGTGAGTAGTGCTGCTATGAACATTTGTGTACAAGTTTTTGTTTGAATAACTGTTTTCAAATCTTCCCCCCCATTCCTTTTGGTGGATACTCAGCAGAATTGCTGGGTCATATGTAACTCTATGTTTAACTTTTCAAGGAACCACCAAACTGTTTTCCACAATGGCTGCGCCATTTTACATTCCCGCCAGCAATGCACAAATGTTCCAGTTTCTCCACATCCTCCTCAACGCTTGCTGTTTTCTTTTTCCTTTTTTTTTGGTTTTTTGATCATATCTATCCTAGCGATACCACATGGTAGTTTGGATTTGCGTTTCCCGATGAGTAATGACATTGAGCATCTTTGCATGTGCTTGTTGGCCATTTGTGTGTCTCCTTTGGAGAAATGTGTATTCAAGCCCTTTGCCAGGGGGGAAATTTTAGGCCTTCCTGAGAATGTTTCCTGAACTGCCAAGTCCACACAGAGGGTGTGGCCCCAAAAATCAGAGAGGGAGACTTCAGCTTTGGGATGCAAAGGGGTGGGGTGCAACGAACTTCCAAATAAATCTATTCCAGCAACAAAGAAGATAAGTTAACGTGGGAGCTGAAAGGACTGGGGGGCCAGGGAACCCCAGGAGGAGGGAACCTGGCCTGGGGAGCTCTTGCCTTGGGTCCCTCTCTGGGGGGCCGTCTGAGCTCAGGGCCGGTAGACCTTGGGCCAGGGCCAGCCCCACTTCACGCTCCTATCCCACCTCCCAGACACGGAGGGCTGTGACCGTGGCTGGCACAAGTTCCAGGGCCACTGCTACCGCTATTTTGCCCACCGGCGGGCGTGGGAGGACGCCGAGAGGGACTGCCGCCGCCGAGCCGGCCACCTGACCAGCGTCCACTCCCCCGAGGAGCACGGCTTCATTAACAGTAGGCACCCTGGGAGAGGCGCCACCGGCCAACGTGGCGGGAGGGGTGGCACTCACCAGTCCCTTTGCCAGGGCATCAGACCCCACCCCGGGTTCTGAAGACGCCGCCTTTCCAACGCTATGTTTATTCATGCAGGCCCTGCCTGCTTAATCCATCTGTCGATTCATTTGTTAATTCATACATTCACTTCATTGCTTCCTTCACCAAGTACTTACTGAGTGCTGGCTACGTGCCAGGCACTGTCTCAGGCACTGTGACACAGCAGTGAGCCACAGGGACTTTGCTGTGTCCCCAGGGAGGGACCAGTTCTTCCGGGGAACATAGGCAAACAAGTAAATATCTAAGTAACTAAGTCTATACCATAATTGAACGGGTCCTATGTGTGCCAGTAACAGAACAGGGCCAGGGGACCGAGGGCGACGGGACAAGCACCTGTGACGTGTGGGATGACGTGAGGAACTAGTTTGCAGAGACCTAGGGAGAAAGACGAGTGGTGTATGACTCAAACCCGGCATTTATTGATTTATTCATCATCCCTCCTGCCCTTTGTTCATCCGACCGTCTATTCACGTTTCGCCCCGTCCCGTCCCCATGGATTCTTTCGTTTGTCCGTTCCCTGGTTCCCTCGTTTCTTTTTCTTCCACGGGCCCCGCGCCATCGCCCGCCCCGGAGTGCCTGGCTGGCCCGCCGGGGTCTCCCGTCCCTCACTCGCGCGTTCCTGCAAAGATGTGACCGTGCCTGTGACGCATCGTGGCGAGGCCGGGCCCTAATTCCAGACCCTTTCCCTGCCCGCCCTCCCCCCTTTCTCACCCCCGTGCCCTTCCCCCACCTGCAGGCCGGGGAAGGGGGTGAGTCCTCCCCGCCCACCCCCTACCCCACCCCCATCCCGCCCCCCCTCACCTCCAGCCCGTGCGTCAGGCCGGGAGAGGGACAGACAGCTGGACACCGGCCCTCATGACCCCCCCCCCCCGCAGGCTTTGGGCATGAAAACACGTGGATCGGCCTGAACGACAGAATCGTGGAGAGGGATTTCCAGTGGACGGACAACACGGGGCTGGTGAGTGGCCAGGAGGCGGCCGGGCTGCATCGGCCCTGCCCCTGGGCTCGGCTGACCCTCTTGTGCGGAGGGTCTTCAGGTGGGCATCAACGGTCCCCAGTGCCTCTGAGATGCTGAAGTTGCCAAAGGAGCTTCAGTGAAGCCTGAATGTTCACCCCTGACGTCCCCAGCCTGGTCAACCGACCACACGCCAGTTGCTGAGGCTACCAACCGGGGACTGGGGTCTGACACCTCCTCTTGCCCACGGCGCCTGGCCCCCCAGCTGTGGCCTCTCAGATGTTCCCATTTCTCTGCATCCTGCTGCCTGGGCAGCCTCCGTCGTCTCTCACTTGCACCCCTGCAGCAGTCCCCACGGCCACCTGCTACCTACACTCTTCCGCCTCCCCCCAGCCATGGAGACTTTTAAAAAAATTAAAGTGAAATTCACGTAACATAAAATTAATGATTATAAAGTGAACAATTCAGTGGCATTTAGGACATTCATAATGTGCAACTACCGGCTCCATCCAGTTTCAGAACATTTTCATCATCCCAAAAGGAGACCCCCTACATGGGGACCTTTTAAAAATCACACATCATGGCTAGGCACAGTGGGGCGCACCTGTAGCCCCAGCAACTCGGGAGGCTGAGGCGGGCGCATCGCTTGAGCCCGGGACTTTGAGGCTGCGGTGAGCTACAATCGTACCACTGCACTCCAGCCTGGGTGACAGAGAGGGACCCATCTCAAAACAAAACATAAGCTCAGGATCCTCCCTGCTTCAAGCTCTCCCAGACTCTCCATTCTTTTCGAGATAAAAATTCCCTTGGTATCACAAATTCCAGGAACATGAAAAAAAAATTCCCAACAACAAAAAATTCCACTCCTCCCACTGTAGAAAAGTCTGGCAGTTCCTCCAAAAGTTAAACAAAAAGTTACCATATATCCCAGCAAGTGCACTCCTAGGTATCTATCCAAAAAAATTGCAATCAGAGGTTCAAACAGAACATGAATGTTCATAGCAGCTCTATTCACAATAGCCAAAGGTGGAAACAGCTCAAATGTCCATCAGTGGATGAATGGGTAAACACAATGTGGCCCACCACACAATGGAATATTATCCAGCCTTAATAAAACAGACACATGCTACAACATGGATGAACTTTAAAAATATCGATGAAATAAGCCAGACATAAACAACCCCATATTATATGATTCTATTTATGCAGAACATCCAGAGTAGGCAAATTTATAGAAACAGAAAATAGATCAGGCTGGGCACAGTGACTCACGCCTGTAATCCCAGCACTCTGGGAGGCCGAGCCGGGAGGATCACTTGAGCTCAGGAGTTTGAGACCAGCCTGAGCAAGAGCGAGACCCCGTCCCTACTAAAAATAGAAAAAATTAGCTGGGCGTGGTGGTGCGCACCTCTAGTCCCAGGCTGAGGCAGGAGGATGGCTTGAGCCCAGGACTGTGAGCTTGCAGTGAGCTGTGGTGATGCCACTGTACTCTAGCCAGGGGGACAGAGTGAGACTCTGTCTCAAAAAAGAAAAGAAAAGAAAGAAAATAGATCAATGTGGGCCAGGGGCTGGGAGCAGGGGAGAATGGGGCTTTGGCAGTGCTTAGTGGGTACAGAGTTTCTGTTTGTCGTGATGAGAAAGTTCTGGAAATACTAGTGATGGTTACACAACATTGTGAATGTAATTAATGCCAATGAACTGCACACTACTGTACACTTGAAAATGGTTAGAATGGTGAATTTTGTGCCATATGTATTTTGCCACAATTTTTAAAGCTCCGCTTCCTCTCTTCTGCCGTGAGATCTGGCCCCTGCCCGCTCTCTGAACACACCCCAACTCCATCGAGCAGCCTTAGCCCCACTGGTCTCCATTCAGTTCCTCAAACCGGACAAGCTTGATCCCGCCTCTGATCCTTTGCACTTGCCGTTCGCTTTGCTTGGAACTCTGTCCCCTGTCTGGATCCTTCCTCCTCTTGAGTCTTCAGCTCTCCTGTTGCCTCCTCAGGGAAGCCCTTCTAGAATTCCAGGCTGAGGTCACCTTTTGTTTAACTACTGATCTAACAGTGATCTGTTGTAGAAAATGGGTGAGTTGGTGGGATTTGGCCAGGGTTAGTCCCAGGGCAGGCAGTGCCGGAAATTGGGCTGGGACAGGGGTCCCCTGAACATCTCTCCGGCTCCCCATTCCTGCAGCAATACGAGAATTGGCGGGAGAACCAGCCAGACAATTTCTTCGCGGGTGGAGAGGACTGTGTAGTGATGGTGGCACATGAGAGTGGGCGCTGGAATGACGTTCCCTGCAACTACAACCTCCCCTATGTCTGCAAGAAGGGCACAGGTACATCGCACCCCGCATCTGTCCTGCCCCTTACGTTCACTGGTTCATGTTTTTATTTGTTGGGAAATGCCCGCCCAGCCAGTTCTCACGTCTGTCACTGTGCGAGAGAGCCCATTTATTCCTGCCCTCGCCAACTTTGCACATTCTCAGACTTTTTGTTCTTTGTTCATCTAAGTGGTGAAAAAAAGTATCTCATTGTTATCTTAGTTTGCACATCTTTAAGGATGAGAATAACCAACCGTTCATATGTTGACAGGCCATTTGTATGTATTTGTTTTCCTGGGCCCTGCCAGTTCATCTCTTTTGCCTAATTTTCTATCTGCTTGTTGATCTTATTGATTTTTAAGAGCTCTTTACATATGAAAGAAATGTGTATACACTGTCATGGCCACCTTTCTCTTATGCTTTAGTTCATTCCTGCTTCTATTTCTTTGTCAATTTTCATGTCCTTTTTTGCTTTCATTTGTTCAGATAATCATTCTTGCCTCCTGTCTCCTTCATTTGCTTCTTGCCCCATGCTTGGCATAAGAATCAGGGAGTGAGGTATATCCACAGGGTTCTCACCCCTAAGGATCTCCTGATTTCGGTGGGGGAAACAGAGACAGACACAGTCACTTCTAGCCCTGCGAGATCAGAGCTGGGCAGAGGCAGGGACCTGCTGACCTGCAGAGGGGGGTATCGTTCCCAACAAGACACAAAACTAGTTTAGCCCCAGACTTGGCCACTCCCCTAACTGGAGATTCCTCTGTCCCCAGTGCTGTGCGGTCCCCCTCCAGCAGTGGAGAACACCTCACTCATCGGAGCCCGCAAGGCCAAGTACAACGTCCATGCCACTGTGCGCTACCAGTGTGAGGAAGGATTTGCCCAGCACCACGTGGCCACCATCCGGTGCCGGAGCAATGGCAAATGGGACAGGCCCCAAATTGTCTGCACCAAACGTAAGTGGCTGCCCCTCCAGAGACCCCAATATAGGTTTCCAGTTATTTGTAGTTTCCAACTAAAACGTCCTAATACTACCCATGTTGATCTGGCTTAATGTGTGCCTGATAATACAGTCCTGCAGATAGGAGAGAGTTTCCCAGCCTGCCCCCCAAGGAAGCCCACTGCATCAGGCCACCCCCCCACCAGCTTTTACCCCTTCCCTGTCCTCCTCCACTTCCTTGCAGCCAGACGGTCACATCGGATGCGGCGACACCATCACCACCACCAACGCCACCACCAGCATCACCACCACAAATCGCGCAAGGAGCGCAGAAAACACAAGAAACACCCACCAGAGTACTGGGAGAAGGATGGAGGGAATTTCTGCTGAGGAACCAGGCATATGAAAGCACAACCCCCTTCCCACACCTGCTCTGGAGCCTTCACCTGGGGAGACAGAGCCCAGAGAGAAACAAGAGGGTCCGGAAGTCCCTGAGCCCTGAACCACATCCCCCACACATAATCCTTTGTAAAAAGCTCCTCCTTCCCCTTTCTTATATACACAAGGTCCTCTTGCCAGGTATAGCCATGTGTCTGAAAAGTCCATTCTCGGGAGATTGAACCCTGGGAGCGTCTCCCAGCTTAGGGAAGCACGGTCAGCAAAGATTCTTTGTATCGGTCTCGTCAGTTTTGCCTGCCAGGCTGATCGCTGGTTGTTGAAATAAGGCTTTGATGAGGGTGCAAGCGTGTATGTTTGGATTCACACTAAGCAATTGCTTTTCACACCAGAGATTCAGGCTTAGTAAGTAGTCGCTGTCCTAAATCCAGGATGAAGCCTTTACGCAAGGTCACTAGCTTAGGGAATAGAAGGCTAAACAGAAGCACACTGCTTGAACTTGATGACTGCTCTCCCTTCACCCTGAACTTCAGCCCAATTTCAGTCTTTGGTCTTGGTGGATACACATAGTGTGAAACTCCCATGTACTGGATTTTAGGAATGTTTTTAGAACAACCTCCCTCCATGCCCTCGGAGTTAGGGGTAAGAATAATGGAGCAGTATGTAGGAGGGAAAGTGTATTGCTTACCCTCCCAAGTCTAGTCAAGCACTGAGATTTGGTGGTTCCGCGTGTGTGATGACCCTCCCTCACACACAAGGATGAAAGGATGTTTAGGGCCAGAGAAGCCCAGATTTCTTCCCCCTCCATCTCTCAGGGAGACAAAAACCTCCTTCCTGGACCAAGGAGATGCCAACTTTTTTAGTCCAGTGCCCATACCCCTCCCTCATGCAGACATTGGTAGTGCCCCTGCCCTGGGTCCCACACCCGTCCCACCCCATCCCTGTCTCCAGCCATTGCCTGGCAGACTAGAAATACATAAAACTTGAAGTAGTGACACCGACCTGTGGTCATATTGTAGAGAAATGAGCAATGTTAAAACTGAAACATGCACACACACACGCACACACACACACACACAGTTTTCTCTTGTTGCTTTTAATTATTTTAAGTGGGAAAGCACTCACCTTGTCTTCCTCCCCCAAATCTGCAACCTGTAAAAGGCCTTCCCAAACCAGAGGCCAGGCTCTAGCTCCCTGATCTCTGGCAGGAAAGACCCACAGATTTTCCTCCGTGTCTGCTATCCACTCTCAACCCCTCCAGTCTGGGTAAAATCTGTGGATTAGTGTTAAAAAAAAAAAAAAAAACTCACAGTGGAGAATGGCCCTCTGCAGGAAAGAAAGACAAGCAAATTCATGGTCCACTTAGGGGTTCAGTAAAGAAAGAAATGTGTTAACTGAGCCTATATCCCCCCCTGGAAGTATAATAATAATCAGTCGATAGCTATAGAATAGGTACCATGCTAAAGACTTACACACAATCTCCATCAATCTTCTCAACGACGCAGTGACTTAGAGTCCATTACTTTCCCATTTTACATACAATGAAACTGAGGCTCAGATATAAGGGAAAGACAGTGGCTTAAAAAGTCACAGCCAAGACAGGAGTAAGGATTTACTCCTGCTTCTGTCTGTCTGACTCCAAACACTGCTCTGGACTTGGAGGGAAGAGGTTGAAACATAATTACACGCTCTCTCTGTCTCTCTCTCACACACACACACATGCACAGGCAGATTTAGGAAATGGTTGAGTAGTGCAAACTGGACCCTTAAATCCTTGTCTTCAATCTCCCCTGCTATAGACGTTATCCACCCTATGGTTATTGTTGAGAAAACCCAGGGATATAGCTTTGACTTCTTTCTTTGATAACTCTTCTTAGTCTAAAATAATAGTAATAACATATCTTCAGTCATCCATGTCACAAAAAATTTTTCCTTTGTTTGGGGGATACTGAGGACACAACTTTGCGGGGGGGGGTCTTGGTTTATGTTCCCTTTCTTTGGACGCCTCAGCCCCTTGCCCTGCCTCCACCCCAGCTCCGTGACAGGAGGGGGTTCTGGTCTTTTCTAAAGTGGGCAGTTTGTCTTTTGATCTTTCCCTTTGGGATGTGCGTGTGTGTTTGCGTGTGCCACGTGCATGGCATGCGTGTGAGTGTGTGTGCGTGTGAACAGCTTTGGGTTCTGCTGTGAGCTGCGGTGTTCTGTGGGTCTGTGGTATCTGACACTGTGGACATTAATGTACTTCTTGGACATTTTAATAAAATTTTTTAACAGTTCAACCTGCCTGTCACCTCCTGACAACTTCGTTCATCCGTTCACTTGGCAGGTATTTACTGAGTGGCTATTATAAGCTGTGTACTGTGCTGGGTGCTGGGAAGATAGTGGTGAACAGGACAGGTTTGGTTCCTGGGGGCTAGTCAGGGAACGCTTTCTAGAGGAGGTGGATAGAATCTAAAGGAGGAGTAGCATGAACTAGATGAGGAAGGGAAGAAAGGAAGAGAGTTTCAGGCAGAGGAAGGAGCAAAGGTAAAAATCCTCTTGCAGAAGGGAGCATGACTCATTTGAGTCCATAGTGGCTGGAGCAGAGTGATCGAGGCAGAGAGTGGAGGAAGATGAGGTCAGACGACTCCAGGCCATGTGGGTTATAGTGAGGAGTTTGGACTTTATTATAAAAGCAATAGTGGAAAAAAAACATCATAAGCAAGGTCAAAAGGCAAATGCCAAACTTAGAAATAATTTTCCAAATCAGAAAAAAACATCATAAGCAAGGTCAAAAGGGCAAGTGCCAAACTGAGAAACAAATTTTCAAATCAGAAATATTAATGTTGCCTTAATATATAAAGAGCTCTGACAAATCAATAGGAAAAGGACTAATAATCCAATAGCCAAACAGGCAAAAGATATAAACAAAAATTTCACAGAAAAGGAAATACCAGCTCTTAAACTGCAACAGATGCTCAAGAAAGTAATACACATTTTGCAAGAACACTTAGATACACAAGGAAGGTCATATAAATAAAAGGGAATAAACCAATCTAACAAGAGAGAGCCTTGCATAGATCAATGATGACAAAGCGCCTGAACTGAGAATGATTTATGATTTATTTGCTCACCTGTCTGTACCTAAGGTCAAAATCAGTGGCAGTGGTGGTGTGGTGGTCACCTTCACAGATAGAATTGCAAGCAACAACTACGTTGAGATACTGTTTTTCACCTATCAGATTGGCAAAGGTAAACACTGGAAACACACAATGCTGGCAAGGATGTGTGGAGCAGGTGAGTCCATCTATTACTGGTGGAGTATAAATTGGCCCCACCTCTAAGAAGAGATGGAGATTACTATGAAAATGGCAAGTTTTGACCCCTTGACCAAACAAGTTCTGATATCATCCTCCAGTTACACTTGCACTTGTGTGTGATGATATAAGTACTATTACTAACAAAAAATATGTGAAACAATTTAAATCTCTGCCAAAAGGGAACTGGCTACAAAAATTGTACTGCATCCAAACAATAAATACTCTTCAGACCTTCAAAAGAATGGGGAGGGGGAGCTCTTTATATGCTGATGGGAAACAATCTCAAAACAATATTAGGTAAAAGAAGCTGGATGTGGTGCACCCAGTGCCTGTAATCCCAGCTACTCAGGAGGCTGAGGCAGGAGGATCTCTTGAGCCCAGGAGTTCAAGGCTGCAGTGAGCTATGATTGCACTGCTGCACTCTAGCCTGGGTGACAGAGTGAAAGCCCGTCTCAAAAAAAAAAAAAAATTAAGTAAAAGAAGAGTTACTTAAAGGTGTATATGGTGCACTGATGTTCATAGCAGCATTATCCACAATAGGCAAAAGGTAGAAACGATCCAAATGTCCATCAACAAATGAATGGATAAAGAAAATGTGACCATAGAATATTATTCATAAAAAGGAATGAAGTTGTGGTGCTTGCTACAACATAGATGAACCTGGAAAACATCATGCTGAGTGAAAGAAGCCAGACACAAAAGGCCACATGTTGTATGATTCTATTTATATGAAATATCAAGAATAGGCAAATCCATAGAGACAGAAAGTAGATTAGCAGTTGCCAGGGGCTGAGGGAGGGAGGAATAGAGATTGATTGCTTAATGGGTATGGGATTTTCTTTTGGGATGATGAAAATATCTTCGAACTAGATAGAGGTGGGGGTTGCACAACATTGTGAAATGTACTAACTGCCTCCAAATTGTTTACTTTAAAATGATTAATTTTATAGTATGCTTTTTTATATTAACGTAATTTCATGTTATGTTTTATGTCGTGTGTTTAAACGGTGACCTTTATTATTATTATTTTTAGAGACAGTGTCTTGCTCTGTCACTCAGGCTGGAGTGCAGAGGTGTGATCATAGCTCAATGCAGCCTTGAACTCCTGGGCTCGCGTGATCCTCCTGCCTCAGCCTCCTGAGTAGCTGGGACTACAGATGTGTGCCACCATGCCTGGCTAATTTTAAAAATTTTTTGTAGAGACTGGGTCTCGCTATGTTGCCCAGGCTGGTCTTGAACTCCTGGCCTCAAGTGATCCTCCTGCCTCAGCCTCCCAAAGTGCTGGGATTACAGGCATGAGCCACCACACCCAGCCAAAACAGTGAATTTTATGTCATGTGAGTTTTATAAGAAATATAAGAAAGTAAAGGTTGCACACTATCATTTGTGTGAAAGATGGGGAGGAGATATATGTATACATGTTTGTTTGAATGAACGTGAAACATCTCTGGAAGGACGTGTAAGAAACTGGATATTTCTGGGAAGCGAACTGTGTGGCGGAGAACAGGAGAAAGGGACGTTTTTCTGAATATCTGGCTTCAGGAAGGGTTCTGCGCGGGTTGCCATTCCTTGGCTGTCCCCAGGCGAGCCTTGGAGACCTCCACTCCAACAGCGTAGAGGCCTCAACGGAAGGAAGGTTCCCTGGGCCAGATCAGTCCATCAGAATCCCAGGGGCTGAGTCTACGTGGGCCCGTGCCCACTCCTGGACCAATCAGGGTTGCCCAAGGAGATGGGCCACAGCACTTCATTGGCTGAGCCAGAAGTGGGTGGAGTCAGCCCGCTGCCCCTCACGGAACGAGAAGAGGGAAATCTACATACTCAAGGGAACCCGCGGAAAGAAGTGACACCAGCAAGCAAAAGGCGGATGGAAGAAATCCCACGCACTCATCCCCGGAACATGTCCTTTACCATTTCCCTATTTAAGGAAGCTGAGGCCCCGCTGGACACCTTGGTAGCCTCTCCACGGGGCTGGAGCCCTGCTTCAGATGAGGGGTTTGAGTTTCTAGAAGCTGCAGGGCGCGGTGGCTCATGCAATCCCAGCACTTTGGGAGGCTGAGGCAGGAGGATCGCTTGAGGCCACGAGTTTGAGAGGCTCTGTCCGTCGCATGTGGTATTGAAGGATGGGCAGTTACATTACCTACCCGCCTCCTACAACCACACCAGGACTTCGCACTTTTTTCTCGTCTTACCTGGTTTGTATCCTAGAAACGTGCGATGCTCCTCAGCCCCTAACCCGCCCCCGCCCATCTGAGTGGAAGTCTGCGATCTCCCTGCTTTCCTGGTGCCCGAACTCCCCGTGCAGTTTCCCACGTTTCACACCCTGGGTGTCGTCAAGGACCTAGTCAGGACAGGCTTGACAAGGGGTGGACCCATGGGAGGGTGGCTCAGGGGAGAGAGTGGGGACAGGATGGGGGAAAGAAGAGGAGAGAGAGATTGGGGGGCGGGGAGGGGCCTGAGGAATGAGGGGTGCCGCTTCCCAACCGAATCAAAACCAAGCAGGTAAATATTTTGTCCACTGAAGTGCATTTATAAAATAATTAACTATTGGCCGCCTCATTTTCTCATTCATCAAAAGAAACAAAGATTTATTAAGCCCCTGCTGTATGCTTTGCATTCATGGGGACCTCAGAACAGCCCTGGTACAGAGGAGGAAACAGGCTCAGAGGGGTTTTGTCATTTGGTCACACAGTGAGCAAGAAGAGACAGGATTCGAACCCAAGCCCACCTGGTTCCAAAACTCAGAGAGCCTAGACATGGATGTAACAGTAAGGAGGGCTCCAAGAGGGACCCTTTGCTCCTCCAGGCAGGACCTCAGAGATAGGGTCTCTAGTGGCTGGAGTGGACTTGTCCATGGACCGTCTCCCACGAGCTGGCTGCCAACCCTGGGGAGCTTGGCTGGGTCCTGACCTCTTAGCACAAATCGCCCCTTAGAACCTGGTGGATTTTGAAGTTGAGGAAACATTCCATCCTGCCTGAGTCTCTAAGGAGGAAAATGTGGGTGGGAGTCAGGGAAGACAAGGAGGCGGCCTCAGAGAGCAAGGGCGAGCTCAGTGCTTGCACGACACAAAGCGCTAGGGCACGCCACAGCCGCAGAGTCCTCGTCCGTGGGGCAACAATTTAAATGCCCGGGGTTGCAGGAGTGTCTGGTGCACAGCTGCTGTCTGGCGTGTAGTTAGCGTGCAAACGGAGGGTGGCCAGCAGCTCCAGAAGTCCAGCCCTGTCTGGGGCTGAGCCCATCTGGGGAAGGGGCAGCCATCAGGCCCCAGATGGGGCCTGCGAGGCAGCCCTGTAGGGGACACCAGGGGCACCAGCCCATGGTGAGATGTTCCTGAGAGCTGGGAGGTCGGTTGTCATGGGGACAACACTGACAGTCTCTATGGTGACAGCTTGGTGGGGCTGGGCCCTGTCGACAAGGAAAAGCCTAGGGGAACAGGTGTTCTGTTACCTCAGACACCAGTGTTTGGCCTCCATGGCAACGGCTGCGGGGTGCAAGCCGCCCTCCAAAGGGGCGGAGCCTGGGGGATGGCCTGGAATTTGAGTGGGCCTGGGGATAGGGGCAGCCTGTTTCCATGGTGGACAGCGGGAGAACTGAATGTTGGGTCACCCTGGGGACAGCTAAGGGGAGGGTGATCTCCCTGGTGGTCGGTCAGGTTGGGGACAGCCAGAAGCGGAGTTGTAGGTCTCTGGGCTGGAGGCTGGTGAGGTGGGAATTGTGTGGTATCCATGGTTGCAGCTGGAGGAAGGCGGCACCATCTCCATGGATGTGACTGACTTGGGAAGGGGTGTGTGATTCTAGGTGACAGGTAGAAACAGGACTGGTCACCGTGGTGACAGTGGTGAACCAGGGCAGTTGGTTTCCATAACAAATGCCACGGATCTTATGGGTCCCTGGGCCTCAGGAGATGGTCTCTTTGGTGACAGTCGGGGAAGGGGCCGTCGGGGACAAGGCAGGTTTGCTCTCCCTCCAGAGAAATACTGGAGGGGCGGGGGCATGCCCGCCACCCGAGAGCCCGCTGGGGGCATGTCAATCCGCCTTTGAGGTGACAGATGAGTGTTCTCCCACGAAACCGGAGCAGTGGGACTGTCCTCCACAGCGACCCGGGGATGTCTGGTACCGGAAAACTTCAGGGGACTCTCAGGGAGAAGGGGAGAATGGGCGTACCCAGTCCCCACGTCTCCGCGAGAGAGCGCAAGTGCCTGAGCCCACAGTCTCCGTGTGGCTACGGGGGTGTGAGCCCTGAGGTTTCTACATGCCCTCCAGGTGATAGGGAGGGGGGTTAGGTGTCCAGGTGACCGCAAGGGACCAGTTTTCAGTCCCCAGGGAGATGCAGAGGGTGAGTGGCCAGCCTCCAGACAATCCCGGGGTCCAGCCTCCAGGAGACCAGGGGGGCAGTTTGTCTGATTCCAAGTGGTCTCGGGAGGCGCGGCCAGTCTTCAGGTGACTGCAGTGTCTGTTGGCCTCCTGATGTCCTCAGGGGGCGTGGCCTTTCTCCTCGAGACCGGTGGGGCAGGGGGAAAATCCACTGTCCAGAAGAGATGGGGCTTGGCCAGTCTCCAAGGAATTCCAGGCTACTAGTCTGCCAGGACTGGCCAGTCTCAAGAACCCCCAGGGGCGTGGTTAGTTTCTAAGGGACCACAGGGAATGTGGCCAGCCTCCAGGGGAGCGCAGGGCACTAGACCAGCGGCCAAGCGCCCCAGTCGTCTGCCTGCTCTGGGGCTAGACGCGCAGCGGGGTCCAGGCAGCAGGGTCGCGGGCGCCTCCTGCCCATCCGCCACCACCGGCCCAGCCCCAACCCCAGCCACCAGGTGCAGGGTCCGGGGCGCCTGGCGCGCGGTAGCAGTAGACGCCAAAGAGGCGTCGGGTGGCATCCGGGAAGCCGAGGCTGCGCACGCCCGGCCGGCGGCCTCCGCAGCGCGCGCGCGGGTTCACGATGGGGTAGCGCGCGCTGCCGTCGGCCAGCCAGCCCGCGGTGCAGCGGTCCAGCAGCTGCAGCTTCCACGCGGCGAACAGCTGCCCCACCTTGGCCACGGCCGCGCCACGAGCGGCGCACGCGCGCGCTGCTCCCGCGAAGGGCACGGGCCGCAGCGGCTTCAGGAAGAACACGCGCCCTACGGGGGTGGGTTGTGGGTTGTTAGGGCCGCTGCTGGGACTGGCCTCGGGATTCAGGACAGCCCCCCCACCCCAGCCCAGGGCTCCAGCCTCGGGATCGCGGCTCCCTTGCAGCCTGGGACCCACCCTCGGCGGGGGGCGGTGGGGGTGCCTGGCGGTTTTTGACTGCTGCGCTGTGGCAGTCTGGGGAGAGGGGTCTCCTGTTTCCGACCGATCGCCGAGGGCTGGGCGGGGAAGGAGGGCCCGGGGTCGTGGGTTGGGGGAGGGCGGTGTGGGATGGGGGTAAAAGCCCGTCTGGGGGCGGGGCCTACGCACCCGGGAGGTTGGACGTGAAGCAGAAGGCGTCGTAGCGTTCCTCGGCGTTATGGCGATACCCGTAGTTGCGCACGCCCCCGTTGGCACCTCCGCCGGTCCCCGCGCTCCCGGCGCCGCCCAGGCCGCCGCAGGGCTCCCGGGGCTGGCTCACCGGGTACTGCACGGAGCCGTCGCGCAGCCAGCCCGCGTTGCACCAGTCCAGGCCGTCGCGCCAGGCCGCGTGCAGCTGCTCGGCAGAGGCCAGGATACCGTCCTGCTCGGCGCAAGCGCGCTGCGCCTCCGCGAAGGTCAGCTTGTAGCGGCCTCCACGGGGGTGGTAGGGAAAGACCACGCCTGGGGGTGGGGGGCGGGGCGCATGGAGGTCAGCCAGGGCACCCCAGCCCGCCCCTATCCACCTGACATCTGGGGTGCCATGTGACTGTTCAAGCTGGACGTTCTAATCCATCCTCACTCTGGTCTCAGACCTGCCCATGCACCTCCCCAGCTCACACCCCTTATGGCTGCCTGCCTTTGCCTTAAGCTTGGGATTCACTTAACCTGCCTCTTTAACATACTTAATCTTGTCCACCCCTCTTCCACCGCTGGACACCTTTGCTCATGTTCTTTCCACTCTATTTCACTTGTTGAACTCCTATTCATCCCTCAAAACCCAGCTCCCAAACTCTCCTCCATTCAGTCCGTCCTGCCTCTGACATTCCCCCAGTACTGGGGCCTTCCTTCTAGTCCAACCCTGAGCCCACAGAGCTGCCAATGTCTGTGCCCAGTGTTGACTCCTCCAGACCGAGAGCCCCTGGAGCCCCTTAATCCCCCAGCATTGACCAGGGCAGTACCCACTGGTTTCCCTTCCACCTTCAGTTCTTATGACTCTGGATCTTGTCCCTCAGTGGGCTTACAGTCCCCTCAGCTCAAGAGCATTCTGTGTGCCTGTGTTTGAGGGGGCGCGGCTTGGGTGAGTTGGGTACTCTCAGCAGACCCAGGACGGCGGCAGACAGGGGCCAGGGAGACGACCTGGAGCTGACAGACCAGGGACTGATCCTGGCTCTGCCACTCACTAGCGTGAGCCCTGCGCAAGGCTCTAACCTCTCTAAGCCAGTTGCCCATCTGCTGGTAATAGCTGTCTCCCTCGGGGTTTGGGGGAAATTAAATGAGAGACTCCAGAGAGCTCTTCAGCTAAGCACCTGTCACATAGAACACGCCCAATAAAGGTGAGCTCCTGCTATTATTGTCATTTGTAATAGTTGGGCAGTCCAGCAAGTGAAGGCCCCCAAATCTCTCCTAGAACCTTCTAGGGTGGACTGAGGAAGGCAAACCAAGTGGGAGGGAATTCTTCAGCTAGAAACCCCACCTCCCAGCTCCACAGCCAGCCAATCAGAGCATCCCATTTCTCAGCCACAGCGATTGGCTCCCGGATGGGCACCGTGACTCAAGCTGGGCCAATGAGGGACAACTCTGGGACTCTAGCTGATGCTCTTAGGAAATCAGTTGCTAGGCTGAGAGGTTGAAAGCCTGGAATTATGTTTTTGGTTCTGTAAGGAGAAACCTGCCTAAGGAAAGCACCCCCAGGGAAGCAGAGATGAGGGATGGGTTCCTGACGTGGTGTGAGAGCCTCCATCTCATTGTGCCCGACTCCTACCCCGGGATTTCTCACGGTCCTCATGTTGACATTTCGGACTGGATCATTCTTTGCTGTGGGGGATTGCCCTGTGCTTTATACGATGTTTGGCAGCATCCCTGGCCTCTACACACTAGATGCTAGTAGCAACCCCTTTCTCCAAATGGGCAACCTAAAATGTCTGCAGACATCACCAATGTCCCTAGGGAGCAAAATCACCCTGAATCAGATCTGGGTGCTCTACCTCACGAAGCCTCTAAGTTCCTTCAGGCCGAATTGATTTAGTTTCTGTCCCTTGCATTCCCCCCGCCCTATCCTCCCTTAGAAGCAAGCTTCATCCCGCCCACGGGTTGGTCACCTTCCAGGTCCAGCTTGACCATGCCAGCGTCATCTTCCAACTCGTTGGTAACCTCGCACTCGTAGCGCCCATAGTCCTGCAGTGTGACGTTGCGGAGGACCAGGGAGGCATCCCCGGGCCCATCGCCCTGCAGCTCAGCCCGCCCGCGGTAGCTGCCGAATGCCCGGTGCTGGGGGCCCAGGGCCACGAAGACGTCGGTGAAGGCCAGCGGGTCCACCACCTTCGTCCACTTGAGGCGGACGCCGTCGTGGCCGTGGGCGGCGGCCTCGTAGTGGTAGCGGCAGGGCAAGACGATGGTGCCACCCCGGTGGCTCACCACCTGCCCAGGCGCTGTCTGCACCACCACCGAGCCTGACTCACCCTCTGCGGCGACCAAGCAGGGTTCAGAGAGGGGGGCTTAGGGGCGGAAGGGGGACCCTGGGGAGGGGATGTGGGAAGACTTGGGTGGGGGTCAGGGGATCGCAAGGTAAAGGGGCTCCGACGGGGAGGAGCTAGGGGGACCGTGGCCGTCAGGAACGCCCTCCCCACTCCCCCGTCCGCACCCGGGTGATCCATCTTGGCCACGGCTCCCGCGGGGCAAGACCTGCTTCCGCGGCCCTGACTCACCGAGCACGTGCACGACCTTCTTCCGGCCGCGCTGCGCCCCCGCGGGGGCGGTGAGCAGCAGGACCCCCCAGGCCGCCGCCAAGAGCGCGCGGGGACCGAGGGCCGCCCGAGCGCACACCTGGGGGCACGCGGCGCTCAGTCCAGCCTCCCAGCCTCTGCCTGTCGGAGGACCGGCTCCCTGGCCTGCCTTCCCGCGGCGAGGACCTCTCACACAGCCAGGCCCCCACCCTGGCCGGGGTCCCAGGGAACCCCCTCCCCAACAACGGAGAAGGCTGGAAGTCACCCCCCTACCCCGCACCCTCCCGGGACCTCACCCGCGCTCCCGCGCGCAGCCCACGCCCCGGGACTCCCCCTCCCGTAGTCCTGCCCGGGATTCCCGCCCGACCCCCACCCCCAACACCCGGGGCTCGGAGCCCCCCCCCCTGGGGCGGGCCGGCGGGGGATGGGGGAGGAGCGGGAGCGGCGGCGGCGGCAAGGTTATCCGTGCGCCAGGAGACTGCAGCAAACCGGCCGGGGCGGGCGCAGGAGGGTGGGGGGAGAGCCGGAGACACGGAGGGGAGAGGGGCCGAGAGAGAGGACAGGGACGCAGGGAAAGGCAGGGGACAGAGAAGAGAGTGCGCACACAGAGAAGGGGAAGGGAAGGCAGATGGAGACGGAGCGGGACCCGGGGAAGAGGAGCGAGAGACAGGGGTAGGGAAAGAGAACACAGAGCGGGAGAGACGGAGAGAGACAGGGAGAGAGGGAGAAATAGAGAAGCAGGGACAGAGAGGGAGAGAACTCGGGAGAGGACCAGAAAGAGACAGGACGGGAGAGACAGAGACGCAGAGACACACTGAGGGACGCGGATTCAGAGACACAGAATCCCAGATCGGGGAGACCGGGACCCGCTGCCTGCCTGGGACCCGCACCCGCGGCCGCACTCACCATCCTGCCCTCGCGGCCCGGGCGAGCGGCCCCTGCGCGCCCGGACTGCGCTCCGCACACCCGGCAAGGACTGGGCAGGTCCCTGCGGGCGGCGCAATCCCGGCGTCTGCCTGCAAGGGGAGGAGGGAGGCGGGCGGGGGGGGGCGTTAAAGGGGACGCGGAGGCCCACTGCTGCGCAGAGAAGTGGCCCGCAGCGAGGGCGGAGGAAGGACCGCTCTGGACCTTGAGTGCAGAGCCAGTTCCTTGCCCCTTGTCCTTTCTGGCTGACCTTAGGCGAGGGAAGAACTTCTCTGGGCCTCAATTGATTTAACCATCTTTAAAATGGAGGGGGGGGGTGCTGATGGGTCCAGGGACTTTCATATTGGTTACCCTGCCTTGGCAGGAGGGCTAAGCGACCTGGTTAAAGGGCTTGGCCTGCAGGCCTCAGTTTACCCATCTGTCAACTGGGTGACCATCGTGGAGTCCTCCTGGGCTCCAGCACGCAAAAGGTGCTCACTCTACAGGGTGGGGGCCCCACAATGATCACACTCTGCCTACGGGACCTGCCTGGCAGGTCCAAATCCAACATGGCCCCTCACTGCCTGTGGGACCTTACAGGAGGCAGTTGGCCTCTCTGAGCCTGTTTCCACCCCTGGGAAACAGAGTGCTGGTTCTTTGGTGTAGATCCAATGGCCAGACATTCAGTAGGTACCTAGTAAGTGTTGCTAGGGCAGGAAGCAGGGACGTCAAGACCCTGACCCATTCTGGGCCCAAGTCACCTCTAAACCTGGCCTTTTACCCAGTTTCAAAAAGCAAAAACCAGGGAGCAGTGTGGCCTTCCCCAAACCCCTTGCCTGCCTCCCCAGCCTCAGCTTCCTGCAAATTGAGCCCAAGCCAACCAGATAGCTGGAGCAGGGTTATGGTTTCTGTGGCCTAGCAGGCTGGGGCTCTGTCCCTCACTCAGCCATGCCTCGGCAGAGTGGGGGGAATGACCTCAGACCAGGACCTTCACCTCCTGGAGCCTCAGTTTCCCATCTGGAATATGGGCTGAGATTCAGTACGTAGCACCTGAGGTGAACCCTCGGCGTGGTGCTTGATAACTATGCCATGCTATTAGTTATGATGTATTGGCAGAGCAGGGACTTTTTTCTCCTACTTGGGACCTCAGGCAGGTCTCTTGTCCATTGTGAGCCTTGGTTTTCCCTATCTGGAAGATGGAGCTGTGCACACCAACCAGAGGCTGAACTTCTGCTGAACACCTCTATCTCCTGACAGCCACAATGGCAGTGATGGGTGGGGTCCAAGAAGGGTCCCTGGCCCCTGCACCCTGACACACTCAGGCAGCAACATTTTGGACATCAAAAGAATTTTTACTAAAAGGATCCATGGGGGGATGATGGGTAAATTCTGGGAGGGGGCAGAAGAGTCTGTGTGAGAGTTGTGGCATGGTGCCAGCTGTGCAAGGCTCTCTTTGCAGGAACACCTGGTCATTGGTCTCCCATCCCACCCGCTAGCCTGAAACCACCAAAGCCAGGACTGAAGACACCTGGAGACATCCCTTCTGCCTCTAAAAAACCCACCCCACCCTTCCAGGGCAGGGCCAGCTGGTGTGTAAACAGAGTTCTGGGGAGCCCCACAGCTTCCTCAGTGCTGCTTCTTATGGTGGGCTGGGGGACCAGGGAGTAGTGGCTGCAGGAAGAAAGCGGGCCACCGCAGGCAGCGGTAGGCCAGCAGGTGGGGGCCCAACGCATACAGCAGGTTGCACACGAAGAAGCAGGTCCAGGCGTCCTCGGGCACACGGTAGGTGAAGGGCGTGCGCAGGTGCATGGAAGCACCCATGTGTGAGAACTGTGCCTGGTGGTCAGACAGGAAAGATGGACGTCAGGGCCAGGAGGGGACTGAAATCCCAGTGTCACCGACATACCCCCCTGACTTCCAGATGGCAGTGAGGCAGAGTGCAGAGGATCACCATCCTTATCTCGCAGGCTTTGCTGACCTACCTGTCTCCCCTCTGCAGTTTATCTATCTGTCTCTAAGTATTCCTGTCCCCACATGTCCTATCTGTCCCTCTCTGTCCTTGTCCACCTCTCTGTGAGCCTCTCCCCAGCTACCTAACAAGAAAACACATCTTTACCTGTCTGCCAAGTCCTGCACCCCATCTCTCTGACCTGGGTCCAGCTGCTCTTCCCAATTTTCCCTATCCCAGAGCTCTTGACACAAACCCTGTCGATTCTACCCCATAGATGGCTTGCTGATCCCTACTGCCCTGGCCTGGGCCCAGGCTTTAGCACTTCCCATCAGGAACCCAGAAATAGGCCCCCAACTCTGACCAGGCCCTCCACTGCTCAAACACTTCCCGTGGCTCCCCATTACCCTCAGCACAAGCCTCCAATCCCAGAGTTCAAAGCCTTCACTATCTGCCAATTTCTCTTACCTCTGCCTTTACCCACATTATAACCCTGCTAAATCACTGCCCCCTCTGTGCCTTTCTTTATGCTGTTCTTGTTCCTGGAATGCCCGTTCCTGCCTGGAGAACTCATCTTCATATGTCAAAGCCCAGCTCCTTTGCCCCTGCTTCTAGGAAACTTTTCCCCTCTGGAATCCCTCTCAGCCCCTGTCCTTCCTTGTCTCCAATTCTGACCCCAATTCTGTGTCTGGCTCTGTCTGCCCCGAAATAGAGAATCCTGGAGTATTGGGCCTGGGACTGGGGTCTCTTGGGGGGCCATCATCGCAGTGCCCAGGGAAAGCACAAAAGCAGTTGATGGGTAGGCAGAAACTACCTCCCCTATATGCCTGTTCACCCACTCACCCGCCCACCTCCCACCTCACCTGGCCGACGGCTCCAGCAAACACCAAGGCCCAGTCGGGCAGCCAGGAGCAACCAGGGAAGGTGAGGGCATAGGTGGCCAGGCCATAGAAAGGAAGAACATAGAACATATACATCAGCATCTGTGGGGGGAGAGGGGGACACAGTCTATGAGATGAATGCCTACCCTAGCTGGATCTCCTGAGACCCCCCCCCGAGGTGGGGGTCCCAAGGGAGGATCTGGGCAGCCTTAGGCCCCAGCCAGACTCTCTGCAAAGTGCTCCTCTGTTTTCCCTGGGGATCCCTGCCCCTTCCCCACACATGCATACACGCACGCTGAGCCCACCCACCTTTTTCCAGAAGTCGCACATGACCCTGGCCTGGCCAGTCAGAACATTCCAGCCCCTTGGCCATAATGGTCAGTAAGAGATGGGCATGTGATTCAGGCTGGGTCAGTCCGAGGCTGCCTGAGACTTGTGCTTAAGGTCTGGGGTAGTAAGGGCTCACATTCCTCTGGGGTGGCTGAGTGAGGTGAATGGGAGCCTGGAGCTGCCTCAGGCTGTCCCTTCCACCCCACAAAGGGACTGCCTGAGTGTGGAGCCAGACAAAGAAAACAGAGCCCAGAGACAGAGCCATCCTTGAGCTCCTGGATCCAGCCATACCTGAAGACCACATCTGTGTTTTTCTCATAGGATAGTACACTCCATTTGTGCTCCTGACACTTCACCCTTATCTGCAGGCAGGAATGGGGCCCTCTCCTCCCACCTGACTTCTCACCTGCACCTTTGGATAGGCCACAGGGTCCCGCAGGTACGGCTCATACTGGTAGATGTAGACAAAGCAGGCATCTGTGGGGCAGTCAAGTACCACCTGGGGCAGAAAGACAAAACAACCACCACTTCAGACGTCTCTCTTACAGGAAGCCTCCCCCACCCTCCTAGGCAGGGCCAACACCCCTTGCTCTGGCCTCTCTCAGCCCCAGTTCTGTCCCTCTGGCTGGGGAGGTCACAGGGAATGGGGCTTTGTTATGGATCACTTGGGTCAGACCTAATGAAGAACTTCCTTGGGTGATTAGACAGAAGGGCAGTGGCTTTTCTGCATGTGCAGGAGAGGTGGGTCGGGGAAGGGAGCCTGGAGGAGGGGAGGGGAGGCTGGCGGTGCAGACTCACCAGGCCCCGGAACAGGGTGAAGAAGCCAGCAAGGATGAGGTATATGACAAGGGCCAGGTCCACTGGGCGCCGCAGGAGGCCCTTTCTTTGCTCCTCATGCACCTGCCCCATGGGAGAGAGAGACACCATGAGAGGGCTGGTATCCAATAGGCACTCAATAAAGGCTCCTCCCTTCTTTCCTCATGACCAAGGAGACAAATTCTTTGACTAAATGGGGGACATTCAGGCACGCTGGGACAAGGCCTGCCTGGGGCCACTCACCATGTTGGGGGTGCAGCAGGTTGGCACCCGGGACTGGTTGAAGACCTTCATGCCAGCCCAGCATGGGACCAGCATGTAGGGGATGGTGAGAAAGAAGGCGGGCCTGATCTCTGAGCTGTATTTGCCTGCCATGGTGGGGGAGAGAGGGCATCACTCAGCACAGGCCTCCCTGGCCTGCCAGAGCCCTGGTTGGATATCTTGATTCGCAAATACCACCCTTGCTCAAGCTCTAATACCTTCCATGGCTCCCCAGTGCCCACAGGGTGATGTCCATGCTCCTCAGCCTGGCCTACCTTGATTTACCTTTTGAATACAGATCCTACACTCTGGCAGTTCTTTGTGCTTCCTGTGGATACACCTTGGGTGTTTCCTCTACGGGGCTCTGCCACACCATGCCAACATCCTGGATTGCCTTCTCTGCTCTGCCTCCCAAGACCTACCATGAAGCTCTCACTTTCTCTAAAATTCCCTTCCTGTGTCAAGAGCATTCTGGGCCAAACTTCGGGGGTCAGAGACCAGTAGCCTGGGGAGGAAGCAGAATTTGGGCTCTTCCCTACCTCTAAGAGAAGATGGGGAGTAGGGGGGGTAGGCTGCTGACTGAGGCTGTGGACAGGCATATGGAGAGGAGGGGTCTCTGCAGACTTCAAGGAGGGGACGAAGGATACAACATGGGGGGCAGGGGACTTCCAAGCGCAGGGAAATGATGCAGTCCAAGGGGGACAGGATTCCCCAAAGCTGAGTCCTTACCAAGAATGTTTCCCGGGAGGAACACCAGGATGCTCATGGCAAAGGATCCCAGCCAGTAGAGTCCAAGGTTCCGGTATCTCTTCCTGGGCAGGGGATTGAGGGGTGACCAGCAGGTAGCCGCCCCCAGACTCAGAGCCCCAGCCAGGGCCCAGGGACCACCCTGGGTTCCCCAGCTCCCTCTCAGTTTTGCCCAGAATGGCACAACAGGGAGTTGAACGGGGGAATGAACAGTCAGACCCTCTGTCCAGACCTTCTGTCCAAGTGGCTGCCCAGGCACAGGGTGGATACAAGCAATGACCGGCCACCACCACACACACTTGATGACATTCCCTGGAACTTTCTCCCAGCCACCCCTGGCTGGAGCCCTAGAGGAAGCCCTCCTGATTTCCCCTACAGACACCTCTGGCTCCACCCTCGCCCAGGACCCCACCTGAGGACTTGACTTCTCTCCCAGGGTCAGGAGCCACCCCGCTCCTCCCCCGCACCTTCTGCGGATGGCGCCAGCCATGGCCAGGTAGAGGAGGTAGTGAACGGTGCCATCCCAGTAGCAGATGAAGACTCCGTGTGCTGTGCGCAGGTATGGCTCGCCCTGTGGGCACAGGTGCGATGCTCAGACGGGCAGTGGGGCAGGGGACATCCCCGGCCGCGCCCCCCACGTACCTCCTTGGTGTAGAACTCCATGAAGCCTACCACGTAGCCGTCTTCCTCAAGAGCGATGATGAGGTCCACCACCGAGGTGAAGGCGAAGACCGCGAACACTGCGGGGAGAGTGGGCGGGGCGGGGCCAGGGGTGGGTGGGGACCTGGCATGGGCGGGGCTAGGGCATAGGCGGGCTCGGGCCACGTATAAGGCGGGGCTTGAAGTTAATTTAAGATTCCAGGCCCAGTCCCTGGCCCCATCCAACAGGTTACATGACCACAGCCTTGCCTCATCCTACACATCTGATGGAGGAGGCACAGCCTGGCCCTCAGAAGTCCCTGGTCTGGTGCGGAGGCACAGTCCCTGCCTTTGGGGGCCCCCTGTCACATGAGAGAGGCACCGTCCCTGTCCTCGAGAGATCTCAGAGAGGTGGAAAGGCACAGTTTCAGGGGCTTCCAGTCTGATGGGGGAGATGCGGTCCCTGTTCTCAGAAGCCCCAGGTCTGAAGGGGGTTCCCCAATGTAATGGGGAACCCAACCTTGGGGAATGGGGGTGTTCTGGTCTCTTTGAGGTCTCCAGTCTGATGGGAGCTCTTTAAGGGCTTCGAGTCTGATGCAGGAGGCTCCAAGTCTGAGGGTGGAGGCCCTTGCCCAGACAGCCCCCTTCCCCATGGCCTCCCACTGACTCACCAGCGTAGAGTGGGTCGTAGGAGATCTCGCCAAGGGACAAACTGTAGATAGCTACGAAGAGCACACCTAGGATCAGGGCGCTCATCAATGCCACCGCCAGCGGGCTGTGGAGAGGGAAACCAAGTCAGGGAGGCCAGGCCCCGTGCTGAGGCCTCACCCCACCCTCCCTGGTGGGGGAAAGGGCAGGCTCCAGGAAGCTCCAGGAGATGAGGCTGAAGCATCTGTTCGTCCATTAGTGCCGTCCCTGAAACTGCTCTTGCTCATGCTGTTTCTCCCTTCTGGAAATTGCTTCCAAAAGTCTTTCCCAGTTGGCAAACTCCTACTCATCCTTCATGGCCCATCGACATGGTTCGTTCTCCAGGAAGCCCTCCCTGACTCCCCAGAAAGGATCACTGCCCAACTTGGGCCAGGCACAGAGGAGACATTCATACTGGATGGTTTCTAGTGCTCAGTTCTGTAGACCTTATAGAGGCTCCTGACTCCTCCCAGCTAAAGTCCAAATGTCTCGGTGAACTCCACCCTACTGCTGCCCTGATCTGTCCCCACTAGCCTGATAAGACAGGTCAACTTACTGTCTAGATAACAGAAGCCAGGTCTCTGGGCATCCTTCAACACAAGTGGGCAAACCAAGGCCCAGAGAGGGCAGGAGGGTCACACAGCAAGGCTCTGTCCACCACTTCCCCACACTGTCCAGGCCCCCACCTTCTCATGAACCCCTCTGCCCCTAGGATCTCCATCCTGGTCCCATCTGACCAACGATGACAATTATAGTACTCAGATAAGATTAGGACAGAGTCTTTGCACACAATTGGTAATCCTTAACCATAACCATGGGATGAGATCTAGGATTATGCCCATTACACAGATGAAGAAACTGGGGCTCCAGAGGCAACTTGGGTTACCCAGGGTCCCAGGAGATGGAGGCAGGAATTCCTACCCAGGGAGCCAGGCGCACGGTCAAGACACTACCCCATGGCTTGGGTTGAGCTGGGTTTGGAAGAAAGTCCCAGGCCTGAGATAGAGGGATGGAGCAGGGCACGTGTGGCACTGGGACCTTATCTGGGACAATACTTTGGCCCTTGGCAACTTTGGAGCCTGTGCTGGGCACATCCCTGGGAAACACCCAGAAACCCTCCAAAGCCCTGCCCTCGGGGACTCTGCTCCTCAACATCCCTTCTCCCCAGATCCCAAACGTCCCGAGAGCGCCCGCACCACAGCCTCCACCCCGGCAGGAAGGGGACTTCCGGTTAGAGGGGGGCATTCTGGCCCAGCCCCCATCCTCCAGGGTCGTTGCTGGGCGGGGGCGCAGGGACCGCGGGCACCGGCCGGCCGCGGGCGCATCCTCCCTGCAGCCCCCCTCCAGTCTCCCCGCCTCCGCCCGCCCCCGCTGCCTCCGAAGGCCGCCGCGGCCCCTCCCCGCACGCACTGCGAGAGCGCCGAGACGTGGTTGAGCGCGTAGGACACCGGGAGGGCGCAGAGCGACAGCGCCGCTATCTTGCCGGCCAGCGGCGGCACGTCCATGGCTGCGGCGCCGGGACCCCGGCTCGGCCCTGGCGCGGCCTCCAGGGCGCTCGGCTCCTCGGCTGCGGTGCGTCCCGGCCGGTGGTTGCCAGGGGCCCGCCCCGCGCAAAGGTCGCCCCCCTGCGCCCTGGGCTGGCTGCCGCCTTGACCGCCCTGCGAGTTCCCGGGGAGCCTCCGAGGCCCCTCCCCTTTGCAGCTGCCCCGCCCCTTCGCCCCTCCCCATCTACACCCTCCGCGGGCCCCGCGCGGTCTCCGGTGGCCGTGCCCTCTGCTCAGCCTCAGTTTCCCTCTCTATCAAAGGCTGGGACACAACACTTCGGGGCGCTTGCGCTCCGCTCTGAGGTTAAGGGCTGCTTCCTGGAGGTCCCGGGGCTTCCCCAGAAACTTCGTTCTAAAGGAATCCGTTCTCCTTCTGCACTTCTGATTTCTTTGTCTCAAGTCGCTGGCGTCCCCACCTTTTTTAACTTCTCACATTCCCCAGACCCCCCCCACCCCCACCCCGGCTTTGCCCGTGTGGGCTGATGGAGGACCCTCGTCTGCTTGGGCGCAAAATGCCCTTCAATGCGCTTAGATGTGCGTTTTCGCGCAATGGCCACAGATGAACTTAAGCACGTGGCACGGTGTGAAGCTGACTGGGGGGCTGTGTCAACGCAGGCGGCCTCGAGTTGGGGGGGTCTCTCACGTAGGGGAGAGGGTGAGACGAAGGGGTCCTGAGGAGGAGGAGGGCTGAAATTAGAATGTCGGCATGGAGCCAGTTTGGTGAAGAGTTTGGGAACAGTGTTCCTGGCAGGGAGAGGAAGCTCAGAGTTGAGCAGCAGAAAGGAGGCCCTTGGGGCTGGGGCGTGGTGCCAGAGGCGGCAGCAGCAGCTGCAGGGAGGGTGCTGAGCAGCTGGGAGGAGGCTGGGCAGGCTCCAGGGAGTGATGCGAAGAGGGGAGCTCCACGGGTCCACTGGGGGGGGGATCAGGAGGCCATCTCTGTCACTGCCCCCCTCCAACCAGCCTCAGACCCCCGGGGAGCCCACAGGCTGGAGCTGGGCAGAGATTCTAAGCCCCTTCCCCCAGGGCACCTTCTCCTTGCAGCCCCCTGGTCTTATGTCAAACAGGTCTGTCTGAGCTGGGCCACCAGAGGATCTGACTCAATCTCCTTCCCCAAGTGCCTGTTGCCCACGGGGTGAAGTTCAGGTTCCTCTGGGCTGACCTTCCCCAACTCCAGCGGTGCCAATACCCCACAGGCCTGTTTTGTGTCTGCAAGACAGACCCTGTCATAAGCAGGTTCCAGTGTCCCCTCCTCCAGGCAGCCTTCCCTGCCACCCCTTCCCCACTCCTGGCCAGAGGTATCTGTGCCTAGGGCCCTAGCCTTGCATCATGTCCAGGACACACCTGCACATGCACACAGCATTTGGAGGCCTCCTCTTCCCCTGCCTGGGGGTAAAGTCCATGCCCTGAGCCTGGTGAGCCTCCAGGTCACCAGGAACAGGGCAGTGACTTAGATAGCTGGATGCCTGGGACTAAGCTTGAGGGTCCCCGTCTCTTGAACCACTGGCTGACCAGAGCTAACACCCTTGTGCTCAGGGCTCTGGGCAGTCCCCACGCATGGGCACCTGGGCCAAGCCCACCAGTGTGAGCCCTTTGGCCTGCCTCAGACCCAGCATCCATGGTGGGGCGACAGGGTGGCCTGTCACCCCAGCCTCAGCTCTGCCACTGCCTCTTAAACCTTTGGTCCCTGGACCCCCTTAAGACACTTCCCAGCTGTCTCCACCATGGCACCCTGGCTCCTCTTGGCAGCAGCAGCTGATCAAGATCCACCTCAGACCTCATGCCCAGCAGACTGGCTGCCTGGGGGCAGATCCCGTCCATGTGGTTCAGTCAGTGCTCAGTGTTTGCTGAATGACTTTGTTAATGCTGGCTAGCCCAGGAGCCTGGGAATAGGGAGCCCCTGGTCCCTGCAGAGGGTGGGCAGCACCTGCTGGGTGTGTGGGGGCAGGTGCATGAGATCCCTGGGACTGGATATGCAAAGTGTGGCTTACACACCAGCAAAGCTGGAGGGAATGCAGATTCCCAGGCCTGTACCCAACCTGCTGACTCAGCAGCTGCCGCTGAACAAGATCTCCTGGGTGGTTTCTGCACAAATGTGAGGCTCTGGCCCTGGGGGAGACATGGGGAGGTCTTGGCACACGCCTTGGCCTGGGCCACCCTCCTGCCTCAAAACCTCCTGCTCCGAGGCCGCCTCCTCCACGAGGTGCCTGATGTGTCAGCGAGGTGCAGCTGCCCCCAAAGGCATGAGCCTCAGGGACCCATGCGCCCACCACACAGTAGCTGGGGCAGCCTGGGCCGCAGCCATTGCTAGCTATGGCTTGCTGTGTGTGCTGGGCCCTGCCTGTGCCACCTGCCAGGGAAGTGAGGGCACAGGTGTGCCCTGGGGCCATCTGCCCTGCAGGTCTGAGGGAAAAGGCTGGGCCCTGCCTGGTGAGCCCTCCCCAACCTCCTCCTACAGCACAGTGTAGGCTGGGAGGACCCTGACACCCCTCTGGCCCAGGTGTGGCCAAGCCTTCCTTCTCTCCATCAGAGGGAGCTCCACGGGCCCTCCACTCAACTGCAACCCAGACAGAACAGGGACAGAGACCCTACGGGCAGACAAGGGGCCAGATGGTGCTTTAGGATTCCTCAGGTGCCAGGGAGCCTTCGAGATAGCATCCTGTCCCCACCTGCCTGGCCTAGCCCCACTGCTAAGGAACTGGAGGGGTTGCTGGAGAGGGCAGGACCAGGCTGCTGCGGCAGGTGAGCACTAGGACTTTAATACACAGCATGACACCTGTGACAACAGGAGGGGTGGGCAGAAATGCAGGCCGGAACATTCCACAGCCCAGGGATGGTCGGTCAGTCATTCGAAAAGTATGCTTCTGTGTTTCTCCAAAACACTCAGTAGTAAGGCCGCCTGGGATTGTTCTGTGGGAGGCAAAAAAGACAAAAAGGGGAGGGGCTTCAAGCCAAGGAGAGACTGCAGTTCCTCCTGTCCAGAGCCTGCGAGGGGCAGCTGAGCTCAAACCCTGGAGACGGGCAGGGCAGGCTCGGGCGATCGGAGGGGCATGAATGCAGGTGGAGTGGTAGGGGTCGGTGGCGAGCCCTGGCCTAGCTGGGCTGGGGAAGGCAGGGACCCTTCTGTTACCACCACCATCCCCTACTGTCCACTGGGAAATCGGTGGCCCAGCTGGAAGTGACGTTGGGGGAGCGGGCTCACGCACCAGGGGGTTGGGCCGGAAACGGTAGGCCAGCATCATCCTTTTGCGGAAGGCTTCATACTCGTCATCTTCCTTGGAGAGTTCGGCCGGCCGGTCAATGCCAAAGCCAGCGCCGTCCACTGTGGTGGTGCCCCTGCAGGGAGGGGATGGGGTGGTGTGAGCAGGGGCCTAGGGTGGTGCCAGTGGGAAGGGGGATGTGGGGCCTGGACTTCAGGCAGGGAGGCACCTCCTGGAGCTCGACCCTGGGGGCTGGGCAGGGCTGGGGGACATTTGGGAGGAGACAAGCTTGCATCACGAGCAGAGGGAAGAGCCCGAAGTGGCCCAGCCCCCAGGGTCCTGCACAGGAAGGAGAAGCCCACAGTATAGGTTATCACAGCTGTAGGGGTGGTGGGAGCTACTCAAGGACAGCCTCAAAGGTGGCATAGTAGCCGGGGGGTGGGGGGTGTGTGTGTGTGTGTGTGTGTGTGTGTGTGTAGCACTCAGAGCCAGGGGTCACACCTGGGAGAGTTCCTGCTAGTTTCTGGGACTGGTTTCCTGCTCATGGGGAATTCAAACAAGACCTTTACAAGGCAGGAGAAGCCAGCAGGCCCCAGGAGGGCCTGATCCAGGGCTGGGGAGGACCAGGCCTGCACAGCCTCCCTGCACCACTGGCTTGTGTCTGACGAGGCGTGTGCGGTGGGGTGCCGTGATCATTTCCCCACAAGGAAAAAGGTGTAACACGGGTGGGGGCAGGGAAGTGGCAGGGGAGCCTGTGACCCCCCAAGCTTGGCTGCACTCACTTGTTGACCGGGTTCTTGATGCCCTGGCCCTCCGAGCCCAGCCCCTCGCCCTCCTTCCAGCCCATCTTCATCAGCATCTGGTAGCCGATGTTCTCCACAGTCAGCTTGAATTCCTTGTACTCTGAGTAGTCGGGCTCGCGGCCCTCCTGCAGGGCGAGGAGGCTGCTGTCCCCCACCAGGGCTGTAGCTATCCCCGGGCCACAGATCCAGCCCACAAATGCGACCACCCCACCCTGCCTTTGGCTTTACTCGATGCTGAGCCCACCTGCCCATCTGCCTCCCTCCGACCAGGTCAGACTCTTTGAGAATAGACCAAGCTCCTCAGTCTTCTCAGGGGTCCCCAGGGCCTCAGCACCAAACTTAACACCGAGTTCCCTGGTGGCCAAGTCAAAAGTGGCCAGATGATGAGTTCCACAGGCCGTAACCACTGTGGGATATAGCAATGGTTCATTGGCAAGGAAAAGTCCTATGTTCATGTTTTTAGACCACTTTGTTGCACAGAGTGCTAAAAGGATGTGGTCAGTGAGGTTACCACCTTGTCGGATGAGGTTATGGGGTACAAATCAGTTTTATTTAGAAAAACAAAACCTCAAAAAGACAACATGGAACATGCCATGTCAGCCGTCTCTCCTCAGGAGCCCAGCAGCAGCAGGGGCAAAATGTTAAGCTCTTATTCTGGAGAGGCTAGTCTGTGGGGGCTTCTGCCAGAGAAACACTTTGCCAGTAAACTGCACTTAATTGGCTCCACTGGAAGCAGAATGTCCCCCCACAGCCCCAGGAAATGTTTCTGAAGCGGCAGCTGAGCTGCTATTTGCTAATTCCCTACACAGACGGCGTCTGTCATAAACAGATGCCTCCCGCAGCAAGAGGGACCGGCTCCTGCTGTGCGCGTGGGGGTACCCAAGGCCACTTTAGGTACCCGCAGGACAAGGCGGCTGTAGGAGGGGCTGGTGCTGGGGGCCCTTCTTACTCACCTTCAGGGCCTTGAAGGTCTCCATGAACTTCTCTAGCTCATCTGGAGGCAGGAAGTCTCCGATGAAGTGCTTACCCCGGCCCATCTTCGTCAGCTGCTCGGCCCATTCTGTTGGGAGAAGCAGGGCGGTGAGAGGGAGGAGCAGGAGGTGGGGAACAGGCCGGGTGGCTCCTGGAGCACAGGCCTGAGTCTCAGCAGGAGCCTGTGGCCTCCAGGGAAGGAGGTAGCTGGCCCGTGACCCTGACCCAAGCCCTACTCCCCCAGAAACCTCTGCCGAGCCTTCTGTTTAAATGTCAGTGAACATGTATTGAGGCTCCCCATCCCCATGACATCAGGACCACCCCCTTTTTGCCACTGAAGAAACTGAGGCACAGAGAGATCGAGTCTCTTACAGTGAGGGGAGGTAGGCTAGGGGTTGAACCAGGACAGAAGACTCGAGACCCATGTGTGGTACCTCCAGGTGCCTTCCTGGGTGGGTGCGTGGGGCCACCTGGGCCCACAGTGCCAGAGGGCAAGGCCCCACCCCACCCAAGTCCCCCCAGGCCTTGGCCTACCCCGAGTCTTATCCATCTCCATGCGCCGTAGCTGGTGCTCCCAGGTGCCCAGCTCGCTGTCCACCTCCTCATCGCTGTCATAGCCGTGCTGATGCTGCTGCACCGCCTTCTCCCACAGCAGCTGCATGTCCTGCATCGCCCGCTTGTGCTGCATGATCATGTCGTACATCTGCTGCATCTGTGGGCACAGCATGTGCCAGTGAATGAGGGCCCTGTCCCAGGCTCCAGAGTCCCAGGCACTGAGTCCTGTGTTAGGACATGCCCTGAGTTCCTTAAATCCCAGTCTCGAGAGACCATGGAGGGTCCCTTGGCCACTGAATAAGGGTGGCTCGGGTTCCTGACCCCTCGGAGGGTCGAGGGTGATGTGATAGGAGTGCAGGCCTGGAGGAGGGGGACCAACAGACAGGAACCTGCAGCTCCTCAGGGGCAGTGGAGGCCACACGCCTGGCCAAAGAGCCCCCTGCAGAGCCAGGCCCCTTCCACCAACACACCCTAATAACAACCAGGCGGCCTCAAATCCCTCAGGGTGCCCTGTGCTAACCAGGACCACCCTGAACTAGACACCGAAGGGAACTGTGGAAGGAAAATATAAATGCGGACTATACTGTGGGCACCAGCCCTTGAGGGCAGTGGGAGGCAGCCGTGGAGCTGGCAGTGCATCCCAGGCAGCCCAAGGCCCTGGGCCCCACTACACATTGCTGAGGATCCCTGGGGGTTGGCGCACAGCACCTGCCTGCCTAGGAGCCTTCCCGGTAACCGTAGGCTCTGCCTGCACACAAAGGCCTGGTGAGCACATGAACGCATCCATGACCACTGCACTGCGGCAGGGCAGAGGACACTCCCCCAGTCCCCTGTCCCCCGTGGCCTTACCTCCTGCTGCTCCTTTAGCTGCTTCTTCTGGGCATCTGACAGCTCCGTGACACCCACCAGACCCACAGGCTTCCCCTTCTCGTAGCCGAGCCCCTTGAGGTCCTGAACTGGAAATGGAAGACACAGGGCAGTCAGAGACCGACACACGCACCCCGGGTCCTGCTCTGGAGTGTGCTATAGATTCCACATGTTAAGAACACCCTAGGCACCCAGTGCAGGGTCTGCTGTACAGTAGGGACCTCATGTCACAATTGTCGGCACAAGCACTGTGTGCTGTTATGTGCACCCGTGTTTCATTTCCTGGTGACCTTTCCAAGAAGGCTCTAAGCGCCTCCACATTGCAGACATGGACACCAGGAATCAGAGGCTCCGGGCTCACTCAGGGTCACATGGCTAACAGGTTACAGGACAGGGACTTTGCAAAGCCAGAAACATGAGAGCCGAGACAGGCGTGCGGGTGTGCGTGCGTGTGCAGACTCATGCACACTGGTTCTCAGAAGACACCCCCGTTGCTAACACACATGGTGTCAACGCACACAGATTCAGAGTCTGATCTAAGACTCAGCTGTGCGGCTCCCTTCGGGGGAGGCAGCCAACCATCCTCAAAGCGAGTGACATTTAATTTGGCATTAGCTTTGGAACTTGGCTGGAGCTGGCAATACTGATCCATGGAGAGATGCTGCAACGGCCCCATCTGGGTGGTGGAAACAACCACCCCTCGGGCGGTGGCTTCCTGGGGGAGAGAACGGGCAGAGGAGGGTACAGAGGCCCCTCTGGGAGGGTGAAAAGAGACGGGTCCTTCCAGGAATTGGCCATGGTTGCTCCTTGGCCCCACAACTTCACCCTTAATCCCTCCTAGAAGGTTTATGGGGGCACTGGGGCAGGGGGAGCCCATGGTGAAGGCACAGGAGCCGAGGTCTGAGCTGCAGGCAGGTGAGGCTGCCCAGGCACCCCTGAGTACATGGACCAGTGGGACTTGAACCTGAGCCTGGGTCTGTCCACTAGTCTGCAGGGTTGGCTTCTTCACTGCTGGCAGCTGGGGCAGGACCTCAGGCTTTAGTGGGTGTCCAGTTGGGTGTCTCAGAGCTGGGATGGGCATGTGTCAGAGAAGCACCCAGATGTAAGCCTTCTCCTCAAAGCTGGCACCAGCGTTGGGCACTTGAGTGGCAAATCCTAGGCACCCTCGACCCTGGCTGGAATTGCGATCTAGAGCCCCAGCAAGTACCAGAATCCTCATTCAGTAGCTTTTCTCCTCAACCTAGAATCTCTGAGGCTCCTGGGGCCAGGGAAGAACTGTGCAAGAAACTGCCCTCAGAGTTGGCCAAGGGGCCAGCCACGTGACATGCGACCTGGGCAGGCTGCCTTCCTTCTGGGGGTCCCGTCCTCATCTTGCAAGTGCAGGTGACGGTGCCAAGCAACAAGGCGAGTCTGACTCCTCTATGCACCTGTGTGTCAAACTCTGGTGAAGCCAGGTTGGGGTGGGGAGATGCTTCTGCGGCACAGGCTGCACTGGGGGCAGCGAGGCGCACGAGATGGCTGCTCTACGTCACCGACTGCTGTCTGCAGAATGTGGTAACAAGAGACCACACCCCCCACTGTTATGGGTTTGTGGTAGGAAGTCAGAGACCAGCCCACATGCTGGCCGTCCCTGAAACTGCTGTCAAGCAGGGAGAGGTGAGAGGTGATCGTGCAAAACTGACTGTGGCGATTATTCTCATCATCGTGTGCTTCCTGAGCTTTCTCTGATGAGAAAGAATCCAAGTACTTTACGGTTCAAGGCAGATAACAGGGTCCATTTTTATGCTCTTTACGGAGTCTCACTTCAGATCCAAAGACACGAATACAGTCACTTAATGAAGGGGGTCGTTCCAAGAAATGCATCCTTAGGCAATGTCGTCATTGTGCGAACGTCACAGACTGTACTTACACAAGTCTAGATGGTACAGCCTACCACACACCTAGGTTATATGGTACAGCCGACCCTGGAACAACACAGGTTTGAACTGCATGGGTCCACTTATACAGGGGTATTTTTCAATAAATATATTGGAAAATATTTTGGAGATTTGCAACAATTCAAAAAAACGTGCAGATGAATTGCATAGCCTAGAAATATTGACAAAATTAAGAAAAAGCTAAGTATGTTGTGAACGCATAATATATGTAGATACTAGTCTCTTTTATCACTTACTACTATAAAACTTATACAAATCTATTATAAAAAGTTAAAATTTATCAAAACTTATGAACACAGACTGTACACGGCACCATTTGGTTGAGAAGTGTAAACAAATGTAAAGATGCAGTACTAAATCAGAACTGCATAAAATTAACTGTAGTATATACCGTACTACTGTAATAATTTTGTAGCTACCTCCTGTTGCTGTTATAGTGAGCTCAGGTTGTTTTGAGTATCCACTTAAAACGCCGCGTGACACTGATCATCTCTGTGTGAGCAGGTCCATCTCTCCAGGAAACTGCATATCACACAGAAAGTGATCTCTTGCAGCTCTCACATGTGTTTCATTGTGTTTAGTGTAATACCGTAAACCTTGAATAACACTATGGGATGGATATGAAGTACCACTAATGATACTAGAAGTGCTGCCAAGAAGTAGAGAAAATTCATGTTACAAGAAAAAGTTGAATTGATTGGCATGCACTGTATTTTGAGGTCTGCAGCCGTAGTCACCCACCATTTCAAGATAAATGAATTCAGCATAAGGACCATTGTAAAAAAAAAAAAAAATTAAATTCGTGAAGCCATCACTGCAGCTATGCCAGTAAGCATAAAACCTTACACTTTTTGCAAAATGCATTTTTATCTCCTTTTGAAAATGCAGGCTTTATGTGGGTGCAGGGTTGCTATGAGAAAGGCATACCTATTGACTCTGATGATTTGAGAAAAGGCAAAGTCGTTATACAACAACTCAAAGCAAAAGGCAGGTGAAGGATATAAAGCTGGAGAATTTAATGTCAGCAAAGGATGGTTTGATAATTTTAGAAAGAAGTTTGGCTTTAAAAATGTCAAGGTAACAGGAGAAGCAGCTTCTGCCGACCGAGAGGCAGCAGATGAGTTTCTAGACGCCATTAAGAAAATCACTGAGGCGTGTGAGCAGAAAAGGTATCTGCCAGAACACGTTTTTAATGCAGACAAAATGCTGGGGGAAAAAAATGCTGCAAAGGACATTTATTAGTAAGGAAGAAAAGCGAGCACCAGGATTGAAGGCAGGAAGGGATAGGCTAACTCTGCTGTTTTGTGCAGATGCAGTCAGGCGTATGATCAGGACTGCTCTCATCTATGAAGCTGCTAACCCCTGGGCCATGAAGGGAAAAGATAAACACCAACTGCCCGTCTTCTGGTTGTATAACAAGAAGGCCTGGACAATGAGAATCCTTTTTCTGGATTGGTTCCATCAATGCTTTGCCCCTGAAGTCAGAAAGTACTTTGCCAGTAAGGGATTGCCTTTTAAAGTTCATTTGACATTGGATAATGCCCTTGGCCACCCAGAACCCCATGAGTTCAACATCGAAGGTGTCAAAGTGGTCTCCTTGCCTCCAAACACAACATCTCTAATTAAACCTCTAGATCAAGGGGTCACGAGAGCCTTCAAGGCGCATTACGCACGGTCCTCTATGGGAAGGATTGTCAGTGCTATGGAAGAGAACCCCAACAGAAAGAACATTGTGAAAGTCTGCAAGGATTATACCATTGAAGATACCACTGTTGTTACAGAAAAAGCCGTGAAAGCTGTCAAGACCAAAACAATAAATTCCCGTTGCAGAAAACTATGTCCAGATGTTGTGCGTGACTTCCTAGGATTTACAACAGAGCCAATCGAGGAAATCATGAAAGAATTTGTGGAGATGGCAAAAAAGGCAAGGGGTGAAGGGCTTCAGGATGTGGATCTTGGGGAAACTCAAGAGCTAAGAGACACCACACCAGAGGCATCAACAGAAGATGACTTGGTGGAGATGAGTCCATCTCAACCAGGGCCAGACGATGAGCACGAAGACGCAGAAGCAGCAGCGCCAGAAAACAGGCTGACCTTAGACAGTCTGGCAGAAGGATTCTGACGATTCCAGACTGCTCCTGACTTCCTTTACGACACGGGTGCATCTGAGACACGGGCACTGAAACTAAAGCAATGGTAGAAGAAAGCTTGATGGCTTTCACAGCTTCTCCTGAAACAGCGTTCTAAAACACCGTAGAAAAACATTTTGTAGAGAAATGAAAAAGGCAGACAGACATTCCAACGCGTTCCCGTGAAGTCGCTCAAGTGCGCCGGCCCCTGCTGCCTCCGCTACCCGGAGACAGCGAGACCTGCCTGCCCCCCGGCCTGCTCGGTGTCAACACCAGGAGGATGAAGACCTTTATCATGACCCGCTTCCACGCGATGAACAGTAAATATACTTTTTATGACTCTCTTCCCGATATTTTCTTTAATAACATTTTTATCTCTAGCTTACTTTAAGAATACAGATTATAATACCTCTAACATACAAACTATGTGTTAATTGACTATGTTCTCAGTAAGGCTTCTGGTCACGATAGGTGATTGGTAGTTAAGTTTTCGGGGAGTCAAAAGTTATATGCAGATTTTCGACTTATGTGGGGGGTTGGCACCTCTAATCCCTGTGTTGTTCAAGGGTCAACTGTAGAGCCTATTGCTCCTAGGCGACAAACCTTTCAGCATGTTACTGTACTGAATACTACAGTTAACTGTAACACAATAGGAAGTATTTGTGCATCTAAATATATCTAAACAGGCCTGGCACGCGGGGGCTCACGCCTGTAATCCCAGCACTCTGGGAGGCCGGGGTGGGAGGATCGCTTGAGCCGAGGAGCTCAAGACCAGCCTGAGCAAAAGCAAGACCCCATCTCCACTAAAAAAACAGAAAAAATTAGCCAGGCTCGGTGGCACACACCTGTAGTCCCAGCTACTTGGGAGGCTGAGGCAGGAGGATGGCTCAAGTAGGAGTTTGAGGTTGCAGTGAGCTACGATGACGCCACTGCACTCTAGCCCAGGCGACCAAATAAGACTCTGTCTCAAAAAAGAAAAAAAAAATATGTGTGTGTGTGTGTGTGTATATCTAAACAGAGAAAAGGTACAGTAAAAATAAGGTGTTATAACCTTATGAAACCACCATCGTATACGTGGCCCATCGTGAACCAAAATGTCACACGGCACATGACTGCAGGTTGAAAGTGGAAGGGTTGAAAAGATATTCCATGCAAACAGTAGCCACGAGAGAGCTGGGATAGCTACACTAGGATCACACGAAACAGACTTTAAGTCAAAAAAGTTATAAGAGACAAATAAGAACATTATATATCAATAAAAGGTTTGATACAGAAAGAAGATATAACAATTATAAACATATGTGCACCTAACAACAGAGCTCCCAGAATATATAAAGCAAAAATTGACAGAATTGAAGGGAGAAATAGACAGTCCTACGATAATAGTTGGAGATTTCAATACATTTTTAATAATGGATAGAACATCTAGACAAAAGATCAATAAGCACATAGAGGACTGAACAACACTATAAGCCAACTAGACTTGACAGAATACACAACCCGACAACAGCACAATGCATAGCCTTCTCAAGTGCACGTGGAACAAATACATTTAAAAAGTATGAAATCACACCAAATCTTTTCAAATCACAATGAACTGAAACAGAAATCAATAACAAGGAAAACTGGAAAATTCACAAATATGTAGAAATTAAACAGCACACTCTTTAACAACCAATGGATAAAAGAAGAAATCACAAGAGAAATTAGAAAATACTTAGAGATGAATGAAAACAAAATTACAACATACCAAAACATTTTTTTTTGAGACAGGGTCTCGCTCTGTCACCCAAGCTAGAGTGCAGTGGTGTCATCCTAGCTCACCGCAGCCTCCAACTTCTGGCCAAGTGATCCTCCCGCCTCAGCCTCCCAAAGTGCCAGATTACAAGTGTGAGCCACTGGGCCTGGCCTAACATACCAAAACTTATAAAATGCTGCAAAAGCAGTGCTAAGAGGAAAACTTATAGCTATAAATGCATGTATTAAGAAAGAAGATCTATCAACTCACAATAAAGCAGGAAAAAAAAAGATCTAAAGTCGATAACCTCACCGCACAGAAGAACAAACTAAACCCAAAGCTACCAGAAGGAAGGAAATAATGACGATTAGAGTGGAGACAAAGGGAATAGGAAACAGAAAGACAATAGAGAAAAATCAAAGACACCAAAAGTTGGTTCTTTGGAAAAAGATCTACAAAATTGACAAAGCTTTAGACAGCCTAAGAGAAAATGAGAGAATACGCAGTCACTAAAACCAGAAATGAAAGAGGAGCTATTACTAATGACTAAAAATGAAATATAAATAAAAACCATAAGAAAATACTAAGAACTGTGCACCAACAAATTAGACAACCTGGATGAAGTAGACAAATTCCTAGAAACATATAAACTACCAAAACTCACTCAAGAAGAAATAAAAAATCTGAACAGACATAACAAGGAGATTGCATCAGTAATCACAAACCTCCCAACAAAGAAAAGCCCAGAATCAGATGGCTTCACTGGTGAAGTCTACAAAATGTTTAAAAGAAATGACACCAATTCTTCTCAAACGCTTCCAAAAAACCAATGCAAGAACATGTCCAAATTAACTCTGTGAGGCTAGTACTACTCTGATACCAAGGGAGACACAGACAGTACAAGAAAAGAAAAATATAGATCAATATTCCTTATGAATATAGATGCAAAAATCCTCAATAAAATACTTGGAAACCAAATTCGGCAGCATATTAAAAGGGTGGGCCCACCTGACAGAGGTGAGGGGGAGGCGTCCACGTCCTTCTGCACCAGCTCAGCAGGTGGCAGCTCCACCTTGTCCTCTTCGGGCCCCCACCGGCTCTTCCGCTTCCTCTTCACAGTGGCTGTGGAGGCTGGCTTCCCGGGGGCGGCTGCAGAAGGGGTGACGGCGGGCGCAGGGGGGGACGAGGCAGGGCAGGTGGTGGCCGGGGGCAGGGACCCTGATGGGGCCTCAGGAGGGGACTTGTGCTTCAGGCCAGGGTCAGGTGCTGTGAGGGTGCCCGTGGAGCCGGTCTTGGCTTTCCGGAACTCCTCTAGCTTCTGCCGGTAATACTTGTACCCTTGGCTGTTGGGTTCGTACAGAAAGCTGCAAAGGAGAGTTGGGGGGTACACTGTCAGCTGGGCCTGAGCCCCTGGCCCTGATTCCAAGCAGGCGCAGCTCTGGCCTTGTATGCCCAGGTTGGCCAGGGTCACAGTCTCCACAATGACCTCCTGGCCTTCTAGGCCTTGGTGGCTGCTGGCTCTTGGACAGCAACACTGTGATGTATCCACAGGCTCTCACGACGCCCTTCCTTTGAGCTGTGGGCCACTCCAAGCCCCCACCCCAATCTTTACCAGATGCCCATCACACTGTCATCAATCCCCGTGCTTTGAAGGGAAAGGGGTGGACACCCTCATGCCCTCCCCAAACGCCTAAGAAAAGTAGGGCCTTCACATGAACAAATCCTGAATTGTGGGGAGACACCAGAAAGGGCATAGCCGACTTGTCCCAAACCGGACAGCTTCTCCAATGCATCCCCAAGAAGCGTTAATAGCAGACAGAGCCAAAACAGAGACACCAAGACCCAGGAGCTAGATTCCAACTACACCTAGGGGCAGGCAGCCTCGGGGCAGAAGCCATGTCCTCACCCAGCCCGAGGAGCAGAGCAGGTGGCACTGAGTCCAGAGCTGGGTTACGCACCTGCTGACATCCCTCAAACTATATATATCCTGAGCCAATAGTCCTGCCTCTGGGGTCCATGCCAGAGGGGAGAGTCCTGGCCCACATGGCACAATACTGGGAGAGACCTAAATGTGTACACAGCTCGCATTACATGGTCCTGGACAAGAAGCTAGACCTGCACTTATGAACCCGGAGGGACAGTCATAACATAATGTTGTGCTACTAAAGCAAAGTGTAGGCGAGGTGCAGTGGCTCACACCTGTAATCCCAGCACTCTGGGAGGCTGAGGTGGGAGGATCGCTTGAGGCCAGGAGTTTGAGGGTGCAGTGAGCTAGGATGACACCGTTACACTCTAGCCTGGGTGACAGAACAAGACTGTCTCTAAAAAACAAATAAATAAATAAGATAAAAAGGAAAGTGTAGGGTCAAGGATTCTGTGCACTCCTTTTGTATGGGACAGCAGTGAGAGACCCCACTGTGTCTACGTGAGCCTCTGTGTCTCCAGCCCCGCTAACATCTGGTACTTCGGGAGCGTGGGGAGGGGAGGCAGGGAGATGTGGCAGCTTCTTTGTTTTCCCGGGTCATGGTACAAGCACGGTCCAGTGAGGCAAAAGCAAGGAACTGTTCAAGAGGGAAGGGAGCAGTTGGCAAGATTTGAAAAAGACATTCGACAGCCAGGAGAGTTCACACGTGGATTTAAAACTAAGCTGGGGGGATTCACCTGCCAGGGCAAGGGGGGCTCCTCTGGCTCATCCTGGGTCTCCCCCAAGCTACCTCGAGGCTGCATCAGAGACCCCCTCAAAGGGTCTGCCCACGTGGAAGGGGGTAACATTGGTCACCCAGCAGTGGGCCCCTGGTGAGGAGGTAGGGGAGCCCTCCACCTGGCACAGGGCGTGGGGGCACACCACACGCAGGTGATTCGACGACCAGGACTCCCCTCCAGCAGGATTAATCCCACCCTGAGTCCTGTGATAACCACGGTTCACGCTTTGGGGTCTTTCCTTCCAGTCTTTGTTTCAGCACAGATTTATCTGAACAGAGCTGTGATCTTATTTTATGTGTCCTGATTTTTTAAAAATTCCTTACTTAACCCGACAATACAAGCCTTTCCCGTTAGAACAGTGATGCCGTGCTCGGTTTCCTCTCCCTCAGGGCCCAGCATGCCGGCCTGCGGGATCACACGGTGCCTTCCAGTGGCTGTGTATTCCCCTGGGGAGAGGCGTTTATTGGAGTTTAGCCCCCTGAGGTTGGACATTCAACTTGTTACTGATTTTTTCATTACTATGGACGAGGCTATATTTAACGTCACTTCTGGGGACGCATCTCAGAAGCAGGAGGATGACTGGTTAAAGGACTGGGCGTTCCCAGCTTCTTTACAGCCACGGACTTGTTACAAACTGTTGCCCAAAGCCGCCAGGGAGTGCCTAGCCCACGTGAGCAAATCAGGGACGGGAAAGAGCCCTGAGCAGCAGGAACATGAAGTGGCTATTAGATTTGGGGGTGAGGGAAGGCACTGCCAACCACATGTGTCCGTTCAGCATTTCTGTGCTTTGGGGCTGACACCACGTGGAGATTAAACAGTTTGCTTGGTACAAACGTGTACACCCTGCTGGGGCATAGACCTGACTGTCTCTCCCAATTCTTTGCCAGTCTGGCTCTGGCCTCACTGGGAAGCTTGGGTTGGAGGTTCCCTCCCCACTTCTCCTCTGGCCACCCCAGGCACCCACCCCTGGCAACCTCCCCTGGCCCAGCCACCCCTAACCATCTGGTATCCATCAGCACTACCCCTGAGCAGAAAGAGGGACAATCAGGAAAACTTGGAGCTGCCTGCACCAACAGCATCTCTCAGTTCTGACATCGGGGAAAGGCTGGGCCGGAGCTGCTGGGCCCGGGCCCCCTCTGACTGGGCAGGGGGGCCTTGGGCGGAATTCCATAACCTCGTCTGCTTTTCCTGCAATAGGGTTCCACAGTCAGTGTTACCTACGATGACTGAAAGTAAACTAAGTTTCTTACTTCAATAACCTTAATTAGGTAAATGAAGACAAGACGCAATGACTCAGAGCGGACTATCAACTCGACGTTGGTGTGGATGGCACAGAGTTACATCTGACAATCTGATGGCTGTCAGGGCAAGCCTGGGATTCCAGACATCCAGGGAAGGGCTCTAGGCCCAGGCAAACCCCCCACTCCTGAACTCCAGACTCAAATACTCCAAGGCCCTTGTGAGGGCTCCAGGCCACCCAAGTGCCACCCTCAGACACACCTGAGCTCCCATGAACGGCCCTCTCCCTGTCCCAGCCCCCACGCTCCATCAGCCCCGCCTCCCGGTGGCTGCCCACTGCCCCCATCTGCCTGGCCTGCCCGAGCCATGTCTGCCCCCCCCCCATGACCTCGGCCAGTAACCCTGGAAGTACAGTTGACCTTGTCCCTGTGACATTTAGAGTTGCTGAATCAACCAGCCCAGACTGCTGCTGTTCCTGGACATTCTGTTACACGCCACGTCTCCTCACTGCGTCCGACTTGTGTTACATCGGGCCCTGAGAACGTCCGCACAGGGGCATCGCCCCCATGCTGTGCTCGGAGTCCACCTCCCAAGCATGACTCTGCCCTGCAGCACCCACAGCCCCGAGGCAGCACAGAGCAGATGCTGACCAGCCCAGTGAACACAGACCCAGCCCAAGGGCTGGCGTGTGGCCGCATGCGAGGCTGGGCACAGCAGGGAGGTTGGGCAGCTTGTCACTCACCAGCCTTTCTGCAGAACCTACACACAAGCTGGGGGTCCCCCCGAGATTCCACGTTCCCAGCCACTCCCCTCATAAAGGGGAGACCCCAAGAACGCACATGGAATAAACAGCTCTGTGAATTTCCACTGGAGAGCCTGGCCTGCCCCCAGCCAGGGGCCGCTGTGTCACAAAGGCCCTAGAGGCCCCGTGCGCCTGCCTCAGAGACCTTGGAAGGTACTGATGTGTGCCTGGGAAATGCCCGTGGGGTGGCAGAGCTGGGCTCAGGGGTCAGAAGCTCCAGGACTCAAGTCCTGGCCCTGCCAGTTTCTCAGTGTGGGGTCCTAGCAGGTGGCTGGACCATGCTGGGCCCCATCTCCTCATCTGCAGGGGGGCTGTGGCCAGGGTCGCCTCCCTGGCGGGCCCCCCCTTACCTGAAGGCCTGGTTCTCACGGTTGTTCTGGAGGGCGATAGTTTCCACCTCGGGACCCCCGTCCGCTATGAACCTGGCCAACTTTTCTGCAAGGTTCTTGGCCTCTTCGTCCTCTGGGGGTGAAACTTTAAGCAGGCTGTCAGTACTGGGCTTAACTCACCACACACCCAACAGCCTAATTTCTGCTAAGAACCCCACGGGCAACAAGTGGGGTTTAGTTTAGGAATGATGCAAAAAGAAACAGGCAAATGGGAATCAGATTACTGCACTGGGACCGAACGCCGGGTTAACATTATATCACAGCACATCTCAAACCCCCGTCTTCCGTCCCCCCACCCCCCGGAGGTCTCGCGGGCCTTGGACATGAGCTGGGAGGGACGGGGATGTGGTGGCAGGTCTGCGCTGGGCAGGAGGGCAGAGGGGAGCCTCTGCCTGAGTTTTTCTGCTGGGGGTTGTTCCTGTCCATCACACGGGGGGGGGCACTGGCCCTCCCCTCCCGGGAGAGGTTCAGGGCAAAGGCTCTAGGTGACACAATGAACAGAGTCCTGTGGCCCACATTCAGCCTAAACATCAGTGCCCCCGCCGCCCACCAGCACTTGGCTGGGATTTTACGTCACTCCAGCTGAAGCCCGGCTGGCATCGCCCCGCTCCCCTGAAATTCATCACATTGGAATCTCACCAGCTGTGTCTGTCCCCCAGCCCTGCAGCCCCCTCCCCTAGCGTCAGGCACTACACCAGTCTGGCCTCGCTGTGTCTTCAGTGCCCAGTGTGAAGCTGGGGCTCATTAACACTTGTTAAAATAACAACGAACCGACAAGCAAACATACCCTGTTCACACGCAGGGAGCTGATCTCCTGGATGTGACCGTAACCCTCCCAGAGCACCCACGCACCCCACGTGCGAGGCTTGTCACCCAGACTTCACCCAGTCCTCAGAGCACTGGCAGCGAGGGCCATGCCAGCCTCATTTCCAGGGTGACCCCAGCTGCCCGGGAGGGCACAGGCCTCGACCACTGACATCACACGGTGCCACCCCACTCCGCCCCGCCGCGGCCTCCAGGAACCCGGATTCCACACGGGCGCACGGTATGCCTTCCTGCCTCCCCCAGAACCCCCCACCCCTCTGTCCACCTACCTTTCTGAGAGGCTGCCTGCGACTTCTGTGCTTCCTTTCTCGTCTCGGCCACCTTCTTTCTGTAGTAGAGGAATTCCCTGCTATTCTTATCGTGCAAAAATCTGGAGAGGAGGAAGTTTGCAAAAGACAGAGGAAAATGAGCGTCTGTGATGGATGGAACCGAGCAGCTTCTATTGCGCAAAAGCAGGCTGGCGAGCAGAGATGCCTGACAGGACCGAGAGCAAGTCTCCATGCCACGCGGGAGCCCCTTGCCACCTCTGGGGTCAATCAGAGAGCACTCGGGACAGCGTCCGGCCCGTGACTGCAAACACCCAGCCCAGGCCACAATGATGAGATTACAAGCACACCCGCACGTACAGCCGTGCAGCAAACAGGTTAACCAGCTAAGGCCTTCCCACCCCCCAGAGATACTTACGAAAACGCCGGGTTATCCTTGTAGTCCTCCATAGCTACTTTTTCTAACTCGGGGCCTCCTTCTGCCACAAAGCGGGCCAATTTCTCTATCACTTTCCGAGTCTCGGCTCCCTCTGGGGGTGAAACTTTAAGGAGGCTGTCAGTACTGGGGTTCAACTCACACACCCCACAGTCAATAGGCACACTCTCTCTACGGACCACAACGACAGGGGGCGGGGGGAGAAGAGTGTGAGACGCAGGAGGTTGTCGGGCGTCCCGGGTCCAGGCACAAAGCACCGTGACGAGGGGCGGTTCGGTCTCAACTGTCTTTGTGAGACACACTGGGCGGGAGAGAAGTGAGGCTGTGGTGGGCCCCAGGCAGGAAGCCGGTGGGAAACACATCCAGCCTCCTCTGCGTTTTTTTTGGGGGGAATGCTTAATTCTTTTATTTACCAGTTTTCGGTATAATACATCGGTTCCCTTTCATCCTTCAAAGATGACACATTCTTTTTTAAAAATATCATTACGAACTCTGATTTAAACACATTGGGTGGGTTTTCAATCCATGGCAATTAATGTCATCATAGAAGCTCTGTGGCCGGTGGAGCCTCTTCAAGCTGGCTCCTGAGAGCTTTGGCCATGACCCCAGGAGTCTCTGACGGCCTCCTTGCCATCTGCTGGGACAGGGCGCTCCAGGATCATCTCATACACTTCCTGCCCAGACCCAGAGCCAGCCATTTCTCCAAGAAGTCCTGGTTTCCGTTAGTGAGAAACTGTGTCTCCAGACCACCATCTGGGCGCTAGGGATGTTCACTGCAACGGGCTTAATCATTATCTTGGGGCCTTTTCAGTGAACAGAGCTATAAAAATATATTTTTATATATGGATTAGCCTCCCCTTCCAGCCATGTGGAACTTGCTTTTGCATTTTTCACTGGCCTATTTCTCAGCCTGTGAGTCTCTCAGCCACTATATGGATCACGCCCCTTTTATGAGACTCCCAGGAGAGATTTCCCACTGTCAGCCTGGCAACTGGGCTAAGATGCCAGACCTGTAGCTAATCGTATTCCCCTTGTTGCTTGGGCTGCTGAGAAGCACGGGGGGGTGGGGGGCCAGGGGGTCAGGGGGAAGTGTGGCCCAAGGAGGGCCTTGTGAACTACGGGGGCATCCCATGCCCACCCTTCCCCCTGGCCTCACCCTCCTCCCACATACCCAGCAACAACCCCAACCTGGCCGCTGTTTACAGGAACAGGTGTGTCACTGAGACCATGCGGACATCAGGCCATAACAGGCTTCAAGGGATGAGACCCCTTGTAAAGCAGCAGTTCCCAGCAGGGCACCGTTAGAGCTGCCAGAGCACCCCTTTAAGAAAAGGCCCCTCCCCAGCTCCATCCTGGCCCCTAATCTGCTCAGACAGGGCTAGAAGCCGGCACCCTCATTCAGAACGAGGGGTCTTGAAGCTGTCACGGCACAACTACACGGTCACTTCAGTCTGTCCTCGCTGTCAGCGTGACGTGACCACGCCGTCCAGCCCTCCACATGGCTCAGGTGTCACAGAGTCTCATTCCGAATGTGAACAGGGCTGGACTCTCCAGGAGTGCTGCCACTGCCGCCCCCCCCACCATGCTGCGGGGCCTGGACAAGCTCCCCCGAGACCAGTACCCGTCCTTCCCTGGGGCAGGAGAGAGCGCCCCCCAACCTGTGGCTCACGCCTCTGGCCTGCACGGGTGGGGACAGGTAACCCACAGTGAGGAGTGGTGCTCCGGAGCCTCGAGAGCTTGGGGGTGTTTGCCCAGGCAGGGGAGCCTTAGATGCTCCTCCCCTCATGGCAAACAAGAAGGGGTACAAGGCCGCACTTCTGGAGTGAACGCTCCCCTGAGAGGGGCCACATGCCCCTGCTGCGGCTGGAGGTGAGCCACCACGTGAGTGGACGACGGCTCCCGCTGCTCCCGGGATGCAGGCCACGCTCGGCTGCCTGGGGACGTTCCTGAGGCTGCTCCCCAGGCTTCTCCCCGCACCCTTCTTCACTCTCCTCACCTTGGGGGCCCCGACCTCAACCCCAAGTGCCCCACGCCCCCGGCTGCGCTTGTCCCGCTGACAGGGATCAGTCGGTGGACGGAGGGGTAGCACCGCCCGCAACTCACCTTTGATCTCCAGCCACTGCTCGTAGTCCTCCTCCTCGTCCTCGTCGGGGGACTGGAAGACGCTTGGGCGGTGCGCCACAGGCAGCTGCTTGGCGTGCGAGTAGTTCTTCACCTGGCCCAGCGGGCTGCCCAGCCCCAGGCCCGCCCGCTTGCTGATGAGGAAGGGCCTCTTCCCGGTGCTGGGGGCGGGCGTGCTGGGAGGGGCGCTGGCCACACTGGGGGGTGCATCTGGCATGGAAGGAAGGATACAGGCACTCAGGGTCTGCTGGGCACATCTGCTATTTCCCACCAAGCCCAAGTGCTGTGGGCCCCAGGGGACGGGGTCCTTGGCTTCCAGTGCTCAGAGAGGAGGCGACTCTCCTTTCACAGATAGGGACACAGAGGCTCAGAGAGGAATGACTTATGGTCCCACAGCCAGATAGGACAAGCCTGGGGCTCTGCAGGCACCTCAATCGTGCTGTACCCACAGCCTGGGGACACATCAAATCTTCCAGATAAAACCGGAGCCCCCAAATCCCACCTTACAACCATTCCCTTGATGGTCTGTGGTGAGGCTGCCTGGCCAGAGTCAGCTTGTTAGACGTTCTCGGCCTGACACCTGGCAGGTAAAAGACTCAAACCCCCCTTCCTCACTCTGTGTAGATGAATTTGTGTTGGTTTGACTTTTCCTAGCTGTTCCCTAGGAAACCCAACAAAGGCTGAAGACCACCTATCTCACCAGCAATGCCTGTTGTGGCAACAGTGCACTCAGACTGGCAAACCACACAACTACCGACACACACTGGCTTCCCTCAGTCGGTGATTCCCACACCTCGTGCATCCCACTCTGTCTGTGGGCCAGGCTGCCCCCGACCTACAGACAGGGGTCCCAGTCCTTGCACGAGGGTTGCCACCTGGTGGGGGGGGCTGGGGAATCCCCTGGGTTGCTGACAGCGGGGCCAGGTCCAGAAGACGTGGAGAATAGCCACTCTAACCCAAGCCCAAGTCTCCCCAAGTACCCGCGGTGCAGGAGCGCCCACAGCTAGATGCGAGGGAGGGTACCCATGGGAGTGGTGTCTGTCGGTTTCAGGCAGAGCCGAGTTCAGCGGGGAGCAGCATGGTGAAATAGCTAGCTCCCTGCCCCAACAGCACGACTAAGGCCCCAGCGGTTGCGGTATAGGCTAGCTCTGCACTTAGGGCTTCATCTTTCTCAGCCTCAGTTTCCTCAATGGAAAGAGGGGAGATAACCAGCTGCTCATGAAAGTTGAACTCAACAAGAGAGATTTATATTTACTATCTAGATCTAAAAAAAATCACGTCAAGTAGAAAAAAAAAGGCGTGGAACAAAACAAAAAATGCACAGTACGTCATCATCTGCGTAAATGATCAAACACCCAAAACAACGCCACATACTGCTCCACTGAGAGGACGACAATGGGGCTGTCTGAACACACAACCATTTGTTGACAGAGGTTTCCCCGTAAGAAAGGGGGAATAGAAAGACTTCAACTCCCTGTGGTGTTTTCCATTATTAAACAAAAAAGATCAAGGCCTGCATGGTGGCTCGAGCCTATAATACTAGCTCCCTGTGAGGCCGCGGCAGGTGGATTGGTTGAGCCCAGGGGTTGAGCCTGAGCAAGAGCGAGGCCCCATCTCTAGGAAAAAAAAAATTAGCTGGGCGTCGTGGGGCACACCTGGAGTCCCAGCTACTTGGGAAGCTGAGGCAGGAGGATTGCTTGAACCCAGGAGTTGGAGGCTGCAGTGAGCTGCAATGATGCCACTGCACTCTACCCAGGGTGATAGAGCAAGGACTCTGTCTACACACACACACACACACACACACACAAACAATCAGAAATATAAATGACAAAATGTCCTACCTACAAATTCTGAGTGGAGACAATGCTACACGCATTGTCAAATGTCTTTCAAAGGGAAACACACTGAGGCAAGGAGAGCATCTCTCCGGAAGATTCAGTGAGAGGACAGGTACTGCCTGCTTGCACAGTGCCTGGGACATGGCAGGCACTGGGTGTGTCTGCATTCCCTGGCACAGGGGCGGTACTCAATAAATGCAAGTGCCCCTGTGATAATCGTTAGGTGCCCCCGGCCACCTCCAAGCCGCCTGCCCACCCTGTACTTCAGCCACAGAAGGCCTTGGAACCTGCTGTTCTCTGATGCAGCTCGGGTGTCTCAGGCCCAGACTGGCGCCCGTGCAGACCCTGTCTGCAGAAAGCCCACTTCCACCTGCTGGTGGACATAGGCTGACCCAGCTTGGAGACACCTCCCCCACATCTTCCCCTCTCCCCAAGTTGGACTCACCCTCACCTACCCACTTGGGGGGTCCCACAGCCCTGACGAGGGCTCAGTCATGGCCCCGACCCCCTGAAGTTTGTCTTGTCTGCCTCTGCTTCTATGGGGTAAGCATGTTGAGGGAGGGGTCTGCACTTGCCCTCTTGGTATTTGGTGCGGGGATGGGTAGAATCAGAGTACTCAACGATCTCAGGGTGAGAGGAATGAGTCTGAAGTGGGACCTGTCACTTCCAATGTGCCCAGTGATCCCCAGGGCAGATGCAAGGGCAGCACAAGGGAAGGGGGTGGCTACACTCACCTGTGGTCTGTGCCTTCTGCAACTTCAGAAATTGCTGCAAGAAGCTCCCGTCATTGGCAAACTTGTTGGAAACACAGGAAGAGTTGTGTGCGTTTGCAACTCTAGAACCAAGACACAGGACAGAGAGGGTGAGACGGCCCGTGGAGAGGCAGATGCCCCGCCCATCACAGCTCCACACCCACCCCGGTGTTCTTGCCTAGGATCCAAAACCGGCCCCAAAGATGTCCGGGAACTACTGCCAAGGGCACAGAGCAGGCGTCAGCACACTAAGCTGGGAACAGTCTTGTTCTGATACGAGCAATACCACATATACTTATGTTATCTCCGCCTGAATGTCGACCCTCCGGGTCCTAATGGCCCTCTGACAAGACGGTTCTTGCTATCCTCCTGCACAGGACCTATCCTACCTCGTTAGTTAATTACCTGATTTGTTATTGACTCGTATGTCTGTCTCCCCGCTAGACTTTAGAGCTCTCCCAGGCAGGGTCTGTGCATCTCTACCCATGCGTGACCACAGCTCCCAGCCAGAACCAGCAAGCGTTTCGATGGGCGGCACATGTTCATAGGAAAACATCCACAGCAACCTCTTGGTGGGGGAATTTTATATTTTACTCTCTTCCTCTTTTTTTTTTTTTTGGCAAAAAGTATGTTTTACTTTTTTAAAAAAATCTATTTTTAACAAATCAACACAAAAGCAAACCCAGGAGCCTAAATATGTTTAATTCAAACTTATTTTTCCCACCATGAAAGTAATAGAGGCTCATGATAGAACAAATGCAAATGTAGAAACACAAATATAGAAAGGAAGGCGGAAAAACCCAGCAAATTCTCCCCACCTTGAAACATACCATCCTGACCCAATCTCAGAAATTCCTCCTACAGGGCCAGGTGTGGTGGCTCACACCTGTAATCCCAGCACTTTGGGAGGCCGAAGCAGGAGGACTGCTTGAGCCCAGGAGTTCAAGACCAGCCCAGGCAATAGCGAGACCCCGTCTCTACAAAAGATAAGAAAAACTAGCAGGGCATGGTGGTGGCACCTGTAGTCCCAGCTGCTCATGAGGCTGAGGCAGGAGGATCCCTTGAGCCCAGGAGTTGGAGGCTGCAGTGAGCTATGATGACACCACTGCACTCCAGCCTGGGCAATAGAACAAGACCCTGTCTCAACAAAAAAAAAAAAGAAAAAAAGAGAAAAAAAGAAATTCCTCCTACATACTGCACTCTAAAATGGCATGACATTGTACAATACGGATGTACACAGTAACTGGGAAAAGCTCACAGAGCCCACAAGTCTAGTTTCTTTTCCTTTAAGTTTTATCCTCTTAGGCATCAGTTCTAATGAGCTAAAAACGGAAACAACCTAAAGAGTCAACAAGAGGTACTGGTTAAATTACGGGCCAACCACACGGAAGATGGAACAGCCCTGAAAAGTTAAAATTTTAGACAAAGCGAACAAATACAATGTTAAAGGAAAAACAAAAAGGCAAGATATAAAACAATACCCTATAGTGTGGTCCTACTTGAGTCAAAATAAAATTTTTTTTGGTAGAGGCAGGGTCTCACTATGTTGCCCAGGCCAATCCATACCCAGCTCAAAATACATTTGTCAGAAAACCACATCAACATGCAACCAGCACTTGTCTTTGGGTTGCTGACTTATGAGTGACTTTGGTTTTTCTTTTTTTGTTGTTTTTTTGTTTTCTTTAGAGACAGGGTTTCTCACTGTTGTCCAGGCTAGAGTGCAGTGGCACAATCATAGCTCAGTGTAACCGCAAACTCCTGGCCTCAAGCGATCCTCCTGCCTTGGCTTCCCAAAGTGCTGGGACCACAGGCGTGAGCCACCGCGCCCGGCCTGGGCTTTCATTTTCCTCTCCTCTACTTCCCAGATTTCCTACCATGTACACCAATTACCTTTAAAGTTTAAAAAAAAAAAAAAAAAAAGCAGTAAAGGTTATTTTATACGAAAGAGAAGATTCTGCTGATAAACCAGCCTTGACATTAAAAAGTAGGGCCTTGTGGGGACCCCTCAGTCCCCAGCCTGGGCCCTGTCATCAATATCATGTGCATCTTCCTCAGAAGGGACAGGAAGGAGGTAGGGACAAGGAAAGACAGGAAAACATAGTCAGGCTACAGAGAGGCAACAAATGACCCCCACTTGAAAACCACTGGTAACAAGGCCAGGTGTAGTGGCTTAGGCCTGTAATCCCAGCACTTTGGAAGGATGAGGTGGGAGGATTACTTGAGGCCAGGAGTTCAAGACCAGCCTGGGCAACATAGCAAGACCCCCATCTCTACAAAAAATAAGAAAAAATTAGCTGGGTGTGGTGGCACGTGCCTGTAGTCCCAGCTACTCGAATGCCTGAGGCAGGGGAATCACTTGAGCCCAGGAGTTAGAGGTTGCAGTGAGCTGTGATCAAGCCACTGCACTGCAGCCTGGGCAACAAGCGAGACCCTGTTTCCTAAATAAATAAATAGATAGACAGACAGATAGATAGATAGTGGGGTGGAGTGAGTGGGCACTAGCATTATTGACAATAGCTAAAACATGGAAGCAACCAAGTGTCCATCCATAGGTGAATGGATAAGCAAAATGTGGTCTATCCAGACAATGGAATGTCACTCAGCTTTAAACAGGAAAGAATTTCTGACACATATTTCAACATGGGTGAACCTTGAGGACATATTGGCTGAGTAGAATAAGCCAGTCACAGAAAGACAAATACTGTATGATTCCACTTAGGTGAGGTCCCTAGAGTTGTCAAAATTAGAGAAAGAAAGTACAATGGTGGGTGCCAGGGAGTGGGAGCAGGAGGGAATGACAAGTTAGTGTTTAATGGGTACAGAGTTTCAGTTTTACAAGATGAGAAAGAATTCTGGAAATGGATGGTGGTGATGGCTACACATTATAAATGCATTTAATACCACTGAACTGTAAACTTAAAAATGGTTAAGATGGTAAATCCTGTTACGTGTTTTTACCACAATTTTTTTTTAAATAATTTTTTTAAAAGTGGGGTTAAAAGCAGGATATGGGCTGCACACAGTGACTCATGCCTGTAATCCCAGCACTCTGGGGGCCCGAGGTGGCAGGATCACTTGAGCTCAGGCGTTTGAGACCAGCCTGAGCAAGAACGAGACCCTGTCTCTATTATATTTAAAAAAAAAAAAAAAAGCAGGATATGAAATTCATCACAACTTCATGAAACAAAGCTAAAACACGGGAAGGGAAGACAGCTAAATGATTGTCTTCTGGTGACTTGAAGGCTTTCTGTTTCTTCAGGTATAAATTCTAAACTCTGGTGTTCCATGCTTTTACGATGGGGAAAACCACCTTATTTCCATAGCTTCCTGTGCTATGCACCCATCCACTCTGATGTTCCCACCCAGCCACCTGATCCTAGCGCTGGGATCTGGCAGCCTTCAGGAGATCCTCTGAGACACAACCTTGCCAGCCTTTCTCATCTTGGTGCAGGTCCTCTCACAGCCCAGGCACAAGCAGACACTCAACACCCAGTCCCCACGTTCCTAAGTACCTTGGAGGTGTTAGGCCCGGTGCCAGGCCCTAAATTCATCAGGAATAAGGCTAAGTCCTGTCCTCAAGGAGAAGTCACAGACTCTTAGAAAACACAGGAGCGGGGACAGAGCTTTGGAGAAGGTTAATATGCTTACACTTCAGACCCTAGAGGAAGAGGCCTGCCTCTCTGATTCTCAACTTCCAGCCCGAAATGCTCAGATCTTGTTACCCCAATCATGCTACCACCCTGTGCTCAAAGCCTTCAGTGCCCTCAGTATTTCTCAGGACGGGCAAGTGGAAACCCTGCCTGGGTTACACCTGCCTTTAGGACAGCCCCTTTGGTACAGCAGCTCAGGCTGCCCCAACACCCAGGGGCTCTCTCCTCTTCCTGCCCTCTGCTGGGCAGGCCTTTCCCCGCTTCCTCAATAGGCCAGCTCTACCTGGGCTTCCAGGATGCAAAGCCTCTTTGTGCCCCTATGGCAGCCACTGTTCCTGGGAACACACTGTCTCGTGTTATCCTCCAGCAGTTCTGTGGTGGGAGTGGCACCCCTTCACTAGCAGACTGTGAGCCCCATAGGGCAGAGATGGAATCTGGGTTTTTACTCTGCTACATTCCTACCCGTGCCCCACAGCTGGCTGGCAGTGAATAACTGCCAAGTGAACAAATTGGGAGGACATCCTCTTAGCTCCCACACACCCCTCATTTCTCTCCCGCCACACTGAGCCTCCTGACGGCACCTGTGTCATGCCTCAGACCATCAGGCTGTGGCCAGGTACAAGCACATGCCAACTGCTCTCACAAGCAAAACCCTCTGCTGGTGACCCTCTAAGACCCCAATCCAGGCCCCAGGAGGCACGTACTCGCCAGGATGCGGGGGCTGAGGGCTGGCCACCTGATTCTGCTTGGCTTTCTGCTCCATTTTGGCTTCAATTTCCCGTTTCTTCTGAGCAATGAGCTCTTCCTGGTGAAGGATGTTCATGTTCATTTTTCCAGATTTGGGGGGAGCAACCCCAAACCACCGGTTAGCCTTCCCTGGGGAGGAAAAAGAAGCACATCAGAAATCATCTTTGCCCCACAAACACCCCCAGAGGCTGCAGCAAGCCAGACAGCAACTGACATTCAGATTGATTCATATGTCCGTTTTTTCATTTATTTAGCAAACACAGAATGCCTGCTATGGACCATCTAGCTGTACTAGATGCTAAATAAGAGAGACCAGGCCTCTGCCAAAGTGGGACTCACCGCTGGCTGGTGAGACAGTAGACCCATGACAAAAAAGTAACTGCAAAATGTGATAAAAGTTCTGCTAGAAATCAAAAAAGGGTCAGAAAGAGTAATAAAAGAGTGCCTATACAAGTAGGGCAGCCAGAAAATAAGCACTAGAAGAGGGCACACTTAAGCTGGAACCAGAGGATTAGGAGCCAGCATCGTGAATAAGCCAAATGGGGAGTGACCCGGGCACAGGAAGGAGCAGATGCAAAGGCCCAAGGCAGGAAGAAGCCTGGTACATCCGAGGATTAGCAAAGGCCCGGCATGACCTGAGTGGACTGCCCCAGGGATGGGCAGAGGTGGGGCAGGATAGGGAGTCCAGGTTTTACTTCAAGGGCTCTGGGAAGTGACGGGGGAATATTAAGCTGTGGAATGACAAGATCCAGTGGGTCTTTTTATTTTTAAGATCATACTGGCTACTGGGTGATCATTCTGCCCAGAGAGTACGCAGGCAGCAAAGCGACCAAGGAGGCTCGCTGGCTCCCAGCAAAAGACGATGATGTCTTCAGACTACGGTGGTAACAGTGGAGAGAGAGAACTCAAAGGTTCCTCATGAAATTCAGAATAAAATCCAAATTCTGAAAGTTGATTTTTCAAGGGCCTGTCAGAGATGGCTCCCCTCCTACTTCTGCTTCATCCTTGACATTCTTCAAAAGGACAAGCCCATCCCACCCCAGGGCCTTTGCACTTGCTGTCCCCACTCTGTGTGGAAGGCTCTGCCCTTCAGGCCTTCCCACAGCTGGCATCTTCTCATCTCAAATGTCTTCTGCTTGAAAAGGCCTTCCCTGATCATCCAGTATCAGCAGCCTCCACCCACTGCCTCACATCATCACAACTCACTCTTTGTAAATATTTGCTCTTTGGTGCACCGACATCCCCGTAGAAATTAACCTTCAGGAAGGCAGGGCCCTGTTTTGGTCTCCGCTGCATCCCCCGAGCCCAGCAGGGTGCCCGGCACACAGTGAGCACATCCGAGGTATCTGCTGAATGGATGAATGCATCCCACTCTGGGGGAGTTGGAAGTGCAATGCTTGTGGGGAAGGGGGTAAAAGACGCGGGAAAGTCTGTAAAGAGCCTCCGAGCACTTCGGAAAAGCAGCTTTTCCAGAGAGCGGGACACAGGCCAGACCGCAGCTGCTACGAAGAGAGGGGCGCAGGACAGCCCAAGGTTGCCACCGTACGGGGGAGAGGACCTTGGAGCAGCCCTGAGGGCGGCTATTTCAGAAAGGGGGCTCAGGGCCGAGCCGGGGGGCGGCCTTTGCGGAAAACGGCGCGTCCCCAGCAAACCAGGCGGGGGCGGCCAGCAACCTGGGTCTGGGGTCTCGGGAGACGGGGAGGTGCAGAAGCCGCCGCTCTGGGCTGCCCAGGGGCTAAGGCCAGGGGTCCGCGGGTCGCAGCAAGACCGACAGGCGGGCGAAGCGGCGACACGTAGCCCCAAACACCCCCGCGGGCGCTTGAGGGGTGGCGGGGGCTGTTACCTGCAACATCCCGGTTGTCCATCTTGAGACTCATCCAATCCCACAATGCTCCGGCGCCACCTAAGGGGGCTTGTTATAGTGCGCGTGGCCTGATGGGAGATGTAGTCCGCGTCGGCCAGCCGCACCCTGCCCCTGCGTGGACGCCTGGGGTCAACGCTCCAGGAACGCAAGCCTCAGTCTATTCGGCGATGTCTAAGTCTCAACCCGATGACCCAAGGGCGTCGCCCTTTCTCACACCTTCCCGGAGCGGCGGCCACCCCAATACTAACTACATGTTCCAGGATGCTTTGTGCAGCAACTCTCGCGAGAGCCGCGGGAAGCGCCCCGCCCCGCCCCGCGCGCTTGCTTCCGCCTCTCTGTGGTGGCCGCTTGTTGTTGTGGAGGCCAAAATGGCGGCTCAAGCGGCTGCGGCGGCCCAGGCGGCGGCGGCCCAGGCAGCGCAGGCCGAGGCGGCCGAGTCGTGGTACCTGGCTCTTCTGGGCTTCGCCGAGCACTTCCGCACTTCTAGTCCGCCCAAGATCCGCCTGTGTGTGCACTGCCTGCAGGCCGTGTTCCCCTTCAAACCGCCGCAGCGCATCGAGGCCCGCACGCACCTGCAGCTGGGCTCTGTGCTCTACCACCACACCAAGAACAGCGAGCAGGCGCGCAGCCACCTGGAGAAGGCGGTGAGCGCGGGCTGGGCCGCGAGGGCGGAGGCGCGGGCTCCTTGCAAGGCCTGGGCTGACGGGCCGCGACCCGGCGGGCGGCGCCGCGTCTTGGGGACCTGGGGGCGCGACCTCCGTGAGAGCGATAGGACCCTCGCCCGCCTCCGCCGGACCCCGAAGCCACCAGCCTCTCAGGGGGCCCGAGGGCCTCGCCCCCCACCTTATTTCCCGTTTCTGGTGACAGACGGGGCTCCCCTGTCCCCCCTCACCGTACTCTGGGAGTTGCGTCTTCTCAGAAGCAACAGAGTCCCCAGTCGGGATTTTAGGAGGATCCCGCCCGTTGGTGGCGGTGCTGAGGGGCAGTAGCCTGAACACTCGCACCTAAAGCGACCTGGGCGAGGGGAGGTTTGGGGTGAAAGCCCAGGCGTCCCCGGGAACCCGAAGTCTGGTCGCTCGGGACACCTAGGAGGGCGTTCTCGGGGTGTCCGGGGGGCCTCGTGCCATCCACAGTGCCCAGTGTCATAAGACCCGGAGTCTGGAGTGAGACGTCTGAGGTCGTGCGAGGAGGCCCAGAGCCTGGAATGGGTCCTCTGAGGTTCCGTGAAGAAGCGGAATAAGGGGTCGGGAGTCTGGGACCCACTGCTTAGTAGGAGGGGGCCGCACAGCTCCTGCTTCCTCCCTGCGCACTGGTGACTTGTCTCCCTTCCACCTTCCGCTGGTCCATCCTCTTCAGGGCGAGCCCGTCCCTCCCCCTAGCTTGGCTCGCGACATCTTGGCGCAACAGTGAATGTGGGAGAGTGACTGTCCTCCTGCCCGGTCAGAAACTCTCTGGCTGTGGGGTTGTTTCTTCCCAGGGCAGCTCTGCTCCTGTGGGACCCCTGCTTCTCTTTTGCCGTGTGCCCAATCCTGTTCTGCTGAAAGGAGAGGGTTCTTGGAAAGAATCAGCTCAGGCTTTTAAAACTCATTGATCGGCGGTAAATCCAAGCCCACCTTTGGCTAATGACACATTGCCTTCAGGAGGAGATCAGATGTCTGTTTTGCGGACTGTGAAAAGTTGGAAGGCAGCTTTAGCCCTCATCTGATCGACTCCCTTGTTTCAGAAGTGAGGCAGTATGGGCCCAGAGAGGTGAAGTGACTTGCCCAAGGTGACACAGCAAGTTATTAACAAAACTGGGCTCAAACTGAGGTTCAGCGATCGCCAGGTTACCTGCCAAGACAATATGTTGTTATCGTTTTGGTGAAGTTTTTTTCTTTCTTTCGTTCAGCGGGTTTTGTTCAGCTCATGCGGGGTGCCAAGCCCTGTTCTAGGTGTGGGGATCGGTGCTGGCTAAAACTCTGCCTGTGTAAGCTTATGTTTTAAGTGAGGGAGGCACACGGTAAGTGTGCAGTGAGAGGTCCGGCAGCAACGTAAGAACCGTGAACTGTGAGCCAGGGAGAAGGGATGGAGTGGAGGTGGAGCTGTTTTTGGCAGGGGCAGTGAGGGGGTCTCTATTTGCGGGAGTGACATTTGAGCAGAGGCCTGAATGGGTGGGGTAGGGAGCCCAGAGAACCGCTCAGGGCGTCAAGTCAATGGCAAGGAGTCCCCAAGCTATTGGGGACGAGCGTCAGTATCACGGACTCTTCAGGGCAGTGATGAGGCTGCGATCAAACGGGGCCCGGCTTCATCGACTGTGTGGGCGCTGAAGGCTGTGACTGCCCAGGCGTGGTGGCCCAGCATCTCCAGTAGTCACGCCGGTTCTAGAACTCTCCCTCCTTTTGATTAACAACAAATCGCACCACCTCCCTTCTCTTGTCTCTTGAGGCTACTCAGCCTGTTTCTAGCAGCGGCTAATAGTCACTGTGTGTATTGTGCTCTGCCCACTTAGCCCTGTCTAGGCAAAGCAGTCATGCCTCAAACTGCTCTCTTAATCACTTGGCTTTTGGGCCCGTCATTTAAGTCCTTATCCTTGTGAAGTGCCTTCACTCTATTTAATGGAATTCTGAATCTTATGGGGTCTTCCACTGAGCCACATGGTCCCCCTTCCATTTTATGCCTGGAAATTCCTTTCTTTCTGTTGGTTGCATCCCCAGCTGGGAATTTGTCTGGTTTCCAGTTAACATTGTTTTCCATGCTGTTTTTCCTTCTGTAATCATTTGTCATTTCCTTTTTTTTTTTTGAGACAGGGTTTCACTCTGTTGCCCAGGGTAATCCTCCTGCCTCAGTCTCCCAAGTGGCTGGGACTATAGGTAGAGATGGGGTCTTGCTTTGTTGCCCAGGCTGGTCTCAAAGTCCTGGCCTCAAATGGTCCTCCCATCTCAGCCTCCCAAAGTGCTGGGACTATGGCGTGAGCCGCCACGCCCGGCCTGTCGTTTCCTTTTGTGTTACGACACGAACATGCTCTCTTTTATCTTCATTCTGTATTAATTGTACATTTTTCCCAATCAGGCAACTATCAGCTTTTATTCTTTCCTTTCCCAGGGCCTTTCAATAAAGAATCGTGATGTATTTTCCTCTTAGAAGAGGTTTCCTTATTTCTAGTTCTGAAAAGCAAATGGCCAGTGAGGTTCCAATTTCTTTTCAGGAAGCTAACCCAGAGTAACAAAAAAATTTTTTTAAGGTAAAGAAAACATCTCTCAAGTATTTTGTGACTATTTTCTCCTAGATCATTCTCTCTGCTGTTCTTTACTGAACCAATTTTCTCTGACATAAGTGCTATAGGTAAAACCTTTCATTGGCCCCTGAGCTTCATACAATATCCAGCTTCCCTATTATTTTCGTCGTCTTCTGCATTCTATCCCAGAGACCCTAGACCCCTTGACAATCACACTTTTGTATAAGGTTAGATTATTTTCTTATCTATTTGCTTATGTCAGTTTCGAACTGTCTCCTCGACTGCATTTACAAACCATCTGGAAGGAATGTATGATAAGTTATCTGTCTGCTCCATCAAGTCCACCAGCTTTGAAAGAATCATCTTTTAAATGTCCCCATCAGAGTGAGGGAGAGTGTGTCTCCCTGTCCTCAGCAGGCTTTTTTTCTTTTTCTCTTCTTTCTTTTCCTTTCCTTCCCTCCCTCCCTCCCTCCCTCCCTCCCTCCCTCCCTTCCTTCCTTTCTTTTTCTTTCTTTCTTTCTTTTTTTTTTTTCTCTGTAATAGATACAAGTTCAAGACCTCAGCAGCTTTTTTTGACGTCACAGCCGTTGGTCTCTCGTGGTTCCTGCCTCTGCAGGCCTTCGGAGCACCTACGGGCCGCCTCATTCCCTGGTTCTGCTCAGCAGATTCTGAAGCTGTTACAGTGCCTGACAAGACGCTTTACCTGAAAGGCTTCCTTTTCTGACTATGGTTTTGGCAGTGATAGGATGTGTTGTCAGAATTCTTGGCTGCTGTGCGACTCCCTGAGTAAATAGTTCGTGATTATAAGGGGTATTGCTTTACTTAGAAATTTCTTGGCTAGAGAATTTGCAAAGCCATTTCTGCAGATTCTGTCAGATTATGTTCCTTTTTATTATGCTTTTTATTTTCTGGCTGCACACCTACCCCTGTGTGATTTTTTTTAGTCTTCTCTTGTCTTGCAGGCCCTGTGGCTTTTGTCTTATTTCCACACCTGTCTTTCAAGCAGACAAATCCATTTCAGTCATTTGCACATCTGCTGTGGAATCAAGAGAATGTGCCTGTTATATCCATTTCCCCCTTAACTTTCTTACTTTTGATCACATAGTCCTTTTTATCCCTTGGCCTGGAAAGTGCATCATCATTTTTAGATTTTCCTGATTTGAAAGCCACAGAGGAATAAATGCCACTTGTCTAGAAGGAACTGTTTGTTATTTTCTATAATCCAGGCAGTTGTTCTTTGAACAGTGGTCTCTACTGACTGCATATCCATGTCAGTGCTGTGTGTGCTCTCCATGTGTATTTAGAACGGGGCAGCTTTTTTATGGTGGTTTTGCTCACCTGACTTAGAAAGCAGTTCCAGACTCTGCCAGTCAGATGGTTATTAATTCTGCATCCAGGTTTAGCCTGAGTGTCTAAGGTTTACTTTCCCAGCAAGTGATTAAATGCTTCCTTTTCTCTTCTTAAGGCCCAGGAGGGCTCAGTTTTGAACCTGTCTCCTCGTCAGGCTCAGCTGGAGCAGTTGTTCCACCTTTCAGGATCATGACCGGTGTCCTGTTTTGTTCCATGCCCCGTCAGCAGGGAGGAGAGACTTGTGCAGAGCTGGTCGTTTCAATTTCATGGGCAGCGATCTGTGCTCCCTTCTGTTTCCTTTTCCTTTGCTCTCGATCTCTGAGTCACCTCTGACTTCAGGACGTGAGATCTGTTTAGGAACTGTCGCCTCATGGTTCTACCAACCGGTCTCCTTCCCTCCCGCCCCGATTCTTCCAGTTCCTGCTTGAAAATTACTCTCATATCATTGGCGCCTTCAGTATGCCAGGCCCTGCATTGGTGCTTCTTGGGGAAGGTCTCACTGGATCCTCAACAAACCCACCGGGTAAGGCCCACTTGCGACGTGCCGATGACCACACTCAGGTACTACAGGAGATGTACGTAGCCACGTTAACACAGCGGAAGAGGCAAGGGAGGCTTCTAAATGCTTCTAAATGCGCCATCCCAGGGGAGTTGTAATCAGTAACTATTTCTACACATTGTGGTGGCTTAAAAAACCTGATTTTTTTAAAAGAAAGTTACTTTGGTTTCAAGAAATAAGAAGCCTTGAAACACTCTCAGCATTGGACTGTATCCTCCAGGCACCAGAGGTGTGCTGATCTGGGCCCTTCCCCACCACGTGGCGCCTGTTGGCCCTGCAGCGACCACCCCCTGCCACCGGCTGTCCCAGGAGCCCCAAGGCCATCCCAGGGGCTTCTGGCCTGGATGTTCACATCCCTGCCCTGCTCCCTGCAGGCCACCCCGCATTGAGGGGGGCTTTCCCATCATGAGAAAGGAGATGTAAAAAATACTTTTTAACATTACGTGGTAAAAAATCATAGCAATGATGTAGCAACCTTGGATAAGGTATCCTACATACTTTATTTGTGAGATGGGTATAATTTCTGGTTTCTGTATTATTTCTGATTTGCAAATTTATGTTAAAAGTTTTACAGAAGTACAGAACTGGCATTAGACTGGCATTTCTGGGGAAGTGACTAGCTCACCCTGACACTCGGCCCATCCCGCCCTTCTGGAACGTGTGTTGTTGTGGAGATAGAGCAAGGCGTCACAAGTGCCCATGCCCTGGTCGAGAAGCAGTGACAGTTGAAGACAGGGAGAAATCCAATGCTGTTTAGGAGTTAGGACTTTGTGTCTGAAAGGCATAGCCTCAGTCTGTGGCCCTTTGCATATAAGGAAGCCCCGATTTCCCAGTGATGTTGGGTAAACTCTTCGTTATCCAAATGGATAAAGCCACTGTTCACACAACAAATGTTTCCCGAGCACCTACTGTGTGTCAGCCTTTTTGCAGGCACTGGAAACACAGCTTGGAGGCACAGATTGTGGCATGTCCTCTTTGTATGTATTTAAAGTGGGGGGCACACCCCACGTACCAGAGAAAGGCGGTAGGTCAGTGGCCCTGGGAAATGGATGCTAAAGAGTACTACAGTCCAGCTTCTCACAAGCCTTGGAGCGTTGCTAAGCCACATAGTGGAGCCACACTTTGAACCCAGCTTTCTGGCCCCCAGTCAGTCCTCCCGACGCCTGCTGACGCTGGCCTGTAAGGCCTTCCAGAAGAGAACGTTTGAGTCTTGAGCCTTTGGGCAAGTTACTTCCCCGTTCACTGGCAGTTGCTGAGAGCGCCTTCTTCCCCTGGGGAGAGATGGGGTTCTCTTTCTCTAGCCCTCCTGTCAGAACACAGAAGGGGCTGGCAGAGAGGGAAGCTGATTGTCAGCAGACACATCTGGCTCATAAAGAGATGCCGGTGGGTCACAGGAAATTAGGTCCAGCCCAACTGTCCACTGGATAGCCACGCAAAAGTCCAAAAAGAAGAGACAAAAAGCTGTTGTTATGAGGAGACATTGACGGGCCCATGCAGGCCTGAGCTTGGCAGCACAGGCTGAAGCTTTGCAGAAGGAGTGGGTGTGGTGGGGCCCTCCCCAGGCAGCAAGCAGTTGGATGCATCCCATCGAAGTCCACCTGCCACAGACATGCCTGTGTGGACTGTCCTTAGCGCCGAACCGGGATCGGGCCTTGAGTAGTGAGGGAGAGCGTCCCTGGGCCGCAGACACGAAAGGAAGGCTTGTCTGCCCACATGGGGTGGGGGGATTCACCTCTTGTCTCATCTCCTTGCTTGCCTCTGCTGGGGTGCAGTGACACACAGAAATGGGGCCGGCTTTATCACAGGCCCGAGGCACGCGCGGGCCTAACCCAGAAGCTCAGCTATGGGTGCCAGGTTTATATCTTGGTTCCCAGGCTGGGTGGCTGCTTCTGGTGCATGGCAGCATGTTCTTTATCCACCCTGGACTGCCTGAAGGGCTCCCCTTCCGCATGGGGGCCTTCCCTGCCCCATGGCGACCGAATCACAGAACCACCAGGCACCAGAGGTGGATCTCAGGGTTGGGAGAGACCTTGGCCCAGCTCTAGCCCACCTCCTCAGTCATAGTCTCTTCCATGTGTCCCCTTTGTCCTCTGTGACTAGGCGTCCCTCCCAGTCAGTGGCCTTCTGGAGCTTCTCTTGCTGGTCTGGGCCTCTCAGCAGGGAGCAGCAGCTTCTGTGGAAAGCACTCCCAACTTCTGCTCCTCCATCAGCATCATACATGTTCCTGCTGTCCCCCCACACATGGCCTCCATCTGAGGAGCCTCGCCTCTGGGGCCACACTCCTGGTGGCAGGCCCTGGGCCTGCCCCTCTGAGGGCCCCCAGCCCCTCCTGTCCCTGCCACAGGGAGACCTTGGGAGGGGACCAGCAGAGGCAGACTTTTGTTTGGGCTCCTCAGTGTGTGTGTGCGCGCGCGCACGCGCGTGTCAACAGCCCAGGGCTCTGGCTCTCGCTCTCTCTCCCAGAGCTGCCCCTCCTGGCCCACCCATGACTGACAGGCAGCTAATCTTGGACACAGCTCCATGTCTCCCCAGCCACTGCTCACCCTCACCCCAGGGGTGTCTCCAGCCCCAAGGCCACCCCCCACCTGCTGACACCTGGGGCCTCACTGGCTCCTCCTCCCTCCCATTGTTCATTCTTTTTGCTGCACCCGGGAATGTCTTAAAACTCTCATCTGGTCAGGCGCTGTCCTTTTCTGCCCCTGATTCGATCAGGCTCCAGGGGTGACATTGGGGACATTCTGACCCACAGCTGGGGATGGGACAGTGGCCACTGTTGCCACATGAGGGGCACAGAGAGCCATCGGGCCTTCCAGCCTCACTTCCCTAGTCCTCTTTGCCTGGAGCACCTCCTGCCTCCCCTTTGCCTGGGGAATCCCCCTCACTTCCGTCAAGGCCCAGCCCCAGGTGTTCCCCATCCCGTGCTGTTCTCCCACAGAGCACGGGGAGTTGGTTTCTTCTGTTCAGCCCTGGATCCACCTTCCAGCAGCCACCAAAGCTCTTGTCAGGCATCGGTTGCTCTGTGAGTGTTGGTGGTTCACGGCAGGAACCCAGCATGAGGCGTGTGTGTTTGGGTCCTTGGGTGGTCTGACCGTGGGTGTGGTGGACTAGCCCAGGAGCCTTTTGGAACATGGAACCTCAGGGCACGGTGGTCCCTGGGTTGGATCCTGTTACCGTCTGCACTGCATTCTTGGCACATGTCTTCAGGGTCATCCCAGGGCCTCTCCCTCCCCTCTGTGAGGCTCACTTTGCTCATTTCCAAGCTGCTTTTACTTGTCACTTCTTCGGGAAGGACTGACACCCTAAGACCCACTTGCCGGTTGTAACCGATTCCTTGTATAATGCTCTGCCTGACAGTCGGCCCCACTTCAGTGTGGCACGTGGGGGCCTTGGAGGGGCCAGATCACCTCTGTGCTCCTTCCCCCTGAATCAGTTCCCTCCCGCGGGCAGGTAGGGTCTGACTTCAGAGCACCAGCCTCTCCGATGTCAGAAGGGGATGTTCCCTCTTCCCCAAGCACCTGCCAAGCGCTCTGTGGCTTCTAGTCCCCTTGCTGGATTGGAGGGAGAGCGAGCCCACCCTCTCAGGCCAAGCCTGCCACCTTCCCACTTAACTGGACACCTGGCAGCCGTTGGTAACAGGACAACCTGGGCAAACCCCAAAGCAGCCGTAACCACATGCCAAGTGTTTGCCTGAGCATTAATTCTTTTTTCTTTCTCTTTCAGTGGTTAATATCACAGCAAGTATCCTTTTCTTGTTGGTACTGTTCCTGTTAAGGAATTCTCCATTTGAATAATAATGTGGTAGGAACTTGAATCCCATCTCATGTTATAGTAACCAGAGAGTTTAGGTTTTGCCCCACAGGCTGCCTAGAGAATCCTCACTCGGCCTGTGGCTGCCCTTTGAGGCCAGCAGCTTCTCCTGGACCCTGTGCTCCTCTTTGTCTTCCCTTCGTACCCTGGCATCCAGCTCCCAGCCCCTCCCTGTGACAAGCTCAGGGTTCGCTGGGGGACACGAGAACTTGGAATTTCAAGGCAGGCAGGGTCACACTGCCTAGCAGACCTCTGCAGCATAGGAGCCCCAAGCTGTGGCCTTTTAAACTGACCTTTTTTTGCAGTGTCTGTACTTCCTTAACTGGACGTCACTAGATCCCACAGTTTGAAGATGTTAAATTTGAAGCAGCAAGTCTGTTATCTGAATTATATTGTCAAGAGGTAAGAACACATTAAGGTTTCTGAAAGCAAAGTGTCTCTCCCTGTCACTAAGACATGATGGCAAATTGGGGCTCTCGAGAGCTGAAATCCATTTTGGCTTTTAATACTTCAAATTACTTTCTTACCTCTTACACCCCAGTGTTGGGGCAATCACTTGCTAACAAGGGCCGGCAGATTCTTTTTCTGCTAAAGACTGGTGGGGAAAGCAGCCTCGTTCCTAGCCTAACAAGTTCATACAGTTTGCCTCCTTAATCTGGTTTCTGATTTCAGTTGTAGCTGAAAATTTGCCTTCCTCCATTTGGAACAATGACATCCTAAGGTAGCCGGGGCGACAGGGAGGTGTGTTTCACACCCCTGCTGCCTCTCTCTGGTCTGAGAACACAAATTTGGGAATTGGCTTCCAATTTGACCGTTAAGGATTTTGAACTGAAGCTACTTTCAGTTTAATTCAATGATAAGTTATTTTAAGAGTGGCACAAAAACTTCCCAGCCAGTGAGCCCAATAAAATATCTTTCTTGCTTTTAATAAACTTAATTGGTAACCAAAAAAAATCCTTTGGTAAGCGTGAACAGGAACTGCCTTCTGGCACTGCAGCTGCCGCTAAGGAATCTAGCTTGATTGCCGGCTTGTTTTTTTTTTTTTTCCTCCCCAAACATGACGATTTCCTTTCAGAATTCCGTCGATGCAGCAAAGCCGCTGCTGCGGAAAGCGATCCAGATCTCTCAGCAGACCCCGTACTGGCACTGCCGCCTGCTCTTCCAGCTCGCGGTGAGTCCTGCGGCCCAGACAGACCTGCAGGTGCCAGGCAGGAGCCATGACGCTGGGACACACACACCCCGAGTACAAATAACAGCAAAGTCTGGGACACACAGGCACCCCCAGGCTGCCACACGGAGCAGTGGGGATATGGGGATGTTTCTTTAACCTGCTCTCAAGCCTCCTCTTGCGTCTGTGCTCAGTAGCACCCCCAGCTCAGGCCCGGCTCTCGGCAGCACCCAGGGGTGATCAGTGGGAGTGCCTGTCTCCCCAGGGGCTGTCACGGGGCCTAGTGCTCGCCGCACTGCTGGCTGCTCCATTTGGCCTGTGCTTATTGCCATCCGGGGAGCGTTTCCTACCAGAGGCCTGCTGCGTTTTTTTAAGAGTTACGCTGAGATTCCAAGGGGCTGCCTTTGGGCAACAAATGCCCAAGTCAAGCCTTGTTTCCCAGAGCCCCACTTTCGGGGGCTACTGGGGCACAGCCTTGCCCTGGAATCCACACAGTTCCCCCTTAAGCTCCCTCCAGCTGCCCAGAGCAGGTGGTGCCCCAGTCCCTGCCCTCCAAGACACTCAGTGTGGGAGATGGGGGCACTTTCTAGGCCAGGCCTTCCTGGCTGCTGTGGAGGGGCTGGCAGGTGCCACCGTGTGGGCACCTCTTGTCCTGGGCTCTGCTATACCTCCCCCTCACTGGGCACCCTCAGCTGTCCCTTCCTTGGCTGGCCCCCAGCCTCTCTGCTCCCTGACCCAGCCTGCCCTCCAGGTCACTCCCCATGACACAGCCCTGTCACCCACCCAGGCAGGCAGCATGTGGACCCTGGGTTGGGAGTGTTCCCCATGGAACCCTTCACCCCAGGAGGGTCTGGCTAGGAAAGTGCCCTAATGGGAAGAGCTCACCCAGCAGCCGGGGCTCCCAGGGTCCTTCTCCCCTCAGGCCCACTTAGGCCCCACTTGTACACACTGGCTCCTTTAATCATCCTACACACACTTGTGCCCATTGGCAGAGGAAGGAGCAGGCCAGGCAGTGAGTCACCTGCCCCAGGTCATGGAGTTGGCGGGCCGTGTGCTTGTGCTGCAGGTGTGCCGTCCAGGGTGGAGCCAGGTGCTTGCTCCCCTTTCACCCTGTTAGGACTTCTGGACTTGAAACTCCCCTAGACACTTACCCTTGAGGGAGTCCCTCCTTGTGGGCCCCAGGAAGTGCTCAAACAGCCCTGGGCACTCACACAGGGCGGGGGTGGGGGGGAGAGGCGGAGTGTCTGTGCCCAGTGAACATTAGCTGCTGGTTCTATGCACCACTGAGTTTAGACATTGTGAACTGTAGGTACCATTAAGTTTAGATGATGTATACACTGTAGGCGAACTGGAGCTCTGTATCCAAAGCAATTAATGTTGATGAGATAATTTGGTTAATTTAGCTCAAAACTGACACTGAGGCAATTTTGTTGACGTGTGGGGAGGTTTGGTTGAACTTGCTAACAAAGCATTCAGGCCAGGCACTGTAAAACCAAGGGGTTTGACAGCAAAGGTCATTGCTCTCTCTCCTTTTTAGCAACTGCACACGCTTGAGAAGGACCTGGTGTCAGCCTGTGACCTCCTGGGCGTGGGGGCAGAGTACGCCCGGGTGGTGGGATCCGAGTACACACGGTAGGCAGCGGCTCCCCTCCTCCCTCCTGTTCTCTTGCGTAGAAAGAGCTCAGCCATCTTAATCCAGGACAGCAAACAGAAATGGCATTTTGGTGTGGAAAGATGACCACCCTCATGCACAAGGAGAGACATGCAGATTAAAGCTGCACCAGGAAGCTTTTTACACCATTGGTTCATAAAGTAAAATATTGGAGAATCAATTTGGTGAGGGTGAAGGGCAGCCGGTGTGCTCCACACCATTGGCACTGCTCATTTCTAGCGTTTCTTGAAATAAAAATTGCTGGTCCAATTTGCTCGGCTGTTGCACTTCACCACACAGATGCATCCACGTTGGTGTGGGGCGTGCGTGACACTGACTGTGGGCCACTTCAGGGTCCACCCACTCAGGGGAGCCAAGGAGCTTGTCGATGCAGAACAGGAGGCAGAGTAAGCCGGCGTTTGTGTAGCAGAAGGGATGTAGGTTCACGTTATACATGAAGCTGCTTAAACTGTCTGGAGACTTGTGCCCTGGGGTTAGAGGTCAGGGGTCAGAGGCCTCTTGGCGCTCCCTGTGCACCGTCTGCAAGGGCGTCCTCTCTGTCTCTTTCCCCCACATAGAGGAATCCTCTGGAATCCTCTGTAGTGGGCGGGCTCCAGGCAGCAACACTCTTACTTTGTGTGTTGGGATTCTGGAAAGTTCCCACAAAGGGCCCTTCTGGCGTGAGTGATGGTGCTCTGGACCCAGTCCCCTGTCCATCTGAGCTTATACCACGGAGTTGTCAGGACACAGCAGCCCCCAACTCTGTTCCCAGTCCCCCCTCTGAGGTCTAGACTTGTGAGCACCCAGGTAACAATAGGGAACAGCACTGTGGCCTGGAGCACAGATGGGGGAGCCGAGCTCATGTCCCTGCTGTATCCCTCGCACACTGTGTAAACTTGACCTCTCTGCCTTGGTCTCCTCATCTGTAAAATGGGGAGAGCAGCACCTACTTGGTAGGGTGTTGACCACAGTGCACGGGTGCTCTGGGAGGGATGGCAGAGCGAAGGATTCAATGTTGATAGAACAGGGGCCCCACAGCCCCACTGCCAGCGTGCTACACGCCTCCAGGGCTGATGTGGGGCAGGGCCACCCCACATCCCTCCCCCTTTACTTTTACTGTTTTCTAAACTTGCCCTGATAGGCTTATTTTATTATTTTTCTTGCCGTGGACAGCTACACATGCTCCTTTAGAAAGTGCAGAAGGTTTAAGAGAGACCTTAGCAGTCTCCTGAGGGTGGAGGTGGTGGGTGGAGGTGAGGCTGCTGGTGTGCCCGGGGCTTCCCAAGTTCGTCCCCTTAACGCTGAGAGGAACCTGAGGGGGGTTCGGCCTGGTTCACAGACCAGGCGGTGAAGGGCAGATGGGCCCGAGCCTGCCCCCTGCCCCCGCCCAGTGTGGCTGCTGACGCCTAGCCCGTGTCCGCTGTGTCAGCAGGACTGAGTTGAGAGCAGGGTGCCGTCCTCTACCCCACCTGGAACATGGCCTTCTGAGTGCCTGTGTGTGTCTTCTGGGCTTTTGAACCACACTAGAGTGTCTAAACCATGCAAGAAAAGTAAATACAGATAGAATAGCACAAAATAGAGCAGTCTCGTATATAAAACAAACCTCACTGTGGACTGTTCCCCATCATCCCTTTAACCCTCCCCCAAGGTGGCACATTAGGTCCTGTGAGTGTTGGGGCTGCCACAGTTCTCCCGGGGGGCTCCTGGGCCCTCTCAGACCTGACTCCCTGTCTCTGTTTTCCAGGGCACTGTTCCTCCTCAGTAAGGGGATGGTAAGTCGAGGCTGGGCGGGATGGCTAGGTGCCAGCGGGTGTTGCGGAGATGGGGCTGGGTCTGCCATGGGGCCTGCTCAGATTTGTGCTGAGGGAGGAGCCTGGTTTAGAGCTGCTGGGGCTGGGGTTTCAGACTGGCTTTGCCCCCTGGGGCAGTGGTGTCGAGCCTAAGGCAGGTGGGCAGGTGGGCCTATGCTCCCGGGAGGGGCTCCCGCAAGCCCCACAGCCCAGCTCGTGTGCCTCTCCCTACCCAGTTGCTGCTGATGGAGCGCAAGTTGCAGGAAGTCCACCCACTGCTCACCCTCTGTGGACAGATTGTGGAGAACTGGCAAGGGAACCCCATCCAGAAGGAGTCACTGCGCGTCTTCTTCCTGGTGCTGCAGGTTACCCACTATCTGGATGCGGGACAGGTGCGTGGTGCGTCTGACAAGAGGGCTGCTAGAGGATGGAGGGTGGGCACAGGCGGCACACGGACTGTGGGCTTCGGGCCAAGAGGTCAGCTGTGTCATCCCCTCTCCTCACGCAGCAGGGCTGTCATTCCAGCCCCAACATGTACATGCTGCGCCCTGCTCTGGCATTTCATACTTGCCAGATATTCTTGTCTCTGGGAGCAGGGTCTGTCCCAGCGGCCCTGCCCTCACTCTGGTGGAAGTAGTGACATGTGGCCTCACACACATCTGCCTAGTGCATAAGGGCTCGAAGCCTCCAAGGGTGATTCAGAGAATCCAAGAGAATAAACCATGAGGGTTCTGGGGTAGTGCTTGGCACACAGCAGGTGCTCAAGCAGTGTCTTTACATACCCCCGACTGTGAGGTTGAGTAGGTAGGGACTGATGGGACCAGCGTCCTGAGACTGGACTCCGTAACCCCTTTGTGGGTGAGGAGCAGCTGTGTTCGAACACCTTGTCCCTGTGTCTGTGTGACTTTCTCGGCCCTTTGCAGGGTGGGGCTGCCCCGTCCCCCTCAGTCCCACCCCCATCCCAGTGGGCCGGTCACAGCTGGAGCCCGGCAGCAGCGAGGGCCCTGGGAAGTGCTGTGTAGGGCTCTTGGTGAGGGGCTTCCTTGGTTCCCCACCCACACTCACCTTTGCCCATGAAGGCAAGCACCAGCTCAGTGTGTAGGAACGCAGAGCGGACTGCAGCCACCCGTTCTCATGGGGTGCTGGGGCTGCAGAGACATCCCTGAGGGCCTCAGAGCAAGGCCTCTTGGTGCAGGCAGGCCAGTCCATATGAGCCGGGGCACCTGTGGGACTCCTGGGCCGCTTCCCACCTCTGAGGTGTCCCAGCCTACTCCTGCTCCTGTGCTCTCGGGGTCTGGCTGCAGGAAGGCCAAGTGCAGCTGCAGCAGGGTCTGTAGACAGGCCTCTCCCTGGCCTTGGTGTTGCGACAACCCGCCTGGCCCTGCCAGGTGCCCTGAGAGCCCAGCTGATCCCTCTCCCAGGAGGTGGGTGTGACGGGAGGGGAGGGTGGGCGCTCCCCAGGAGGAAGGGGCTGGCCTCTTCCTGAGGGCCCTGGCTGCAGGGCGGGAGCGGCGCTCAGGCGAGGGTGCCCCCACCCCCGCAGGTGAAGAGCGTGAAGCCGTGCCTGAAGCAGCTGCAGCAGTGCATCCAGACCATCTCCACGCTGCACGACGACGAGATCCTGCCCAGCAACCCCGCCGACCTCTTCCACTGGCTGCCCAAGGAGCACATGTGTGTGCTCGTCTACCTGGTACGTCCCTGCTGGGGCCCGAGGCCAGGCTGGGCAGGTGGAATAAGGGCCCTAGTAACCGCTGCCGTGTGGTCTTGTCACCAGGTGACTGTGATGCACTCCATGCAGGCGGGCTACCTGGAGAAGGCACAGAAGTACACGGACAAGGCCCTCATGCAGCTGGAGAAACTCAAGAGTAAGCCGGGTGTTTGGCTGGCTGTGTGGCCACAGCGCCCCCCTGTGGGCGGCCCAGCTGGGGCGGAATGACCCTGACTGACCGCAGCACAGGAGCAGTCCCTGCCTGGGGGGGGGTCTCATCACCCCCAGTTGGTAGATGCCAGTGGCCAGTGTCAGAGCAGAGCAGGCCAGGCCTGGGGTCAGGGGGACTCCCCTGACTGGCCAGGGCCCTGCAGCAGACCAGCTGCTCAGGTGAAGCAAGTGGTGGCTGGCTGCTTTGGCCAATTATTACCAATATTGTGACAGGGACGCGCTCAGGGTGAGGCCGTGATTGGAACTCAGCCCTCACTGACTGACAGCAGGTCCTTTGGAGGTCACGGGTTCCTTCCAACCACTCACCTATTTAATCCATCCTGTGGGACCAGGGACTTTTGGCACAAACCCAGAGCCCCAAGCGTCCCTGGCTGGCTCAGCATCCCTGGCAATCTCTTGTGAGCGCTGCTGGGGGAGAAATCATCAGAACTGGGGAAAACCAAGGCCTGAGGGGCCTGCGATTCTCTGTGGCCAGATTGGGAAAGTACTGGGCTATCAGGTTCCGACATGCGGACAGCCGCTTGGGGATGCTGGGGGCTGGGTCCCCGCCCAGGGTCCCCCAGCCACACTGCTGCCTAAGGCCCTGTCGCAGGGTCTTATGATCTGAGGCAACTCCCACATTTCTAGAACCTGCCATGTCCAAATGCTCTTGAGCGTTTAGAGGGGTGAGGATCAAAGACAAATCCATGGATTCTTTACTCTTAGAACACTCTGGGAATCAATCCCTGACTCCAGGTCCATCTCCTCACCTGGACACAGAGATGAGCTCCCTCGCGCTGAGGGTGCAGTAAGGACTAAGGGGGATGATGGGGTGGGTACCAGGCCAGTGTGGCAGGAGACAGGGACAGGGACGAGGCAAGGTGGGGCTGGGGTCGGCCCCTCCTCCGGCCTCCCCTGTGTGCTCAGCCACAACTCTCCTCCACAGTGCTCGACTGCAGCCCCATCCTGTCCTCCTTCCAAGTGATCCTTCTGGAGCACATCATCATGTGCCGGCTCGTCACGGGGCACAAGGCCACGGCGCTGCAGGAGGTAGGGCCAATGGGGGCTGTACAGACACACAGAGTTTGCTGGGTCTCAGAGGCATCAGACAGGAGACTGAATTCACCAATCACGTGTTGGCAGGACATCCTGTTATGCTGTCTCATGGTCACTTAGCAGTTCACAGCCCTGCTCGGGCATGACTGATTAGAGAATCTGATACAAAAAACCAATGGGCTCTTTCCCAAAAGCTGGCACACCCAGGGAATGTTGCACGTGGTGTCCAGAGATTTGGGGTCCCCCGACAGTGATCCTCATACCCTGTCCTGCCCCAGGGTTTGTAACCTCAGGTGCCCACCCTGCTGAGAGGGCATGGGGGCCTTGAGTAGGTCAGTGGTGCTTTACTTCCAAGACACACATTGGAAAGGGCAGAGAAGGCAGGTAACGGACAAGGGTCACCCTCCATGATGGGGTCAGGGCCATACTTTGCCCTTATGGTGGGCACATCCACCAGAACTTTGTACCCCAGTTTGGGCAGGCAGGACATGGGCACACCCGCCAGCTGTGGGGTCTCTCCAGTGCTGCTCAGACGCTGGGTCCCAGGCTACAGGCCGTGTGACAACGGGCATGCTCTCTTCCGGCAGATCTCCCAGGTCTGCCAGCTGTGCCAGCAGTCTCCCCGGCTCTTCTCCAACCACGCGGCACAGCTGCACACACTGCTGGTGAGTAACCTGTGACAATACCCCAGTCAGGATCTGGAACGTTCCCAGTGGAGAACTCCATGACAGCACCCTGGGCACGATCCAGAATGTTCCCAGTGAGCTTTCCTTTGACGAGCATCTCATCGAGTCCCACGTTGACCTGAGTCTGGGGAGGTGGAATTATCAGGCATGATAGCTTTCTTACAGCTGGCTCAGGAGAGTCACTTGTCATGCTCATCCAGGTGCAGCCGTGTTGGCCCCGGGCAAGCTGCATGTGGCTCTGATCTGAGCCCTCATTGAGGGCCCCCCAGGGGCCACCCTGAGGGACAGCACCTTCTTCTTCCAGGGCCTGTACTGTGTCTCTGTCAACTGCATGGACAACGCGGAAGCCCAGTTCACCACAGCCCTGCGGGTAAGGTGCCGGCCCTCCTCACTCCTGGGGCGGGCGACACTTCTGAGTAAGGACTCGGGCGCGGTGTGTGATGAGGACAGCAGCGCATTAGGTCAGCCACACAAAGCCGCAGTCCAAGAGGGCAGCTCCACAGCAGTTAGCCTGATGCCACATAACGGTGACGTGCTGTTTATCCGGATAAAGGAGAGCTGTGGGGCGAGGTGGGCTTCTGCTCAGTCAGGTGATGGGGGCTTCCCGAGTTAACCTGAGGGCGGACATGAGGGAGAGACACAGCCACTTTCATGCCTGACTGGGAGCCCTCGTGACACCCCCTGCCCCCAGGCTGGGCTGGCTTATGTTGCAGCTGAAGACATGGGGTCACCAGGTTCAGGGGCTCCCTGGAGCCACCCCCCAGGTGCTCTGTGGGTAGAAGGCACCTGGTCCTGCTGGGTCAAGGAGGAGGTATAGACACCCCACGCTCCTGGCCTCAGACTGGGGTCCCACAAGGCCCTGGAAGAAGGCTGGTGCTACGTCCTCAAGGAGGGACCCAGCCCGGGCCCAGGTCCCAGCTCTGCCTGCCTTGCTTTGAGACCAGACAATCATGTCCCTACCTCGGCCTCAGCATCCTCGCAGGAAACAGAGGCTGTCAACACCTTCCTTCTGGGTGGTCCCAGGAAGGTCCCCAGTAGAGATGTCAGGGAGTGGGGGCTGCTCTATTCACATCTCAGGCAAGGTCACTGGGAGAGCACAGTGCGCACTCCCTGACTGTTGAATGTGGGTGGGGGGTCCCCTCTGCCCCTCCAGGGTGTTCCTTGTGTCTGTGGGTGCTGCCACCCCTGCTGCTGGCCTCAGATTCCCAGATGCCTTGCAGATAGCATGCCTGGCCGTGAAGCCCTGCCTCAGTGCCTGCTCCTCTGCCCCCACCCCTCACTCCCCGGGCCCCAGTTGGCTTCTGCTGAAGCAGTGTCAGGAGCCCCCTCCCGGCCCTATGACAGTCTTGCCACCCCCTCATCTCGCTTCCCACAAATGGTTGCTGCTCCTGGTTTTGTTCAGCATCAAAGTTCCCAAAGCCACGCATCCCAGGGAGTCCTCCCCACCAGGCCAAGAGGGAGCTTCGCTTCCGTGGCCCGCCCAGGAAGTGATGAAGCAAGTACAAATCCAAACCCTCCTAACCCCAAACACATGCTCCTTCTGTGGTCACACAACAAATGTCCCCACCCTTGCTGCATCTCAGAGCATCTCTGCTTGGTTCAGAAGATCCTCTGGGCTTCCTCGGCCCATGCCAGGGTCCTGTGGGTGGGGTCTGCGCCTCCTGGGCTCCCTTAGCCTCTTGCCCAGCCCCACTGGGAACCAGGATCTGGGCAGCACTTGAGCTGCTTAGATTGGTCCCTCTCTTGACTGTTCTCGTTCCCCGAGAAGAGCCAGGGACCACCACAGTCCACACACCACTGGTCACTGCCAGCATTTCTGGGCTCTGACACAGCGTCACCTACATTTAGGGCAGGGCCTGTGCCCCCCGGATGACAGCTCCCTACGCCACCCCTCTGGGAAGAGTGGTCCCTCCAGGACTGGCATGTTTCTCTTTGTCAGCATGCACCCGGGTCCCAGAGGTTGCCAGCTGTGGTGTGGAGGGATGACCACCAGGCCTCAGCCCTGGGAGACAGCAGAAAATAGACGCAAATGCAGTGCATCCTGAGGGTGGGATCAGGAGTGGCTGGTTTGCCATTTCTCTGTTTTCTAACGTCCCATAACGTGGATGATGGTTTTGTAAGGAAAAAAATTAACAGCTATGTTACCTTGGGGTTTAGGAGGTGAGTGGGATGTGTCTGAAATGAAAAGGACAAGTTATTTCCACAGGAGCTGCCATGGAGCTCTTGGGTGGCTCTGACACCACCAGGCGGGCCCGGTGTGACGTGGCCGTACTGGCCCAGCCTCCTAACCTGCCCATCTCCCTTCCAGCTCACCAACCACCAGGAGCTGTGGGCCTTCATCGTGACCAACCTGGCGAGTGTGTATATACGGGAAGGAAATAGACACCAAGAGGTAGTAGGTGACATGCTTCGTGTTTGGTATCCTGTCTCTCCATTCTCTTATTTGGGGTCGGGGGGCTGTCCTGGGCACCAGCAAGTCTCAGCAAACCCCAGGGTGTTCACCCATTGACAAAGGGGTTGGCAGCCAAGGCTGGGAGAGGCCAGATCTGGGGGAAAACATTCCCACAGCCACAGAGTTCTTCTCCCTGTCAAACAGGAGCCAAGCTTCCTGGATTCCCACAGAATAAATCCACCGTCCTGTAGCCTGAGCTGTCTGCTCTAGAACATTGGCCAGGCCTTGGGGCTCAGTCCTAAGGGGCAGCAGCTCGGGCAGTCATGTGCACCTTGCCCTGGGGGGTCCTGATGCCAGCCTCGGGGGTGGGGGTGCCCAGGGCTATCCTTATAGGCCAAGTACCGTGGCCTTGACTTCTGAGCTGACACTTACAGAAGGGTCAGGTTCCTCCTGCCGTCCCCCTCAGCCCTGAGATCCCTGCCCCCAGCCCTGGGAGTCAACCTCCAAAGTGTCTCAGATTGGGCCACTTCCCTCCACCTGCGCAGCCTTTGTTCTAGTTCAGGCCACCTTTGGCTCTTGTCTAATAAAAAAGGTAGCCGACCCCCCAGATTCCTCCTGGGAGGTGGTTCGGATGCTTTTGGCTGCAGGAGCAGAAGACCCAGCAGTCAGGACGCGGCTGGCAGGGTTGTCTGGGGGCCAGATGTGTGCATAGAGTGTCATGGAGGAGCCTGGCTCTCCTGTGTCTTTGCTGCCAGGAGGGGCCTGCTCTGGATGCAGCCTCAGCCCACTTCAACCCTCATCTGCCAACCCAGCCACACGGCAGCCAGAGGGGATCTAAAACATCAGTCAGGTCACACCCCTGTCAGAGCGTCCCAGGGTCCCTGCACAGGGAAATCCATCCCCCCAGAGCCCACGTGGACCTTCTGACCTTCCTGCCTACAGACCAGCCCCCCTCACCTGCCACAGGATAGAGTGGCACAAGACAGAGTAGGCTGAGGGTGTGAGGACCCCACCCCAAGCCCTTCACACCAGAGGCCACTCTTGCTGGTCAGTCACTGGGCCTCAGTGTCCCTGGAGGCCCCATGGGGGTGTGAAGAAAGCCCCAAAGGGAGATCCATCCCCCGGGTGACCCACCCCGTCTCCCACTCAGGTGCGGGCCGAGCCCTGCCGGCGTGGGATGCAGGCCCTCAGGTCGAGCCTCAGGGAGTTGCAGCAGCCCCAGGCACCTCAGTAGCACGTTCCAGCTGACCTTTCTCCTGTGTGAAAACGCAGAATGGTCCTAACTAACGTTTTCTCCCCCAGCTGTACAGTTTGCTGGAGAGGATAAACCCAGACCACAGCTTCCCCGTCAGGTGAGCAACCCCAGGTGCCACCTCATGGACTATGTCAGGCTCCCCCTGCTCCATGGGTGGCGTGAGCTCCTGTGGGGCCCTAGACCACCCCACGCACCCCTCCTCCCAGACACTCTGCAGGGGGGGCTTTCCGAGATTTCCCCCCACACACTGGCCTTTTGTAAACCTGCTTCTTTCTCGAAAACCCCACCCTGGTGTGACGCTCCACTCTCCACCTCAGCTCACACTGCCTCCGAGCAGCAGCCTTCTATGTTCGAGGGCTCTTCTCCTTCTTCCAGGGACGCTACAACGAGGCCAAGTGAGTGCTGGGCAGAGGGCGGCAGGCGGGCGGGCCGTCCTTGCGGTTGCTCTCTCTGTCCCGCAGCCAGGGCACCAGCATCCGTGCTCTCCTTGTGTAGGCGATTTCTGCGAGAAACTCTGAAGATGTCCAATGCGGAGGACCTGAACCGGCTCACTGCCTGCTCCCTCGTTCTCCTGGGCCACATCTTCTACGTGCTGGGGAACCACAGGGTGAGTGCCCAGGCCTGGGCCTCCTCGCTGGGCGCCTGCTGGGCTTGGCCTGGTTGGCCAAGGGCAGGGAGCTTGGCGTCCAAGTGCGAGTATAGGGCAGGCAGCAGGCCCGGCGGGTGCCGGCCTCGAGGTTGGTCAGGCACAGCCCCAGGGCTCAGTGGAGCCAGAGCCAGTGGGGCTGCCCCAAGCCGGTGGGGATGACAGCAGGTGCCCCTTCCTGCATGTTCCGTCCCTGCCTGGCACACACACAGTCCTTTGGGACACCAGGGTCCCCCAGGGCTGGTCCCCTCCAGGCCAGCTGGAATTGGCAGTCTCTGAGTCTCCCCAATTCATTCATTGCCTGCACTCACCCATCTGACCTCACCACCGTTGATGTTTTTTAAAGAAAGTATTTTCCCATATTATGAAATATGACATGTTCATCCTTTGTCATGCAGCCCTTCCCGCTGCCTGCCCCCTCCCACATAGAGGCTTTGTTTGGTGGTTTCATGTCTTGCCTTTCCCCACACCCCTGTACCAGGAGTTATTTTGGTTTTTGGTTTTTTTTATGGCAGTGAGTGTTTTGAAGCGGCCTCCACTCCATAGGTTAGCCGACCTCCCTTGAGCTGTTGCCACAAGACAGATAATGCAGGGCTCGTGTCTTGGCCTGTAAAGTTTCATATTATCAAGCCCCAGGCCTCCCTCTGAGTGGGCCCCTGGCACACCCTCTCCCTACAGCTATGTGGCCTGCAGCTTCGGTCCTGCTGGGCTGTGGCCTCAACAGGGACACCACCACCCTGAAGGAAAAGGACAAGCTCTGGGTTTGTCCTTCCAAGTGTAGCTACACTCCTTCTGGAATGTCCTGTCATGGTGCCCCTCAGCCTCCGAACACAGGGCATCATGTCCCTGCTGGGCAGTACAAGTGGCCTGGGTGTGTGTTGAGGGGCTCAGCAGCTGTGGCCCTGCTGAGTATGGGCTGCCACCACCTGTCTCCGTGTGGCACCTGTGACTATCCTGTTTGCCAGATGGGGAGATTTAGCTCACACAGCCCCAAACTGCAGACCCAGGACTAGAACCCAGACCTCACTGGTTCTGGTTTGTCTAGAAGCCCCTGGAAGCCACCTCGAGTGGGACAGGGAGGGTGGAGCAGCTCTTCAGCTGCAGCTTCTGGTTCATGTTTCAGGTGACACGGGGGCGTCTTACACAGAGTATTTGGGAACCCCCCACTGACCCCTGTGTGCCTGGACCCATGGGGGGCAATATGGGGCTCCCAAGAGTCCTCAGGCTCAGGTCCTGGCCTCGAGTGACTCTAGCTGTGGGGGAGACACAGCCGGACACAGCCAAGCCAGGCCTTGCATTTTTTTTTAAGAGGATATTTTCCCACATTGTAGTGGCTGAGGGCGTCCAGGGAGGCGGCAGCCTTGGGGACACGGTTGCTGGAGGTGCACGCAGGGTGAGGTCGTCCAGGAAGGGCCTGGCACAGAGATGGGCACCCTAGTGGCCAGAGCATGAGTGCCCACGCAGAGGGCTGAATGGCTGAGACAGTCTCGGAGGAGACCCAGGAAGCCTAGCAGAGCCTGTGATGCCATGCCCTGGGCCTGCCAGGCTAGAGCACGCACAGGCATGGCACACCTCTCAGGATCACCCAAATCTTCCAAACCAGGTTCTGGCTGGGCGCGGCGGCTCACACCTGTAATCCTGGCACTCTGGGAGGCCAAGGTGGGAGGATCGCTTGAGCCCAGGAGTTCGAGACCAGCCTGAGCAAGAGTGAGACCCCATCTCTACAAAAACTAGAAAAATTAGCCAGGCATGGTGGTGCGTGCCTGTAGTCCCAGCTACTCAGGAGGCTGAGGCAGGAGGATCGCTTGAGCCCAGGAGTTTGAGGCTGCAGTGAGCTGTGATGATGCCCCTGCACTCCAGCCTGGGCAACAGAGCAAGCCCCTGTCTCAAAGAAAAAAACAAAACCAGATTCTGTGGAGCACCCCAAGCTGCTGTTGGAGGAGCCTGCCTGGGAGAGCAGAGGGAGGACTCTCCCTCCCCTGAGCTTTCATACAGAGGCCCTCAAGTGTGTTTGAGGTTCCAGGAGGGAGAGCTCTGAGACCCACCTGGAGCTCACCTTTGAGGTGCAGCCACAGGGCAGTGTGAAGTTGCTGGGTTTTTGCATCTCTAAAGTGGAATATTCACGGTGCGTGCACGCCTGTGATCCCAGCACTTTGGGAGGCCTAGGAGGGAGAATTGCTTGAGGCCAGGAGTTCAAAGCTGCAGTGAGCTGTGATGTCGCCGCTGCACTCCAGCCTTGGTGACAGAGCAAGATCCTGTCTCTAAAAAGAAATAAGTAAATAAAATAAAGTGTTCTCCGCACTGCCATGGTTATGCTGAAGCTGGCTCTCAGGAGTTGATTTTGAGGATTTTTGTGTCTCTCAGCGATGTGACAAGTGTTCCCAGGCTGTTGGGAGCCACCACAAAGGGGGTTCTCCCGGCCTCATCCTGAACCCGACGTCCAGGCTGGGGGGCTGTCAGTCCTTGGCCCAGGCAGGGTCAGAACAGCACTGCTGGTCGCCACACAGCCTGTGCAGCACAAACTCCTGTGCACTGCCTCCAGGCCCTCTCCATGGATTCAGGGGCAGGTATTTTTACGGCCCCTGATGGCTCTCACTGGGCTCCTCTGGCCACATCCTGAGGACACTGGGGCTCCAGGTGGGGGCAGCACTGTGCAGTCGCACAGTGGAGAATCAGGATTGGAGGAGTCACGTGTCCTGGCAGCCCCTGAGCCCCACGTGTCAGCGGTGGCCTTCCACGAGAGCCAACTCGTATGTAGAAAACACACCTTCCCTCTTCCCTCCTTTAGCCCTTTAGCCCCTTTGCTCCTACCGGAACAGGCCCCTGGGGCAGGCTGCTGCCCCTCCCACGTCCTGGGTCCCCTGGATGAACCCACATTTCTAATTGGCTCCTGTTGTCAGTTGAGAGCTAATTGCCATCAGCGTGTTTTTCTCCACTTGGAAAGACAAAGGTACCCAACGGTGCCCATTGGCCGTGCCCCTGGGAGGAGGAACGTGCAGAGCCAGGAGTGAGGGCACTTTGTTTTTCTCAAGGGGTGCCAGTGCTTCAGAGGGGACCATGTGAAATGGGCTCTAAGGTAGGAGTAGGAGTTTGCCAGGCAGCAGGATAGCCCAACCCTGGCTGGGTTCAGCAGGTGGGTCCCAGGCTATCCCTGCCACTAGACCCTCAGTCCCCTTAGTCCCCTCTTGGCTGCTCTTGGTTGACAGGAGAGTAACAACATGGTGGTGCCCGCCATGCAGCTGGCCAGCAAGATCCCGGACATGTCGGTGCAGCTGTGGTCATCGGCCCTGCTGAGAGGTAAGCGCGACAGCTGCTCGACCCTGGCCTGGCCCTACCCAGAGTTGGGCTGCTGGGCAAGCCCTGCTCAGCCTCGGCTTAGACTGGGCCTTGGTGGACCACAGCCCAGTTCTAGCATGGGTAGAAAGGACACCTCCAGGAGACCCTGTTTGAGTGCAGCAGGCACTGGGCCCGTTCATGTCATCAGCTCCGTGCAGGGTCATGTTCAGTTTCCACAGGACCCAGAGGCTGGGACTTGGTGTCTGGGTGGGCTTGAGCTGTGAGCCCTGGCTCTCAGCCTTGATTTCTTCCCCCTAAAGGCAGACAGTGGTCATCCTATAGGACAGGACCAGCCAGGGTGCTCAGCAGGCATCAGTCAGTGTTGTTACTGCAGCTCCCCCATTTCTAGACTAGGAAACTGGGGTCCAGAGACTTGCCCAGGGCCCTGGTGGGGAGAGGGGGACGGGCAGTCTCATCTACAGTGGGTTGTGTGGCCTCCTGCCTCAGGAGTGGGCATCGGGCGCCCTGCCCCAGCAAACTCCTGTGCACCCAAGGGCTGGCCGGGGGCTCCCTGGGAGGGCTGATGAGGAGCCCAGCACTGGGGTGCTGCCTGACCAGCTCTATTCTGCCCCATGAGGGGGGCCGGCACATGGGCTTTGCCATCCCAAGATGGCTCAGGGCTGGTGACGTGCCAGGCACCCAGAGGTCCACCGGTGGAGCCAGGGCTTGACCTCAGGGCTCCACCTGTACCCAGTGAGGGGGTGTGGGCAGTGGCAGGGCAAGACAGTCCCCATGCACGTGTCTCACCCTCAGACCTGAATAAGGCCTGTGGGAACGCCATGGATGCCCATGAAGCTGCCCAGATGCACCAGAACTTCTCACAGCAGCTGCTCCAGGACCACATTGAGGCCTGCAGCCTCCCTGAGCACAACCTTATCACGGTATGGGCGTGGGGTGGGACAGGGTGGGGGCTCCCCCACCTGGGGGAGGAAAGGGCATACTTGGCTGTATTTCTCTTTGTCTATCCAACAAACCCTAACTCAGCCTCAGGAGCTCCCTCTGTTGCGAGAAACAGCTACAGACACCCTCACCCAAGCAGTGATGCAGGGTGCCTCCTGGGAGCCTATCGGACTCGGGTGTGGAGGACAGAGGGGCCCCGCTGGGTGACCAGCCCAAGGAGAGCAGCATTCCGGGCTAGGCTCTCTCTCCCTGGGAACAGCCGGTGGCACCTCACCCGTGTGTGTCCTGTCCTCCCTGCAGTGGACGGATGGCCCCCCCCCCGTGCAGTTCCAAGCTCAGAATGGACCCAACACCAGCCTGGCCAGTCTGCTATGAGGCTCCTGGAGAGGGCCACCCAGCTCCTCGGGGCCCTGCGTGTCTCCGACTTCTACCCATACGGCACTTGAGCTTTCCCTGGAAGCGTGCTTCCTTCCTGACTGTCTCTAGAGCTTCCAAGTCCTAAGGAGTGTGTAGGGCCAGTCCTGCCCTCCCAGGAGGGAGCAGCTGGCCATTCCCGCCTCGTGCCGGGACCCCTTGCGCTGAGGCCTACAGGTGGGGATGTTGGAGCTGACTCTAGAGCCATCCTTTGAAGTGGACTTCAGCTGCCAGTCCACTCCACGTCTGAGTCCCACTTGCCAGGGCGCACATCTGGGCTGGGCGTGGGGCACAGGTCCTGATCCTGTGTGCCAGGTGGGCTGTACCTCAGAGGCATCGTCCCTTGGCCCTCCATCGCCTGGGCCTTGATACCAGGCAGGGGCCAGAGTGTTTCCTCTGCTCCAGGCAGTTCCCAGGGTCTAAAGGCGAGGCGCCAGTTTCTGGCCCAAATTTGGAGAGAAGTGATGGCCCACGTGTGGGACAAAACACATGTCCCGATACTTTTCCTGGCTTGCCTCTCTCTCCAGCGTCAGTCCCTGTGACAGCCGGGGCCTCTGGTCAGAAGCCCTTGGGGATGCATGAACTCAGCTTCCAAACATCTGCACCTTGACTGGATTCACCATCCCACCATGGGGGTGTTGCACGTGATTGTAAACACTGTGTGTGCGTGTGTGTGTGCGTGTGTGCGTGTGCGTGTGTGTGTGCGTGTGCATGTGTGGTGGAGATTCACAGAGCTGGGGAGCTGAGCCCTGTGTTTGTGCCAGCTGCCTTCCCCCGTCGTGTGGCTGCTGGGGGGCAGGAGGCAGGGGGAGAGGGGTGCCTTGCCCAAATTTAAGACCATCTCCTCAGCCTAACTCGGGTGCAGGGCACAGTCCCCCCTCAGACCTAGAGCAAAGGGGCCTTCTTCCTGGCAGCTCTGGCATCTGTGGGCAGTGGCTCAGGCTCCTGGCCTCCCTCCCTCCACTCAGGAGAGAGGAAGGCACCTCCCTGCCTCCCCTGCCAGGTCTCTGGGGAACAGTGTCTAAAGCTCTTCCCCGGCCAGACCCCAGGGACCCTCTGCCCGGCTCAAGCAGCAGTGCTTGGTTTTGTGCTCTTGGATAATAGGAGAGGTGCCCCAGCGGTGACAGTGGCATTGGGAGTGGCGGCAGCCAGGATCAGGGATCAAGACACCGCCCCCTCCAGCTTCTGGAGCCTGAACCATCTCCCTGCTGCAGGGTGCTGGGGGCTCTCAGCAGGGTGGGGGGTCGTTTCATGCCTTGTTACCCTTACACTGTGAAGGCTGCTTTTGGTGCCTGTCACTGAAGGGACCTTGGGATTGCTCAGGTCAGCTGCTCAGACCCCTGAGGCCTGGGTGTGCCTTAGCCACAAGCAGGGCCACCAACAGCCCCCTTCCTTGCTGGGCTACCGCCCATGGCCAGGCTGGCATCAGGGCCAGAGACAGGCTGCTCAGAGGGACAGGGCTGGTAGGGGCTTGTCCTGAGAGGACACACAGTCTCTGGGTCACCACGGAGAGCCTGGCTCTGTCCTGTGCTGCCCTGAGGGGCTGTCCCCTCAACTGACACCCCCCAGGCCCGTGAGGCCAATAGTAGAGTGTGTGGCCCTGGCCCACAAGCTGTCCCCGTCCCGTCTTCCTCCTGAGCCATGGCCTCTGCTGGCTCCGCCTCAAAGGAGCCCCCTGGTCCTCTCCAACCCTGAGACGGCACCCCCGTGTCTCACGACCTGTTCCTGCCAACTTGGACCCCGCAGCGTCCGACCTCTCCAGACCCACATTCCCTCAATCACGCTGTACATCATGTTCGTCTCTGCCTATTTATTTAAGCCTTTCTTTGCTTCTAGGGCATTTTGTCTGTAGAGCAATTGAAAAAAGAACCTCAGAACTTAACATCTGTCCTGATGTTGAAGTGCTTTTAGTGGCTGCCCTGTCATCTGTGTATATGTAAAGTTAAGGATGAGCTCTTCAAGTTTACAATTAAAAATTCAGCACTCGATATTTAATATTCTACTCTAGCTTTATGGAAGCCAAATCGTGTGCGTGTGCGTGTGCGTGTGTGTGTGTGTGTGTACAGGCTTTGAGCCTCCCTTCGCAGCAAATCTGATTACATAAAGTACCCTCCTGTGAGTCCACAGTCAGTGCCTCACAGTGTCTCATTCAATCCCAAGAACGGAAGGCAGGCAGCAAGCTCCCACCGAGACATCGCACGGTGTCCTGTAGCTAAGTGTTTGGGAAAAACATAAAAACTCCAGACCCTTCAGCTGACAGGGGCGAGGGGTAGCAGAAAGAGATTCTGTTGGCAGATAAATGGCTGAAAGCTGGTCAGTTCCTCGCGTGCACCTCCCACCTGGTCCCGGGGCCAAGCAGGTCGGGGGTCTGGCCCAGGACGCCAGGCGTGGCAGGGAGAGAGGCTGCTGTGTGCCCCTTGCCAGCAGCTGCCTGCCCCGGCCTGGCCCCTGCAGTCGCCCTCCGGTGAGGCCAGGGTCCTCCCCCTGGGGTAGGCACTGCCAGCCCCGCTTAACGGGGGAAAGGGGAGCCACAGTGGCTAAATGAGTTGGTTGCGTTGTCTCTTTCGTTAAGGTTAACAAGTACGTTTGGTGTAATGTCTTTTAATGGGTTTGTAATATCTGAACAGTTTTAGCAGCCTGTAACTTTTCAGCTGGTGCTTTTAATCAGGAAAAAAATAATTTTTTTGTAAATACAAAACATTGTTTAAAAGACATAACCATAGAACATAGCTTCCTGTTTGTGTGTTTCTTTTCCTGTATATTCAGAGTAAAATAACTTACAGGAGCCACTTGCTGTGTGTTTGTTTCATCTGCCCCTCACCCCCCCATGAACCGTCCCAGAGACATCTGCCACCCTCTCTGCCCAGCCAGTGGGGCCCCCTCTTTGTGGCAGGCTGTGGGGTCTTCAGCTGACGGGGCGTGAGGATGCAGAGCTCCGTATCCCGAGCCGGGTGGCCGGTGGAAGCTTGAATCTTCGTCTCCCTTTATTGATAAAGGTCTGGCCCAGCCAGGAGGGGAGGAGCCCCCTGCTACACCAGCGCACAGGCCCTCCCGCAGGCAGACTTGCTCTCACCCCAGGGTGTCCTTGCGGTCTCTGTTCTTAACAAAATTTTTTCAAGAGACAGGGTCTCACTCTGTCACCCAGGCTAGAGTGCAGTGCAGCCTTGGACTCGGGCCTCCCGAGTAGCTGTGCCCACAGGTGCATGCCACCATGCCTGGCTAATTTTTCATTTTTATTTTTATTTTTATTTTATTTTTGGTAGAGACAGGGTCTTGCAATGTTGCCCATGCTGGTCTAGAACTCCTGGCCTCCCAAAGTGCTGGGATGACAGGCGTGATCCACCATGCCCAGCCTTTGGTCTCTATTCTTAGAGGGGGCCACCCTCTACGCACCTGGGAGCGGTTTGTTTTGTTGTGTCTTCTGAGGTGAAATTCACACAACATAAAATTAACTGTGAAGTGGACAGTCAGTGACATTCTGCGCATACACAGTGTGGCACAACCTCACCTCTGTCTGGTTCCAGAACACTTGCATCCCCCCAAAAGGAGACCCCGTCCCATCAGCAGTCGCTCCGCCTCGCCCTCCCCCGGCCCTGGCAGCCGCCAGTCTGCTCCCCGTCTCTAAGGCGTTGCCTGCCATGGAGTCACACACCGTGTGGCCTTTTGTGTCTGGCTTCCTCTCAGCGTCCTGCTCTTGCGGTTCATTCGCATCGCAGCGTGGGTCACGCTTTTTCTTTCTTTCTTTGTTGTTGTTTACAGTCCTTTGAGTTGCTGTTTTAAGTGCTTCGTTCCTTTTGATGGCCGAATAATGTCCCGTTGTACGAATGGAGCACATTTCGGGCACTTTTCGGGCGTCCGCTCATCCTTCGAGGGACGTTTGGGCTGCTGCCCCCCTGTGGCAGCTGGGAATAGTGCGGCTCTTAACATGCCCCTACGCTTTTTCGGTTTGAACACGTGTTCTCAATTCTCTTGGCTTTGCCTGTCTTTTTTTTTTTTTTTTTTTTGCTTTTTTTGCTTTCAGACTTGAACTGAATGCCTGTGTCTTCAATGTGTGCAGATGGGGCCCAGCACACACCCAGCGCTAGGGCCCTCGTGTTGTGCTCGTGAATGTGCAGGCGTCGAGGGGGCGTGTCCACCACCTTTTGCCCCTGCTGCCTCGTCATGGACACAGGCCACCTCCAGGCCCGGCCCCAGGGGCTCCTCTGGGCCATGGTCCTGGGCCAGAACCTCTGGCCACTGGATGTGCGAGCGTTTGACTCCCAGCATGTAACCCCGCCACCCTCATCAGTGCCTGGGCTCCCTCTGCCCCGTCCCGGCCAACTCAACCTCAGGTGGCCTTTTCACTCCAGGTAGACTCTGCTCGTCCCTGGTCATCAGCTTGAACATCATTTCCTCCAGACAGACAGGCAGGGGCCCCTCATACGTCACTACCCCTGCACGCGAATCGCATCCTGAGTTCCCACTTGACCAGAGCACAGTGTGAGAAGCCCACCATGGGACAAGCCACCCCGCCAGCACCCACGTCCAGCTTGCCTCTGTCGTCCAACAAACACAACTTCCAGAACCCAGCACCCGGGGGAATGTTCCGGTGGAAATCCTCCCAGTGGCCCCCTCATGTTCTGTCCCCGTCTGTTCGGGCTGCTACGACCAATGACCACAGACGGGGCGGCTTATAAACAAATATTTATTTCTCGCAGTTCCGAAGGCTGGGAAGTCCAGGATCAAGGTGCTGGTAGATGCAGTGTGTGGTGAGGGCCGGCCTCCTGGTTTGCAGATGGCTGTCCTCCCTCTGTGTCCTCACAAGGTGGAAGGAAGGGGCTAGGGGGCTGTCTGGCTCCACCCTCAGGACCTAATCACCTCCCAAAGGCCCCACCTCCACATACCATCGCATTTCAACATACAAATTTGGGGGGGACATAAACATTCAGTCCATAGCACATCCCCAAGCAGGCCACACAGACCACATCTCAGAGCCTGTTGCTGACCAGATCTGTTGACAGGACTGTAACCAAGACACAGTCCGGGCCTCGAGCACTGGCTGATGTGGACGTGGCTGGGTGGGGGGACACATAGGCGACGTGGGGGTGGAGTGGGCACGCACGTGGGAGAGACACAGCAAGAGCCGCCCAGGCCGACATGCAGGGAAGGTCTGGAGGGCAGGGGAGGGCTTGGCCAGAGACAGGAAATGCAAAGAGGACAGACAATGAGCCGACAGGAGGGGGATCCAATAAGTCAAGGGAGGCCGGGCGCGGTAGCCCTCGCCTGTAATCCCAGCACTCTGGGAGGCCAAGACAGGAGGATCGCTTGAGCTCGGGAGTTTGCGACCAGCCTGAGCAAGAGCAAGACCCCGTCTCTACTAGAAAAAAAATAGAAAAAAAATTAGCCGGGCGTGGTGGTGGCGCTTGTAGTCCCAGCTTCTCGGGAGGCTGAGGCAGGAGGATCGCTTGAGCTCGGGAGTTTGAGGTTGCAGTGAGCTATGATTGCACCACTGCACTCCAGCCTGGGCAACAGAGTGAGACTCTGCCTCAGGGGAAAAAAACAAAACAAAACAACAAGTGAAGGGACGTGTGTGTTGTGGCCGAGGTGGGCAGAACAGGCTGGGCTTATCAGGTGGGTGCCCCAGGACGATGCCCCAAGTGCCTGGTCGAAGAGGTAGGACCTCATCCAAGAAACCAGCAGATCCCAGATAAACGAATAATGACCACCATGGCCAGAGCTTTGGGAACCTATCAGGTGAAGCCAAACTGGTTTCTTTCCAGCAGGGCTCATCAAGACAAACAGGCTCCGTGTGGAGAAACTCAAGGGGCGGCCGCACGCCGTGGCTCACGCCTGTAATCCCAGCTCTTCGGGAGACCGAGGCGGTGGGAGGATCACTTGAGGCCAGGAGTTCAAAACCAGCCTGGGCAACATAGTGAGACCCAGTCTCTACAAAAAAAATTAAAAACTAGCCGGGTGTGGTGGCGCATGCCTGTAGTCCCAGCTACTCGGGAGGCTGAGGCAGGAGGATCGCTTGAGCCCAGGAGTTCGAGGCTTCAGGGAGCTATGATGACACCACTGCACTCCAGCCTGGGTGACAGAACAAGACCCTGTCTCTAAAAGAAAAAAAGAAGTCCATGGGGTCTACAGGACACACTACTTAGAAAGCGGGCGACAGGAACACCCAGGGGATGACCTCAGGGCACACGGGAGGACAGAGATGGGCTTCACAGGGGCTGCAGGAAGCTGAGGGCAGCTAGCCCAAGCAGCGAGTGATCATTAGTGACCGTGACACATCCCCCATCCTCAGAAATCCTGCCTGTGACTCCTTCCACTCCTGGCCGTCTCTACTGCCCCTCCTCAAGTCCAGGCCACTGTCGCCCACCTGGATGTCCTCCAGCCTCCTCTCCGGTCTTGTCTGCCTCTGCCAGCCCCTCTCAGGTTCCTGAACATTCCACACTCGCTCCCACCTGCCCCTCTGCCAGGGCTGCTCCCCTCAGTGCCACGTCACCTCTGAGTCCCTTGATAAAGCTCAGCTTAGCCCTGTTCTGCCCCTTCCCTGCTGCCCCCCCGCCACTGTGGGGTCCCCAGGGAGTGACAGGGAGAGGATTGTTTACACGTTTTAAAGTTTCTCATTTCACCTCAAATTCATGTTCACATGGTGAGATTACAATGCAATTGGCTGAGAACCGAAAGGAAAAGATTCATTTCTAGGTGAATTTGGTTTCCTTATATTTGACATTTTGGATGCTATTTTCAGGAACCAGAAAACAGCTAAAGGGACTCTTACAGTGCTGCTTTATGAAAAATACAACGCTTCAAATGCATTACCCCTGCTACGAGTGTCATTTTTGAAATCATGACATTCTCACACTAACTCAGGCGTCTGTGGGAGACAGGTCAGTACCCATTGTCCCCATCCCTGTCGTTGATGCTAAAAAGCTCCCCGAAGCACCGCTCTCTAGAGATGCAACTTTGTCCACATGTGTTTGTTTTTTTGCTTTTGTTTTTTTTTAGACGGGGTCTCGCTCTGTCACCTAGGCTGGAGTGCAGTGGCGCGATCACAATGAGCTCTTCAAACTCCTGGGCTCAGGAGCCTCAAACTGCAGCCTCAAACTCCTGGGCTCAAGCGATCCTCCCACCTCAGCCTCCCAAAGTGCTGGGATTGCAGGCGTGAGCCACCGTGCCCGGCACTATTTGTTTTGTTTTGAATGTCGTCTCTAACCACAATTCCTTACACTTAGTGTTTATGCAACACGGACTTCGGGCTCCTCTACAGTGAAGGCCATGTTCTGTCCAGGGCGCGCCTCTGTGTGGCCCTGACACAGTCCTGCTACGACAGGGTGCTGAGCACAAATGCTTCCCCAAAGGGTTAAGCACAAACTGCTCAGAAGTACTGTCGTGAAACGGAGTGATCTCCCACTGTGTCTCATTGCTGTGTCACCAGTTGCTGCCGCCCCGGCTCTCATCCTTGGTCCCCAGGGGCGCCGGGCCCAGGAGCTGCCAAGGGCTGCCGGCCAGGGCCCCCCAGGTAGCGCGAGGAAGGCCGGGCTGGATGTCACCAGACCCCAGTCTGGCCAGACTCTGTCTTCATCTGCGGGCGTGTAGGGTGACCTTCCCCCACAGTCTCTCAGTCCCCCCGTAACACTCGGGGTGGAGAAGAGGACGCCAAGGGCTCTCCAGGCGTTAGGGGCAAATTCCTCATTATTGCCAGCATTAGTTAGCACCCTATATTGCCCCAGGCACTGGAAATACAGCAGGACCATTCAGCACAATTTGACCTTGAGGGGGACAATCCATTGCCCTATCATGGGCCTCAATAGATAGGGTGCCATGCTGTGAGAAGGGGTGCGCAGTAGGTTGGGGACAACCAGAGGGCAGGAGGTGGGGGACGCTGTGACAGGAAAGAGGGGAGGTCTCCCTTGGCCAAGCCAGCCAGAGCTGGACAACACTCCAGCCTCTGCTACTCAGCCACCGAGACCCAGGCGTCGGAGGAATTCTGTCTACCGCTGGCACAGCCAAGCATCTGGGGCTGGGGTCATCAGGCTCTGGGCCCAGTCCCCTACTTTTTGGCCACTCCAGAGAGTTGCCAGGAGGGCACTGGGGTGGTCAGTCCTGCCTGTGGCATTTACGGAGGGTGGCACTGCCACACAGGTCCACCGTCACCTTGCACACAGCTGATGTCTGGAGTCAGATCCAGCAGGACACTGAGCGCTGGGGGAGAGGGGCTGAGCCCCCGGGAGCTATGGAATCTCCAAGTCCTCTCGGGCCAGAGCCATCGTCCTTCCGCCCCCCCCCCCCGCCCACACCCCCAGAACTGAACTTGAGGATGGGGCGGCTCATTCGGGGCTGAATGCGCGGCAGGGTCAGGTGGTGTCAGTCAGGTGGTGACAGTGCCGGCCAGGGTCAGTCCCCGACTCCCTTGTATGATTCCCGCCAAAGGAAGTCTTTGGTGGGCCATGCCTGGGTCCCTCATTCATAGGATTTATTTTTCTCTTGGCATCTAGTTCTCCTCAGACCCAAAACCTAGGTGACAAGGGAATTCTTTTTCAGGGGATTATTTGTCTTGTCCAGCCCTTCCCTGGGTGTGTCCTGGAATGACCACTGGCCACACCCCCAGGTTTGGCCTGGCCAGGGGACACCCGCAAGCATTGTCTGCAGAATGCGGGGCGGGGTGGGCTGGGCTTTGCATACAGACGAAACCCCCATGACGGGAATTGTGGCCCACGCCCACATAATCTCTTTCTAGAATCTTCCAACCTTCATGCCTTATCTCAGTACTCAAGGCCAGTGGGACAGCAAGTACTGAACACACTACCATCCCCTCCCTCAAAAGAGGACAGCTTCTCTCTCTCTTTAGAGACTGGGTCTTGCTCTGTCGGCCAAGCTGGAGTGCACTAGTGAGAGCACAGCTCCCTGCAGCCATGAGCTCCCGGGCTCAAGTGATCCTCCCGCCTCAGCCTCCCGGGTCATCGGGATTACAGGTGTGAGCCTCCGCCCCGGGCAGGACACCTCTTAACTCCGTGTAAAGGGCCAGAACCTATGTCCCGCCGCCCGAGAAACCAAGCATCTAGCTTAATGTCCCCACAAGACATGATATAAGTCTGTGATTCGGGGGACCCCAGCAAAGGCATTTTGATCAATATGATGTGAGCATCTAACTAGAGTCGGGGGAACCCAAAGAAGTCATCAGTTCAAGGTCGAAATTTGGTGTCGGAGTGGACTTTAGAAGCCTGTTTGCCTCTGTCTTCTGAGCCACAAAAGACTCTGAGCTTCATGTTTGACCAGTTCCTCCGAAGGCACTGGGCCATGTGTTAAGCGGAGTGTTCAAACCCAGACTGACTCCCGGCACACGGAAGATACTCCGACACTCTGAGACGTACTCATACGAAAAGAGTGTTCACGATTGATCTGAAATTCAAACCTAACTGGGAGCCCTGTGTTTTCATTTGTTCAATCTGGCCACCCTAGCTCCTCAATGACATCCTTGTTGCCTTGAATAAAGGAAGGTAGGAATGAAATCAGACAGGGGAAAGATTTATCGAGTCCAAACAAGGAATTTTACCGGCGGGAAATGGAGCTCACAGCCCTTTGCGACACACTTCTTCTTCCGGTCAGAATAAACTCCTGACTCCTCCCAGGCCGGCCCCTCCCACCAGCTAGCAGGGCCAGTCTCTGCCCCAAGAGGAAGGACTGTGGCACTGGCTGTTCCCCTCTGCTCGGAATGCTCTTCCCAAGCTGAGCCCTTTTTAAGATTCAGGCCTCAGCCAGGTGCGATGGCTCACACCTGTAGTCCAAGCTACTTGGGAGGCCGAGGTGGGCAGATTGCTTGAGGCCAGGAGTTCAAGACCAACCTGGGCAACACAGTGGGATCCTGTCTCTTTTCTTTCTTGCTCTGTCTCACAGGCAGGAGTGCAGTGGCACGATCATAGCTCACTGCAGCCTCAAAGTCCTAGACTCAAATGATCCTCCTGCCTCAGCCTCCCAAATAGCTAGGACCACAGGCTTGTGCCACCACGTCTGGCTAATTTTTCTTATTTTATTTTTTGTACAGATTGGATCTCACTAGGTTGCTCAGGCTGGGCTCGAACTCCTGGCCTCAAGCGATCTTCCTGCTGCAGCCTCCCAAAGTGCTGGGATTATAGGCTTGAGCCACTGCACCCCACTTCATTTATTTAATTTTATTTTTTGAGACAGAGTGTCACTCTGTCACCCCAGCTAGAGTGCAGTGGCATCATCGTAGCTCACTGCAAGCTGGAACTCCTGGGCTCAAGTGATCCTCCTGCCTCAGCCCCCTGAGTAGCTGGGACTATAGGCATGGGCCATGACGCCCGGCCAAGTTTTCTATTTTTAGTAGAGATGGGGTCTCGCTCTTGCTCAGGCTGGTCTCGAACCCCTGAGCTCAAGCGATTATTATTTATTTTTGACCATGGTAACAGGGTCTTGCAGTGGGGGAGAGAGACTGGGCTCAGCTCCCGAGACCTCATCTCTTAAATAAAAATAAAATTAAAATAAATAAATAAGAGATTCAGGTCTTTCCTCAAATCCACCTTCTTGGGACACCCCCACCCCACCCTGCCCCACCCCCACTCCTGCCCCAGCCAAACCAGAGGCCTCCTCGGTCACTATGTCACACACTCTGGTTATTTTTCTTCAGCAGTCACCATCCGTAGTTGACATCCCCTTGTTCATTTCCTTGTCACATTCTGTCCCTCCCCATCGGAACAAACCTCGCCAAACCTCCACATCCCGACGCCTGAGCACAGGCCTCCGAGTATCTTGGGGGCTCGATTAACACCTGTGCCGTGCTCAGGGGACGAGCTCCAGTGGGGCACCTGGCCCTGGCACCGAAACTCCTGCTTCATCTTCCCCTAAGCTGCAAGCTCCTGGCCCTTGGCACCACCTAGAACAGGAGCAAAGGTCACAGTGGTTTCTGGCCTGGGGGGTTTGACTCCTACCGGTAAGAAGGTTAGTTAGTCTCTTGGTCTAGGCAAAAGTTGTGATCGGTCCTTCCCAAGCCATGACATGTAGAAATACCCCTGACCCCAGGATCCCTAGGGCTTTTCTGTTCCTCAGAAGGTGCCAATGCAGGGGGGCTTCTAGGGCTTCTTATGGAGGACGCAGTCTTGGGCTAAAGGTGCTCAGTTCTCAGGAACATTCTAGAGGCTGGAACCAAATCCCAAAGGGACATTCTGAGTTACTGATACAGGTTGGCAGCTCATATCTGTGGTCACATCTGATGGGTTCTGTCCAACAGAACACTTGCTTTTGGTTTAAATAATCCAAGCAGAACTGCATGTGCACCAGGCTTCTGTTTGTGCACAAAATCAAAGCAGGCCACCTACACACGTCTCCTTGCAGAACAGAACCTCTCTGGAGGGACATGCGAGAGATCAGCCTTGGCCTGTATGTGGGTGCAGGGAGGGCGGCCTGAGGGTCAGGGTGAGAAAGAGACACCTTTTCCTTGGCGCCTTTGCCTACAGCTCTGTCCCGTGGTGGCCCAGTGCCATTTAAGAGCTCATTAAATATTTGTGGCATATAGCTGGGCTTGGTGGCATGTGCCTGTAGTCCCAGCTAGTCAGGAGGCTGAGCAAGAGCGTCTCTTGAGCCCAGGAGTTCTGGGCTGTAGTACGCTATGCCGATCGGGTGTCCGTGTGTTTGGCCTCAATACGGTGACCTCCCGGGAGTGGGAGACCACCAGGTTGCCTAAGGAGGGGTGAACCAGCCCAGGTGGGAGACAGAGTAGGTCAAAACTCCTGTGCTGACCAGCAGTGCGATTGTGCTTATGCACAGCCGCCGCACTCCAGCCTGGGCAACATAGGGAGGCCCTGTCTCTAAGTGAATAAGTAAGTAAATAAATAAATGTTTGTGGAATGAATTGATACAGCAATGAATGAGCAAACTCTCCAAAAGTCACTGGTCCAAAAGAACAAAATAAGATTATGGCACTAGTTATTTTGTTTTGTTTTGTTTTAGAGACAGGGTCTCTCGTTCTGTTGCCAAGGCTGGAGTATGGTGGTGCAACCATAGCTCACTGCAGCCTCGAATTCCTGGGCTCAAGTGATCCTCCTGCCTCAGCCTCCCGAGTAGCTGGGACTACAGGCCTGTGCCACCGTTTCTTGGCCACCCTGCCACCGGCCCACTGTGACCAGTGCCAGCCCCACACTCACCTACAGGAGGCTAAAGAGACATGTTTCTATATGTCTGGGGGAAGTCACTTCCCAGCTCTCTCGTCTATGTTTTGGCAACAGTCCAGGAGAAAATTCTCTTAAGGAAGACCAGAGTCTTGGTGAGCAGAAGGTGCGTCAGAGGCTGTGCAGCAGGAAGGATAAGCCTGGCCATGTCTGGGTCAAAGCCAAAGGCGGGGAGCTCTGACAGCTGCTTCCCTGCAGTCTGGCCTGGAAGCCTCAAAATGGAAGATAGGAAGTAGCTCAGCAGTGACAAGGAAACCTCCCTCACTAAAGCACACGTGTGCCCCTTGCTAGGGACACGGCCTGTGAGTACCCAAAGCTCCTTGGGGACCCGAATTCTACCCAGGAGATAGGAGCACAAACGCTGCATCCCCGCGCCATCTGTTCTGCCACTTGAGTTCAGCAACCTCGAAGGGGCAGCGAATCTCTGTGGCCTTCGAGATTCAGGCAGGCCGGCTTGGCTCTCCCCTTGCTGCATTAGGTCAAGTCACACCCTCTCTGGCCTGTGCTCGTTTGAGAAATGTACAAGATGGACTAGCTGATTTCTTTTTTCTCTCTTTCTTATTTATTTATTTTTTTGAGACAGGGTCTCCCTACGTCTCCCAGGCTGGAGCACAGTGGCCTGATCACAGCTCACTGCAGCCTCGGGCTCCTGGGCTCAAGCGATCCTCCGGCCTCAGCCTCTGGAGTAGCTAAGACTACAGGCATGCGCCACGATGCCTGGCTAATTTTAAAATTTTTCGTAGAGATGAAGTCTCACGATGGTGCTCAGACTGGTCTCAAGCTCCTGGGTTCAAGTGATCCTCCCGCCTCAGCCTCCCGAAGTGTTAAGATTACAGGCGTGAGCCACCGCGCCCAGCCCTAGCTGATTTCTTAACTTCCTCTCAGCTCTGACAGTCCCTGACACGGGATCATCTATATGAACAGGGCACGTGGATGGGAAGGAACAAGCAGGCATTCAGAAAAGACAGTTGACCCCAGGCATTTATTGTTTAAATGTAATTCACCATGTGTATATTAAATGTGTGTGTATATTTACTATGTGTTTATTGAAGAATGTAGTTCTCCTCTGGGAATTTATTAGCTAGTGGAGATTTAGAAAAGAAGGAAGGAGAGAGGGAGGGAGGGAGGAAGGAAGGGAAAAGGGGAACCAAGCCTACCTAACCTACTTTGTGCAGTGAGTTAATAATACAACATGCACAAAAATGAAGATTATAAACAGAAAATGTTAGTCACCAACATACTCTGCGCCCCAGAGCAAGTAGAAAGACTCAACCAGAGCTGGGGATTTTGCTCATCGTTCAAGCACCTTCCTGCCTTTTCATGCTGCAGCCCAAAGAGCTGTGGCCACACCTGGGTCTAATTTGAAGCAGCTGAAAGGACTTTGGGGTGGGCATGAATAAGTGCAAAGATCTCTGGATTGGAATTCAGACCTAGGTTCTGGTTTTATCCATTTGTGACCCTGGCCTAACCAAAAACCCTGAATCTCAACTGTGTCCTCTCCAAAATAGGGCTATATCCCCTCTACCTCATGCAGCTGTTCAGAGAGGCAGACCAAGAGAGGTAGACTGTCTCTGTAAGGGAGACAGAAGCTGGCTTAGGCAAGGGCAACACGCAGAACCAGCCTTGTTCAAACCATGAACCACGTTCCACTCAACGTGGGTTCCTTAGGATGTTAATCGGTGTTCTTGGAAAAAAGAAAATACGTCGTGTGGTCAAGGAGGCTTGTGATATACCATGACATGCATTATCAATATTAAAGATTTAGCGAAATATCTGGTTAAAAAAAAATTTTTAGGCCAGGCATGGTGGCTCACTCCTGTAATCCTAGCCCTTGGGCGGCTGAGATGGGAAGATTGCCTGAGGCCAGGAGTTTCAGACCAGCCAGGGCACCATAGTGAGACCCCACCTCTACAAAAAATAGAAAAATTAGCTGGCATGTTGACTCATGTCTGTGGTTCCAGCTACTTGGGAGGCTGAAGAAGAAGGACTGCTTGAGCCCACCAGTGAGCTATGATGATGCCACTGCACTCCAGCCTGGGTGACAGCGAGACTCTGTCTCTCCAATAACAACAAAAAAGCAATTGAAGTGACTATTCATAACATTTCGGAACTGACTTTGAGCTTGAAGAAAGATGGCAAAGAAACACCCAAAGGTTTAAGAGCTTTAAGCCTGGAACACTGGAAAGTGATGCTGGTGCAGATTTGGTCTGAAACCTGTTGGGCTGTAGGGTTTGAGTCACACCCAGGTGGAACTTTCTAGAGGTGAATGAGACCCTGAACGGGAACTGGGGCAGACTGGAAATACAGATCTGGGAGGTCCACTTTACTAAGGGATTCATTCTCGGAAGAAACACTGACAACAAAGAGCCACAAGAGTTGAGTAGCCTAACAGTAGATGCACCTGTAGGCCCAGCTACTCTGGAGTCTGAGACGGGAGGATCGCTTGAGCCCAGGACTTTGAGGTTGCAGTGAGCTATGACAATGATGCTGCACTCTAGTCAGGGTGACAGAGTGAGACCCTGTTTCAAAAAATAAAATAAATTTAAAAAGTAAAAAAAAAAGAGTTGAGCTACCTGGCAGAATTTTCAGGTAAGAAGTTGGATGGAAATTTAACAGGAGAGTCTAGTTCCAAGAAATCCAGTCGAAGATATCTCAAGGAACAGGGGAGTGTCCTCTAGACTCTCTGGAGGTCACAGAAAATGCAGACCAAAGAGTTCCTGGACAGGGTAATCACTGAGTTCTTGCTAACCCGAGGGAGAGATTTTAGGGTCAGGATGATGTCAGATTGATATGGTGGAGGGGATGGTGGGGGAGCGAAAGCAGTGGGCTAGGATCACAGGTGTGACACTCAATGCCACCTAGAGGAAGCAGAGAGGCAGTCACTGCAGGACAGTTGTGTCAGTGTCGAGACAGGCCAAGAGAAGGGTCTGAAATATATCAGGAGGAAAGCCCTGACCTGTGTTTTAGGCTCAGATGTAAGAGTGTGTCTGCAAAGCTAAAGGCCTTCATATCCAAGGGAACCTCAGGGTGAATTCCTCTCCCTGGGTTGCGGGAAGGCGTCTCTTTCCATCTAGCGCTGGGTTTGGCTCCTCCCGTTTACACACAGAGTGGCCACACGTGTCTAAGATGAACTCCTTCCAGTTCGGAAATGCTTTCCTTCCTGGTTGGGGACGTCACTGTTTTGACTTGGAAGTCTTCTACACACCGTAGGCATATGGGTGTACTTAATCCTTTTTGCCTCAGAAAACGGTCTAATCCCCCTTAATTATGTCAATAAGAATCAGGTAAGATTTGCTATGAGGTTTTTGACCAAGAGATCTAAAAAAGCCTGGCTGAAAGGATTCCTGAGCTTCATCTGCACTTAATCCAGATTTTCTAGCCAGCTAATAGCAATAAAGCTGCACTCTGCTCCCCACCCATGGGTAATTCAGGTGCTTTCTCTGAGGACGCAACAGGACTACTTAGGCCAATCTATTGATTTGGTTGTGTCTATTTCTCTCTGGAAATAGACGGACTTTTCATCACCTTTCCCTAGGAGAACTGAGGCCAATTCCAATGGATCCACCAAAGGATGCAGGTTGCAGTAGATTAGCAATTCACATATGTGAACCTCAAAGTGTTTGGCAAATCCAAGTGAATTATGCAGTCCTATAACCTTAGGGGGCAAGGATGGAGGAGTACCTTGTTGTGTGCACCTGAACTGCCACTATCATTGGCACTAGAGGGCTTTAACCTTCCTGCTCAGTACCCTTCCCACTGGTATTAACCAGCTGTGGTTCTTCATTGCCAGTGGGCACTGCTTCCTTGGTCCAAGGCCCCAGCACTAACAGGAGGTGTCACAGGCTGGCACCACTGGGCCCTCATTTTCCAAGGCCCCACCTCCCTTGCTGCCTGTGGAGTGGCCTGGCTCAGTTCCCATTTCCCTATTTGGATGTGAATGTCACTTAGCCAGTTTGCCCACATGATTTCCCAGACCTAGGAAGGGACACGCCTTGGTGTAGAGATGCAATCGCTGTTACCACCATGGAAAGGAAAGCACATCCTTGGTACTGTCACGTGCATCTCTTTTCGTTTTTTAAATGTCAGAAGCTGTGGTCACGTCATTCATTTTGGTGGGGCATTTTACTCCCTCTGATGAATGTCCATTTGCTTTGGATTCTTTGAAGATAAAATTTTCCAGCCAAATGGGGTCCTTGTTTATGCTTAGGGTTCCAGACTTCATGGATATTCCTTGGTCTAACTAACATCTCTGCCTCTGGGCAATGCCTTTTTTTCAGAAAATCAAAGAAATTCTGTGCATTCTTAAAATAAAAAGGTGAGTTGTAATTATAGGTCCTGACATTTCCAGGGGTCAGCCTGGAAATTGCACAGGGTAGCCCTGAAATAATCTCACTTCATTTGTAAGCTTCCATTGACAAAGTTATTTTGGGGGATTATTATCTTGCCCTTTGCTCTTGTGTTTGGGGACTCTATTAGACCTGTATCCAGAATCTCTCTTTAGGGAAACACTTCTCACAAGTTTGCCTAAGAGAAAGATAAGGCTCTGGAAGTTTTAGACTCTTTTTTTTTTGAGACAGGGACTCACTCCGTCACCCTGGCTAGAGTGCAGTGGCATCATCATAGCTCACTGCAGCCTCCAACTCCTGGGCTCAAGCGATCCTCCTGCCTCAGCCTCCCGAGTAGCTGGGACTATAGGCACTACCCGGCTAATTTTTCTATTTTTTGTAGAGACAGGGTCTTGCTCATGCTCAGGCTGGTCTCAAACTCCTGGCCTCAAGCAATCCTCCTGCCTCGGCCTCCCAGAGTGCTAGGATTACTGGCATGAGCCACCGCACCCAGCCTAGGTTTCTAATATGGCTCTGTTTTGCACAAGGAGTCGAGGGCATAGGCCCCACTCGCTTCCTCTCACCTTTAGTGCACATGGGCCCAATTTGAGATTAAGACAATGCAAGCTTAGGATCCAGCCATAAAATAGCAGTGTGATGTGAACAAGTTACAGTTGCCCTCTGTGCCTCTCAATTTCTCATGTATAAAATGAAGAGGTTGGACAATGAGCTGCTCTTTGATCCCAGTTCAATTCAACAACTATAAAGAAGTCATGTGCAAAGCACTGAGGGATTACTTAAACGAATAAGGCTGGATTCCTGCTCTTGGAAAGCATCCCAGTCAGTGACTGGAATGAAACTAAAAGTTTCTGAGTCCTACTGTGTACCAGGCATGGTGCAAGGCACTTTGAGCTCCCAATCTTCAATGCAATCCTTACAGACTAGTATTCTGATTTCTTGCAGGGTGAGGAAAGTAACTGGCCTCTCTAGGGAGTGGCAGGCATGGGTTTCACCCCAACGCCGCCAGCCACCAACGTCCAAGTGTTTGTTGCCCACCTGGACTACCTCCGGCACCTGCATAGTGGTAAGTGCTATGACAGAGGTGCAGACAAAGTGCTCCGGGAACATGCTGCCTTTGTTGGCAATGGCTTCCTTCCCCAGCCAAGGACTCTGTCAGCCCTGCCACTTAGGGCCAGGCTGAGCTCACTCAGGGAGTCAGGCCTCTCAGGGCTTCCTGCCAAGATCCCATCACAGTGACTCTGAATTTATTCTTTACTTTTATTCCAGGAACATCAGCCCACTTGTAACAATAACAAGCATCCTTTCCACCCGGGGAAGCTGCTTCGTGGTTTACAAAGCACTTTCACATCCATTATCTCATTTAATCACTTCCTCCTCTACATTCCTACAACATTTTCTCGGTATCTCTTTAGTATAACATTCTGCCTCATATAACAGGCCTGTTTCCCTTTACAGCATTCATCTTGGCTCACAAGTTCCAGCCTATAATTCAGGTATCTCAGCACCTTGCACACTTCTGTGCACACAGTGGGGGCGATAAAAGTTTGCCATGTCAGGCGTAGAGGCATGCACCTGCTCGAGTCCAGCCTGGGCACCATAGTGAGACCCCATCTCTTGGTGACCTCTGGTAGGCCACGGTTTGTGCTTCCGCAGAGGTGCAAACACCAGCGTTTGGGGTGACTAGTTTGTTTTATCTGGGGGTGGGTGGGAAGCAGGAATTCTTCCAGGAAGGGCCCCACCCAGCAGAGAAGGAAACTGTGGGGCTGAAGAGGCCACCAGGGGCCCGATTTGGGAGGGGCCAGAGATTTGTCCCTTGGGAAAGAGTGGACAGCAGCACAGAAAAATCCTCAAAAAAAGGAGAGAAAGGGGGCTAAATGGGCAGCTTTTTCAAAAAGGTGTAACTCCCCACAATGTCCCAGGGGACAGGAAAGGAGTCAGACGGTCGACGTTTCAGAAAAAGGGGGACCCTTCCTCCAGCACCCAGACGCTGCTTGGAAAAGTGCAGGGAGCACCACTTGCTGGCATTTCCTTAGTGAAGGGGCGAAGGGCCTCCTGCCATCGCCCCCCTGGAGAGGGGGGCTGCTTGAAGTCCCCAATTCCTCCTGCAGGGCGGGGACTCGCCAGGTGGGAATTTCCCAGGTTATCTTCAGAAACGGAGGCGGGGGCCACGGTCAAAGGAGGGGCGGGCGCAGCGGCCCCCGGCAGTGCTCAGAAGAGGCGGGGGTGCTCCCCAAATACTCCTCGGGAAGGCCGTGGGCACTGGATTCCCAAAACTCTCCTCTGCCGCAAAGAGGGACCCTGAACCCCCATGTTTTCTTAGAAAAAAAGAGCCGGTGTCCCGAATCTGCAAAATCATCCTCATCCTGGCAATTCTCAGAAAAGCGGGCAGAGCAAGAATCCCCAAAACTCTTCCAGAAAAGGGGCCAGATTCCCGAAGATTCTCCTCGGAACGGAGGCCAGGAAAAAGAATCCCGAAGTCTTCTCAGAACCCCGGGCCGGGGCAAGAATCTCCAAGACTCTCCCCAGGAGAGGGTCGAAGCCGCAGGTCCAGACAGAAAACAGCGCGGGGGCAGAGGAGCCCCGCGGAGCAAGGCCGGGCCACGACTCGCCCAGGCTCCTCAGAGGCGCCGCCCGCCGCCCGGCGTGTCCGCCCCACGCCCGCCGGCCCAGGCCGCCTCCGGTGCATTGTGGGTGGGGCTTCCCTTCTCCGGCACCACCTCACTGGCGGACTCCTCTTGCCCGCCTCTAGGGGAGCCCCTTCCCGGCCCCCAACTCGACCCCCTCTAGGGACCCCCTTCCCCGGGCCCCCACATCTCAGGACCCCCCCCTCAGGGGAGCCCCCTTCCCCGGGCCCCCAACCTCAGGACCCCCCCTCTCAGGGGAGCCCCCTTCCCCGGGCCCCCACATCTCAGGACCCCCCTCTCAGGGGACCCCCATTCCCCGGGCCCCCACATCTCAGGACCCCCCCTCAGGGGAGCCCCCTTCCCCGGGCCCCCACATCTCAGGACCCCCCTCTCAGGGGAGCCCCCTTCCCCGGGCCCCCACATCTCAGGACCCCCCCTCAGGGGAGCCCTCTTCCCCAGGCCCCCACATCTCAGTACCCCCCTCTCAGGGGAGCCCCCTTCCCCGGGCCCCCACATCTCAGGACCCCCCCTGAGGGGAGCCCCCTTCTCTGAAGGATCCCTGCCTCCCTGAGTACCCCCCGCCCCTCTGAGGGGAGCCTCCATCTCCCTGTGGGACCCCCACCTCTTTGGGGGACTGCCCACTTCTCTGAAGGACGCCTCCCCCCCCAGAGGAGACCCGTTTCTATGAGGGTACACTTATCTCTGAGGGACCCCCCACCTTTGAGGAACCTCCTGCTTTCCTGAGGGTCCCCACTTCTCTCAGAAGACACCCCTGCTTCTCTGAGGGGACCCCCGCGTCCTCTGAGGAAACCCTGCTTCTCTGAGCTGCTGTCCCGGCATGTCCCCTTTCCCTCCTGCCTTTCTGAGGCGCCCTCTCTATCTGCGCCCACTTTTCCGAGTGACGTCCTCCTCCCAAGTGTCTCCTAAGCAATCTGAAGTGTTCCTGCTTTTTTCAGAATCCTTCCTGGAGGTGTTCCCCACTTTTGGGGGACACCCTCCTTTTTGACGAGTGCCTTTACTCTCCTGATGGGTCCCCCACTACTCTGAAGTCCCGTCAGACTGGACCCTTAGTTCTCTGAGGTATACTCCTGCTTTTCCAAAATGTTTCTATTTCTTTTGCGGCTCCTACTAATCGATGGATGCCACAATGTTGTGAGGGGTCCCTGGCGTCTCCAGAGGTTCTTCCCCTGGTTTGAGATGTTCTTATGGGGTCCCCATATCTAAGTGTGCCTCTACTTTTCCAAGGTATCTCTTCTCTTGATGCGAGACACTGCGGATCCCTTAACTTCTAACGGAGAAACTCCTCCTTCATTTATTCCTGGAGCCCCATCGTCAAGGTTCCCCTATTTCTGTTTGTGGTGCCCATTTCCCTCCATGGTGGAGGGAGAGACCAGAAACGTGCCCCTCCCCCTCCAGGCTTCTTTCTTGCCAAAGTGGAAGTCTTCTCTGTACTTTCATCTCAGCTTCCAGGGGCCTGGAGGATTTTATGGCTGGAGGAGAAATTGGGGGTCAGAGAGGCAAAAAGCACTATTTCCCCATGTTCTTCTAAGACCTGTTAGATCTGGGGGAGCAGGAGCTGCTGCTAGATGACCACCACCTTGGTTACTCCATTTTCCAGCCATGGGGCCATCACAGTGCTGTCACACCATGTGGAGACAAGAGGTACAGGACAGAAACATTGTCTCCCCATTATCACACTATCAAGCTGTGGGACTGACCCACTTCCTGTCCCATCCCTCAGTCCTCTGCATAGTATAACTCAACCTTCCCTCCCTCCCCTCCGCCCCTGAAAAAGGAGAAGAAAACTCTCCTTCGTCTTCCTGCTCCATTTTCTCTCCCTAGACCCACTGGTTCACCCCTTGATTAATAGAGGATCCCCAGTTTGTGGGCCACTCTGGTTTGAAAGGCAGGGCAGGAAGCAGGAAATGGGTCACCTTAGATCCAGAAAGGGTGGAAGGAAGGCAAGGGACAGAGGATTTGACTACATTTCTGTAAGTTTAAGTGACTTCAGCCTGGCCCAAAAGGAAGTTTTTACGTGGCTTTTACAAATCTCATGTGTACTTTTTTTTAATGGCCCACCCTGAATTCCAAGTTCACTCCAGTAGCTAATTTTATCTGCTTTGCCAAACGCAGAGCTCTCTGGAGCCCAAGCAGATGAATGCTGGCATTGAGAGATGGTCCAAAGGACAGGAATGAACTCAGTTTGAAACCTGAGTAACTTGTAACCACTTCATGTCCACGCACAAGTCTCAAGCTAAAAACGTGGAGAGAATGTGCCTGAAGTAGAGTTCTGAAATATAGGCTGAACTGTTTGGTTTAGCATTTCAACAAGTTCTTCTCTCTGACTCTGCTAGAACTGCAGTTGACTTTACAGTTTGACTTAGGGCTGTCTCTCTCCTGTTCGTTTCCATCTGGGTCTTGCTTAATTTGAGTCCTTTGTGAAGACTCCTACTGAGGCTATAATTTGAGTTCTAAATCTGTCGGTGGACCATGTGGACACAAGTTTCAACTCGAGCTATTTTCTTCTGTGGAGAAGCGCTTGGAGCGTTTCCTGGGCCCTTTGCTCCTGGGCTAGTCAAGTCCAGGCAGGAGGCTGCTGCAGACCTGGTTGCTTTTCTACTGCCTCTTCCTGGTCAGCTGTAGGCACTGCCCGAGGGGAACGGGAAGGATTGTGGGGAGCTTGAGGCTTGAGGTGTCCAGAGACAAGGGTAGAGAAGTGCCAGAACACATTTATTACTTTAAATGAAACCCATGGGACCAGAAGGTGGGGTGTTAGAAAGGGAATAGACAACTTTGAAGTCAGAAGGGCCCAGTTCAGATTCTGGTTCTGCCCTTCCTAGTTGTGTGGCCTTGGACAAGTTATGGCACAAAACTGGCATGTTACTAAGTATTTGAGGGAAAATATCAATGTGAATGTGTGTGAAGGCGCCTACCGATGGGAGGTGCTTTATAGCCGGATGAATGAATGAATCCGAGATAATGAACTGGAGGCAGCCAACACAGCTCCTGGCACATGGCTGGTGTGCAATAAAGCTTGGTTGTTGTGCTTATGAGATTAGGGTCCTGGCCTGGACTTCCAGACCAGGAAGTGCTTGACATTCTGCCAAGGCTAAATATGCTTGAAGAGAAAGAAACCTGGTATGTCTCTTGGAAAACTTACTTAGCGAGAGTTTTTCTGTGTTCTGATACCAGATGTGAGATGGATTTGCTGTGTGGTGGGGCATTCTATTTCCCTTGGCCTTGGCATCTCCCTCTGTAAAATGGGGTAATTGTGGAGTTAAGGGCAAGTAGGGAGATGTATTACTCTAATTAGACCATAGGCAAAATAGAAGATTATAATGAACTTGAAGAATTGTGGGAAGAAAAAAGTAGGTGAATTATAAACCTAAAGATCATATCCATATTTTGAGAATGCTTGAGTGAGTGATACCAGCAGTTACCTGGTGAGTGATCTGTTCTTACACTTTAGAACCTTGAAAGAAGAACAGTTCTTTCATGGTAATGGATCAGATTTAGGGACAAAAGACTGGGAAAGTGATGTACAAAGGCATTTGACGCCACACAATAATAGTACTTTTGAGAGGGCCAGTGTGTGGCTTGGTGCCCATGAGGAGATCATGATTCACCTCGAGCTCCCAGGACCCAGGATCTAGAGAACTGTGGAGATGCTAACTCAGCTTGGGGGTGGGGTGGGGAGGGGGAAAGTGGAGGGGGGCAGGCAGGGCTCTTTTTTTTTTTTGAGAGGATTCTTTCTTAGCAATTAATGAAAGCCTTAGAATCACGGCTGATGAATTAGGCCCAGCCTTCTTCACTTGCTAGTGTGGGGACAGATGGCACTCTGCCCCTGATGGCTAAAACCCAGGGGGAAATAATGGGTGAAAATCTGAGCTGGGCCCCTAGTGGGCTGCTCCTAAGTTTGAAGAAAAGGGTATTTTTTTTTCCCCTTAAAATATAGTCCCCCCTCCCCCAACAAAGTGACTTTGGTATTGAAGCAAAGAAATATCCACCAATCTTAAATTTCTCTCAATTCTTTTAAGGACAGTCATTCCATTATATGAGAAAGGTGCAAAGTTTGTTATTTTTAAAATATAAAAAATAAGGTAAACAACTTTAAAGGGATAGCTCTCCCCTTTGAAATTATGCTCTGTCTCTTGTGTGCCACAGACTTCACTCTGGTGGATGGTGGCGCCACCACCAAGTCTCTTTATCTAACAGGAAGTTTTTTAAACTATTTTTTTTTTAATTGAAGGATCCTTACAGCAATAAAAAACCTTGGATAGTTAGAAATGATATTGATCTAGGTACATTTATTAGATGTAATGTAACATGGTTATCCGTTGGTGGGCAGCTCTAAAAGGCATGTGGGTCCAAACACTGCCCAGCTTCTAACTCTGGACTATAGACTGTTGATTTATATAACTGAAATAGCTAGGGAAGTCAGGGTTTCCTTCCTGTTGGAGACAGCACTGGGGGCATTAAATCCCTGTGGGATCTTGATGATAAGAAATAAGCTGACCTCTTTTGGAATTGGGAAATAACTACTGTATGGAGTGGTTCCATCCTAATGAATGGATGGTGTTATTTTTAATTTCTAGTATTAAGTTTGGCTTTATCTTCTCTGCAGTGCAACTGCTTTTGTTTATACTGGTGTGTTATTTAAATAGGAGTTTATTCCTTTAAACTGGCCTATAAGGGACATGTGAGCACTCAAATAAGAGCTTTACTTACTGCAGGTTTTCCTGTGTGGCCGTAAGATATGGGGTGTGTGTGTGTGTGTGTGTGTTTAAATGCTACACATTGGATTAAAACTTAGAAAGTGTTAAATCTTCTGCCTCATATAACTTCCTATGCCAGCAAATAATTCAGGAACAATTGTTTGTGTGTCTGTGGAGTGTGTGCTAACAGTATAGCAGTGAGCTGGACTGATGCAGTTGGCCCTCAAGGAGCTTACATCCCAGCTGCAAACAAGAACAAATGAATGAAAGAATATTGCGGGGTTTCTTTGAGAAGATCCCCAGATGCTGCAGCTAGCCTCATTGGGAGCTTGGGGTGGAGTTTCTTGGAGGTTTAGAATGGGGTACCTCATTACCTCACTACCTCTCTAATTTCCTCACTGGGCTTCTGTTTCCTCCCTCTAAAAGGAGGCAGAAATTATGGCCTTTTTCCCAGTTGATTGTTGGCAGTAGTTGATCCATGATGACTGTGGCCATGATCTTGGAGAAACAAGAGAGAGTGTGGGATGGTCACTGCGAGGAGCATTTTCAGTTTTGCTTTTCTTTTTTCTTTTTTTTCTTTCTGAGACAGAGCCTCACTCTGTCGCCCTGGGTAGACGTGCAGTGGCGTCATCATAGCTCACTGCAACCCCAAACTCCTGGGCTCAAGCGTCAGCCTCTGTAGTAGCTGGGAGTATACGTGTAGGCCACGATGCCGTGCTAATTTTTTTTTTTTTTTTTGAGACAGACTCTGGCTCTGTTGCCCGGACTAGAGTGCCATGGTGTCAGCCTAGCTTGCGGCAACCTCAAACTCCTGGGCTCAAGTGATCCTCCAGTATCACCCTCCTGAGTAGCTGGGACTACAAGCACGTGCCACCACGCCCAGCTAATTTTTTCTATTTTTAGTAGAGGTGGAGTCTTGCTGTTGCTCAGGCTGGTTTCGAACTCCTGAAGCTCAAGCGATCCTCCTGCCTTAGCCTCCCAGAGTGCTAGGATTACAGGCGTGAGCCACTGTGCCCCACCCACTTTGGCTTTTCTTGAAGTCAGTGGTGGTGTGTGTTTTTGGAATCTTGTGGCATTTCTTCATGGCAGTGCATGTTACAAAAAGAGATAAACAGCCATAAAGGCCCTTTCTGTCAAGCGGGGGCTGCTTGGCTATTGTTGATGGCATAGGAAAAGTGAGATTTCCAATAGATGACTGCTTTGTGATGTATTGGTAAGTTCTTGGTGCACGGAGTTCCCTTTGCTTTCTTGCTCTGGGACTGGGAAGGCACTATTTTGACTTTCCTATGTTGGAACAAGGCTGGAAGACTTAGGTTTGTTGTTAGTTCACATAGGTCAATTATTTGACAGGTGCTTTTCTTAAGTAAGTGTATTTGTGAGGGGTGGAGCCATAGAGTAGGGCTGGATACTCATTTAGGGCAATGCCTAGAGGGGAGAGGGAAGGTGTTATAAGGAGAGTTTCTGGTAGTCTTTTTTTTTTTTCCCCTTCTCATCAAGTTCTGACTCCGGAGGTGGAGAGGCAGGCCCTGGCCGGAAGTGGGCGTGGACAAGTAATGCAACTGTGCATGTGACTAGCCTCCCACCTCTGGGCTGTGCTGCCCTTGGGAAGTGGATGCTTGCTCCCTCCTGACTTCCTGTTCTCCCTCCCTACAGGCTGAGTTTTTGGGTCCCAATCTGAGCGTAGAAAACACGTTCAAATTCCCCCATTTTCCAGTAAGCTGCTTTGTCAGAGCTGGGAGCCACCAGTGGACCTGTACTTGGCAGTTCAGGGAGCTCAGCTAATGTACCCACAAATTCAGGGTGGCTGAAAGGATGGTTTCCTGTTGCATTACCACCATGTTCCCGTCAGGAGCCCGTCTGCACCAAGGGCTGCCCTGAAGGTGTGTATAGAACTTAAAGAAGCAGAGAGTAGATAGGTCCTTCAGCAAGAGTGTGCACTCGAAGAATGGTTTGCAGTTATTTATGTCTTACTGCTTTGCAAAAGTACTATGGGAGGCCCTATGTACAGTAGAAACTTTAGAGCCAGAAAACCTTGGGTTTGATCCGTATTCTACCACTTGCTGACATGTGACCTCAGGAAAATAGCCTAACTTCAAGTGGTCTAATCATTTTGAGCCTCAGTTTCCTCATTTGTGGGCTGAGGATGGTAAGCATACAGCAAGCAACCAGATTGTGGTTTTTGTTTGTTTGTTTGTTTGTTTTTGTTTTTGAGGAGAAGCAAAGAGGAGTTTATTAATTTGCTGGCAAATGAGGAGGTTGGCAGACTCCTGTCTCAAAGCACCAATGTCCTCACAACCAGACTGTTGTAGGTGCCTAGTAAAGGTAGTTGTTACAGAATCGTATTTAGGCTGACTGTCCCTCTTGAGGCTGGCACCCAAGTTTGGACAGCTATGCAAATGAGTCCATATTGGGTCACAGGCTGGGCATATCTGAGGGCTGGTGATCTGGAGGTTCTAGGATTGTTTTTTTTTCCCTGGTGAGATTCCTCAGTTCACTGTAGCTTTACACTGCTGCAGCATCACCTTAGTGTCCTGAAGCATGATGGGGTAACTGGGAAAAAGCTCCAACCTAGACTCTATGTGGCTGCAGTATGTGCTAGCAAAGCCCCACCTTCAAGGGTGATGGAAATATTCCTTTAACCTACTAAAGGTCAGGCACCTGGGCTGGGCACAGGAGCTCATAGGCTGCCAGGAAAAGACACGTACATGAACCGGTAAGTGCAGCAAAGTGCCACAGTTAGATGGGGAAAGGAGGGAGTGATTTGGAGGGCTCCTAAAGGAAGGGGGCGAGGGGGAAGAACTACTTGTTAGGTTTATTAGGTGGCTAGGCATTCTGGGGAGAGGAATGGCATGGGCGTGGGCAGGGACCTGGAGATGAAAAACAGCCAGATGAGTTCCTTTGATCTGAGGAGGTTTTGCTGTTCTAAAAGTTAGAGTTTGAACTGAGCACTTTGGCAAGAAAAGCCCAAAGTTGCCTTCAAAGGTAGAAAGTCTTATAAAATGTGTCATAGTAGGATCCAAGATTAAACTCAATTTAAAATAATATTTATTCAATAAGCATTTGCAATCAGAAACCAACGATGGCTAGTGAAATCAGGCCATCTAGACTGTCTTCGTAATGGTATTCTGTCTACATAGAGTTTAACCTCTTAATGAGCTTCAAGAGAACAGATTTGGGGGCTGCTTCTGAATTTTTTTCCTTTGAGAATTGTTATCATTTAAGCTGGTCTAACATTCTTAATACATCAGAACAATTTTTAAGCTTTCATTTAATTTTCAACCTTTAGGCTTTATATTTAACCTCTCAAAGTGTCTCTATTGAAGGTTGACTTTTGACCTAAACTTGAAATAAATATCTTACTCTTCCTAAACCAGAAGTTGGTAAGATACAGGCCTGATTATGTGGGCATGCAAGACGGCACGATTGTTTGTTATCAAGCTGTGAAGGAGAAAATCAACTAGAAAGACTCTCTACCTGTATTTTTTTTATAGTGAAATTCTGGTCATTTCACCATAAATGGGGAGGTTGGAGGATACGCATCCTATTAGGAAAACATTTGGGGGGAATGTTTTTCTAAGTTGGAAGATCTGCCATTTAACAACTGGGGAGTGGGGTGTGAACTGGATGCCAAGTTTTTAAAACATGTTTTTCTTTATGTCTAAACCAAGGATGTTTATTAGACTGGTGATGTGACTAACAGTCTTTCTTTGCTAAGCAGGTTTGAATAGGCTGATCTCTAGACTCAAGACTGTTATATAGCCTTTTCTTCCTGGTGTTTTTCTGATTTTTTTCTTTTAGTTCTTTAATTCATAGAAAACATAGTTCACTTACTAACTTTTCAAGATTTAAAATTGATCTAAGTTAGGTGGGAATTTTTTGTAAACCATATATAGACACAAAAGAGATATTCCTTGCCAACTAGTGACACATGGCAGATGAAGACAGAGTGGGAGATACACTTCCGGTTCACGACAGTACTTCTGAGCAGTTTGTGATTAACCCTTTAGGGAAGCATTTGTGCTCAGAACCCTGTCGTAGCAGGACTGTATCAGGGCCACACAGAGGCTTGGTCTGGACAGAACATGCCTCACTGTAGATGGAGCCCGAAGTCCGTGTTGCATAAACACTAAGTGTAAGGAATTGTGGTTAGAGATGACATTCAAAACAAAACAAACCCACATGGACAAAGTGGACCATTTCTAGAGAGCTGTGTTTCGTCTCAGGGAGCTTTTCAGCATAAATGACAGGGATGGGGACAATGGAGTCTCCTGCGGACTCCTGATTTAGTGTGAGAATGTCATGATTTCAAAAATGATGCTTGTAGCAGGGGTAATGCATTGGAAGTATTGTATTTTTCATAAGGAATCACTGTAAGAGTCCCTTTAGTTATTTTTTGATCCCTGAAAAAAGTATCAAAAATATCAAAGTACTAAGGAAATCAAATTCATGTAGAAATTAATCTTTTCCTTTCCTTTCCCAGCCAATTGCATTGTGATCTCACCATGTGAACATGAATTTGGGGTGAAATAAGAAACTTTAAAACAATCCTCCCTTAGGGATTGTTGTTATATTGTCCCTAAACTCAGTGAAAACAGTTTTAGACTTTAGAGTACTAAAAACGCAAAGTATGGAAAACCATCAGGGCCTTTTTTCATAAGGGTAATTAAAAAACTTCTTGGTGTACTTTTGAATAAACAACCTGTTTATTCTTATTTAGAGAGCTTTTCAGAAAACAAAGGGGAGCCTGGTGTCACTGTTTGATAGCAGTAATCTCAAAATTGGTTAAAGCTTACATAACTAGGTCTACTTTGCTTGTGAATGTAAATGAGTAGTTGACTGTTCATTCTGTGTTTTGAGAAGGAAAAGCATCTAGAATGTTTAAAGGCTAATGAATTCATCCTTTTTCAGCCCTTTCTTCCCAGGTATTTTGGTGTAGTTGGCTCTCGCCTTTGTTCTAGATGCCTGGGACACTCACCCTAACTCCTCAGTTAAGATCTGGCACAAATGTCACATCCACAAAGATTTCCCAAACCTCTTTCCATGGAGGGGAGCAGCTCCTTTTTCTGTGATTCCTAAGTCTTTCTTATGAATGCATTTTCTGCATTGTATTCATTCTATGTCTTTCTGTGCCACCAGCATGTCAGCTTCTGGAGTATGTGCCTGCAGGCTCCTTGGCCTGAAAACCCCTTGGAATGAGTGGTCTCTTAGACAGTTCTTGTCAATCAGTGTTTATCACATAAGTCATCTTACTTTCTGTCCACCAGAAACTTTGAAGAAATTTTCTGATTGAAAAGAAAGTACAGTACCTTGAACATTCAGTAGGTGATGCTACTTCTTTTCAGTTTCATACTACTATGGAGCTTTGGCCAATTTCTGTTATAAAAGCAGACATGAACACAGAATTTGGCCCAAATTTCTTTTCTTCAGTCCCTTGGTTGTGTAGGAACAGGCTCAGATGGTGTTTAGAAGTTTGTCTAATAGTACATTTGATAGATAATTAGACTATTTTTACAGTGGTTAAGGTGGAAGGAGGCCTGGCTGTTACTAGCAGGGATTTGGTCTATGAAAGATATGAAGTTTAAAATGAATTTGGAATGAAATCTTGTTTAACTAAATAACAGAAGTGTTTTTAAAGTACAATATTACAAATTTTTTCCCCTTATTTTTATTTTTTGTTGGGACAGCTTATCTGTCTGATAAAGTACAATATTGACAACTGGTATCCCCATGTATTAATTGACTGTCTTGTTCTCAGAGCAAAGAGAAAACTTTGGGAAAAACATGGTTCTAGTCCTAGTTGTCTCTTAGTTTGTTCAGCTCTAGAATGGCATCTGAAGGCGATTGCATCATATTTCATAATCACCCAGCTGAACTATTTGCTGTTTAGTCCAGCACTAGGCACTGAGGCAGCAAGGTCTTTAACCCAAGCAGCCTCAGCTTTCACCCGACCTGAGCATTGGAGACCCCAAGCAGGTCTGGATTCACTGTCATTTTATCTATCTACATACCTGAACTTTTCTTCCTATCACAGAAATAAATCCTGTAGCTAATTCTTCAACCACCCGTCCCCCTCCACTTTCCCAGCTGGAGAAGTTGGCACTGCCCTTTGGAGCCCCCCACCTGTCACCAGTGCACACCTCAGTCCACAGGGGTGTGTCACTAATATGTTGCAGCTGATGCCTCCCTCTTTAAAACAGGGTGGTTGTCACCTTGGTGACTCACACAGGGCTTGCCCAGCTCAGACTCTGGAATCCCTACATCTATCTCAAGTCTCAGGTCTCCCACTTGACCACACTTTGCTCTGTTTGTAGTTAATTAAGTTGACATTAATAAAGACCCAAGTGAGGAGCAGTGAGGTAATATTTTGCTTGTATTGCTTTAATATAATCATCTGATTAATCATGGTAGCATAAAGCAGTTCTCAAAATATATAGCTGCCGAATTAGAGTGAAAAACCTGGATATTTGCCCTAACTTATCCTTGCACATGGGATCAGGGAGCTTTCTGAATTCCTATACCAAGTCACTTGTTTGAGAATGAAACTTTTTGTTTAATTGGTTTTTGAATTTGAACATTTGAATTTCTTTGTAGCAAAGCAAATTGCTGACAAAACTGGGTCAGGGGAGGTGTTTGGGGGTCAACAATTTGTATTCTTTGTTTCATTTTTAGGTTGAGGAATGCTTCTCTTTTGGCCCAAGGGAGGTTGTGGCAGATGTTACATTAAGCAGTTGGAAGATTTTGGGGTTGGGGATTGGGGAGTAGAATCAACAACAAAAAGTTGCCAATTGTATGTGGGACTCAATATAGGAGCTTTGGGGAACTTTCTGATTGGGGGGGCATATAGCAGAAAAACAATTTTGTAAAACTTTTTCTACATGGAAAGGTTTTTCAAGTTTGGGGTCGAGACCCAATCTTGAGTGGGAATTACATTGATTCTCTTTTTTCAAATGAAATAGAATAGAAAATATCAGAGTACATTGCAAGTGGTAAAGTGATGTTTGGTGCAACTTTTGTTTCAGTTGTATATATATGTATTGGGGTGTGTTATAAAAAATTATAAGTCACTACTCTTCAGGAGTCTAGGTGTCTTATGAATTATTTATTTTAAAAAAATGAAAAGAGGCTATTTTGGTGATTCTTCAGAACCCGACCTTGATATTGAGAGCCTTCTTGTGATACTAGATTTTCCATGAACTTTATATTTTCCCTATTGAGACTGTATTTTGCTTTATGTAGTTTAACATCTCCAGAACCCATCCTCTTTCAGGTTTTCACACTGTGTTTCCTCCATGTCACTGGAGAGGGAAGGGTGCAGGTTTGCTTTCTTGGGGTGTTTCACCTTCTCCCAGAGGCACCAGGGCAGATTGGGAGGTAACTGGAGAGGGAGAAGTCGTCCCCAAGTGTCTTGAGGTGGGTGGGTCTGGAGCTTTCTTTGTAGAACTCTGTTCACTGCGCTGGAGAAGTGATCGTTCGGCCGATCCGCACTCCGCCACCGCCACAAAGACACCGGCGCCGAAGTTCCCCAGACGGGAGCTTCCGCGTGACGACCCCGCAAGGGTGCCGTTCTAACTCCGGTTTCAGAGGCAGCTCAGAGTGGCTTGCGGTCGTCCAGCTCAGCTGGAGCGAGGTCAGCAGTGAGCGCGTCGCGTGAGTCAGCCTTGGGCGCGGCCCGCCCGGCTCTGCCGCCGGTGAGCTGGCCACGACCCTCGGCCTGCGGAGGGCGCTGGGACTCGGCGAGGAGGGAGCCCGCCCGAGCCCGCGTGGGAAACCAACGCGCGGAGCGAGGTGTCGCGTGGGAGCGCAGCGGGGTGGGGCGGTGCTTCCGGGGCGGGACCGGCCTCCCTGCCCCGCCCCATCAGCCACTGGGCCCCGCCCCTCGACCTCCGGGACACGCCCACGGGCTCCTCCCCTCCCCATCAGGCCCCGCCCCTCAGCTGCCGGCCCCGCCCAGCCCGGCGCGGGCGGGCGGCGTCGCCTTTAAGAGCTCCCCGGTGTTTTGGGGGCCGCGGGCCGGGCGCGCTGACCTGGTGCGCATGTCCCGGGCGGTGACGCCGGCGCCGGGCTCCATGTGTGCGGCCGAGGGGCGCATTATCTGGCCGGCGGCGCGGGCGGGCGGGCGGACCGGCGGAGCGAGCGCCGCGGGCCCGGGCGGCCCCACAGGCGGAGCGAGCGCGCGCGGCCCGGCGCCCCCGGCCCCTCCGCCGCCCGACCCCGCGGGCGACCCTGGCCGCGCAGCCCAGCGACCCCGCGCGCTGCCCTAGGGCCCGGCCGACCCGCGGCCCGGTAAGTTCCGGACCAAACTTGGTGGGGGGCGGGGGCCGGCGACGCGCGGTGGAGACTAGAGCGACGGGGGCGACGCGGGCCGAGCGGGGTCGGGGGCACGGGGGGCTATGAGGGACCCCCGCGTGAATGTGGAAAAGTGAGAGCTAGCGAGTTTTACTCCTTGTGTTGTGGGAGCGTCTTCTTGCGCTGCCCTGGAAAGTTCCTTGCTCCGACGTCGCCCGGGCACGTGGGGGACGGGCGGGGCGGGGGTCCCGGAAAGTCGCGGCGTCGCCCCGCTACCTCTTGCGCTTCCTGCGGGGCCGGGGGAGGGACCCGGCCGCGAGGCGCGTCTTCCAAGCGGTCGGGACGGGTGGGGGCGGCACGTGGGCGCGCTGGGCTGGGGTCCCGCGCAGGGGGCTGGGGTCCCGCGCGGGCTGGGCTGCGGCGCTGAACCCCGCGGCGGCGGCGGCGGCGGCGGATCCCATGTCAGAATAAGAGTCCCCGCGCGCCCACGCCTGCAGGGCCGGCCCTCCCCCCAGCTCGCGCCCTTCCTGCCTGACCCCCGGGAGCCGCGGGACCCTTCCCCCTCTCTGGGCTCCAGCCTTTTCCAGGGCCCTACACTTTAAATTTGCCTCCCCATTTAGGCGGTGGCTACATTGATTTCTTTTTTCCCACCTGGAATGGGTCGGCATCAGTGACTAGACAGCAGCAGCTGGCCTTTTAAAGGGATTATTGCCAAGACTCGGAATTGATCACTTCAACAAGGAAAGGCTTATGGGCAGGGCCCTGGCTGAGAGCCTGGCGGGCACTTGGTGTGTGCGCACACTGGGACCCAAAAATGAATGGGGACCCCTCCCTTAGGAACAGAATGACAACGCTTGGGTGCGTGTTTTTGCCTTGCCCTGAGAATTTTGTAGAGACTGCTTAATTCTGTGTATCTTACCTAAGGTTTTTAGGTGTGTAGTTCATCTTAAGATAACTTAAGGGCTTTGGATTCTTTAGGTCAAAGTCCGAGTGAGTCATTTGAACCTTTAATTTTCTCTCTTCCTTACCGATTTACTTCTTTCAGTTTTCTTGGAGTACAGTGCTGGTTACATCTCTGGTTCTGTGTGCCCATTCACACAGTGACACCTCCTGGCTGTGGCAGCACAGAGAAATGGAGAGACAGACAGCCCTCTGTGCCGTTGCCTCAGTCTTGGACTTACTCATCCTGTTGACTTACTTTTTCTTCTGGTAGTAGTTACAAGTTTTATATTAAGCTAGATTACACGAAATAATGTTTGCTGGCACCAGTTTGTTAATATATGCTAAAATCAGTAGCTTGTCAGACCTGACTGCAGGCTGTGGAGGAGGGCTAATAGCTCATACTAGCCCCCAGATTCGAGTGCCTACTGTGTGCCAAGCTCTGTGCACAGGCATATTCAATGCCCATAAAGATCCCACGGGGAGTGGGGGAGTATAGTCCCCACTTTACAGGTGGGGAAATTGGGCCTCCTGTAGGCCAGTCTGCTTGCCCAAGGCTGCTTAGTGGAGAAGTAGAGTCCAGCAGCCAATGCTTGGTGCTCCACAGCCCACAAATGCTGCTGTTTGCAGGGCGAAAGAGTGAACACGTCCCTGAAGCTTCTAAAATGCAAGGTGGTTTTCTTGTCCAGGCTCTGGTGCACCCCTGCTTGGGCATGGGTGATAATCTGGTGACTTGGGGATATCATTTAGCCCTGCTTTGTCCTGGGAGAGCAGAGTTACCAGCTGGCCTTTAAGGAGCCAAGCCACAGAGTTGCCTCTTTGCATTTGCTTCCTCAGCCTTGGACTCAGAAAAGTTGGCGGTTTTCTAGAGGAAGCATTTTAGAGACGTGGGAATTTTGAAAGGGATTTTCTAGACCCTTTTTCTTCACTTACTCCCTTACCCCCTTCATCTTTCGTTTCTTATTTGTCTCCTAAAATTCTAAAGCTGGTTTTTATAAGGATTGCCTCTCATCTTGGAAGTGGTATACAGCAGTGGTCCCCAACCTAGTGGTCCCCGACCTTTTTGGCACCAGGGACCGGTTTCAGGGTGATGCGAGCAAGGGGGAGCAGCTGTAGCGGCTGTAAATACAGATGAAGCTTTGCTTGCCTGCTGCTCACCTCCTGCTGTGTGGCCCGGTTCCTAAGTTTCATGGAAGACAATTTTTCCACGGGGAGGGGGCAGGTTTGGAGCTCAGGTGGTGATTCTCGGCCTGGTTCCTAACAGGCCATGGACTGTACCGGGCTGCGGTTTGGGGTTTGGGGACCACAAGTATAGAGAATGGGAGGGCTTCTGTATTAGTGATTTGGATGCGTGTATGCCTTGTTATTTCTACTCAGATGACATCATTTTTTTAAAATGTCAAGTCATCTCTATTAATGCAGTATCATTTGGCAGATCCTACAATCTTATATTTTGATAGTGAGGGAAAAATAATGCCACTCTCAGGAAAAAATCCTGGAAGGATTTGTACCAAAATGTCAGTAAAATCTCTGGATTAGGATTAGCAGTAGTTTTTCTTTTTCTTTTTTAAAAAACTTTTTGGTATCTCTGTATTTTGTGGGTTTTCTTTAAGTGAACATTTTTTTGAGTAATGAAACACTTTAAAGACTAATTTTCAACTCTTCAGTAGCTTCTCTGACTTGTTTTGCATCATTTATTTTGTGAATTTCTGGTGTTTCATGTAGTGATTTCTGGATTGATTTATTCAATAAATATCAGAGTGCATACCGTGCCTCCAGCACTGTGCTAGGAATCCTGCTCAGTGGAATTTACAGTGAGATTAGTGGGCCAGGAGTTGTAATTAATCTCATAAACATGGGGAAACTTACAGGGGCCAAGGAGAGGAGGACACTGTGATCTGATGAGCCCAAAGGGGGCCTTTCTTCTACTGGGGTCAGAGGAGGAGTAGGGGTTAAGTAGGTAAACAGAAAGTGTTTCTGGAAGAGAGTGCTTGGACTAAAGGAAGATTGTTGTGGTTGGAACAGAGAGAGTCACAGGGCACTAGAGACTAGATGGGCAGGTGGCTGGGTAACCAAAGGCTGAGGTGGGGTCTGGGATTTTACCCCAAGAGCAGTGGGACCCCATTGAAAGGGATAAGGCAGGGGCTGGTGCAGTGAGGCACACAGCCAGGACCTCTTTGGGCCTTAGATAGCAGATGACTTAAGGATGTGGCTGGTGAAGTAGTCAAGTCATTCTTGAAATGTTGGCATTTTCTGGTATTTGTTCTCTTGGGAGAAAATTAATAATGACCCACAGAATCTTGGATGTGTCAGTTCCCAAAAGAAACAAATACGTAACAGCCCTTACCACTGAGTTTAGTTAAGGACCATCAGCATGTGCTAACATCTAACAGCCTGTAGAACTCATGCTTGTCTAGAGAACTACCTGCTTGGACTCGGGGTGTTTCTGTGCCATCAAATGGAACAGGCAGGGCTATTTTCTCTAGACCTTTTCTCCCCCTGATAATTGAGTTAATTTATGCTCGTTGTAGAAAACTGGGAAGATTATGAAATAGGTGAGTGGGTGAAGTCTTCATGAGCAGTCGTCCTGGTGTAATAGAGCATCCCTGGGATTCCCTCCCAACCCTTGTCTGGTTGGGAATTGTGGCAGAACCAGAAGAACGAGTTGGCGGTGTCATAGTTTGAAGCTTACAGAACTGTGCTGCCTAAGTGTGGTCATTCGTTAGAATGGATGTTCTAAAGTTATCTGCACTGCTTCAGAAGGTGACTTAGTCTGGCCTCAGATTGCTAATCTTCCAGGTAACAGGACTTATTTTATGTGCTAACTGTGCGAAGGTATGTCTTTGAATTGAATTAGGAAGGCAGTGTGTTAAGAAGGTTGAGATGAAAAAGGCAGGGATCTTGAAGTGGTTGCAGCGAGGTGTAGTGAGACTGGTGCTCTCAGAAACAAAAGTACCGGCTGGGGACAGATCCTGGCAGAGCTTGTGTTCCCGCGGATTCCCGCAAACATGATGCAGGACTTTTTTGTCAATAGAATGTCAGACTTTGGGCTTTCTTGCCCCTCCCCCACCCTGCGCTTTCCAGGCTGTATTTGTGACCTCTTTTTGTCTGATGGAAATGTAGGTTAGTCTTTTAGAAGACAAAGGATTTTACTCTAATAGAATACCTGCTGGTAGCATCAGGAAGTGATTGGGAATCCACGGAACCCTCCAGGGTGTGGGGGAAAGGGGCCTCAGTGGGAATGTCTCACATTTGCACATCCGATGCCCTTGGCAGCTTCTCTGTGACCCACACCCACTTTCTCTCTCTTGATCCTTCCAAAGGCACCCCGTTTCACAGGTGAGTTTGTCAGGGGACTTGCCTTTCTCTTCTGACTCCCAGTTCTTGGGTTCCTTACGTGAAAGGCCTGAAGGCGTGCTATCTCGGAGGAGTGTGGAGGCCAGCATCCGAGATAGGATAGTGCTGGCAGGAGATGGGCAGTGCCTGAGAGGGGGCTTCCAGCAAGTCAAGGTAGGAGTTTTGGGGGAGGTTTGAGGCTGTAGGACTTTGAGGCTGCTGGGCCTCAAAGATAGCCAGGAGTAACTGCAGCTGCAGGGAGGGCAGGGCCATTATAAGGTGTGTGGTGAGTTTTTCAATCTGTGGGATTGGAGAGAAAGTCCGCTGTTTGAAGGATTTGTTGAAGAATCCGTCAGCCGTTCCTCCTGCAGCTCCATCTCGGGACCCGGAGCCGCCCAGCCTGTCTTGCTGGTCAGATCGTTTGGTTTGAACCTTGAAACTTAACTCAGCCTAAACAAGGTGGTGCCTGTGAGCACACTTTAAAAATACTGCTGCATTATGGTGGCAGACCGGCTCCTCCTCTGCCAGGGAGGCCACTGCAAGTCCAGGGCTGCCTGCTGTTGGCTGAGTGAGGCCATAGGCCCAGGTCTTTGTAGTGGCATCGTGGACAACCTGGCTTTGCCTCAGACAGCCTGGTGTGAGCCCCACCCGGCCAATTCCTAGTGATGGGACCTTGCTGAGCCTCACCCTGTTTCCCATTTCTATAAAGGGGGGGTTTACTATAACTGCCGGGGAAGGCTCTGTTGGGAGTAAGATAATAAACGTGAGAGATCTACCCCAGCATCCAGTGCATGTGCATGTCCAATAACTTGGAGTTCAGTAAGTGTGCTGTTGTGACTATAATGGATGAGCCAGAGGGGGAAAGCATTAACAATTGCCCTGCCTCTCCTGCAGGGAACACCTCCACCCTTGTGGGCAAACTGTCACTGGTGTGTGTACCCCTTGGAGACATGCTTCAGCTTTGTGCCACAGCCCTTCCCCACTGTCCAGATGGAAGAAAGCAAAGTCCCCCTACAGGGGGTGATATTGCCAGTGTTACCTGGCTGATTATTCTGCAGGTAGGACTCAGCCTTTCTGATTTCAGACTTTGTATGTTTTTTCCACTGGGCTTGGGGCCTTCCTGGTAATAAGGAATGGCTGGGTTGGTTGTGCCCCAACTCAGGAGGCAGTCTCTTTCCTGGCCCAGGCTTGCTGAAGCCAATATCCTGACATTCAGGGACAGCCTCTCCACCGGTGAGATGGGAAGCTGTTTGCTAGGCAGATCTATCATGGGATCTTGCCTTTGGGAACCAAGAGGGGCCCCTGCACCTCTGGCTTTATCACTGAGTGGACTATGGCCAGGGATGGAAGTAGGTTGTTTGATGGTGCACACAGTGGCAACTGGGAGAGCCAGGGTGAATCTTATTCTTCTTCTGGACTTCTCTTTCAGACTTAACAGCTCTCTGGCCAGCTTGGGAGTTGGACAGATCTGGCTTTGTCACTGACTACAGGCAGTTTACCTCTTTTCAGCCTTGGGTGGGTCACCTGGCCACGTGGCCTCAGCTTTCTCATCTGTTGACTGGGACAATATCTTTGACCTCATAGGATGGCTGTGGGAACAAGTGGGAAATTTTCACAAGTAGTTAGGGGTATTCCAGCCTCTGCTTCTCCATTCACCTTGGAGCCAAAATTCTTCTCCCTCTAGATGACAACTACACAATAATCCCTGAGCATGTGACATCTCATTTATGCACAAGAAACAGATTGTGGAGCTAGGTTTTCTTTATAACAGAATCCTACTGGAAGCTAACAATTTGAGGGTAGTCAGAGTTCATTGTAAGGATTCACTTAAAAAGTCTGTTGGTACCCAGAAGGGAAGTGAAACACCTTGTGGCCCTAAATCTGATTATAATGCCCACGTAACATTTCCTCCAATTACAGCTGTTCTGTGCAATTACCCTTTGAGTCAGTGGCTGTTAAACTTTATTCAACACATTCTTACCTTAGAGGCAGCTGCTCACCGTGGTCTTGGAGGTAAATGGGTTTCAGGCTAATGTAGTAGGTCCCAATTTACAATAGTTTGACTTAAGATTGTTTATTGGGATGTAACCCCATTGTAAGTGGAGGAGCTTCTTTTGGTTTATGGTGGGGTTATGGTTTCTCCTGAATGCGGATCATTTTTGTACCATGTGAAGTCGAAAAATTGTAAGTCAAACCATTGTAAATCAGGGACTGGCTGCTGTGTTGCCAGCATTAAATGCATTTGACTTGTGGGGCTATATTGTGATGAAACCCATTGTAAGTCGAGGAGCATTCTGTATTGTTGTCACTGTAGTTTGGCGTTGGTGGATTTTTGTGGTAGTGCCAACAGATTTTTAGTTTTCTTGTGTGTTTTGGGCAGGCTCAGTCTGCCAGCAGGTTCTGAAAACTGCTGCTCCACCTTCCTTCACATCCACAGGAACATTTTTCCCAGTTGCTCAGTGTGACTGGAGAAAGAGTGGAAAACTGAATTCTTGGTCTGAAGACATTGATTGAACTGGTTGAGTCACTGGAGGCTGGTGCTGTTCTCAGGACTTGCTTGTCATCAGCTGAACACCTGAACTTCATTTTCTATTGTTTCGTGTAGTATCCTTGGGCTTGCAAAGGGTTAATGCATGACCCCTTCAATGGTGTGTTTCTCTCAGAGGATTCTGTAATCAGCTCCCTCCCTGGGATTCTCTTATACTCACTGGCTGTAACCCAGGGAGAGTCTGCTGGTGTGTTTGGCGTTTTCCTTAACATGCGTGTTTGATTAACTGACCTTCCCAGTAGTTTTTGTTGGGGTCATCTATCTCCTGCGTCCCCTCCCTAAACTTTTGGTGAAGTTGTTAGTATTGAGTCGCTTTGTTTTTGTCTCTTTTCCAACTGTACAAGGTATGTTTCCTGATGCTGAAGTCTGGGGAGGGGAGGGGAGAGCCTCAGGTGTCAGTGGTAAGTTGCCTGGTCTGCTTTTGAAGTTTTCTTGGGCAAAGATATTATTAATAACTTACTGAGTGTGGATTGAAATGTAATTGCAGCCTTACTGTCAATTTGTATTTGTCAGGCCATAGCTTTAGAAATGTAACTATTTTTGGTAGTTGGGCAGCTGACAAATTTAGGATTCTACCTGGGACTTACTCTCTTCTCTGTGCTCTGTTCCACTGAACCCAAAACTGGGTGCAGGGACTTCAGGATGAGCCAGACTGCCCTTGATGTTACAACCTGGGAACTGAGGCCCAAACCAGGAGTGAGCCTAAGCTTGACTTGCAGAAGGAACAAGTCAAGTACATAGCTCCCTGCTCCCTCCTGGAGCTTGCTTGGTCTTTGTGGTCTCTCTTGTTCTTACTGATTTCTTTGTGGCTTGGTTAATTTTGTTTTGTTTTAGCTTCCTTCTCACTTTATTTATGTAGATCTATTGGCCAGTTTCCTTCCTCAGGGCTTTATCTTTTTTTTTTGAATCCTGGGGTTGTTGTGAGTGTCTGTAGTGTGAGGATGGCACAGGACATGGAGAGGAAGAACTTAGGGCTGCCTTATAAAAAACAAAACAAACTAGTAGTGTTTCTTGTTCTGAAATTGAATGGGTGATGGCTTTAAGTTTTAAGAGCATAAAACTGTTTTTCCCTCATCTATTATAAATAAAGTAATTGCACTTGATTTGTAGACATCTTTCAGATGATAATGTGGGTGACAATTTCAAAATGCAAAAAAGCAGCCCATGGAAATGGTGAGGGGCAGACTAAATGTCAGGTCCTGCACCAGCTCCGATGGTCGACTGCGCTAGTCCAAGGTGAGAGCAAGGGCCTTAACACTTTGCTGAGGAGGCTGGATGATTCTAGAACAGCACAACCTGGCTGCTAAAAACGTTAAGGGAGGTTATTTCTTCCATATCCTTTATATCTGAAGGAGTTAGTTCTGGCCACTGGAGTGGTCTTCAAACCATGTTGCAGGAGACCTGGTTAAAGGAATTGAACATGCTTTGTTCAGAGGAGAGAAGACAGGGGTGGGGGAGTGGTGGTGGGTTCCAGGAGACCCTTTGGGGAGCCAGGATCTCAACTCAGGACTGGACTGATGTCCTTTCCTGCTAATGCTGGCACTGTTGGGCAGCCTTGCTCATCTCCTTGGAGAGAACAGAGGGGGTTCCTCTTACTTTCTAGAGATACGATCAGGTGACCCTGCTGCAAAAGGCAGCAAAAATGGACAGGTCACCTGGGAAAGGAGCTCAGCATTGAGTGAGCAGCTCAGAGACTTGCATCCACCTTCTGTGACATTTAAGATGCTGGGAGCTCATCCACCCTGTTGCCTTGGTTTATTGCAGTAGAAAAAAGGACACTTAAATTGCTTAGAAAAATTAGGGTTACTTCGATCAGCTTAACCAGCCTTCTGAGTCTGTGAACCACTGCTGCATTTCATTTTTTTAAACTTACTGTTAAAAGTTAACCCATCGACATTTAAGAGCCTAGGCTACTCCGGTAGGTGCCCCATGGAATGAAATGCAGTCTGGGCTTTGCATCACCACACAGTGAAGTGACCAGAGCAGGAGATGTGTTACTTGCTGGCTGTGGGACTCTAAGCAGAGCTTCTCAGCTGGTAGGCTGGCATGAGTGACAGGGAAGCAGAGATGTCCCTGCAACCAGGTGGCCCCAGCCCCTGGCCGGCTCCTCAGGCTGTGAATAGCCTCGTTTTACTCCAGTATGCTGTACAAATACAATCCTTATGACATGCCATGACCTGAAAAAGATGGGGCATCTGATCTGTTAGCCACAAATGCATACTATTCTGAGAAGAGATACTGTTTTCTTGGTCTTAGGGCATCCATAGCTCCTGTGGAGAAGGCTTGAGATGCTGCACTAGTGGAATGTCCGGGAGGGATGGAGTTGGCAGTTCACCCTTCTGTATTCAGGATTCATAGAAAGTCATACTGGGAAATAAGGCTGGCAAACACAGGTTGTTGTGGTTATTGTTGAGGCCCTTAAATAGACTGTTTGTACTTCATTCTAACAGCATGGAGAGCCCTCAAAAGTTTCTGAGCAGGAGAATGTCGACTTGAATTGGGCAGGGAAGCCAGTTGGGGGAAAAAAGGCAGGCGTGAGCTAACGTGGCCTTGGATTTGCCTGACGGGGAATAAAAAGCAGGGACAGGTGCCAGAGACACTGTGCAGGAAGATTGGGTGGGATTAACTGGATACCAGGGGCTGAGGACAATTCATCTGTTGGTTCAACAACTGTTAGAGTCCCTTCCCTGCTCAGCACAGGCTGGGGTCCAGTCATGGGGGGATGGCCCATTCCTGCCCTGGGTGGGGGGGTCTTAGAGTCTAATGAAGGAGACAGGCCAGGGGTACCCTGAGGGAGAGGGTGGGCGGGCAGGAGAGGTTTCTGAGAGGTGGCAGCTGAGCAAGGACTGGGGGGTGATACAGGCCCCCAGATTGCGGGTCTTTGGTTTTAGAGGTGCTGAGTTGGAGGGGTGGTTGGGCAGAGGTGAGGTGAGCTGGGTTCTGGAAAGGGTGGTCTGTGGCAGCTGGGTGTTAGTGAGACAGCCTGTGACCCCGGGCAGCTATTCTTTGCTTCGGTGGGCTGAGAGGATGCAGTGGGTTGAGATGTGGCAGCCCCATGTGGCTGTCAGGACTCTTGTGAACCAAGGGGGCATGTCTGTCTGTGACCCTGATTGGCTGACTCCAGGCGGAGGCATAGAACTTGATCTGTACTTGTGTACCCCCCTCTCCAAACTACGGTGCTTTGTGTTAGGTGAAAGTATACTAAATAATAATTGAATGAATAAAATATCCGAGGGACTATCTCACAAACACAGGAAAAGATTGTTCTGCGCTGTTCCCGTGAGTAAAGTAGTGACGGATGGAAGTTAGAGGGACGCAGACCTTAACTTAGCCTGAGAAAGAGCTTTGTAGCAATTTGAGGGGCTGGGGAGAGGCTCCGTGTGAACCCAGAGCCCTGGGAGGTGGTTGGGAACCCACATTTTCTAGATTTTGAGGATTTTCCAGCTTGAGGTTTTGGATACTTTTCCAGAAAGACCCAGAGTGATTAAGACACTTTTCTGAAACAGCCACATGAATTATTCTAACAGCTGCTGCTTGCTGGTTTTAGGAAGTTTCCTTGTTTCATGCATTGCTCAAATGTTTTCAAATCATGGCTCTTTTGGCAGAGTTTGGGGGAGAAGACAGGTGGGTGTCCCGCCATGACACTGGTTTTGAGGGTGGGGAGGGGTTGTGGTCACAGGGCCCTTGGGGATTTGGCACTTGGATAAAGATGACTTGGCCTCTGGCTGGTGATAACTAGGACCCTGTCATAGTTCTTATTTGGGGGTTAGGGGTGAGAGTCAGGTGGGGAGGGGCCAGGACATGCCCTGGCCTCCACCCACCCCAGAAGCCCTCCTAGCTGGGCCTGGGCTGTCTCCCAAACTCCCCTTGCTCTGTCAGTGGCCAGGGGACCTGTCCCCTTCCCAGTGGTCTGTGTCTGCTTTGCTCACTGCCCCACGTGTGTGAGTGCTCAGTGCTGTTTGAGTGGCAGGAGAAGGGACTTCACTCCCACTCCCTGCTAGGGACCCTGGTTTGTTCCATTGGTGCCCTAAGCGTATGTGTACATCTTGTTGGATATGAAGATAAGAATTGATCCTGGTTTATGATCCAGGCCGGGGCAGGTTTATCACATTAACTGCCATGTGAGTTGTATTTAACTCACACTAGTTTTGAGCCCAGGCCCTCGTGAAGCGTATGGAACTCTCACATGTCTCTACCTCGGAAGCCTTGGAAGCCTCGTGGTGCACATGCAACTCACACGGCCATGCTGTGGCATACATGTTATGTGATGGGTGGCCCCCTGGGCAAAACCCTGCAGTTGGTTCCTGAAAATCTTACTTGTTGATGTTCTTATTGTTACAATTAATATTGACAATTGCATGTAACTCATGCACAGAAAACAATAAAAAATAACAAATTTTTCATTAAATTAGAAAGGATCGTTTTGTTTTTGAAGTTTTTATTCTATTCTCATAGTGAAACACCATGGCCCCAAGGAAAAAATTTTTTTTTCTAGTGTGGCAGTCACTGTGCTACCAAGTCCTTCAGGCCCCTTCCGTCATCTTGTATGCTAGCAGACAGGGACTCAGAAATAAGTGTTTTGTCAATGGAGATCAGGTGGTTGGTTGTGCCTGTGGGATGCTCTGAGGGTTTTAGTGCCTTTTACAAAAGATGAGGACACATGGGTTTGCACAACTGGGCTCACTCCTCTGGGAGTTTCTAGCAATTCAGTAAAGGGTTAAGTTAATGTATACTTAGCAGAGGAATTGCAGGTCTGTGCTGATCCTTACAAATTTGCTTGAGGAAGTTTTCCCAGAACGTTGGGAAGTATATAGCCCAAGGACGGCCTCAGTCAGATTGTCCCTGGTAGTACGTTGGTTCAGCTTTGAGTCTGGGCCTAGGAGGTGGCTCACCTGGGTCTGGATTCCCATCTGATTTCTTAACCATGTGACCCTGGGCCATCGCCTTGACTTCTCAGCCTCAGTTTCTCATCTGTCAAGTGTGGGTATCAGTGGTAGCACCTCATGTGAAGTGCCAGTAACAGGTGGGTGCCTTGTGTGCGGTGTGGGTGATGGTGGCAGTACCTCGTGTGAAGCGTGGGTAATAATGGCAGTACCTCATGTGAATAGGGGCAGTACCTTGTGTGAAGTGTGGGCGACAATGGCAGTACCTCTGTGTGAAGCGTGGGTAATGATAGTACCTTGTTCTGTGGTTATGAGGATTAAATGAAATCAGGCATGTAAAGTGCTGGCACCTCGCCTGGCACCAAATAAAGAAATGAGTAATTGTCAGCCACTGTTACACTTTTCTTTTCCTCTTTCAGTAACAAAACCTCTTGTTAACATATTAAAGGTAATTCTCTTGGTGTCCCCAAAGTTTTCATAAGTGGGCTCTTCCATAGGGCTTTGAATCTGTGTGCCCAGTGGTAGCTTTCTCAGTGAAGGGTCAGGCCCTCCCCTTCCTGCGCCAGTGAAGCCCGAGGAACACTCAGGACAAGGCCTGGACCGTGAGTGTGGCAGAGCAGCCTCTGTCCTGGCAGCAGCCAGGCCCTTGGGGACAGACAGGCAGGGCCTGGCTCTCAGGTTGGATGTTGGTATCAGTGTAAGGGTTAGGGAGGGAGGGCCTGGGTCTGTGCGAGGTGGCTGCAGGAAGGGGAGGAGGAGGAGGGGAAGGCAACCTTGGCAGTGGGGTGGGCCTCCTTGGAGGAAGAGGAGGCAGGAAGGTCCCCTGCAAGCCTGGTCCAGTGAGGCGAGGGGAGTGTGAGTGGGTGAATGCTGCTGGCAGGTGACATGGGAACCCTCTGTCCCTTCTACCCTGTCCAGGCCAACTTCCTGGGGGATGTCTTGCTTATGGTTGGGTTGTCTAGGCAGCCTGTGCTTCAGGGACACTGGGGTGAGGTGGACTTTGCGGGCTGCATGGGAACCTGACCACACTTAGAGCAATGCTTCTCTCAGATGGGCAGTCTGAGTTCTCAAGGACCGACAGCTTAGACGTTTGGAGGGCAAAGTGTGTGCTGGCCCCATCCACCAGCGTGGAGTCTGACATGTGCAGCCAGGTGTGGGCAAGGCAAGGAAAGACATTCTAGTCTGTGGTGGACGTGGGCTTTGTGTGACAGTCCTGCCTCTTGGGGGGTCCCTGGCTTACACTGGGGGTGAGTCTCAGACGCAGGCAAAAGCAGGCAAAATCTGCTGAGGGGATAGCCTAAGGCTGCAAAGGCTCAGGGACTTCTTCAGACCTTCTTAAGGCAGAGATTGGAGTGAAATTTGCATTGTACCTTATAAACACATTAGCATCTTAGTACTTCAGCCTCTTACCAGCAAGGACAACGCCCACTCGAGGCAGAAGCAGCAAGCATATTTGGGGGCTCCAGGTTTCCTTGTCATCCCACCCAGGAGGCAGGCAGTTTGGCCCTTGCTGTCTTGCTCCTCCTGGAACAGGGTTCTCCAGGCGTCTCACCCTGCAGGGCAGTTTCCTCCCTGCTTGCTCCCCAGAAGCTGGCTGGTTGGCCACACAAGCAGAACTCCTCCCAGCTGGCAGGGCCCCATGTCCACCTGCACCTACTCTCCCCAAGTCTCATGTCCCTTTTGTGAGGCTGGGGACCCACAGGGCTCTTGTGAGGATTAAGTGATGGGAGATGTAGGGCTCTGGGAAGCTCTGTCGGCTGAGAGAAGTCAGGGGCAGCCCACCCTCATCTCCTCCCTGTCTCATCTAAGACTTGAGGGAGGCTCTGTTTCCTCTGTCTTGGCCTCAGTTTACCCTGTAAGGGCTGAGGATGGTGGTGAGGAGAGCTGAAGATTCTGTGAAACACCCTCTGTGAGGAGCCCCTGCTGTTCTGGGCATCCCCCAATCGCGCTTTTACTGTCTGATACATTGTCAAGAAGGTGTGGAGCCCTGCATTTCTCTATTTGTTCTTAATTGGTGTGTACAGCTCCAGCCATGATTTACTGATAGATGTTGCTATTGTTATAGTTTCTTCCTTCATACTATGTAGCATTTTAAAGTCAATCACGCTATTTTTGTAATGGCTGTAGGGCATCATCAGAGTTTGTGGCAGTGATAAAGCATCTGGAACTAGGAACCAGCTTGTTGGTGAGGCCCTGGGAGCCGTGGGCCAAGCACCCACCTGAGCAGACCATGTGGCCTCAGTCAGGGCCATAGGTGCCGTACTGTGGTGTGGTTGGTGGGCGCTTTGGCCAAGTCTGAAAATTTACCAAGTTGACTGTTTGACTTGGCATGTGATGGTCAGAGAGATTGAATTTTCCCCCTTAGCAAAGGGAGCTTGGTGGATTTCTAGAATTCTGTATTGTAGAGGGTAGGGGTGGCATGGGTAGAGTGGTTGCAAAGTGTGGGGGCATTGAGGCCCACCAAATCCACCCTCTTTTCCTAGGTTGGACTTGGAGATGTCTGGAAGGTTTGTGGTAGTCAACACTGACTTTGCTGCTTGCCTGGGTACTCCCTAGCCACTCCAGATTTGGATCTAGGTAGACCCTTTAGTATTCTGGAAACCACCAGTTTAAATAGACCTGCATCACTTGATCCCAGTCTTCCATTGCCAGCCTTGGAGGATCCTTGGGGATAAAGGTGGCAGAGGCCATCTGAGGCTGCAGGTCTGTCCTGCTACAGTGGGACGGCTGGTGGACACTTTGCCTGGTAGTGAGCAGGTGGCAGCCTTGCCTCCCAGGAAGTGCCCAAGTGCCACAGGGGCACCTTCCCTGGGGGGGTGGGGGGACTAAAGGTGAAAACTGGATCCTCCCCCAGGCCACATGGTGGTCTGTCCCTCTTTGGTAAGATTTTTGCTATCCTAGTGGCTCCATACTGAACAGAATGATCATTGTCATCCTGGATGTTACAAGGATAAGTTACTGTGAACTACTGTGGGTGGATTTTGTTTGGATTTCAGGACCATGAAATTCTTTTCCCACAGTCCTTGGTCTCCATTTGTATACAGTGGGGGCCTCCTGGAACCCTCTGCCCTCTGGGTGCTCTTGAACAGCAGCAGCAGTTTTCTCTTCTCCTTTCCAAAGAAATATATTCTGGAAAGTGAGATACTGGTTCTTAGGCCGGACTTGTGGGGTAGGACCTGCGCAGGTTATCAGATTGCTGTGGTTAGTGGCTTATTCACCAGGACCTGTTTGAAGACAGGGTACACGCCTGGGTGGAGAAGTAAATTCTGGGCCACAGGGCTGTCAAGAGGGTGCTGCTCTTCAGTCTTGGGGTAATTTACTGGTCTTTGCCCTACTGGTGAATGTGCAGATCAGGGTTGGTGCCTGTGTTGTTACAAAGTGGCTGCTTGGAGTGACTTGAGCGCTCTTCCCTTCCCATGGCATGGAGAAGGTGTTCACCTGGGGGTTTTGCTTTTTACCCTGTGACACACCTGTGGCTGGGGCCTGGGACCACTCAGAGGTGTAGCAGATGCACTGTCCATTGGTGAAGGGAGGATTCTTACCTTTCCAGGAGAGGTTGCCTGTGTGACAGGTAGGGTGCTATTGCTTCTTGAAAACCAAACTCAGGGAAACTTGCCATGAGACTAGAATGGCTGGAGGTTTTATTTCTTGCCATGAAATGAAAAAACCCAGTAGCTGACTGTAAAGCTAATACAATATAGCTGGTTGAGATATTGCACAACATAGAGGCCACCTGGGTGGTAATTTGTTGGGGATGAGGCTGGCTGCCATTGGAACTATTGGTGTTCTGCTGCGATGGAGGTGGTGTCTTCAGCAGGTGGGGCTCTTTGTTGTTTTATTTATTTTTTTAGAGACAGGGTCTCCGTCTCTTGTCCAGGTGGGAGTGTAGTGGCACGATCATAGCTTACTGTGACCTCATTCCCGGGCTCAAGTGATCCTCCTACCTCAGCTTCCCGAGTAGCTGGGACTACAGGCACGTGCCACCATACCCAGTAAAAAATTTTTTTTTTTTTTTGTAGAGATGGGGGTCTTACTATGTGGCCAAGCTGGTCTCAAACTCCTGGCCTCAAGCAATTCTCCTGCCTGGGCCTCCGGAATAGCTGGGATTACAGGTGTGAGCCACCATGTCTGGCAGCAGCTGGCCATGGTGGTGTTTTTTGTGATCCTTTCTCCCAAATTTTCCTGTTTTCACTGGTTCTGGCAACTCAGATGCTCCCTCCTCAGTCTCCTCCCTCTCCCATGTTAGAGTCATCCCAGGAGGACTGTGTGTTTTTTGGTCATAGGTCACACAGGTACACATGCAAAGGAGATGACCCACTTGTCCAAGGCAGACTAGATGGGAAACCCCCAGACAATCATATTCACCTCTCTCCCTCTTAGTCTCTTCAGGAGCACTTGATCGAGAGATAATTGGGGTGCTTTGGGAATTTCTGATCTGAAATGATTGGCTAACACCCTCTGCCCTCTTGTTCAAGTTGGGTACCTTAAGTTATGTCACTTGGTGTTTTGTTTTCCATGCAGCGTCTGTGGACTCAGCCTGGCAGACAGCTGCCCAGTGTGGCAACTCCCATGGGCCTGGCTCTGTCTACGAGATAGGCAGGCTTGGTGCTCAGAACTCAAGGGGGGATGTAGTTAGCATTTTCCTTTTCAGTGACGTTGATTGGTGGGTGCTGTTGAGCTGGTTGTCTGGAGTCTCCCTTGTTTAGAGTTGAATGTGACTGGAGCTCAGGGCTCATGCCCCTGTGGGCCTGTGTGAGGCTCCCTGCATCTAGCTCCAGGGAGTGGATTTGGGATGGGCTGTGATGTCTCTGGCTTCCACTTAGAAGAAAAGTTTGTGTCCAAGACGAGCTAGTCATCTTCACCATTCACCCAACAGGCATTTCTTGACTCCTTTGGCTCATGGCTGTGAGACAAGGCTGGAACAGGTATGTCCTTGGGGAGGTAGGGTGCTTCTGCCGCTAAGAGCTGGGGTGAGGCTGGCATTCTCGGAGTCCATCCAAAGTGTTTGCAGTGCTTTTTTATGCAGCTTATTTGGAAGTGGAGGAAGGGACTAGTTGGTAGTGGAGCATGTCAGGGGCATGGCTGGGCTGGGGAGCAGGGTTCCAGAGCCATGCTTCTTTTGACACTGTGGATATGCCAGGCTCATTGAGTTTGTTTTCTACACACTGTGGCCCCGAAGGGTTAAAGTGATGCAGGTGGCTGAACCATGAGGACATTATGCCAAGTGAAATAAGTTAGACTTAGAAGGACACATACTGTGTGATTCTACCTATATTAGGTCCCTAGAGTCGTCAAGTTCATAGAGACAGAAAGTAGATGGTGGGTGCCAGGGGCTGAGTTAGTGTACAATGGGGACAGAGTTTCGGTTGGGGAAGGTGAAAAAGTTCTGGAGATGGGTGGATGATGGTTGCACAACAGTGTGAATATGTTTAATGCCAGTGAACTGTACGCTTAAAATGGTTAAAATGTAAGTTTTATGTTACGTATGCTTTACTACAGTAAAAAAAATTGAACCTTTCTGAATTCAATTCAGAAATATCCTGCATCCTATGAGAACATGTATTTTATCCTCTAAGAATTAGCTTAGGGAGAAAGGGACAAAGGCACTCACATTGATGGCCTGCCTTGTGCCAGTTGCTAGGGGGGATTAAAAAAAAATGCATGTGGTTCTAGAAGGCTCATTGTAACATCATCTTGGGAGTGGAGCGTTGGAGTACAGAGATTCCGTGGGTTTTCTTCAGTCCCTGGAGGGATGGGACCTGGATACACTTCCTCCAGCTTGGTGGGGTGATCCTAGGACCTCTGAAATCTGCAGGGAATTTAGGGAGAGTCTGTTCCAGGGCATTGCTTGGGGATTACAGGTAATTCTTGTTTTCCTGTAGCTATTTGTCAGTGAATTCCCTTAATATGACACACTGGTGTTTTTATTGGTGTGTTTATGGAGAAACCAGTTCCTAGATTCTCATTATTAACTTAGAAGTCATTTCCTCTTTTGTTCTTGTGACATTTTCTTCAGGTGTCCTTTTAATATTGCAACGCACCAAGCATCCTGAATACTAAACACTTAAACATTTCAAATACTTCCTAGATTCTCAACGTCGTCTACATGTAGACATTTGATTTTTGGGCATTTTCACTGTGGGGGCTTATGTGTAGTTTTGAACTGCTGTGTGCACTGCCCGGGCAGCCACTGGGGAGCGAGGGTAGAAACACTGAAAGGAGTATGCAGATAGAAGTTGAGATATTTTGAGGAACAACATTAATCATAGTAGTGAAAGTAAGAACTAGTTGCTTCTGTTTGGTGCCTGGTGCCAGGGCCTGTCACTTGGTCCTCAGGGTGGTCTTGAGGGTGTGGTGGTGGCGTCCAAGTTTTCCAGAGGTCAGGGCAGGGCTCTGGGTCCATGTGAGGACTATAACTGGGGGTTTTAGGGTGAGGTACTGAATCTCACCAGTAGGAAAGGAGGAGGGGAGTACGGGGTGTGGGCGCCACTGGCACTGGGGTAGCTCTTGATTCTCAGTGGTGGCCAGAGGGAGGCTGCCGTGGCCTCTCGAACCTCCGGACAGCTGGGTGAGGGAGGTGCAACTGGCAGCTCTGCTGCTGGGAGGCCCTGGGCTCACCCCAGGGGCTGTGCGGTCACTGTGGCCTTGCCTATCTTCCATGTAGCTTCTTCCTGGTGTTGACTCGCTATTCTAATTAAGGGCAGAGCTTATATTTATGTCGTTTTGTTTTTGCCTCAGGACTGTGGTGGAAACCTCGTGGTTGGGTACTGCCAACTTGCGCAGGATGCCATTTTGCCGTCTCCTCCTGTGTGTCCAGTGGGTGTTGGAGGAGGAGATGAGCAAGAGCTCTTTCTCTCGTGGGGTGTGTAGCCTTTGGTAAGAGAACCTAGTGGGACACTCAACGTCAGCTAGTTTCAGCAAACAAACTTTCAGCGTGATAGTCTGCAGTGCTGGGAGGGGCTGCTTGGGGAGAGCCGCCCTGAGTAGCAGGCACGTGAACCTAAAGGATTGGTGGGAGGAAAAGGAGGAAGGGGAAGGGTGCTCCCTGCCTGCAAACAGCACATGCAAAGGCCCTGTGGTGGAGGCAGGCAGGTGTGGTGGGTTTGAGGAATCGAGAGGAGGCCAGGAGGTTGGACCCGGGAGCATGGAGTGTGTGTGCTCGTGAATGTGCACATGTGTGCACCCGGGGTGGGGCCTTGAAAGCCACAGTGGAGTGATGTGACTATTGGGGGCACTTAGCAGCGTTAGGAACAGCCATGTTGGCTCAGCGTGGGGAGTGGACAAACCCTCCCTCAGCGAGGCTATGGTTACCAAAGCCAAGGGAGGACAGGCAGGGGCAGACCAGGGGCCTTGAGGGCACGAACTGGCTGCCACCCTAGTGGCGTCTCAGCTTGAGAGCAGAGATGGGAACTCTGCAGCCCCTGGTGCCAGCTCTGGTTGCCAAGGACGGGCTTATGCAGCCAGCCTCACCGTCAGCTCCTTGGCCCTCCTGGGGCAGGTTCTTTGCATCTCTAGTCTGCCTAGTCATGCTCTTCCCCACTCTGTGGGGACATGGAGGATTGATGAGGCTCTGTGCCTTGGGGAGAGGAGGTACTGCTTATGTCCTGTGGGACCAACCTGAGCGCCTCCTCAGTGCCTCTCCCCTGACTTCTTGTCAGTGGCTTGCTGCTCTGGCTAGGGTCACCTCTGTCCCTTTACTGAGAGCCTCATCTATGCTCAGCACAGCCCATCAGGGACACAGTTTCTCCGGGATCATCCTTCAAGGCTCAGTGTTTTTGGGTTTGGGGTTTACTGTCTCTGTCGCTACTACTTGGCTCTGCCGTTGTAGATGGAAACAACTGTAGACAGTGTGTACTCGAGTACTGGCATGGCTGTGTCCCAGGAAAACTTTATTTACCAGAACAGGCAGCAGGCAGTAGTGTGCTGACCCCCAGATTAGAAAACCATGTCTGTGACCCAAGCTAATCCTTCTCCAACCAGCCAGTGCATGTTGGAACAGCTTGGCCTCTGGTCTTCATTGAGATGCTCCACTGTTGCTCTGCCTCAGTTTCTCCCTTTCTGATAGAGCCTGGCAGTTCCTCTCCTTGACATTTTGGCCATGCATTTGCGAGGACCATTAGCAGAGAGGGTCTAGGTGACCCTTATAAAGGGGGTACTCAGTTTTTGCAGGAAAAGCAAACTTTATAGACCTAGGGAGAGGGGCAGGAGAAGGTGCACAGTATCGTTGGGGTTCATCTTGAACTTCATTGGGCCTAGTGTCATGTTCCCAGGACTGGATTGGAGCCAAGGCGGCAAATATTTGGGTGCAGACCTAGTTGAAAAATTTTAGAGGCAGCACAAGTGCTTGGTGACTGTGGAAGTGTGCAGCAGCTGCTGTAGGGCTGAGCCTGTGGAAGGGACAACAGGGGCCCCCTGGGGGTACCTCGTAGAGCCCAGACTTCCCCATCAGGTGCCAACAGCCCCAGAGATGCTGTCCTTGTACTGGCCACGGGTGCTGCAACCCGTGTCTCCACGGAACCGGGGCTCCCTAGACAGTGGCCAGTGTCTGGCCATGCCTCCTTCCCTCAAATTAAAAGGAAGCTGACCTCACGTGCCTAAGCTTGAGAGAATGAAATGGCAACAAAGGACTTCTGTTGCCCAAAGTGCAGTGACTTTATTTCATGTAAATCGCCATGGCTACCTTTTCATCAAGTGTGATCTTCCCTCCAAATGGGGAGTTGTAGGGTCATAGGGTAGGGGTGTGTGTGTGTGTAAATAAGTGTAAGTGGAGTACCCAGGTGCAGGGTCAAAGCCAAACCATAATGATTTATCAAGGGAGCAGAAGAGTCTCTCATGAGTTGGTAATTGTGTACTTAAGGGTTACTTGATACTGTTTTAAATGTAAGGGTTGGAAATAAAAACAGTAAAAGCTCTCTGAACCCGGCCAGTGTGGGGTGGATGGCAAAACAGTCCAAATGATAGATCAGTGAAAAGCGATTACAGTTTATTTTAAGGAAATGCTCCTAGTTCTGATAATGCTGAGTGTTGTGTGCTTGGCTGCATCTCCTTTGTGAATCTCATACTGATCATACTGAGGGGCTGCTGCTGTGGGCTTCTCAGCTTGGTGCCTTCTCTTTCAGTGTTAAAGCTTCCCTGCTCGTTCATTCAATAAATATTTATTGAGCACCAGTTATGTGTCAGACACTGTTCTAGGGCTTGAAATAAAATCAGGCGTCAGGCAGACAGACACCCCTGCCCTTGCGGCGTTTACATTATTGCTGGGTGAGAAGGTCCTTAGTGTAGGGCGTGGGAGGGGGCCGGTGCTGTGGAAGAGGAGGAGCAGGGTAGAGGGGTGGATGGTGGGCAGGGTTGGCCTCTGCAAAGGAGACATTTGAGCAGAGATGAGGATGTGGGGCACACGGAGTGGTCAGCCATCTGCTGGGAGAGTAATTGAGGCAGAGGGAGCAGCTAGTGCAGGCACGCTAGCAGCTACCAGTAGGACAGACCAGTATGCAGACATTCCTGATAAATTCTGTGGAGCTGAATATGGGCTGAGCATTTGCCGGCAATAAGGGATTAAGTTTTCAGGTGACAGTAGTGACCTTTTAAAGGCCATTTTCAGTTTGGGATGCAGATTGAAGAATTGACGCTGAAACAGCATAGTGGCTGGGGTTTGTCTCAAACATGAAAAGGCCCCAAAGTGGAAGGGTTCCTGGTATGGTGGAGGTGTGGCCAGGGGGCATGTATGGCTGGAACAGAGTGAGCAGACAGGCAGGTCAGGGGTGGGGCAGGTGGTGCTAGGAGGGCCTCTGGGGCCAGAAGAGGACAGGGCTTCTCTCTGAGTGAACATGTGTTTGGTGGCAGGACCAACAGGCTTTCCTGATGGCTGGATGGTGGGAGGAGTCTGTCCAAGAGGGCAACTCCAGATTTTAATCCAAGTGACTGCAAGAATGAACTTGCCCCAAGATGGACCAGAAAGCTGTGGTAGGGTGTGGAAGTCTGAGGTTACCTTAAAACGTCTTGCCTATTGCACGGTACGCCTGATGCACTGTGTGTGTTAATGATTTCACCTTCCTCCATGCAGGGTTACCTTACCCCTTCAGGAAGATGTTGTCTCACATGTCCCGTGGTCGCACAGAGTAGGGTACTTGAATCTTTGTCAAGTTTCAATCATCCACATATACGTGGATCTATTCTGGTTATTGATCTACTTGTGTGTCTTTGTGTCCATATCACATTGTCTTGGTTATTGTAGCTTTATGCTAAGTCATGAAATCAGGTAGGGTAAGTCCTCCAAGTTTGTTCCTGTTTTTCAGTGTCGTTTTCATTATTCTGGGTCTTTTGCCTTTCCACATAAATTTTAGAATCAGCTTGTCATTTCTATAAAACATCTGCTGGTAATTTTTGATTGAGATTGCATTGAACCTGTAGATCAATTTGGGAGAGAATTGATAACCTTCTAACCCATGAACAAGGCATATCTCTTCATTTATGTAGATTTTCTTTCATTTTTTGGGGGCGAAGTTTTATTGTAGTTTCTTTATCCTCAAGTATTTCACATGTTTTATGTGAATGTAAATGGGTTTTTTAAAGGTTTTGAGTTCTGGTTGTTTGTTGTTAGTGTGGAGAAACACAGCTGACTTTTACGTATTGATCATGACCCTGCAGCAGAGCAGCACCAGGCACTTGCTTCTGAGGCTTCCCACCTCCGGGGCACAGGGGTCTCAGCTCGGCAGGTATGAATGAATTAGGATTAATGCCACCCATTGGGTTTCCCAGCCTGAATGGGGCCCAAAAAAGTGGCAGAAAGGGTCCTTCCCAAGGAGCTAGCCGTGGCAGTGGCCACAGCCAGCCCTGGGCCTCATTTAGGAGGGTACCATGTAGTTCACTGTATTGGCTCCCATCCTGATTTTGCAAGTTCTCCTGTGGGAGTGTTTCTTGCCATCCGTGAGCTGTGAATTGCTGTGATCCCAGTTTAAAAATAAAGGTTTCATATCAGAGCAAGCTCCTGGTAGTCATATGGGTGCAAAGAATGACAACAGAGGTGATGTTGACACTATTTGGCAAGCTACAACTGACAGAACTGCCTGGGAGTCTGGGATTTGGCTTGTTCACTAGGGTCAGCCTCTGGACATCTGACGTCACAAGTCAGGAGTAGAAGTCCTGGGACCGCTCTCTCTCTGTGACCTTGGGAGAGTTCCTGAACATTCTTGAGCCTTAGTTTTTCTGTCTGTAAAACAGGCAGCCCCCTCCTCCCTGGACAGTGTAAGCCCCATGGAGATGACCATGACCTCTGGGGTAGGAGGTGAAGCCACCTCCATCCTGGGGGCATAGCCCACCAGTTCCCAGGCACAATGTGCTCTCATCTTTCTTGAGGGAAAACTCAGTACTGCCTGGGATGGTGGGTGGTTTCCCTGGGGTCCGGGCCAGAGAACATGGTGGTGAAGAGGTCATGTTTGAAGAGTGAGACCTGGGTGAGCCCTGAGTGCCACCTATGTGCTCTGTGACCCTGGGCAAGTTCCTGAATGTCAGACTCATCAGATCCCTTATCTGTAAAATGGGCATGATCCAGTAAACGCCCCTGAGGTTGTCTTGTGAATTAAAAGAGATGCAGTGTTTGAGCAGAGTACCTGGAATATGCCACTAACTAAGCACCTATTAAATGCTGGGTGTTATTATTTCTGTTTTTAATGTGATTAATATTCTAATAAAAACCTTGAACCATTTATCTATGTGTTCAGTCTATGAAAGATAAAAATAATTTTAGGCTGGGTGAGGTGGCTCATGCCTATAATCCCAGCACTTTGGGAGGCTTAGGCAGGAGGATGGCTTGAGGCCAGGAGTTTGAGACCAGCCTGGGCAACATAGTGAGACCCTGTCTCTACAGGAAAAAAAAACAAAAAACAATTTGCCGGATGTGGGGGCACATGCCTGTAGTCCTAGCTACTTGAGAGGCTGAGGTGGGAGGATTGCTTGAGCCCAGGAGTTCAAGGTTGTGGTGAGCTATAATTGTGTCATTTCACTCCAGCATGGGTGAGGTTCTAAAAAATAGCAATAATTTATTTCAGCATGGGGCTGCTTAATGCCTTCATGTGTCCGTCGATACTGGTGAAGTCAGTGTCTGGAATGTTGGGGTTTATTGGTTAGCACCATATCAGTTCATACCACAGAGACGGATAGAAATTTATTTTCTCCACTTGCCCCCATTGTGGAAGGTAGCACAGGCAAACCTTTGGTGGAAATCTAAAATTTTGCTATGTAATTCCAGGGGTTGGAGACATTTAAAACTGCTAGTATGTTCCAGAAACCTTCCTGGGAGACTCAGTGTTTCTTTCTCTGTCCTTCGCTTTTAGGTTGGTCAGCACGTTGACGCAAGTTGCCTTTTGACGTTGCTGCAGCCATGGCCGACTGGTAGGACCAGCATCCTGTACCTCAAAGCCAGGTGAGTGCTTGGGGTCTGGTATTTGTGGAATGAAGGCTCTGACTCATCCAGTGGGCCTCAGCTCCTTGGACACTTTAAACCAAGTGCCACTTCAGAAGTTGACAGCCACCTCTTAGAGAAGACGGAGGGAGGCTGGTCCCCCTGGGACTGCAGGCCATGCTGTCTCTCTAGGGCTCCCCTGGCCCTTCCCCTCCAGTCTCAGGGGTAGAGAAATCATTCTTATTGGCCACTTGTTTGAAAAGCCCAGGCCCAAATGGGATGAACCCATCCTCTGTGAGGATCAGAGGCCGAGGATAATCCCGGCTGGGTGGCCTTTGCCCTCTGGCCGTTCCCATGATTTCCCAACGCTGGCCTACATGGTTAGAATTTTTCCATAATCACCGCACAGTGCAGGGCCCTGCAGTGGTGCTTGGAGCTGATTACCCTTACCCTGCCCTGGGCCTCATGGGAAAGCTGAGCTGGCCCTCCCTGCACAGAGCTCTTAAATGGAGACTCTGTGAATGGCTGTCTGAACCCAGTGGGGCATTGTGGGATTTTCTTTGCTACCATCAGGGCCTGGTCAGCAACATTTTGGCCCTGGAGAAGAACGTAGAACTGAGAGATGTCTTAGAACTTGGAGGCAGCTTGGAGACCTCCCGGGTCAACTGCTTCCTTTTACAGACTGAGACACGCAGGGCCCAGAGTTGGCAGGTGACTTGCCGAGGGGTATATCCCCATCTAACAGCATCTTGCTGACTGCACAGTGTGAGATTTAGCCACTCTGACTTGTCCACTGTGCTGAGTGTGACAAGAAAATGTGGACATGGTCAAGTGATTCTGGTGTCAGGAAAACATTTCCAGAATGTCTTGCTAACAAAACCAAACTTCCTTGGTGCTTCAAAAAACTTTTTTTTAAAAAAATTGAGATGTAATTTGCCATACAATTCATACCATACAATTCACCCATTTAAAGTGTACAATTCAGTGGTTTTTTTTATATCCAAGAGTTGTGCGATTGTACCACTATTTAATTCCAGAACATTTTCTTCACCCTAAGATGAAACACTATACCCATTGGCAGTCACTTCCCCCCCTCCCAATACCTCCCCAACCCCTGTTTCTCTGTGGATTTGCCTGGACTTTTCATATCAATAGAGTCCTATGCTGCGTGGCCCTTTGTGTCTGGCTCTTTCACTCAGCATGATGTTTTTGAAGTTCATGGTGTTGTAGCAGGTGTCAGTGCTTCATGCCTTTTTATGGCTGAGTAATGTCCCATCATGTAGATACAAATTTTGTTTATTCATTCATCCATTGATGGACATTTGGGTTGTTTATACTTCTGGGTTATTGTGAATAGTGCTGCTTTTAACATTCATGTACAAGTTTTTGTTTGAATACCTATATTTCATTCTTTTAGGTATATACCTAAGAGTGTAATTGCTGGATCATATGGTAACTCTGTGTTGAAATTTTTTTAGGAACCACCAGACTGCTATCCATGGCTCCTGCATAATTTTACTTCCCCTAACACTGCAGGGGGCTCCCAGAGCTCTTTGGAGACAAGGTCAGACTCAGTCTGTGCCAGTTTCCTAGAGGTAGTTGAAGATTATCAGTGTTAACAGTGCCCATTACCTACTGCTGGTGCCAGCATACCGTCACTACCATTTGGGGGTGTTGGACATTAACAGAGACAGAGAGGAGGACGGGGAGTCCCTGAAGCCATGCAGCTCTCATGCTGTTTGTGTCTTAAAGCTCACCTTTGTTGAGGTGGAAGCACCTGCAGCCTGGGGGGGAGGGGCAGGGAGGGTGAGTAGTCGTCCCTTGTCATGCAGCCCAGGGCATGGTTTGAGGGCAGTGGGGCTGGCTTAGGGTTCTCCCAGGTCCCAGGCTGGCTGTCCTGCCTCTGCCTGGCCCTTTCTTAACTCAGAAGTACATGATCTGGGCAGTGAGTGTTGTTGAATGAATGAACAGAGGAAGCCTTCCTCTTCCCTGTCACCAGCCAGCAGGGAAGACAGAGCCGTAGCATTGCAAGCAGTCAGTTTGGGAGTTCAGAAGGGGATTTCCAGAGGTCATCCCAGGTTTTCCTTCGGGCCCATCCTCTCCCTGCCCAGTGTACAAAGGGAGTTGATGGGAAAGGACAGTCTGTGAACAGTCAGGGCACACGATGCTCCGTGGACAGACAGACAGAAGCTACCCTTGAGTAATTATTTCTTCAAGACTTACAAATGTATCAGCTTGTCTACTTTCTGTTGTGGCATGTAAGTCAGCCCAGCATATTGGTTGATATTAGATTTTCTCCACAAAATGCAAGTTTGGCTTACTCTTAGGTGTGTCCTGCTCAGCACTAGGCCACACTTGCAAATTTCAGCTGAGGCTGTGACCTGTAGTCTCCTGAGGTGTCCTCATTCCTGCCACCCAGGACCCAGTGGGCACAGAGGAGGGAGCAGGGCTAGAAGAGGGCTGGCTCCTGGCATGCCCAGCAGCTCCCTCTTGTCCCCAAGGCTCACAGACAGTCTACACAAAACACCAGACTTGTGCACCTTTATTCCTGTGCAGTCTCTGCTTGCTTGGGTTCATGGACATGGCGTCTGCCCTCAAATTTCGCCTTCCGGGTCCTGTTTGTTCAGCAAGTACATGCTGCTCATGTGTTAAGGGTCGCGCCTTGTGCTGGGCATTAAAGGCCAAAAATGGGTATGGCTATAGGAAAACAGATGCTTCCCAGAACAAGTAATGCAAATGACCCTTGACCAAGGTATGCATGATGCGCAGTCTTTCTGATACAAGAATCCTGCACGTTGGAGCTTCACTGAAACATTTCTGACCCTTTGGTTGGCAAACACCCAGAGTGGATGCTGTTCTACTGGTGGGAATCAGGCACTGCCATAGTTAGTTGCTTTTGGGATTCACAGCTCCTCAGAGGGGGATTTGGAATATCTAGCAAAACTTCACACGTGTTTACCCTTTGCCCCAGCAAGTCCACTTCTAGAAATGTATCCTAAAGATACACAGTCAAAAATAAGCAAAGGCCAGGCACGGTGGCTCATGTCTGTAATCCTAGCACTTTGGGAGGCTGAGGCAGGGGGATTGCTTGAAGGCAGGAGTTCAAGACCAGCCTGGGCAACAGTGAGACTCTGTCTCTACCAAAAAAAAAAAAATTAGTCAGGCATGGTGCATGTGCCTGTAATCCCAGCTACTTGGGAGGCTGAGGCACAAGGATCCCTTGAGCTTAGGAGTTTGAGACCCGCCTGGGCAACATAGTGAGACCCCATCTCTTAAAAAAAAATTCATAGGTTCATGTTGGTGCTTACAGGTTAAGGAAGAAAATCAGCAATCCCCTTTGGTGGATGTTAGGGAACCAGCTCATTTTGAAAATTGGTAAATACAGGGAAGGGAGCAAGCATTTCTCCTGCTTCTTCTTTGTGGGCTGAGTGCTCAAAGAACAAGATAGTGGGTGAGGACAAGTTTCCCTTGGAGGTCAGCAGTGGCCCATGGAATTTTCTGGAATCATGGGAATGCTCTTGTACACCTGCTGTCCAATGAGGCACCTGGAATAGTGTGACTAAAAGTCAGGTTTAATTTTATTTAATTTCAGTCTATTTAAGTAGCCACATGTGGCTAATGGGCAATGCAGCTATAGACATATTCTAGCTCATAAATATGAAATGAAAGAATTATAAGTTTATAATTTTGCAGGCTCCTAATGAATTGGGGGGGGTTCCAGACAGTGGTCCTCATGGCCACTTGTCTCCAAGGAGTGTGTCCTGTGCTTCCAGAGGGAGGTGTACTTGTCATACTTTGAAGTCTAGTTTATGGGAAATCGGAGGCATGCTGAGTTACACCATGGGGACGCCATTTGCAAAACCCAACTGTGGGAAACAGGACAAATGACATAATTTTTTGAGCATATGATTGCAAGTAAGGAGACCTACAGATTTCAACCAAGTGTGACTCCAAACAAAGATTGAGGGATGGTCGTGAAATTGTTGAAAGCGTGATGGTGGCATTGTGGTCACACTTGTCATGTACTGATAAATACCAAACCTTTCATTCACAGATGTAGGTTTTGCTTTTCGGAAGCTAGTGGGGATGGGTGGGAGAAAGGAGTGGCATGTGGAAGACATGAGGTTGGTCCTCCGTTGGCCATGGACCTGGGCCGGGAGGCACGAGCATTTAATTGTACAATTCTCTCTACTTTTTTTTTTTTTTTTTTTTTTGAGGCAGAGTCTCACTCTGTTGCCCTGGGTAGAGTGCAGTGGCGTCATCATAGCTCACTGCAACCTCAAACTCCTGGGCTCAAGTGATCCTCTTGCCTCAGCCTCCCGAGTAGCTGGGAGTACAGGCGCGCACCAACACATCTGGCTAATTTTTCTATTTTTTAGTAGAGATGGAGTCTTGCTCTTGCTCAGGCTGGTCTCAAACTCCTGAGCTCAAGCAATCCTCCTGCCAGAGAGCTAGGATTACAGGCAGGAGCCACTGTGCTCAGCCAATTCTCTCTACTTCTGTGGGTGTGTTTGAAATTTTCTGTAATAAAAAGTGTGAAAATTGGGTTTGGCCCAGGCCTTCCCTCAGCGAGCTTCATGGTGCAGGTCATTCAGGGAAGGAGAGGCAGGGGAAATGACAGTTTACAAAAATTGGGGTGTAGGCCACTTGTGGGTAGTGTAAATTCAAGCTGAAAACCTTGAGCAGAGATTCTGGAATTGCCGTAAGGGGCTGTGGCCCGTCAGCCCATCGGACAGCCTCTCATTAGGGCATTTTTATTTCCTGTAATAACTACACTCACAGCTACCTTTTGTGGAGCCCACGGAAAGTGTTAGCAATGAAGTGGGTGCTGTTCCCATTTCACATGTGAGGAAGCTGAGGTGCATGAAGGTGAACCAGGCTTTCTGGCTTTGACTGGACTGGCTGTGATGCTGAGGGCAGCTTCCTCACTGTGCATCTCTGGGCCTCCTCTGTCCCCTCTCCTCCAGGTACCGCCATGTGTGCTTCTTCATGTCAGTCTCTGACTCTGTGATTAAAGACCATTCTCACCTCCACATTGGTATCGTCCATTCACGGCCGTTGTAGCTAGCCAAGAGTGGATAGAGTAAGTGGTGAACTGGTCTTCCACCTGACTTTGTAGTGCTTGGAAGTTGTGATCTAGGGATAAAACTAACGATGTGGGAGGGTCCTCAGCCCCGCCTCTCTTGGGCCTGTGCTGTGTCCACTGCATGTTCTCTCCCTACTCCTCATGTCCTCCCAGGGGCTCTGGGGGCCGCTCCAGGGGGGAGGCCTGTCCTTGGAACACCCACGGATGTACCTGGGGCCCAGTCAGCCCTGGTCCCTAGTAGAAACGTGAGCAGGAGTTTGGGTGAATGGATGAGTGAGACACTTTATGAGGCGGAGGCCTGTGGCGCTGCCCAGTAGTGTGTGATGTAAAGCACAGTGTGTTTTGTTTTGATTTTTAAGCACTGTGGGGCCTGTGACAAGGCCTGTCTTAAATGGTGCTCTGCTTGGGGCAGCCTATGTGACCCTAGCTGCCTGAGGCCTCCCCCTCTTTCTGCCTTGGCTCCTCATCGGTGTCTTGTCTTGTGTGTCCCACGTTTTCACAACCCCAGGCATTGGCTCCTGCCCTGATGTGCAATGGCTGTGTGGTGGTTTGAGATCCTGTGGCACAAAAGGGGTGTCTTTCCTGGAGGATCCAATTCTGTTGCCCTTTAGTTATTTAGTGTAGCTCTAGGGGGGTTGTGGCTCTTGGGATTAGGATTTTTGTTTTGTTTTTTTCCTTTTTTCCCTGCTACTTAAAAAGAAACAACAGGTAATATTCACGGAATATACTAGTCACCAATTTTATCATTTTAAAGCGTGCGGTTTAGTGGCATTTAATAAATTCACAATATTGTTCAACTATCACCTCTAATTCTGGAACATTTTCATCACCCCAAAAGAAACCCCATGCCCATTAGTAGTCATTCCCCATTGCCCGACCTCTGTTCCCTCCAGCCCCTGGCAGCCACTAATCTATTTTCTGTCTCTGCATTTGCCTATTCTGGGCATTTCATATAAGTGGGATATTACAGTGTGTGGCCTTTTGTGTCTGACTCTTTTCACTTAGCATGTTTTCAGGGTTCGTCTGCACTGGATTAGAACTTCATTCCTGGCTGGTCCGAGGGCAGTGGCGTTCACAACTAACTGATCACAACCAGTTACAGATTCCTTTGTTCCTTCTCCTCTCCTGCTGCTTCACTTGACCAGCCTAAAAAAAAAAAAAAAAAAAGAACTTCATTCCTTTTTATGGCCAAATAATAGTCCATTGATTGGATATACCACACTTTGTATGTTCATCCATTGGTGGACATCTGGGTTGTTTCTAATTTTTAGCTATTGTGAAGAATCCTGCTTTTCACCTTCAGCTACAAGTTTTTGTTTGAACCTGTATTTAATACTTTTAGGTGTATACTTAAGAGTGGAATTGCTGGATCATATGGTAATTCTATGTTTAACTTTTTTGAGGAACTGCCAGGCTGTTTTCCATGTCACTGTACCGTTTCACATTCTTCCCAGCAACGTGTGAGGGTTCTCTAATTTCTGCATATACTCAACTAGTACTTGTTACTTTCCACTGTTTTGGTTATAGCCATCCTAGTGGGTGTGAAGTGGTACTTCATTGTGGTTTTGATTTGCATTTCCCTAATGACTAATGATACTGGATATCTTTTCATGTGCTTATTAGCATTTGTCTGTCTCCTTTGGAGAAAAGTCTATTCAAGTCCTTTGCCCGTTTTTGCATTGGGTTGCTTGTCTTTTTGTTGTTGAGCTGTGAGAATTCTTTATATATTCTTTGTATGTTCTGGACACTAGACCCTTATCAGGTATATGATTTGCTGATATTTTTTCCCATTCTTTGGGTGGTTTTTCCACTCTTCTTTGGTGCACAAAAGCTTTTAATTTTTTTTTTTTATACAGACACCAACTCGAACCAGAAAGATTTTAGTTTTGATGCAATCCACATTGTCTTCTTTTGTGCTGCTGGTGTCATCTAAGAATCTGTTGCCAAATCCAAGGTCATGGCATTTTACCCCTATGTTTTCTTCTAAGAGTTTTGTAGATTTAGCTCTTAATATTTGGGTCTTTGATCCATTTTGAGTTAATTTTCATACATGGTGTAAGGCAAGGGTTTTGTCTGTCTTTGATCATTATCTCTTCTATTGGCATGAAGACATTCTGGCTTATTTAACATTTTGGTGGGAGGATGATAACTGGGAGTTCTGAAAGTATTTTCCAAAATCTGTTTAGCAAATGTGTACTGGGGGCTGCTTCCGTGCTGAGTGCTGAGTGGCCGTGGGCCCTGGGATGGGAGTGCTGAACAAAGAGCTGTCCCCTGTTCTCGTGGGGGTGGAAGCAGACAGAGAGGAGTAAATAGAATGTCAAGAGGTGATGAGCAGGAAAGGGGGTAGAGTGGAGACCCGCTGAAGGGCACGTGTGGATGGAAGATGCAAGTGACTTTGCTGCTGTCACCACGGACCTGTGGAGGAGCCCTCCAGGCGGGGGAGCAGAGGTGCACAGGCCCTGAGGTGGTGGGAGTGAGTATGGCTGGGAGCTGAGAGAACGGGGTGGGGGGTGGTGAGGGGGCTGGAGGTGGGGTCAAAGAGGCCACCTGCAGGGCCTCCTGGCCAAGGCAAGGGCTTTGCTTCCACTTTAGCAGGTAGCATATTTCACCAAAGGAGCGCTGGTGGGAGATCCTCCCTGTTGTGTGTGCACCTCGTGGGACAGCTTAGCTCAGCTGTCACCCAGAGGTTGCTGCGGATATAGCTGTCTGTCTGTACCCAGGACTCCCATCCCCGCCCCTAGGGGGAAGATTTCTGTTTACAGGTTGGAGGGTAGGAGTAGGATTCCTGTCCCAGCTCTTACAGCTGTGCAGGGCGTGCTGTTAGGGCTGTTTGTGGATAGGTCCACGGCTGCATTGAGACCAGAAACTTTCTTTCATCTTAGAAGTAGGTCTCCCTGCCTGCTGGCTGTGATCATCCCTGCGGCTCTGTGACACTGTGGGATGTTTGTAGGGAGGAGCTTGACAAAGGGAGTCTGGGCAGGGCCTCCAGCCCACAGCGTCACCACGTTTGCTGGGTGCCCTGATGAAAATGGCAAGAGATGAATACTCGGTTCCCTCACTTTCCACTCAGCATTTCCTTCCAGGAACAGAGAAGGCTTTTCTGGCCCTTCCTGGAATTTTCAGTGCAAAACCTCCCTGCCATTTCCAGCCACAGGCCTTGATGGAGCTGGTGGTCAGTGCTGCAGCTCTGCCCAGCCCGGCCCTGAGAGAGTGTGGCCCTGGAAGGGTTAAGGCCTCCCATTTTGTGATGTGACGCCCGATGGGCACGTAGCAGATGGCATGGAAATGGCAGGCGTAACCCTTCATAGGCCACATAGGCTCACAGCCCAGGAGGCAGCTGGGAGGGAACAGAGGGCTGGTCCCTTCCCACGGGAGGGGAGTGTGGCCAGCCAGCCCTCACAGTGACATCCCACAGCCGGGGTTCTGGTCACTGCTTACCTGTGGAGGTTTAAGACTGCTCAGATTCCCTTTCACAGGCAGCATCTTTGTTTTGGTGTTGTGTGCCCTTTGTGGAGCATCTGTTTCTCTCTCTGGAGCTGCAGGGTTGGGCTTGGGCATAGGCCCCGTCCGATGGGTGGCACTGGGTGCTGAGCAATTCTGAGATGTCACACACAGAAACCAAGTCCTAACCTCCAGCACGAGCCCCAGGAGCTACTGATAGAGTTTTAAACACACTTATGTGCCACCTGTCTTTCTCCCCATAAACCTGTGATCAGTTTGGGTGCACTTTTTCTTACTGTCTGGTACAACTTGGGGATGAAGACAGGCTTTCATCCCATGTTACTGGGAATGGGTGCTCAGAGGCCATGCCAGCAATGTGCAGAAGGAGTTAATTGGGATCCTTGTGGGGTCTTCACGTGGCCTGTGTGTGGTCAGTGTGTGGTCAGTGTTGTTTGTTCCTACTTTTCAGAAGTTTTCAGGCAATTGGTGGTGTTTAGGGGAAGATAACAGCATAATCCCTGCACTGTCTTCCCTGAATAGGAACTACGCTTCTCCAGTACCTAACCCCCCACGCCCTCCATCCCACCAGATGACTCTGGGGAGGGATGTTGAGGTCTGGGGACCTGGCTCTCCCAGGCCTGGCCCTGCATGTCCCTGTGGTGAATCTGAGTGGTGGAGCACACCATCTGGCTGGCAGTTACTGGGGGCAGTGACCTGTTGTATTTTCTAGAGATCACTTGTCCCCAAAACGGCTTTGTTCTGCACACACTGCTGGAGTGAGGTGCTGTTAGGGCTGCTTTCCACTGCACAGGCTTAGATGTCACTTGTGTTTAGGAATTTGCAGACAATCAGGTTTTTTTTTTTTTTTTTTTTTTTGAGACAGAGTCTCACTTGTCGCCCTGGGTAGAGTGCAGTGGCATTATCATAGCTCACTGCAAGCTCCAACTCCTGGGCTCAAGCAATCCTCCTTCCTCAGCCTCCTGAGTAGCTGGGACTACAGGTGCGTGCCATGACACGGGTTAATTTTTCTATTTTTAGTAGAGATGTGGTCTCACTCTTGCTCAGGCTGGTCTCACACTTCTGAGCTCAAGCGATCCTCCCGCCTTGGCCTTCCAGAGTGCTGGGATTATAGGCGTGGGCCACCACTCCTGGCCAACAATCAGGTTTTTAAAGTTTTATTTATTTTTTTATTTTTTGAGATGGGTCTTGCTGTGTTGCCCAGGCTGCCCTTGAACTCCTAGGCTCAAGAGATCCTCTTTTCTCAGCCTGTTCAGTAGCTGGGACTACAGGTGTGCACGACTGTGCCTGGCAAGATTGTATTTTTTAAATGGTGGTTATTAGAGTGTATTAAAGTTTCTGTGGTATTTTGCTCTCTAGGTTAGTTTTGTTAAAATACATCCAGAATGTTATTTTGGAGGCATTGTTTATAAGTCCTCCACCTTAAAAAAATCATCTTGTAAATATGTGCTTTATTTGTAAACGGGAAAGCCAAAGGTGCCCTTCCTTCTTACTCCTTTCATTCTCAATAACCTGCATCTCTGGGACCAGGGACGGAAGATGCATGTCTTGGGTGGATGTCTTGGATTCTCCCCACTGTTTGGTGATGGGAACGAACTTACATTGAGTGGGTGGTTAGCATTTCAGGTGGAGCACTGGGAAGGACCTCGCCGTTCAGCAGTGCAGTGCGGCGGCACACCTGGGTTGTCACACGTGCCCTGTTAGGAGGAGGCAGTTGGTATTCTGAGCGGAACCTCCTGCTCTGACTCCTGCATCTGAGTGTGGCACGTGTAAGTAGCATCTGTTTCTGGAAAGGTTAAGAAGGGAGCACCCTCAGGGGCTGTTGGCCCCCCCGTTCTGGGAGTGCCAGTGCCACTTGGTGGCCTGAGGGGAGGCACTTTGTTCAAACTGTGTGTGTGCTCATGTCTTTTTGGAGTGTGTTCTGTGCCGATTGACAGCTCTCAGCGCTCCCTCCCTCTGTCCTTCGGGACCCTGTTAAAGGTTCCAGCCCTCCTCACTCTCACAGGCTGAGGGGCAGTCAGGATCCACTCCCCACCCTCAACCCAGGCTTGATCTCCAATATATTCAGCTGAATACAAGTGTCCCCTCTGTCCCAGAATGCTTTCTCTGGCTGTGTCACCTCATTGTATTTAAAAGACATTTGTTAAAAGTTTGAATCTCCTTTTATTTGGCTTCATCTACTTTTCTTGGAGAGGAGTTTTCACACTCCTGTGTATTTCTGCAGCGTCACTTTTTCTGTTACCATTTCTTCCTCCCTCTGGCATCTCTTCAAATCCAGATTCTAGCCTTGGGGTCCAGCTCAAAGAAAGCATTTCTAGGTTCTTCTCTCTTCCTTTGGACCAGCATGGTGGACTCCTTTCCCACTGTTGGCTTGTAATCAAATAGTGATTTGCACACACATTTCCCAACCCTCGCTGGGTCTGTGCTCCCAAGATGGCCAGGACCCGAGCTGCCCCTCCCCTGTCTGTCCTTCACAGAGGACACTCCCCAGGTCACCGGCCCCTGGGAGGTCACTGTAGAGCACAGGATGAGTCTTTGTTGTCAAGGGTGGCGGAGTTGAGGAGCCTGTTGGCGGTCCATGTCCTGTGGGGCCACATGGGCTGTGAACTAGAAGGGGTGTCCCAGGCACTGATGAGGCCCCTCTTGCTGCAGAAGTTCCCTTCAGAGTTCATGCATTGTCTAGATAAGCAACAGTGAGCAGCAAGTCAGTTCTTCTGGCTTTGCTAGAAGCTGAAATTACGATGTGTTTTCGGCATGAAGTAGTAGCAATCAGGGAGGTCGCAGGGCCGGTGTTTTGAGAACGTTCTGCTGCTCCAGCTGGGTGAGAAATCGCTGGGCCTTGGGAGTGCGGGTTGAAGTGGAGGAGGTGGGGGTCTGCGTGAGACTCCTCAGGGGTCTGGGCTTCCTCGCGTGCTTTGTGAGTTGGTGATCCCGGCCCTTGTGTCTGATACCATTCCACATTTCGTGGCTTTCCTTATTCCTGAGACTGGTGGATCAGTAGCTGTGGGGACGCTGATCACTCATGAGAACTGCTGTTCTTTTGCTCAGAATTGAACACAGAACAAAAACCTTTCTTGAGATAATTGGGCAAGATTTGGAAGTGGGAGGAGGGGATGAAAACTGTATGTGCATGCATGTGTATGAGTGTGAGTGCACACGTGAGTGTGTGTCGTGCAAGGTTCCTCCATGTATGACTAGCCCAGTGTGCTATGGCTTTAGTGGGCAGGAAGGTGTCTGTTTGATGCCCTGCTGTTTCCTGTGTCCATCATCTGCCATCCAGGGTTCTATCCTGCAGGGTCAGATGCTGTTAAGTCACAGGCACCGTGTGTTCCTTGTCCCCTTCCCTCTCTTCGTGCTGCCCTTGGCTTCCCTGGAATCCATAGCCTGGGCGGGGCCAAGGGCACGCTGCTCAGGCACGGAGAGCCTCGCTGTGGCTGTTAGAGGCTGATGGTGAGACTGCCCATCTTGTGAGAAGGCTTTGACAGAGCGACTAAATCTCTTCAATATGACAGAAGAATTTTTGGTCACATCGTTTATTTTTGTAAAGTGGTTGTTCACCTGATGGGCTATGTAGGCCTCTCAACACTGGGCAGAAGGATCAGAAAACCTGTATCCAGTCCCAGGTCCAGGGAGCCGCAGTGTGGGCTGGGCAGGACATAGGTTGCCACCAGACTGGGGGTGAAGTGATGTGCAGAATTGAAGGACCAAGTGCTGGGATGCCCCAGGCAGGTGCTGGTACAGCCCCTGGGTTGTGGCTGGGCTGTGGCACTGCAGGCGCAGGCAAAGTGCACCATGTGCAGACCTTTAGCCACCTAGGGTAACTTTGTTCTGGGACCTTGATCCATTCTGTGGGACAGGAGATGGTGCAGAGTGCCTGCCTGCCCTGGAGTGGGATAGTCGAATGTAGGGCAGAGCAGGGGTGAGGGGGAGATGTGGACCCCATCCTCCTGGATGCCACTCCCACAACTAGGTAAAGTGTCCTTCTTGGGGGTTCCCTGGCACAGACGACCTATCTCTCCCTCAGCCTTCGAGGGTGAAGGCCAGTCCTGGTTACTGGGCAAACCTGTGCTGTAAGGCTCCCTTCCCACCACAAGGTATCCCTGGGGCCCCCAGGCCTCTATCAACTTGCCATAGTGTGTTTGGATCATACTTTGCACCCTGAGCTGAAACATCCCACTCTTAGTGAGGCTTCTCCTGGGCCCCCAGGCTGGGCTCTGAGCCCCTCAGGTCCTTGTCAGCTCTGTGCTTTTCCTTAGGGCTTTGGTCTGATGCTCAGGCATCTGGGCTGAGGGAAGTGCTTATTTCTCTAACTGGGTTAAAGTTTCATCCACTGCAGTAATCGAGTTTATAGCATGTAATTTCCTTCTATGAGGGACCTATTTATCTTGAGAGTTCCAAGTGTGGGCTTTTAGGACAGTATAAAATTGACCCTGCAGCGAGCTGTCATGTTTGCACTTGGCCCTTTTTGAAACTAAATTTCTTCTGACTTGTCAGAAGAGTTAACCTCGAGTCCTGGCCTTGGATTGAATTTACACATTTGAGTCCTTTTTTTGAAACCCACTTTTCTCTGTAGTCAGTTCTGCTATAAGCCTTGTTTTGGAAGAGCACGTTTGTTCCAGTAGTATTGGTGTATTAGAGAACAGTTGGAACATAACACAAATGTTGTGCTTGGTCATCTGCGGTTTTGTCCAGGAGAAGCACCAGGCTAGGAGTTGGAAAACTCAGGCCCGCAGGCTGGTAGCTGTTTTGGTCAATAAAGTTTTATTGGGACACAGCCACACCCATTCAAGTATGTACAGTTGGCCCTCCACATCCTCGGGTTCTGAATCCTCAGATTCCACCAACTGTGGATCAAAAATATTTAGAGGGTCAGACAAGGATGATACTACTAAAAATATGTATATTTGGAGGGGGGATATAATAAAAAATATCAATGCAACAATGTAAAAGAATACAAATAAAACAATACAGTATAACAAATATTTATATAGCATTTATATTGTATTAGTTATTATAAGTAATCTAGAGATGATTGAAAGTATATGGGAGGATGTGCAGAGGTTATATGCAAATACTATGCGATTTTGTATTAGAGACTTGAGTTTCTGCAGATTTTGGTATTGGTGGGGGCCTGTCTTGGAATTAATCCCCTGAGGATACTGAGGAACAGTTGTACCACCAGAACCACAGGGCTGGATGGCCTGCAGAGCCAAAAATATTTACTGTGTATTCTTTTAAGAAAATGTTTGCCCACTCCTGCACTAGCTGAATCCAGAAAACTGTTCCCAGCTTAACAGAGCACCTACCCATATATAAAATCAAAATGTCCACACCTCAGAAATGCACCAGGCCCCCTCGAGCACATTATGGGCCACACCCATCCCCGTCTGGGGTCAGACAGCCTCCTTCTAGCACTTCAGGGTAACTTGGAAACTGTAGTCCACCCACACCCACAGCAGACATCAGGGCTTCCCCCTGGTGAGGGGTCAGACTTCATGCAGCATTTGTATATGTCTTAGCCGTTGAGCATGTATACAACTTTACTGGCCGTGTACCCACCTTTAACAGGCTCCTATCTATCTTTTTTATGTCACAGTTGAGGTTTTGGAGTCTTGTGCCCCTAATGCCATTATTCCCATAAGTCCTGTGTTTATGATTTTGCGTCCCCTCCGCAGTGGTTTTTAGAAATGCTGCATATGTTTTGCTACAGCAGAACTTACTGTACTTTGAAAGCAAACACCAAAAGGTGTGGTCTCACTCATGACACGCAATAAAGTCGTAATAATTTCATATCTCATCCAGACTCCGTGGGGTGACAGCTTAAGGTCAAGCCCAAATTGCCACTGGTGAGGTGTTCCCAGTGTCCTTTGGAACCTTCAGGCCTGACTCTGAGTGCTTGATGGGGTGTTCTGAGGGTCACCGCCTGGAGGAGCACAGCCTTTAGCTCATCGTTCCACCTGCTTGACGTGTGGCCTGGCCCTTTTGTGCAACCTGTAAAACGGAGGCTGGTGATAGTATTCACCTAACAGATGGTAGTGAGGATAGTCCGAGGTGACCCATGCGGGGTATATGCTCAGTTGGTGTTAGGTGTTTTGCCCTTAAAAGTAAGAAGATCCCCACATTTCTGGTAACAGCAAAGCAGCAATAAACTTGGGTTGGAATCCGAGGAGCACAGTATGGAAAGGGAGCCTGAAGTGTCTGTTCCAGTCCTCACACTCAGAGAGTTCTCTCTGTAAAACCTACATCTGCTCATGCTCTGATGTCTGCAGTGCACCTACTATGTGGCTGGCATTCTTCAGGGCTGAGGATACCCCAGGGACATTGATGAGGTGCCCTTGCTGTCACGTAGCCTAGCCTGTTACCTGGTGAGCGGCTGTGACATTGTCGGCACTCTGGTGGGGGGGAGTGGGGTGAGGGCTCATGCCTTCCAGCTTAGGTTCTTCCCAGCCCTCCCTGTGGCTTCTTCCATAGCCCTGGGCAGGGCAAGTCTTTATTCAGTCCTGCTCTGGAGGCGTCTGAGGATGGCTGCTGCTTCCTCCTCCTCCTCACCATGTATGTGTGTGTCACTTGAGCCCACCATGTGCTTGTCCCTCCAGGTGAAAACAATTTAAATGTGATTAACTAAAGGCATTTTTGGACCATACAGTGGTGGGTTCTGCAGTGGGCAGCTTGTCAGAGTGACGAGGTAGGCAGAGAAGTGTTATGCACGGGTTCCAGGCCCAGCCCAGATATTAGCCCGCCAGACTTGGATTTCCTCCACCTTGTGGTGTGACACACGCCAGTCCTCAACTCTCAGAGACTCTTGGTGAGTGGCAGCTGTCACTCTGGTGTGTGTGAGGCACTCAGCCCCAGCCAGTGTGCACCTCCCCATCGCTCGTCCCATCCTAGTACTGCAGGGACAGGGTCGCTCAGTGTGGGGTCTTTGAAGGCCCAGGGAGCTCCTAGCCAGGTGGCTGGGCTGGGGGCCCATCCTGATGATGTGTGTGAGAAAAAATGCCTGGCGTGTCTTTACTTTTCAGACCACTGAGGGTTAAGAACCCAGCTTCAGTCAGTGAGTAGTAAAACTTTTGTTCTCCTTTTGAGAAAGCCTTTAGCACACGGCCTCCCCTTCCTTGGCCTGAGACCCTCCCCGCTCAGCGGCCTGGCCCACGCTGTTTCCCTACCTGGAACGTCTCTCCTGATTCCTGTTCCCACCTTGGCCTCAGCCTGGGTGGTGCCGTTGCAGTCCCCACACCTTCCAGAAAGTCAAGGCAGTCAGAGCACACGAGGTTTTAATGAAAGCACTTTATTTGTTTGCTCCCCTTTGCCCTGTAGGGCAACCCCAGGAATCACACACTTTGTGAGGCTAATTTGCAAAAATGTGGGCTTAACTCAGTGGCGCATGCCAAGCCCATACTGTTTGTTCCTCATTGAAAATGAAGATGAATGGGAAAGAAGTTTCTGCCATTGAAGAGTTTAGCATCGAGCCGGGAGGAGAGACAAAGCTGCTGAGTGGTATGGGGGCTGGTGCTGTGGTCCCCGTCAGAGTCCTGGCGAGGGACGCTGTGGCCTGGCAGTCACTGTGGCGGCTCCTTGGGGAGGCTGGTGTCCCAGGTAGAAGGCAGACTGTCAAGATAAGCTGAGGGGTTTGGGTTTACTGCTTAGAGTTTGAGGGTCTCTAGTATGTGGCACAGAAGGTGGATTTTTAAGCTGCCGTGGATATTTTCGATGAACACTGTGGAAGGGTCAGTGGCATCCACTATCATCTGCTGAAGGTTTTGTTTGTTTTGTGTCCTCAGTTCCACCTGTTGGAGCAGCTGGCCTCTTTCCTCCACCTAGTCACCCTGGGGAGCCTCCTTCCTCCCCACCTGGACACCCCGTGCCTCCTACTCCTGTCCCCTGACCTTCCGGCTCACACTTGTCCTTTCAGTTCTCACCCGGAGCAGGTGGGGCTGTTATTTTACCTAGTTTTATTTTTTTAATCTTTGTTTTCTTTGAGCACAAGACTGATTCATAGTCATGGCTAAAAGAAAGACTTCAAACAATACAGACATGTTTACTACAGTAAGTGAAAGTGTCTTAATCTTCTTCAGAGATGACTACTACTGATTTGGGTCCAGTTCCTTTCAGTTTTGATTTTAGTAAAATTTCTTTCAGTTTTTTTCCTTGTAGATGATAAGCGTTTTTTTTTTAAACTGTGTGAATGGTACTATACTATTCTGCAATTTGATTTGCTCCTTCAGGTTATTTCCAGCATCACTCCGTGTCTCTTCACGTAGCAGTGTCTTTGAGGTAGAGATGGGGAAACTGAGGCTCAGAGATTAATTGACAGGCTTCCCCCGGCCAGCCAGTGAGTGAGTGACGGAGCTGAGGGTCAGTCTCTGTTCTCTGCTGTGTCTGGTTGCGGAGGCTGGCTGCTTGGATCATCTTTCTGCCTCCCAAGTTAAATTGCATCCCTTGTACTTGGCCTTAACAAGGTTAAGTCGAGAGCTGGTGTTTTGTTGTGGGTTCCTTCCGGAACGAGTCCCAGCTGCTCTGTTGCTCAGCGGTGTGTGTCAGGGAGTGGCTCAGACCACGGTGCTGAGCAGGTAAAGGTGTCTGTTCTGCGTGGGAAGCTGTGTGCCTGTTGGGCAGGAGCTGCCTTCGCCAAAATTTGGTTTAGCCATTCTCTCCCTGACACCTGAGTGTGACTCTTAAGAAGGTGGGAGAGCCACTGGAGGGGGGTGCGGATCAGGGATGTGCCTTCACGAATGTCCTGGGTCTGGGAAGGAGGTGTGAGGGTGGCCTTGGAGAGAGGTGGCACAGCCCCTAGCCTTGGGACCACCGGGGCACAGAAACCCATCTGCACTGTGCATCTGGAGGGTGGGGCTGTGGGGGGCACTCTGGAGGTGGGTACCCAGGTGCAGGCCCAGTGGAGCTGCCTGCCCACAGGGCCTGTGTGTCTTTAATGTGGGGCTCAGCCCCGCAGCTAGTGAGGCTGGTGCCTGGACCCTGTTGTTGCCTGACTCAGAGCTGGTTGCTTCATAGGCCCTTCTTCCTTCCTGACAGGAAGAGGTGCCCATGCTGCCCCGAGGACAGCGGCTGCCCCCAGGTGCAGGGCTCCATGCTCCTCAGCATCCCCACGGGGGTCTTGTAGACACCTCATGCTCATATCTAGACTGTACGCTTGACCTTCCTCCCCCAGATCTGCTCCATCCCATCTCAACGAAGTCGGTCCCTCCTTTCCAGTTGCTTGGCAAAAACAAACCAAACAAAGGAACCTTCTCTTCTCAAGTGCCCATGTCTCCCCACTGCTCTGTCCCCTTCCCTGGTTTGAGCCACACAACATGAACCACCCCTCCACGCCCCATTCCTTCACTCCCCTGCCCTGGGTGTGCACCTGCCGGATGATCCTTTAGAACACGTTGCATTCCTCCCCTCCAGCCCAGACCTCTGTGGTTCCCCTCAGTACGCCCCTCCACTTGGGGCACGTCTCCTCCGGGACTGTGTTGCAATGTTGCCCTTTCCTGCCTGGCCCCTGTTCCTCTGCACGCTCTGACCACCCTGTGTTCTACCTTGTGTCCCCACAGCACTGTCACCTGACATGTCATTTCCCTCCTTTCCCAGCCTGGGGGGTGATGTTCACTCCATCTCATTCACCACTGAGTCCCCAGCCCCTTGGATAGTCCGGCTTATAGTAGAGGCTCAGTGAGTTGCCCTCGTTGGTTGAGGAGGTAGGAAAACACCTTAAATCCACTGCTCAGAACATCAGCCCTGTCAGTTCTGTCAAGTACCTTAACCCACTTACTGCTAAGCCTCACCTTCTTCATGTCTGAAATAGTATTACTAATAGTATCACTGCTAGTATACTAGTGGCAGTATAGTACAGATACCATTTTACAGTATAGTAGCAGTAGTAGTAAGACCTCTTGGCTCTATGATTTGTGTCTAGCTACTTAATTTCTTTTTTAATTTTCGAGAGACACTTACTGGCCTGGTGTGCCAGACCTGTGCTGGGTGCCTTCTGTTGGTCTCCCGAGTCCTTTTTAAGAATTCTGGTTTCTGCCACAGCATCATTCAGCCTTTTGAAATTGTTTTAGAACATGTTTTCTGCCTTAGGCTCTCAGACCAGTTGGATGGTGGCATTTTACTAAAATAAAGGAGCATTTGCATCTACCCTGAAGCCCCACTGTCAGTGTCCTGGGGCTGACCTGGATAAGGTGCTCAGGGAGGTCTGAGCTGTACCTACGTAGGGTCTCCAGTGTGGCCAGAGCCTGCCTGCCCTTGTCCCCCAGCTGAGGAAGACACGGGCTGCATCCCTACCACCTGATTACACACTCAGCATTGCTGGTGTTGCTCAGCTGTGCTGACCTGGGATTTGGCCTGGGGTGTTTGGGAGAGAGTGAGGAAGGGCTGAGGCTGACTGTGTTCCAACCTCATGCCTTGAGCAGCTGGGCAGCCCTGGTGGCCTCAGTACCTTATCTTTAAAATGGGCACACTGCTGTTGGGATTTCTGCCTGAGTAGGCAGCAGCCAGCAGCCAGCACAGGGTCCCAGCCTCCAGAAAAGAGGCTCCTCTGTGCACTGGCATTTCCTGCCCAGGCCCAGGGTGGAACTTCTGTGGTTGGAGCCTCTTTACCCTCGTGCCATCTCTCTCACTGGGCATTTTGAAACAAATTCCAATTTGCCAGGTGGGGCAATCAGCCGCTTCACCTGCTTTTAGGAAGTATTCTAATGCATGCCCTCACTGCTCTTTGCAGACTTCATCTGTCACACTTCCTTCCTCCTGACAACTTTGTCCCTAGGTGCAGTGGCTACCAGCCCTGGTGTGCTGGGGGTGCTGAGGAGGGAGGAATCACTCCTTACCAGTACCGGCCCTCCCCAGGAGCAAGTGTCCTGTGACAGCTGGGGATTGGCCAATAGCAGGCCCCACATCAGTCTGCATGGCTGTGGAGGAGGCTCCGACCCAAGGAGCCCTCTGTACCCCTGTGGCTGGCCCCGCCCCTTCCAGCTGTGCTTGTCCTTCCTGCGGTGGGGGAGGGGTACAGCAGGCTTCCACTCCCCCCGCAGCCCCTTGGGGAGGCACAGGCACTGGGTAGGCGAGCACTGTGAGATTGCCCATCCTTTCTAGGCCTGGGGTTGGCAGAGTTCCAGGCCTTAGTGAGTGCCCTGACACTGCACACCGAGCACATGCTGCTGCTGGGCTCTCTGCTGCAGACCAGCTGCCAGAACGACCCTGAGGCCTGGAGGACAGGTCTCTGGGGCTGGAGGGAGCAGCCCTGTGGGGTCACTGAGGTCCTGCTCTGCCCTGTACCCCTTGTAACCTTGGGGAGGCTTCTTGTCCTTTTAACAGTGAAAATGAAGTGAGGCCACTCAGGCACGACCTTGCCGATTGGGTCATCAGTTCTGCCTTATCGATGTGGGTTGAAGTAGCTTGGAGGACTTCACACAGGATATTGGGTTCAGAGCCCAGGGCTTACAAGGCTGGAGGCTGCGATGGGACAGATCCAGCCTGGCTGGAGCAGGGGTGGAGTGGGGAAGCATGAGGGGTCTGCGAGTCACAGGGAAGGGTGCAGTGTGTCAGGGTGGGGGTGCATTCTACCCATCCACCTGGGGACCCCTCCCCTGACAGTAGACACCAGGCCAGACTGGGAGCTTCACCCTTAAGGGCTGAATTTCCCCCGAGTCCAGGGGGCCCTCGTCTGAGGTCCTGGTCTCATTTCATATCTAGTCATGCTCCTCCCTGCTCTGGGTCTGGGAGTGCACATACCTGCTGTCCAAGGCAGCTGCCAAAACCACTTCCCCTGTCCAATTTCTGGACCATCTGAGGAACTCCTGCTTGAAGGAGAGGTGTCCTGCCCTCCCTCAGTGGGAGAGGGGAAGGGAGGGTGACCATCTGAGGGCAGTGACTTGTCTGTGGTCTCATGGGAGACAGGACAGACTGTCAGCAGGTTGGACAGGGTTTGTGGCCAAGGCATGTTGGAGGAAGGACAGAGACCATAGTACTTCTGGGCTAAGAGTGAAGTCAGAGCGTCCCTCACCTCCCTCTGGGGCACTGAGGAGACCTCTGCATAGGGAGGTGGAGTAGCTGCTCATAGAGGAGGAGCTGGAGGGGAAGCTGGGCAAGAGTGGAGGGATGGGGGACATTGGGCAGGCAGGCTGAGGGGCAGCTGGGGGTCGAACAGCTGGTGTGGAGTGGGTGGTAGTGCAGGCTGGGATTCCAGGAGGGCTTAGAGAGCAGGCAGAGGCTGAGTCTGAAGTCAGTGCCATTGAGATTTGGGATTCCCCCCCACTCCCAAACCCCCCCCCCCCACCGGCTATGTTAGGGGCAAACCATGGCAGCTGGGTGGTGCTGAGCGAGAGACATTCTCAGGCCCTGCCCTCTGCTGAGGCAGGATGGGGAGTACAGAGCAACCATGGGCCCGCAGGGAGCACCCCTAGGTAACGATGTGGCTGTGGGGAAATGTGCTCAGTTCAGCCCTTTTGGGTGGGCCTCCTGTTAGAGCAGGTGCCTGGGTGTGTGCAGACAGCCCACTCTCCCCCAGGCTCCAGGAGCACAAAACAGCTGTCACTTTCCTTCCTTTCAGTCTGAGTGCACGAAAGGGCACATTTGGGCAGGGCCTTGCGCTATTGCTCATTTGTGAAATCAGCTCCTTTAAAGACATTGCAAGTGAGTCAGCTCGAGAGTACGTCCCACGTATGGTGACAGGACCCTTCGCTGCCTTGTGCTGCCCCCCAGCCTCCCAGAAGATGGCCTCAGGGACTACGTCTGCCCAGCCCTGCCCAGGACAGGGTGTTCAGCAGTGAGGAAACTGAGGCACTGGGAAGGTGGGTGCCCTGCCTGCGAAGACACAGAACCGGAAGGCTTCAGATAGAGCAGAGCATGCCACAGGTGTGAGTCAGGATTCTCTGCGGGGCCCACACACGGTGGGCACCAACTGTCCTGTGGGAAACTGTGACACTTCAGGAATTCTCCTAGAGCTGAGGTGCTAAATTTCTTTTTTGTCCCCTGGTGAGTGCTGGGATGATTTTTTTAAGACCCTGACTCTCCCAGTGTTGATTCTGTGCCCGGCCCTGTTGGCGAGGCCAGGGATCGGAGTGGCCCCTTTAAGAGCGCCTGTGTCCCAGACCCTGCTGTGGAATGCCAGCCGCCTCCCTGCAGACAGACATCACTGTGCTGTCGTCCTGTGTCCTGTCTCCGTGAGGGTTAACAACACTTCAGCTTGTTGTCTGGAACCGGTTCAGACTGGTTTTCTGGAAAGTGCTTTGTCTCTCCAACTGAATCCTGGGAAGGGTCATGTGGAGCCCAGTGATGTCATGGGATCAAAAACTGACTCAGCTGTTTTTTTCTTCTTTTTCTTTCTTCTTTAAATCAAGATATGTGTGTGCTGCAGGTACAGGGTGGTGGCACGTTGACAGGCCAGGCCTCACCCTGCTCAAAGTGTACCTCGCTGGCAACCAAAGGGTTAAATGTGACCCCCCCCACACACACACCCCACCCTCTGGAGGTGAGCAGGGAGTGAGGAGACCTCCCTTCAGTGAAGGGAAGAAGCAGGGGTCAACCCGCGTCACCACAGTACAGGGCTGGACCTGGGCCCTGAGCCTGTTTTTAGGACAGTGCAGTCACCTTCTTCCCAGATACCAGACAGTGCTGGCACTCGGAATCCCCTAGGCAGGTAGCTCAGATCTAGAACAGTTTTCCTCTGTTTGCTTTTGGGTCTGGAGTGCACAGAATTCCTTTTCTTTTTGATAAGCAGCCACCTCCCATTGTTCCTGTCCAGCCCCCCGAAGGTCTCTGGCCCCCAGTGGGACTCGGGCATAGCTCAGCTCCCCAGATGCTCTGCCACATTGGAGGCCGGGGACACCCCGCTCCTGCCGAGCCTTCCCCAAGGCAGTGAAGAAATGTCCTGGGTACGCTTTTGAGGGTCCTGCGTTTGTTGTACCTACTTCTGCCATCCTTACATGTGGAGGAAAACACTCAAAGTGACACTCTGAAAAGTTTCTCAGAAGGTAGCAACTTGACTGTGCCCAATTAAAATGTTGTGTCTTCTCCTCCCCACAAAGTTCAGAATGACTGAAGAAGCATGCCGAACACGGAGTCAGAAACGAGCTCTTGAACGGGACCTGACGGAGGACGATGTGGAGAGCAAGAAAATAAAAATGGAGAGAGGATTGTTGGCTTTGGATTTAAACACTGATGGAGACATGAGGGTGATGCCTGAGCCAGGAGCAGGCCCAGCCCAAGGATTGCTGAGGGCAACAGAGTCCATAGGCAGAGGTGAAGGACTGGCGGGCGAAGGACCCGTGGACATGCGCACCTCACACAGGTGAGTGGGAGGGGCTGGGACCTGGAGACAGGCCTGGAGTGCCCAGGTGGGGGCGAGCCTGTGTGTAGGAAGCAGCTTTGGTGGGGTTGTCATGGAGACGGCTGTGGGCGCAGCCTGGGCATCGCCTCCACTGGCAGCCATGCCATCGTTGCCAAGGGACCTCCCTCTGGGGCTCCTGGGTCAGTGGCACAGGGTATGGGTCTCGGGGCGGGGTGACTGGCACCTTCCATCAGCTCCTCTGCCATTAACAGGTCTTCACTAAACACTTACCAGCTGTCTGTCTAACTCGGTGCTTTTGGTTTGTAGGAAAACTTGAGTTTTTCATTTGGTCATGCCTCCCTGCTTTTCAGATCTGGAGGTTGGGAGGCCAGGGATGCTGCCCCTTACCTGGGTCACTTGGCTAGGGACAGCGTCGGGAGCCCAGCCCAAGGCACTGGTCCTTGGAGGTGGGGGCCGTGCACTCACTCGGCTCAGGTCTTCTGCAGCCTGCTCTGTTGGTTTCTCCTTAATCAACACTGATTACTCCAAGAGTGACTTTCCTGATACTCAGCTTTTGTGATGCTCTTAAGGTAAAAGCCTGAAAGACAGAAGACCAAATCTACCACCCCATTTCTTCACTCGAAAACCTTCTTTTCTCCCTCTCGAGAAATTCAGACTCAGCACCTGCATCACCCCTCCCTTGGAGTTGTCCAGAATATTCATACCCAGACACCCACTAAAAAGGGTGTGTGTGTGGCTGCAGCCTGCTGGCTGGCCCTGTGACACACTCCTCTGTGGCCCCTTGCTCATCTCTCACTGCCCTGCAGAGGGCCTGTCCTTCCACGTCTGTTTGTGCAGGGAGCTGGTGGCTCCTCACTTTCTCCATGAAATGTCAACTGACCCCACAGAGTGGCCCCACCCTGCAATCTTTGTGTCACATCTGTTTTGGAGCCCAAACTATTGGGGTTCCAAGGACTTAGAGATCATCTAGTGTTTCTCAGCTTCTAAAATTCTTACCTCTTCAAGATAAAAGGGAAAACCAAACCCTTCCTCCTGTTGGGGAAGCATCTTAGTCTGGGGGATGTGCTTTTGTGTTCCTGCTATCCAAGAAAGGCTTTTCTGTCTGACTCTGCTGCCTATAGTACCTGTTCTAAAGCCAAGGTCCTCTTTTAAAGTTTCAGAAATAAAACTATAGGTCCAGGTTTCCTTTCCCTCCCTCTAACTCAGTCTCCAGCTGGTAGAAGAGGCCATGACACTTCTGGTGAGGTTGCGGGGTTGGGGGGGCAGTGGTGGTAAGCAGCCAGGGGTGGGTTTGGAGTCAGGGCAGGAGGAGGAGGAGGAGGAGGAGGAGCCCACATTCTCAGGGATCTGCTGGGTCCCTCTTGCCTTCCTGGGCTCCTAGTTGTGTGTTCTTTCCCATAATTACCATGCTCCCCCTGTAGGGTGGGCCAGTGAATTATGAGGGAGAGGTTACGTGTTGAAGGAGCTTAGAGTTGGGACTCAGACCCAGATCTGTTGCCAAAGCTCAGGGCTACAGTGGCCTCTGGGCCTTTTGGTCTCTTCCCTACTGGGACATTGATTGGCCTCCAGAGGTCATATAGAACATGTGTCATTGTTTCCTTAAGTTGATCCAGGTGCTTTCCTCATGACGCATTAAGGGAGCAAGGGACAGAGATTAACCCAGGCACTTGGGGGGTGTGTGTGGGTCCTCCTAGAGCATTAGAGACACCCCTAGGACGTTTGTGAAGCAGTGTGAGGGTGTGGAGAAAGAGCCCGGCTCAGAGGCCAGCAGGCAGAGTAGAGCTCAAATCAGACTCCCTGACTGATCCTGAGCAGACGATCTTAGCCTATATTTCTTCACTTGTTAAATGCGTAATCATCTCTGCCTTGCAGGTTGATGGGATGCCAGGTAACTTGCACCCAGAATCAGCTTCGATGCTCAGTGTGTGATGAGGGAAGCAACTGACACAGTGTTGGTGACAGCTCCCCTTCAGTCTTTAGCTTTACTTAACACAAGATGTCACATGTATAACTAATGTCTCCCTGAGTTCCCATGTTGAATATTTTGTCTAGTTCTTTCGAGAAGTACATTTGGGAGTTTTGATAGAATCACAGGATCATTTCCAGGCCAGAGCTGTTCTAAAACTGTAATCCATTCTGTTCTGTATTAGAAACGGACAGTCTTCGGATCCTTCTTGGGAGCATGTTGGTCGGGACACCCCTTGGGAGCCTCCCTTTGGCACAGTGTGGTGGTTCTATCTGTTTCCCAAGTTGGTGTTCAATCCTCATAGGGCACAGCTGTATTGAACCACAGTTCAGGTTGGCTGAAGCTCTTTGGCTTCGGGTTCAGTGTATTTTATAAGACTAACACACCAATTTTAGATTGTTGTGCCAAGAAAGTTTAATTTTTGTTCTTTAACTTTTTTTTCTTAGAGACAGGGTCTCACCCTGTTTATTGGGCTAGAGTGCAGTGTTGTCATCATAGCTCACTGCAACCTCAAACTCCTGGGCTCAAGTGACTCTTGCCTCAGACTCCCAAGTAGCTGGCACTACAAGCATGCACCACCACACCTGGCTAATTTTTCTATTTTTTGTAGAAATGTGATCTTGCTGTGTTGCTCAGGCTAGGCTAGAACTCCTGGCCTCAAGCAATCCTCCCACCTCGGCCTCCCAAAGTGCTAGGATTATAGGCATGTGCCACTGTGCCTGGCCGGTTCATTAACTTCTTAATTGAAGTATAGCAAACATAATGAAAAGTATAAATGTGTACAACTAGATACATTTCCACAAACTGAACATAACCCAAATCAAGAAAAAGAACTTGCTGGCACTCCCAAAGCCCCCCTCGTGCCCACTACCTTGCTGCCATTACCTTTTAAGGGTAATCAGTTTCTTGACTTCTAATAGCATAGGTTAGTTTTTCCGGCTTTTGTACTTTAGATAAACGGAATTGTATAGTATATACCCTTTGTCTTCTTGCTTTCACTCAACATTCTGAGATTTAGCTATACTGTTGAGTGTAGCAATGATTAATTCATTTTCACTGCTGTATAGTATTCTGATTTTAGAATTTCTAATTGACTCTTTTTCATAACTACCTCTTTTTCTTTCTTACTATCTTATTACTGTCTTATGACCCAATTTGGGCATATTGAAGGCTAGAGCTAGTTTCTGGTGGCTTCTAGGACAGAGAATTTCCTTTTTCTTTAAGAAGGTGCCTGGTGAATTGGAATCACCAATAAATAGATATATATAGATCTGTTTTTTTAACTGCAGTGGGATTTTTCAGATCATGCAATGGCAGTTAAAGTAGCTCAAGGTTGAGGTTATGGTTGGGGCAAGACAGAAATAATGGCCAAAAATGTTTTAAATATTTGAGGAGAAACTCATCCAAGAAGGTCAACAAACTCTAAGTAGCATAAATACAGAGATCTATACGAAGACATGTCATAGTCAAACTGTGGAAAGCCCCTCCCCACCCAAAAAAAGAGAGAGAGAAAATCTTGAAAGTAACAAGAGAAAAACAACTCATTACGTATAGGGGAGCATTAATATGATGAACAGCTGACTTTGGACTTGAGACAATGGAAACCAAAAAGGAGTTGAATGATGTTCACAGTACTCAGAGAAGAAAACTGTCAATCCAGAATTCTATATCCAGCAAAACTATCCTTGAGAAATGAAGATGAAAAAGACATTGTCAGGTAAACAGAGATTGAGAAGATCCATTGCTGGCAGACCTGCCAGTTCTTCAGGCTGAAAGGAAATGACTCATTGGAAACGTTAGTTCACAGGAAGAAATAAAGAACACTGGAAATGGTAAGTGTGTGGGTTAATAGGAAAGACTTAACTATTTCTACACTCTGGAAACTGACGAAAGGCATACAATGATCAGTTGGGTTTATAACATACATAAAATATGTGTAGTAATAATAGTATAAAAGAGGGAGAATGAAATGGAGCAGTATTGGAGCAAAGATTCTGTATTTTACTGGAATCAAATTAATACTAATCAGAAGTAGATCGTGAGATGCTTATTTTAATCCCTAGAGCAACTATGAAGAAAATGACTTTTAAATACAGTTAAAAAGAGATCAGCAGAAGAATTAAAGTGGTACACTAAAAAATATTTAACATAAAAGAAGAGAGTCACTGAGGAACAAAAAAGGAAGACATATAGAAAACAAGCAGTGAAGTGGCATATGTAAATCCAGCCAGATCAATAATTGCAGTAAATGTGAATGGTCTAAATACCCCAATCAAAAGGCAGGGATTGTCAGACTGTATTTTAAAAAAAGCAAAATTCAGCTTAATTATATGTTGTTTATAAGTGACACCCCTTAGATTCAAGGACAAATATAAAAAGGTAGAGAAAGATACACCATAAGTAACAATTAGAGAGCTGGAGTGACTGTATTAATATAAGATAAAATGGACTATAAGACAAAAAATATTACTAGCACCAAAGAGGGACATTTCATAATGAATGATATGTCAGGAAGATGTAACAGTCAAAAAATATATTCACCTAACAACTGAGCCCTAAAATACTTGAGGCATAAACTGATAGGACTGATCATAGAAATAGATCATCAATTATAGTTACCTCACTCTCAATAATTGTTAGAGCAGCAAGCTTATAGAAGACTTGAAGAACATTGTCAGCCCAGTTGGTCTGACTGACATCTCTGGAACATTCTACCTGATGAATGCAGAATACATCTTCTCAAGTGCACATGGAACATCCTCCAGGGTAGACCATATGCTAGGCCATAAAACAAGACTTAAGGATAGCCATAATTTAAAAAGACAATAATAAGTGTTGGCAAGCATGTGTAGAAGCAGGAACCCCTCATCCATTGCTTGTAGGAATGTTAAATGGCATAAATAGGCACAGACTTATCATATGACTCAACAATCTACCCAAGAGAAATGAAAACATATGTCCACACAGAGACAGGTAAATGGGTATCCCTAGGAGCATGATTTCATAATAGCCAAAAAGTGGAAAGAACCCGAATGCCCATGGGTAAAACAAATGTTCTACATCCATACAACGGCTTACTATTCAGCATTGAAAAGAACAAACTGCAGGTAGGTGTTGCAATACAGATGAACCTCAAACTCACCATGCCAAGGAGGAATCAGCAGACCCAATGACTATATGTTGTATAATTTCACTTGTAGGACGTGTGCCCCCAACAAAATCAAACTTATTACAGAGATGGAAGGTGATCAGTGTTTGCTTAGGGTCGGGGTGGGGGTGGGTGGGAGCAGTGATTAATAGCACACAGGCACAGGGAAACATTTTGGGACAATGGAAGTGTCCTAAAATTGGATTGTGGTGATGGTTACACAACTCTATAAATTTACTAAAACCATGGAATTGTGCTATTACAATGGATGAATTTTGTGGTATGTAAATTATACCTCAATATGGATGTTAAAAAAATAAATCAAGTGGAGGTTAAAATTGTTTGGTTTTCATTCTGGTATCCATGAATGTGTGCATGGAAAAACGAAGTCCACAGAGGTAGAAGTTGTGAGTCTGTTGGTCTTGGGAGGCCAACCCCATAGGTCGTGGGCACACGCTGTCCCCACCGCAAGTCCAGACCATCAGATGAGGCTGGAGCTAAGTCAGGCAGAGAAAGCTCCTGGTTCTCTGAGTTTTTGTTTTGTTTTGGTTTTGGTTTTTTTCCCTGCAGTTAAGTAGATCATCCTCCTATACTTCCCTGTAGAGGAGAGTCTCTCTCTGTCAAAAGTTGTTGATCTTCAGAAATAATGGATCACACTCAAGTGAGAATAGCTTGATCTTTTTTTTTTTTTTCCCCTCTTGGGCAGAGGAACATTTTATTTGGTAGAATTGAGACTCTTTTCCAGTGGTCCTGTACCTGAAAGGTGAGGCCTGGGGGAGGGCGGGGGTCCCTCGGTCACCTTGGGTCTGCATGGGGTGAGGGCTCCATGAACGTCTGTGCCTCACGGAGAACATGTTTGTGTGTGCCCTTTTGTGAGGGCATCAACTGTCCGTGGATTGTCAGTGGTCCAGGACCAGGCCTGCTCTGTACCAGGCACCGTGCTGGTCCCTGAGACAGAGACAACCGGAACAGGATCTGATTCATGCAGCTTCTTGGAGAACCATGTTGTGAAAAAAAGTGCAGAGGTCTTGGAAAGAAGGACTTGACCTTGATGGTGTGGCTCACTAGGGCTGGGCATCACTAGGCACCAAGTAAACCCTCTGTACTTCTTCATTTTTCCTGGGAGGAGTCGAGGCTGGGGCTCCCATGGATTGTGGTTTGGGCAGGGGCAGACTTTGGTGCAGCCTAGGTGGATGTCAGGAAGGTGTCCTTCTGTTGGGGGGTGTGGCCTTCAGGCAGCCTATGTGTCTCCCTCCTCCCTCTCCTCCTCTTTTCCCATCATGCAGCCTGTTTGCTGTGAGATGGGACATGGTGTGGGCTGGGCAGGCTCTGGTAGCATGTTCAGTCTGCCACCTCAGGGACCTGGGCCTACCGGGGGCTTGAGGTAGCATCTTAGCTGTTAGAGCTGATCTTGGCTTTAGTTTTTCCAGCCTTCACCTCCCTGGCCAAGCACTTGTGGCCTGTAACAGACTATAAAATGCACTAGAGATGCCATCTGATTATTGGGCCTGCACAGCAGGGTGCTGTTGTTGAGGCTGGTGGCCTTCATAATAGTTAGAATCACTGCCCGGTATTTCTTTTGAGACTTTGGCAATCACAAAAGGGGTGATGGGGGTGACATATCTGTAGAAACCAGCTTATCTTCAGTGCCCAAGGACTGCACTGGCTCATCGTTTGGTGTAGAGATGGGGTTTGGAGGCCCACAGTGGTGAGCATGCATGTGTGCTTTTGTGTGTGTGCGTGCACATCATGTACACACACATTAACATTAACACCCAAGTCCTCTTCCAAAAGCAAAAACGAATCAGAAAGTAACGTGATATAGCAGCTGTTCTAGACAACATCTAGTTGTCTAGAATGTGGGATTGTGTGGATGGCTTCGTTTGGCTCTGTGGCAAAATGGGGCCAGCCAGAAGAAGTGTGCATCCCTTAACTTTTCCAAGACGACTCTGATGGTCATAGGTAGAGTCCTTGCTGTTTGGTTATAAGTGGCTGCTTGGGAGGAAAAGGTAAAGTCAGCACCAGAATTGCCCACCCCCCCAGGAGGTCACGCTGGTGTATGCCACGTTAGCGTGGGCCTCTCCTGGTACAGCCCAGACCATGAGTTCTGACATGTGTGTACACCTGTGTAATCCAAATCCTGACCAAGGTAGAGAACCTTATCAACTCCCAGAAGCCTTATCATCCCTCTGGAAGAGCCCGCCACAACCCCTGCCCTCCCCGTGTTGGTCTACCTCCCCACTTGAGACTGATGTCACCTCTTTGCAGACTTCCTAGAACCGGATACAGGCAGAATGTGCTTGTTTGGGTCTGGCTTCCCTCCAAGTGTTTTGGGATCCACCCCTGGTAAGTGCATTGGTGTGCTGCTGAGTGATGTCCACTCACCTGTGTATAGAAACCCGCTTAGTCTCCATTTTGGGGCTGGCATGAGCACCACTTCTGTGCGTATCTCTGCAGACGTCTCCATGTGGACGTCAGTTGGCATTTCTCTGGGTACACACCCAGGGGTTGGATTGCAGGATCACAGAGTCTGTGTGTGTTTAGTTGTCTGAGTCCTGGGCTGTCACTCTTTCCCCTCTGTGATGGAAGCATGAGGCCAGGCCTGTGGGGACAGAAAAGATGACTGCCCCTTGTGCTTGTCATGTAGCGGGTGCTCAGATGGTCATTGCTGTGCCAGCTGCCTGCATGGAGGTGGGAGGAGGTCCTTGCCAGCAATATGCAGACCCAGTCCTCCACCCCCTGCTTTCAGGACCATGCCCCACCACAGCTGTCCTGGGTCTGCCTGTCTGCTGGAATGCACGTCCTTGAGTGAGATGGGCGAATGTGGCACAGCTGTCGGTGGGCGTGAGGGCTGGGGAAGGGGTGGGTTCTCACAGGCTCTGGCGGTGGGGGTGGGTGTGGTTTGTGGTGCTCACCCTGGCCCTCCTACAGCCTTCTTCACAGGGGTTGAACCCCACCCCTCCCCTGCCCCAGCAGGTTGCCAGAGCTTTAGAAGTCCAGCAGCAAGAAACTTGTTTTCTTCTTGTGTGACTGACCTGTCCCAGAGTCCTTAGAGTCCGGGCGGAGGCTCCAGCATTCTGTGGGCACTCTGGAGCCCCCTAGTCCACTGGCTCTTCAGCCCCTCCCCAGCACCTGTTGAGGCAGGCGCTGCCTTTCACTTGCTAAATCTCTGCTGCTGGGAGACTTCCAGGACTGGCTGTGTGGCCCCAGGGAGTGCCACCACCAGCTCCAACTAGAAATCTGTAGCCTGCCTGCTTTTTTAGCTGTCCCCTCATTTCTTAGTGTTGGTAGCGACATCCTGGGAACTGAGAGGTATGTTGCCTCAGGAATCGGTTCCTGGTTCCTTGCACCCCTCCCTGCCTCAGCTGCTGCCTCTCCAAAGCTCCACAGCCCCTGCTCCGTCTCCTTGTTCTCTGTGTTGCCCCTTCCCTGAGAGCTCCTCATCCCGTTGCGGTCTTTCTGTCCACCGCCTTTATCCTGGACCCTGACTAATCCCAGGTGTGAAATCATTGAAATGTGAGGTGTTCACCTGTACTTCTGAAAATCATTAGATTATTTTGAGGCACCAGGATGACAGATTCTGGGTGCCTCATTTCTAACTCCCAGAGAGCACCAGCTCGCAAGGGGGCCATAGCCTTAGCCAGCCTGGTGGCAGGTAAAGAGCATTGCTTCTGAACTTCCTGCTTTCCAAGGTGTTGCCACCTTCCTGTTGCCTTTAGATGCCCTCCTCTGGTCATGGGGCTGGGGGTGGTGGTGCGCCAGATCCCTGGGTTTGAAACGGGGGTTTCTCCCTGGACAGTGCAGACTTTCTGGGGATGTCATCGTCTTATGGTAGCCACTCTGTACAGTCGTCCAGGTAACCACCTGTAAACGCTTGTCTTTTCCAGTTAGGACTCTTCTCCTCACACATGTAAGTTAAGCAGATTTGCAGATTAAGCAGATCTTTTCCCTATTTTTAAATGACTTGCTTTCTGTTTCTGCTGTTGGAGTTCTGATATCTCCTCCCAGCACGTCTTCCCACTGGTTCTTTATTTGTCACTCACTGACAGGCTCCTCTTCCTGTAAGTGATGCTCTGGCCGCTGTAGCGGGTCATTTAAACTTCCATCTACAGGGAAGTGTAAGGGAGGGTCTCTGACCAGCCCTCCGCTGTGCCCGCTGAAACTGGGTTTATATATGTTGCTTTTTAGTTTGCAGCCAGTTTCTCTGCTGTGGTGGGAACAGTCATACCAGAACTGTAACCTCGCTCTGGTGGGAGCAGAGGCTGGGGGTGGAGGTGGCAAATGCATTGGCCCTGGGTGCTCCTTGGGGCTGAGGGTGCCCACCTTGTCCCTCTCGGTCCTCTAACCTGGTACAGGAGTGGCGTGAGAGAGTGGCAGGCGCTGGGCCTCAGGGGCACAGGAGTCACACCAGGAGGGCAGTGTTTTCCCAGGTAGCAGAAGGTGCCCTGAGAAGAACAGAAAGAAAAGCTTACCTGATTGTAAGAGAGATTTCTGAGTTGTTTATTTTTTTCTCTCAAGAAGATGAGCACGTTATTTATAATTTGTGAGCCTGAGGGGACAGCTGGTGGTGGGAAAAGAACGTGAGCGTCCAATAGCCCTGATTGGCCATGTACCCATTCTCTGTGTGGCCGGAGACAGTCCACCCCTCCACTTTGAGCCCCTCTTGTCTCCTCTGTGAAGAGAGGCTGGTAATTTGTGAGCCTCCCCGGTAGAGTGAGGTTTGTCACCATGCTAATGGGAAGAACCCTCATGGACTTTTGAGGGTGTCTGAGATTAAGGACAGGAGGATGGGTGGGCCACAGACCGCTGTGGGAGGAAGGCAGAGTGACATAAAAGACCAGGCCAGATCAGCTGTCTTGGAGACACTGAGTTCCCTGTGGCTGAGTGCCATGGTGACATGGAAGGGCCCATCCTCTCTCGGGGGCAGGAGACAGAAAGGGAGCATCTGATGGGTAGAGAATTGGGAGACATACCAGATGTTGCTATGTGCCCCCTTCCTTGGGACCCGAGCCATAGGACTGCTTATTTTTAGAGCTTAAATCGTTAAAATAGTTGTGATGTAACCAAATTGAAAAGCTTTGGGTTTTAGTAGGACTGAGACCTGGTGACATGCAGAATTCCTTGAGGCAGGGCCCTGACAGCTTTCAGAAGCAGCTTTAACACAATGAAGAGTTCTAGAGAGAAACAGCACTCAAGACACATAATGATGCCTCCCTTCAGGAAACTTGGCATGTCTTTGGGCAGTGTGGGAAGAGTGGTCTGAGGGCACTCACGGGAGAGCTCACAGCCCAGAGATTGGGTGGACGAGGGTGAGGGTCCAAAGGCACGCAATGGTTGGAGCAGAGTCTGGAAAGATGGACTGGGCCAGATTGTTGGGTGTGGGAGAGGTGGACCGTAGAGCTGGGACTAGGTGTTGGGTTTGGGAGCCTCCTCTGGAGAAGGAAGAGTTGGTGCCTGGGTGGAGCCCGGAATCTTTCAGACACTTTGACCTGAGAGCAGAGGCGGACATGCCGGAGAAGGAAGGAGAGCAGCAGTCTGGGGGAAGGGGGACGTGAGATGCAGGACAGTGTCCCGATGTTGGGGTCCTGGGGTGCGCAGGTAGATTTTCTGTGAATTGGGTAACCGTATGGACTGTACAGTTGGTGCATTAAGGCTATGAGAACCTTAAGGTGATCAAATTTTGTTGGCTTCAGATTGAATAGAGTTTATGGGGAAGTGACGGCATATCTGTGGGGTGAGTCCTGTTACATTTTTAATACATCTTAATTTTCAAAACACAACTTCGGCAGCAAGAGAAAGTTACATGGGCTGTGATGTGTCAGAAGGACTGGACCTGGGAGCCCAGCATTAGCAATGGGGCTGCCGGGGATGGAAAACCCTTTGCCTGAAGCACTGTCTCAGCCCCTTTTCTATCTCTGGGCCCCAAATAGCATTTGGATTTGTGGAATATATCTATTGGCATTTACTGTGTTAGGAAATTTGAAAATACTTATTAATTCTTTTAAAGATGACAGCAGGTCGGGTGCATTACAGGTGGTTCACGCCTGTAATCCCAGCACTCTGGGAGGCCAAGGCAGGAGGATCGCTTGAGCCCGGGAGCTTGAGATCAGCCTGGGCAAGTCCAAGACCCTGTCTCTCCCAGAAATTGAAAAAAATTAGTTGGGTGTGATGGTATGCACCTGTAGTCCCAGCTACTCGGGAGGGTGAGGCAGGAGGATTGCTTGAGCCCAGGAATTCTCAGGTTGCAGTGAGCTATGATAGGGTCACTGCCCTGAGCCTGGGCAACAGAGTGAGATCCTGTCTCTTAAAAAAAATTAAAAAAAAAAAAAAATGACAGTAATGAACCTATGATATATAAACATAAATAACATTTTTATATAGAAAATTATTTTGCAAATCTCTTTAATATTTGGCTAAGAAAACAGCTGCTAGATTATCCTATCTGTTTCTGCATCCAGCTTCTCCTGATTGCCATTAGGGTTGAATGTATGAGGAAAACCCAACTCAAACGGAGAAGCAGTTAGAGAATGGAGAATGTTTCAGTAGTCTTTTTGGATAATTGTGCATTTCCTCCTTTAACTCAAAACCAAAATACAGAGTGGCCGTTCTTTACCAGTTAGTTGTGCCTTAGACTCTGAAAACTCATCACTGAGCTTTTTGTACTCAGTTACATTAAGATCCATTTGGATTCTTTTGTACTTTGAACAGAAAAATCTTTCTTTAAAAATAAACTTTTAATTTTAGAATAGTCTTAGATTTGCAGAGAAGTTGCAAAGATCACTCCTGTACCCTCCGCCCCAGTTCCCCCTTTGTTAACAGGCTGCTGTGGAACATTTGTCACAAGTAGTGAACCAGTATCCTTACATTATTATTAAGTAAAGTTCCTACTTTCTTCTGATTTCCTTAGTGTTTTGCTGATGTCCCTTTTTTATTCCAGGATCCCACATTACATTTAGTCCTCACAGCTCCTGAGACTCCTCTGGGCTGTGACAATTTCTCAGACTTTGTTTTAGATGACCTTGACAGTTTTGAGGAGTAGTGGTCAGGTGTTCTGTAGAATGTTCCTCTGTTGGGATTTGTCTCATGTTTTTCTCAGGGTTAGACAGGGTGTTGGATTTGGGGGAGGAAGACTATAGAGGTGAAGTGCTCTTCTCATCATATCATATCAAAGGTGTGTACTATCCACATGACTTTTGTTCTTCTGGTGTTGACTTTGATCATCTGGCTGAGGTGCATTTTGCCAGGTTTTTCTTCTATAAAGTTACTCTTCCCCTGCCCCCTTCCATACTGGACTCTTTGGAAGGAAGTCACTATGTGCAGCCCACTCTTGTGGAATGGGGAGTCATGTCCCTCTCCTCAGACATGGACTGTCTCCATAAATTATTTAGGTTTCTTCTGCAGGGGAGATTTTGTCTGTTCTCTCCCTGAATGATCTTTACTCATGTATGAGTTTGTAATACCATTGAATATTAGAAAATACAAGTTTACTGAGTTACAGAAATGTTTCAAATACACACTGCACCATTCATTGTCACAAAACCAGGTTTGTCAGTGTCACCACTGATCTGTTGGGAAGCTGTTAAGCTCAGAGTGTGTGGCAAATGCAAGTTTTACAAATTTCTAAATTTTGATTATTGGAACCTTGGACATTACTGCTGACAGCAAATACAGTCAGGTGTTTTCCATGAAGCGACAGGCTCTGTGTTGACCATTTTGGGGGCAAGACCTGCCAGACACCCAAGTCTGATTACCCCAGTGTGTCTGTCAGTCCTCCCTTCAGGTGGCATGGATGCTTACGCACACGCTTCTCTTCTCGGTGCCTTCCTGCTTGGGTGCTCAGCAAGAATGCTTCATCTTGTCACATTTTGTCACAGAATACTAAAAAGACATGTGCTTAGAGGTTAGGATTTAATTACATTTCATGTCAGCCCCCTGAGGTGAGGGGCTTCCCATTCTGTAGATGAAGAAACAGAGTAAATGAATGAGTTTTGGTGACTGGGCCAGGTCTCCCCGAAGCTGCAGAGGTGCTCCCTGCCCCTCAGTCGTCCTCACGGGCATCCTGTGGCCTCTCCACAGCTGGTGCAGGTCTGGTTGGGGTGTGGGGGACACCTGAGCTGGGGCCAGGAGGACAGGTGCAAGTGGGGGAGGATCCAGCAACTTGAGACACAGATGTTTAAACGGGGGACAGGACACTTCCAGGCAAAAGGAATACTTTCCATTCATCGAGAAAATTTGTGGTCACTGTAAGCTGGAAAGCAGTGCTTGTTTATTGTCTGTGGTTTTCATCTGCACACAGGTGACTCTCCTCCCTCCTCCTCCCTCCCTCCCTCCCTCTCTCTCTCCCTCCCTCCCTCTCTCCCTCCCTCCGTGTCTGTCTCTCTCTCTCTCTCTCTCTCTCTCTCTTTCTCTCTCTCTCTCTCTCTTTCTCTCTCTCTCTCTCTCTCTCCCCTCTCTCCCTCTCTCTCTCCTCCCCCCTTGTTGGTGAGGAAGCTGGCTTCTTTCCCAGGAGATGCATTTCAGTTCCTTTGCTATAGGGAGTCCTTCCTCTCCACTCTGCTCAGTGAGTTCCTCCCTGGAGGAGGGTTGGCCTGGCACGTGCATGCACAGGGACCAGAAGCAGGAGGGGGACGCTGGTGTTGGTGCTTCGGTCGAGGCCAGGGTCTTCTCCTCCTCTCTGTCCTTCACTCTCCCCAAGCCAGGACCCCTGGGAGCCCATCTTGCCATCCTGCCTCCTCCTGGCAGGTGGTGGCCCACTTGCAATGAGAGTGTCTGCCACCCCCGAGTTTTCTTTCTGACTGTCCTTCTGACCTGCTTGGTGATGCAGCAAGTTATTGTTTCCTGACTGAGTCCAAGGGCCATATCTGTGTCCTGGCACTGTCTCTTCCTTATCACCTCGGGGACTCAGCATGTGGATGCTGCTGGCTGTTCAGGATCCTTCAAATATAAATAAAGATTGGCTTTGATCTATTCCAAAAATGATATTTGATAACCTGAACTAGTAGCTGCCAGAGCTGATGGTCATGTGGGACCCATTCTCTTCAACACTGCACCTCCTTTTCTGGTGTCCCTCAGGTTCCAGCACAGTAAGGGGTACACACGGGAGTCTGGGCGCTGTGGGAGCCCAAGTTATGTGTGGGTCCGGGCCATGTGACCTTGGGAGAAGGCCCTTGGCCCTCCCTTAAGACTGTTCCCTTGCCTGGGAGCTGGGGGAGGGGACGGAGTTGTTGAGAGGATTACATGGAAGGGTGCGTTTTGGTGGTTGGCACAGGGATGGCCCATGGTAAAGGGTTAGCAGGTGTTCTGCATAATTTTCCAAACACGAAAGGTCGGCCTTTCCGTTCTATGACTGTGATCATTTCTAATAAGTGTTTCTTCCCGCATATCTAAGCAAAGTGTACTGCATTTCATGTGGCCTCACTGGTGGTGTCAGCTGCTGGCAGGGTTGTGCTGCAGTGGCCTCGGGGCGGGGTGGGGGGTGATACTGGCCCAGCAAGCACGCTGCCACGGTCTCTGAGGCTTGTCTCTACCACCCTCAGCCACTCTGCATGCCCCGAAAACTGGCCCCTGTTACAGTAAGTTCCTCTGGGCCTCCCTGGCTGGGCTGTTTGACTTTGGGGGCTGCTGCGTTCCTAGAAGGCGTCTGGCAGCACAGACTGGCTACCTCCTGGCCAAGCTGACACTGGGGGCAGGCGCTGCATGGGGCTCCTCCACTCCAGCCAGGGACCTGGGACCAGTTGCCTCTGTGCTAGGGGGTGGGGTGGGGGACGGGCTTGCAGGCCCAGGCCGGATACACGTGCTCCCTCTTTCTCCTAAGCTACTCAGCCAGTGCTGTGGCAGGGCTTACCATCACAGAGCCCCAGAGCTGTCGTTGGACCTGAAGTCTCTAGGAAGAATGATGGCTGGGTTTCAAAACTCCCATCCCAGCTGCTCACCTCCATGGCCTCTGTGGCAGAGAAGCAGAATGTGTTCTGACTTCCCGGGCCCCACAAAGCAGGCTCTGGGCTTTTCTCTGCACATCCCAGCCAAGAGGAGCTCAAGTTACGGGTCTGGGAGGAGTAGTAATGGATGCCAAGAAGGGAGTTGAGGGGATCGCAGAGGGACCATGGCTGGCAAGAAGCAGGTGGGCCTCAGGGCCTGGGGAAGGGGAGGTTTTGGGGGAACCAGTCACCTATCAGCGTCTGCCACCCCCCAGGGTGGTCTTGGCAGCAGAGCTCCCTTTTGGAGAGTATGTGAGTGAACACCACCACTTGGGAAAGGAGGGAGGGCTGTGTGGGGTCCCAGTGAGCAGCCCCCACACCCAGGTGGCTGCGAATGCTCCCAGAATCATATGTTGACGTACCCAGTACATGGGGACCTGCCATGGAAGGTGTTGCTTGGTAGTAGGACTAACTTGGGGAACTGATGATAATGGATTCCTTTTCTCATAGGACTTTTCTAGAAGTATTTCTTGAAGGGACAGGGCGGGGGTGTGTGTGTGTGTGAAGGAAGCATGTGGAATTGCTTTCTGGCTTTGATTCAGACCTCACTGCAGGTGGTGCCTGAAGCCAAGGTGTCTCTCAGGCCTGTAGACCATCCCCTCCTCTTCCATGGGACTCTTCACCCGCTTTCTTCCTTGGGCAGCTCTGACCTGCTTGGCCTTCCTGGAGCTGTGTTCATCCCAAGTCTGCCTCTGCCTCTGCCTCTGCCTTGGGCGGCCTCTGTACAGACTGCTGCTGCTGGTCCCTTTGTGGGCAGGGAGTTTTCAGGGTCAGTGGGTGGTTACTTGGGTAAACCTTTTCTTTCCCACCTTCTCTCTCCCTTCTTTGTCCCAGGCTAGTGTCTAGAGTGGGTGGCCTCTATTGGGGACAGTCTGAGGGAGGAAGTGGAATTACAGCAGTGTGGGCTAGCTCCCCAGAGGCTGAGCTGGGCCACTGGCCCCATTAGCTTAGTGGTTTAAAGGAACGTGGTCTTGATGTTTTACTGTTTGTCGATTCTGCTGGTTGGCTGGTCCCATCCAGCTTGGCACTGCTTCTTGGGCTCTCTGGTCCTAGCAGTCCCACATCAGGTGGACTTGCGTGTCCCCAAGTGGCTTATCACTCACATGTGATAGCCGAGACAGCTGGGACTAGCAGGACCAATCTCTGTGTGTGTCTGTGTCTCCGTCTCTCTTTCCCCTCAGCTAGCTTGGGCGTCCTACACCATGGTGGTCTGAAGGAGTCCACCGTCCCCTAGAACAAGCGTTCTGAGAGCCCAGGCCAAAGCTGCAAGTCTGTGACCTGGCCTTGGAAGTTTGCAGTGTTGCTTCCCCCGTATTCTGTAGTTCAGAGATAGAGCCACAAAACCAGCCCAGGTCCAGAGGAGAGGACTACAGGGGGCTGTGAAGGAACTCCCACACTACCCCCAGGCAAAGCTTCCTGGCCTCCACAGGGATCTCTAGGGACAGACCAGTGGGCCTCGTCAGGGTCTAGCCTGGTGTACGGGGTTTATCGATCATGAGTATAGAGCTTCTTGTTAATGCCCACTAAAGTGCCTGCACTCACAGGATAGGGGTTGGACTTCCAGAATCTTTTGCTCTATAAAGACACATGATGACACAATTCAGAAATCTTTTAAAGTGTATTTGTGTTTCTCTAGCAACACAGAGCATCTGCGTGCACATGGGAAGCAGCTGCCCAGGAGTGCTAGGTTATCAGCCAGTCCACAGGCGGGCTAGAGTCCTCTTGAGCTCACAGCCCCCATCCTAGGGCCATGGCAGCCTTTCCAGGACCTGAGCAGGCCCAGTCCTGCCCTCAAGGGGTTTGCGAATATTCAAGTGTTACCCTCAGTGACCTATTTATTGATTACCTCCTCAGAAAGCTATTGGATCAGGCAGATGTTTTTTCCCCTTGGAGAAGTTTCCTAGGTGCTGTGGCCGAGCTGCAGGGCCAAGGCAGCGCAGCCTCTTCACTGCCCTCATCTTCCCGGTGTTGGGTACCCCCAGAAGTGCTTGCCTCTAAGGCCCTAAAATCCAGAAGAAGATCACTCCGAGGCTGGAGGCCCCTCCACTCCTGTACCATTCTAGCCACTTCCAGGCTGTGTCCTGTCACAGCATCCATCAGGGCCTCTTGGGAGTCTGTGGTGTTGCCACTGTCTGAGATTTTGGGGCTGCCTAGAGGGCTGCCTGGGGCTCCTGGACATGACCTGCTGGCTCTAGAGAGGCAGCAGGCAACCCAACAGGAGGACCCAGCCAAATGGGGGCCCTGGGACGGTTCTAAGCAGACAGCTCTATAGTCTCCAAGGTGGGAATGGGACATGGTTGCAGGGACCCAGGCTATTGAACAAACCTACCTCTCCATCCTCTGGGCTGGCAGAACGGCTCCTGGGGGTGAGCAGCCCCCTCACTACATGGCCCTGAGCTGAATGCTTGTGGGTCAGCAGGGCTGCCTGCTCCTCCCTGCTGCTCCTGCACTGAGCCAGGCCATGCCTCCTTGATGGCCATCTGAGATGTCTGTGCCGCCTCAGTACTGAGGTCTTCACCTCACTAAGCAGCCCTCAGAAGTGGGCAGGGCAGGGATTCCTGTCCCCCTCCTTATAGGAGGCATGGAGAGGGAAGTGTCACTTGCAAGAGGCAGAACCAAGTGAAACTCTGGTGTCTTCTGACTTGCTCGGGGGGTCTCTCCACAGCCCAAGTTGCCTGGAACCATTTCAGGGATGTGGCCAGGAAACTTCAGGCCTGCACCTTTGTCAGGGAGTGACTCCACAGGAGTGTGCAGGCTCAGGGCACAGCCTGACCTCGGTGGGGTTCAGTGAGCAGGATGCCGGCTCTGGGGCAGGAGATCCTGTGGCCTCTCCCTTCCCCCAGTTAACATGGCTTTAGGAAGAGATTCCTGCTCCTCTGGCTCTGGGGATATTGGGGAGGCTCACCCCTTTTCTGGGCTGTTGTGTCACCCCAGAGGTGGACTTGTCCTTTGCTCATCTGGTCACCCTGGCATCAGCCTGGCCCTCATTGGGAGCTGAGGCTGCCCATGGAGCAGGGCCATGGGTCCCTGGCTGCTGTGCCTGTGCCACACTTCCCTGAAGGCGTCATGGCCCCAGCTCAGGGTGGGGAACTTGCCTGTCAAGCAGGTGATGACATGTCACCCTAGGAGGCTGAGAGAGGAAGGCCTGATCCCCATGGGGGTGCTGTGCAGGGAGGCAGAGGTACTTAAACAGATTTGCTGAGCCGAGGGCAGGCAAGCTAGTCATTGGGCTGGGGTTCTAAGGCACAGAGACCCACTGGGCAGCCCTTCCTGGGGAGCCTAGGGGGCCTTTGCCCAGGCATGTGCTGCCCATGAGTGGAACCCCCAGAGTTCTGCCATGAGCTGCCCACTGGGGGTGGGGCAGGTGGGCTGTGGTGGTTTCTCTGGCTGTGCACAGTTGGGTGCTCCCCACAAGCACACCAGGGGAGCACTAACTACACTCCCAGGGCAGGGGTGTAGGGCGCGGGGCCAGCCAGGGACCTTCCTGAGGGCAGAGATGGTTTGAGGTGCATCTTGAAGGGTATACTGGGGCTCACAAGGAGGCTTGAGGAGGATGCGGGTGGGGTGTTTCACAGAGGGGATAGTGTGCAAGGAGTTATTATGGTGCGTGGTGTCTGTGGGCCAGGCCTGGGGCTTGGTGGGCAGGAACCTGGGATACAGAGGTGCCGGGGTGATAGGGCCAGGTGAGAGAGTTAGTTGGGTTGGTCTGGGGGTGTGAACAGCTTGGTTCGTGTGGGGGAACATCCCATGGCGTCTAGCAAAGCTGCAGGCCCCCATCCTACCTTTAAATACAGCCAGCAGCTACCTGCCTCCCCCAACCCTGCCAGGCCTGAAAGGTGCAAGGAGGAAAGGTTCTAGCAGGGAGTGGTTGTGGCTGGAGAAGGCATTGCTGGGCCCTGCCTGTTTGCCTGAGCTGGCCTAGAGGAGAATTTCTTGTCCTAAGTCCTCATTGGGCCACAGGTTATGGTCATCCCCAACTTCCCTAGTATGTGCAGGAATCTCAGGGGATCTTGTTAAAATTTAAACTTTGATCAAGCAGGCCCAGGGCAAGGAGACCCTGCATTTATGGGAGCTCTGGAGAAGCTGCCACGCTGCTCTGTGGGTCAAGGCGGCTGCTGGGCAGACATTTAAGAGGCCAGCCCTGCTCCTACCTGTGGACTCTCGGCCTGGGCCTCACCCCAACCTGCCCTTCCCCTTTTGTTTTTGCGTCTGTCCATCCTGGTGGACTGTGAACCCTAAGGACAGAACTACCTTTTATCCGGGTGTTTCTCCCCACTGCCTGGTGCAGCACCTGCTGCTTAGATGGGCTTAGAGCAAATGCGTGTGGTGAGTGAATGGATTGTGGGAAGGATGAAGAGTGCGCCTTGCGTGGGCGTAAGGCGGCCGCTTCAGGGAATCACTAAGGGTCAGAGCCGCCAAGGACGGCGCTGCGTTCCTTTGGTGAGATTCCTTCCTGGCATGGGCTGCGGGGACACTAAATATTAACCACGTACTGGCCGCTGGTTGGTGAGCAGCTGAGAGCAATAACCTTGTGCTGTGGAGGTGGGATCATGTCACAAATTAAGTTTATAATCCTGGCCTCCCCTCCAGGAATCTCTACAGAAGTTCCTGGCAGGTAACAGAATTTCTGTGCTCATGAAGTCAGGGCCGGCATGGGGGAGGAGGCGGTGAGACCATTTACACTGATAACAGCCTGGCCTGCATCCAGGGATTTTTGTAGGTCACATAAAATCTTTTTTGATCACTATATTTTACATTAAGGGTTTTCAAGATGGGCAGGACAGCTGATGGGCTTTGCCCTGAAATACCACGTAGCTTCCAAGTAAACTTGGTGCCCAGGGCGGCCACCGTGGAGTGAACAACACAGTGCACCTGGGCAAGGCAGATGTAGTTCCTTGGCTATGATGCCATCCCCGCAGCACATTGGGCTAGATTTCCTCTGCTTTCGTTCTCTTTACTTTAGATGGTTTTTATAATTAAAATTTTCTTTTAGAATAATGCTTATGATTATTTGAGCCATATGTTCTTTTTCCTGAGTTTAAAGAACTCTTCAGAAAAATACTGAGAGTCTTGAAGCTCCCTGTCATTTAAAGAAAGTTTTTCATTTTGGAAACTTAGAGGGGCTGGTGGCCCCCTGTGTTTGCAAGAGGGGACTCTGGTGCCTGTGGCACAGCAACAGTCCCCTGGAACCTGGCGCCACACAGGAAGTGTCTGCAGCTCTGCGGCCCCAGGGTGAGCCTGGCGCCTCCATTTTCTGACAGCACCTGAACCCTTACCTCCCTTCTCAAAATGAAGGCTGCGTGTCACAAACCGGTTAGAACTGGCCGTTGCCATGGTTTTCACGTTGGAAGGCACAGTTAAAGGGTCACATGATCAAGGAGGGAAATGCCTTTGTCACATGACTTTTTGGTGGCCTGATTAGCATACAGGAAGTTCACTCCCTGCTGGCTGCTGGGATGCTGAGTGATCGTTGATGGGTGGTGACATCATCTCTTGGATGAGTTATTGATTAGTCTCAGGCCAAGATGGGGCCAGGGAGTGCTGTGGTCAGAACGGCCCTCTTGGGAAGCTGCCGGATGGTCCAGGTCCGTAGCCCTGTCCTCTTCCTTTAGGCAGATTCGAGTTTCATTAGACATCTCAACTCTGGAAGAAGTGTATGCCCTCAATAAGATGTTAAAAAGTGACAAGTCCCTGTAGATTGGCCGTCGTTTCAGCCTGTGCTTGCCCAGGAAGTGTGTCTGTCGACTGTAACTCTATACAAGGGGCTACCTGGGCCGCCACTCCTCAGTTCACCTGGGAGCCTACCTGGTTGGAGACCAGTGGCTGCAGCTCTGTTCTGGGCTTGGTGTCTGTGTGCACATCCGGAGAGCCTGGAATTAGAGCCCTGAGGTCACCTTGAAAGTCTATCTTGGGTAGAGTGGGGCTGGCAGCAAGGAGAGACACAGGTGGCTTGGTGCGACCCGAGTGAGGTGTCCTGGGTTACTTTATAAACAACCCGTTTCTGGACTTCAGAATGCAGGCTGATGACCCCATGCTTAGGGGATTGTGTACTGTGAAATGGGCACCTTTCTGTCCACTCCCCAGGTTTCTGGTGAGAGGCTGGCCGGCAGCTGGGCTAGTTAAGTTAGATCAGGGCTAGGACCGGCGTTCAGGTGCAGCCTCTGCGTGGCTCTGGTGGGTGGAATCAGGAGGGACCAGGGGAGAGTGAGGAAAGCAGCTCCAGAGTCTGCATCTGTGAGTCCAGGGGAGAGTTAGTGAAGCCTCATCCTCTGGTCCTCTGTGTCCACCCTTCCCTGAAGATGCAGCACACTCGGGTATGGAGAGGAACATCCCACGGGCTGTCAAGGCATAGTCAGGTTCTTCATCCTCGTAACTCTGTGTCCTGGGTCTAGTGGAAACAGTGGGGACAACTTTTGAGTTGTAACCCCAGTTAACTTCGTCTGAGTTTGTCCTCTGTGTCACAGTGCCACCTAGCGGATGTATTCTGTCCTTGGCTGGTTTTCCTGCTGACAAAAAAGGATCCGATTCCTTCAACACAAGTACTGAACCCAGATCTTCAGGAGAAGTTTGCGTTGTGCCATCAGCAAATGGCGCTGCTTGGTTGGGGGCAGAGTGCTGTCTCTGGGACTCACGTAGGGTCAGTGACACCACAGCAGGTGTTCAGCTCTGTGGCTTCAGTAGCATTAGATATGTGTATCCATCCTAGAGGATCGTTCACAAGAAGGGGAAAATCAAATGTTGGTGTGTTTCTACTCAAGTTAAGTGGCATAATGTGCAGTGAACTCTTAGCTCAGAGCCTGGCCCGAAGTTAGCACAGAATGGATATTCAGTGTTACCAGGTTCTGATCAATGACAGAGCCACTCACTTAGACATTTGTGATCATATTTTGACAAAATAACAAAAAAGGAAGGCCCACAGGTGCTTCCCACATTGTCCCCTGATGCTGCCTTGGTTGTAGCCAGATGCTGTGGGCTGACAGTAAGGGGAGGAGGAGCAGGCTAAGGTCAAGTTCACTGGGAGAAGTAAACTCCCCAGATAGAGCATGACAATGAGCTGAGAGCAAATTAATTAGGGAAAAAGGGGGGATGTGGCCTCAAATGATGAGAATGTTTCACGATGCAGTTTGAGCTTGGATTTCTGGGGTGTGCAGGAGGGTAACAGGCAGAGTGACATTGGCATCTGTGACCAGAGCAGTCCATGCATCACTAGAGTGTGGGGGGTGGGGCCGTCGGCCAGAAACCAGTTTCTGAGTAGATCAGATGGGTGGAGAGTCCCAGGTCTTCAAGAGAAAATGTGTCCTAGTTGGTTTCAAAACATGTAGTGGCTGCGGCCACGTGTGGTCCAGGAAGGATGATCCAGTGGTGGCCGGGGGCTGCCTCCTGAGCAGGCTGACAGCCTGTGGACATGCCCTTCGGTCTTCTGGGGGCAGGTGGGCTGCCAGGTGTGAGGGCTGTCAGTGTGCTGGGGTTGAGCAGAAAAGAAAAGTTGGTTCGTGTAGGGGCTGGGCTCTCCATCAGGTGGTTTCCAGCACGGACAGGCGGCAGCCTCTGGTTTGTGAGGTGTGCACATCCCATCACTCTCAGCACCCAGGAGCTCCACCTGAGCCAGGGCCCCAGGATCCAGAGCGAAGTGTTTTTACCCAACACCAAGCCACGTGGTAGAGGAAGGAGCTGCCATGTTTTTCAAAATGACCACATCAAGCTCGAGGGCACGCACACCCTCAGTCCTGGGGACACAGAGGCAAACATTAAGAAGTCCAGCTGTTGAAGGGCCCAGCCATAAAGTGGTGGGTTTGAGTGTCCCGGGATGTGTGTGGTGAGAAGAGGCAGCCTGGGGCCAACAGGTGGGGCAGGAAGGACGCCTTAGGAGAGCCAGCCATGCAGGGCAGCTGGGGAGGCCAGGCAGGAGTGGTGCTCGCCCCATCCCCCGCTGTTGGTCTGTCTGTCCGGCAGTCAGGGCACTCTGGTAATGACTGCTGTCTCCACCCCACAGTGACATGAAGTCCGAGAGGAGACCCCCCTCGCCGGATGTGATCGTGCTCTCTGACAATGAGCAGCCCTCGAGCCCACGGGTGAATGGGCTCACCACGGCGGCCTTGAAGGACACCAGCACCGAGGCCCTCATGGTGAGCCTGGCTACGGTGCCCTCGAGTGGAGCTGGTAAGAGCGGGGCCTCTGCTCCCCGCCGAGGACTCTCCCCCTCGATCCTGGTTCTCTCACCCTTGCAGAAAAGTAGTCCTGAAGAAAGAGAAAGGATGATCAAGCAACTGAAGGAAGAGTTAAGATTAGAAGAAGCAAAACTCGTTTTGTTGAAAAAGTTGCGGCAGAGTCAAATACAAAAGGAAGCTACCACCCAGAAGGTGTGTGCTTGTGTCCCCTGCTCCCCCCAAGGGTCCACAGGAGTCACTGGGAACGGGGGATAATCAGCCACTGCCCTTACCTACACCCCTCTCCTTGGTGCCAGGGGCCAGAAAGGCAAGAGGGGAGAAAGGCTATCCTCCGGGGAGCTTGGGGCAAGGTCTGAGTGGACGTTTGTGAACCCATGCATGCATTATTTTGGATTTAGCTAAAAGGAAGTCAGAATATGTTTCAGTCTAGAGCACTGTGGATCTGCGTATGTAAAGCTCACTTCTCTCAGATTGCAGATGTCAAAGAAGTAGAGCTCAGATGTATTTGGTGCTGCTAGAAGCATGTTTCTGGGTTAATAGCTCTGTCCTGAGCCCATTTCCAGAAAGGCCTTCTGTCCCATGGGCACAGGCTGCCCTGTCACCTCCCATCCCCACCTCCTCCTGCCACATGTGTCTGCACCTCTCAGTCCCTGCCAGCTGGGCATGCGCTAAGCTCCCCACAGACCACAGTCCTGACCCTTGAGAGGGTCCTGCTCTAGTTCCTTCTTCCCTGGGGCTGAGGCTCTTTGTTCTGCTGCTTCTAGACATGGCTTAATGTGTAAGGTAAGTTCAAGTTTATTTTGAGGGGCTTTTCTAGTTCCCCATTCTGGGAAGATTCCTGGTTGGGGATGAAGTTACCTTCCGAGTACTTTGGTCATTACCTCAGTGAACCAGAAAGTTAGTGCATCCTGGGCAGCAAGAGCCAACAGCCGCTTGAGGAAAGACAGGAGGAAGCACTCCCTGCTCCAGCCAGGGGTTTGTTTTTGAACCTCCATCCGCACCTGGTTAGCAAGTGGGTTGGACAGAGCCTGCCTATTAATTCCTTCTTCTTCCTGGACTTGTTGAAGCGCACTGAGTCTGTCACTGTGCCTTCTCTAGTGGAACATGTGGCTTTAAAAAGTGCCCAGACACTGTGTTTTCTCACTGAGGTTGAGATCAACCTATCCAGGCCCTGGGTCCTTTGCCTCACCTGCGGCTGCCACCACCACCACCACCAGCCATTCTGTCCCTTGGAGGGCAGAGTGGGTGCCTGGGCTCCGTGTAGGTGTCAAGGAACAACCTGGAAGTGATGCTGAGGGTCTGGGGGTAGGAGGGGACTTCTGGGAAAGTCTCTCCTCGGTCCATGTAGAATGTGCCAACTCCTGCTGCAGATGGGGTCACTTTCAGGCTGGAAGCTTATTGGTGCCTCCATGTGGGGGTAGCAGCCAGCAGCACTCTCACCTGCTGTGTGTCCTTCTCTCTCACAGCCCGCAGGCTCCACAGGGAGCACCGTGACCACCCCTCCCCCGCTCGTGCGGGGCACCCAGAACATTCCTGCCGGCAAGCCGTCGCTTCAGGTCAGTGTCCCCACTGTGCCTTGGCGGGAGCCTGGCTGGCACTGCTGCTGTTTGCAGTCAGGAATGGGCCCATTGGGCTCCCGAGCAGCCCTGGTTCAGGTCCTGTGAAAGGCTGCCAGTTCCTTATAAGTAGGCTGGGGTGGGGCCTTCCTGCCCACAGCCCAGAGTTGAAGCAGCATGCATACGTTTCCTGAACCACAGTGCCCAAACTATTGTTGACATCACAAACAGAAATCACGGCTGACAATGGAAGGGCCCCTCCAGTGAGCACCCCTAGCAAGACTGGAATGAGTACTTGAGAGTCTGGGCTCCCTTCGTGTTGACTTTCCTGAGGGTGGGTGGTCCAGGGTGTCCTTTGGCCCTGAATGGCCCAGGCCCAGTGGAGCCTTCTCCCTGCTGAACTCACATCCTCCTCCTCTACACACAGGGTGCCATAGAGGTGAGGGGCAGAGGCTGGCTCCCAGCCATAGGGCTACTGTCTGGAAGTGCAGCCCCCTACTCACCCTAGCAGGTGACACCCCAACCTGGCCTAGCTGCTCTCCTGCTGTGGGCAGGGCTGGTGTCACCTGGTGATGTGCCATCTTTTTGGTGGGATTCACTCCTGAGTGAGCCCAGGTTTTCACAGCTCTGGTTGGAGTTTGTGTTTCTTGCTTCTCAGTGTTTAGAATGAGTAGGCATCTTAGCTTTTTAAAACTTATCTGCTACCTTTTTAAAAAAACTAGTATGTACTTTTGCAAAAGCAACAAATCAATTCACTTTTAAAAAGAAAAAAAAGCCATATAAATTTGGGCATTGGTGTCATTGGCAGACCTCTTCAACTCGAATGCCTGGCAGTGTCATCCCCCCGCCCCTGGTCCGCGGTGGGCAGCAGGCGTCCTCGAAGCTGGGGCCACAGGCGGGCTCACAGGTCGTCATGCCCCCACTTGTCAGGGGGGCCCAGGTGAGCAGGGCCACGTGTGCCAGGGGCCCTAGCAGCCGCCTGCCTTGTGAGAAGGACCCTTCTGGGTCCTCGAGGCCTCCCTCCATTGTTGGTCTCACTTGGATTTCTTGTCCCCCCACTCCGCCCCACCCCTACAGCAAATCCACAACATCAGACAACATTCCAGCACGGGGCCGCCACCGCTCCTCCTGGCCCCCCGGGCATCTGTGCCCAGTGTGCAAATTCAGGGACAGAGAATCATCCAACAGGGCCTCATCCGTGTTGCCAACGTCCCCAACACCAGTCTGCTCGTCAACATCCCGCAGGTGAGGGGCTGCGCCATGCTGGGGATGGGTGTGTGCCCCCAGTTGTGACTCCCAGGGTGATGTGCATGACCTGCCTGCTCTTGGGGTTTGCACTGAAGCTCCTCGGAGCAGTAGGGGTGTGAAGGTGGTAGGCAGGAAGTCTCATGGGCACATTTGCACGGGGTCGGCTGCTGAGAGCAAGGGTACAGACATGAGCTGAGGGTGGCGTCCACTCACTGGCTCCACATCGGAGGAGGTGGCACTTGGGAGATGGCAGGTTTGGGGGGGATAGATGAGGCCCAGGTGAGGTGGGTGATGGCCGAGTGGGGGGCACCAGAGCCTGAGCCATCCCTCCTGCAGCGTCCTTAGCATAGGCACGAGAGGAGGGTGTGTATGCAAATGTCCCCATGGGACCAGGCACATCTATTCTTAGCCACACGTCCCTTCACCTCTGTACAGAGCCTCTGAGATGGGGAGGGTCTGTTCCCACCCCCCGGGAAGCGGATGGGAAGAACAGGGCCAATGGGCGGGCAGGCTGGAAGGGAAGCAGGAGCCTCGGCTGACAGATAAAATTACTGGGTCTGCAGGGGCTTTTGCTGACGGATGCGTTCACTCTTTCTTCCTCCTTTGGCGTGGTTTGTTCTTGCCCGCCTTCCTCAGAAAAGAGCAAGGCCAGCAGGGCCTTTAAGGTTGGGTCTGAGTGCAGAGACAATGGCTAGCCCTGCCCCTGTGGGTGTCCTGGACTGACCCAGGCAGGCAGTTTCATCCACCCATGAAACTTTATCCAGTCCCTGCGGTTCTCAGTGTGCCCTGAGGGTGGACACGCAGCAGGCAGTGGTGGAACCAGGGTGATCGGCTCCCAGCAGGGCAGGGGGAGGCTACCAGGGGGAGGAGGAAGTGGAACTGTCCAGTCAGACATGGGGAAGGCCTGGACTAGGTCTCCATTGCTGAGGGAGTGGGGGTCCTGGGAAGGCATCCCAGATGCCCTGAGATGTGTTTGCAAGTTTTGGGATATGTCCTTTTCTGGGGATGTTGTGCACAGGTTTATTCAGGTTTCCACAGGGGTCCTCAACCCCCAGAAGCTAAGGGTACTGGCATGGTCAGCTCTGGGTTTGAGGGAGTACACTTGACAGTTGTGGGGTTGGTGGGGACAGTCAAGGGTCTGCCACTGGAATCTAGACAGGATGCTAAAGTAGTGCCAGGAGCAGCCAGGATTGGGTGAGGGGTTGGCCCAGGAGCTGCTTGCCCTGTAACCCTGATGAGGACCTGGGGACTGACTCAAACATTAGTGTCCCAGATGAGCACATGCAGAGATGCTCCTGGGGGCCAGGCATCCACACCATGGTGAACCACTACTGTACCCTGCAAGGAGGCGGCAGGGTGGGCCGCTGGGAGGACAGGGCCCTGCTGGGTGGGATGGTAATGGCTTCATGGGTCTCCTCACATGGCAGAGCACAGCAAACTATAGATTTTAAATGTGTGTGGTTTATTGGACATCTGCTAAACCTCAGTGAATGTTCAGATGACTGGTCACCTCCTAGGATGATTCATGTCACACAGCCTTCCCTGCTGCCCCTGATTCTAGGTCAGACAACTCGGATTCACCCCTGTAAGGACTCGTTAATTAATGGAGCTGACTCAGACCTTGGGGTGTGGGTGCGCCGGTGGGGCCTGGCTTGGGATGGGCACACCCAGCGTCCTGACCCCATCCTTGTCTTCCTAAAGCCCACCCCAGCATCACTGAAGGGGACGACAGCCACCTCTGCTCAGGCTAACTCCACCCCCACCAGCGTGGCCTCCGCGGTCACCTCCGCCGAGTCTCCAGCTAGCCGGCAGGCAGCTGCCAAGCTTGCACTGCGCAAACAGCTGGAGAAGACACTGCTTGAGATCCCCCCTCCCAAGCCCCCTGCCCCAGAGATGAATTTCCTGCCCAGCGCTGCCAACAACGAGTTCATCTACCTGGTTGGTCTGGAGGAGGTGGTGCAGAACCTACTGGAGACGCAAGGTGAGCGAGCAGGCCTGGGCTAGGCCGTTCTCATCTCTTGCCACTGTACCTTCTGTCCATGGGTTCTTTTCAACATGCAGCAGACAGTCTAGTGCCTACTGTGTACCCAGGACTTTGCTGGGTGAGCATTGTAGACACTATCTGGTCATCAGTTCTGTGAAGTTTGGACGTTGTCCTTCTCCTGGGGCTTCTGAGAGCCAGGCCCCAAGAGCCTCGTGGTCCAAGGAGGTGGGCAGCAGGGGCCCTATGGTGCTATGCAGTTAAGGTGGACATCTCCGGGAGGCTGTGACAGGCTTGGCCTCCAGGAAGGGCTCTTGGACAGGCGTAGTAGTGTGGTCACTTTCCAGAGCAGAACTTTCCAGAGCCTCAAATGCTCCAAGCCTCCCAAGAGGGAGCATGGCACCCCCAGCTAGGCTAGTCTCACTTCATTACCCTCTTTGGAGGCAGTGTGAAAAGTGCATCTGTGTCCTAGGAGATTTTGGGAATAAAAGGGCATTTGTAGGGTAATGATTAAAAACAGCATTGATGATGGCCGAATGGAGGTGGGCAGCTGAGTCGGCCCCCAGGGAGCCCCTGCTCCCCAGACGCGGAGACCAAGGACCTTTCTGCCCTGAGCTTGAGTTGGTGGTGATGTGTGGGCAGCGAGCCTAAACCATTTCCCCAGTGATCGAATCAGACACGAAGCAGAGGGGGAGGCAGAACCAGGACTGGCCCAGGGCAGGGGAGGGGGCTGGCAGGCTTCAGACCCCTCCTGGCACAGACCTGGGGAGCAATGGGGTGTACAGAGGAGAAGCACCTTCCACCCACCCACCATCCAGGATGTAGAGAGGGGGAAGAGGGCCTGGGGGCAGAGGTCTGGTGCCCCATTGTCTCCCTGGTGTTGGGAGGGGCACTCTCCACCGGCTCAGGGTTCCTCAGTGGTGCATATGTGGGCTCCCCTGTGTGGTTGCACGCAAGGTTTCCAAGAGGCAGAGCTCCCCAGACCCAGGGGTGCAGCTAGACCCAGTGGCGGCTCCAGAGTGGTGAGTGCCCCGCGGCCCCCTCGTATTTGCTTGTAGCTCCCCAAACACAGCCCCCAAGTCACCCGGGTAACATGCCCTGACCACGGGGTGGTACTGAGGACTGACTGTGCACCAGCCCCTGAGAGGCCTGGCATCATCCTCTGCAAGATAGGTGACCGTGGCCTCCACCTCTCAGGCTGCAGGAGGGACTGAGGGGTGTGCTGTGGGAGAGGTGAGGGCTTGGACACAACCTGGCTTGTGTCTGGATCCCCTTGGTGTCTCCTTTGTGACAAGGTGATGTTGGTAGAAGAGCTGCCACAGGGGTCCTGTAGGAAATCTGGGTGGGAGGCCCAAGTCAGGACTGACACCATCTTCCTGTACCTGCGATCAGCCTGTCTCTGCCATTCTCTCATCAGGCATCAGTGTTCCTCTCCTGTTGGCAAAAACAGGACCAAACTGTGGGAGGAGGCTCTGAGCCCTGCTGGAGTGTGTCTCCTGACACCTTCCAGAGTCCCCAGGCTAGACAGCTCAGCCCAGCTGGTGCCGTGTCTGGGCTCCAGAGCTGGTGACACTGGCCGAGGCTGTACCACATCCTCCTTCGTGGTTGGGTGTGCACAAGGAGATGTGCTATTGTCACCACAGCGTGTGAGCTACAGGCTGGGGCCTGGAGCTGGGGCCTGAGGCAGGCCCTCGGCACAGGTGGCTTGGACAAGTGACATCTGTCTACCCTGTGGGATGAGGGGCCCCCTTCATTGTTCACAAGGCTGCAGCAGGCCAGGCTGCGTGGGAGAGGGAAGGCCTAAAGTCTTTTGACCTCCACCCCTGCTGTCCTCCAGCCCTGCGCCACAGCCTGTAATGACCAAGAGCAGTTATAGTCCCTGAGTGCCCAACGCAAAAAATGTGGGAACAAAATGAACACAGACGTGTGGACCCCCCACTTGAGCAGTGCTTCATGTGTACTTCCCCAGTAAACCCTCATGGCCGAGACAGCGTGTTCTGTCCCCCCGACGATGGGACCAAGGCCCTACTGGTCACCTTTGGCGGTGGGTGCAGCCTGGGCCCTGGGGCCTATGCAGGGGTGTGAGTCGTGCCCTGCCACTGCCTGGTCATGTGATCCGCAGGTCACTTGATCTCTTGGCCTCAGTTTCCTCCTCAGGACGTGGGATGGGGGTGCCCCCTCAGAAGAGTGACTCAAGCATCTCAGTACCTACAAGGTACTCACTGGGTGACCACTGTCCTTGTTAACTCATCCAATAGCTAGGGGGCACGTCACAGTGGGATGGGGCCTAGTGTGGTCCCAGCCTTCTCCTGGGTGGTCTGTTATGTTGTGGGTGGGACAGGAAGCAGAGAAGCCGAGCTGGCATTACTGACGACTGAAGGGTTGATGGCACAGGGTCTTCCAAAGCAATTCAGCCTTGGCAGACACTGTGTGTCCACAGTCAGAGCACAATTGCGGGTGGAGGCTCTGATGCCTGTCCGGCCCAGGGCACTGTTCTGTGTCTCATGTGTGGCCCGGGCGGGGAGCAGCAGGGGCTGACTATGGCACCCTGTCCCTCTGATGTGAGCCGCCTGTGTGTCTCCTTGCAGCAGGCAGGATGTCGGCTGCCGTCGTGCTGTCCCGGGAGCCCTACATGTGTGCACAGTGCAAGACAGACTTCACGTGTCGCTGGCGAGAAGAGAAGGGTGGCGCCATCATGTGCGAGAACTGCATGACTACCAACCAGAAGAAGGCACTCAAGGTGGAGCACACCAGCCGGCTGAAGGCCGCCTTCGTGAAGGCGCTGCAGCAGGAGCAGGAGATTGAGCAGCGGCTCCTGCAGCAGGGCACGGCCCCCTCGCAGGCCAAGGCTGAGCCCGCCGCCGCCCCACACCCCACGCTGAAGCAGGTGAGGGGGCCTGTCTCCTTGGCAGAGCACTGTCCCTAGAAGGCAGGACGTTCTGATGTTCTGTCCCCCACCCGGGTGTTCATCTGCCTGATTGTTAACTGCGCGTCTAAATTGCACTTAATGGTGGCGTTGGACAGCGAAAACACTAATTTGCAGTTTCTTTAGCTTTTGTAGCTTTCGCTCACAGTGTGCTGGCTGACAAGTACTGCTTGTCTGAAAGGACTTTTCTGAAAGCCACATTGAGATAACCAAAGGGGCGTTTGGAAGAAATGTTCTAGCTAAATTAAGGAGAGGAGCAAGTTTGAAATCAAGTTTTTTGGTGTTTTTTTGGTTGGGTTTTTGTGGGGCTTTTTTGGTTTTTTTTGTTTGTTTTTAAGCTACTTCTCACTCTGTAGACCTAAAGCTCCCTTTTGGCAATTTTTTTTCCTTTGAAGTTGTTTCCAATCCACTAAACACATTTTCTCAAGATCCCCCACCTGGCGTCCAAAGCTCTCAGGGGATGGGCCTGTCCTGTGGGGCTCGCCTCCGGTCACCCTGGGTTCTTCCCTCGGCTGGCCAGTGGATGGTGCTGACCTGGATTTCAACCCCCGTCTGTGTAGGTCATAAAACCCCGGCGTAAGTTGGCGTTCCGCTCAGGAGAGGCCCGCGACTGGAGTAACGGGGCCGTGCTACAGGTCAGAACCGCAGTGGGCACCGGGAGCCTTGCGCCCCCACTGCTGCCCGCGACCACACCAGTTGCCGACTGTCACGCTGCCTGTGTCTGTCTTTCTCTCTCTGTTTCTGTCTCTCCCCCCACCTCCTCCTCTTTCCCTCGGTATAACTTACCTGGTCTCCTGATTTTGGACTTTAGGGACCCCGTGTGGGTGGGAAGAGGTCAGCCAGAGCAAGGAGAGGCTGTGCAGAGCGTCTCCCCCGCTGCTGCCCCTTCCCTGCGTGAACTGTCGCCCCCTCTGTCCACTGCAGGCCTCCAGCCAGCTGTCCCGGGGCTCAGCCACGACGCCCCGAGGCGTCCTACACACGTTCAGCCAGTCGCCCAAACTGCAGAACACAGCCTCAGCCACAGCCCTGGTTAGCAGGACAGGCAGACATTCCGAGCGAGCCGTGAGCACCGGCAAGGGCAGCACCACCTCCAACTGGAAGAAGACGCCCCTCAGCGCAGGTGGGTGGCCTCCGTGGGGCTCCCCCTTCCTTGTTTTAAACAAAGACATGCATGCACAGGGTAAACATGAGGGGGCACGCAAGGCCTGCCCCCCAGAATCACTTCCTGAGAGCAGCCACCTTGGACTCTTTGGCTTTCTCTCTCCTGTTCCTGACCAGGATGCCCTACTAAGTGACAGCTGTGAGCAGTTACTAACCGCCCCCACTCTTGCCACCGACTGCACCCAGGCTCTCGGCCCTTGACCCAAAACACAGGGCAGACTTGTCCTACAGTCTGTCTTGGACATGCCAAGTGCAGAGCAGAACAAGAATGAGGGTGACAGGGGCCCTGGGGCAGTGGCTGGGCTGTAACTGAGGTGGGAGCACAGGCCTTTCCGCAGAGATAGCATTTGAGGAGCAACCAGGGGGGGTGAATACCCTTAAGCGGGCTCTGCTCAGTCAGCCGAGGCCCCGCTGTCACCGGCATCATCCCCAAGGCTGCTTGTGCTGTTTTTTCATTTTCTCATTTATGTGCTAACATTAGGATGAAAGTTAAATATTTCTTGTGTGCGCCAAAAACGAGAAAGAGAAAGGTAGACAGGAAGGGCCGAATATAGGAAATGGATACCCTAGAGGATGAGAAGCGTCCCCATGAGTTCTCTGCAGCCTGCATCCCTGCAGGAAGAAGAGGCACTGTGGTGAGGCAGACCCATCAGCACTGGGGAGGCCGGGCTGTCTGTGCACATGGAGCCCGAGAGCCTGCTGTGCCTGCCCCTGCCCTGAGTTAGGGACGTGCCACGGGCCAGCCTCAGCTGGGGTGGTTCAGGAAAGGGTGGGTGTTCATCTGGGCAGCCTAGAGGTAGAGTATATTTGTATATGTGCTGCCGAAGCGAACACAAGGTAGAGTATATTTGGATTCAAACCAGCCAGATGTATTTTCAGCTCAGCAGGTTTAAGGGACAGCTAAGAACTCATGGACTGGTGGGAAGTTGCTTTTGTGAGAAATTTGAAAGTGAATGAAATTGGTAGGAAAAGTCAAAAATGAGTGTGTGCGTGTGGACACAGGGGTGAAGGTCGTCTGGAAACCACGTATGAGTTTAGGGGTAGAGTTTGGAAGGGAATGTGAAGGCATCAGTAGTTGCTGTGTCCGATGGTAGGATTAGGGAGGAAAGTGTAATAGTTTAAAGCACCATTTCCCAAAAGAGCTCTTCTGCCAGCACTCCCAGTTCCGTAGGGGTTCTGACCTGTGGTTTGAGGGGAACACTGGGCAGGACCCAGTCGCCGGGTTTCTGGAGCCTGCCTGGGCAACAGAGTGAGACCCAGTCTCAAAAAAAAAAACAAAAAAAATAAAACGGGGAGAGATCCTTACTGTATTATTAAAAATTCTTTGAAGGCCAGGTGTGGTGGCTCACACCTGTAATCCCAGCACTTTGGGAGGCCGAGGCAGGAGGATTGCTTGAGGCCAGGAGTTCCAGACCAGTCTGGGCAACATAGCAAGATCCCGTCTCTACAAAAAAATATTCTTCTAATGGCTGCGTAGTATTCCATCCTGCTTCATTGCCCTGAAGAGACAGGGTCTGCTCTGTCGCCTGGGTTAGAGTGCAGTGGCCTGATCACAGCTCACTGCAGCCTCAAATTTCTGGGCTCAGGGGATCCTCCTGGCTCAGCCTCCCTAGTAGCTGGGATTACAGGCCCATGCCCAGCTAATTAAAAAAAATTTTTTTTGTGGAGACAGGGTCTTGCTATGTTGCCCAGGCTGGTCTCTTAACTCCTGGCATCAAGCAGTCTTCTGCCTCAGCCTACCAAAGTGCTAGGATTACAGGCATGTGCCACTACACCTAGCCTGCTTTTCCACTGCTCTAAATAGCACTGTGGCCAGCACCTTCATTTCTGCAGCACACAGGTAGCTGACTGAATCTCTATCGCCCACAGGTGGGATTAACCTCCTTCAGCAGAGCTTGGGAATGGCCTAGAGGCGATTGAGTTATTTCTTAAATTCTAATCAGTTCTGGGGCCTGGCATTTGAGTCGTTGACAGTGGCTTAGCGTTGGCTTTAGGGTCTGTGACCCTGTTCATGGGTCTTTTGGGGGATGTATGTGGGTGCCAGGGTCTAGGTTAGCAGCCTGTGCTCGGTTGCCTGGTGTGGCCGGGCACCTCCCTGGAGCCTCCCCTGACTGGGGGGGGCCTGTCGTGGCCCGTCACTCTCTTCTCTTGCAGGTGGGACCCTTGCGTTTGTCAGCCCGAGCTTGGCAGTGCACAAGACCTCCTCGGCTGTGGACCGCCAGCGAGAGTACCTCCTCGACATGATCCCACCACGCTCCATCCCTCAGTCAGCCACATGGAAATAGTGTGAGGCAGGCCCAGCGGAGGACAGGCTCCCTCCTCCCACCACCTGGCCCAGGTCTAGAAGTACACACTGCACCACCCTCCACCTTCCACTTCAGGAAGACACCGCGCTGGCCCCAGAGAGCACTGCAGATGCGAGACCTGGATTCTTGGCTGCAAAGTTCTGGCGCAGCTTGGGGCAGCCAGTGGTGCCCCACAGGTGGACATGGGTCGTGACTGGGGAGCTTTCCCCGTGGGCTTTCTTCCTTTCTCTCTTTGCCTTTAGTTTGCCCGACACCAGCAGAAAAAGTGGACCTCGGGGGCTGGTGCTGCTCCTGGCCCCCTCGTTCGGCCCCCGGCAGGCGTGCGAGCGGCTCGCCCTGGACACTGTGGCGAGCTGGGGCGGGCTGGCGCCCAGGGCTTCTGAACCAAGTGGGGCATTTTTGTTTTGCTTTTCCCCAGTTTAGTCTCCCAATCTCTGGCTGCCTTCCTCCATGGCAGTCCATGGGTCGGAAGTTTATTTTTGTTTTTGTTTTTTTTTTTAATCCCCTCATAATGATGGAGTTAAAAGTAAACTGTGTAGACCCCAGGATCCCTGTCAGGCACAGCATCACCCTGCCAGCCCCGTGCCCTGCAGGATGGGCCACTGATGGCACCACGGCCCCGGCAGGGACGGCCGGCCCGCCCCAGTGACTGATGGACAGACGCAGGGACGGCTGACGGAGCCCTGGCTCCGGCCAGAAGCTTCCGTTGCTGCTTATTCTGGAGACCCCCGGACCTCACACACTTAGCAGAAGAACGTACTGAAAGCCAGACCCAGCCAGAGAACCAGGGATTCCAGAAGCGGCGAGCTGCCCACGAAGGAGGGAGAAGAGCATCGAGTTGGCAGTGCTGCCCAGAAGCCTGAGCAAGAAGTTGGAGGGGTGGGCTGTTGTGGGGTTTTTTTGTTGTTGTGGTTTATTTTATTAAAATTTTTTCCTTTTCTTTTTATATTCATCTTGATGGACACAATCTTAAGCCACCTGGCCTTGCTCCTGTCACGTGAGCAGGCACAGGTGTGTCCGGGTCGGGAGGCACAGTCCAGGTGTGTGGTGAGCTGCTCCCCCCGACTCCAGGGTTTCCGTTTGGGTCTAGTTTAGAACTTCTCCTTAAAGCTGGGGTTGCTGTCAGGGTTTGTGTTGAGATTTTTTTTTTTTTTTTTTTTTTTACTCCCATTAGAGTCTACAGAAATATTTTTAAAAGGATCAGGTCTACTTTTAGTTTTATTTTTGTTTCTTTCCCCTCCCACTCTTGAAAAATCGGTTCCCGAGGAAAGGCAGAAGCCGTCATGTGTCTGCAGGCTTCTTGCCGGCGTGAGGGTGTCCCACGTCCACATTCGCGTGTGTTCATGCGGACAGGGTGCCTTGGCCCCCGTCAGCTCCAGCCCTGGCTTTTCTATCGATGCAGTTGGGGACTTTAATTTAAAATCCTTCTTTTGTAAGGCTGCTGCCTTCAAACACAACTGCTACAACATTCTAATAAAGGCTCATTTAACCCCCTTGCTCCTGTTGTGTGAGTATCATCAGTCTTTAGAAAGCATTTTTGACACACAGTAGAAGGCCTAGTTTGGGAAAACGTTCTCTAATTTTTTGTTGTGCAAAACCCCAAGTTTCTCACTGATTTTTGTTCTGAGTGCATAATTTAGATGGGGTGAAGGAGGTGAGGGGAGGGCGGGGAAGGGTGGCTTTCATTCCAAGATCCCAGGGATTTGGGGTAAAGGAGGGAAATTGATGTTTTTGGGGGGGTGGGAGGGTGTATTTTTACACCAAAAAAATCAAGAGTATGCAAGCATTTCTATTCCTCGCATTTTTCTGTGTGCCTGGCAAATAAATACCTGTCTTATACGACCCCGAGCTCTTAGCCCTCTCTGTTCAATGACACGGGCCAAATATTCCAACTCCTTCCAGAAGGAGCGCCGGGGCTGGCTTCTTCCCGTTGAAAGCCCTCCCTGGTAAACAAACTTCAGTTCTATACAGTGACTCGGGATCAGGCGTCTAGGCAAAAGTCACCTCTGCCTGCCCCAGCGTGAGGTGACTGGGTCTGTGACGAAAGGGCCGGATTAGAGCCGCACCCGCAGGCTCCCAGCCCCAGCTCCGAGCCTCTCCCAGCCTGGCTGGGCTGTTCCTCTGGGGCTATGGCTGTTGGATAGGCCTCGTGAGTTCAGTATAGACGGCCGCCCCTCGAAGGGACAGGGATGGCCGGGGCCCTGGCTGGCTTTGCAGCCTCCAGCCCCATGTCCCCCGGGAATGTTAATTCTCATCAGGGACGGTGCATACTGTGATGTAACATAGCTTTTCTTTTCTTTCTTTTTTTTTCTTAAATGGGGCAAGAATGTGAGATGCCTTAATCTTTCCTTCATTTCCACTGTCTCAAATCCTACCCCATTTTTTCCCTTTGGTTCCCCTTTTGCAGCATAACTTCTATAATAAGCCCCAAGTGGGCGGTTCTGTGATGAAATTTATGTTGTTACAGGTGAAGGCATTATTAAGTACCTCTCTGGGTGCGGGATTTGGACAAGCCAGGAAAGGATATTTATTGATGTTAAGGGGGTTCTACCAGCAGCAAAGCACGCCCTCAAAACTGGACACTTCTTGGCCGGTTGCCAACATGAGGGGGTCCTGTTCTCCCCCAGAGCCCTGCCAGGGTTTGGCTCCAAGAATGTGGGAGCCCCCGGCCACAAAACAGTGATGACTGTAACTGTCACCTGTTACCTGAGATGAGATCCCCCAACGGCAACTGGAAACCGTTCCCGATGTTGGCTGCTCTGTGGACTGGGGTGGGGGCGTCTCAGCGCTCGCTCCTGCCCTGTTTCAGGGGGTGGAGGACAGGACTGAAACGGCCAAGTGTACATTTGGAGCCACCCACCACTCCAGCCACACTAACCTCATCCTAGGGACTCCACATTGATGTCAGGGACCACACCTGTGACCAGGTCCAGAGTTGCCCTTCTCCTGGGGTGGGTCAGGCAGCACCCAGAGCAGCTTCTGGTCCTATGTGTACTTCCAGGACCTCGGTGAAGCGCAAGCTTGCCCTGGGCAGAGGGACTGAGGTGATCCGGTGCAGCCCGGCTGTGCCCCGTGGCTCCTGAGACCCACGCCCCACTCTCCTATTGGACGGAGGGACACGGGGAGAGTTTTCTGTATAAATACTCTCATTGCAGGGGTGCCAGTAATGGAAACGATGGTCCTTGCTGCTCCTCCATACGGTTTTCCTTTGACACTGAGTTAATGCTGCACATGACGTTAGCCTGAAGAACTTAGACTGAGCTTTTTTAAAGGACAGCTAACAATTTTATAGTCCTTAACAAAGAAAGTGTAATAGGTGGTTACACTAGTGCAGGGTATTTGGGGAGGGGAGGGGTAGGGGGGCGGGGGAGGTTGTCACTTGTATTTATTGTGACTCTAAATCTTTGATAATAAAATAAATGTAAAAAAAAGAAAATGTTTGCCACCAGAACAGAAGTTCTGATAAACAAAGAGGCTGGAAACTGGTGGCTGCACGTTGTATCATGAGGAAGTTTTAGACTGAAGGATAATAAAGAGATGGATGATATGTGGACTGGACTTTTCTTTTGTCCCCTGGGCCTTGGTTTTCCTATTGTTTTGTCCTGGCTTCAGGGGCAGCTTGGAGGGAAGGTGGAGGGTGACCCTTTGTTAACGGGAAGCAAAGGATGGGCTGCACCTGCTTCTGGGGCTTGGTTTGGAACTCACTTCCCCGGGGCTGCAGTCCCTCTGCTCTGGGCCTCCATTGGAACCTGGGGCTTTGTGGGGGGTTTGCTGGTCTCTTAGCCTTCACACCGGAGTGGTGGGTTTTCCTGGAGCAATTTTCAGACTTGGCACCTCGATGGGTGTCTTTGCTGCAGGATGTGGTATTATAGATATGCACAGATGGAGTCACCAGACTGGCTCCAAAATGAAGGATTTCCTGGTGAAAATTTGTTTTTAGGTATTGACAGTTTTAAATTTTATTCATAAGGCGAGGCCTGGGATCACTTTGGTGAGTTCCAGTGTGCGTAATAAGATATGACCTTGTTTTCCTACATGCTTTTTGTTCATTCTTGTTTTTGAGGCATCCCTGCCTCCAGCCTGGGGGCCGATGGCCCTCCCCACAGCTAAGGTGTGCCTGGTTTCACCTCGGTAAAGCACAGAGCTGGTAGAGGACACCGCAGAGATTGAACCCGGGCCTGTCCTGCTCCATCCTTGACACATCCGGACTGGTGTCCCAGGCCCCAAGACTGGCCTTGAGACATGTTCTTAGGAGGCGCTTTCTCCTGGGCTCTGCTCTCTCTGCTTCCCTGGACCCGGGGTGGTGGGGTGGAGATCCAGGGGCCAGTCCTGGGTGGTGGTCTCAAGCAGTTTCTGCTGGAAATGGGACGACTACCCTCGTCCCTGAGACCTTGTTCCCTCTGAATTGAGCCTTGGGTCCATGGCCACAAGGCGGGTGGACTGCCTGGCCCCATCTGCTCCCACTGATTCGCCGGTGGGCAGAAGGCATGTGCCATGCCCAGGGTCCTGGAAATGTGGCAGTAGCTCTTCAGACAGAAACACACCATGGCACCTTGTGAGGAGGGCAAGGAGGAACAGAACAGGGTGTCAGGGAGGAAATGACGTTTTAGGCCAAGTCTGGAACGAAGAGGGGAAAAGTGTCAGGAGTGTGACCAGCCTGTGCAAAGGCTTGGAGGTGGGACCAAGCATGGCAGTGCGGTTGACTTGGGGTAGGGGGAAGCGGGGAGAGAGTGGGTTTTATCCTAAGAGCAGTAGGAGCCTTGGGAAGGCCCTGGGCTCAGTCCTCCAGTGAGCCACGCCCCCTCCCAACAACCCTGAGCCGGAGGCATGGCCCAAGTCAGGAGAGCTGCTCTTCTATTGTAAACCAGAGGGGTCGGGTTTTCTATGGTCGCCCCACCATACACCTTTACCCCTCCACTTCCTCTCCTTCCCTCCCTATCCCAGCCACAGGAGCTTCCTGGCCTTAAACACACCAGCTCTGTCGTTTCTTGGAAACATGGGAACGCTTCCCTCTGCCGTCTCCAATGGCTGATTCCTTCAGACCTCAGCTCAAATATCTCAGCTTCAGAGTCCCTCCTGGGACGCCCCCCACCCCACCTGGCAGTTAAGACAACTTACAATTACTTTATGTCCACGTCATTCTTTTATTTTACTTGACTTTTCACTTGCCTCCTCGTTGAGGGCAGGGATGGGCCCAAGCCTCTTCACTGAGTTCCAGGGCCTGGCACACAGCAGGTGCTCAAGAAATGCATGAGTCCCGTGAATGAACAGAGGACTGAATGAACCAGCTTGGGGCTGACTCATGCCCGACCCCGACTCCCCCCCATACTCTTCCCCAGAGGGAAGGGACCCTCAGCAAGGAGGGCTCCACCACCCTGCCCCACTTCAGCTAGATCTGGGTTCAAATCACAGCTGTGTCTTTGGACAAGTGACACCCGTGTGGGCGTGTTTCCTCATCTGTAAATGCTCAACGTACGTCGAGACAGGCAGTTCCCCCCCTCCCGCTGTTCTATCCTTAAACACTTGCGTGGCCCCGGGGTGGGGGGTGCCGGGGTCCAGTTGCTTCCTAGCCCAGCATCCCCACTCACAGTGCCATCACGACCCGAGACAACAGGTCCGGGTTCGAATCCTCCCAACTCCCTCTTGAGTCCTGGAGCAAGAACCTCAACATGCCTGACTCTAAAATGGGAGACCAGCGCCCGCCCAGTCGCCCAGGGGAGCGACTCCCTCCCTTCTGCTCCATAAAAGGGAGCCACCGCTAGAGCCAGGAGCGAGGAAGAGCGAATTTATTGCATGTTCCAACGGGGAACCCGGCATCCGCGGCTGGCTGGGGAGGGCCGCCCTCTGCTCGCCGGCAGCACCTCCAGACTGCCAGCTCCCGCCGCGCAGCCATCGCTCATTCCGCGCAGGCGCAATGCTTCCGTCTCCTCCCGAACCGCCCCTCCCGGGGTCTTCTCGCCGGGAATCGAGGTTGCGCATGCGCCCTCCAGCTCTCGGGCTCGTGGAGGAGGATCCGGATTCCGAACCGGGGCCAGTGCGGCCCCCGCCGTGGTGGGGCAGGGAGGGGAGAGGGCGCGTGCGCAGCAGCGCGCGGCCGCTGCGCGGGTTCCCCGTCGCCACCTCTCGCGCGTGCGCCGCGCCGGCTCAGTGCCCCGGGCGGCGGGGATGGCGGGAACCTCGGCTTCTAGCCGGAGTCTCCCGCGCGCAGCCAGTTGTTGCGCGTTACCTGGCCTGCAGAGGGCCTGGCCGACGGGCTGAACTGCAGCAGCTCGGCGATCAGGGCCTTGCAGCGCTCGGAGAGCTCTAAGCCGTCGGGGTAGAGGACACCGCGCTTCTGGCGCCGGGGCAGGCCGGCGATGTCCGAATCATCGAACGGCATGCACCCGGTGACCATGACGTAGAGCACGACGCCCAGGCTCCACACGTCATACTTCTTGGGGTCGTAGGGGATGCCCAGGAGCACCTCGGGTGACGCGTAGGCGGCCGAGCCGCAGTAGGTGGTGCTCAGGTCTGGGTAGCCGTGCGCTTGGCGGCCAAAGCCGAAGTCCGTGAGCTTGACGCGGCGCTCGTCAGGGCTCAGCAGCACGTTCTCGCACTTGAGGTCGCGGTGCACCAGGTGATGATCGTGCAGGTAGCGCACGGCGCCGGCGATCTGCGCGAAGAGGTCTCGCGCCTGTGCCCCGGGGATGCGCCCGTTGCGCTGCACGGCCTGCAGCAGGTCGGTGGCCGCGGCTTCCATCACGATGTACAGCTTCCCGTTGCACACCTCGATGAACTCGAAGACGTGCACAATGTGCGGGTGCCGCACGCCCCGCAGGATGGACAGTTCGCGTGGCAGGAACTTGTTGACGAAGTCCGGCGGCGCACGCCGCCGGTCCACCACCTTGATGGCCACTGTACCTTTGTACTTCTTGGACGTGGCCACCTTCACCTTGGAGTAGCTGCCCTCTCCGATCGTGCGGCCCAGCTTATAGCCGAGTTCGCTCAGGAGTTTGTCGCCCGACATGGTGGCGCCTGGGGCGCGCGGGGAGCAGGAGGCGGCTGCTGTCGGGGGGCGGCCGGACTCCGATCTCGGGCCTAACCCATGGCGCTTGGCACCTGCACACCCGCACCCCCATGTGCCCACTCCCGGGCCCCCGCCGCCGCGGTGCCTTTTATTACCTCGGTAACAATTTCTGCCTTGTGAAGTGACCGTGGGCGTCACTCAGCGTCGGGGTGGGGGTCCGCTAGCCCCCCCAAGCCTCTCATGCTTTGTGACTCATAATCGCCCTGAGTGGTCAGTTTCCGACGAGAGGCCACTAGCAAGGGGTGCCGAGCACCACCGGGGAGCAGAATCCGTTCCTGGGATGGGGGCGCCTCCTCGTGAGTCCGAATTCGAGCGGCAGCTGCCCCCCAACTTCGTATACTCAGCCCGAGCCTATGTGAAGCCCCGGGCTTCTCGCAGAGCCCCCCGGGGTGGGGGGCGAAAACAGAAAAAGGGGACATAACTGGGGGATCTGGCTCCCTTGGAGCTCCGGGGTTGACTGGTTTGCGCATCACCCCTGAGGGAAGGTGAACACGAGGGTTTTTAGTGCAAGGTCCTGGGCGCCCCTACGACTGAGTCATACCCTATCTGGGGGAGTAGGAAATAAAGACTCCTCGGCCGCAGCCCGGCCGCGCAGTCGGACTCAGGCCGAGCCACCCGAGCTTTGCCGCACCGTCGGTAGCCACAGCAGCGCCCCAGGTTCCCCAACGAAGGGAGACCTTCGCGGGTGCTTCCGCCACACTCAGCATGGCGGCGGCGGCCGGCCGTCTACGTCACTTCCTTCCGCGGCCGGAAGTGTGGGGTTCTGCGAGCATGGCGGCATCGAAGGTGAAGCAGGACATGCCCCCTCCGGGGGGCTATGGCCCCATCGACTACAAACGGAACCTGCCCCGTCGAGGACTGTCTGGTCAGTGCCGTCCTGCGCCGGGGTCTCAGGGTCTGGGCCCTCGGGGCGCTGCGGCGGGGACGGGGCTTCGGGGACGCGAGCGGGCCTCAGTTTCTCCCGCCGTGTGACAGGAGGCGAAGCCCGGCGATCCCCGATAGCTTCAGTAATAACAATAAGGATGACGGCAATTTGTCGAGCGCTTACTAAGCTCTTTGCTTCCTTTTCGTAACAGCCCAGGAGATAGGTCCCGTTAATTATTCCCATTTTACAGTAGGTTAAACTGAGGTTAGAGCACGCGACCTAGCCCTCGGCCACCCTTGCATTTCACAGGTAGGGAAACTGAGGCCCGAAAGAGACTGAGACTCCCCCAGAGTCACCCAGGGCAAGGCTGAGGCCGAAACCTGGAATCCGGAGGGAATTTATAAGATGCTCTTTGCGGTGGTTCCTCGCTGGCAGCCCCCACCTTCAGGGTGTCCCAGGAATCGGTATTCTTAAGGTTTTCAAATGTTTTAAGTAGCATTTTAAATTTTGTTATTGGGTTCATCACAGAAAAATGTAAAAGACGACATAAAAGGCACCCCTGCTCAGCACCCAGGGGTAACAGAAAAGTACAAAATTTAAAACGTAATTTAAGGGTGAATACATTTGCCTTAATTCATTGAACTTTATATTTAAAACCTGTGCATGTTATGCAAATTATGCTTTAATTTAAAAAAACAAAAAAGTGCATGGTAAATGAAAAATGTAATAATTCAGACAGTAGAAAAATCACTGTCAGGTGAAAACTCAAGTCCTCCTCAGCCCCTTCTTGGTTTTCTTGGATGCCAGAACTGAGATTGGCAGACTTTTTCTGTAAAGGGCTAGATAAATATTTTAGGCTTTGCAGGTCAGAAGGTCTCAGACAACAATTTATGTAAACGTGTTCTTAGCCTGAAGGCCATGCAAAAACAGGCTACAGGCTAGATTTGGCCCATGAGCACTTGACTTCTGTCCTAGGACACATTGAAGGAATATGTGTTCTGAGTCTCCTCGTTTTTCTTGAGGTGTAACTTAACACCTGGGCAAGTGCACCCCCTCAGGTGTGCACCTGTATGACCTGCAACTAGACCAGGCAGAAGGATCTCAGCCCTGGGGCCCCTGGGCTTTGCCCCTTGCAACATCTTTCTCTCTCTCTCTTTTTTTTTTTTTTTTTAAGATAGTGTCTCACTCTGTCACCCAGGCTGGAGTACAGTGGCATGATCATAGCTCACTGTAACCTCGAACTCCTGGGCTCAGGTGATCCTTCATGCCCCAGCCTCCTGAACAGCTGGGAGTGCACCATCACGCTCAGCTAATTTTTTAAAAAAATTTTTTGTAGAGATGAGGTCATGCTATGTTGCCCAGGCTGGTTTTGGTTTTTTTTTTTTTGAGATAGAGTCTTGCTTTGTCACCCTGGCTAGAGTGCAGTGGCATCATCATAGCTCACTGCAACCTCAAACTCCTGGGTTCAAGTGATCCTCCTGCCTCAGCCTCCCAAGTAGCTGGGACTAATTTTTCTTTTTTTTTTTTTTTTTTTTTTTAATAGAGACAGGGTCTTGCTCTTGCTCAGGCTGATCTCAAACTCCTGGCCTCAAGCAGTCCTCCGGGTCTTGGCCTCCCAGAGTGCCAGCATCACAGGTGTGAACTACCACACCTGGCCCCCAGGCTGGTCTTGAACTCCTGAACTCAAGGGATCCTCCTGCCTCGGCCTCCCAAAGTATTGCCATTAAAGGCATGAACCATGGTGCCTGGCCCCTGCCTCTCATTTTAATTTTTAAATAACAAACGTGTCTTTTACACGGGTTCTCTTCCAGTTCATGACATAGCAGTGGCTCCCCTTTGCTGGGCACTGCACTAAAGACCACTGCCTGGGGTTGGGTCTCCTAAAGGCACCCCCTTTTTGCAGACTTTAGTTATAGCACATACAAACCCATCCTAGTCTTTCCTGGCTGCAGGAAAGATACCCCACTCGTAGTGTTGTCTTTGTTTATGTCCCTGCATTCATTGTTGAGTGAGCAGATGGCACCAGGCCCTGTCCCCAGGAGCTCACAGCCCAGCTGAGGAGACGAGGCACATCATGTCAAGATTTCTAGTTGTAGTAGGCCTGGGATAACTGGGGTCTACCTAAGCCAGGATGTGCCAGGAGGACCTCTCTGAGAAGTAGCCTGCCTCGCAGAGGGAACAGCAAGTGCAAAGGCCCTGTGCTCCACCCTAGCCCCCCACCATCCTCTGCCCTACAGCCTTGTCCCTCTTGAGTCCTGAGTCAGTAGCCCTACCCCATCAGACTTACCCTCCCCTGCTCCTGTCCAAGGGCTAGTGGCCCCAAGCCTGGCACCCACTCCCCTCTCTCTGCCTGGACTAGTCACTCACTGCCAGCATCCCAGGACATGCCAGGCTGGCTCGGGCCACTTTTAATCCAGCTGCTACTGAAATGACTCTTCCCCCCACTTCCTCCATGCATCCGGCTCTCCTTTCTCCACTCCCTCCTGAGCCCAGCAGGTAGGCCTTTCTTTTTTTATCTTGTGTCTTTATTCTAGAGATTCACATAGTGTACCATACCATATGGCTCACCCATTTAAAGTATCGCTTTAATACTTTAAGGCAGGAGGATCGCTTAGTCCCAGCTACTCGGGAGGCCCAAGAGTCTGAGGCTGCAGTGAGCTCTGATCAGGCCACTGCACTTCAGCCTGGGTGACAGAGTGAGACCCTGTCTCAAAAAAAAAAAAAAAAGTATGTTTGATTTACTGATTTTTAATATATTCGGTATATTCACAGAGTTCTGCAGTCATCACCATGATCTAGGTTTGGAACACTTTCATCACCCCAAAAAGAAACGCTGTTTACTCATCTGGCCTAGGTAAAAGCAAAAAACAAACAACAACAAAAAAAAAACCACAAGAAACTCTGTCCTCATTAACAGTCACTCCCCGCTCTTCCTCCCCAAGCACCTGACACCACTAATCTACTTTCTGTCTCTGTGGATTTGCCTGTTCTGGGCATTTCCTGAAAATGGAATCACACAAATGTGGCCTGTTGTGTCTGGCTTTTTTCACTCAGTGTAATGTTTCAAGGTTCATCCAAGTTGTAGCAGGTGTCACTGCTTCCTTCCTTTTAAGGCTGAATATTCATTGTGCAGATACAGCACATTTTGCGTATCCAGTCATTCGTTCGTGGACACTTAACTTGTTTCCACCTTTTGGCCATTGTGACTAATGCTGCCGTGAGCGTTCATGTACAGGTGTTTGTGAATGTAAGAGAGCTGCTGGGTCCTATGGTAACTCCACGTTTTAACATTTTGAGGAACTGCCAAACTGTTTTGCAAATTGGCCCTACCGATTTAAGGTCATACCTGCGACGTATGGGAGTTCCAATTTCTCCACATCTAGGCGACACTAACCATTTTCCATTTTTTTAATCATAGCCATCCTAGCACATGTGAAGTGGTATCTCATTGTGGTTTTAGTTGGCATTTCACTGCTGACTAATGACATTGAGCATATTTTCATGTGTTTCTTGGTCATATGTATATCTGTCTTGGAGAAATGTCTATTCAATCCTTTATACATTTTTTAATTGGCTTTTTTTTTTTTTTGAGTTGTAAAAGTGTATATTTTGCATACCATCCCCTTCTCAGATAAATGATTTGCAAATACCTGCTCCCATGCTGTGGGTTTTCAGCTAATTGATGGTACCATTTGCAACAGAAAAGTTTTTTTGTTTTTTGTTGTTGTTTTTTTTTTTGAGAGAGTCTTGCTCTGTCTCTGTCTCCCAGGCTAGAGTGCAGTGGCGTCCGTCATAGCTCACAGGAACCTCAAACTCCTCAAACTCAAGCCATCCTCCTGCCTCAGCCTCCTGGGTAGCTGGGACTACAGGCGTGCGCCACCACACCTGGCCAATTTTTTCTATTTTTAGTAGAGATGGGGTCTCGCTCTTGCTCAGGCTGGTCTCGAACTCCTGAGCTCAACTCCTGAGCTCAAGCGATCCTCCCGCCTTGGCCTCCCAGAGTGCTGGGATTACAGGTGTGAGCCACCTCGCTCGGCCCAGAAAAGTTTTTAATTTCCACGAACTCTAATCTAGCTATTTTTTTCTTTTGTTACTTGTGCCTCTGGTGTGTCATATCTAAGAAACCGTTGCCTCATCTAAGGTCACAGAGACTGTTATGTTTTCTTCCAAGAGTGTTATAGTTTTAGTTGTTACATTTGTGTCTTTGATCCACTTTGAGTTAATTTTTGTGTATGGAATAAGGAAGGTGCACAACTTCATTCTTTAGCATTTGGCTATTCAGTTGTCCCATTTGTTGAAAAGACGGTTTTCCCCCTATTGAATTGTCCTGTCCAAAATCAATTGACCAGTAATGTGAGGGCTTATTTCTGGACTCTGAGTTCTATTCCATTAATGAACATGTCTGTCCTACGCCAGTGCCATGCTGTCTTGTACACACAGCTGTGTAGTAAGTTTTGAAATGCTGAAGTGCAAATCCTCCAACTTTGTTCTTTTTCAAAATTGTTTGGGCTATTCTGGTCCCTTGCATTTCCATATGAATTTCACAACCTGCTTGGCAATTTCTGCAAGAGGGAAAAATAGAGGTTGGGATTCTGATGGGGATCGCACTTTGAATCTACATCAGTTTGGGGAACGTTGCCATCTGCACAGTGCCAAGTGTTCCGGTTCATGAATACAGGATGCGTTTCTGTGTATCTAGGTCTTTAAGAATGTCCCCCACATCCTTTTCTACATGCCCCTCACCACCTCCCCCGCCAGACTGACAGCTCTTGAGACACAGACCCACCCTGAGGTCCTGGGTGCAGTCAGCCAGGAAGAAAAGCCCTGCATGTGTTGCATGCAAATACAAGGGGTCCTGCATTGTCCTGAAAACCCCTTTTATTCTTTAGAATGTATCTCACAGATGGGCCTGCATGTGGGTGCCCAGGTGTGAGGGTGATGGGTCTTGACAGGGGCCCATTTGCCACACCAGAAGCCTGGGGACAGCCCAGGAAAGAACGAGGCAACTCTGGTGAAAAGTCCCACCTAGTGGCAAGCAGGCTGAGTATCCAAGGCAGGCGGCCAGCTGGGAGCTGGTCCTGAGCTCCCAGGGCCTCTTCAGAGAGGTTGCATCTCTGAACCTGGACCCGGCGCACCCTCACTATCCAACCCCCAGCCGCCATGACTCAGAAATGTCCTACCCTGAGCTCATGTTTTTAACATGTTGAACTCAGGAGGTAAAAAAAAATGAAGCCAGTTTCTCATTTATCTCTGGATCTAGCAGAGGTGCTGGGCGACCCTGTGCTGGAGCCGACTAAAGAAGGAAGAGCAGAACAGGGACACCAGCAGGCCCCGTGGGCACAGGGCAGAGGCCTAGGGATGGCCACACCCACCATCTGCTGGTCATTTACTGGGTGTTAACTGGAGCCTGACCTGTCTGAACTTGTTGACTCCTCCTGGCAACCAGGAGGCCCGTCCAGAGACAAGACTGAGATGCAAAAGATTTGGGGGGTGCAAAAGATTTGGGGGCTGTGGGGTGAGTCTGGTAGCCAGACCCCAGGCGGCCCAGGCCTCCCTGAAGACCCCGTGGGCCCACAGCCTGTCAGTCAGGATTAGAGCAGGGCTTCCTGCTGGTGCTCAGTAAATATTCATGGTGGCATCTGTCTCCCCCGCTGGGGTGTAGGGCAGGGGGCTCAACCCTGCAGGGCCAAGAGGTAGAAATGCCACCCCTGGAGCCCAGGGGGTGGCTGGGCAGCCCTGGAAGGGCACTGCCTGTCTTTGGCAGCCACATGCAGCCCCCTGTGGGCAGCACACAGGGCAGTGGCACAGGCGGCCTGGAGCCACCCTTCCAGGTGGGGACCAGCCTGATGACTGGGGTCCAGACAACCTTCTTGATGATAGTAGAGCCAGCACCGCCCAACCACTAACGTCTACACCCTCGGCCCTCTGCAGTTCCTGCCCAGCCTGTACTTTCCAGAAGCCCCAGCACAGGGGCAGAGGTGTCGCAGCTCGGGCAGCCTCATCCGTAAGAGAAAAGCTGCCTGTCCCCTGCCTGCAGAGCAGGTGACAGCAGCAACAGCAGCCAGGAGCTGTTGACAGGGATGTCCAAGGGAGGGACCAGGGTCCCCAGCACTGAACAGGTGCCTCCCTCTCTCCACAGGCTACAGCCTGCTGGCCATGGGCATTGGGACCTTGCTCTTTGGGTACTGGAGCATGATGAAGTGGAACCGCGAGCGCAGGTAGGGCCTCCAGGTGGAGTGTAGTCTGAAATGTGCCCCTATGTCGGGTTGTCAGGGGGACCTCGGTGTCCATTGGAATGGTGTTGCCTGTGTGAGTGAGGGTGGGGATGCTCCCCCTTGGATTTGGCCGTGTAGTCCCAGACCCCAGGAAGTGCAGGCTCTGACCCAGCACTTCTACTTTTAGGTTTTACCCTCAAGAAATGTCCAGTGAGCTGACCAGCCTGGGCAACATAGCGAGACCCTGTCTCTACAAAAAATCTAAAAATTAGCCAGGTGTAGTGGCACCTGCCTATAGTCCCAGCTACTGGGGAGGCTGAGACAGGAGGATCGCTTGAGCCCAGGAGGCTGCAGTGAGCTATGATAGGGCCACTGCACTCCAGCCTGGGCGACAGAACAAGACCTTGTAAGGGCTTAGAAATCAGACCACATGAGGCAGTGGCCACGCAGGTCCAGGGGGACTAAGGCCAGGTGCCCCCTCCCCATCCCTGTGTCACAGGCGAGAAGACAGGCCAGAGGCCACTCTCAGGACCACATCACTGGGCGCTGCTCCCCCCCCAGGCCCACGCAGCACAAATGGGGCCGGGGCTTGTTACCGGGAACTTGGAAACCTCCAGAAAGCAGGGAGAAGACAGGAATGGTGCCGCCTGCCCTGGCCTCCCGCCCTGTGGTTATTTTGAGATGAAGGGGACATGGTTTTGTAAGGCCCAGAGCCCCGTGATGAAGTTCCCACCCCGCTTCACCACAGTCATCAGGCAGGGCTATTTTTAGGATTAAAAAGTTTTAATTGAAAAGAAAGTGTGAAGCCAACAGTCTCGTGGGCGGTCGCCTGCACAGCTGCCCGCCCCTGCCCGCCCACTCTACCACATCTCAGGCTCTGCACCCTGGCTCCCCCCTCCCCCCTCCCCCCTTCCCTATGCCTCACCCTGGATGTCTGAGGTCCGAGTTGTCTGTGCCTTCTCCTCTGGCCTCATCTGACCTGAGTGTCGGTTTCGGGGTTCGCAGGCGCCTGCTCATTGAGGACTTGGAGGCCCGCATCGCGCTGATGCCACTGTTCCAGGCAGAGAAGGACCGGAGGTAGGGCCGCCGGGGCCGGGGCCAGGAGGTCGCAGGACTGAGGGCCCCAGCCTGCAGGGCCTGACCTGCATCGGGGACAGTGGCCTGAATGCATGTGGGGACCATCAGCTGCATCCTCGCACACACAGAGCTGCCATCACCCTTGGAGAGGGCTGGAGACTTGACTTAGTGGAGACCCAAGCTGGGGTTGGAGGTGGAGGGGGAACGGGAAGGCTTCCTGAAGGAGAGGGCGTTAGGGCTGGGGCAGGAGAAAGGGTAGGAGTTTGCCAGGGGAAGAAAGGAGGGGAAGGGAGAAGGAGTTGGAGAGGGGGCCCTCACTCCGCCTCCACTGCTGTCCCCACCCCTGTAGGATCTTGCAGTTGCTCCGAGAGAACCTGGAGGAGGAAGCCATCATCATGAAGGATGTGCCCGATTGGAAGGTGGGTCCCCGGCTGGGAGGGCAGGGTTCCCAGCCACTGTAGAAACAGAGCCTCCCACTGAAAACCGGGGACTGAGGGGTGGTGGCTGCCAGGTCCAAGGAGGGGAAGGGCGTACAGAGCTCCTGGCCCACACACAGGGGCCACTGGTCCTGGGGTGGGGGTGGGGGTCCCAGTAGGCCGTGTGGGAGCGGCTGTGCCCCCACCCATACCCTACTGTCCCCACAGGTGGGCGAGTCCGTGTTCCACACAACACGCTGGGTGGCCCCCACGGTGGGTGAGTTGTACGGGCTGCGCACCAGCGAGGAGGTTCTCAACGCCAACTACGGCTTCATGTGGTACACGTAGGGCCTGTGCCCTGGACAGCCTGGACCCCCGCCCCTCCGCACGGGGAGGGAATAAACGCTCTGGAGACCCTGCCTGCCTGTGTCCTGGGGCGGGGGGAGGGCCGGGGGTGGCCCCGCTTGGCAGCACCGGGGACTCGGCGGAAGATGTGATGCGGGGTGACCTCAAAACACACCCAGGGGCTGCCCCTGGTTCCACCGCCAGCTTTGGCTTCGGATCCCTGGACTGTGCTACCTCCCTGCTGAAGCGCTGCGTGTCAGCAGCCTGCCCGCCCCTGGGTCCGCTGGGTCCGACCTTCTCCACGGGGTCCGCGGTGGGGGACACCTGGAGGGGGCCGGCTGGTGGGGAGGGTGCCTTGCTCTCCGGCCAGGGTCTCACATGGAGATAATCGGCCAATCCCTGCCTCTCCAGACTTAGTTTCGCTGCCAATATCGGTGTCTCTGGGTTTCCCTCCGTCCGCCAGGCGGCTCGGCGCCTGGCACGAAAGGGTTACGGTCGCCTGCACGCACCGACCAATGGGGGCGCGCAGCGCCTTCGCGGCGCCTCCCGATAGGCGGGCGCGGAGGGTGGGCGGGAGGTGGTGCCCCTCCCCCGGGCAGCGTTTATAAGGCCGTGGCGGCGGCGGGCAGGCTGCGCGCTCCCGCTCACCTCGGCCATGGGCAGCGCGGCCGGCCCGGACCCGGCGGAGGCGCCCGAGGAGCGGCGTTTCCTCAGGTCAGCTGGACAGCGGGAGGCTGGGACGGGGGGCCCGGAGCAGGGACATGGCGGGGATGGAGAGCCAGAGGCGGGAGTGCGACCGGGATGGGGCGGGGAGGAGATCCGAGGCGCACCCGGCGTCTTGCTGGGGAGACTAAGCTGCGTTGCCACGGAAACTGCATCCCGGCAGGCCCGCCCTTCGTGAATGATTCATCGGCGCCGCCGGTCACTCCGCCATCACCGCAACCTGGGCACACCCCCACCTCTCCGCGGGCCCTGGAGCCGCAGCCCCCAGTTCCCCATCTGGGAAGAGCTGAGCTTAGCGCCTCAATTCTCACATGCCCCTTGGTGGTCCGCCCTGCTACTCTCTCCCTTGTGCAGAGGAGGAAACCGAGGCCTGGGGAGGGAAGTCACGGCTAGAGCTGATTTTGGACGCACGGGCCATTTGCTGGCGGGCTGGTGAGTTTGGGGTCTGGAGCTGGCAGCTGTGGCTGTGACGCCCCCCTCACCCTGAGTTCCCCCGCATCCTCTAAGCCTTCGTGGCGTGGGCACCGTAAACCAGATTCGTCCAGCAGCCCCTGCCCACCGTGCCTTCAGCTCCACCTCTCAGGGCAGATGCTGTCCACATTCAGCCTGGGGAGAGTGTTCTAGGAGCTGGCGCTGTGACCACCTGGTGTGAAAGGCTTCAAATGCCAACTGAGGGGAGGGAGGGGGCTCCACGGGGGCGGGGTATTGCGAGGGTAGGAGCCGGATCACAGCGACGGGGACTGGAGGTGATGAGGCTAGAGACATAACGGGGGCCTTGTGGGCATGGTGAGGAGTTTGTTTCCCAAGCACTGGGGGGCCATCAGAAGATTTGAAACTAGTGTTCAAGTTTTCAAAGCCCCCACAGCTCTCGTTGAGGAGGAGTTTCAGGGGTGTGAGACTGCTGTAGGTGGCCGGGTGAGCAATCATGGTGGTCGGCTGGGCAGAGAAGTAGGTGGGCGGGAGAGGGCAGGTCAGGTCTGGCATGGGCACCCTGGCCTGAGGGGTTCACTTCCAAAAGGGCTCCCTTGGCTGGGTGTGGTGGTGCATGCCTGTAGTCCCAGCCGCTCGGGAGGCTGAGGCAGGAGGATCACTTCAGCCCAGGAGTTGGAGGCTGCAGTGAACTATGATCGGGCCACTGCACTCCAGCGTGGGTGACAGACGAGACCCTGTCTCTTAACAAAAAAAAAGGCGCCCTCCATTGCTTAGGGTCCTCCTGGAGGGTCAGGCCCAGTTCCCTCTGCATCCAGGTCACCTCAGCCCTTCTGGGTGTGATGGGGAAATCTTGGGGCCTCGAAGCTTCTCTCATCTGGCGGCTGAGGTTGAGGGTAGCAAAAGGCACCCTCATAATAGAGCCCCCCAGAATCCCACAATGGCAAGACTGACCTGCCCCACCTCCCTCATCGGGCTCCAATTCCCTCTCTACCCCACCCAGAGCCACCGCTGCGCCCACCCCCAGGCTCCTAGCCTGGACCACCCTCTGCCCATGGAGTCCCCACTACCACTCTACAGACCAGTTAGGCAGGAAGATAATGTTCCAAGTGGCTGCCAGAGGCCAAACTTTGGGACAGAAGAAGGACAGGAGGAATGGGTGGTCCTCCCACCCTTCTCTTTCTCCCCCAAGCCTCCTGCGGGGGCAGCAGCCAGAGCTGTCATAAGACGAAGGTGGAGGAACGAGCCATGTTCCCTACCCACCAGGTTCCTCCCCTCGAACTTGAACACACCTGTGGGATGCGCCTTCCCCGGAGCTGGGCTGGCCCGCCAGGGGGCGCTGTTTGTCTGGCTTCGCCGCGAGCTCCTCTCCCCTACCCCGTCCTTCAACTTCATCCTACATCAGCCACAGACGCCCCGGGTTTGAATCTGGCTCTGCTTGCTGGGGTGACCCAGGGCATGTGACTTCCTAGCCCTGAACCTGCACCTCCCGCATCTGTGTGGGCCCCCGAAGTGTCTTCCTGGCCACGGTCCTCAGTCTAGCGTTTGAGGCCCTGCCTGCCCTGTCCCATCACTGACTCTGCTCCAGCCACCCCGACCTCCCTCCTGCCCCTTGACCATACCAGGCTCATTCCCGCCGCAGGGCCTCGGCGCTCGCTGTTCTTGCTGCCAGGATAACCTCCCAGGATGCTCCAGTCCTCCTCCTCCAGGATGCCCTCCCTGACTCCTGTCCCATACCAGTTCTCGCTCTCCTGCACTCTGCCCACCCGGCCCGATCATGCCCAGGATTAGCCAGACGTCTGTCATTTCCCACTCGCAGAATCGAAGGATGGAACACCTCAGGATTCATTCCACCAAACCCCTGCTGTCTGTGTCTTTGCTCATGCCCCGGGCTCTAGACATAGACACCGAGGGGGGAAGTCCTAGTTTTCCCACTTGCTTCCTGTGTGACCCTGGGCAAGCCATGTGGCTTCTCTGAGTGATTAGTTGTTCTCCCAGCTCTTCTGGGCCTGGCTCTTTTATTATTATTACTACACACTCCGGGTGTGCTGAGGTGGGAGTAAGGGAGTAAGTGCTATTCGCCAGCAGGAGGGGAAGGGGTCCTGCCTGGGCGAAGGTGGCATCAGGCCTTAGACTCTGCCCAGCAGCCCCAACCCCTGATTCTGGAGTGAGGGACAACTTCAATGCCACCTCTCTCTCTCCAGCCACCAAGCCCTAATTTTGAACAAGAGCCACCATCCCGCCTCGGTTTTGCTCAGAGAGGTAGAGACGGACCCCAGTCACTCAGTAAAGTGGGTGGCAGAGCTTCACCTCGAGCAAAGGGCCCCATCTCTCTGGCCACAAATAATCTAACTTCATCACTGCCCCTGAGGAAGGGTCACCAAAGGGTCTCATAGCCGCAGGCCCCACATCCCCCTCCCCGAGTGAGCATCAAACTCCTCTGCAGCCTTTAAAACCCCAGTGCAGTCTGACCCCCACAGCGTCCTGAAGCTCGCTCAGTGATCCCCGCTGCCTGAAATCAGTCCAGTGCCCCCATCGAAGTCCTTTACGCTCCATTGCCCCTTCTTGGTTCCTTCTGCCCGGGGGGCTGGGGGCGTCCAGGTCGGGCTCATCTCCCCCACTTTGGAGCAATAGAACCAACACGTGCCGCCACGCGCATCTCCCACCACCAGACGGTGCCCGCGCCCAGGCTTCGGCGTCCATTCAACCGTGTGCGAGTCGGGTGGGGAAACTGAGGGAGGATCTTCAGGGCTGCAGACACTACTCAGGGGACCTGGCTTGGGACATTGGCGGAATGTTTCTGGCTCCATCTGAGTCTCTGTCTCTGTGTCTGACCGTCATTTCCCACTCTGACCCCCAGCATTGCGGAGGCCGCCGCCCTGGAGCGCGAGCTGCTGGAGGATTATCGCTTTGGGCGGCAGCAGCTAGTGGAGTTGTGCGGCCATGCTAGTGCCGTGGCTGTGACCAAGGTACTGACCCCTGACCCCAACCAGACGGCCAACCCACCCAGGCGGAGGACTAGCTGCGTGATCCCTGTGGCCAGGATGGCTCAGCCTTCAAAAAGCCCGTCTTTGCTTCCAGCTACCCCAACCCATCACGCACATGGGGAAACTGAGGCCCAGCGAGGATCATCACTGGTCCAGGCCAGACAGGGACTTGAGACCCATGGTGTCAGAGAAGGTCAGGGCAGGGCTATTGCAGGGACAGCGCCAAGGCCCTTTAGGTGCGGATGCTGGGTCCCCCTGCAGATGTGACCTGCCTGCTTCTGCCACCTGGGGCTTGGGCACGGGGGATGTTGGCTCCTGCAGTCGGAGCACCCTCAAACGACCCTGTGCTGCAGGTGGGGAAACTGAGGCCCAGAAGTGGGGAGGGGCCTGCCCAGGGTCACAGTGGGTTAGAAGCAGGGCTGCTCCCCAGGTGCATCTGGCTCTGTGGTAAACTCACACCCCTGAGGTGCCAGGAAGATGACACAAGAGTAATAGCAGTAATAACGATACTATCGAGTGCTTCACTGCACAGCCAAACTTGCTGGGCAGGCCTCAGTATCCCCCTCTGAAACAGGGTAATCGATGGTACTGACAAAGTGGTTCATAAACATACGCCCCTTAGAAAAGTGTCCCATACAATCAGAACTCCAGCATGTAGCTGCCCTCCTGCCTTTTTTCTTATTACCGCTTTTTAAAAACCTCAGTATCTTTCTTATGTGGACTCAATTTTTTCTTAACTTAAATGTTTATGTTTCCAAATGAAGCATGTCCTGGGCGAGATGCCCAAAGGATGGAGGAAACTGTAAAAATCAAAGCCCCAAAAAGAAACCCAGTGTATTAAACTCTCGTCTGGCGCTTGGTGCAACTGTCCAGTTTTTGCACTGAAAGCCCATTGTCCATCCAGAAGCCCCCCAGTCCCAGCCAGTGGGACACAGTCTTGGGACTTGGACTCTGGGCCTGGTGTGGCTGGGGTCGCAGGCATATTCCTGGCGGGTCAGGATGGCACTGGGACCAGGGGGAGGAGACTAAAAAACAGAATAATTTGCCTGTGTGGTTGGAGCTGGGGCCCCAGAGCCTCACTGGGGCTCGGGAGATGCCCCTGGGCCAGTGTGGCTGGTGCCATTGTCACTCCCATTTGATAGAGGCAAAACTGAGGCTGGGAGAGGAGAAGGAGCCAGGGCCACATAGAGTCAGGGCAGGGTTGGGACGCAAACAACTGTGTTAGAAAGAAATGCACGTGTCCACAGAGACAGAGAGAATAGAGTCTGAAAGATGGGGACAGAAACAGAGTGACACAGAGAGACTTGATGGGGAGAGATAGTCTGAGAGATACAGAGAGACACACGGAGAGAGGCAGAGAGGCACCAGGCGCTTTGGGGCCTCTGGGAGGGGCAAGGCCTGGAAACATGGGCGGGGGAGGGGCAGCCATGGGGGTGGAAAAAGGTGGCAGAATGTCTGCAGCTCAGGCAGAGAATAAACAAACCACACTCCAGGCGGCGGGCAGTGGCCCGACACACGTTTTTTCCTGCTCTGGTTTGGCAGAGCCTGAGACCAGGTCTCTGCGTCTCCGATGGGGAAACTGAGGCCCCAGGAAGCCCAGGCCCTCACCCAGAATGCCTCTCCTCTTGTCCCGTCCCATTACTTCCAGGCCCAAGCCCCGCCCCTTCCCTTCCTCCAGGCCTCAGTTTCCCCACTTGAGCCAGGAGGAGCCTGGAGCGCCGTGCCTTTGCCTTTGCTGTACCTCCTGGCAGGTGTTCCCCTTGCCGGCTCTCTCCCGGAAGCAGAGGACAGTGCTGGTCGTGTGCGGCCCGGAGCAGAACGGGGCAGTGGGGCTGGTCTGTGCCCGGCACCTGCGGGTGTTTGTGAGTAGCAAGGACCCCCTCGGCCTCCCTGGGTCCCTGTCCCTGCAGAAATCATTCCTGCTCTTGATAGCATCCCAGAGGGACATCGGTGCTGGGACAGGTTACAGAATGTGCCCAGTGCTTGTCCCAGGTTACCAGGTCAGGGGAGGCTGGGTGGGCCCCCAGCACTGACTGCTTTTTGCACCCCCCAGGAGTACGAACCGACCATCTTCTACCCCACACGCTCACTGGACCTGCTGCACCGGGACCTGACTACCCAGTGTGAGAAGATGGACATCCCTTTTCTGTCCTACCTGCCCACCGAGGTCAGCGCTGGGTGGCATTTGAGGGTGGAGGTGGGGGACGGTGCCCCGAGGCCGCCCCCTGACCCTGCCACCCTCCCAGGTGCAGCTCATTAACGAAGCCTACGGGCTGGTGGTGGATGCCGTGCTGGGCCCCGGCGTGGAGCCGGGCGAGGTTGGGGGCCCCTGCACCCGAGCGCTGGCCACGCTCAAGCTGCTGTCCATCCCCCTTGTGAGCCTGGACATTCCCTCAGGCACGCTGGACAGAGGGGGGCATGTATCGGGGCCTTGGGGGCTTTGGTGGAGGCCCCTGTGCCCCAGCTGCTGGTGGCCCCCGCCTATCTGCCTGCTCTGAACCTTAGTTTCCCCAGCGTGGTGGAGCGTGCACTCTGGCTGTGGCTGAGGGTCACACCCATCCTGCGGATGGGGAAGACCAAGGCTGCTGCCCCAGGTGACCCCAGGTCCCCTCTCCACCCCCCACCACCGTGCCCAGCCCGCACGCCCTCTGCCCACCCCTGGCCCAGTCGCCTGGGCAGACGTGAGCTCACTCGGCAAAGGCCGCGCCCGCCCTGGCCGCCGCCCCATGCCTGTTGGAGCCATTAGGCGACGGGCAGACGGAACAAACAGCCGCTGGCTAGCCGGACCCTCCATGGGGGTGGCTGGGCTCTGGGGGATGTCCCCTGGCTGTCGGGATTCCAGAGCCATCCCAGCAGGGTGCCACAGAGTAGGGGGCGATAAGGGAGGAGGTGAGCTGTCTGATCTCAGGGGGGAGGCTGCAGGCTCAGCCTAGGACAGAGAGGGTGACCCTGTCAGGTCAAAGAGGACTGTTAGGAGCCTCTAGTCTGAGGGTCAGAGAAGGAAGGATTAAAGTCAGAGACAGGAGCCAGTGGCTTCTGGTTAGCGTCCCCAGAATCAGGTCTGAGACAGGAGAGAAGGCGAGGCTGCCAGACTGAAAGTGGAGGCTTATTCCAGAGGTGACAGAGGCTGCAGCCCAATGAGGGAGGGGACGGGGTCCTGCCAAGTTAACAGGAAGGATCTAGTCTGAGGGTGAGGGCAGGGACCTCAGGTCAGAAGGAGTCTCTAGCCCAGTGGGGAGGGGGGAGGCAAGAACTCCTGTTAGAGGCAAGGACCTGGGGCAGAGAGACAGGTCTGATGGGGGAGGCTTGTCTCAGGACCCAGGCAGGTCTGTGGTCTGAGTAGAGGGTGGGGATCTAGTCAGAGGGCAGAGGCTGGGGTCTGGGTGGAGTCTGGGTGGGAGGAGGCTTGAGTCTAAGGCAGACGCTCCAGATGGATGGGCAGGGAGGTGTGGGGACAGATGCCAGGTCGTAAGGCAGAGGCTCGGGTCTGTTGGGGAAGGAGGGCAGGTGGAAATGATGTAGTCTGAAGACGGGGGCTGGGTCAGATGGAGGAGGGAAACATCTTCAGTGTCGGGGGAAGGGGCAGGGGCAGGATTCTAGTCTGATGGCGGGCAACCCTCCCAGCTCCCGATCCCCCCGCCCCCTCCTCCCTCAGGCTGGGACGCCGAGACCGGCGGCGACGCTGAAGACGGGCTGCGGCCCGACGTGCTGGTGTCGCTCGCGGCGCCCAAGCGCTGCGCCGGCCGCTTCTCCGGGCGCCACCACTTCGTGGCCGGCAGGTTCGTGCCCGACGACGTGCGCCGCAAGTTTGCTCTGCGCCTGCCGGGGTACACCGGCACCGACTGCGTGGCGGCGCTGTGACCGCCACCCGCGCCGCGCCGCCTGGACCCGCGCCAATAAACAGCCCCCTCCCACCACCACCTCGCCTCCGCCTCCTTTGTGCGCCGGGTCCGCCGCGGGTGGGCAAACTCGAGGAGGGACTTCCCGGCGTCCCCGGCCGCCAAGGCGGGAGAGTGGCGGGTAGCTGTAGGGTGGGATTCCCGCTGGCCTCCTAGAAAACTCGAGCCAGAAGAATAGAGGGTAGATACAGGGCGGGGCTCCCACTGCTCGGGGTGGCCTAAAGCCGATAGGCTCGAAGACAGACGCGACGGAGGACTTCCAGCCGCCTCCAAGCAGCTTCAGCTTGGATTCCAAGCGGCACTTCCCGCAGGCAGCTGGGGATCCAACGTGGAGGATGGAGGGTGGGCTCAGGGAGGAGTTCCAGCCGGCGCCCGGGAGTCCAGGCCAGCCTGAGGGCGGAGGCACAGCCGGACGCACCGAGGGGGGCGACCCGGAGGGGTGGCTCGAGCGCCGGTCACCCAGGGCCAGGGGGCGGGGCCGGGGCGGGGCCTGCGGTCGCATCCCGCCCCCACCCTCAGTCCCAGGGGCCGCCAGACCCGCCCGAGTCCGACCCGAGCGCGCCGCGGAGCCGGGACCTTCCCCCTGGACGCTCGGACCCGGCCATGGCTTCGCTGCCGCCACTGCTCTGTCTCTGCGTCGCCGCCGCGCACCTGGCGGGGGCCCGAGGTGAGGCGCCACCAGCCCCCAGCCCCGGGCAGAGAACCAAGGGGCCCACGCGCCTCCCGCGGACCGGGTCCCCTTCCCCAGCACGGGGACGCCGGGAGAGGTGGTGACGGGAGATGGAGCCCCGAGACCGCCTGGGGCGGGCAGCGGGACTCGTCGGTTCTCTTCCCTCAGCGGAGACACGGCAGGGGCGCCGGGAGGGTGGATATGAACCTCGGCTACCTGCGGGTTCCCAGGACGGCGGGGCGCCTGCCAGCTGCGCGCGATGGGACCCCGAATCGCCAGGTGTCCCGCCCTGGGCCGAAGGCGTCAGAGTTGTCCCACCCACCCACTCACCCACACTGCCCAAGAAGAAATGCCCATCTCCGGAACACTCGGTGGGGCTGGGGAGGGGCCCATTTCTTGGGCGAGGAGACTGAGGCCCGAGGAGGAAGGGGCTTGTCTGAGATGATCACCCTGCCCGGGCTATCTTGGACAGCTCCTGACTGGAGAAGCCAGGCTAGATTCCAAGGACTTCCAGCTGCCAGCTTGGGTCCCTAGTAGAGGGATGGGAGGTAGACTGAGGGAAGGACTTCCAGCAGGCCAAATGGACGACGGGGACGCAGCCCAGCCTGAGGGCAGAGGCACAGCCAACTGAATGGTGGCAGCTGAACACACTGAGGGGGCGATCCCGGACTGGGGGAGCACAGTGCACACAGACTCCCCCAGCCCATGGGGTTCTAGGTCAGAGAGGAGGGCGGGGCTGCAGGAGTGTGGACGGTGCCACGGGCAGGCTTCCTGGAGGAGGGTGTGCTGCAGTCCCCAGGGCTAGACCTGGGTTCTGGCCTCTCAGAGTCTCAGTTTTCCCCGCTGTAGAATGGGAATGATCGTGGCCCCACCTTGCCTAAGAGCGGTCCTCATCAGCGTGCTTCTTTCCCCCGACTCCTCACCCCTCCCACAGACACCACCTCCACCGAGGAGCCCACGGCGACTGCGTGGGGCCTGGAAGGACGGCCTGTGCACCGTGGCCAGCCCTCTCCAGCCCTGGAGGACTGGGAAGGTGAGTCAGCCCGGGTCAGAGTCCCGTCTGTGCTGTGGGCTCGCTGTGTGAGCGCGGCTGGCGGGATCACGTGGCGGGGGCGGACATGGCAGCCCGTGCCCCTGATGCCCCAGGACGTCTAAGCTAGAGGTGTAAGAGGCTGTTCAGACAGCCGCAGGAGCTCGGCGCGCATGGATGCGCCAGCTCAGGCCCCGGGCAGCAGAACTAGGGCTGGGGCCGGGGAGCCCCACCTCCCTGCTCGCGCGTCAGGATCTCTGGGTCTGGTCGTGCGCGGACTCGGCTGGCCCGTGCCCGTGGGGCGAGGGGCTCAGACACCAGGTGTGGCCCTTGCGCGCGCCGATGGGGGCCGACAGGCCGCAGCCCGCGTCCCAGCGTGTGCGGTGCCCGCAGAGGCCAGCGAGTGGACGTCCTGGTTCAACGTGGACCACCCCGGAGGCGACGGCGACTTCGAGAGCCTGGCCGCCATCCGCTTCTACTACGGGCCAGCACGCGTGTGCCCGCGACCGCTGGCGCTGGAAGCGCGCACCACGGACTGGGCGCTGCCGTCCGCCGTCGGCGAGCGCGTGCACTTGAACCCCACGCGCGGCTTCTGGTGCCTCAACCGCGAGCAGCCCCGCGGCCGCCGCTGCTCCAACTACCACGTGCGCTTCCGCTGCCCGCTCGGTGAGGGCGGGACCTGGTGGGATGGGCGGGGCTGGGGAGAGGGGGCGGGGCTTGAAATAGTGGGACGGGCGACAACGCGAACGGGTCACGGGGGGTGAGGCCGGCAAGGGAGGGCTGGGGAGGGGCGGGGCTGTGTTGATGTGGGCGTGGCTAGGAAGGGCGGGGACCCCATAGGAGTAGGGCCCAATGAGGGGGTGGGGCCGGGCAGGGGCGGGGCTTTCGAGGAGAGGCGCTGGGAAGGCGTGGGGCCCAGGTGCACTACAAGGAGACCTGGCGAGCCTTGAGCCCCAAATGTGTGCAGAACGCAGGGAGAACAGCAGGACTAGACGAACTTCGGGGAGTTTATCTGGGGGGGTGGCGGGGCGGTACCTGAACTGCATCTAGGGCAGGTGCGCCTGGGGGGAGCACTGATGGGGGCGGTGGGCAGGACAGGACTGCTCTTTGAAGTGCCCAACCTAGGATGCACGTGTGTATGTGCGCGCGTGTGTGTGTGTGTGGGGTGGGGAGGTCCTTCAGTCCCGCATTGTCACCAGGTTCACGGAAGGCGCGGTTCCTGGGGAGGGCGCTACCTAATTTCCCTCCCTGCCCTCCGCAGAGACCGCGTGGGGCGCGTGGGGCCCGTGGGGTCCCTGCTCAGGCAGCTGTGGGCCAGGCCGTCGCTTGCGCCGCCGCCGCTGCCCAAGCCCCGCTGGGGATGCGTGTCCCGGGCGTACCCTGGAGGCGCAGAAGTGTGTGCTGCCTCGGTGCCCAGGTAGGAGGGGCGGGGCCTGGGGGAGTGGCTGTGTTTAGAGTAGAGGGATGGTTGGGGGCGGAGCCTGGAGGAGAGGGTTTGGCCAGAGGCGGGGCCTGGACGTGGAGGGGCGGTGCTTGTTGAGGGAGGTGCCTAGAGGGGAGGGGCTAGTCGGGGCGAGGCCTGGAGAGTAGAGGCGGGGCTGTGAAGGGCGGGGCCTGGGCGCAGGGGCGGGGCCTGGAGGACCTGAACTCCGGAGCCAAGTGGAGACTAGCCCTTCCTTCCCTCCCGGGCCCAAATAGCACTGGTGAGTGTGCACATCTGGACGAGTGGACGCCACGGGGGTCGTGTGCAGGTAGATGGGCAGATCTCAGAGGGTGCTTGCCCGAGTGCACAGATGTCATGTGGGCAAACAAGTCGGTTCATACACTTGGGGTGCACACGTGCCGTGGCATTCGCAGCCCGCGCCCGTCCCCCACGCCCACGCAGACACGCGCTCACACCCTGGCAGACACGATGCCCAGGCCCTCCCAGGGCCAGACAGCAGGCCAGCCAGGAGGCGACTGGAAATTCCGCTCGCCTGGGCTCCACAAACACGGTCTGGAGACTGCGCCCGCGGAGCCTGCCACAGGGTGGGGGCGCATGTGGCCAATGGGGCGTTGGGGTCCCCACCCCATCCAGCCTGGCTCTGCCCTCCTGGTGCCTCTGCCCTGAAGTTTCCGGTGGAATTTTCCATCTTCTGGAGAAACCACGGGATTGGGAAGGGAAGTAGATGTTCTCGGCCCAAGAAAGCAGCCCTCTTCGGGCCCCCAGCCCCTGCCTAGACATTTTCTGTCCTGCTAGGAGGGACCTCACCATCTTTTGAGACTCGCTTCTCCTGTCCTCTCCTCCAGGACCTCTTCCCTACCTCTCTGGACCCCAGTTCCCTCCCCCAGCATAGCCCTGGGCCCCATGTCCCCCCTCACACTAGGGGCTGCTCCAAGCCAGGCCCTGCTAAAGCCTCTGAGGGGGACAATATGTGAGGGCTCCAGGTGTGTTTGTTGAGTGAGCAGAAAGCCCTCCCCAGGAGGGAGGTAGAGGCCCCCTCTGCCCCTGCTGCCTCTCTGTGTCTCCCCAGGGTGCAGCCCTGACACCTGCGAGTGCCCTGACCACATCCTCCTGGGCTCTGTGGTCAGCCCATCTGGGCAACCGCTGCCAGGAGCCAGAGTCTCCCTGCGAGACCAGCCTGGTACCGTGGCCACCAGCGATGCCCATGGAACCTTCCGGGTGCCAGGTGTGTGTGCTGACAGCCAGGCCAACGTCAGGGCCCACTTGGATGGCTTCTCTGCAGGCATGGCCCAGGCCCAGGCCAATGGCTCCAACTCTGTGGTCACCATCGTCCTTGATAAATTGCGTAAGTGACCCACAGCAAGGGTCTTGAGGCAGCTGAGGAACTGGGGAGGAAGTCTCAGCACTTGAGGTATAAGAGGAAGAAATAAGATGTGACACAGCCATTGGAGAAGGTGTGGGGTGAACCAGAGCATCCCTGGGAATAGGGAGAGGATGGGGACCTCCTCCTGGGAAGGGTCATTGGGAGAACCTGAGTTGTGGGAGGGCCCTGACCTTTGCCACCTTTGCCTCTCAGAGAAGCCTTACCTGGTGAAGCATCCCGAGTCCCGAGTGCGAGAGGCTGGCCAGAATGTAACTTTCTGCTGCAAAGCCTCGGGGACCCCTATGCCCAAGAAATACTCCTGGTGAGTGCCTGCCCCGGGGGCTCAGGGGCCTCTTGTCTGGCTTTGGGGTTGGATTGGATTTCCCATGATTATGTGGTGCCTCAAAGACAGTCTGGAGGCAGATGCCAGCCTCAGTTTCCCATCTGGAAAGTGGGGGAAGCTTTGGGGGGGGTGTGAGTGCATGGGACAGGGGCTACCCAGGAGGCTGACCCCGGGAAAGCCGATCTGCAGCTCCCTGGCTCCTCCCCTGAGCCTTGTGGTGTTGCCCACCCACCACCCAGGTTCCACAACGGGACCCTGCTGGACAGGCGAGCACACAGGTATGGGGCCCACCTGGAGCTGCGGGGGCTGCGGCCAGACCAGGCTGGCATCTACCACTGCAAAGCATGGAATGAGGCGGGTGCTGTGCGCTCAGTCACTGCTCGGCTCACTGTGCTTGGTGAGTGTCCTTGGTCCCGACCCTGCCAAGCCCTGACACCAAACGCAGCTTGGAGTCCAGCTAAGCCTCAACCCCAAATGGAGCCCCAATTGCAGACTGATCTCTGACCTCACTGAGTCCAATCCTATGTCCCCGCTGAGCCCCAACCTCCAGTCCTTACCCTGGGCTGAGTGCCCACCCCTTGGTTTACCCCTGACCCCAGACTAAGCCCTCAGCCTTGGCCTCCATGGAGCCCTCCCCGCTGCCCTGACCTGGCTGTTTTCTTGCTCCCCAGCCCCCGGCCAGTCGGCCTGTGACCCTCAACCCCGAGAGTACCTGATCAAGCTCCCAGATGACTGTGGGCAGCCGGGCAGCAGCCCCACCTACCTGGACGTGGGCCTCTGCCCCGACACTCGCTGCCCCAGCCCTGAAGGCTTGGGCCCCCGGTGTGGGGACGATGGCTCCCGCTGCTGCTCTGTGCGCCGCCTTGAGAGCAGGGAGATCCACTGTTCTGGCTATGTCCTCCCCGTGAAGGTGGTGGCTGAGTGTGGCTGCCAGAAGTGTCTGCCCCCTCGGGGGCTGGTCCGGGGCCGTGTGGTGGCCGCCGACTCTGGGGAGCCACTGCGGTTTGCCAGGATCCTGTTGGGCAGGGAGCCCATTGGCTTTACCTCCTATCAAGGTGACTTCACTATCGAGGTGCCACCCTCCACCGAGAGGCTGGTGGTGACTTTCGTGGACCCCAGCGGTGAGTTCATGGACGCTGTCCGCGTCCTGCCCTTTGACCCTCGAGGCGCGGGCGTGTACCACGAGGTCAAGGCCATGCGGAAGAAAGCTGCCATCATCTTAGATGCCGGCCAGAGCAACACGATCCCCCTGGGCGAGCTGGAACATGAGGCTCCCTTGGGCGAGCTGGTCCTGCCACCTGGAGCCTTCCGCAGAGCCGATGGCAAACCCTACGCGGGGCCTGTGGAGGCCCGGGTGACCTTCGTGGACCCCCGAGACCTCGCCTCGGCGGCTTCCGCCCCCACTGACCTGCGCTTCGTGGACAGAGATGGCGAGCTGGCCCCGCTGCGCACCTATGGCATGTTCTCGGTGGACCTCCGCGCCCCGGGCTCCGCCGAGCAGCTGCAGGCAGGGCCCGTGGCCGTGCGTGTGGCCTCCGACCAGATCCGCATGGCGGGCCACGTGGAGGCCCTCAAGCTGTGGTCGCTGAACCCCGAGACTGGCTTGTGGGAGGAGGAGAGCGGCTTCCGGCGGGAGGGGTCCTCGGGCCCCCGGGTGCGCCGGGAGGAGCGCGTCTTCCTGGTGGGCAACGTGGAGCTCCGGGAGCGTCGCCTGTTCAACTTGGACGTGCCCGAGCGCCGCCGCTGCTTCGTGAAGGTGCGCGCCTACGGCAACGACAAGTTCACCCCCAGCGAGCAGGTGGAGGGCGTGGTGGTCACGCTGGTGAACCTGGAGCCCGCCCCCGGCTTCTCCGCCAACCCGCGCGCCTGGGGCCGCTTCGACAGCGCGGTCACCGGCCCCAACGGCGCCTGCCTCCCCGCCTTCTGCGACGCCGACCGGCCCGACGCCTACACGGCCCTCATCACGGCCACCCTGGGCGGCGAGGAGCTGGAGCCGGCCCCCTCCCTGCCCAGGCCGCTCCCGGCCACCGTGGGCGTCTCCCAGCCCTACCTGGACAGGCTGGGTTACCGCCGGACGGACCACGACGACCCGGCCTTCAAACGCAACGGCTTCCGCATCAACCTGGCCAAACCCAGGCCGGGCGACCCCGCCGAGGCCAACGGGCCCGTGTACCCGTGGCGCAGCCTGCGGGAGTGCCAGGAGGCCCCGGTGACCGCCAGCCACTTCCGCTTCTCCCGCGTGGAGGCGCACAAGTACGAGTACAACGTGGTCCCCTTCCGCGAGGGCGCGCCCGCCTCCTGGACGGGGGATCTCCTGGCCTGGTGGCCCAACCCGCAGGAGTTCCGGGCCTGCTTCCTCAAGGTGAAGATCCAGGGGCCCCAGGAGTACATGGTCCGCTCCCACAACGCGGGGGGCAGCCACCCGCGCACCCAGGGCCAGCTGTACGGGCTGCGGGACGCCCGCAGTGTGCGAGACCCCCAGCGTCCGGGCACCTCTGCTGCCTGCGTGGAGTTCAAGTGCGGCGGGATGCTGTTCGACCAGCGTCAGGTGGACAGGACGCTGGTGACCATCATGCCCCAGGGCAGCTGCCGGCGTGTGGCCGTCAACGGGCTCCTTCGGGATTACCTCGCTCGGCACCCCCCGCCCGTGCCTGCCGACGACCCAGCCGCCTTTGCCATGCTGGCCCCCTTGGACCCTCTGGGTCACAACTACGGTGTCTACACAGTCACTGACCAGAGCCCGCGGCTGGCCAAAGAGATCGCCATTGGCCGCTGTTTCGACGGCTCCTCCGATGGCTTCTCCAGGGAGATGAAGGCTGATGCCGGCACGGCTGTCACCTTCCAGTGCCGGGAGCCAGCGGCCGGTCGGCCCAGCCTGTTCCAGAGGCTGCTGGAGTCCCCTGCCAGGGCACTTGGAGACATCCGCAGGGAGATGGGCGAGGTGGGCCGGGCACAGGCCCGAGCCTTGGGTCCCCTCCGCACCCGCAGGGGCAGGGTCCGGCAGTGACCTGGGCCTGTGGTCGCTTTCCTGCCTCTCTCCGGACTCCTCTGTCCCCGGGAAGTTTGACTCCCCCCCGTTTCTCCCCCATTTCTTCCCCAGATGGCCTCTCCCCAGGTTTCTGGGTCCCCTTAGCCAGCCCAGAATTTAGGGTCAAGACAAGAACTAGGAGTGTCTGATGGTGGAAGTGCCAGGCAGAGGGGACTATTGCTGTGTGAGGTGACATGGAGTTTGCTCTAACTTTGGAGCCAGTGCCCAGAGAGACCGTCGGGCCCACATCCAACCCAGGCCGGGAGGGGACTGCTCCCAGCTCAAAAGCCATCTCTGACTTTCATGTGTGTTTTGAACCTGATTTCAGATATTCTGCCCTTAGAATTTCTGATGTTTGTCACGCAGCCCTCTCTGCCTGCTTGTTGTGGATCTCCATGCTTTATTGGGTCCCCTGCCCCAGGTTTTGTTCCTGGGGTTATTTATTGAAACAAAGCATGGGGGGCTGGTTGTGGGTGTGACTGGGGGGGTTCCAGGCTGGACCCAATAAAAGTGGGGAAGGGGCTTCTTGGGGTCCTCATGTGGGGGAGGCTCTGGGGCTGGGGTTGGGGGGAAACAATTCTCATATTTGGTGCTTGGAGACCTGCCCCCTGGGGGGTTGGGGCAGATACTCCGGGGGCTTGATTAAAAATGCTTTATTTCCAACTCATGGTGTCAGGCCTTGGGGCAGAAGGATGGAGTCTGGGGCTGCCCAACCCAGATGCATCTTTGTAGACAGAAACACTTGAGGCACATAGGGACACATGAGCGCAAGCAGCTCAGGGGGCCCCCAAGGGCATTCCTGGAGCAGGTGGGTGGGCCCCAGTGGCCACGCTGAGACACTCATGAGTTGCCTGAGCCTGTGTGGCCATGGCTGCTGAGCACGGTAGCAGCCACTGCCCTGGCCTGGCCTCCTTGTCTGCACCTGGCCATGTGCCTGGGGCTGCAGTGGGCAGGGAAGAGCCCTGGCAGGGGAATGTCTAGGGCAGGCAGCAGAGAGCGAGGTCAGCTGGGTCACAGCACCGCCGGCCACACCTCAGCCATGTGGTGGCAGGGCTGCCGAGGCCAGGCTCCCAGGCTCTCTGACCTTGCCGGGACCCTCAGTCTGGAGCAAACAGAGTCACGTATGGCTGGCACTCTGTGTACATGTGGGCCATACATGTCCTCCTGGCACCCTACGGGGCAGGCACTATTCTGACCACATGCTCACTTTCCAGGCAGAGAAACGTAAGCCCTGGGCCCTGGCATTAATCTGGCAGGAGTGGGGGTCTCCCTGGATGGCCCGGCAGCCTTGAGCCCCCTGTAGCATGTGTGTGAGACTCCCCCGGCCTGGGGACGTTGGTCCCTGGAAGGTGTCAATGTAGTGTGGGTGGAGGGGCCTCCAGGGGGGCTGGGGTGGGAGACTTGTCCCTGGCTGACCACCCCCAGGGAAGGGGTGCCAGCAGGGAGTGGGGGTGTGGGGTTCTGCACACCCACCCACCCACTTCCTCTTTAATCACCCACCTGTCCTCTCGCCCACCTCCCCACACCCCCCCAGTCAGCATTAGAGGCATCAGCTCTGTGCCAACAATACCAAGGGCCCTGAAGCAGCCAGGCCTTTTGGGGTGGGGGAAGATGGGCTCACACTGCAGACCCCAACACACCTTGGGGGTCAGTGCTCAACCCACAGGGCCCCTGGCTCTGCTCCACCTGGCCGTGGGCACCCTTGGCTCAGGCCTTGGCAACTCCCAACCTCTGCAGGCCTCACCAAGCCGTTTCCTCCCTGGGAAAACCTTCCCGTGCCCTAGGGTGGACTTGGGGGCCCGGAGGGATGGATGGGGAGAAGCTGGCAAATCCAGGGGCATCATTGTTGGTCTCTGAAGGTGGACCCCAGGGCTCTGCTGGAGTCCGGGTTTGGGAGGCCCCAGGCTTTGGCACCTCAGCCTCACCCTGGATAGTCTGTGATGGACAAGACAGGGGAGATGCTTCGAGGCCCCAAGGGAGTTGGCAGGGGGAGGGACACATGCATTTATTCAGAACTTGCTGTATCTACACCCCTAAATGATGGGGAGGCTCAGAGGCCACAGGCCCCCACCCAAGGCAACTCAGACTCCTGGCCTGCCTGCCCCAGAGCCCTGCCCAGGGCTTCCTAGTGGGGTCCTGGGGAGTGGAGGGAATGGGGGGCCTCCGCCTGCAGCCTGGGCGAAGCTGGCTACAGCGCCCAGGCTGATGGTGATGAGGTGTCAGACTCCACAGCCAAATACCTTTCAGTGAGGAAGTGTTGGGGCCTCAGCTGCTGCCAGGCCTGCGGCAGCCAGCCAGGTTTGGGATGGGCAGCCAGCCCGCCCCTTATTCTCTCTCCTAGGGCCCGGTAGGAGTGAGTGGGCATCCTCCTGAAGCCCTCTCCCCAGCAGCTGTGGCCAGGCCAGAAAGGGCATTTCAGGAGGGTGGCACAGCCCAAGATAAAGCCCCGGCCCCTCCCCACCCCTGCTGACAACTGCAGGAGGGCAGCTTTGGGCTCCACTTTCTGGATGAGGAAACTGAGGCTCCAGGAGAAGGGAGCCATCACTCTGAGTTTACAGCCCTGTGCCTCTTGACATTGCCTGTCATTCCCCCATTGTAGCCCTCGAGCCAGGCGTCCCAACCCCTCCCTCCTGGAACTCAGGCCAGCATCTGCCTCCTGGTAAATCCATTGCCCCCCCCAAACTGGGGCTGCTGGACCACGCCCCCTCAGTCTGGGGGCATGAGGGGGCATGAGAGCCCCCCAATAAAGACCCCAGCTCCAGCCACCCTGGGGTCAGCTCAGGCCACCAGGAAGCCCTTAGTCCCACTCACAGCATTTTAGGCTTTTATAATTTTAGAACCAGGGGTTCTTAAAATTCCTAGCACCACGATGGGGAGAAAAATCTTGGAACAGTAAAATGTTTAAAACAAGAGTCTTAAAACTGTAGAGTCCGAGAGGAGGAAGATAAAGATGAACACACATTGAGTGCTGACTGGATATAAGCCCCTCCACCTGCCCCACCGCCAAGGCCTAATTCACATTTAGGGCATTTAATGTATTTTCATCGTCTTGGGGCCCCAAAATATGCTTTTAGGGAGGATGATTTTCACCCCCTTTTCATAGCTGAAGGGGTTTGCCCAGGGTCACACAGCAAATGGGGACACCATGGGCTGGGGGGACGGGCAATGTTTCCTGGAGAAGGGGGCATAGGTGGTGGGTCTTGAAGGATGTGTAGGAGTTTGCCATATGGGCAAGGCAGGAAGGGCATTCCAGGCAGCTGGAAATGTATATGCAAAGGCTGGAGGAGCAGAACCTCCATGGAGGGCAGCAGCAGAAGGCAGATACATAGGGGAGGTGAGCAGGGCCTTGAATGCTGAGCAAGGGGTCTGAGTTCTCTTTGGCAGGCAATAGGGAGCCACAGAAGGTGCTGGAGAAGGGGATGGTTATACAATGTCTCGTGACATAGACTCCCTGGAGCTGGTGCAGGATTCAGCTTGTTGGAAAGTGTTTCTTTCATGAAACTAGGGTCTGCTCCCTCCCACTTGGCAGCCCATGCAGGGTCCAAACCCAGAAGCCCAGCGCCCTTTCCCCTCAGCCACCTCCTGTTCTGGCTGAACATCCCTGGCTCCTCTGTTGGGGCCTCGTGGACCTGGCTCGGCCACCCACCACTTCCCCGGCCACGTCTGTGTCTCTCATCAGCCCTCGGAGTTGGCTAGGACCCAGTCTCAGACCCCAAAGACTGGAGCCAGCCTGGCGGGGAGACCTGGCTTCAGTCAGGTGGGGGGAAATGCTTGAGCTTTAATGGTGGAAACAAAGGCAGGGTGCCAGCGGGAAAGCGCAGGCCAGGTGAATGCTGATGTCGCACTGCCTGACCCCTTCCAGGGCAGGAGTTGAGGCCAGACCCCAGGTCTTGGGGTCTGGGGGGTCTGGGCAGGTGGGAGGCAGGAGATCCCAGTGACCAGGGGAGCAGCAGACACCAACGTTTGGAGGTGGACACAGGGAAACATACACTACCCTACGCAGGGTGGATGTGTCACAGAGCCAGACACGCCCGTCATTGGTGTCGAGGTCACACCGTCCTCATCACACCCCATCCCTGTCCACTGCAGGCCAATACTCCTTCCCATACTTCCCCACTACCTTCTTGTCACCCAATTGGTGGCACCGCCACATACGGAGTTACACCCAAAAAGTGCATGGGGCCAGACACGCCATGCACATAGGACACACTAGACACTGTACCTGCCCCCCTCATAGCCGCACAGGCGGACAGATGCACCCTCAACACAAAGGCCCATGCTACAGGAGCACATGGTAGTGCCTACAACTGTGTGCACCTGTGCACACCTGTGCACAGTGCCCCCTCGACCCACCTATCACCCCACACACCGTGATCCACTTGATCCCAGATGCCCCGGCCAGCCCGAGTCAGAGCTGATTTCAACTGCCCACGACCCTCCATGGTTCAGACCCACCAGGCTCCCTGGGCCATGCTGGGCCCACACAGCCTCCCACCCTCTCGGGGCCCTGGGGAGGGGGTAGCCTGGGGGAGCTAGGGGGGCCTCAAGGTCCCAGCTGCTCTTCCAGGGAAGTCCTGAATCCCTTCCTGCTGACTCAGCCCTGGGGGCTGGCTAGGCCGGGGTGCTGCCAAACCTCAGGTATGTCCTCGAAGGCTGCCCGGCGGGGCCTCCATTAAGGCGGGGGTGGAGGATCCCACTCAGGACTCAGCCCGTCCCTGGGCCCCAGCCTCCCCCCTTGCCCCAGATGGAGCTGGAGTTTTAATTGTGGCGCTCAAGGCATGGTGCCAACATGGTGGAGGCTGAGGCCTGCTGTTCCCACCTCAGATCTTCCCAGCTGAGGGTTGGTGGAGGAATAAGCTCCCAGTCGAGCTAGATTATCCCAGTCTGACTGCGACTCCTTCGTAAAGGGGCCTGGCTCAGCCCACTCCCTCTGCCTCATAAAGATGCCACTGTCTGGTGGGAGCTGCCCTGGCTGCCTGTCCTGGGGCCCAGCACAGGGACACACACACAGATGGGCACACATGTGCTCCCATGTGATGTCTACATGCAGACCTGTGGATACACATATGCTTGATTGTGCACAGACTTAGCCCCAGGAATGCCCTCACAGAGCCTCAGTCAGAAGGGAGAGGCAGAACTGGCCACAGATACCCCAGCCTATAGAGTCAGGGTTGGGCCAACAAGAGGGCCAGGGACTGGGAGAACCCAGAGGAGGACCCAGGGAAAGCTTTCTAGAGGAGAGGGCATTTTGATATGGGCTTTGAAGGGTGAATAGGAGTTTGCCAAACCAGGATCAGATGTCCAAAGGTCTTGAACGCTAATTTTAGAGTTTACCTTTTTCTGTGAGGATTTTGAGCAGGGGAGGGAGACAATCAGACAAACCCCAATTCACTACTGCCTTTTGAGGACCAGCCTCTGCCCTCAGGGAGCTTTCAGTCAGATGTGGGAGGCAGAGCCAGACCCAGCCATGAGGGATAGAAGAGCCCTCAGGTTTGTGAAGCACCTACCTTGAGTTGGGTTGGATCTTGTCAACAACCCTTTAAGACAAGTTCTATTATTACCCCCATTTTACAGTTGAGGTAAATACTTTGCCCAGGGTCCCACAGGGAGGCAGGGCTGTTCACATACAACCCTGGCCTCTCACCTGCGGTTGTGGCTGCCCACCTGGTCCCAAGCTGACTCTAAAGTTTGAAGGCCAGAACAGTACGGCTCAAATAAGTCAGCTTTGGCAAGGGTTGTGTCTTCGTACCTGGAGTCCTGGCCAGAGTGGTAGGGCCCTCCTCATGGGACACACAAGATCACCCCCACCTGTTGTTAACTGGCCACTGAGTGGCTTTAATGGGGGGCTTCTAAGCAGAGTGATGTCAGAGTGAGGGCCTAGGGGTGCTTTGCCAGCCTTCTGGGAGGCCTGGGCCCCTGGCCTTGGCCCCCGCCTGCTGTCTGGCCCAGTTGAACACAAACACTTGGAAATGGCCGACCCAACGGAATCTGGGTTGTGGTCAGGCTGTGGCTAAAGAAGCCACTGGAAAAACACGCAGCCCATGGGGTCAGGCCCAGCTTACGTTTCACCAGGCAGGAGTGGCCTGCTGTGCGCCCGGAGCCGAGGAATGTCCGTTCTCTAACCCTTTGGAAATTGTTGTCTGACTGGGGAATCCAGTGGCTGGGCGGTGCCACCCTCAGTCCCTCCTCGTGAGGCTGTGACTCGCCTCCTGGTGTCCTTGGAGAATCAGGCCACTTGGCTTAGCCCCCTGGCTCAGCTGCTGTCGAAGACCCCTTGCCTGCTTGCACACCCCTGATGATGGGGAGTTCCCCCCTTTCTGGCTGCCATGCCAGGTAGCCAGAAGCCTGTAACTGGGCTGATTTCCCACAGGAAGCTCTGGCTCCCTTGGCCACATGGGAGGGAGGTCAGTGCAGCCTGAGCACTGCTGCCCTCTCCCTGGGGTCCAGCCCCCTCCTAGACCTCTGGACTCTCCCTCAGGCCTTTTGGATTCAGCATGTTCCAAATGGACCTGAATGTCTCACCTCAAAACACCCAGGCTGGTGTTCCTTGCCCAGTAGCCATGTTTCTGCATTATCCGTCTGTCTTAAGTGGTAGCTCACATATCCATTAAACACCTACTGGATGCTGAAGAACTTTACTTGCATCTACTCATTGATCTGTCCCAGTGAGGCTGGTCCCAGTATTGCCCCACTTTACAGGTTAGGAAACTGAAGCTCAGGGTTCACTTCCCCGCCTGAGGTTGCAGTTCTGGAAGCAGGGCCCGGTTCCCTGCTGGCTCCAGGACAGAGGCCTGGGCAGCCTCATTTTTCAGGCTGAGACGGCCCCTGGTGGCCAAAGGGGGAGCTGCAGCCCAGGCCACGCGGGATGGCCACAGTGTCTCCAGCGTCTTCTTGACTTGGGTTACTCCCCTGCTCACACACCCTCTTTGGATCCCTACTGCTGAGCACAAAACTGAGCCTCTTGGGTCAGACCCAGGCCCTGCCCCCATTCAACCTCACAGCCTCAGTTTCCCCAGCTGGGGATTAAACTAACAAAGACCTCTGCCTCGTCAGGTCTTGATGAATGCAAGGGGCATGCAGTACGTGCTCAGTAACTGCAACTGTCACCCTCAGTAACACACAGGAGGGGGCAGGGATTTCAGTTGGGCGTCCCAGCTAGGCTCAGCTCCCGCCACCCTCAGGAGGACTTTGCACTAGTGTTGGGTGAGGGAGGTTAAAACTCCCCAAGGCACCAAAATTGGAGTCTCCATTTCCTCACCAGAGTTTGGGGGCCTCCAAACTTTCTCGAGGGCCCTGGTGTATCGGGCGTTGAAATGTCCCCTGGAGTCATAGGGGAACAGAAACTATACTAGGGACTGAGTATAGGGCCTCACCAGACACTGATGAAGGGGCTCTTGGAACTTCCTTCTTGAAACTTGATGTGGGAGATCTTGAAACTGCTCCATGGGGGAACTTGAAGCCACCACTGCATACCCTAACTTGGCCTTGATATTCCTCTGTGACCTGGATTGGGGTGTTTCTTTAAATCTTGCTATGCGTGGTCCAGGGGATCTGGAAATGTCCACTAGGGTTCAGGATCACACCCTTAGTGGTGGCCTTGGAAGGGTGCATGGTTATTGGAGGTCGGGGGGAACCTGAGAGTGTTTTGTACCTGTGCCCCACTCACGCAGGGCCTGGGGAGGGGGGGTAGGGACCAGGGACAGCAGTGAAATCCCCCAGGTCCAGAACCTGTTTCTGACCCTCCCCCTCTATCCCAGGTGCCCCTGATGGCTTTCCTGGAGGTGGAGAAGGCTCAGGGCCCAAAGCAGCAGGGAGAGCAGAGGAGCTTCAGGGTGAAAAGGGGGGGTGGGGCCAGAGCTTCAATAGAGGTGGGGCCAGACAGGGGGACGGGCCACAGTCAGGTCATGAATGAGGGGGGACAAGGCCGAGGTCCCAGAGAGGGGGTGGGGCCGTGACCCAAGTGTTTGCCGGCAGGTTCTTCCCTCTCTCAGTAGAGACCGTGAAATTAAACCAGATGCTGCAAGGAAACTTCAACCAAAGGCCCACGTGGGCTGATTGAGATCGGAGACCTCACCCCCAACAGACCAAGCCTCTCCTCCCCCTCCACTCCCCCCTCCCCTGGACCTGCTTCGGCCCAGAAAACCCCCACTGGCCAGGTAGGTGTCAGGTTGAGTCCCAGAGAGGGGCAGCTTTGTCCCTAGAGCCACACAGCCCACCCCCATCTCCCGTGAGTGGGGGAGGGGGCGATTCCTGGCTGGGGTGGGGGTGGGGTGATGGCCCTAGAGCAAGATCAGCCAGGGCCCGGCACACAGCTGCCCCCTTCTCTACCCCAGGACACCAGGACAGAGGGTCAGAACAAAGTGCCAGGTGGGAGAAACACCAAGGCCACCTGCCCCTTGGCTGAGGCTGCCGGCAGCTGGGTGGGTAAGAAAGCTGGGAAGGGATGGTAGGGAGCCAGGGACTCTGGGGCATCAGGGCCTGGGAAGAGGGGTCTTGGGGATGGGGACAGCGGTGAGCCAGGCAAAGAGGGGAGGAGAGGGCGCTCAGGTAGAGGGAATGGCCAGCGCAAAGGCCCCGTGGCGGGAATATGCTTATGGAGGGGTTGGTGAAGAGGGCAATGACCTCAAAGACGGATGTGTAGGGCTGGGTGTGGGTGAAGGAGTGGAGGAATTGGATTATGAGAGATAAAGGAAGCCAGGACTTGGTAGTAAACATGGTCCTATTTGTGTTGTAAGATCGGCCCCTGGCGGTCCAGAACAGAAGGGGTGGGGAGATAAGGCCGGTCCACCCTCGTGTCTACCCTCCAGCCCTCACAGCCTGACAGAAACGAGCGGCCTCCCTCTCCCAACCAGGGTGTCCCCATAGGCAAAATGGGACAACATAACCCCTCGAGAGCACCCCTGCATGGACACGGTGCTCAGCGCCTTGCTGTGTGCACGCGATTCCCACGAGGCCCTCTGGGGCAGGAGTTACCGCTATTCCCATTTCACAGAGGGGGAGACGGGCTCAGGGAGGGCAGCACGCAGGATGCAGGGGCAGGACTCAAACCTGGGACCCCCAGTCCTGTCTTGGGTTCCGACAGGTTGGGGTGGCTCCTGGTGGGGTCCAGCCCCCCGACAGGTGTGCCTGGTGCGAGGAGGCCCTGGCCAGGCAGCTGGACGAGGCCAAGGGCGTCCAAAGGAGGCTGCAGGAGCTGCTAAGGGCCTGTGAGGGCCCCAGATAGGTGGCGAGAGGTAGGGCTTGGGGAACCCAGAATGCTGGGGGAGAGGGCCGGCACACACATCCCCATGTGCCCTCCCCATGCCTCAGTTTCCCCAATACTTCAGTTGAGGGAGGTGAGTGAGAACAGCACCAATTCCCTCCTCAAACTTTCCCTGGCAGTTTCAGCATCTGCTGGTGATTCCTGCATAAATCAGTGTAATCATGGGCCAGTGGGAGTCCCTTCCAGGCTGCTCCAGTGTCCCTATTTAGAATGCATGTCCCTTGGCTCTCTGAGCTCAGGCTCCTCCAGATTGGGATGTGTTTGAGATTAAAAGTGTTACCCCTCAATTTCCAAATTCTCACTATTCCCAAATAAGAAACCCTAAGAAAGACCTGGTGGCCCAGCAGGTGGCACATGATGGGGGCTGTGTGGTTCACGTCCAGCAGTGGTGGTTACCCCAGTGAGGATCACACACTCCAGGTATTTAGCCACCATTTGAAACAGTCTATCCTGAAGGCCAGTCCCTTTTATCTCCAATCCATTGCCAATTAGCACAATGAACATTAGAAAGGATTTTCCTTTGATGGGAAGGGTGAGGCTAATGTGGGATCAAGGAGAATATCAGCAGCTCTCCTGCCCAGACACCAGGTCAGAGCGTCAGCCTGGGCCGGGAGCTGGTGGGAACGCAGATGCCTGCCTGGACCTCGTGGGTGGCCCCTTGACTCAAGACTCTGAACCAGTCCTGTGTCCGACTGCCTGGAACCCTGCCCAGGTGATGGTGGCCTCTGCCTTAGGAAGTGGAGAGTTGAGTCCAGATGTGGGCCGGGTGTGGTGGTGCACACCTGTGATCCCAGCACTTTGGGAGGCCAAGGCAGCAGGATTGCTTGAGGCCAAGAGTTTGAAGCCAGCCCGGGCAACATAGTGAGACCCCCATCTCAACCAAAAAAAAAAAAGAAAAATTAGCCAGGTGTGGTGGCGCATGCCTGTAGTCCCAGCTACTCGGGAGGCTGAGGCAGGAGGATCGCTTGAGCCCAGGAGTTCGAGGCTGCAGTGAGCTATCATGATGCCACTGCTCTCCCGCCTGGGTGACAGAGCAAGACCCTGTCTCTTAAAAAAACAAAGAGATGTGATTTCATGGAACGTGGTTAGGGAAGGCACAGACCCCACCCACCTCAGAGGCAGCCTAGGCTGACCCAGATGCCCAGTCACTGTCACCCTCAGTGGCTCACAGAAGCAAGACAAATCTATGAAGAGCTATGTAAATACCACACAAATTTAATTCAAATAAATCATGCAAATCATATGCCAACAATATACATATATGCAAATGTCACATGAGGGAAGGTGCCTGGGCCTGGGGCGGGGAGGTCAGACCCATTACCAGGGACATGTTGGATAACATGTCCTGCCCCGAAACCGGCTCTTTTCACGAATCAGCCCTTGGACCCCCAAGGCCGCCCAGGTAGGGGCCTCACGTCCCTGGCGCCTCCGCCCAGGAGAGGCAGGTCTCCAGGCCTCCAGCTCTGTGCTCTCAGCAGGGTCTGCGGGCCGTGGTGACCCCTGGTGGCCAGTGGCGGGACACAGCAGTCGGACCTCACCCCATCCTCTTCTCCCCGTGTCCTGGCCTCCAGTTCCCCCTCCAGGTGAGCCCCCTCTCAGGTGAAACCCTTGATAATGCACCTCTAGGCCCCAGTCAGAGGGGGGATAATATGCAGGCCAGGCTAAGGGGAATGGTCACAGTTCCAAGGGCTCCCACTCACCCCCCCTACACCAGCCTCTTGGGGATTTCTGTTTTTACTTTTATTTATTTACATGTTTTTTAAGAGACAGGGCCTCACTCTGTCACCCAGGCTGGAGTGCGGGGCCCAATCACAGCTCACTGCAGCCTCAAACTCCTGGGCTCAAGCGATCCTCCTGCCTCCGCCTCCCCAGCAGCTGGGACTACAGGCGTGCGCCACCACACCTGGCTAATTTCAGCCTTTCAAACGGTTGTATAGCATTCCACTGCATGGCTGGCGGACCACTGGCCTGATGGACATTTGTTTCCAATTTTTTGCAATTAATTACAAACAATATGGCAATAAACACCTCGCCATTTGCACACATACACATGGGTCTGTAGAAGAAGTTTTAGGGAATTGATGGGGTAAAGAGTGTGTACATTTTTAATCCAAATAGATTCCAGAAACTTGCCCTCCTGAATGCTGTACCAACGGGCAGTCCCACCACCACCACCCACCACTGCCTCCGGGCTCAGAGTCCCCGCTGTGCTGCTTCCTCCTAACTGGGGGCCTGGGGCACAGTCTTGAAGCCTCTGAGTCTGTTGCATGGAAAGGTCTTTAGCACCCACCCAGCAGGCAGGGTGGGCGAGCTCAGCAAGTGAGTCCCCAGGACTCCTCTGTGCTCCTATAATCATCTTCATGGCTCTAATACTGTTGTGTGGCCACGTTTTGGGCATATTTGAATAGTGCACTACAAAACGTTAATAAAGTGTGACTTTAGGTGCAGAATTTGACCTGGGGGCAGGGTCTAGCTCTCAATTTCCGAACCATGATGTGCATTCACACCGCGGCCACAAGAGGGCGCAGGAGAACGGGAGGCAAAGCCAACCCCAGGGGCTCAGCGCCCGCCTCAGAGGCTCAAGTCGCTGCCTTGTCCCCAAGTCGCTGTTTTGTCTCCCGCGCTCAGAAGAGCAGCCCTGGCACATCCCAACCTCTCCTTCCCCCAGGACCTGCCCAGCAGCTCTCTCTTGTTTGCTGCCTCAGTTTCCCTCCCACACCTGTCCCCTGGTGACCTCTTTGCTATGAATCTCCTCAAGAGCTGACTGCTGGAGCGGTGGGTTCTCTCTGGAGTTGTGGCCCATCGCTCCACTGAAACTGTCACTCATGCTGCCAGGTCCAGCGGCCACTTCTTGATCCTGGTGGAGCTTCCCTTCTGCGCCTGATATCAGCTTCCATGATATCCTTTCTCGGTTTCTGTCCCATATTCTTCCAAATTCTAGAGCAGACCTCTCCCCCGAATGTGGCTCACATGTCCAGTGAGACGGACACCACAAGCCTGACAGTCCAGAGCTCAACCCCCCTTCCCCCAACCCCACACCTTTTCTGTCCATTCGCCTAGACTCCAGCCACCCTCACTCCTGCTTATCAGCAAGTCCTGGGCTCTACCTTCACCTCTGCCACCAGCTCAGGGACACTTGGCCACCCACTGCCTGGGTCGTCCAGGACAGACCCTGGTCTGTTCTCGATGCATTGGAGTACGACAGACGCCCCTGAGCACTGGCACCTTCCGACCCTTTCCCGTGTATGTGGGTACTTCAGGGCCGAGACAGTGACCTCTGCATGCTCCCTCACTCACCTCTTGCAGGGCTTGTCCCAGAAGGTACCTTCCCCAACGGTTTGCTTTTGTTTTTTTTTGAGACGTGGTCTCTGTTACTCAGGCTGGAGTGCGGTGGCGCGATCACAGCTCACTGCAGCCTCCAATTCTTGAGCTCAAGCGATCCTCCTGCCTCTGCCTCCTGAGAGGCTGGGACCACAGGCCTGCACTCCCATGCCCCCCAGCTCAGAGAGACTCTGGAGGTCAGGGCAGGAGCCCAGTGAGGATCAGAGGTAGGGCCAACCCCCCAACCCCATTTGCAGCGGCAACCACTCTCAGCCCTCACGGGGCAGGCTGGGATGCCGCCACCTTCGTGTCTGGGCAGGCCCTGGTCTATAACCCTCACAGAGCCAGGCAAGCACACCCCCATTGGCTCAGCACCTGTCAGCTCCGTGGTGGTGCCTGACAGGCTCCGATGCTCAGGGATGGAGGCAGGATAGGTGGACCTCAAGGGGTAGGGGCCTTGAGGCCAGGAACTGGAGGACACTGGCACATCCAGCTGGCTGGGACCTGGGGTGAGCTGGTGTGGAGGCACACGGAAGCCTTTCTGGGCCATGTCAAGGGACGGAACACTCTGGATAGGAGCTCAGTCACTGGTCATGGTGGTGGTTGACGACGTGGAGTTGGAGTGACCATGACACTGACTGATGGGGAGCCAGGGAACATTTGCTCCGGGCCTGGCAGCACGTTCACATCTCCCAACAGTCTAGCTCCACCCTGTTATCTTCACTTGCAGGCGAGGAAGCCGCAACTTGGCAAGGGGTGGGGAAGAGATGGGGAAGGGTCCATCTAAAGGTTCAAGCAGAGGACAGAGAAGGGAGACCCAGGAATTGGGGGATGCTGAGCGGCAAGCCTTGGCCAGCAATGGGCCGGTGGGACCTCACAGCACAGAGTGCAGGAAAAGTGCTCAGGAAGCTTATCGTCTGTAATGACGTTTCAACTAAAAGAACACGAAACTAGAAAAAGCAAAAACAAAACAAAGGGCAAAACCAATTCCCAATAAAATTCTGAGCTCAGGACAGATTTAAATCAGAACAGAACGAGATGACCCCACAGAGCGTGGGAAGTCAGCGCACAGTGGCACAGGTGAGCAGCAGAAGCACGTCACGCACGACACTCGCAGCTGTGCCTGGCACCTACTACGTCAGCTACCACCCGAAACCCATCTGTTAGTGAACCAACATCAAAATTAAGTCAAAAATTTTAATGGGAAAATTTGTGACAAGTCCTAGATGAGACAATTTATAGCTTTACCATAAAATTACTATTAATATTAAGAAAACAAATTGAGGTGGAAGAATGAGTGGCGTTTCAGGCCATCTTGAATCCCAGCAGACCAGCAGGCAGGTGCTGCAGGTGGGGCCCAGCAGCGGGGGCTCAGGGCCACCATCTCCCATCGTCCTGGGTGTTGTGAGGTCACCAGCTGCAGGTACAGTAACGATGTGAGTGCCAGCAACGCACAGAAGCCCACATGGCACTCCTTTCTGCTCGTCCCCAAAACTTAATTAAACGCATCAGAGTTGACACTGCCGGGGTCTCCAGTAGGTGAAGTGGTTGACAGCGGGGGGCTGGCCCCCTGCCAGCCACCTCTTGCCTGAAAAGACAGAGTGCAAACATCAGAGGTGGTGACTGTGAGACCAATGACCGCCAGCCCTCATGTCCCCAAGGCAGGCCTTTCAGGGACCCCTGGGAAGGCTTAGATCATGCCAATAGATAACCCCGAAGGACAGCTAGGAGAGGAGGGAAGGGACGGAGTGGTCAGTCCTAGGTCATGGCAGCCTGACCAGCTGACCCATGACATGGACAAGCTTCCCCAGCAGGAAAATTGGCCTCCATTGGCAGCCCCAGAGGCTTTGGCAAAGGACTGACATGGGATTGGGTGCAGTTGGGATTTCTACATATTGAGGGAAGGGAGACGAGGTCAGGCCTGAAGCTGACGACAGTCCCCACATCATCATGGCAATACTCAGTGAGAGGGAAGAGGCTCTGAACCCTGGGCAGCCAGGAGGGCAGGGCCCGTGGCTGACGGGCAGGGTCACCACTCATCATGAGGGGCTGGGGGCTCCATCTGTGGTGCAGGGATGGTGTGGGGCCCACCAACTCTAGGACATTTGTCCCCAGGACCCACACACACTGCAATGGGCACGGCACACACTAGGCCTGTTAGTCTGAGAGCAGCTCAGACAGGTGCACTCGTCAAGGGGACACTCTGCCCTGGGATGGATGCACGCCTAGTACTTAGTCAGGAAAACAGATGGCAGGCCTGTGTCCCAAAAAGAAGAGCTTGGTGGAGAAGGGGAGGGGACAGGCTGGCGCGCAGGGCTGAGGTAGGGCTGCCGGCTCTGTGAAGGAGCATCTGCGCTTGCCCAGGCTGTGAGGGGCACGGTGGAAGGTGGCTGTGAACAAGGACAGGTCCTCACAGGGCCTGCCATTGGGGGTGGAGGGTGCTCTGAGAGATGAAGGCAGGATATGGCAGGCATGCTGGGCACAGCACGGGTGAGGGTGCCTGCAGGCTGTGGCATCTGCACCAGGACCCTGACATTCCCTGCTTGCTACATGGGGTGGGTCGGGACAGCCTGGTGGGCCCAGGGCTGGTGGTGGCCGGGACCTCACCCCCAACTCATCTTACACACACCCGCACCTGCTATGCACGAGCCACAGTGGTGCAAAGGGCGAGAGGAGGCCTGTCACCTGCGCCCTGGCTGTCGCCATGGTGACAGGAGGGCAGCTGCCACTGCAGGGACAGTGTGGGGTGTGCACTGCCTGTTGCCAGGCCAGACCTTGCCAACAGCACCAGGAGGCGTCTATTCTGAGGCCCCCAGTGGTAAGTTGGGAGGGGGCTGCCTGGCTCTGTAGGGGATACTTCCATGAAGGAAACTTGTGGGCTCTGCAGGGCCCTGGCCGATGGCGCACAGCCTCGCTCCGAGGTGGGCACATCACACCTGTGCTTACATGGTGTCTTCAGGACAATCCCCACACAGGTTCAGCCCCACCTGCAGCTGGGTTGGGCCCCCTTGACCATCCGGGGACACTAGGCCTGTGAGGGGTGGGCACGTCAGCTGCCTGAGACCCCTGGCTCGTTTTCTTCCTAGTCCCAAAATGAATCCTCACTTTGGCCAAGTTGGGCACCCACAGCTCATCAGACAGCAGAAAAGTTCTAGACCTTGAACTTGGAAAAAAAAACAGCAGGAAAGCAGGTGCTAGTGCAAAACTCTCCTTCCTGGCCAGGACTGTGGAACAGGCAAAGTGGTGGATCTAGCCCAGCAGCGCCCCACATTCACAATGGGAAAGGTCCCATCTTTCCCCCAAGCCTCCTGCTCGCTGCCTGCCCCTTCCTCTCCAGGGACAGATGCCACCTCTTCCCCACGCTTCCGGGGCAGAGGGGGATCCTTTCCCTCTACAACCAAAGCCCTCATTCTGGGGCCTTGTGTTCACTAACTGTTCTTGCTGCCATGAATTACTAACATCCTGCCACAGGCAGAGATGGGGGTCTCAGCCACAGTCTTTGTAGAGTGGGCCCCACAGAGCTGTGCCCCTGGAGGTGGATCAGCCAATCTGCAGTCATCACAACATGGACCATGTGGTTGCCAGGACCTCCAGGGAGCCTCTCTGAGGTCAGGCTGGGAGGTGGCTGACAAGATGGCCCGTTCTGAGGACCAGCTGCCCACCTGGGCTCCGCAGGACTGTGTCTAAGACTCACCTGGGACTGCAGGCTGGCTTCCCCAGGAGAGGGTCGGAGAGAGGCCAGCGTCTGCAGGGTGAGAAAGGTGCCCCCTGCGCTGGTTAGTGTGAAGAGTCCAGAGGAACCTGGAAGAGGTGGGAAGGTCAGGGCAAGTGTCACAGCAGGAGCCAGCGTCAGCAGAGTTGTGGCATCAGCAGAGTTGTGGTGCCCCCTCAGGTGGGATCCACCCAGCCCCTCAGCCAGCAAGAGGCCAGGAATGTGGCTCCTACCTGCTTGGCATCTGGCCTCTGCCCCTCCCAAGCCCTGTGTGAGGGAGGTGGGGGAGGACCCGCCTGGGGGGAGAGCAGGGCACACCCCACCACACTGCTTGCGTCCTTTCTTATTGGTATCAGTGTCTCTGTCCCTGCAGCACTGGCACTGCCTACAGGTATCTCTTGGTTGGGGCCATGGCCAAGGAGAACAGAAATCTCACGGTTTAAACAGAGGAAAGAGGTGCACATAGTGACCAGCTGGGGAAGGGTAGCGCAGTCCCATGGCAGCCTCCCCAGATGGTGCTCAGTGGTCCTGGCCATGTGGGGACAGACGATGGTCCCTGGGCTGGACCAGCCTCACTCACCAGAGCTGGGTGTCGATGGACAGCTAGCATGGTTCCCTGGGACCCCGACTTCGCTGGTATCTGTGGCTCTTTTACCCGTATAAATGGTAGCCTCTTCTTGGAACTTCCTCATGTTCTTTTTATACCGGATTCTTTTGTTGCCGAACCAGTTAGAGACCTGTGGACACCCGCACAGAAGTTGCTGGAGGAGCTGACCCAGCGTGAGACATGATGGGAACAGACCATGGGGTCCCCCTGGGGTGCCTGCTGCTCCCACTGCCTGAGAGGAGCAGGCTTTGGACACACTCAGTCTGGGGGCTGGTTAAGAGGCCGGGACTGAAAAAGTGGCACCAGATAACCGTGGGCTCAGGGAAATGTCCACGTGGGTTAAGGATGCCCTAGACACAGCGTGTCTTAAGGGAGAGAAACACACTCTGCTGCCTAAGAACCAGGTGCTGCTGGAACCTGGACCGAGGAAGGAACTGGAAGGAAAACAGGCATGTTTGTGATACGCTCAGAGGCACAAGAGACAAGTGTCAATTGCTGCTCATTGTAGCAGCAGGCTGCAGGTTACATTCTGGATTTCTCTACAGGGAAAAGGAGAGCCGGGGAGACAGGCATCCCCTGGGACCCAGTAGCCCTACTTCTGGGAGTTCAGTCTAAGGAAAGAATGGAATGTGATCAAATCCAGAACTTATCAAATGACGAGGGCGAACTCTGTTGGGGTAGCTGGAATAAACCAGGCACTGAGCTTAGCACTTTTCATATATTGCTTTATCTACACCTCATAACAACCCAGGAAGGAGCTGTTATCACATCCATGCTATAAGAAAGCAGAGGCCCAGCGGGGTGAAGGAGCTGGCCCAGACCCAAGATGGAATTTGAGCCCAGGTCTGACTCCAAACCGGCACTGGAGTCCCCCAGGGAGGGGCTTGTCATACTCAGCAGCATTGCTGATGCTTGGGGCTGGATCATTCTCTGTGGAGGCGTCCTGTGCATTATAGGGGGTTGAGCAGCATCCCTGGCCTCTACCCACCAGATGTCAGGAGCAGCCCCCCCAAGTCACGACAATAAAAATGTCTCCTGGGACAGAATCACCCCTAGGTGAGTACCCCCAGGCCAGCACCTTCCTACAGGAATGGAGACATCTGATGCCCACCCAGGGCCACAGATCAGTATCCCAAAGCAACTGCAACATGCACATAGTGTAATGAGCAGATAGGAAACCGCTGAGCGATGGGTAGGATTGTGGATGACCTTTGCTCCTTAAAAATGTTCTTGGCTGGGCGCGGTGGCTCACACCTGTAATCCTAGCAGTCTGGGAGGCTGAGGCAGGAGGATTGCTTGAGGTCAGGAGTTCAAGACCAGCCTGAGCAAGAGCAAGACACCATCTCTACCAAAAATAGAAAAAATTAGCCAGGTGTGGTGGTGCACGCCTGTAGTCCCAGCTACTCAGGAGGCTGAGGCAGGAGGATCGCTGGAGCCCAGGAGTTTGAGTCACAGTGAGCTACAATGATGCCACTGCACTCTAGCTGACTCTTGTCTTTAAAGACAGTCAAACTCTGTCTTTAAAAAAAAAAAAGTTATTCTTTAATGCCCCTATATTATCCTTGCAACGTTAACTATAAAAAGAAAGATGCCTGTGTGTGCTCCCTGCCCCCAAAATAGTGCATCTTCCCTGACTGTCCCTGGGCGTGAGGTGGCCTTCGTTTGACCCACCTGAGGTAAGCACTTGGCTTCCACTTATCTACAAGGAATGCTCCAGAACCTGTGGAAGTAGGTCTGCAGAGAATGGCAGCAAATACTTTTCCATGGCATTTTAGAGGGACAAGGAGCAAGTTTTCTGCATGGAGGGATCAAGGAGGTTGGACCCGTTGCTGGGAGGAAAGAGGGCCCAGTGGCCGGAGGAGGGTGGGCCCCTGGCCAGGGCCGGCCATCTCCATGGGGAGTGGCCCCCACACGGTACCTCGTCTAGGTGTGGATGCAGCACCGGCCTAGGCATCTTTTCCACCTGCTGTAACTCGAGCCGCTGGCCACTCCCTGCCCAGGCCTCTGGCTGAGGCAGCTGCAGCTGTCCAGGGCAGCCCCTAGCCCCACCTCGGCTGGGCTCCCTGCCCCCTTTCTCCCTTGGGCCTCCTCAGCTTGCAGCTGGAGCTGACTCTGTCCTGAAGATGTCCATAGGCCTCAGCCACGACACCTTTCCCTGGTCATGCCCTCCCTGCCCCTGACCTCTCCTTAGGTAAACCTCCCAGCCTGGGTAATATCTGTACCTAAAGTCAAACTAATGATCAGCCATTTCAGGATGTCCCAAGAACTGGTGGTCCCACCAAAGTGGGAAGGGGCTCCTAGCACAGAATTCTGCTGGCGGGGCGGGGGTCTCAGGGCCTAGGCCACACAGTGGGACAGTCCCTGGAACATGGCTGGTGCTTTCCAAACTCTTATCTGCAACCAAATCTCTGTCTAGATGAAGTCTCAGACACAAGATCATCTGCTCTCTGGAGGCCCCAGCCCTGAAGTGAGTCTGGTTCTTCAGACAACTGTTTGTGGTGCCCAAGCAGCAGCCGCACCGGACGCTTCTCCCAGGGCCTTGAAGACCCAGAGGCATGGCCCCTCGCTCCAGCTCTGGCCTTGTTTCTGGTGACACCACAGCAGTTCCCAGTGAGTGAAGTGAGATGTGACTGGCATCTCCATTATGTTTTGCTGCCTGTGTGACCCTGAGGGGTTCCGACTGCTGTCACAGAGATGCAGCTGGACTTAGCCTGGGTGGGGGCACAGAGTGGTGGCTAAAGGCTAGAATCTCAGTCCATCCCACTGTGAAGTAGGGGAGAAGGGGCTACATCAGAGGGCTGTGGCGACCTTCAGTGAGCCATGCTGTGTGTTAGAGCCTGCCACTACTGCCGCCACAGAGGCAGTGGGGCTGTGCCTGCCCAAGCAGGAGTGCTGCACCCAGGCCTGGCTTTGCACACTCACGCTGCCCCATGGGTATGGCCTGGACTGGCCTCTCTGCTTAGGCTGCCTGGACTTACTGTTCCCACGTTAAAACCCTCTGGAATGTTTCTTTGCCTCAGCACCTCCCCCCTTTGCCCTCAATGCCAGAGGACACTAGTAGCAGGCTAGCAGGCTATAGGGTCAGGGACCACACGCTCCACCCACATCACCTCAGGGAGCTCACACTCCACATTCATCCCTCAGGGCATCCCTCCTGGGGCATGCACTTGCATTGCTGTCTCACAGTTAAGGGAGGAGAGCGCCTGCCTCAGTCCCACGTTCACAGCGCAGAGCCAGGATCTGAGCCTAAGCAGGCCGACTCAGAGCCTGGATACTCAGCTCCTGTTCCACACTGTCTCTCTACATATTTAACTAACTTACTTCCCTGAGTGTCCTCATGAAACTTAACCTTCCACTCCTTCCAGGTATGGGGTTGGGGGGTGTGTGGCAGAAGAAGACGTCACCTGGGAGACCGTGATGCCGCCCTTCCTGGCCAGCTCTTCTTTGGCTTCTTCACTGGGGTAAGGGTTGCTCAAATGGGAATAAAAATACTCATTCAGCACTTCTGTTGCCTGCTTGCTGAAATTCCGTCGCTTACGCCTGCAAAGACAGACAGCGTAGTCCATATCAGTAAGCTGGGACTCTAGGAACAGTCCTCCATCCCCAACTATGGTTTTCTAGCAATTACAAAAACAGCAACCAACACTTCAGGATCCTCTTCCCAAGAGGCTGTGTGAGGCCTATAACCGTGGCCACAGCCAGAGCCCCCGGGAATATCTTCAACCCCAGCCAGTGCTGATTCCCTTTGTCTTCCTCAGAGCCCACATCAGGGACTGGGCAGTGTGTGGTGCCTGACCTGGCATCGAGGAACCGTGAGCGCAGGGTCATCACGGCCTCGCAGGTGCTCTGCTTCAGCTGCATCTGGATGGCACTGAACTTGCTGTGAATGATGCCAACCATGCGCTCGATCTCCTTGGGGGAGACGGGCCTCATCCTGCTCTGCTCCCGAAGAAGGTTGGTGACATGCGTGGTGAACTCATGGCAGGCCTGGGGTTGGGACACAGACAGGCCAGCCTGTGACTAAGCAACAGGGTAGTGTGGGGCAGCAGACTCCACACTAAACCAGCCACCTGCCACCCCCCGTGGCTCACACACAGGCTGGTGACCGAGAAGTCAATGTAAAGGGCTTTCAGTAAGATGGGCTACCTTTTTGCATACTCCCTGTTCTGTGCCACAAAAGAAAGGTGGTTAGCGCTCCAAGATTTGCTTTGACAAATGCGCATTCACATCACAGAAACTCTTCCATGCAGAAAGATCACCTGTTCATATTTCTCTAGCTCAGAGTGGTAAATCTGTCGGATCTGGGACAGCTTGGCCCTGTAGTCAGAGTGCTCAATGCTATTGTCATTTGGACAGCCACCTGGTGTTGCTGTGCTGGCCACTGCCGCAAGTCCTCCTCTTCCTCTCTTCTCCGGCCTGGACACGCCCTCGGCCAGCAGCATGTTATCCAGCCTCGTGAGCTGAGCATCGGGGGGAGCTTCTTCCTGAATGCCACGGATGCTTACCACTAGATAAGAGAGACAGGAACAAATCAGGATTCATTTTCTGGAGAGAAAACAAATGACAACAAAACATTAGCACTGGTGTTCTGTCTGAACATTTTGCATAGAACCCTCCGGGGAAAGGAATACTTCATTTTATTACTAAATCTGATAACAGATACCAAGTAACCCACTATGACACCAGTCCAAGTGCCACCCTCAGGAGTGCAGTCTAGAGAGGAAAGGAGGAGGACAGGCTGCAGGTGCAGCCCATGCAGGCAGGACTTGGCCACAGGTAGCAGGGCCTAGGCCGGGTGGGGTTGGAGGGGCACCTGGTGCTAGGGAAGCCTGAACCCCTGAACGGAGTCTCCAGAAGTACTGGGGAAGAAGGCACACTCCAGTTGCTGGCACAGTGATGAAGGCAAGCAGCAGCATGGCTGGCCCAGGCACAGGACAGTGCTGCTGGCGTGGGTCTGTTGTGTCTGTGTGTATGTGGGGGTGGGGGTGGGGTTGTTGCTATAAAATTGTTGAGAAAAATCTTGATCAAGAAAGTGCCAGAGGCCGGGCGCCATGGCTTATGCCTGTAGTCCCAGTTACTCGGGAGGCTGAGGCAGGAGGATCGCTTGAGCCCAGGAGTTGGAAGTTGTAGTGAGCTACGATGACGCCACTGCACTCTAACTGGGGCAACAGAGCGAGACCCTGTTTTGGGCGAAAAAAAAAAAAAAAGTGCCAGAAAAGAAAGATGAAGACACCCACTGGAAGACTATAATCAGAAAAACAAGACAGTTGGCCCTGCAATTTGGAAAAGCTGTCCCAGCTCCGCTGAGAGGGGCAGGGGAAGCAGTCAAGGAGCAGCCACCGTTGGGGCAGACACAGCTGTGGGGACCTCAGGTCAGCTGCGGGGCGGTCAGAGAGAGAATCCACGGGACCTGTGCCCCCGGATGTGGGTGTGAGAAGAAAAGAGTCCAGAATGACTCCCAGGTTCTGCCATGAGTGGCACAATGAATGGCGCCACATTCTTCCAAGTACAGCACAGAGTAGCGGCTTGCGCAGGTGGGGCTGGGTGAAAACGTGGCCTCAGCCTGGTTCCGTGACACAGCTAAGCACAGCTGTCCAGGTGGCTGGGAGGCAGCTGCTTCCTGGGAGTCGAGGGCTGAGCAAACTGGTCTGCAGGTCTGTATTTGGGGTCATCAGCAGGTAGGGATGTGTGTGAGAAATCTCCATTTACAGGTAAATGTTGGAAAACCAACATTTAAGGGACAGGCAGAGGAGGAGACAGAAAGCACTATCAAGTAGGTTAAGGAAAAACCAGAAAAAGTCACAGAGGGTGAAAAATGGGCTTAGTCATTAGGAGAGTGCTGCTAACCTTTACAAATGTAGTTGCAGGGGCAAGTGGGGGAGAACATGACTAGAAAGTTCCAGAGAAGCGTGGGAGCAGGCAGTGCAGGGAGGGAGCTGCTACTGCAAGAGCCAGAGCGAGGTTCAGGCCCAAGGAGGACGGTTTTGTGGGTGTCTGTGTTTTGTTTGCTTCTTTAATGACAGAAGAACTGTCTGCAGCTACAAGAAAGGAATAGGTGGAAGATTGGGCGGGGGTGTTTCCTGAGAGGATGGAGGCAGGGAATGGGGGAAGGAGGTGAGGATGTTGATCTAATTCTGACTTTTCAGAAAAACAAAGTTTAAAGTATCTTCTTGGAAACAGGCTCTCTTAATACGTCAGCTACTAACTGACTGAAGTGCTCAGATCACAATTCAGCTTAATCATATCATACAGATAGTTATTTACAAGTGTCGCTTTCTTATTCCCCATATAATCTTTTTTGGTCAAAAACCAACTAGTCAAAACTGAAGAAGCTCAAGAGATATCGCTGTAGGGATTTTCCTTAGATACACCCACTTCAACACTTGCTGCTCATTTATTAAGCACATGGGCAACAAATTTTATAAACCAGCATTTTAAATAAAAGAAAAAAAGTAGCAAGCAGATCCAAGGACAAAGTAATACTTAATAGAGAATAGCATTCCACCCTCTCCAAAATTATGCTTTACTCAAATAAAATTTGGCAAAGCAGTATGAGAAAAATTGGAAGACTGCAAGGAGAGTCCACACACTGTGTTAAACATTCAAGGTCAAATGGGTGGGGACAAGGTGACAGAGATGCAGAGACTTATCCACAAGTACCCAGGCAGTGAAGGTCCACGGCACAAATTAGACACAAATTTGTCTAATTTGACAATAACGACATAAATTAGAAACAGCCAAAATAGCTAACACATGGACTGGTTAAATAAATTATGGTAGATCCAGAAGATAATCCATAAGATGTTATATAGCCGCCAACAATCACATTTTCAGAGACTTTTTAATAATATTGAAGTATTTGAGTTTCCTCTTGCTGCTATAACAAATTACCACAAACTTAGTGTCTTAAAACAACACAAATTTTTTATCTCACAGTTCTGTGAGTTAGAAGTCTGAAACGGGTCTTACTGGGCTGCAGTCACAGGGCTGGGTTCCTCCCAGAGGCTCTGGAGAGAACTGCTGCCTTTTCCAGCTTCTACAGGCCTCCCTGTTCCGTCATCCTTTGCTCGAGGCCCCTTCCTCCATCTCAAAGCCACAACAGGGGTCACGCCCTTCTCACATCACACCCATTCTCTGGGCTCCCTCTTGCACTTGTATGGACCCTTGTGAAGTCCCTGGGCCCACCGGGGTACACCCTGAATCAGCTCCCCATCTTAAGGTCAGATGGGGCTGTTATTCTGTTGGCCACAACAAGTTCAAGAGTTAATGCTGGCTGAATGAAGATGATGAAAAATTGTTTCTCAGCTCAGTCTACTTTTGCCCAAAGCCTATGTCCTGCATGGGGAAGAGAGACACAGGGAGAGAGGCAGAGACTGGCCAAACAGAAATAGACATTAGCACAGAAAACAGACTGGAAATAAACGCTCCGGATAGGAACAGAAGCTTTTCTCTAGCTGGTGGGATCAAAGGTGTCTGTTTTCTTTTTTTGTTGTTGGCAACTTAGAATGCAAACTATTTTATTTTTAAACTTCTGATTTGAAAACAAGATGGCCTAGGCTAAATAATATAGTTTTCCAAAGTTGAATGTGCTCATGTGGAGCTCAGCTTTTCTGCTTGAAATACAAAAACAACTTCCTGAAACTCCTAGGTGGGAACACCACTGTTTTGATGATCTGTGATTGGATGAACTGATCAATCTCAATTTGTAACATCTCTTTTTTTTCCTTGCTAAGAGTTTAAAAAGTTCTAGAACAGATGCATTTGTCTAGTCTTACACTGACAATGTTATTCCAAACGTCTCCTGGGAGGCACATACCACATACAGGAATCCGTCTTCCTCCTCCTCACTTTCACACACCTCTAAGACTGGCGTGGGGACACACACCATGTGTGTCCATTTGCCAATAGGAAGAAGGCTTGATTAGCACTGAGCTGTAAGCTGCTTCTAATTATTTTGATGACTTTACTCGTGTTGACATGATGAGGTACAAGAAACTTGGTTTTATTCAGGACAGGAAGCTGCTTCTCACCCTTGTATTGTGCTTTTATCACCAGGATTTTGGTAGGATGCTGTTCTTGGATAAGTCAGACATCATGTACTCTTTGTTCGAAGGTACAGTGCTGCTTGAAGGTCTCCGATGGCATGGTGCGGGGGACGGCATGGGGGACTGCACAGCAGCAGCGCGGAGGGTCCCAGAGGCTCTGGGGGATGACAATGGTGGCAGCGGTGGCTCTGACTTTGGCCCTGTTTTCTCATTTTATGTATTTCTGTGTTTTCTAAAATTTCATAACCATCTATGCAAACCATCACCGGGAATGAGGGCATCAGGACATATCCCTGTGGGAGGCTGAACTATGTTGGAGCAGACACACCTCTCAAACTGCTTTTCCAAATATCACTCAACTTTGGCCCTGTCTTTTCCCAGAAGCACTCCTCTGCCTCCATGCACCTATTTAAAAGTGCACTGCTGGCTACTCTCAGTGATGGCTCCTTGCAGCCTGGGGGCCACTTTGGCCCTTGGTCACAGAGCTTTAGAGAACACCCTTTCTCTGAGAGCCGGATCAGGCTGCAGGTTCTTGCTGCCTTATACTTGGGGCCCCTCCTCACCAGCTCACTCCATCCCACTGGGCTGCACCTAGGCTCCTTCTGAAAGAACTGAGGGAAAAGTGTCCCTTTTATCAGTTAGCCGCTAACCTCCAAGTTTGGAGACCCGAGTCTCTAACAGTCTTTATCTTCAAGACACTCCAGACCAGCCTGGACAATAGCAAGACCTCGTCTCTACAAAAAAAAAATTTTTTCCTTTTATTTCAGAATATTATGGGGGTACAACACTTTGGTTATATATATTGCCCATGTACTGCCCATGTCAGAGCTACAGTTGTGGACATCCCCCAAACTGTGTGCCCCGCACCCATTCAGTGAGAGTTTTCCCATCCCCTCCACCCACCTCTACAAAAAAATTTTAAAAACTTAGCCAGGTGTGGTGGTACATGCCTACAGTCCCAGCTACTTGGGAGGCTGAGGCAGGAGGATCACCTGAGCCTAGGAGTTTGAGGTTGCAGTGAGCTATGATGTCACCACTGCATTCTAGCTCTGGCCTCCAGCAACAGAGTAAGACCCTGTCTCAAAAAAAAAAAAAAAAGAAGACCCACTGGCTGTCAATTTTAGTTCCTCCCCACCCCACCCCACTGGCAGCACCCATGAGCTGGGATAGCCAACTCAGAATGGTGCTCGCAGGGTGTTCACCAATCTGGGCCTATGGATCTGGGTGGCAGTCACAGCAGGTGGACACTCTTGGACAGACAGGTAAAGGCAGCTCCCAGAATTAATCTGCATTTGCCTGTTCCCTGTAACACCACCCACCCCATCCTCCTGGCTCAAAATGGACAATGGCTGTCTTCTCCCTAGTCCCTCTGTTTTCAAATCCTATTGACTCCACCTCGACGATCAATCTTCCATTTACCCCTCCCTGAATCCCATTCCTGGGACCCTACTGCACTAACCCCCCACCCATGACCTGTGGAGCAAAGTCCTCTCCCGCTCCGGTCCACCACACACACCTGCAAGCCAGTTAACTTCAAAGGCTGTGTTCATTGTACCAGTCTTTAGTTCAAAAGACTTCAACAACCCCCTGGCACTCACAGGGATCCTAAAATTTGAAATCCGGCCCTTAAGGCCTTTCCTAAACCCACCTTTGTGAAGTGTCCCCCCTCAGAGCCCTGCACAGCTTCCGAAGAGCACGCAGACACTCCGCTTGTGGCCTTGTATTTTGTTCCTGAGTGCCTGAGGTCCAGGCCAGGCATCAGGAGTAGGCGGAGGAAGACACGGGATCCAGTCCCTCCCCAGGGCCCCCAGCATGCCTGACACCTGGGGTGCAGGAGGAAGCCACCTCCACACCTTTCGTCACAGGTTCAATTGAATTAGGGAAAGGAGTGGTCAGTGCCGGAACACGCGGCTTACTGCAAGTGTGTGCTCATGGTGTGCATGCAGGCTACACGTGTACCCGCTTGCCAGTGTTTGCGTGAACTTCACAGCCGCTGTATTCTTCCTTTCGTTTATTTATCCAAAAGCAAACACCTGAGAGCACATCACAAACTGAGTCCCATGCTAGGTGCTGAGGATTTAAAAAAATATACCAAAAAAACCTTAAAAAAGTACTAAAAAAACTGCAGGACTTCCTGTTCTCCAATAAAAACCCTCAAATTACAATGAGAACACCTGTGCCTTTCTCATGTACTCTTCACAGGGTATGCATCGTACAGCCTTTCTGGAGGGGAGTTTTAGAAAGGTGATTAACATTGAAAAGTGCATAATCTTTGATCTCCAAATTCCTGTTCTGAGAATTTATCCTACAGGGATAATGACACCTGTAAACAAAGATGTATTTACAGGAGCACACTACCACAGTACTTGTAATTGGGACAGACCAGACGCGCCCAGATGTGCATGAATTTGGGCACAGACAATATACCCATCACACTCGGGCCCTGCAGTGTTAACTGTGGGTCTCTTGAAGGTGCCATTACCAGAGGCAATCACATGGTACAAACCTCATTTCTTTAAGGTTATACATTTTTGCAACATAAGTGTCTGAGAAAAAGCCAATCTTTAAAAAGTAAATTACCCAGGAAAACCCCTGTGTCCTCGTCACCACCATCAATGACAGCGGGAGATGCTGCCATCCCAAGCATGTGCGTTTGGACTTCACTTGCTCTCTGTCAGCTGCTCCTTGTGTGTAGCCTGCAGCTCCCTTAGCACCGTGCCTTTGTCCTCCCAGTGCACCATCGCTGGCATAATTATGGTCATTAGACCTTCGTTACCATCAATTACAGCAAGCTCAGCTCCGGTGGACCGTTCCAGAACATCTCAGCCATGCCCCTCAGCTCCCCCAGGGCTCTCAACTGGCAGGCTGGGAGGCCTTGGGGACCAGAAGCTCAGCTCAGGGACACTGTCTGCTGGAGGCATTCAGACGGGGAGATGGATCTAAAACAAAGGCACCCCCCAATCCCCAATCAAACTGCCAGATTTCCTTCTGTTCCCAATGTACTGAGGGTGATAAAAATCCCAGTAAAGCAAACGATGACATAAAATAAAATTGGGAGCATTATGTTTTTTGTAAGAAACAATATGGAACTGCTATGGACTAAATGTTTGTGTTCCCTCAAATTCAGATGAACTCCTAGCCCCCAATGTGACTGTATTTGGAGATGGGCCTTTTAGAAGGTAATTAAGTTTAACCGAGGTCATAAGGGTGTGGCCCTGACCTGGTAAGATTACTGTCCTTATAGGAAGAGACACCAGGGAGCTCACTTTCTCTGTCTCACAAAGAGGCCTTGTGAGCTCACAGCAAGATGGCAGCCACCTCCAAGCCCAGAGAAAAAGCCTCAGAATAAAATCTACCTTGTTGGCACCTTGATCTTGGACTCCCCAGCCTCTAAAACGGTGAGAAATAAACCTCTGTTGTTTAAGCCACCCAGTCTGTGGTACTTTGTTAAGGCAGCCCAAGCAGACCAAGACAGGAACATAACCCCGAGCTGTTTTTATTTTTCTGTTCTTATGAAACAAAGACAAGGGGAAAGCAGAAGGCTCAGAGGTGGAGCCTCTTTCGCCCTGACTTCCCCAAACTGCTCAGCTACTCCCCCACCCATCAGGAGTGCTCTTGCTTGGCAGCAGGGCTGTGTTCCTGCTTCCTCACATGCTGGGGGTGGGAGGTTGGGCAGAGGAGTCTAACCCATGGGTTAAGGGCCAGAGACTTTAGATGCCCCAGCTGGCCCCTTAGGTCAGCCATTCCGATTGTGTGGCCGTCAACGTGTCACTCCACTGGCCTTCGCCCTTGGCTGTGAATGAACAGCCCTGAGCAGTGACTGGTGGAATCACAGGACCACAGGCCTGGCCCAGAGCCCGCCACGGTGTGGGACTCAGCAAAGAATAACCTCACACCCTCCCTGCTATCTCTAACCGGCAAGAAGATGAGCCCCTCACCTGCGGCCGGGCCTCCTGTGCCAATCAAGTGATTGTGAAGAGTGAGCCATCCACCCCCACCACCCCCAGCTGTGCACTCTGGAACAGACAGAGGGATGGAAGGCAAGAGAGAGGTGGCCAAACCTCTTTCTGAGGAGCCCTGTGACGGCACAAAGCCCAAGCCTGGTGTGACCTCAGGGGTAGGGGCCCCAGTGCACACTGAGCACCTACAGTCGCAGCTCATTCTGATCACACCAGCTCAGGCTGATATGCCTGGAGGTGACAGCACCAGTGTCTCTGCAGTCACAGGTGAGAACCGACATTAAGGAAAAATCCTGGGGACTTCTGCTTTCCAGAAACCTTTCGATGCTTTTTTCATCTACTGAGCACTGACTAAGGTCTGGGCCTAAGCTTTGGGGGTGACAAGTGGCTGCCACTTTTCCTGGGGGGTTGGAATGGGTCTCCTGCGGCATCTGGGAAGGAACTGGCCACCAGTCACAGCTCCGCAGGGGGGACCCAGCATGGTAACTGGGACCTGTGCTGAGGTTAATGTTTCCTGTCCTGATTCTCAGAACGTGAGCTAAACTCTACCAGCTCCAGCTTCTCATGTAGCCAAAAGCCAAAGGTCATAAGGCAATTAATTCTACAAACAATTCTGGCAAGGTACTAATCACAGGAACCACTGTCATCTGCTGTGAGGGTGTTTCTTCTCTAAACAATGCCTCTGAGATTGGAAGACAGGGAAAGGGAAGGCAGGGGGTGAGTGGTACGTAACCTTCTGTACCTAGACCCCACTGCTTTAAAAAAAAAAAAAAAAGCACCAACAAATGGGAAGGTCTTAATGGCTTGGGGTTGCTCTTTCTGATGCTGCAGTTTCTATCTCTTGGGTCTCCCCAGGTCCCCCCCGCTAGGGATGGACACCAATGGGGCGTGTACTTGTGACCCAGGAGTCTTTTCCTATCAGGGTCATTTCATCCAATAGATGTTGGTGTTCCAAACTCACTCTAGGCTCACGTAGTTCAACCATGCATGGCAGCCATACCCCTCAGGGCTCCCGGAACTGGCCATGGCCACAGAGGTTAGAGGCCAGTCCCCTGAGTCAGGGAACCTGGTTTGAATCTGGACTTGGTCAGGGCCAGTTGTTCTTGGACATGGGCAGTTCCTGAGCCTCAATTCCAGCATCATTCAGATGGGATCTCACCCACGAGGATTCAACGAGATCATCAGGGCAGTGTGTGGCCTGCTGCCCCTACCCAGACAGGAGCTGCTGCTGTGAAAAACCTCATCCATGCCCCACCTCAGGGGCACCAGGGATGTCCCCAGAACCCTCACCTGGCATCCCATCGAAGCTTCCTCCCACCTGCAGAGAAGCTCTGCAGATGCCTACCCTTCTGGAAACCACCATCCCTCACCTACTTTCCCTCTCCTTGCTCCAGAGGCAAAGAATCCCTTATGCCTGGGGTAGCCAGAGAGTAACTGTTTCAGGGTTTGCAGGCCACATGTCTGTCACAGCTACTCAACTGCTGCTAAAAGCAAAAGCAGTCACAGAGATTATATAACCCAATGAGCAGCTGTGTTCCAATAAAACTTTTATTTACAAACCCTGCAGTTTGCCAGCCCTGCTCCACAGTCCCAACCAGGACTCCTGGAAAGGTATTCTGTGCTCTGGGCTGGCCCCATGCCTGTCACCTGCCTACAGCAAGGCCCCACAGACAGCAGCATCTGCATGTGCAAACTTACAGCAATTTGACAGAGTAATTATACTTCTACTGAATTTAGTGCAACTTTTGGGCTTATCACCTTATATGTCTGTCTTATTTTCCCTCTCCTCTTCCTAATAGTTCATCTTACTTGTTTCACACAGGTACCAGGCTGCAGTGGCCAAAACCCCACCTGAGGCTGTAGCAGCCTGATGGCTGAGCCTGGGTCGTTGCCGGAAGCTCTGGTGAGTCCCTGAACTGCCCCAGTCCTAGAGCCTAACTCTTGGGGCATTAAGAGCTGGTGTGGAACAGTCTGGAAGTGACCCTCTTGGAGAGTAAACCTATTTCCTTGCACACATCTGCAGGACGCCTGCTTTCCCCTTTGCGTCATTATCATCTTCAGTCTAGGGTGGAGGTGGCACTGCCACCTGGAAAGAGCTGGTGTTCCTGTGTCTGGGGGATGATGACACAGGGTAGGGGCGCTCACTCCAGCACTCCCAGGCGAGAGGATGCAGGGATGCCAAACAGGGAGGCAGAGACCAGACGGTGCCGCAAAAGGAGGACCTGTATAGTGGGAAGCAGGCCTGTTCAATTCTGAGAACACCAGCCCAGGGACACCACAACTGCCATGGGAACCCGGGCCTTGGGGCATAGCATTTAGTTTTGGGAACTGAGGGATTAGGGGTTACTGGCTGAGAAGGGCATTCCTGCCAAGGTGCAAGGTGACAGTGTGGGAACAGGTATGGGGTTTTGGAGTGGCTGGGGTGGGGGCTGGGCCTGAGCAGCAGGAGATAAGAGCGCCCCTACCGGGTGTCATCATCCCCAAGACACAGGAACACCAGCTTTTTCCAGGTGGCAGTGTCACCTCCACCCTCGACTGAGGATGATAATGACGCAAAGGGGAAGGCTATGAGAGGCCCATGGAGAAAGCAGAGCTGCCCAATTTCCAAGGAGAGCACCCATGGGTGTGAGGAAGGGAGGGGAGACCAGGGCAGTGGGAATGCCCCTGGGTGGCCCCAGCAGGAGGCCAGGAGCCTGACACAATGAAGGTGAGGGGTGGGCAGCACTCTCCCGAGAGAACCCAAGGCCCCATCTCTCGGGATCTGTCCCTGCATGCTCCTGGCGTCCCCCGCTGCTGCCCACTCCCCACACCACTCAGCTCCAACCTGGCTTTCCAGGGCTTCTGGAGCACCAAGTTCCTGCGTGCTTGAGATTGCAGTGAGCTCTTTTAGGCAACGAAGCAGAGGTGTCCCATTAGTCAGGTCCTGGCTCAAATGTCCCCCCAGAGGCTGTCCCTCCTTCATGCTCCACCTCCCTTCTCTGTGCCTAGGGCACACAACTGTCCCTCCTATGGCCATCTGGAACCATCCCGCTCACTCGGAACCATCACTGTCTTGTTCACTACCGCTGCCTCAGCTCCTGGAACACGCCTGGCCTCATAGAATCAGGCTCAGGAAATAGGAACTTGTGCTAAGAAACCTTTCCCTGAAGGACATCAGACCATTTTATAGACCAGTGCTACCATATCCTCAAAGGGAGGAACCTTTTCTTCAACAAGCTGCCTCAGAGCACAGAACGGGAAAAGTCACCCACTTACTACATGGAAAACCTTGCTACCAACTCAAGGGGGGCTGTAGGAGAAAACCATAGCCTAGTCTCATTCATGAACACAGAGCTGAAAGGGCTCAATCAATGATAAGCAAACTGAAGTCAGCAGTGTGTGTGTGTGTGTGAGAATAAATATATAAATCATAACCAAGAGGATTTATCTCTAAACGTAAGTGCTTTCAAAACCCATCAGTGTAAATGAAAGTGAATGTTAATAAATGCACATGAAAATCAATGTAAATCACCACAGTGACCTAAAGGAGAAAAACCACAACTCAGAAGATGCAAAAATAAAAAAAATTAAAACAGTACTCATTAATGATAAAAACCCTTAGCAAAATCAAGGAATACAAAGAACCTTTCTTAACCTGGTAGTGGACATCTTGTCAAAACCCACAGTGAACCTCAGACCTCCTGGAGATGCTTTATGTATTTATTTTTTTAGAGGCAGGCCCCCGCTATGTCACCCAGACTGGAGTGCAGTGGCTATTTACAGGAGCCGTAATAGTGCACTGAAGCCTTGGACTCTGGCGCTCAAGAGATTCTCCCACCTCAGCCTCCCCAGTAGCTGAGACTACAGGTGCCACCACCTGGAAGTACTTTAGAGCTACAGTCCCCAACCCCGGGACCGTGGACTGGTACTGGTCCGTGGCCTGTTAGGAACTGGACCGCACGGCAGGAGGCAAGTGAGCAAAGCTTCATCTGTATTTATAGCCACTTGCATCACTGCCTGAGCGCTACCTTGCCACCCCTTCTCCCCCCGCCCCACCCCTGTCCATGGAAAAATTGTGTTCCATGAAACCAGTCTCTGGTGCCAAAAAGGTCAGGGACTTCTGCTTTAGAGGCACTGCTTCAAGTAGGAAACAGGCAGGGAGGCCCCTCCTCAGCTCAGTCCTGCAGGGGCTAGTCAAGAGGATGTGACCAGAAGCCCACAACAGAGGTGGACCAACAGGCAGCAAGGTTAAGGATGGAGAAGATGTGACCCACTCACAGGCTGAAGGGCATCCCTGCAGCTGGAGTCACAGACATAATGGACAACTTCCCCTCCCCTCCACTGTGCCCCCAAACTGACCTCGAGGTGGGGCCTAACCAGCTGGCTGCCACTGGCCACCCACACAGGGCTGTTTTATATTACTGTTTCCTGGGGATAAAGAGCACTGAGTTCTTCACTCCACACAAGGAGACTTTGGAATGCAGCCTGTTTGTGTTGAGAACTGCCTGCCTTTACCTTTCAGGCCACATCCCATAGGTTAGTTCATTTAAGCAATATTCTAGATAAATCCTTATCTTAAGTCACCGAACATTCTCAGTCTCACAGGACTTGAAGAAGAATACTCCTGGGAGGGGGGTGGAGGGGATGGGACAACTCTCACTGAATGGGTGCGGGGAGCACAGTTTGGGGGATGACCACGATTGTAGCTCTGACACGGGCAGTGCATGGGCAATATATATAACCAAAGTGTGGTACCCCCATGATATTCTGAAATAAAAAAAAAAAAAGAATACTCCTTAACACTCACTCAGCAGTTTCTGCAACCATGACTGCCACACACCAGATCTCCACCAAGCCAAGGGACCATCACACTAGGCAAATTTCCATCTTCTCTACTTCTTAATTCAAATAGATCACAACCAGTCACAACTGAAGGTGCTGGAACCTCAACCAAACATGCAAATTGATTTAATTTCCATATGTTTACATGTTTGTTAATTAAAGCCCTGCAATTCTATAATAAACTACTATATGAACTGCTGATACGGAGTAAAAATAATATGTAATTTGATCAGGCTTGTTTTCCTGTGCTGTTTTCCCCCTACACGGCAACAGGCAAAAGGAAGACAGCAAAACACTGTAATATTAAATGTAGCCCAGGTAAAATATCTGGAAAAATAAGCCCATTATCTCCTATGAGGATTAGCAAACATTTAAGAGCCACAGCTGAGTAATACAGTACTTACAGATGGTTTATGTCTACCATAAACATTTTTATTTCTCATCCAAAGAAATGCTCCAATTTCAACTGAACAATAACTAAGGGGAGCCATAGGGAAAGGCGTACAAGCATCGGAAGGTGGGCTACAGTCACTGCAACGCATGGGCTTTATTTGGCTGAGTCTCACGCAGGGAGGTGACCAGCTCAGCAACATGCATACTAACATGTCTTACCAATTCCCAGTCTGAGAATCCAAGATTTTTAAGCCGGCCAATGCCCTAACTACTCTAAAAGGAATTGCCCCAGGAACTGATGTTAATCAACCAAGTTTTAGGTGATTGGACAACTTAGCATTTTCTGTCAAGAAAGATGAGTCACTTTCATGCCATCAAGAAGTTCACTGGTTGCAGGGCATGGTGGCTCACATCTGTAATCCCAGTACTTTGGGAGGCCGAGGTGACAGGATCACTTGAGGCCAAGGGCTTGAGACCAGCCTAGACAACATAGCAAGACCCCACCACTACAAAAATTTTTTTTAAAATTAGCTGGGCATGGTGGTGCATGTCTGTAGTCCCAGCTACTCAGGAGGCTGAGGAGGGAGGACTGCTCAAGCCCAGGAATTTGAGGCTGCAGTGAGCTATGATTGGGCCACTGTACTCCAGCCTGGGTGACAGTGAGACCCTGTCTCTAAGAAAAAAAAAGTTTACTGGTAGGTACTGTATGCCAAGCCTACCACAGGGCAGGGCTGCACCACAGACTTGCCCTGTGCTTTCCTGGTGCTGGTGTTCCAGGGAGGGAATCAGAAAACAAATCAGAAACAAAAGCACAAGATAATTTCAGTCAATGGTTAAGCCGTAAGGTGAAACCTAAACAGGGTATTAGATGCTGTAAAAAAGTGCTAATTCACAAGAATATGTGTGTGTACTAAGGCCTTAAGCTATAGCCACACTCTTTGAGATATGACCCCTACCAAAACCCTGCAGTTCTTGAGGTGATTTTATGATAGATTTATTGAGATATAATTTACATGCCATAAAATCCACCCATTTAAAATAATTCAGTGGTTTTTAGTTTATTCGCAAGGTTGTGCAACCACCACCACTACCACTATTTCCATCCCCCCAAAAGGAAACCCCCTCCCCATTAGCAGTCACTCCCCTTCCCCCCCAGCCCCCAACTACTGCTAATCTTTCTGTCTCCATGGATTTGCCAGTTCTGGACATTTCATATTGATGGAATCATACATTATGTGGCCTTCTGTGCCTGGCTTCTTTCACTCAGCATCATGTTTTCAGGTCATCCATGCTGTAGCATGAATAAGCATGTCATTCCTTTTTGTGGCTAAATAGTATCCCATTGTATAGACGGACCACATTTTGTTTTTCTAGTCATCGTGGACATTGGTTTGTTTTCATAATCCTTGATTTGTATATTTGTATATATTGATCCACTTGTCTGTCCTATAGAACTTTCGCAATGATGGAATGTTCTAGACCTGCACTAATACTGGTGGCACCAGCCATGTGTGGCTACTAAGTATTTGAAACGTGGCTAGAGAGGCTGAGGAATGCACTGGTTAATTGTATCTGGTTTTAATTAATTCAGATGTAAACAGCCCCGTGGGGAGTGTCTGCTGCACAGGTGCAGGAGCTACACAGCTGTTGAGACTCAGAGGCTCAATTCACCAGTCACCCTGAGACTGGGGGCCAGGAAGGACACTCAAAGCAACCTGGGAAATAACTCCCCAGCTCTAGGGGTCCACTCCCAGTACAGCCCTAAAGAAATGTTGTACATGGAACTCAGCCCCATAGTACAGCTGATTAGAAAAGGGATCTGAGAGCCAGGGCATGGTGGCTCATGCCTGTAATCCCAGCACTTTGGGAGGCCGAGGCAGGAGGATTGCTTCAGGTGAGGAGTTCGAGACCAGCCTGGGCAACACAGCAAGACCCTGTCTCTACAAAAAAATAAAATAATTAGCTGGGTGTGGTGTAGTCCCAGCTACTCAGGAGGCTGAGGAGGGAGGATCCCTTGAGCCCAGCAGTTCGAGGCTGCAGTGAGCTATGATTGGGCCACTGCACTCCAGCCTGGGTGATGGAGAGAGAGAACCTGTCTCAAAAAAAAAAAAAAAAAAGAGAAAGAAAGAAAAGGGATTTGAGTTCCAGAGAAATTACAGGCTGGCCCTCAAGGTGATTGCTGGGACAGTAAGAAACCCCTGGGAGCACAGTGTAACCCCAACCAGGAGGCTGAACTTACAGACAACTATTCTGCGACTGCAATAGAACTGATGAGCTGCCAACCACCAGCAAGGCCACTGAACAGCAGTCAGGAGGCCAAAACGGCATTCCCTGATGAACTGAGTAATTTACATTTACTCCCCTGAAAGGAGCCGTCTGTGCTCACACAGCACAGCAAACCGGGCTGACACGAGACTCCAGGACTTCTCATTCCTCAGAGACACAGACCAGCACAGGGGACGGTCACAGCACAGAGAAGACAAAGCAGGTCCCTCCTTGGGAATTGCCAAGACAGGAGGGCCGGAAGGTCTGCCAGGGGCCTCTGGGGCTCAGCATGCCTGGGCCGAGCTGCCTGCCAACCCGCCATCCAAGACTGGAAGGTTTTTACACAAGCTGGCACTCAAGTTCATGGGGAGGCCAAGCCTGACCCACTCCAACATACGAGACTGTTCCTGGCCCAGTGTCCAATGCCACTGTTTGAATTCAGACCACACCTCATTCCTCACTAGGAACACCAACGTGACATACCTCAAGTTCAAACACTTCTGAATTCCGCAGTGCACCTAGCCCCAGAGTTACAGCAAAGGGACTGTGGCCAGCATTTGGTTCTCCCATCTAAATTCAAAGCTCTCCAACCAACAAGTGTTTATTTTGTTCTCCTCAGAACAGCTCCTCTAGACACCAGGAAGGACAGCTGTTTCTGGGAAGGAGAGTTTGGGAGGAAGCATGCACACCAAGGGTTTCAGAGACCACAGCAGGCAGGAACACCCAGGCATTGTGGTGTGGCGTAGCATGGCGTGGTGTGGCGTGGCGTGGCATGATGTGGCAAAGCTGGTCCTAGGACATTCCTCGGATTGGCCAGAGAGTGCTTCCGGTACATCCGGCAACACTAGCTTACCTGGAGGACCGTTTTCCTTTTAGGCTGATGTGAATGACAAGCCCCATGTTCTAAGTCAGGCCCCCAGATGCCCAATCTTCTGAACCCCCTAAGATTAACTGGATGAAAGGGATTTCAGTTACTATGTATCAGTCACTAGAAATAGTTCTTCATTCAACAAAAGCATAAGGTACATGGACGGTGTGCAGGTACCAGGACAGGCCCTGACAACACAATGCATCCTAGACACCACACTGGCCAGGAATAGTCATTGATGCACATGACATGGGTGTGCGTGCAGGCCATGAGGGACAGGAAGGGTTCCCTTCACGAGTGAGGATGGTGGGGGTGTGGGGGCAGCACACAGCTTGTCTGTGGGTGCCTGGGTGTGCCCTGGGCAGGCCCCTGTCCTCTCTCGGAGCTTCACACTGCTCATCTGCAAAAGAGGAGCAACCGTGCCCGCCTGAGGCTGCTGGAGGGCTCAGGGCAGTGATGTCAGGAAGCACCAAGCCGCCTGACCCACAGTCCAGCCTCCATTAATGCCCACTGGCCTTTAAATGCTCTGTGGAAGTTTGGTCTTTACCCTAAAGGCCTGCAGCAGACTTAGCCAGAGGGCAGTGTGAGAAATGGAGGTTAAATGGGGAAGCAGCCATGTCCTGTCCTCTCTCAATATGGGGCACACCAGGACCCCAGCTCATGGGATCGCTCATCCAGCAGCAACAGTTTTTTGGGGGCTGAGACTTGGCCACTCCTGCTCATGGGGTTGGGGGAAGATGGAGCAGAATGGATATCTCGTTTACTTTCCTGCCACTGGCTGGCCTGTCCCTGAGACTAGAAGGCCGAGCTGTTCTTCACATAGGTGGGACCCACAGTGCTCTCTGACTGCACTTCCTACTGATGGGCACACACTCAAGTTGACACTCAAGAAAAGGCAGCCACCGATTGTCTCAGGCAGTGCAGGTGGTCCCAGCTCATGGCAACTGTGGATGGCTTGTGCTTTTCGAGGCTGAGCGGTTGCTGTCCTTCCCTGCCCCATTGCACTCTAAAATGCACCCTGCACTTGGACATTTCAGACAGTGAGTAGAAAAAAAGCATTTGTTTCTGCAGAAATGCCCAGATTGGACATGTGTGCCTTGCGCTCAGAGTCCTGCACTGTCTTGGGACTCAGCTCGGTGCAAGTCAAAAGTCCTGAGCGAAAGCCAGGTGGTAGTGCATGACTGTAATCCCAGTGACTCGGAAGGTGCAGGCGAGAGGACTGGATCAGATCACTTGAGGCCAGGAGTGCCTGGGCAACATAGTGAGACCCCATCTCTTTAAAAAAAAAAAAAAGTCCCAAGCGAGGACCTTGGAGCCTGGGAGGGTGGGGCAGGGTCATGTCAGGGACTGAAATGGACAGTCACCTATGCCTATCCCGGCAGCAGTAGATATCAATCCCTTATTTTTGCTCCTGAAACTATGTATATAGAGGCAGATGGAGCTAAAAAGAGGCGTGCCCAGACTGAACACCCACATTCTTAAGAACTGGTTTCTCATTCAGTCCCAGCATCTTACTGACAGGACAAAGGTCAAGAATGACAGCTTAAGATGACAGTCAATTAAAGTACTTCTTAAAATTGCTTTTTACTACTACCAAATTCCATATTTTGCATTGCTAAACAACTGCTGTGGGCAGTGGGGAGCCCCCAAAGGGCTATTTCCTAAGGGTGGGGTGGGAGGTGGGCAGGGGACAGCTCAGGTGCCTGTGCCTGGTAGCATACACGCCTCAGGGGGTGGCATTGACACTGGCTTATTTTTATTAGGTAAAAATTGAAATGGATCAACATTACACAATCCCACAATACTAAGGAGCATGTCTGTAGGCAGTGTGTCTCCAGGGGGTGGACACACGCTGGCCATGTCCTCTATGGGCAGCTTCTCTCGGCACACAGGACTCAGGGCTCATTCAGGTGCAGGACCACTGCCTGTCCAGGTCACCACGTGGAACACTCAAGCATCAGCAGGGAGTGCTACCAGGGGTTTGAAGGCAAATTTGCTTAAAACCAATTCACTGCTAGCAAGAAGCTTGTGTGTCTGGTTCCCCAAGAAAGCCTAACCTTTGTGCTTCCATTTCCATAACATCTGCTCCCCATAATTTAATATAAAGGAACAGACAAGACAGGTCATCAGATATTCATACACCCATGAGAGGCATCTGAGCAGGGACAGAAGCTAGGGGCACCATGGCCCAGCACCTGGTGTCCCTGCAGGAGGGCCACCTGGCACTGGGTGTTGGAAACCAGTGGGGGTGTCAACGTGCAGGCTGTCAGGCAGCGGCCTGGTGGGGGGCAGGGGCGGAGAGGGGTCCATGTTGGGGTGGAATTGGTATACACTGGGATGAGGGGGTGGGAGAATGATTAAATAAGCAAAAGTCCTGAGGATAACAGGAGCAGAGTTCTCACTGCTAGAGAAAGGATTTACAAATCTGGAAAGAGAAAAATAGTGTGAACTCTGTGGTGGTGAACTAGAATTAAAGATATTGGAATGAATGCATGGTTTTCAGTATATACAGATAAAGGAAAAACCAGATGTGAATACGTGTGTATGTGTGTGTATACACATAGATGTATACACGACAAATACTCCTTAGCTCTGTGTCCTGAGAGTGCCCAGGAGCAGCAACTCATGGGCAAGTCCAAGTCATGATCTACCCTGAATGGAACCAGGGCTCCTTGGAGAACTGTCTGATGCAGGCTGACGCAGGAGAACAGAATATGAGCCTGGAATATGTATGGCAGCAAGTAAAGAGCACTCAAAGGATAAAGGAGACATGTCAGAAGGACACGAAGCCAGCTTGAAGGGGTTCCCACTAGCCAAATCTGGGACAATTTGAACTATCAAAATGAATGATGACAGTAACTGATTGTAATAAAATAGGAGTCCATGAATCCATCCTGATACAAAAGAAATAAATGGAAATATTAATGAGGAATGGAGTATTTACACAGGCTCAGAGTATCCCCTTTTCCAAGGGGAAAAGGAACAACTTTAAAAAGAAGTCTGGCCATCACCATCTTGATGACTAAAGTTAACATCACCAGTAGGGGGGACAGATGGAACCTGCACCACCCAACTAGCCTCTGGATGAGGAGAACAGGGCATCATTTCGAGGCAGCCTAGCAGAAATCTAATGTTGAGGAAGTATCAGACAAACCCAAATGGAGGGCCTGCCTGTGACCTTCCAGAAGGTCAAGGTCATGAAAGTCAAGGAAAGATGGGGACTGTCACAGATGGAAAAAAACCCAAAAAGACATAACTACATGCAACACAAGATTCTGACCTGAGTCTTTTTGCTATAAAGGACATTATTGGGAAAACTGACAAAACTTGAATAAGGTCTGGGGATTACATGATAGCGTTGTATCGATGCTAATTTCCCAGCTGTGAGGGTTGTCCCATGGGCAAACGTGACAATTTCCTTGTTTGTAGGAAACACATGCTGAGTGTGTCGGTGTCATGGGGCATCACATCAGCAACTTACCCTCAAATGGCTCAGGAAGAAAATGTATTTGTGCTGTTCTTGGAACATTTTTGTAAATCTATGATTGTTTCAAAATAAAAAGTTAAATATACACAAATAGACCTATGAGAACAAATGTAGACCAGTCAAGCTACAATGGTTTTGCAAACCAAATGGAATATAAGCTTCTAGGTTAGAAAGTAAAAGAATTAGGTCGGGCCACTCAGGAGGCTGAGGCAGGAGGATCGCTTGAGCGCAGGAGTTGGAGGCTGCAGTGAGCTGTGATGACGCCACTGTGCTCCAGCCTGGGAGACCCTGTCTCAAAAAAAAAAAAAAAAAAAAAAAGGAAAGAAAACAGAAAGTAAAAGAATTAGCACAGGCTGGCTTTTATGAAACAGGAAAGTGGTGGTAAAGATAGCAAATAAAATACTGGCTTCTACTCGGGTTAAGGAGCGATACCAGGAAGATGAATAATAAGATGTTTCTTTGAACTAATATGGTACCCCAAATCTGCTAACATTAAAGGAAGAGTCTTTAAAATGTCAAATAAGTGTATACTGCTCAGGGGTCAGAATAAAAAAAAATGTCAAACAAGTATAAAAGAATATCAAGTCTACCGCAATGAGATATGGCTATTATCAAAAAACCAGAAAATACCAAGAGTTGCCAAGGATCGGGAGTTGCGCCTTACGGGTGGGAATGTAAAATGCTGTGGCTGCTATGGAAAACAGTAGGGTGTTTCCTCAAAAAATTTAACATAGAATTACCATATGATCCAGCAATTCCACTTCCGGGTATATACTCAAAAGAACTTAAAGCAGAGTCTTTTTTTTTTTTTTGAGACAGAGTCTCGATCTGTCGCCCAGGCTGGAGTGCAGTGGCGTTAGCCTAACTCACTGCAGCCTCGAACTCCTGGGCTCAAGGGATCCTCCTGCCTCAGCCTCCCGAGTAGCTGGGACTACAGGCACCCGCCACCACACCAGGCTGATTTTTTCTATTTTTATTAGAGATGGGGTCTCGCTCTTGCTCAGGCTGGACTCGAACTTCTGGCCTCAAGCGATCCTCCTGCCTCGGCCTCCCAGAGTGCTGGGGTTACAGGCGTGAGCCACTGCGCCCGGCTTAAAGCAGAGTCTTGAACAGATATTTGTACACCAATCTTCATAGCAGCACGATTCATAACAGCCAAAAAGTAGAAACAACCCAAATGTCCGTCGATAGATGAGTAGATAAACAAAATGTGATAAATACATACAATGGAATATGATTCAGCCTTAATAAAACTGACACATGCTACAACGTGGATGAACCTTGAGGACATTATGCTAAGTGAAATAAGCCAGATATAAAAGGACAAATACTCTATGATTCCACTTATATGAGGTCCCTAGAGTAGTCACATTCATAGAGGCAAAATGTAGAATGGCAGGTGCCAAGGACTGGGGGAGAGGGGACTGGGGAGTTAGTGTTTAGTGGGTATAGTTTTGATTTGGGAAGATGAAAAAGTTCTGGAAAAGGATAGTGGTGATGTTTATACAACATTGTGGATGTACTTAATGGCACTGAACTATACATTTAGAAATGGTTAAAATGGCCCTCCTCATAAGAGATTTTTCAAGGGCATGGACCACTTTTGTGGTTCCAGCATTTGGTTCAATAAACGTTTTTGGAATTTATGTTTGTGCGTGCAAGTGTATAAATAATGATACAATTTAAGCCACGTTCTAGGTTCAGTGTAGAGGTTTAAAACCTGTGCAGATTACACATTGTGTGATTCTAAATACGTGACATTCTGGAGACGGCAAAACTATGAAGACAGTAAAAAGATCAGTGGTGAGAGGGAGCGATGAATAGGTGGAACACTGAGGATGTTTACAACAGTGAAACTACTCTGTGTGATACAATAATGGTGGACACATGTCATTACGTATCTACCCAAACCCACAAAATACACAACACCAGGAGTGAACCCTAATGCAAACTTAATGTAAACTATGGACTTTGGGTGACACTGCTGTGTCAACGTAGGTTCATCGATTGTGACAAATGTACCACTCCGACGGGGGATGTTGATAACGGGGAGGCTGTGCACGTGTGGGGCAGGGGTGTATGGGAAATGTCTGTACCTTCCTCTCAATTTTGCCGTGAACCTAAAACTGCTCTGAAAAATAAAGTGGAAAAAAAAAAGGTAAAATGTGGCCTGGGCAACACAGTGAGACCCGTCTCGATAAAAAATTAGTTTTTGGGCATGACGGCGCGCTCCTGTAATCCCTGCCACCACTCGGGAGGCTGAGGTGGGAGGCTCGCTTGAGCCCAGGAGTTCCAGGTTACAGTGAGCTATGACGGTTCCACTGCTCTCCAGCCTGGGTGACAGACACAGAGCAAGATGCTGTCTCTTTAAAAAAAAAAAAAAAGTTAAAACGGTAAATTTTATGTTAAGTATAAAAAAAATTCAAACAGTGGGGGCGGATATCATGTCTTTACAGCATTTAGGTGAAACTTAAATGTAGGTTTAAAATTGAATTTCTCCTTTAGTCACCAGATCACTCCTGAAGGCTAGGCATTTTACTCACAGCCTTACATGTATGAACTCAAACAGCCCTCTGTTGAGGCCTCAGAAATCACGAGGTAAACACTATCATTGTCCCCAGATAAGAGGAGGACTAGGGACAGAGAAAGGCTCAGTCAAGTGCCAGGCTTGTGCAGCCAGAGGTGGAGACAGAATTCAGACGCTATCACTGTTCTCAACCACCACATATGTCAAGTACATATCAATCTCACACCAAAATGGTGTTCAGAAAAAAAACACACTTTTGTATGACATATACACTTTCTATAAGCCCCGGTGTATCTGAAGTGCAACGCTCTGAAGTGACACACAAAATTGAAATAATTGACCTCAAGAGACCAACTCAGGAGCTGGTTGTGGTGGCTCCCACCTGTTACCCCAGCTACTCAGGAGCCTGAGGCGGGAGGATCACTTGAGCCCAGGAGTTGGAGGCTGCAATGAGTTATGATTGCGTCACCGCATTCCAGCCTGGGCAACAAAGTGAGACCCTGTCTCTAAAAAAATTTTAAAATATAAAAAATTGTAAAATAAGAGACCAACTCACTCTAAGAAACCAAGTAACAACCTTCCTGCTGATGACCTTCGGTTTTAATGATATCTTTATCTTATTTGGTGGCCTCTCTTGTAAACTATCTTCAAACTGAATACTAACCTTGAACAAGTGATCAAGGTCAACACCACCAGTGATAGGACATATTGACAGCACACACCCCCTACACAATGTGCTGAGAAGGACACACACTGCCTCTGTGGGACTCCTGCCCAAAATGCACCACCTCAGTCTAATCACGAGGAGACATCAGACAAACTACATTGAGGGATGTTCTACAAAATGACTGAGTAGTTCTCATTAAAAAGGTTAAAGTCATGGACGACAAGGAAAGACTGAGGAATTGTCACAGATCAGAGGAGACTGAAGAGACATGATGACTAAATACAGCATGGGATTTGGGACGGGATCCTGGACCAGAAAAAGGCATTAGGGCAAAAACTGGGGAATCCCCAAATGAGGTCTGTAGTTCCGTTAAAGAGCACTATACTAAGGGTAATTTCCTGGTTGCGATATTGTACTATGACTCTGAAGGTGTTGACAAGAGAGGAAGCCAGGAGAAGGGTATAAAAGAACTCTCTGTACTACATATTTTTTTAAGCCCAGACTTCAAAAAACACATGTACTATTTTAACTTTGGATGCTTACACATACAAAATTGTTATTATTCAACTTTTAAAATTTTGTCACTTTTCCTTTTTCTACACAACTCAATGTCACAGCACATCTTAGGTCTTGTACCTAGAATGCAGCTGCTTATTATTTATTCACAACAGTATTTTTCCAGTTATAAGCTACAAAATAAATCATTGTGACACACCAGAAACCAGGGCAGTGGTAAAGCAGAAACAAAACATCCCAACCATCTGATGCAAAAGAGAGAGGTGATGAGCAAAACAGCCACAACGCACATCAGGGCCAAACCACTAGACCAGAGGTGCATGAGGCTGTGGCAGCCCTGGACCCACATAGGACTCTTAACAGCCTACCTGTCTTTTCCTTAATCTCACAGAGCACACTGAAGAGAGCAGGCTTCATCCGATGGCAATTCAGAGCATGCTTTCTGAAAGAGAGGCGACAGAGAAGCACGTGAGAAAAGGGGAAGAGTCATCTTGTCCCTAGAGTAAAGATCCTCCATACTGAGAAATCAAACCAAACCAAGTCTGCCAGTCCTGACTGTTGATAATCCCTCTTACGAAGATGCAATATAACTTCATATGCAGTACAAATTTCATATGAATTTAATTTGTACAAAATTAAAATCAAACTATATTCAAAACATTTCCCATTACATGTAGAAGTACAAAGAATGCAAATAATGTAAGTTGAAACACTGCAAATAACTCAAGAACTACGAAATTTCAAGGCCCAGTGATTGAAAGCTGTGTTCACACTACTGTCCTATAGTGGCATATTCTGGTGGGAAAGCAGAAACACCAGCCATCCTCTCTGAGGGTCACACGATGTTAACTTAGCAGGTATTTACTGAGCACCTACTATGTTGCCACACACCATTCTAGTGTCAGAGACACAGACAGTTGAGGTTTCTACCTGTGTGGCAATTAAGATGGAGGGGGTAGGAGACACCAAATACACACACAAACAAGAAACCCGTCAGCCGTGGCAGGTGCTTTGTGGTGACTGGGTCCCATGATAGTGATGGCTAGAAGGTTTATTGGGGTTTGCTTGTCTCTGAGGTGACATCAAAGCTGAGACTCGACTGAAAAGAAGTCAATCAAGAAACGGGCTGAAGAGAGGTATAATTTAGGCAGATAAAACAGCAAGTGCAAAGGTCACACTTGGCTGTTTGGGACCACGGTATTTAAGTCAAGGGGTGAGGGGAAGAGAGAGCTATGAAAAGTTAGAGAGGCAAGTGGAGGTTGACTCTAAGAACCTTGTAAGTCAGGGGATGACTCTGGCTTTTGCTTGCCTGGGATGTGAACTGTGGTCAGCAGGATAACGGCCTCTATGCACTAATCCTCAGAACCTGAATATGTTACCTTTCGAATGAGAAAAAGAACTTAAGGACCTTGTTGAAATGGGGAGATTAACCTAGATTATCTAGGTGGGCCCAAAGTAATCACCTGAGCCCTTAAAACTAGAGAACCTTTCCCAGCTGTGGTCAGAGAAAGAGTTGTATGATATAAGGCAGAGAGATGCTATGTTGCTGGCTTTGATCATGGAAGGGACCATGAGCAAGGAATGCAGGAGGCCTCAACAAGCTGGAAAAGGCAAGGAAACAGACTCTCCCCCAGGGCCTCCAGAAGGCAAGCAGCCCTGCCAACACCTTGATTTTAGCCCAGTGAGCCCATATTGGATTTCTGACCTAAAGAAATGTAAGATAATAAATTTGTGTTTTTTAAGCCATTATGTCTGGTAATTTTTTACAGTGGCAACAGAAAACTAATATAGGAAGCAATGGAAGATTTTGCAGAGTGGTTGTCATATGATACAAATTGCATGTTTTTAGTGTTCATTTTTTGAGATGTAATTACATACTATAAAATTCACCCTTTTAAAGTGTACAGTTCAGTGGCCTGTAATACATTAACAATGCACAACCATCACTGCTAATTCCAGATCACCGATTTCATTGCTCCGCAAAGAAATCCTGTACTCATTGTCAGTCACTCCACATTCTCCCCTCCCTCCACCCCCGGCTCCACAAATCTTTCTGTGTCTACAGATTTCTAACTTTTGGACATCTCAAGCAAATAGAATCATACAATCTGTGACCTTTTGTGTCTGGCTTCTTTCACATGATGTTTTCAAGGTTCATCCAGGTTGCAGCATGTATTAGTAGCACTTCATTCCTTTTTATGGCCAAATAACATTCCATTGTATGGACAGACTATGTTTTGTTAATTCATTCATCTCTTTATGGACATTTGGATTGTTTCTACCTTTTTGTTATTATGAATAATGCTGCTATGAACATTAATGTACAAGATTTTGTGTGAACATGTGCCTAAAAAGAAGAACTGCTCAGTCATATAGTAACTCCATGTTTAAATTTTTGAGGAAATGTCAAAATGTTTTGCAAAGCAGCAGTACCATTTTACATACCCACCAGCAACGTATGAGGGTCCAAATTTCCCCACATCCTTATCAACACTTGTTATTGTCCATCTTTTTTCTTACAGCCATCGCAGTAAGTGTGAGGTGGTATCTCATTCTGGTTTTGACATGCATTTCCCTAATGATGTTGAACATCTTTTCATATGCTTATCAGCTATTCATATATCTCCTTTGGAGAAATGTCTATTCAATCTTTTGCCAATTTCTAAGTGGGTTATTTGCCTTTTTGTCACTGAGTTATAAGAATTCTTTATATATTCTGAATATTAGACTTATCAGATATGGTTTGCAAATCTCTTCTCCCATTCTGTGGGTTATCTTTTTCTTTTCTTTTTTTCTTTCATTTTTTCTGAGACAGGGTCTCACTCTGTCGCCCAGGCTGGAGTGCAGGGGCGTCATCACAGCTCACTGCAGCCTCCAACTCCTGGGCTCAAGTGATCCTCCTGCCTCAGCCTCCCGAGTAGCTGGGACTACAGGTGCCACCACGCCTGGCTAATTTTTCTATTTTTTGTAGAGACAGGGTCTCCCTCTTGCTCAGGCTGTCCTTTTACTTTCTTGATAGTGTCCCTTGAAGCACAAAAGTGTTTCATTTTGATGAAATCCAATTTATCCATTTTTCTTTCATTGCTTATGCTTTAAAAATAAAATGTCTTATCTAAGAAATCATTGCCTAACCCAAGGTCACAAAGATTTATGAACTCTGTTTGAGTTAATTTTTGCATAAAGTGTAAGGGGCATATGGTGTAAGGTAGCAGTCCCCAACCTTTTTAGCACCAGGGATTGGTTTCATGGAAGATAATTTTTCCATGCAGAGCTCAGGCAGTGATGGGAGTGAGGATGGGGAGCTGCTATAAATAGGTTCGGTCGCTTGCCTACTGCTCACCTCCTGCTGTGTGCCACTTTCCCCACCCTTCCTAAATCTCATGGAAGACAGTTTTTCTGGGGGTGGGAGGGTGGGGATGGAGTTCTGCCCCCAGATCCCTAACGGGCCATGGACTGGTATTGGTCCAAGGCCTGGGGGTTGGGGACCACAGGTATAAGGGGTTCATTCTTCTGCATGTGGATATCCAGTTGTCCCAGCACCATTTATGGAAGAGACTATTATTTCCCCCATTGAAGGTCTTCACACCCTTGTCGAAAATCAGTTAGCCATAAATATATGGGTTTATTTCTGTAATTTCAATTCTATTCCATTGATCTATTTGCCTATCCTTAAATGAAATGCATTTTTAAAAAAACCACTGTGATTGCTCTGTGGAGACTGGACTGCAGGAAGGCAAGAGTAGAACCAAGAATACCAGTCTGGAGGCTACTATATCCCAAACAGGTCAGAAATGATGCTGGCTTTGAGTTACAGTAATAGACATAAAAAGTAGACAGACTTTTCTTTAATTTTGAAGATGAAACGTAGACAGACCTTTGATTCTGAAGAAGAAATCAACTGGACCTCCTGATAAACCAGTGTAGGGCTACAGGGAAAGAGGAGATTGAAGGATGTTAGCAACTGGATGAACAGTGGCATCGTTCATTGTAATAGGGAAAACTGTGGGGACAAGTTTGGGGAGGAGGGTTCGAAAAGAAGAGCTGGGTTTTGACTAGGTTATACTTGAGACATCTGGCACTACCCAAGAGGAGGCATCAGATAGGCAGCTGAACATGCAGATGGACTCAAGGCTGGAGATGATGAACAATACACAGATGGGGAGTCCTGGTGTAGAGACGGCACTTAAAGCCCTGAGACTAGAGGAAATCAGCACAGGAAGATGCAGGGGGGGCTCAGGAACATGGACTTGTAAGAGGTCAAGTGTAGGAGGAGGAAGAGTATGCAAAGGGGACTGAGACCAAACTGCCAGTGAGGAGGAACCAAGAAAACAGTTTCAAGGAGAGAAGAGTAATCTGTGAGAAAAGCTTCTGACAGATCAAGCAGGATAATAACCCAGAAGAAAATTTGGATTTAGCAACATGGAGGTTACAGGTGACTCAGCAGAATGGGTAGAAGGTTGGGAGAGAAGGTAGAGGTGGAGAGGAAGTAGAAGCAGCAACCACAACTCTTTGATGTTTTATCATAAAGGAGAGCAACAAATGTAGCAGGTGCTAAAAGAAAGGGAGTGTGTTAATCATGTTCTTTATTTTGCTTTTACATTCTGGGCTTGGAGAGACTGCCCTGCCCAGGGCTAGCTAATTCCTAGAGATAGTAAACACCTTGCCTGTGAACATGCCCTTTATGTGCAAACCAACCAACCAAAGGCCCATATTCCCAACCACCTCCTTTATCTAACACTCATTCACCAAGCCAGTATCTCCCCTGCCCTGAATCACCCCAGGGCCAGAGACTGGACAACTAGAGACCACTCCTATAGCCCAGAGCCTGTGGAAATTAAACTATCCAACCTAAGCTTGCTCAAACTTGCCTAATTTGCCTTGCCCATTCCTTCCTGAGGGAAATCACTATAAAGACTCTGTGCCATGCTTTCCCCTGGCTCCTTCTGTCTCCTGACTGGCCAGGTGCTTCCCCCTGTGGCTCTGTGCTTCATGGTGTGCCCCCTCCTCTCAGGAACCGTAAGTAATAAACTCTTCTTTCAAAGGCATTTGTCTCCTTGTTTGTCATCTTACCACACCTGATTAAAACAAATCCCAGGTACAAATCAAGACCACAGGGTGAATCAAGAGAGGTTTTTTGTTGTTGCTGCTTTCTTTGAGTGTTTTTAGAGAGAGGAGATACTAGCACATGTTTCTATGCCAAGAAGCCAGTCTAGAGGGAGAATTTGACAATGCAAATGGGCTATGAGGGTGACTGAAATTGAGTGGTGTGTACATGTAGCAGAACTTCTGCACCCAACTTTCACGGGCACTATGCCATTGTTTTAACATTTACTAGTACTATGATTTTAAGTCCTGTAACTCTGTCATCCAAGCATCCACTGTTAAGAGATGCTGCCAAGGCTGGATAATGTACCTGAAAATCAGTAACTTCACAACAGAAGTCAGATGTGATTAACACCATGAGGAAAGCCAAAAACCTGCCACGATGCCTACACCAGCAGTCCCCAACCTTTTTGGCACCAGGGACCGGTTTCATAGGAAGACAATTTTCCCATGGATGGGGGGGTGGGGGATGGTTTTGGGATGATTCAAGTGCATTACATTTATTGTGCACTTTATTTCTATTATTATTACATTGTAATATATAATGAAATAATTATACAACTCACCACAATGCAGAATCTAATACAGCTACTGATCTGACAGGAGGTGGAGCTCAGGTGGTGATGCAAACAAGGGGGAGCGGCTGTAAATACAGAAGCAGCTTAGCTCCCTCACTGGCTGCTCATCTCCTCCTGTGCAGCCCAGTTCCTAACAGGGTTCCTAACAGGCCAGGGACAGACACCAGTCCTCGCCCCGCCCCAGGATTGGGGACCGCAGCCCTACACTGTTAACCTACAAGAAAGTATCTTCATTTTCTAAGTGCCTTCCAAGTTCACCACGCACTTCCGTGGGTTGCCTTTCAAAAGGCTAGAGCTGGGGTGCAGAACTAAGATTCATGTCTCTGAACCCCAAATATGAAAATGTTTGTGGAGGATGAGATTTGACCTTCTGTAAGTCTAACCCCAAACATTAGTCTTTCTCATAGCACATGTTTATATGCCAAGAAGTAGTAGATCACATGGGATATTCAGCCTAAAATGTTAAACATTTTCCTTCCGCAGAAGCAGTATTAACATTAATTAAAATGGACTCTGGTTGTAGCTTATCTTCTGAAAATTTAACAATAAAAGGTAAGAAAATGAAGTCGGCTGTTTTGCTTCCCTAGAGCAGATTCTAGGAATGTTTTTCACCAGTTTTCTGTTTATAAAACATCTTATTTTAGATATAGTATGAAGCACCTTTTAATGCACACAAAGTAACTCCACAGAATGTTTCTGTGGTTTATCATGAAAAGAAAACAAACGCCTAAGCTTTGAGGGCATGTTTTTGGTCTAGAGCTCAAGCAGCTGACTGCAAATCGTCAACGACTAGGTAAAGTGGGACTGACCAGCCAGAGTCCAGAGTGTCACCAAAGAGGATGAATTAACTTCCTTGGTGGACACACCCTAAGGTAACCCCCAATGACTCACGTCCTTGTATAATTCTTTTTCCTTGAATTCAGGCAGACCCTGTGACTTGCAGTGTGGCAAAGGTGATGGTATAGTCTTTCCCATGATTGTGCTGCATTATCTAAGACTCCATCTTAGCAGACTAGAGAGCGCTATCAGCTGCCCTTGAAGCTGCTACATCATGAGAGGGCTGCTGGCAGAGAACTGCAGGCAGCTTCTAGAGCTGACCGCAGCCCCTGATTGACAGCCAGGAAGAAAACAGGGACCTCAGTCCTTTAACTGCAAGGAACTGAATTCTTCCAACAACGAGACTGGAAGGGGAGCCCGAGCTCTGGATAGCAACATAGCCTGGCTGACACCTTGACTATAGCCTTGTGAGACCCTGAGCAGAGGACCCAGCTGGGCTGAGCCCAGGTTCCTGACCCAAGGAAATTGTGAGATAATAAATGTCTGTTGTTTTAAGCTGCTAGGTTTGTGGCAATTTGTTTTTTTTTTTCCTTTTATTTCAGAATATTATGGGGGTACAACACTTTGGTTATATATGTTGACCATGCACTGCCCATGTCAGAGCTACAGTTGTGGTCATCCCACAAACTGTGTGCCCCAAACCCATTCAGTGAGAGTTTTCCCATCCCCTCCACCCCCCTCCCGCCTGCCCGCCCCCTGATGAATATTATTGCCATGTGTGACATGAGTATTGATCAGTTAGTACCAATTTGATGGTGAGTACCCGTGGTGCTGTTTTTCCATTCTCATGACACTTCGCTTCAAAGAATGGGCTCTAGCTCTATCCAGGATAATACCAGATGTGTTATTCACCGTTGTTTTTTATTGTTGAGTAATACTCCATGGTATACATATACCACATTTTATTAATCCACTCGTGTATTGATGGGCACCTGGGTTGTTTCCACATCTTTGCGGTTTGTGGTAATTTGTTATACAGCAATAGATAGCTGATAACTTGACAGACTGTAAACCAGAGAATGGGAACTGTGGGAAGGAAAACAGGGCTGGTGCTGGCATGCCTAACAAGTCCATGACATGTTCTACCAAAGCCACGTATCTGCATTAAAAACCCAAGGAACACTCCAAAGAAGGAGAAACAGTAAATCCTTTAAATAAATAGAAAGACTTCCAAGGAGTCTTCTAAATTAAACTAAAACACAACAAAGAAACCCAAAACCAAAATTCTGAATATTGTTTTAAAACCCATACTAAAAATCTGTAGCAAAATGATTGCGAGTCATATAGAAAATGCCAGGAAATGAAACCACAGAGTGTTATCGCCTCCAAGCTCACTTATTCAGTATTTACGGGACAAACATTTATTGTGGAAACTATACTCCAGTCACTGTGTTGGGACCAAGGAACGTGGCAATGAGTAGAACATAATCCACATTCTGGCCTTTACCAACAGTATGTTATAGTTCCTAATTTTAGCTATAATACACTTTTTCAAATTATGGAACAATCTGCTTTCGTTAGGAAGGTATCACTTTAAATTACTTGGGAATCTGATTTAAAGATATACTCAGCCAGGCGTGGTGGCTCACATCCGTAATCCCAGCACTTTGGGAGGCTGAGGTGGGAGGATCGCTTGAGCCCAGGAGTTTGTGGCTAGCCTGGGCAACATAGTGAGACTCTGTCTCCAAAACAAGAAAAAAAGGAAAGAAAGGAAAGAAAGAGAGAAAAGCAAAGCAAAGCAAAGCTTGATGGAAAGCCTAGATATTCACAGAGGGCCCTGAGCTCCAGAAAGGAATGTAGCCCAGGAGTCAGATGCCCCCAGCATTTCAAAATAATTTTCACTTTGTAAAAGTGAAATTGGGAGCAATCACTCTTAACAGATGTCACCAATCATCTATAGAAGTCACTCTAAAAACAAACCTATGAACAAAGAAACAAAAATAATTAAGTAAATGGGGATTGAGAATATGTATGGATACCTAAGTTCAACTATGGAAGTTATTACAGTAATTTAAGCAAAATGAAGCCCTGGGCCAGAAGCTAGTTTTGGAAACAGGAACAAAGAAAAATTCTTTAATGTGACACAAGACAAAATCTGCAGGGCTTGAATAAAAAAACAAGTTTTTTTTTTTTTTTTTTTAGATAGGTCTCACTCTGTCGCCCAGGCTGGAGTGCAGTGGCACAATCACAGCTCACTGCAGCCTCCAACTCCTGGGCTCAAGCCATCCTCCTGCCTCAGCCTCCCAAAGTGCTGGGATTACATGCGTGAGTCACCACACCTGGCCAAAACCAACTTTTAAATGGAATACATTTAAAGTCTATGAAGAGCTCATTCAATATCCTTATTTCCTAATTTGTTCCTTGACTGGTCCAACCAACACTACTACACTCCTTACTCAAAACCACAACTTATCTCTCTCCTGATCAGAAATGTGAAATGGCTTCTCACTGCCTGCCTCAATAAACTCCAGCCCCTTGGCAAAGCAATCAAGGCTCTTACCCCAGTTTCTCTCTGACCCCCCCCAACTTCCTCTGGGCTTGGGTCCGTCCTCCTCCTCTTTCAAGGCCCGAGACTATGATGGGTTGCCCTGTCTCAGCCTGGATTCATTACTCCCTTCTCTGTGCCCTTTAAACCATTTACCATGGCTGGCCTAGATGGAGCTTCAATGCTTGTGAGGAGGATCCCAACTTACTCATTTTGGAAACTCCAGGCCCTACCTGGCACACTAGCTGAGTAAAGACTTACTGAACTGAGGAAAAGGTAGAAGCTAGAGATGTCAAACTGGCAGAGAGTAGGAATGAAGACTTTGAAGACAGAGCTCTGACATCTCCAGATTTAACTGGGGCAAGTGGAGAGGTCAAAAACAGGGGTGAGAACCGCTGGGCTCCACAGTTAAAGAAAGGAGGAGGAGGAGCCAAGGGCACTCGGGTGGACTGTGGGCTCAGCTGGGAGGCCCTTTTCTTGGTCTCTGTTCTAGGGCCCAAGCACACAGTGGGAACTCATCCACTGACAGAATGAATGAAAAGTGTTAAGGTGTTTAATAGTGCTGCATGAGAAGACAGAAACAAAATCAAAAAGGATAACAGACAAAAGACGTTAGATTTGGCCAGGGGGGAAGTTATGAATAAAGGAGAAAGATGCTTTAGCAAAAAACAAGAGCAGAAGCCCTTGAGCTCCTGCCACTGAGCAGCTCGATCTGATAGATAGTTGATAAATGAGCATCTGATGACATTTCAGAAGAATGGATGGTAGGTTGAGAAGAGCTAATGACTATCTGATCTTTCTTCTGATCCAGGACAAATACCTTAGAAAGGTTGGCGTACTCTGAGAAGCACCTACACTGCACAAGAACAGAACAAATTACTCTCTCATTCCTTACCTGGCAAGGAGTTCCAGGCCATGCTCGGCTGGACGGCAGCTGAGGCAAGCAGTCACCCCGCCCGACGCCCCGTTCCAAGGTTGTGCCTGCCACTCATGCCCAGTGGAACCAGGCTGCATCTTTCGTGCTCCGTGCCTTGCTGGCACACACGCTTGCACCCAGCCTAGAATGCCGCCCTTGCTTTCTCTGCCTGAGTCCAGATCGTGGTCATGTACCCGGGGCATGTTCCTGTCCCCAGCCCGACTTACGCTGGATTCTGGGGTCACACCCTCCCACTGCCCACACTCCACAAGCTCTTGTCTTGCTGAAGGGCTCTTCCTCATGGCTCTCTCTGGCCCGCTGGCCACCACTCCAGTGTCTGCCTCTCCAAAAAATGAGTCTCTGGACCCAGGGTACCCTCCAAAAATGGGGTACACACTTCTGCATTAAATTATAACAGTGGGTTTGTCTCTCTGGCTTCAAATCCCAACTCTGCCACTTACTGGCTGTGTGGTCTTGCCAGAAACAGTATAACATCATGGTTTCTCACACTGCTAATGAAGCTAATACATACCATCCATGTAAGGTGCACCCTAATTTCAGACATGGTAGAAATGAGAACGAGTATGCGTCTTAGAAAACCAATAAAACATAGTAAATATGAAAATCTGATGTATAGGACTGTGATGTGACTGGAAACCATGTGGTTGTGCAGTGTACAACTTGCACATCCATACATGACAGCCCCAGAAAGGAAGCTTTTGCAGAAAGCAGAGAAAAGGCTTTTGAGTTACAAGAGCCTAAGCCCAGAGAGGACTTAGAGTATAAATAGCATAGAGCAAGCCAAAGTGGAAACGCTGTGAAGAATGTCTATTCATCTGTATTTAATAATAACAGGTGAACAAGGAGAGGGACCTATTGGATGTCAAAATATTACAAACCTACAGTAATGAAAACAATGAGGTGCTGGCCAGAGAATAGAACAATCAATTGGAATAGGGCAGATGCCTGGGAAACATCGTAATTCAAACAGAAATTTAGGGATAAAATGGATAGCATTGCCAATCAGTGAAGATAGGAAATATTACTGAAAATAAAATTGGGCTTTATTTAGAAAAATAATTAGCATTTCACCCGGAGGGATTTCTGAAGTACATAAATACCACTTTGCTGCTAAGGGCCCTGCTGCCTGCTTTTCTGGCCAAGATGGTTTTCAAACTGATGTCTCCAAGGAACCTCAGGGCTCCCTGCAAGGACTGACAGAATGCTGGAGATACTTGGTTCAAATGCATTTAAAAATATATATCTCAGAAGACTTTCAAAGCTGTAGGGATTTATAACTATTTCTAAGAAGTGGGAAGTTGTCCTACCAGGAAGAAAAAAACCAGCACTGCAGTTTCATAGGTTGCAGGGAGCTGAGCGGAGTTTGCATCTTCTTCTGTTTCTCAGACCAATATTTTGTGGGTCTACGTGCAGTGCCTCATATAGCAGGTCTGGAGGTCTCATAAGTGCATCGTGTGGTTTGCTGAGAGGATACTTCTGCCCAGTGAAGAGGATCTGTTTTCAATTTGGGAAATGAATCTTCCTGTCTAGAGTTTAAAATGCATGCCCTTCATGCTGTGGGGGGCTGGGGTGGGCGTTCTTAAGGGGCAGGAGACCTAAATAAATCTGAGCTTATCCTGGTATACTGGATTAAACGGTGTCCCCTCCAATTCCTCCCCTCTAATTCACGGCCACCCAGAACCTGTGAATGGGACCTTATTTGGAAATAGGTCCTTTGCAGATGTAATCAAGTTAAAATGAGGCCATACTGCATTAGGGTGGGCCCTAAATTCAGTATAAATCCAATCCGGTATGATGTCTGTAAGAGGAGAGAAATTTGGATACAGATAACACAGAGGGGAGAAGGCCATGTGAGGATGGAGGCAGAGATTGGAGTGATGCATCTGTGAGCCAAGGTAGGCCAAAAATTGCTGGCAACCAAGTTAGGGAGTGGCAAAGAAGGATTCTTAGAGCCTTCAGAGAGAGCACAGCCCTGCCGACACATTGAGTTTGGACTTGTGGCCTCCAGAACTGTGAGAGAATAAACTTCTGTTGTGTGAAGCCAAAAAAAAAAAGAGTCTCCTTTCAGGACTCATTGCTGCATCCCCAAGCTCAGCACGAGACCTGTCACAAAATAAAAGTTTATTGACTAAGTGAGATTTAATTTGTGAGAATGTGCTTTAAAAAATGTCCTGTGAAGGCTGAGCCTGACTATCTGATTTCCTGCAGTACCCAATCACCTCTGAGCTCCTCTGAGCAGGAAGTGATGTCAGATCTCAGTGAATTCCGTGGGAGCCTTGGGAAAAGCAGGGATAGGATGCAGCTCAGCACTAGAGTTCAAGAGAACATGCCCAAATCTCTATCCAGCTACCAGCTATTATCTGACCAGTTTTGTGTCTAGAAACTCCGTAAAACTCACTTCCTAGGATTCTTGGGAGGTGTAAATGAGGGAAATTATCATTGTTATTATCATGAACCACTGTGCTCTGATAGATGCACTCAGTAACTGTCACTTAAATGAATGAATGGTACTTGCTCATTTGTGAGATTCTGCACATTGCCTTACATTTCATTAATAAAACCACTTCAAAAGGGATTTTACTGAGATCCTAGATTTTAGATAGCTTCAGGAAATTGTTTTAAAACCAACAAAGTTAAACTCCTAAAAGTACACCAAGGACAGCAAGACTTTCCTTTGGCACTAGACCAAGTCAAGCTAAGCATGTTAACCTAAGAGAGTAACTAAAGCCTGCAAGCAAGCTAAGAAAAAAGACCGTGGAGCACGAAGGCGAATGGTGTTTAATGAATCTCCTATAGGATAATGAAAAAGAAAATTTCAAATATGAAATTCTACTTTCCAGGTTTGGACTAATAGATCCTCTCATGCTAATGCTATCTGGCTCGGGGAAATTCCAAATCATAAATTCCCCCCTGAGTCCTTGCATTCTTTGAATGGGTATGCTGAAAACTGAATGCTCACTGACATGCATTAACACACATACTTATAATGGCTTCCTTCTGTCCTCATATTTACTATTCCAAAAGTAGCAAGACTAGGGAAATACATTTCAGGTGACGATTCATGCTTTGCCACTTCAGTAAATTTTAAGGATAGTCAAAATTACATCATCATCTCCCCTTAATAATTAGAACTTAATCCATATTATAAACAAAGTCAATCTGCAGAAATAACTCAAGGTATTAAGAAAGTTATATGGCTGGGCATGGTGGCTTACACCTGTAATCCCAGCACTTTGGCAAGCTGAGGTAAGAGGATCGCTTAAGGCCAGGAGTTTGAGACCGGGCTAGGCAACATAGCAAGACCTCATCTCTACAAAAAAAAAAAAAGAAAAAAATTAGCCGGGTGTGGTGGTGCACGCCTGTAGCCCTAACTACTTGGGAGGCTGAGACAGGAGGATCACTCGAACCCAGGAGTTGGAGGCTGCAGTGAACTATGATCATGCCACTGTACTCCAGCACCTGGGTGACAGAGCAAAGAGTGAGACCCTGTCTCTTAAAAAAAAGAAAAGTTATGCAAATCTCTACTACTAGAAAATACCTAAGTCATACAAGTAAAAATCAAATAAAAAAAAAGTTCAAACAAATCTTTTCTTCCTAAGAAAAGCTATGAAAGCCCTATTAGGTTGCCTAAAAGCTAACTTCTAAATCTTTTTAGTTTCAGATATACCATCCCACATACCACAATGCTTGCTTCTAAAACATGGATCACAGTGATCATTCGCCAGCATATTTTTATTCACTATATGTAAAGTTTTTTTGCCCTAAAAACCTTTTTTATCTGATAACCTAGATGAAATGGACCAATTCCTTGAAAGACACAACTTGTCAAAACTCACACAAGAACACAAAGACAGTCTAAATAGGCCTATATCTATTAAAGATACTGGATGAATAATAACCTTGTAAAACAGAAAGCACAAGGCCCAGATGTGTTCATCGATGAATTCTGCTAATATTTAAGGAAGAAATTATACCAAATCTCTACAATCTTTTCAGAAGATAGAAACAGAGTGAATACGCCCTAACTCACTCTCTAAGGCTAGCATTACCCTAATTCTAAAACCAGACAAAGATATTACAAGGAAAGAAAACTACAGACCAATATTTCTCATGAACATAGTAAAAACCCTCAATAAAATATTAGCAAATTGAATCCAACAATGTATAAAAAGAATTATATACTACGACGAAGTGGGATTTATCCCAGGTATGCAAGGCTGGTTCTACTTTCAAAAATTAATTAACATTATCTATCACATCAACAGACTAGAAAAGAAAAATCACACGATCATATCAAAAGATGCTGAAAGGCATCTGACAAAATCCAACACCCATCCATGATAAAAAAAAATCTCAGTAAACTAGGAATAGAGGAGAACTTCCTCAACTTGATAAAGAACATGTACAAAAAACCTACAGCTAACATCATACTTGATGAGAAACTAGAAGCTTTCCCACTAAGATCAGGAGCAAGGCAAGGATGTCCCTCTCACACTTCTTTCCAACACTGTACTGGAAATCCTAAGCTAATGCAATAAGACAAAGAAAGGAAACATTAAACAAAGAGGCCAGGAACAGTGGCTCATGCCTGTCATCACAGTACTTTGGGAGGCCTGGGCAGGAGGATCGCCTTGAGGTCAGGAGTTTGAGACCAGCCTGAGCAATATAGCAGATGCCATTTCTCCTAAAAATAGAAAAATTAGCTGGGCGTGGTGATGCATACCTGTAGCCCCAGCTACTCAGGAGGCTGAGGTGGGAGGATCACTTGAGCCCAAGAGTTTGAAGTTGCAATGAGCTATCATCATGCCATTGCACTCTAGCCTGGGCAACAGAGCAAGACCCTGTCTTGAAAAATAAATTAAATAAATAAATAAATAAAGAGATAGTCTGTGTTCATGGATAGGAAGACTCAATATTGTCAAGATGTCAGTTATTCCTAACTTGATGTACAGATGCAATGCAATCGCAATCAAAACAGAAAGTGAAAGCAGCCAGATCTGAAAGGGCTACTATATACATTATGATTCCAAGTATATGACATTCTGGAAAAGGCAAAACTATGGAGAGAATAAAAAGATCAGAGGCTGCCAGGGTTTGGGGGCATGGGAGGAAGAGGAATGAACACGCAGAGCACAGAGAATTTTTAGGACAGTAAAAATACTCTATATCATACTATAATGGTAGATACATGTCATTATACCTTTGTTGAAACCTAGAGAGTAAACTATGGACTGTGGGTGATAATGACATGTCAATGTAGGTTCATCATTTATAACGAACATCCTATATGTACATGTTGATAACAGGGGATGTATGTATGTGTCGGGGCAGGACATATATGGAAGATATGTCCTTTCAATTTTGCTGTGAACCTAAACTTGCTCTAAAAAAACAAAGTTTTCCTTTTTTTTTTTTTTTAGAGACATAGTGTCACTCCGTTGCCCAGGCTGGAGTGCAGTGGCATGATCACAGCTCATTGCAACCTTGAACTCCTGGTCTCAAGCAATCCTCCTGCCTCAGCCTCCCAAGTAGCTGGGATTATGGGCACATGCCACAGTGTAAAAATTGGATTTAAAAAATCTAATTTTTAAATTTTTTTATAGAGATGGGATCTCGCTACGTTGCCCAGGCTGGTCTCAAACTTCTGGCCTCAAGTGATCCTCCCGCCTCAGCCTGCCAAAGTTCTGGGATTACAGGCATGAGCCACTGCACTCAGCCAAAAAAACAAAAAAACAAAGCCTTAAAAAAAAAAGAAAAATCTTATCATTCCCTAGCAGTCATTATCTATCATACTGAAGTTCAACAAACTATTACATTTTGTGCTATGATTTTATAGACTACGTGAAGAAAATATAGAAACAACCCTGGAAACTCTAAAACCTGATTTCCTTAGATTAAAAACATAAACAGACCTGGAAACAACAGGGCCCCAGGCCAAATGAAAAAAAAATCAAAACTATTTTCTAAATTTTATTTGTTCATTTCTAATTTTCCTTCTATACCAAGTAGGCAAAAAAATGCTAATATGTGACCCTTGTGATTAATTTAAAATCTATTATGCCCACAAATGCAAATTAGGCTCAAAAATAATTTCTGTCAAATTAACCATCTACTAGGTAAAATGATTTATGGAAATCTAAATAAATGGGACACTATCTCTCCAAGTGTGGTCTGGGATCAGCAGCACTGGCATCCTTGGGAACTTGTTAGAAATGTCTTGGGCCCCACAAAGACCTGCTGCATCAGAACTTGCACTATAATAAGATTTTCACAGAGATTTGCTGCATATTAAGCCTGAGAAGCACTGCTCTAGAGCAGTACTGTCTAGGAGAATTTTCTGTGATGATGGAAATGTTCTCTATCTGCACCAGTATGTTGCCACTAGCCACACATGGCTATCAAGCACCTGAGATGCAGCTAGTATGACTGAGAAACTGAATGTTTAATTTTATTTAACTGTAATTTATTTTAATTTAAAAATACACATGGTGAGTGGCTACCACATCCGACAGTACAGCTCTGCAGTGTATCAGCGTGCACTTGCAAGCAAAGGATCAAGACATGACCACTATATGCCAAGTGCATGCCTATAGTGCAAACTACTCAGGAAGCTGAGGTAGGGGGATCACTTGAGTTCAAGACAATGAGATCCTGTCTCAAAAAAAGAGAAACAATTGCTACAGCCCAGATCTAGCAATTTTGCAACACACCTGCCTGCTGTTCCAATATGCAGAATGACTTGAAGAAGGGCCAGTCCTCGTCATCTGTGCTATAGACTGAATATTCATGTCCCCCCAAACTTCTTATGTTGAAATCTAATCCCCAATGTGATGGTATTTGGAGGTGCGGTCTTTGAGAGGTAATTAGGTCATGAAGGTAGAGCCCTCATGAATGGGATTAGTACCCTTATAAAAGACACCCAAGAGAGCTGCCTGGCCCCTTCCGCCATGTGAGGATACAATGTAAAGACAGCTGTCTATGAAGCTGAACCAGGAAAAGGGTCCTCAGCAGACACAGAATCTACCAGTGCCTTGATCTTGGACTTCTCAGTCTCCAGAAATGTGAGAAATATCATTTCTGTTGCTTACAAGCCACCCAGTCTACGGTATTCAGTTAGAGCAGTCTGAACGACAAGCTGGTGCTCTTTCAGAGTGTCAGGTATGGATGGAACCTGGGTCTCCAGGATGACACTGCTGACTGTTCTGCTTCCTGCTTCCATCAGGTTTCTACAAATCACCCCTCAGAAATTCCCTGCTTTAATGTGTCTCATATTGAGTTCTTAGGAATCTCACTACTAGACAAAAAATCCATGTTTGTCCACCAGCCTTTGATGAGCCGCAGCTTGCAGGCTCCAGGGCAAATGTGGCCTGAGGATCCCTGAGGGTGTGGTACACATGCACACTGTTCTGTGGGGAGGGCCCAGGGCTTGCAACAGATTTTCAGAAGGGCTCACAACTCAAACACTGGTCAAGGACCCTGGGAGGAGAGAACTCTGGAGCCTGACTGCCCCGACAGAGGAGCCCTCAACCCTAGGCTGATGATCTTCATAAACAACTCATAAAGGTGGTCAAGAGAAGCAAAAGTAATAACCTATGTAAACTGTAAAATGTTGTAAATTTTATTACTAAAAATAAGGCTATGCGTGAAAGAATAAAATAAATAACCCCTGCTAAAAGAGAGAAAATTTTCTGCCTTACTGGTCCTATACAAGAAATGACTGAGAGCATAATCAGCGAAAGGTCCAAATCAGGGGTAGCAGAACTGTCCCTTCTCCAAGAAAAGCTCAGGGTGGAGACACAGAAGGTCTGAAGGTCATTCAAGGAGACTGGTCATCCTTCACACAGGAAGTCTCCAGCTGACCTGGGCTGAGCCTAATCTAAGACGGTACATTCCAAAGTCCCCAAGGTCCTGTCATTAGCTGTGTAGCTAAAAGCAAGAACAAAACACAGTCCAATATTCCAAAAGTATTCAGCTATAATGACAAAATGAATTATGCACAAGCACTTGAAGCTGCCTTCCTAATAAAGCAGAAAGGTATATTTAAGAATCCAGGTTTAAGAAGAAAGGTATATTTTCCTTCTTTAAATACATTTCTGGTGACGAAACAGGTTGAGAGGCCTCACATCTGAGATGAAAAATTCTTTCTTGCTAAACAGTTAAGCTGAACTGACTACAGGGGTTACAAAAGGGATGGTGGGCACATTTAAAGAGGGCAGGGTCAGAAAGACTTGCAAAGGCCTCACTCGGTCAGTGGATCAAGAAAGAAAAAGTCTGCTTCTCCTCCCAAGTTGATAATCTACCAGGCTGCAGAGTTTACTGTGAGAAAAAGACCCACCCAAGCTGTGTTTTCTCCAGAATGGATGGAGTAAGTGCCCCACCTGGGGACTGAAGACTCTGTCTGAACTCAGGTGACCTTTAGGGCCTTGAGTTCTTCAAAAGGCTAGGTCCAAAGAAGGGAGGGAGATTTGAAGCTTCCAAAGTCTCAAAATAAAAGCCCCAGGGTCTTCCAACCTCAGAAAGAAGCCAGGAACCAGGAACCAGCTACTTACCAGCTATATTATCAAGCATGAATAATGCCCCCCTATTTAATTTCTTAGACTTAAAACAAAAAGAGCTGTCTTTGAAAACAGTAAGGAAGAGGTGATTGATTGCATTCCATTCTGAAGCCTCTCTAGGGCAGACCAGAATCTCAGGAGATTGCTACATGGAAAAAGCAGCAGCCTTGGTGCTGTGCTAGGTCACAGACACCTGAAGAAGGCCACATCTGAGTGGAGCTCACCCCTTAAGCTGCTCCTGCCCAGACTGGAAGGAACACAGGCAGCTCCCAGGACACAGCCAAAGCACTGCCTCTGTTGTGCCATTCCTGGGTGTGAAGAGCCCATCTTCTTCCCCCTCCCCCAGCTCCTATTAATCCTTCCAGAATCTCCTCAGTACCATGAAACTTTACGGAATGCTAGGTGCCAGGCATTGTGCACAGCCCTGGGAATGCAAAGGGAAATACAACAAAGTCCCTGCTCTCAGACTAGCCTAACAGGGCATTGCAGAAACTCACCCTCACTCTTTTGTGCTAGGAATTACCTCTACACAGTGTTAGGTCGGAGCCAAGAGGAAGACACGCAAGCCTGGGGGCATGTTAAAATGCCGTTTATTTTGGGCACCTGGGTGCAGGTGGGTGGAGGCCAAAAAGGGCGTCCACACTGAGGAGCGGAAGAGTGTCTAGTTTTATAGAAGGTTTGAATGACAGTTTTGGGAGGGGAGTTCTTTCTGGAACAGCTGGCGGCTCCATCACAGCCTTTGTAGTTCAGAGTCATCTTTACAACCTCCAGAGCCTCCAGGGGCCCTTATCTGACTTCTTCATCTACCCCATTCCTTTCCATACATTTTTTGAGTTCCCACCCTGAGCAAGCCCAACACACAGAACACTCCTGTTGTGACCACTATTCATAAATTAGTCTTCCACACATCCTGCTTCTCAATAAGTTCCAAGCGGGCAGAGAACACCTTAGCCATCTTAGTTTCTCTAGCACCTGGCACAATATTCCAAACAGTAAAATGAAAATAGATGGAGTGCACAGAGGACTCCTAACTTTCCAGAGAGAGGCTATGGAACTGCAGAAAGAGTCAATATTCCACAAGAAGCAAAGGAAAGACTGTTTGATGAACAAATGCAAGCTTTTATCCAGCTTTTCCTTTGCCTCTTCCTTCTTGGGGCTGCGGTTTACCTGGCTTTGTATCCCCCTCCTCACTAGAGCGCTCTAGTGGCTGCACAGTCCACACCAGCAGACTTTAGTTCCACCCCCAGGGACCATCCTTCACCCCAAAACAGGCCCCACTCAACAAGGCCTCATCCTCCAAAAGGACTTCAGTCTTCTCCTTTTTTCTACTAAAAAATTCCAGCAGGCCCCAAACACAGTGGGCTGCCTGGTGAAACAGATTCTAGCAATCCCGGCAATCCCGGCTGGCTGACAAAGCGGGTGGAGGTAAACCAGACAGGTGGTCTTCAAGTGCCTTGTTTTGCCCATTGCAACTGGAATAAAACCCAAACTCCTAGCTGAGACTTGTAAGCCCCAGGCAATCAGGTTCCAGCCTCCCTTCAAACTCAACTCTTTCTCTCCCTGGCGGGGAACTTTCTCTCGCAGGCTGCACTTCTACAGCTCTGAAAGGTGCCGTCCCCTCCCCGCGGCTGCTTTTCTCCACCTGGCCTCCTGCAGCACAGATCCCTTTCCTTTTTAGCCTTTATCGAAATTTATAGTTATTTTTTGCTACTTACTTTCTCTCTCCCAAACCACGAACTTGAGAGCAGGCACTACGTCAGCAGCCAGCTCAGCGCCAGGCACATAGTAAGACGCCGATAAATGTTTGCCGAATTCAAAAAAGATGGGTCCTCCATCGCTCCTCAGCTCCCGCACCCGCTGACCCTTTTCCGGAAAGTTCCGATGGTTCCCACACCAAACCACCGGCTCAACTCTTCGGTCTCCCACACTGGCATTCCTGAGCGTCACCCTCCTCCACTCACTCCCCATCCGCTGCCCTCAAAACCCCTCCCGCGAAGTCCCACGAGCCCGCCACTCAGTCGTTCACCCCTCAGGAGTCCCGTGTGTACCGCCTCTCACCCCCCACTCCCTCCCACAGAGTCCCAAACCCTGCGCCCCACCGTTTCGGGCCCCGAGGCCCGTCCACCCCGAGCCATTTTAACCCTATAAACCCTTCCTCCTCGGCAGCCCCTCAGGCCTCCTCAAGCGCCCCCGTCCCCCCGCTCCCGCCCTCGCCGCTCGGCCGCCCCCATCTCCGCGCGAGCCCGCGGGCAGCACCTGGCCTGCGCTTCGTCCAGGCTCTGGTCAGTGACGGCCATGATCTGCTGCAGGACGTCGCTCGTGGCGGGACCCGGCGGGGACCCGGGCGGCGGGCAGCGCGGGGCGGGGGGCGGCGGCGCGGGGCGCGGCGGGGCGTCCATGGGCGGCGGGGCCGGGCGGGCGCTGAGCAGGAGACCCCGGGTCCGGAGCGCTCGCTCGGGCGCCTCAGCCAACCGCCGCCGCCGCCCCAGCGCCGCGCGCGCGCGCTCGCTCACGCGCCTGAGCCCCGCCCCCAGTCACCGCCGCCGGGAACCGCCCACAGACACGCCCCTCCATCGCCGGCAGCCAACCGGAGCCGCGCGCCGCCTTCGGGACACGCCCCGAACAGCCCCCTCAATGGCCTAGAACGCGGTGGGCGGTTGCCAAGGCAACGGCGCTTCGCGCCTCCGTCCTTCTCCAGCCCGCGAGAGCAGCGCCGCCACCTCTGGCTTCAGCGGCCCTCGGCCCTACATCCCTCGTGCCGCACTCGCGTATCCTGAGCGTCCCTGCTCCTCCTCGGGGCCCCCCGCTTCTTCTCAGAGCCCCCATTCTTCCTCCAAGCCCCTCTCTCCTCCTCAGAACTCCCCCCACCCCTCAGAGCCCCATCGACACCCCCACTCGTTTCCAGAAGCTCGGAGCCCCAGACCCCTGCTCAGTCCCCCAACGCTCCCCTCAGCCTCGCCCTATCAGGTGGGTCACTGGGGCTCCTGGCTCTTCTCCTGGAGCTTCCCACGCCCCTTTCACCCGCCGAGGGCGCAGGTGTGCCTGGTGCTGGCAGGGAGGCGGTCGGATCTGTTTTTCTCCACTGCTGAAATCAATTCGAGTCACCTTTCCGGGGCCAGCTTAAGAGCGACCTCACTTGTTCATCCGTTCTCTCAGTCTACAGTGCTCCCTGCCTGGAAAATGCTAGCACGTGGTTACCACGTGCAGGAAGGATGTTCACCAAGTGCCTACCCTGTGGTGCACCCCAAGTCGGAGCGAATGCTCACAGGTCTTTGTTTCTAGCTGTTAGGACCCATGGCGTTCAGGGAAGGATCCTCACGCAAGAGAAAAGGAACAGACTGGACATGAATCCCTTTTCCAAAGTCATGGGACCTCCTGGTGCCTGTTTACTCTGAGGACAGATTCCAGCTGCAGGCTCAGTAAAGGGTCCTCAGACTGGCTGGGAACCCCTCAGAACAGAGCCCATCTTTCCACTACTGCTGGAAAGGAAATTCAGGAGGGGAAACTCAAAAGGGGACAGCAGGGACTGGAAATGAATGACACTGACAGCATGTCAACAGAGGAAGCTTCTTGATGAAGGAAACCTGACGCTTGGCCTCAATAACAGGAAGTAATAGAATGCATGGGGACCACACAGAGCTGTGTCCTGTACAAGAGGTCAGCCATGAGTGCAGCACTGCCCAGGAGAATTGAAAAGTAGTGTCCTTCAGAGAACTTGGCCGGAGGGCACTGAAAGCTTCAGGGACCAGCAGAGACAAAAACTTGCAGCCACTTATTGGAGAGGAGAGATTGACAAAATGAAATGGGACAAGATCCCAGAGACCCAAGGGGTGCAGGTTGGAACCTAGAGGATGCTGATGCGAGAGCAGCCAGCTTAGAGTGCCTGAGACACAGCTGCCTTTTGGAGGCCATCAGGGGGCTCTACTCCATAGGAAGTGGTTTGCTGCCTTGGCACGCAAAGTGACATGTCTAACAGGCTCTGAGCTCCATGGAGGCAAGGACTGCATCTTTCATGGGTGTTTACCTAGGTCATCACCTCTGGAGATTTAGGCCCCAGGCCCTAGGAGCCATGCTGCCCACCTTGGACTTTGGAGAAGTACCGGAGGGGAAGGAGAGTTTTTCCAAAGGGAAACCTAGACCCATTTAATGTAGAAGGACCTAGATGTTTTTGGTTCTTCAGCAATGCATACTTTAGTAGTTTAAGATTTGGTCTCTCGTGAGAGACCCAGGTTCAAATACCAGCTGTTACTCAGCATGTGAAACTGAATTAGAAACATACCTTGTCTCCTCACTTGTGAGGTGGGAGCAGAGAACCCAGATCCTGGCACATAAATGTGCCTGGCAGGGGCATCTGAGAGGGGGCTCATCATGGGTCTGGCACATTTGAGGCTTTGGGGACTATGGAGTGAGGTGGGGAAAGCCCAGCTGAGCTTGTGACTAACTCTGGGCTTTGTGGGAATCTGAAGTCCTTTCCCCAAGGGACTCTCAATGCATTTCTGTGCCCTTTCCAAGCTGTGTAATCATGGACCAGATTACAACTTGTCTGAGCCACTGTCCTCACATGAAAATGGATATAATATCTGTGCCATAAGATACAGGTGATGATTAAATAATGCACCTAAAGGCTTATCAGTGTGCCAACTCTCAAGTTCTGCATCCTGCTACCAGGACCCCACTACCTGTGGCTCCAAGTGTGAATGTAGGTAATAGGGCAGGCAATACTTCTCTAGAGTGGGGAATGTGACCTTTAACAATCTGGATTCAGACAAAAGGGCAGGCAGAACTGAGAGGGCTCATGTGGGCCAGAAAGCACCTCGGGCTCCAGAGAAGGAAGACAGACAGGCAGGTGGTGAGATGGAGGCAGGGGGGCAGGAGGAGACAAACAACAGAGGAAGAAGGGGACAGATGCAAGACCCCACCAAGAAAGACAGAGTAACGGCCAGCCAGGGACTGAAGAGGAATGAAAACAGGGCCAAGGAGAGGCCATGTGGAAGGATCCCTGCCAGGCCTGAGCCAAGGTGGACAATTTCAGGAGACAGGGACAGACAGACTGCCTGAACTGATACCAAAAAATGCGTAAGAGACCTCCGAGTGAAAAGTTTTACTCCTTGTATCATGCCCTCCCTGTGGTCCCCCTCAATTCTGACAGGGACAGGCCAGCCCCTGGAGGATGCAAGGGGCCACAGCCCTTTCCCAGCTCAGTATCCCTCAGTCTATGCTGCTAAAGAATCACCTTCAGAAAGATGGTGTGTCCACAGTCTGTCCTTGTTATCCTGTCACACTGGGCGGCGTGGCCTGAGACAGCCCTCGTCTCTCCCACTCTTAACACTCACAGCACCAAAAAGGAGGAACTGTTCAGTCCACAGGGCTCACCAGGAATATAAAGTAAAAATAGAAAAATGACCATTAATAAAACCCAAAACCTGAGATGATTGGAGAGCCAGATTCCTGCATCCCATCTGACTCTCCCAGGTGCTTGGAGATGACCCCAAACCCCTGTGCCCTGGGTAGGCACAGCTGTGTGACTGGGGAGGGCTGACAGTGGTGCTGTGTCATGCCAGACCAGGGGTCTGCTTTTAAGTTGGTCCCACTGGTTGGGCTGAGCCAGGCGCTGCATCAGGGGCTGCAGATCTGGTGCTTGCTGCATCCCGCTGAAGTCCAAGGTAGCTAAAGTGTGGAGTCCATCAGGGAGTGGCCATTTTCTGGAAGCATGATGCGAGTGCTGGCACTTGCCTGGGCAGAGGATGCACAGCGGGCAGACTCGTGGGTGGACTGGCGGAAGCACACACAGCAGAGGAGGCGGCGGAAGGTGCGGCGCATCTCAGCATCTCGGCATGAGTAAACTACAGCGTTGACCAGTGAGTTGGCCTCAGCCAAGAGTAGGAAATACTTCTCTACAGCCAGGACGTTGCAGGATTTGCAGCCCAGACCATCCAGGAGCAGTACCACCTGGCCTGGTGTCCAGCAGACCACAAATGCCCCTGTGGGATGGAGGCTGAGGTGAGCAGGGCAAAATGTCAGGAGGCCCGGCACCTATGGCTCTGAGCTCAGGACTGGAGCAGTCTGCTAAGAGGGGACCCCTTTCCTAACTGGTACACAGTGGCCAGGGCCCTGGACGTTTCAACATGGAGATTTGTTCAATGTGGGAAAGGAGGTCACCGTGGGACAGGCTGGTTACTTGGCTGGGAGAAAGGAATCACTGGGAAGAATTGATCCTTGTTCTGGAAGGGTAGGGTGTATCCTCATAGGGGGAGTTCTTGCCACCTCCCCACCCAGTCCATTGTACATCCAATAGCCAGAGTGACCACATTACTTCTGTCAAAAACTCTTAGTGACCACACTACTCCTGCTAAAACCTCTTAAGGGCTTCCCACACAACTCAGAACAAAATCTGACCCCTGTCCTTGCCCCTTGAGGCCTTGCTGACCCCTCTTCCTCACAGGCCCAGCCTTTCCTCTTTGGAGGCTCTGGCCTGGTCCTGTCTTAGGGTTGTCACCTTCTATTTCCTCTGCCTGGAACTCTTTTCCTTTCCCCAGCATTCAAATAGCTCCTCAGATATCACCTCCCTGGAGAATATTCCTCACCCAAATCATCCCCTCCCATCAGCTCACTTGTTTTGTTCATTGTTTCTCAGGGTCTTTTGGGGGGTAGGGGAGGTGGAGTCCCTGAGGCCCCGGGTAAGCTGAGGGCCCCACTTACCCAGGATGATGACAACAGTCTTGACTAGGCTGAGCGTGGTCTCTCGGTAGCGAGGGTGGCAGCTGACATGCTCCGCCATGCGCTGCACCCGCCGCCGCACGTAGAAAAAAATGCGGGTGTACACGGCCACCATGAGCAGGAAGACAAGCAAGCTGGACAGTGACCAGACGGCCAGGTAGGAGCGGCTGAGCAGGGGGGCCATGCGTGAACAACGGTCCAGGGCACAGAGGCAGTGCCAGGAGTGGGCAGGCAGCAGCCCCAGGCCCAGTGCAGCCACCCACACACCCACAATGAGCATGACCACACGGCCACGGGGCAGGCGGCTGTGCAGCTGCACGGCCATCACACTGCGGTGACGCTCCATGGCGATGGCCAGCAGTGTAGCCACCGATGCCGTCAGACTTGTGTCCAGCAGGCCCTGCCGCACAAACCAGCCCTCAAGTGAGAGCCGGGCCGTGCGTGGACCTGTATGGAACATGAGGAAGAGGTAGGCCACACCAGCGAAGAGGTCAGCTGCAGCCAGGTTGCCGAGCAGGTAGTAAATGGGCTGGTGGAAGCGGCGGTTGGAGGCGATGGCTGCTATGACCAGCAGGTTGGTCAGCAGCACCAGCACACTGACGGTCAGCCCCAGGGCCACCACAACCACATCCTTGGGCCGCCAGTGAGAGCTAAGCTCCTTGCCACTGTTGTTGTAGAAGAAGCCAATGGTCTGGTTGTAGTAGCACTGGCCCATAGTGACCATCTGGGGGCACAGAGAGAGAGAGAGATCAGTGAATGTGGCACTTGTTGGAAGGACACAGGAGGGGGCAGCAGTCAGAGAGGAGGGTCAGGACAGAAAGGGCAAGGGTCTCAAACTCATGTCCCAGCGCAAAGTGGACCAGGGTGATCTGGAAAATGCAAGCTCCATTGGGTGGGGGTAGGGGAACAACTGTTTGTTACCTACTAATAAGACCTTTACGAAAGCTATCACCCAAGTCAGTGCCTTGTTTTGTTTGTTAACCTGGAGTAGCGTAACAAAACCCATCTATGGTCCAATCCTGGCACACGTGCCACTAATCTGTGACCCGGTGGGGTTGGGGATTAAGGAGAGTCAGCGCAGACAAAGGGGTGAGCTGTGTGGGACGAGATGAGGGAAGGTCAGTTTGGCGCTGGGGTCAGTGCAGGCAGCAGAGACCAGGGGGCGTGTGGGCACAAGGGCGAGGTCACTTGCTGGGACCCTGCGGGCGGGCGGGCGGTGCTGGGGCGTGGAGGGACCGGCCGATTACAGTGAGCCGAGAGGCGGACCCAGAAGTTGGGCGGCAGGATTTGGGCGCGAGTGCTTTCGAAACGGGCGGGGCGCCGGGCCGTTCCGGGTGGGACGGAGAACCCTGGCAGACTCCGGGACAAAGACAGCGGTCCCGGAGGCCGCGGCCGGCCGGGCCTCCAGGCGCCCCCAAGCTGGAGAGGGGGTAGGGGTAAGGGGGCAGGGGGCGGCGCCCCAGTCCCGCTGGCACGTGCCGCGCCCTCCCCTGGACCCGTGCCCACCCACCTCCCGTCCGCGCCGGCCTCACCTGGGCCGCCCGTCACGCCGCAGACGGGTGGGCTCGCGGGGGGTCGGGGCGGGCCCGAGGCCCCTGGCCCGGCAGCGAGAGCAGAGGAGCGTCCGGGTGCGCCCCGCGCGGGCTGCAGAGAGGGCGCGGGAGGCGGGGTCCCCCCCGCGGCCCCGCCCCTGCGCCCAGGCCATGGCGCCCCGCCCCCACCACCTGGGGGAGCCCCGCCCCACTCCCGCCACCTGGGGAAGCCCCGCCTCCGCGGCCGCGTCGGGGGCGAGGTCGCCCGGAACCGCAGCCCCCCCATTTCCTCCCCGCCTTGCGGCCCCCCGGTCGCCCCTCTCCATTTCCGGCGCGGAACCCCCACCCCGGTCCCTGGCACACCTTACGCGCCTGCAGTTTCGAGCCTTCGGGGCTGAGTCACTTAGCGACCCGAGAGCTCCCGCCGTGACCTTGCGCCGCCCGGGCGCGGCTCCGGGTGGTCTCCGGGTCCGCGCCCCCGCTGCAGACCCCCCACCCTCCCAACCCCACCCGCTCTCTGCCTCGCGTCCAATCGGCCGCCGAGCTACAAGCCACGCCCTGATCCGACTTGGCTCCCACCGTGGGGACCCCAGCCCAGCCTCGGCTTTCCCAGCTCGCCGCGACAACGCGTCGCTGCCTCCGGTGCCCCGCAGACCTCCCGGCCCCGGCTCTCCGTCGGCCGCACTCAAGTTTTTTGCAATCCGCCCCGCAACCCTCACCCCGGGACAGCGCGGTCCCCCGCACGGCCCTGTCCTGCAGTTTTCTCTCCTCCTCCCGTCGTCCCGGGGCTCCCACGATCCGGAGCACACAGCCCCATTGTCCCGGTTATCTGCACTTTGTTATACTGTATTTGTTTGACTGTGCAGGACCAGATCCGGGACGCGGAGCTCCGGGAGGGCCGGGCCGGCATGACTCAGCCCCAGTTGCCTGTAGGTGCTTTTGGGTGTGTGGGGATGAAGGCAGGGGGCCTCGGTTTGCCTAGTGGGTAAAATGGGGGCAAAGGGTACTGCCCTCGCTGGCCTCTCTCCCCTGCCACCCTTCCCTGGCAAAGACAGACATGCAAGGGTACACAGGACACAGTTTATTCAGAGGCCATCAGACCCCAGACCCCAGGCACCATCAGGATGTGGCATCTGGGCTGCCCACCTCCTCCAGGAACAGGTCACTTGGAGTCAGTGAAGGAGGCAGGCAGGGATGAGGGAGTGACAACTAAAGTAGCAAAAGGCACCCCTGTCCAGGAGTAGGAGACTAGGGCAGACCCCAAGGATCTCATGACCTGTGGTGACCCTGAGTATTGACCCTGAGTGACCTCTGAGCCTGAGTGGCCCTTATGCTTGGCAGTGACCTGTGTCTGAGGGGGGAGATCCTGAGACATTGCCTCCACAAGGCTTTTAGGCCTCCCCCAAGCCATGTAGTCTTTCCTTACAGGAATTCTCTGGACCCCCCCAACACTGAACTCCTGGCCCAATGTTTGGCCACCAAGTGGGAGGAGCTGGGGGACATGGGTCCATCTTCTCAGTCCTGGGCCCCTTCCTTAGTCAGGGTGGTAGGGTGGTCAGAGATGGTCCTCGGCTTCCTCAGGCTGGGGGTCCGGGAAGCAGGTGGCCCTGGGCACAGCCTCACTGTCCAGCTTGGAGAGTAACCGGGCTGTCTCCTGAGTGATCTCAAAATGCTTAGGCAGCGGGGCACGGCGCAGGGGGCTGCCCTCACGGGAGGTGGGTCCCCACCCCCGCAAACTCCCTCTGGGCACTGATGTGACTGGGGTCTCCTCACACAGCTTGGAAGCCACCAGGGCCCAGCTGGACAGCTGGTGGGTGACAGGCCGCACACCCCCCCGGGGATACTTCACTGGCTGGCGGCTGAAGTGGCCACGAGACTGTGTCCCAAGGAGTAAGTCCTCAGGGCCTTGGCTGGACTCTGTGGGGTGGGGTGGTCAATGCTGAGCACCCCCAAGTCCTCTGGACATCCCCCCAGGAGTCATCTTTTAGCTAAGCCACCCTGGGGCAGGGGTACCCCCAGAACTTCTGAGCCACTCCACAAGAAACTCACCTTCCCCTTCCCCATCTTTGGTGTCTTCAGCCTCTTCCTCTTTCTGGTCACTCTGTGGAGTTGGAATCTGCAGGGAGAAACCCAAAAATGAGACCCCAACATTAAAGTCTCAGTTATTTGAGACTCTTGGGGAGCTGAGGGCTTATTCCTGGATTTTCAAAAGTTCCTTTGCAGTTGTGGGGATAGAAGATGCCCATAAAAGTATACTGTTCGGCTGGGCACGGTGGCTCACGCCTGTAATCCCAGCACTTTGGGAGGCCGAAGAGGGAGGATTGCTTGAGGCTAGGACTTTGAGACCAGCCTGGGCAACATAGTGAGACCCTGTCTCTACAAAAAATACAAAAATTAGCCAGGCATGGTGGTGTGCACCTGTAGTCCCAGCTACTTTGGAGGCTGAGGCAGGAGGGTCACTTGAGCCCAGGAGTTTGAGGTTGCAGTGAGCTATGATCATGCCACTGCCCTCATGCCCGGGCAACAAAGCAAGACCCTGTCTCCAGAAAAAAAATAAGCCCAGGGAGTAGCTCAGCCATCTCTGCATTAGGACTAGGCAGTGCCTCTGAACTACCATCTTGAGCTGCTCTCTGTAACTGTATCAACCTTACTTCTGCTTTCTAGTATATCTGTATGTTCCCACTGTTCTGCCCTTAGCTAAATGGTAATAGCAGCTTGAGTTCTTTCTACGTTGAGTTCTTTCTTCTCACTTTATGAGCCATTCCAGTTCTCAGAGACCCACAGCTCACTGGCAGCCCCTTCCCAGCTCTCGGCTGCTGTGGGGGATGTCCTTATTCTCAGGAATGGCGGGTGTAGCAGGATACCAGGGGCACAGGCCTTGGGCGTGGATTGTTCTGGCCACTGCTGCCATCTTCCTGGTTCACAGCTGAGCTCTGGATCCTGATGGGTGAGCTCTGTTAAAGATTCACCTGCTATGGCTCCTCTTGTAGGGTTAGTTAACCACTCAGGGCCTATCAGGACTGTGGAGAGGATGACAGGAAGCCTATATAGCACCCAGGTATAGTAGGTGTGCATCTGTTGGTGGTCTGTGCCCTATACATAGTAGGTGTGAGGTCAGTGGCAGCTGGTAGAGCCATCTGGACCCACTCCTCTTTGGCCTTACTTCCTACCACCTTCGCCTAATTCATCGTAGGACAGGGCTGTGCCATGAGCGCCAGGCATGCTTCCACTGCAGGGCCTTTGCACTGACTGTTCTCTTTGCCTGGGAACACCCTTCCCCAGATCTCCACGTGGTTCGCTTCTCCCTTACGTCCTTCCAACCTTTGCTCAAATCCACCTTTTCCGTGAAACCTGCCACACCATCCTACTTACTGCTACAAACTGCCCCTCCACCCCTCACCTTGGTGCTCCCGTCCCTTACTGTGCCCTTTCTTTCCTCTACTATACTCATCACTGTCACCTTGTAACATCCTATATAACTGACTTTGTATCGTATTTATTGTTTGTTCTTGGTCTTTCCCCACTGGAATGTAGACACTGAGAGGGTGGGGTCTTTGAGTATTTAGCTCGCTGATGTATCTGCAATGCCTAGAACAATACTTGGCATATAGTAAGTGTTCAATACATACTGTTGAAGGAATGATCACCCATGTTAGTACCTCTGCAGGCCTGTGTCCTGCTGTTACTTCATTATTGCCCACCACTGCATTTCACATTATTCCTTCCAGAATGAGCACAGGTTAAATGAGGAAGAGAGGAAGAAAATGAAAGAAATTTTAAAGGGAAAGGAAGGAAGACAAGACAGAGAGTGACAGAACTAAGCAGAGATAAGGCTCTTTTCACGTCCATGGGCCCAGCGGGTTCCTACCTTGGGGGGTGTGGCCTCGGGATGCTTCTCCAGGGCACTCTGGGGCTTGGGGTCTGGGCCGGGGTCCAGGGCTAGGGCTGGGGGCTGGGGGTCTGGGCCAAGGTGTGGCGGTAGCAGCTGGGGGCTTGTTGTGAGGGGCCCAGGTGCCGGGCTGGAGTCTTGGGGCAGGGGCTCAGTGGCCAGGGGTAGCTCGTCCATCCCAAAGATCTGCTCGTAGTGCACGATGAGGAACTCGACAAGCTGGGCCTGGTGCCCGGAGTCCAGCAGGCAGGTGACAGGGATGGTGCCGGCTGCCCGTGGACCATCCGGCGACCGCAACAGTGTTGGCCCAAACACAATGCCCAGGTTGTTGGCAGACATCTTGTTTTCCTCAAACTGTGCAGCCACCCTGGGGATGGTGTGAGGAGAAAGGTCAGGGCACGGGATGCTAGGTCATCAGTCTGAGGGTACGGGTAGGACCCACAGACCAGCCTAGCAGTGACTCGCCCATGTGATGGGTAAATCGTCCTGGTCACATGCCCAGAGTTGGGGGTCAGGAGTCAGTACCCAAAGTTACCAGTCACATATTAAGGTTCAGAGTTCAGAAAACACATGTCAAAGGTCAGAGATCAGTGTCAGGGGTCAGCCACAGGTCAGTAGTCACATGTCCGGGGAAGAAGGTCACGTTTCAAGGCTCAGGGACCTGTGCACACCTGAACAGATGGGCCACCAGGTGGCGCAGGGTGTTGTAGTTAGAGTCAGGCAGCTGTACCAGGAGGGTCTTCAGCGAGCGGATAACCTCAGGGCTGGGGCTGGGGGTCCCAGGGTTGTCCCCAGGGTCTGCATGCAGGGTCTTAGCCAGAGAGATGAAGGCATCGTAGAGGTGGAAGGGGATCACGGGGTCGGTGAGCTGGGGGTGGAATGGGTGGGGGTGACAGGAGTGTGGGTGGGCTGCGGAGAGTCCTCACCTTGAGTCCCCCCCACAATCCCCTGAGCACCCACCTCCTGGAGAAATCGCTTGAGGACACTTGAGACATCGTGAGGCGAGTTCCCTGACAGCTCCACCAACGCGCGGCCGTTCTCGAAAGCCTGGCACAGCCGCTCCACCCGGACCCGGGAGCCACTGACCCGGTAAATGCCCTGCAGGGCAAGAGCAGGAAAGGGACACCTGGCTCATGATCCAGCCATCAACGGGGTCGGATCACTTCTGGGGACAGTCAAGGGTCAAGGTGGCACCTGCACACCCAGGGCGCGGTGTTCTATCTCAGCTGTGCATCTGGTGACCACAAAGGGAACCTCTTCCGGGAAGTCCCTGGGCAGTTGCAGGAAGTTGACCCCAAAGAGGGGAGTCCGGGCGGGGAGCCGCTTGTGTCCACAGAGGATCAGCAGAGTCTCAAGACAGCGCTTGTGGCAGGTCAGAAAGCACTGGGGGAAGGTCACAGGGTCAGGAAGGTCATTGGGGGCTAGTGGGGGAAGAGAAGGTCATAGGGATCCTCAGGGAACAAGGGATTATAGGAGATCATCAGATCAGGGCAAGTCCAGGGGCAGGAAGGTTGTAGATCTCAGGTCAGGGAGGTGATTGGGGGTCAGCAGAGGTCATCTGGTCATTGGCCCAGGCCACACCTCCTCACACTCGGTCCCGCTGACCATGAAGGCTTCGCACTCGCGGCACTTGGCTGGGCCCCGCAGCCGCCGCAGCCGGTGGGTCTGAGCCGCATTGGACAGTGTCCACTTCTTCAAGGGGCTGCCCAGCCCGTTCTCCAGCCCGTCTCCCAGGTCTGCAGGGAGACAGGGTCAGGGGTGCCTGGTCCACCTCACATCCCCTCCAACCCCACCTGCTTCCAGCCTCACCAGGGTCTCGCTCCTCAAAGTCATCTGAGGACTCAGTGCCTGTGGATGAAACCTTCACCAGCCGCCGTGTGTCAGGGCCTGGGGTCAGAGAGTCACAGAGGTTGGAGGGCACAGGGGTCATGGGAAATTGCAGGGTTTCCAGAACTACTCATAATGCCACCGGGAAGGGGGGGGGGGGGGATAACAGGTCGTGTTTAAGGGGGAGAATGGGTCAACTACCTGGAGGGTAGTTCAGAAGTTCAATCAAGAGAATGGCTCAGAGGTTAAGGAAATAGGTCAGGGGTACGGGGTAGGGCAGAGGTCAAAGGATAGGTTAGAGATTGAGGGTTAGACTTGGTTAGAGGCTGGAGGATGGTCAGAGGGGGGCCAAGGCCAGGTTCTATCCCTACCTGGGCTGGAAGTGGGAGAGTCCATGGACCGAGACTCACTGCCGCCGCCCACACTGTCCACATCACTGCCTTGAGTGGGGCCTGGAGTCCCTAGGTGGGGACAGGTCAATAAGGATGGCCCCTCGCCCCGGTAACATTCCCATGCGGCCATCACTGCACTTACCCTGCCAGCTGGTGCCTGAGTCCTCCCAAGTGCCTTGCTCAGCCGAACTCTCCTCCAGCCTCGGAGGTAGGGGCCCTGACAGCTTCTTTCTGGTGTCCAAAGAGGAGCTGAAAGGATGGGGGTTTGAGGGCTTGATCCCCAGGAACCTGGCCTGGAATGATGGCACCCAGACGTTGTGTCCAGGTCCCAACTCCAAGCGCTTGGGTCTGCAAACCCTGATGCCCATGAACATCATGACCCTCCCCCCCCCGTTTTTTTTCTTTTTTTAGAGACAGGGTCTCACTCTGTTGCCCAGGCTGGAGTGCAGTGGCCCAATCATAGCTCACTGCAGCCTCCAATCCTAGGCTCAAGGGATCCTCCTGCCTCAGCCTCCAAAGTAGCTGGGACTACAGGCATGTGCGACCGTGCCCAGCTCATTTAAAAATTTTTTTTGTAGAGACAGGGTCTCGCTATGTTGCCCAGGCTGGTGTCAAACTCCTGGCCTCAAGCGATCCTCCCTCCTCGGCCTCCAAAAGTGCTGGGATTACAGGCATGAGCCTCCGCGCCGGGCCACTGTGGCCCCTTGAATGCAATAGTCCCAAAGTCCTGTCCCTCCTAGGAAAGGGACAACCCCTCCAACTCCCAGAAAACCTCAAGAGCCTTGAGTAATGAATTCCAGAGGCTTTGAGCTCTCTGATCTCGAGTACCCATCCCCATGGTGCCAACAGCCTGGCATTGAGACTCGGGGGTTCATTGCTGACCCCCGCTCCGGTGGCCCACCTGTGCGCGGAGGGAACAAACTCCTGGAAGGAGAAGGCGGGCGGTGGGGGCGGCGGGGCCTCAGGCTGCATCACCCGCACGAACTCCTGGTAGCGCTGACCAGGCTCAAAGGGCTCGCAGCACTCGGCCAGGGCGGCGAAGGCAAGGGGGCCACGCTCTGCCTGCGCCCCTCGCAGCCGGAACAGGCCCAGGGTCACCTGCCGGGCGGAGACGGCGGGTCAAGGAGGGGCGGGGCCTGGGAGCCTGGGGGCGGAGCCAGAGGTGGGGCGGGGCCTGACACTTAAAGGCAGGATCCGGATGGAGGAGAGGGTTTGGGGGCGGGGCCGGTCACAGCCGGGCGGCTTAGGGACTAGGGTAGTTGGCCCGGGACAGGGCGCGGTCAGAGTGGAGGCCGGGTCATCCTGGGGACAGGACCCCATGGGGGTGGGGCTGAGGCCCAGGCGCTCTCAGGTCTGGGGCGGGCGGGAACTGGAGGTGGAGGGAAATGGACTAGTCCTGGTGACCCGAGCGTGGCTTAGGGGGCGGGGGGCGGTGAGGGGTGGGACTCAGCCGGGACCCAGACGGGGTGAGGGCAGGGCGGCCTTGGGGAAGGACTTCACCCGTCTTAGCACTTCGTCCCCCTGCAACACCAGCTTGCGCACGTGGGACACGATCCGCTGCTTGGCGGTCTCCAGGTCCTGCTGCCGCGCGTTGGCCTCACGGACACAGGCCTGGTACAGCGCCTCGGCCTCGAGCGCCTGGGGAAACCGAGGCCAGAGGGCACATGTAGGAGACAGCAGGGGACAGCGGGGGGCGCCGAAGCGCTGAAGGGGCTGGTGGCCGGGTCCGCACCTTGGCCTGGGCATCCTCTCGTGAGCGCCGCCGCCGCTCCTGCTGCTTGCTGGGCCCAGGCGAGGCCTGAGGGGCCGGGTCCTCAGGGGACCCCTGGGAGCGCGCCCGCAGGTCCTCGCTGCGCTGCACGTACTGGAGCTGGGCGCGCCGCAGCGCCTGCACCGCCTCGTTCTGGCGGGGGGGGGGGGGTGGCAGGAAGGTCAGGCCCAGGCCTGTCCTCCTTCAGCCCGCCCCCCACCCACTCGGGTCTCACCATCCGCTTCTGCTCCTTCACCCACTGCTCCTTGAACTCCTTCCGCCATTTCTCAATTTCAGTCCGTTTGGCCGCCAGGGGCTGGCAAGGGTGGGCACGGGGATGCTGCCTCAGGCCACGCCGGAGGCACCCACCCCACCCTTCCACTTCTGCACCCACATGCCCTTCCTCCTCTGCTCCCCCTCCCCCAAGGTCGTCTCTGTCAGACTTGCTGTCCCCCACACCCGTGTCCCCACGCACAGTCTCAGTGGTCACCCCATCCTTTCTGCCTGGACGCAGAGACACCGAGACTTTCTCCTAAGAACACTCAGCACCTCCAGCCGCTCCACAAAAACAAACAGAAGCGCGATTTTGCAATGGCACAGGAAGCCCGGTTTGAATCTCTGCTGGGTAACCTTGGGCAAGCTTCTGAGCATCCCTGGGCCTCAGCTTCCTCATGAGTAAAATGGTGATGATGGCAGTGGTGCCTTCCTCCCCGGTTACTGGGAACATGAAGGACAGCAGGGTGCCCTTCTTACACACCCTCACCTGGTAGTAGTCTCTTTTCTGCTGGGCCACTGTCTCCATGGCCAGGGCTCCCAGGCTGAGGTCATGCTCCAGAAACAGGGTGTAGACGTATTGCAGCGGCATGTGGCTCTGGGTCTGGGGGCAGGGAGAGGGTGTAGGAGGCCACTGAGGATCTCTGGGGGGAAAGCTGGGATTCCAGGGGCTTTGGGCTCTCAGGGAGCCTGGTCAGGGCTACCTGCTGGTGGATGGACACCTTGCCAGCTTCAGCGATCTTCATGATGCTTTTAGCAAACTCCAGCTCTGCGGGGGGACAGCAGGGGCCTGGGTTGAGCTGGGGTTTGGGCACTGTCTCTGGCCTAGGGCTGGGGCAGAAGGGGTCCTCACCATAGCTGGCTCTCTTCTCTGTCCAGGCCAGCAGCTCCTTGGCATAGCGGCTCCAGGTCTTGGCATATTCCAGGGCTGCATCCACACCCCCCTTGGTCCGAATGAGCCGCAAGTCCAGTTCCTCCCCTGGGACAGATGGGTGGACCCCTGGTTTCTCAGCCCTACAGTCCTGTGGAAGCCTTCTCTGAGGCCCCAGATCAGGCCAGTGGCCCCTGTCCTATACCCTCACAGCTCCCCAAACATCCCTGTGGGATCACTTGTCCTGGTTGCAATTTTACAGATTCTCTACCCAGACTTGGGGCTCCCTGAGGGCAGGGGCTGGGACCTGTTGTGTGCACTGCCATGTTCCCGGCACCTGAACAATGCCTGGCATGGAACAGGCAGTCAGTGATGTCCTGTTGAAGGAAGGACTCCTTTCTGCCCCCATAGCCCTGGTCTCAAAGTCCCTTACCTGTGAGGGGTGCAGGACCCTCTGGGGAGGGGCTGCTCCTACAGCTGCCTTCACTGTTCTGGTGGGGAGGGAGATGGCATTCAGCAGTAGACAGGGCAGGGGCCTCACCTCCCTGAGGCCCTTCCTCCTGGAGCCTCTCCTCCCTGTCCCCCCACTCCCCACTCACCACAGTGGCTGGGGGGGCCTTGTTAGACTCTGGGTCTCCTGAGAGTACAGGGTCTCCAGCCAGCATCTCAAGGGTCCTGGGGGGTAAGGGTGTCAGGATGCCACCCTCCACCCAGCCTGTCCTGCCGCAGGCTGCTGGGGACCCTGGGACAGTTTGGGGGATGGTCCTGGATATCACCTCTGTGGCATGTGTTGTATCTGGGAGGTCTGAAGAATGGGATTTTGAGGGAACCAGGTGAGTTTGTTTAATGGGACTTGAGATAGTGTTTGAAGGGCCCCAGGTAACTTTGGGGTTCATCAAGTGAGAATATATTATAGAGGGATCTCAAGTGTTTTAAGTGGTCACAAGAAGGATATGTGGGGTCCTAGGACAACTTTGGGGATTTCCAGTTGATTTTGGGGGGTGACTTTTGCAATATACAGGTGTCTTGGAGGGTCCCATCCTAGACCTCTCAGATTATTAGGTAAGTTGGTCCAGATGTTGCAGGTTCCAACGGAGGCTTCAGGGCACCTAAATGGTTAGGGGTTTGCGGGATCCTGGCAGGATTTTGGGGGTGACCCAGGCTTAGACTCACACGTTCCCCAGTGAGATTTCAAGGTTGTCCAGGCTCCGGAAGATGTCACTGTACCTCTTCCTGCCCTCGGGAGCTGGGGGAAAACCTGAGGGAAGGGAGTGTAATACATGGGTCAACCACTGCCCTCCTCTACCCACTGCACTATAACCAGCCTCATTAGGAAGAGGCAGTGGGGAGGAGAGAGAGAGAGAGAGAGAGTGTCCTGGACCCCTGAGGATTGTGGGATGGACGAGAGTGGGCTTGGGTGGGGCCAACTCCGGGCAGGCGGATGGACTCAGACACTACCAAACATAGACAGCTGCTCAGAGGTCCACGTGGACCCAGAAGCAAAGCAACAAAACAGATGCCCCAGATGCAGCCACACTGTCCTGGGAAAGAGACCAGGCTTGACAATGGAACCACGTGGACCCCAGGCCAGACAGATGGAAATACACATGGGACAGAAGGGAACAGAGCCCGAGGCAAAAACACACATGGAGGGACATAAAGACGGAATGACACTCCACATATACTAGAGAGACACAAAGACAGCCGGAAACACAAGTCGGACCTTGCCACATTTCTGCTGCCGCCCACGCCCCCTCTTCTGGAGGCCCCAGATCAGCACTGCCTGCTTCCCCGGGGCTATGAGGAGCCCTGTGGGGATCCTACCGAGTTGCCCTCTCCCTTAGCGGTCGTGACACCCTGCCCCCATCACAAAAATCAGAAGCAGAAGCGGCCACTTCCCCTTCCTGGGCCCCCTCCCCCAGGCGAGCGGGGTAAGGGATAGGAAGGGGGATGGGGGTCAGGCGCTGGTGTCCCGGGCCCCTCCAGGTATGCGGGTCCCCACAATGGGGATCCTTGCATCCTTCCCATTCAGGAACTCCTTTCCCGGCTCTCCAGATGCAGAGGAACAGGCGTGGCCCCTCAATTTAGGAAGTGAGGGGACGGTCGGGCGAGGTCCCTCCCGAATCCCAGAACCCCTACCCGGATCTGCTGCATCCATGGCTAGCACCGGGTATCGCTCGGCGGGGACCGGGATGGGGACAGGGTCGCGCGCTGGCGGGGCCCAGCCCCGATTTCCTGCCGCTGGGGCGGCTGGTGCCCGGTTTCCGCGCCGCCCCGCCCCGCCGAGGCCCTGCCCCCGCGCCAAACCACGCCCCCGCCGGACGGCCACGCCCCGCAGCCTGGAAGCCTCGCGGGCGCTGGGCCTGCGGCGCCCGGACACTGTCGGGCCAAGGTCCGCAGCGACCGCCCTCGGCCGCAGAGCCCCGGGCCTGGGCATCCTAGGCCCCATCCGTGCCAAGCTCTCTCTCCCCAGACCTTTTTGCCGCCCCAAATCCCACGGAGCCGTGGTATTCCCCTCCCCCAGTGGCCCCACGGAGTCCGCCCAGCCCTGGGAGCCTGTCCGGGAACCTTCCACAGCCTGAAGACCCAGTGGTCCCCTTGTCGGGGTCTCTTGGAGCCCCAGCCCATCCGGGCCTGACCGTGGCCGTGTCCTGCCCGATTCCAGTCGAATTCTAACGCTAAGTCCCACACCTCTGACGTGGGGGACCCACGGTGACCTTTAAACCCGAATCAGGTTCTTGAGGCCCCTATGACAGCACAGCTAGAGAGCGCCCCTTTTAGGCATGAGGGGGACACAGAGATCCACTGCCCTAGGCCCCCCAAGAATCATCTCTATTGCAGGGAGTCAGTGCCTCTCTTCGATCAGCCTCAGTGCCCCGCTGCGGGAGGGTCTGGGATGTGCCTCTTCCCCACCTGCTCCCGGCCCAGCCCCCAGCCCCCACCTGGCTCCTGCTCCCAAGGGCTTCCTCAAGCCACTGGCCACTCTGCCAGACCGACCATGAAGCAGCTGAGGGTAAAGGGTGAGGAGGCCCCCGCTGTCACAGGGTGGGAAAGCAGGAGGCTTGTCCAGAAGCCACGGCCTGGGAGTTGCCACAAGCGGTGTCAGTTATGAAAATGCACCCACAACCAGCACTCAGTGGAATTTTTGGCTGGAAACAAAGACTTGAAAGTATGTTTATAACTTTGCTTCCTAAAGGTTTTAGAGGCAAGGCTCTCATGCTGCCTATTCTGCCATTCTTGAGTTGTGATGAGTCCTTTGAAAGGAACAGCACTATCAGTATAAGGGCTGAACCAAGCTTCTGGGTCACATCCTGGCTGTGAGGCCCCACCCAGAGCCAGCCCCCTGTACCTGCTGCCTGTCCAGGATGAGATGGTACCATAGCCTAGGACCCCAAAGAGTGTGAGCTGAGTCAGTATTTGTAACGATGTGGGTCATATTCCTTACATCTAAGACACCACTGAGCGGAAGGCATGCTGTTATTTTATGTTACGGGAAAGGGAAAAATGCCACCAATCCTAAGGCTTCTCTCAAGTGCCTGAGTTATTAAAATGTGAAATTGAGACCACAGAAATACTTGGGTGATTGTTACACTAGAAAATATACAGAGTTCTCTGGGCTGGGAGCTTGGCCCATCCAAGTGCTAAATGTGCTACAGAGGGTATCACCATTAACAACTTCACATGGCCTGTCCAGAAGGTGCTGGGACCTTCCTCAGTGACCACCAGAGCCCCGCAGCCCCCCAGCAAACCCTGTATGGCACAGACAGAGGTGGAGGCAGGGCTTCTTAAAATCTCAGATGTTTCTTTATTTACCAAAGGTGCTGGCCCAGGGCTGGTTCCACTAGCCAGGCCAGCGGAGGGCTGTGGGGGTCCCAGCTCAGTCTTCCAAGGGCAAGGCTCCATGGCCTTGCTATAGGGGGTGGGGGGCAGGTTCCCGCCCGGCGGCAGCCAGGGTGGGCAGTAGGTGCCAGCACCGCCGTTTCAGGAAGGCACTTTCAGCTTCGGGGTCCCCAGGAAGAACTGTAGGATGCGGTCAGCCAGGAGTGCCAGGCAGAAGTCCAGGAGCAGGACCTGGGCGATGACCAGCTTGAACTGTCAGGGCAGGGAGGGCCAGTGAGCCGGGGACCTGCAGCTGGGCCTGGGTTACCTCCACAGGAGGGCCAGTGAGCCGGGGGCCCACAGCTAGGCCCAAGCTGAGCCCCAGTGGCCTCGGCCACTTACCTCAACAGGGATGTCCACGAGGCCAAACTGGCTGTTGAAATCAGGCGAGGAGCCAAGGAGCAGGCCAACGATGGCCAGGAGTGACACCACCAGACTCCACACCAGGGGCTTGTTCTCAGGAAGGCTCTCCATGAAGGGCGGGCCCTGTGGGGATGGACAGCCAGCTGCGTGTGGTGGGTGCTGGGTGGGCAGGCGAGGTGTGCTTAGGGCAGGGAGCCAGGCCTCACCTTATAGTTGATGGCAAAGGTGGCCATCTGCATGGCCATGGCCATGATGTACACGGTGCTGTTGACCAGGCTTGGCTCAAACTCCTTGTACAGGTCCACAAACTGCTCTTGCCTGCAGGGATGTGTGGGGTTCAGGGCTCCCTCTCCTGCTCACATACCCTCTATGGCTCCCTGCTACCCTGGCACAGAGCCAGGGCCCTCCTTGACTGACTGCACCAGCCTGGCCTTGTGTCCCTCCCTGGTCCCAGATGACCCACAGGCTCTCCTGTCAAAGTCTGCCCATTCATCCTCCTGCCATTCCTGATTGCAGGGGCATCACCTCTTCTGGGGGCAGCACTCACTTCGCAGGGCTCCGTGTCTGGGCCTCTCTGTACAGGTAGACAAGGCTCAGGAAATGCACGAAGAACTGGAACATCACAGTGAGGATCGTGTACAGGTTGAAGATGTTGGGTAGGGGACGCTCTCGGGAGAGGGTCTTGAGGGGCTACAGCGGCAGGGATGGGAGGTCAGGGCCTGGCTCACCTAGGAGGCCACCCTGCCCACTAAGCAGGCAGTAACAGCCCCTGCCTCCTTGGAAGCCTCATGCAGAGAGCTGCCACCAAAACTTGGTGGTCACAGGTTGATACCAGTCCCCAGATCCCTGCCTACCTCTCAGCCCTCCCATCCCAAGGCCACTTTCCTAGCCTGGGCACTGCCATCTACACTCCCTTTGGCAGCCACAGGGGTCTTAAAATCATGAAGCAGATCCCACCCTCCCTGTTCCAAACCCTCCCCGTTCCTGTTGCACCAGAGCAAACCCAAAGCCCTCCCTGGAGCCCACGGGGCACTCCTGGTCCAGCCCAGCCCACCACTTACTCTCTCTGGCCACCAGGGCCTCCCTGCCTCAGCCCACGTCTATCTAGGGCCTTTGTGCCCAGTACCTGACCACCGCTCCCTTGTTCTTTACATGCTAGCCTGGGTTTCAGTACTGTGTGAGCCTCCCTGGCTGTCCACCAGGCCACCCTCTATAGCCCACGACCCACTTAGATTTTTTACCCTTTTGATTAATTGTTTCCCAGTCTGTCCTCTCCTTGCCTATGGGGCTCTGAGTGGCCCCCTTGAGGCCCCTGCTCATGGACAGTGTGGGACCCCAAGCTGTGCCACTTGGAGGTGTCTGGGAGCCTTGGTCTGCACCACCCTGCTGGTACTTCCTGTGCCATCCTGGGCACGACCCCTACCTCCAGGCCCTGGACCCCCATCTGTAACTGGCGGATGATAGTTTCCATGGCTGTAGCAGCCTGGCCCTCGCTGGCCCATGCATTCCTGCCCTCCAAGCACCCCTGTGGCCCACCTTGGAACGGGAGATGAAGAGAAAGCAGCCAGCCAGCAGCAGCCCCTGCAGGGTGGCCTGGAAGTCGCTGAATTTGACTCCCTCCAGGTAGAGGACGCTCTGGCTGTAGGCCAGGATGAGGGCGTTGAGTGCCAGGATCTTGAACATCTGCAGCGTGGTCACCAGTGTGCAGCGGCCTTGTTTGATCACGTGGCAGACTGTGGGAGGGAAGAGGCGGGTGTGGGTTTGGGGTGCCAGGCAGGGTGGGTGGGGGGTCAGGGGCAGGCGTGGGACTCACTGCACTGGATGGATGAGAGCTTGGAGGTAAAGGGCGCGGCGATGCTGGCATCCCCCAGCTTCACAATGGGTGTGCTCTCGTCCTCAAGATCTCGAAGCACCTGGCTCAGGCGGTCCTGTGGGGGTTGGTGGTGGGGAGTCAGCCCTGGCCAAGAGGGGGGCACCAACACCTGCCCTCTTGAGACTCACCCTCTGGGAGGCTGGTTGCTCCTCGGGGGGCGGGAGCCCCGACTTCTTGGCTGCCCTGGAGGTGGCCCTGATGCCACTGTTGTTCAGGGTTGGGCTGTCCCGGGGCCGCCGCCGTCGCTCGACAACCCGCTCAGGGGCATTGGCCAGGAGGGCCACACCTGGGGGGCAGGAGGGCGTCAGGACCCAGGAGCAGGCTCCATGTAGAGATACACCAAGCTCTGCAGCTTGTTCTTGTGCAGAACAGTTCCCAGACCTCCCCAAGGAGACCTCAGGGAGCATCCATTTTGCTTTCTACAAACTACTTAAGAAAACAAACCAGCAAAGAAGCCCCACAGCAAATCAAATGAGAAACACACTGATACTTAAATGGGTCAAAACTAAACTTGTTTCCAAAGAAATGGACTGCCAAGGAACGTAATTCCAGGAGATAAATAATTCTTCATAAATGCTTTAGTAGACGAAGCAGATAAATATCGGAAAAACACAAAAACCACGTTAGGTTGATCTTTAAAGTTCAATCTAACCCCTGTGTCTTCTTGACAAGAGACCCGAGGCTGTGACTCCAAGGCAAGCGCTTCAGCTCCTGGTTTTTGGGGTCACTTTCCCCACTTGTGTCCTCTCTCTCCAGCCTCTGGCCTCCACCCTCTACTCCCCCAACACTCACATCCCTTCCTGCCCTTGGCGCCCCTCGGGTCCCCTGGCCTTGCCAGTCCCTTCCATGCCCTGTGCTACTTCCTCACAGGACTGAATGCCCGGTGACTGTGCCTGTACAGGGAGATCTGGGTCTGTCTTTCTTGCTCAGTGACGTGTCTCTTAACACCAGGTCTGACGAGGAAGGAGCCGCCCCCAGCCCGAGGCTCACCCACGTCAGCATGCTTCAGGGCGCCCACGTCGTTGGTGCCATCCCCGCACATGAGGGTCACGTAGCCCAGCTCCTTCAGGCTGGTGATGACGAATTCCTGTGTGGGCAGAGACGGACTGAGCAGGGGCTACGTGCCTGGACCCTGTCCCTCCTGCCCCCCAGGTCCTTGCACGCACCTTCTGCTTGGGGGCCACGCGGGCGAACACCTGCACGTGGGGGATGAGGTGGAGCAGCTGCTGGGGGTCGGCCACCTGCAGGTGGGCCAGGCCGTCACCCGTGAGGCACAGTGCATGCTCCAGGGCCAGCGCCTTTGGGGAGCCCTGGGCCAGGGGCAGGACAATACTGCCATCGATGGAGCGCCACTCGCACTGCTGGCCTGTGGGGCAGGCACCCAGGGTCAGGGACAGGGGCTCAGCTGCCCAGGCTTGGAATCCCCCACACTTGGACCCTGAGCACTGGCTGGTTTCTACTCTCTGGAGTGCCCACATCCCTCCCAACTGCTGCCCAGATGACAACCCACGTATGCTGACCAGAGCCCCACCAGGCACCCAGCCCTGCTCCGAGCATTCCACAGAGAACATCCAAAGAACCCTTTGGTGCAGATGGGGAAACCAAAAACCCAGGCAGCCCAACCTCAGCTAAGCCGCTCCCCCACCTCATGCAAGGCCCCCGACAATGGCTCATCACTTAATGAATCTCTGTTTCCATGGCCTATCTGAAATCCCGCTTTCCTGAGGCCAGGCTCTCCACACACTCTGGCAGGGCTCCCAAGTCATCCACTTCCTCTTTCTCTGCTTTTTCTCTTTCCTGTACTTCCTCTTTCTTGCTGGCTGACCTGGGCTCAGATGCCCAGCCTGCACTGGACCCTTCACCCTGGACTGTCTTGAGTGGGAGGGAAACCGTCTCCACGTGGCTTTTGTTGTGGCTGTTTTGTTAGAGGAGCTTTGTTTGTCAATCAACAGTCCTCACTGTCCCCTCCGTGCTACCTGCCCATAATCCCTGAGCCCTGGAAGAGCCCAGCCCCTGGGGCTGGGACAGAGGGAGACCTGGGACCAACAGTGCAGATGTAAGTGGGGAACCGAGTCCTCTGAGAGGTGGCTGGGAGGTTCCAGAAGCTGCCTGGCCTGGCCCTACCTAGAACCTTCCTTCCTGCCTGGTCCTATGACAACCCTGCTCAATGTGACTCCTCTTAGAACCCTCTGTTGCTTCCACTCAGGCCCCGCACTGAGTGTGCCCCACAGGGGAGCCTCACTCCCAGCCCTGGGCGTCTGACAGACCCCATTCCCCCATCCAGGAGGTGCTGGGGCCGGACTTGCCCTTCCATTAGTTTGACTGCAGGGCACTGCTTGAAGAGTCACTCAGGAGAGCTCAGGAGAAGCTATGAGTTCTGGAGTCAGATCTTCTGGGTTCCAATCCTTAGCCACAGTGACATTGAGTGACCCAGGCAAGTGGGTTCACTTCTGAGCCTCTGTTCCCTTGTCTACAAAGCAGAAGCCCCACCAGCTGACTCAGCTGGCTTCCTCCTCCGTGTAGGGAAGGCAAGCTGTCCTGTGTGGGGTAGGACGGGGGAAGGACCAGCAGTAACGTGCACTGAGCCTTCTGCCTGGGGCCTGGCCACACTGAGCACTTGGTGTGTGAGCCATCTGCTGGGCTCAAGGAGGGTGTAGGGATGAGGCCAGAGAGCAAGTGTGGCTGGAGCAGCATCTGCCTGTGAGCACTCAGGAAACCTGAGCTGGTGTGACCACCGCTGCCTTGCTACTATAAACAAACACCTAAATGCCGCCGATGCCAGAACCAGTGACCGCCTGCATGCTGCTTGAGGTGCCCAATGGGCCAGGGCTGTCATCAGTGGTGCCACCATGGCGAAAGGTACTCAAGGATACCATGCTGCTCACTCAGGCCTGGTACACAGGCGGGCTGCTGGGATGGGAGCTGTTCTTGGACTCAGGGTCCCCCCACCCCCCACCCTGGCTGTGCCAGGGCCTCACCTTTCTCCGAGGGAGGCTGTAGGATCAGCGTGTGGGCCTTGTCAATGAAGTGTAGCTCCTGGGCCACGTGGCAGGCGGTGAGCGGGTTGTCCCCTGTGATCATGACCACCTTGGGGAGAGAGGGGCAGAGGTTCAGTAGGGTGGGCCCAGTGGGGCAGAGATCCAGCCTGAAGACCTGACTGCCAAGTTTCCTTCTAAGGCAGGCCACGGCGGGAGGTCCTGGCCCTCTAATGGAGACCCTGAATGGACTTCCAGGGACCACAATCCACCCCCTCCCAGGGTGTTTTACACAAATGACACATGTGTGTCCTTCTGAGAACACCCATAGCTTTTATTTGTAATACAAACTAAGAAGCAGCCCCTGGTGTGGACCCTCTTGGCTTGGTAGCTGCTATGGGGGGACATTTCAGCGATGAGGAGGAGGTGAGAAGACGACCTCTGAGGGCCTGGTGGGACTAATGACATCGCCTGTCTGCCCCAGCACCACCACCATCTAAGACGGCTTGCTTTCCCCCCACACCCTAAAAACACACCCTGAGTCCCAAGACAGAAAACAAACCACCAGGACAGGCAGGTGCTGCCTGTCTGGGTGCTGCCACATCCCCCGGGCACCCAGCCTCAGCTTCCTCCTCTTCAGGTTGGGGGTGGGTTGGGGAAGTGGGGAGGACAGTTCTGCCACCCAGGGATGCCAGGGCGTCTGCGGAGGTGAGAAGGCCTGGCACAGGAAGGGCCCAGAGACTCCTTGGGCCAGGGCCAGTGCAAGCACCTGAGCTATGATCTCGTTTGGCCAAAATCTGCAGTCTCCTCGCTGTCAAGACCTGAGTGTCCACCCCCTGCTGCTTGCCCTGCTGTGAGGCTGGAATTGTCACGTTCCCACCTCTTCTTTGACTTCCTGTCTGCAGGTGGAGCCAAGCCCCATTCGTACCCGGTGGGATGCATTCTGGATCTCCCTGATCACGGCTTTGGAGTCAGCCTTGAGTGGGCAGGAGACCACGATGAAGCCAACGAACTTGAGGCCACACTCCAGGGCCTCCCGCTTGATCTCCCGGGCCTGTGGAGAGACACAGGTACCCTCATCATCTGTCCCTCCTGCCGTTTTCTCCCTGCATTTCCTGAGCTCTGACCACATGCTGGGAGCCAGGGGGACAACAAATCCTTCCTCAGCTGTAGCAAGCGTAGCCTCCTATGACGGCGCTAAGTATGGGGGGAGGTGAGTCAAGATCCTGTCCTTGCAGGAGGGACACGCTAAGGTCAAGAGGAGAGAGGTGCTAGGCACCCTTGAGGGATGGGTTTTGGCAGTGGCTGGGTGGTCCGGGCCCCCCATTGTAGCTCTACCTCCTGGTTGCGGACATGGGCACATCATGGAGCTCCCTGTGGCTCAGCTTCCATGTCAATAAAGTTGGGACCCTCCAAATAATGTGGTTTAGCCATATCCCTGACTTACCCTCCACCACATGCCAGAGACTAGGCAAGAAAACCCCTGCCCTTAGGGAGCTCACATTCTACCCGAGGAGACACGTGATAAAGAAAGTCACAGAAATCAGATGGCTGAGTGCCACGAGGGAGACAAAGGTGGGGAGCAGGGCAGACAGGGTCAGGGGACAGAATCCAGAGCAGGGGTAGAAGGCCTGTGAGATGGTGACTCTGAAGGGGGCAAGGGCCTGGCCTCTGCACACAGCACTGTGACCTGATGTTGGGTTCTGGAAGGATCTTGCAGCTGCAGGGTGCAAGCAGACCGAAAGAGGACCAAGGCAGAAGCCAGGAAAGGGGCAGACGTGCTGGCAGTGGAGGTAGGAGGGCCGGATTTGTGGATGACGGACAAGGGGTGAGAGAGCTGAGGATGCCAAGCCCCTGCAGTCACCACGTGGTTGGGCAGGAAAGGAGCAGGGTGTGTGGGACAAACCAGAGTGGGGGCAGGCGAGGTCTGGGTGTGCTCTGCATGAGGTGAGCCAGGACAGGATGGGCTCCTATGGCGGTGGACTGAGGACCGAGTGCTACTTGGGGCCTCCAAAGGTAGAAGCCGGGAGTCGGGTGGAGGATGAAATTGCACCCAGGCACCCACTCAGCATGGAGCTGTAGGGGACAGGAGGTGACTCAAAGGAGGAGCTGACAGCCAGGCACATGGTGAGGGTGGCTGGGGGCAACCCAGGCCCTTACCTGCTGGTGGGTGAGGTGCCCCAGCTCCTTGTACCCCAGTGCCAGGACGCGAGCTCCTTCCCGGGAGATCTCGGTGTGGATGTGGTGGTAGTCAGGCGGGCACTGGGCAAACTGCAGGGAACGCAGGAGGATGTCACCGACCGCCCCACGCCTCTTCCCCACCACCCCGGGCCGGGGCTGGCTCACCATAGAGTGCAGGGTTTCGGGGGCCCCCTTCACGGCTGCGATGTAGCAGAGGTCAGTGGAGCCCAGCTTCTCGTACGAGGCGAGCACGGACATTCGCTTCAGGGCACTGGCAAAATGAAAGCGCTGGTGAATTTTCAGCCCCTGAGTTTTAATACTTCGGGGGAATACTTTCTCATCTGGAAACAAATAAGTACGAGTCCTGAGGGGCTTTGCTCCAAAGAGGCAGCCAAGCCCCCACCTCCTCCTGCCCAGGCCTCCGCCCACCTCCCTCCTGCCTCTCCCAGGGCCTGCTTAGGTGCAAGCTTATGGGGGACTCTGGGCTAGCAAGGGAGTGAGAGCTGGGAGACATGGGCTTGGAGGACCCCGGCACTGTGGTTTCAGCCAGGGTAGGGCAGATTCCAACCCAGGGGGACACAAGGATGAGGCCTGTCCTGGATCTCAGGTGAGCCTGTGCCCACTCGTCTGAGGGAATATCAGAGTTGTGGGCCTGCCTGTCCACCAAGTGTCTCTGAGGGGTGCAGCCTGCCTGCCTGGGGCCATGAAAGCTGGCAGCTCACCCTAGCGGGGCCTGAGGCTCCAGCCGCTCACCTTTGGTCAGCGTCCAGTCCACAGCTGTCAGCATGGCCTTCTCCAGGGGGTCACCCACGAGGGTGCCGTCATCAAGCTGCATGAGGGAGTGGCATGAGGCCAGGGCCCGGTGTGTTTCTATTGGGATGCTGGACACAGGGGTCATCTCCTTCCCGTCTCTGCAAGGACGGGGAACAGCTGGTTACTGGGTGGAGGTAGGCAGGGTGGAGCTGCACCACCACCAGGGGAGGGACCCCCAGAAGTCCTCACCCAGGGCAATGAAGGATGGGCCCCCATGGAGCACTTGCCTTGTGTCGGTCACTGGGGGACCTTGGGCATCGGCTGGGTCTTTGTGAGACTCGTATCTGCCTCACAGATGCCCCCAGAAGTCAGGCATCATGTGTGGGAGTCACGTGCCAGTGCGGGATGGAGGCTGGCTGGCTACTCTGGGCCCAAGCTGAGCCCCCATGCCGCTGCTGCCTCCCACACTGGGGACTTTATGGGAAGCCCTAGGAGACAGACCTCCTGAGGCAGGGCTGACAGGCCCTCACTGCAGGGGCTGGGGCTGAATGGACCATTTGTTCCTAGAACTCCCAGAAGCCCCTCTGCTAGGCAGCCCCTAAGCCCAGGGCCCCTGATGCTCACCTTAGTCCAGCCACACCGCGTACCACCAAGCTGTCACTGGTTAAGGTTCCCGTTTTGTCAAAGCAGCACACCTCGACCTTTCCAGCAAAGGGGATGCGGAAGGGCTCCGTACAGTACATGTCTGGGGGCAGGAGCTGGGATCAGGGGTCCTGCCAGGCCCCAGCCCGCTCAGTGTCCAGCCACACCCGACATACTCACAGAGCTTGGCCAGGGCGATGAGGGAGGTGTTGACAGCCAAGGACAGCTCGATGGGCAGCTCAGGGGGAACAACTGAGGTGAGGATCAGGGTGCACTCCAGAAACAGCTTGTAGCGGTTCCGGCTGGGGTCCCTGGTGCCTGTGGAGACAGGGCCTACCAGTCTGGGGCCTCAGATGCGGGACTGCAGGGGCTGGTTGGGGGCCATGGCGCTTACCTTCAATCCATACATAGGCAGCTGCAGCGATGGCAAACACCAGGAGGAAAAGGATGAAGATGAAGGTCTCCAGGTTGTTTGCAGTCACCCTCTTGACTCCAAAGAGGATCGTGCGCAGCAGCTTGCCCTGGAGGAATGGAGGGACAGCCTTTCTGCTGTCTGGGCTCCCACCAGAACCTCAGGCCTGGGAAAGTAGGCCTGGTCTTGGGCTGGCCTCTGCACCCTGGCCCTGGCCCAGGCACTTGCTGCCAGAGTAAGCCTGTGGGGTAGATGTTCTGGGGTCTGAAAGGATGATGGCTTGAATGTCCCCCACTCACCCTGGGGCCCAACCTCCCCAGATCGAGGCAAGGCCCCACACCTGGGACGTGTTGAATCCAGTCCGCAGGACATAGGCCACGCACCCATTGTCGACCGCTGGGGAGGCAAACAGAGACACTGTCATCCCTGTCTCTTGGTCCTGACTCCCTCATGATCAAGCAGATGTGGGAAGAGGGGGTGGGAGCCAGGACACCCCCAGATGCCCACGAGGCACCTACGCTTCAGGCCTGTGGTGGCCTTCTGGGGGGGAATGTGCTGCACCACCTTAGTGCCCCCAAAGATGACGTGGAGCCGGGAGTCAGCCTGGAGGTCCAGCACCCGGTCTGGGCTGAGGTCTTCAATTGGCTCCTGGGGAGGAAGTTGGTGAACCTGAATGGCCGGGCCCACCTTGCCTCCTTCTCCATCCCTGCAGAGCTGACCCTGAGGCTGGGATGAGCCAGCCTGACCTTCACGGGGCTCCCTGCCCGACCGAGCACATCCCACCCAGGTTCCGGGCCCTACCCTCACCAGGGGCAGCAGGTTCCATCCTATCCTGTCCATGGCACTGACCTGAGCCCACCCTGACTCCTCCATCTGCACCTGGGCAGGATCCTGGCCCAGCCATTGGCCTTCCCTTTCCTAGCGTGTTTCCTCCTAAGTAGCTTGAAGACCCCCCACCTCCTGCCAAGCACCTTCATCTGAGGCACTGATTCCCCCGTGAGCATGGCCTCGTCCACGATGCAGCGGCCCCGCAGCAGCAGCACGTCACACGGTACCAGGTTCTCCTGTGGGGAGCGGCCTGCGGGGCAGGGGCAGGAGGGTTGGTCAGAGGCCCCAAGGCAGGGCTCCCACCTGGATGGAGTGGAACAGGGCCTCACCGATGGAGACGATGTCCCCGGGAACAATCTCGTCGCTGGCAATGGGCCTCCACTTGCGGCTTCGGTAGACCTGGGCGGTGAGGGGCAGGGAGTGTCAGCACAGAAGACGTGTCTGCACCATGCCCACCCCCAGACTGGACAGGGACTCTCCCCGCCACCTGCACCTGGATCATGTGGGGCTTGTTGCCCATCTTCCGGATCTCTGACATGTTCCGCATCTGCTGCTGCACCAGGGAGGCCTCGAATGCCACCAGCATGGACAGCGTGAAGACGCTGTAGTACCAGTACTCGTCCAGGCACCAGAGTCCCACACAGAACACCTGTGGGACATTGGCCTGTCTGTCCCCACCCCATCCATCCTGTCCCCCAGGAGCTGCTTCTGCTCACAGGCTCTGACCCACGAGGACAGGGAGAGGTTTTTGGGTTTGGAGTGGCAGACAGGTTTGCTCTGGCTGTGAAAGCCCCAATAAAGGAAATGAGGACAATGGTCGGAGCTGCTGCTTTACCTGAAACACAAAGAATGGGGCCGTGGCTCTCTCCTTGAAAAGCTCTGAGAAGTCGGGCACCACCATCTCAGCCCTGCAAGAGACCAGACCCCACATCCTGTTCCTGGTGCAAGGCCTCTGGGGTGTGGAGGCCCCACCCCTGACACCTCCATTCGGAGCATGGCAGGCCTCCCCCGAGAAACGAGGAGCCATGGGTGGGTGTTGGGAACCCTGGCAAGCTTTCTGGCTTCTCCTCGTCCGGGCCTCACCTGGGGCAAACATACTGCCCGCCCACAGCCCTCTGCTCTGCAGAAGCCAGATGAAGCTTCTAAGTGTACTAACATGTTCTTCCGGCAGTTGTGGGGCTGGTGTGAAACGAGAATTCCCGTCATTTGGTTGGGTGACATGACAAGTGGAGAAGTAATGTCTGACGCAAGGATGGCAGCCCTGAAGTTGCACAGAGGAAGCCTGGGCAGCTGGCTGCAAATTCCCCCAGGGGCCTAAAAGATGGAGCCTGAGCCCCACCCCCACTGAAGCTGGGATTTTCCAAAAACTTCCCGAATAAAAGCCCTAGAACCCAAGGAGCTGGGCCCAAGGGGGTGTTCTGCAGCAGCACATGTGGTGGCCCAGTCTGACCAGGGGGCCAGCCAAGTCAACTAAGGTCATCCTTATTCTGTCCTTAACTGGATGGACATCCCAGGCCTGGGATGTGAGAAGAGAAAGCGAACAGTGACCCTGATGTTATGAAAACAAACAATGACAACAGAGCCCCATCCTGTATCTCGGGTGGGCGCCTTTGCATGAGCAAGAACGGCGTGAAAGGGAACGTCGCTGTCCTAGGCCATTAAGTGGCCGACCTTAGGGAGGGGAGATCGGTATAAATCTTCGTATTAGATCGATAGTTATGGTAAACACATTTATAATCTTCTGAAAAGCAATTAAGCCAGGAAGAACCCCCTAGGAGTTCTGCGGGTTTCCAGGTTGAAGACCAGTGCCACGGCAGCCACGATGGGGGCTCTGAAGCTAAACCACAGCATTTGAAGCCTAGCTCTGCCCCCTCCCAGCCGAGTGTCAGCACTAGCAGTTTTGGTGAAGATTAAAGGAGAAAGCACATGCACTGGCACGAGTCTTGGGGCCTGTTTTTTCCGCCTGGTGCTGGGTTGACATCTTGGAGGGGTAACACCTTGGTGATGCTGATTATATTTTTAACTTTTGCAATTTCAGCCAGCGACTCAAAACTGAAGCCAGCATCAGCTGTTCTACCCAGCACAAAAGAAAAGCTATCAGGATCACCAATGTCTTTATCACCATTCCTAAAGTGCTAGGATATGTCTGAGCAGAACAGTGAGGACTGAAACTTAAAGAATTTAAAACAAAGAGGGGAACTGCAGTAACAACAAAACAAGCACGAACAGCCAACTGTTACCAAGGACGGGCATGGGCCAGCTCCTGTGAAGGGTGGCACACGCAGGGTCTCACACCACAGGGCAATGGCTCTAGGGCCCTGTGGGGGTTCCTGCCAGCAGGCAAGTTTGGGGGATACTAGACTAGAGCATGTTTCTCAAACAGCGCCACATTCACCTGGCATGTTTGGCTAAAAGGGCAGATTCCTGTCCCCCCTTCCTGAATGGGAATGGGGCAGGAAGGCCAAAGGACCCACAGGGAAGCCAGGAACTCACTTGTTGCTCCCAAATTTCTTCTCAGCTGCTCGGATCTCTGAGTCTTCCTGGAAGCCTCTGTTGCCCTGATAGTACGAGAAGGCATTTCCCACGGGAAAGGCCACAGGGAGGAACTGCTTCTTCTCGAGGGCATCGTAGGAATACTTGATCTTCTGGAATTCAAAGGACAGCACCTCAAGCCCATTTTCGCCCTGTGGTAGAAGGCATGTTTGTGGCAGAGGCTCCTGACCTGGGGGTGTCAGTACCTGGAAATCCCACCCTAGCCCCTGCTCCAGGCAGCCTGGCATTCCGTCCCTACCTTGTCACGGTGCAGGGCCACGAGTTCAGTGGAGCCATTGTTGGGGGTTGGTACCACCTTCACAAAGGTCGTTTTGCTGGGGTCATACTCCTGCCAGACAAAACATCGCTATTGAACTCTTCTCAACCCATAGTTCGATGGCCCCCACGGGGAGATTTTGGGTGCAGAGGCTTCACCAGCATGTTCCAGAACATGCCACTGGACTCCAATGCTGGCTCAGCCACTCCTCAGTTCATCACAGGGTCAAGGAACACCACCTCACTGTGCCTCTGGTCCTGTATCTTAAAGCTGGTGTCACAGACAGACCCAATGTCCAGGACTCTGCTCTGCTGACAATGACATGAACTCAAACAGGAAGAATGCTACTAGGCACCCAGTCCACCCTCAATTCACATGAGCCAAGCCCCTGTCACAGCCCATCTGGCCTCCTGCTTGGCTCCCCCTCCTCTCCCACTCTGCTCACTCTTCTCACCATGTCCTCAAGCACAGGAGGCACGTCCATGCCTTGGCTAAGGGCCTTGTCATGTGGTGTTTTCTCTGCCCTGAACATGCATTCACATAGCTGGCTCCCTTGCCGCTTCAGGCCTTTGCTGAAACATCACCTCTCAGGAGGCCTTCCCTCCTCGCCCCACCTAAAGTTCCCTGGCAAAGTTCCCATCCTCATTCCAATATTATCTCTCTTTATCAACTGCTGACTGTGAATTCTCTCTCCCAGTAATGCCCTAAAGGCAGTGGGATTTGCCTCTTTTGTTCACTGTTGTTTCCCCAGCACCTAAGACACGGGAGGCACTGAATGGAGCTTATTTAGTGCTCTCTCAATCCTGAGCTGCATCCATCCTGCTGCATGGGGAGCAGGGAGCACAGCGGTGACCCTGAGAAACAAAGCATCATCCCTCAGGGAGTTCATGGGCCACCAGACCAGGTGGAAAATAACAGCAAATATAAAACTACAACCTCTGATAATGCCATGGAAGAAAAGTACAAGGCACTATACACCATGCTGGCCCTAACACTTTGCAGATTATCATCTCTGCTTCTTCTCACAATGGCACTGGGAGGTAGGTGTTACGTTTCTCACTTTACAGAAGGGGGAAAGTGAAACCCAGAGAGCAGAAGCAGCCCTGTCTGAGATCTCTGATGCAAACCCAGATCTGCCTCTCCTAACCAAAGGCTGCTTAGCTCCTCCACTTCTTCATCCCTGGAGAGGAAGTTAACAGCTATGCTGTTTAGCTGCAGGTCAAAGGCAGCTGGAAGTCTGGGGGGAGGTCACACTTCTGTCTCTTTCCCTCTTCTTGAGACAGACACACACCTGGGGTCAGAGGGGAGGCTCACTGGCAGTGTCATCTGAGGCAGGCCTACAGGGAGGTGGTGCAGTCACTGGTGTCAACTGCTGACCCAGGGCAGCTCATGGCCACTGCCTCCTATGGCGGTGCTCACTCACTCATTCAGAACACTGGACTACAGGTCACAAGCACTGCTTTGCTTTTGCATCCTGAGCAGTTCTCACTATCACCATTCTCATCTTCCAGACAGATATAACGAGACCGCAAACAGTTAAGTCACTTGCTGATAAGTAACCCCTGTTCCTCTTAAACACTGCAACTGACCACACTGCATGCTTGTTTTGTTCATAGTTTGGAGGATCGCTGAGCACTGGCTAGTAGGACTCGGTTCTTTAGACCAAGCTTTACAGATGGGGGAAACCCACCCCACGGATCTAGCCTTACACTTTGAGCACCAAGGTAGGAGACAGATGAGAAGGAAGGTAGGGCTGTTTCCAGGGAAACAACAGAGTACTCCTCAGTATGCGAGCTAGCATTAACAAGTGTTACCGAACAGCGACGTATGCTGGGCCTTTCCGTAAGTCTTTTACAGGTATTATCTTATTGAATCTAAATGACCACACCAGGGAGGAATTCCAGAGAAAGGAAATAACCCGCGTCAGGGTCCCACAGCAAGTCAGCAGCGGGGTCCGCATTAAGCCTGCGCCAAAGAAGAGTGGGCGCCGCTGGAGACCCAGGCCCAGCGGATGGGAGGCCCAGCTAGAGATGGAGACTGACAAGAACGCCGCAGCTGAGACCTGCACGACCGCGCCGGGGGTCGGGCTCGTGCGCACACACTTACCGGGGTGCAGGTGAGCGCGCAGTGAGCGTGCACGGACCAATGTCCCGAAAGGACAGTGAGCGCGTGCGCGAGGCAGATGCTGGCGAGCACGAGCAGCGCGGCCTCGGGGATCTGCGCCCAGCTGCTGCCCCAGCCCCAGCAGCCGGCGGCCGCGGCACCTACCCAGGCGGGGTAGAGCAGCCCCGCGAATGGCAGCACCGTGAGGCGCCGCAGCAGCGCCAGCCGCCGGTATGGCCATACGGCGGCGACCAGCTCGTCGCCGCTCGCTATGAGCGCCGGCCCAGCGGCAAGGGGCGCGTGCGGCTGCGGCCCGGGCCTGGGCTGCCCGCCGGGCCGGACCCCGCAAGGCCGGGCCCCGCAGGGCACCGCGTTGCAGACAGCCTTCGCCGCCGCCGCCATCTTTCCCAGCGCCGCGCTCGCTTCCGGGCAGAGGCACGCCTCACTTCCGATGTTTTACTTCCGGTAAACCCTGAGCGCCGCCATGGGAGCCGGCACTAGGAAGAGCTAGGGCAACAGAGCAGGTTGGGTCCGGAAGTGGCTACAGCACAAGCCGCCATGACAGGCTGTGGCCGGAAGAAGAGGCAGGGCGCCGCCATAACAGAGAGGGTCTGAAAGACCTAGGGCCGCCTGTCCGCGCTGCCACGCCGGACTGAGACCGGAAAAGACGAGGCATGCAGGGCGGGCTGGGCGCCACCATGACAACCTGAACCGGAAGAAGCGAGTCCTACTCGGTGATTACACCGGCACGAGCCGGTCGCGAGGGGCGGAACCTGGACATTGAGGAGGCGCGGTCATTCAGAGAAGCGCCGGCGTTCCGGGGGCGGAGCCTGTTGTGAGGGCGGAGCCTGTTGTGGGGGCGGGGCTTGTGAGGGGCGGGGTCGGGAACTCGAGCCAGAAGAGCCGTATGTAATGGATAATAGACAAAGTTATTACTTTAGCATAAAAAAATGAAAAATTGATAGTTTACTTGAAATTTTATATTATTCTGTATTATTTACTGTTGCATAATTGCTGTTTGAACAAAACCACAATAGGACTACTTAACAGTGCCAATTAGTGGTAATTTGTAGCATGATTAATTAAACAATTAGTATGTGTGAGAAATATTTTATAATGTTTCTTTCTGTCCTGTGGTACAGCAATTTATTTAAACTCCTTTTAAAATTCTTTATTGGGTATTTAAATTTTGTAGGTTATATTGTTGCATATTCTTAAGATACATAAATCTAAGGCTTGGTAGAAGGAGAATGTGAACGCAATACGACTTGATAATCAGATACTAATATTTAACAAGATAACAGTCAATAAAAATAACAGTGACTTTTTTTCCTGTCCCATTATACAGTAGGATATGTTTATTCTTTTAGTTTTCTTTTCCAATAACACTTTGCCACCTGAATGCATTCAAACATAACATCATTTTGCCTTGCTTCTCGCGTTTATGAAGCCCACACTACTCTGATTCTTGGTGTCAGTCCAAAGTGATGACCTTAAGCTAAATATCCTCTCAACCAAAGCCTTTGAGCATGGATTTTGTTTACTAGCAACAACAGTTTTGTTTTGTTTTTTTGACTTGTGGGAATTGGCTTCCAGCTCTTCAAATATTTCCATCTGTGTTGTATCAACAGGCTTGTTTTTACACCAGCTATTTGTCAATCAGGTCCTCATGTGTAAATTCATCATATGCTGCTGTTCATATCCAAAATGTCCATCATTTTGAACACTTCAAAGCACATTGGATGCCAGTATAAGTTAAACCTCTTTTTCTCAGGGAAAATGTTTTTTTTTTTTTTTTAAATTTCAGAATATTATGGGGGTACAACACTTTGGCTATATATATTGCCCATGCACTGCCCGGGTCAGAGCTACAGTCGTGGTCATCCCCCAAACTGTGCTCCCCACATCCATTCAGTGAGAGTTTTCCCATCCCCTCCACCCCCCTCCCGCCCGCCCGCCCTCAGATGAATGTTATTGCCCTGTGTGATGTAGGTGTTGATCAGTTAGTACCAATTTGATGGTGAGTACCAGTGGTGCTTGTTTTTCCATTCCTGTGACACTTCGCTTCAAAGAATGGGCTCTAGCTCCAGCCAGGATAATACCAGATGTGTTAATTCACCATTGTTTTTTATTGCTGAGTAATACTGCATGGTATACATATACCACATTTTATTAATCCACTCGTGTATTGACGGGCACCTGGGTTGTTTCCACATCTTTGCAGTTGTGAATTGTGCTGCTATAAACATTCATGAACAGATGTCTTTATTATAGAATGTCTTTTTTTCCTGTGGGTAAATACCCAGTAGTGGGCTTGCTGGGTCAAATGGTAATTCTACTTATAATTCTTTGAGGTATCTCCATACTACTTTCCATAGAGGTTGTACTAATTTGCAGTCCCACCAGCAGTGTATGAGTGTTCCTAGCTGTCCTCATCCCCACCAACATTTGTTGTTTGGGGATTTTTTGATATGAGCCAATCTCACTGGAGTTAAGTGATATCTCATTGTGGTTTTGATTTGCATTTCCCTGATGATTAGAGAAGTTGAGCAATTTTTTATATGTTTGCTGGCCGTTATTCTGTCTTCTTTTGAAAACTTTCTGTTCATGTCCTTTGCCCATTTTTTAACAGGGTTGTTTGATTTTTTCTTGTTGATTTTCCTAAGTTCTGCATAGATTCTGGTTATCAGTCCTTTATCAGATGTGTAGCATGCAAATATTTTCTCCCATTCTGTAGGTTGTCTGTTCACTCTAGTGATAGTTTCCTTGGCTGTGCGGGAAAATGGTTTTAAAGCATAGAGGTAATTTGAAGCTGTGAAATCAAAGTTGGATTCCAAATAAGTTACATTTTTAGGAAAGAAACTGAGAAAGTCCTACTTAACTTGACTGCCCTTTGCTGGTGACATTTTGAGTTCTGAAGCAGTCTTCTTTCAAAGAATGAGTCATTATTTCACTGTATGAGTTTCTCTCACATCCTACACATAACGTCATACAATTCAGAGGCAATCACTTCATCCTTGTCTGGGCTCCTTATGGCCTTTTCAAAGATATCAAACAGTTTGGGAGAAAGAACACATAAAATTCTGTTTTACTGTGATTGTTTTCCCCCATTCTAATCTTCAATATATTTCCACATTAGAGAAGGACATTGTTCTTTCTTATACTTTGAAATTATGATTTTATGGCAGGCCATCTTTTTTAAAAATGGCAGCATTATTGAGATATAATTCACATATCATACAATTCACCCATTTACAGGGTACAATTCGATAGTTTTTAATATATTCATAAACATGTGCAACCATCACCACAGTTAACTTTAGAGAATTTTCATCACCTCAAAAAGAAACCCCTTTTCCATCAGCAGTCACTCCCCTCCCCCTCCCCCAGTCCCTGGCAGCCACCAATCTACTTTCCGTCTCTGTGGATTTACCTATCCTGGACATTTCATATACATGGAGTTATACAATATGTAGCCTTTGTGTCTGGCTCTTTCACTCAGCATCATGTTTCCGAGGTTCATCCATGTTGTAGCAGGTGTCAGTGCCTCATTCCTTTTTATGGCTGAATGATATTCTGTTGTATGAATAGATCACATTTTTTTAATCCATTCATTAGTTGGTGAACACTTGTGCTCTTTCTGCCTTCTGGCTTGTCCTGAACTCCGGCCATGGGCAGACCTGGGACACCATCCCTGGGGCTTCCTGGTTGGCTCTGGTTAGTCCTGTCCCTTTATTTGGAGGGTGACCTTGAAAGATTGTTGTGTGGATGGGGTTGTGGGGGACCCTAGAATGCCATTCGTGGATTTACCTCTTTGGCAGGGGCCAGTCCTGGCCTCTAGGGGAGGACTAAGAAACTCTTCAGCAGGTGTTGCATATGATCAGACCCCAGAAGGGATCATGGCCAGGCCTGGGACTTCTTTTCCAGGCTTTTGGGGCCAGTCCTGGCTTCTGGTGGGGACTTTGAGAAATATTGGGAGGCCTATCCAGTGATTAGGCCTCACCTGGACTGCCGCTGGGCCCAGGGCTTCCTCCCAGGAGGTCACAGGCTAGCCTGAGCTGATAACCACTACTGGAGAGGGACTTAGAAGTATTTTTGCATGGCACTTTTGACTGCTAGAGTTCACATGGGACTGCAGCCATGCCCAAGCGACCTCCCCCTGGCTCCGTGTGACTGCGTGTTCCTCTCACAATGACAATTAGAGTCATCATCATTTATCCTGATTTGATTGTTAGTTTGTGTAATTGTGTGACTCTAATTTCCTCTTCACAAATAATACATTAGTTCCTCTTCATTTGCTATAAGTCAAAGTGAGACAGTTTTGTGAGCACTTTCTAAGTCGGAACATGTGTGATGGTTAATTTTATGTGTCAGCTTGGCTAGGCCATGATTCAATATTTCATCAAACACTAGATGTTGCTCTGAGGGTATTTTTCAGATGTAATGAACATTTGTGTATTTATTTGCTTATTAAAATATTTTCAAGACAGGATCTTGCTCTGTTGCCCAGGCTGGAGTGGGCAGTGGTGCCATCATAGCTCACTGCAGCCTTGAACTCCGGGGCTGAAGAGATCCTTCTGCCTCAGCCTCCTGAGTAGCTGGGACTACAGGCATGTGCCACCATGCCTGGCTAATTTTTCTATTTTTTGTGGAGATGGGGTCTCCATCATGTTGCCCAGGCAGGTCTTGAACTCCTGGCCCCAAGCAGTCCTCCCACCTTGGACTCCCAAAGTGCCTGGCCCTGAGTGTGACCTTTTTTTCCTTTAACCATGGACAACTGTCTTAATCTGTTTGTGTTGCTATAAAGGACTACCTGAGGGTCAGGCATGGTGGCTCACACCTGTAATACCAGCACTTTGGGGGGCCAAGGTGCAGCGGGAGGCTTGCTAGAGGCTAGGAGTTTGAGACCAGCCTGGGCAACGTAGTGAAACGCCATCTCTACAAAAAAAATTTAAAAATTAGCTGGGCAAAGTGGTGCATGCCTATAGTCTCAGCTACTTGGGAGGCTGAGGCAGGGATTGCTTGAGTCCATGAGTTGGAGGTTACAGGGAACTATGATTGCACCACTGCACTCCAGCCTGGGTGACAGAGACGCTGTGTTTAAAAAAAAAATAAAAATTTAAAAAGAAAAGAGGTCTGTTTCTCTTACAGTACTGCAGGCTGTACAAGAAGCATAGCATGAACATCTGCTTCTGATGAGGGCCACAGGCTGCTTCCACCCATGGCGGGTGGTAGAAGGCAAAGGGGAGCCAGCATGTGTAGAGAGCACGTGGCAAAAGAGGAAGCAAGAGAGAGGGTGGGGAGATGCCAGGCTCTTTTTAACAACCAGCTCTCATGGGAACTAATAGTGAGAAGTCACTCATTTACACAAGGAAGGCAGCACCAAGCCATTCATGAGGGATCCGACCCCATGACCCAAACACCTTCCATTAGGCCCCATCTTCAACACTGGGGATCAAATTTCAACACAAGATTTGGAGGGGCCAAACAAACCAAACTATAGTGACAGCATTCAAGGTCCCTTCTCCCCTTCTGCCCCACATATGCACTTGCTAATCAGATAAACTTGTATGGTTCAGTGGGTATATTACTTTGCCAAGCACCCTGTAGTGGGCTGAATGGTACCTACCCTAAAAGATAAGTCCACGCCCTAAGCCACAGAACCTGTGAATATGACCTTATTTAGAAAAAGGTCTTTGCAGATGTAATTAAAATAAGGATATTGAGATGAGATCATCCTGGATTTAGGGTGGGCCCTAGACCTGACAGCGAGAGTCCTTATTAGAGACACACAGAGGAGAGAAGAGACTGAGGTCATATGAAGATGGAGGCAGAGACTGGAGGAATGTGGCCACAAGCCAAAGAATGTCAGCAACCACCAGAAGCTGGAAGTAGCAAGGAAAGATTCTCCCTCAGAGCCTGTGTAGGGAGCACGGCCAGGTTTCAGACGTCTGGCCTCCAGAACTGTGAAAGAACACCTTTCTGTTGTCTTAAGCCACCCAGTTGGTGGTAATTTATTGGGAAATTAATACACTCCCCAATGGATGGGAAGCCCTAACCAGTAGGACCCTTTGTCCTCCTACCCCAGCTCCTGAGTAGCTGGGACTAGAGGTGTGCACCACCACACCCAGTGTGTGACCTGACTTTTTATACTAATACACTGCTTTGGGCCTCATCCCACATGTCATCTCCTCAGCAAGTCTCCTTCCTCCCACCTCAGCCAATCCTACTTCTTTCCATGTGCAGATTTTTTTCAGAATCAGGGAAATCCAATCAAGGTTCACAGACTTTATTTCTTAACAAACTATGAAAAGTTAAATCACATAAATGAAACCAATTGACAAGTGTTAATTTTACTTCTATCAACTGTTATCTCTTATATGGTAGTCCCCCCTTATCCACTGGGGATACATTCTAAGACCCCCAGTGGATGTCTGAAACTGAAGATAGTACCAACCCTTATATATACTATGTTTTTTCCTATACAGATGCTCCTTGACTTAAAATGGGGTTACACCCTGATAAACCCACTGTAAATTGAAAACATCGTAAGTGGAAAATGCATTTAATATACCCAACCTACTGAACATCCTAGCTTAGCCTAGCCTACCTTAAATGTGCTCAGAACACTTACCTTAGCCTACAGTTGAGCAAGCTCACCTAGCACAAAGCCTATATTATACTCAAGTGTTGACTATCTCATGTAATTTAGTGAATGCAGTACATTGTAGAGTATTGGTTGTTACTCTCATCATCATGCGGCTGACTGGGAGCTGCATCTTGATGTCACTGCCCGGCATCTTACCATATATCACTAACCTAGGAGAAGGTCAAAATTCAAAATGTGTTTTCTATTGAACGCATATCACTTTCCCACCATTGTAAAGTTGCTTTCCCACCCTTGTAAAGTCAAAAAGTCCTAAGTTGGGGACCACCTGTACATACATATCTATGATAAAGTTTAATTTATAAATTAGGCACAGTGAGAGGTTAACAACAATAACTAATAATAAAATATAACAATTATAACGACATATGGTAATAAAAGTTACGTGAATGTGGTTGATCCGATAACTGATAGCTACTAAGTGACAAATGGCGGGTAGCAAAAACAGTGTGGACAAGCTGAACAGAGGGATGATTTACATCCTGGGTGGGCAGAGCAAAAGGACTCGAGATTTCATCATGCTATTTAAAATTTAAACTGCATGCAATTTAAAATTTATGAATTGTTTATTTATGGAATTTTTCATTTAATATTTTCGGACCATGGATAACAAACCGTGGAAAGAAAACCCACGGGTAAGAGGGGACTACTGTACATTCCATCAGAAAACTGGCTTGTACAATCTGAGTTATTTGATCAGGAAAAAATAAAATAAAAAAGAAGGGAAACTGGTTTGAGCCGTTTTCCAGAAAGGAAAAAACCCATAAAGCTCCCTCTTGTGGTGAAGGTGGCATTAACATACATACACCCTGTCTGGGGGGTGGATTTCTCAGGGTTCTGCTGACACCTTCAGTGTTTACCGCAGGTGATGGTGCATTTAGAATGTTCTGTGTGTGCCCTCAATGAGCAGGTGGGGTGACATATTAGGGAGAACAGAAATAAATAAAATGGATGGGGTTCTCACCCAAGATATCACAGTCTATCCTGGAAGACAATTTCAAATGAGTAAATTAAATCAAGGGACAGGAGAGAGCCACAGGTGGATTCAATGTTAGGCTGCTTGAAGGGAAAGGTATTTATAAAATGCTTAGGATTTATCTACAGAAATAATTAGATGGGTCAATGGTGGTGGGGTGGGGTTGAGAGAGAATTTCAAGTGGGAAAACTGGACATGTACATCCCCAGGCACAGAGCACCTGGTGACAACTGTCAAAAGACAAAATTACAACAAATTTAGAGATCTCAATTGTAGCCAGCCATGGTGGCTAATTTGTGTAATCCCAACATTTTGGGAAGCTGAGGTAGGAGGATCACTTGAAGCCAGGGATTCAAGACCAGCCTGGGCAACATAGCGAAATGCCCATCTCTACAAAAAAATAAAAAAGTTAGCTGGGTGTGGTGGCGCATGTCTGTAGTCGGGAGGTTGAGGCAGGACGATCGAGGCTGCAGTGGGCTATGAACAATGATCACGCCACTGCACTCCAGCCTGGGTGACAGAGCAAGACCCTGTCTCAAAAACAAAACAAAAGAAAGCAAAACAAAACTCAATTGGCTTTACTTGTGATTCTAGGATCTGGCAATACTTCATTCTATAAAATAGAATAAATGTTCCAATGAGCTGAGCAGAGGAGATTGGTTTTATAGACAGAAAAGGGCCAAAGAAAGTAGCAAAAATGGCTCAGTCATTCAAAGTTTCTTTCCTTGTAAAGAGAGAACAGGGAAACAGAACAGCAGAGAAATAACTGATGGATTAACATCAGGTTACGTTAGTTTACTTTTTTTTTTTTTCCGGTAAAGATTAAAGCAGAGGGAACTTCATTATCATGCCAATTGAATTGCAACTGGCCTGTTTGGGAAATTAAACTGTTATTTCTTTCTCCTGATTTCTTGGAAAGTCAGATAGCAACTCAATTTGGTTTGGTGACATGGAATCTCAGCATGAGTAAGTCTGTTTTGATTTTTAGTCTGGTGTGTTGGGGCCTAGTGCAGGAGCTTTGTCCAAAACAATGGCCTCCTATAAATTTTATTTCACACCACTGTGAACTAATGACAGTCAGGGAGATTAAAGCAGAGGAAAAAGGGGGAAACTCAAATTTGATTAGCTGTTTTACATATGTGTAAACGTGCAAATAATAGTTTGCCGGCATTTTTGTTTTCTCAAAAGAATAATTATTTGCCAGTCTTTTGGTCTGTTTAAATTACCTTAGAATTTTCCTTCTTTATATATTAAACACAGGAGGAAAGCTGGGACTCTGCTGGTTTCTTATTCAAACAATGGGATTGTGGGTCTTTGTCCCATTTAACTAATCAATGTTGGCGAGAAGCAGGTGAACACCCTGCAGTGAGCAGCACAGCCTGAGGCCAGTGGCTCCAAGCTGGGGCCAGTCTTGAGCCTGCAAAGGGAGGGAAATGGAGCTCCCTTGGTGCTTTCTGGGCAGACTGCCCTCCCTGCCAGTGGCCTTCATGTGCTCAGAACAACCACAGGAGGAGTGTGGATTCTGTTGTTTTTGTTTTAATTTTTGCTTTTTTTGTTTGTTTGTTTGTTTTTAAAGAATGTGAAGGGGTGGGAGTCAGGAGGGTTCAGTTTCCTTTTTTTTTTTTTTTAGACAGAGTCTCACACTGTTGCCCTGGGTAGAGTGCAGTGGCCTCGTAGCTCACTGCAACCTCAAACTCCTGGGGGCATGCATAGGGTCTCTGGAATCAGGCTAATTTGTACACATTAAGAAAAGCTGTGAAGGTCACACTTTGAGAAAGACTTATTTGGGTTGTCTCCCGGAAAAAGTGTTTATGAATTTGACAGTTTAAGTTAGAACTTTTCCCGCTGGTGAAAATTAAAGTCTTGAAGGAGGGAGGGTTCCCACACTGTGAGGAGGGGACAGGAGCTCACAGAGTTAAATTCTTAGATGTCCCTGCCTCATTAGGAGGGAAGTGATCCACTCTAGGGCTCCATTTTCCAAGCTTGGGAATGTTTCACCTTCTGAACATGGGTTTTCCTTGTGAACTGTGGGTGAAGCAGGCTGCTTATCTGAGCTAGTTGACATGTGTGTCTTTCCTTTTGATTCTTTTATAGAATATTGCTGCCATAAGACTCCAGTTTTCCATGCATTTAATAATTTTGTTCCCTTTTTGTCATTTTTTTTTTCTTTTCCCTTGGCTGAATATGAATAAACTGAGAGAGAAGGCGTGAGAAACCTTCGGCCACGCCACCACAGCCTCATCCCAAATGCCAGATCTCTGGAGCCGGCGCTCCTGCCCCAGTGCGGCCTGCGCGCCCTTCCAGCTCCCAGGCAGGAGGGTCGCTTCATCTGACGCTGCGTCTGGAACTCCCCGAGCGCGCTCGCTTGTGACCCAGAGTCCGGGAGGAGGACGGCAGCAGGGCACCACTGAATACAGAAGACTACAGTGCCCCTCCGGAAAGCCAGGAGCAAGTTCTGCTTAAATGCAAATGTCGCCCGGTGGGGCCGGGTCCGAGCGCCGCGAGACGGCGGGGCGGCAGGGGGCTGTGGATTCGATCTGTCAATCTCCACGCCACTCCTTTTCCTGTCAATTAGGCCTCGGGGGCGGAGCCTGGAGCGCCAGCCAATCAGGGGTGCTGGGCTGCGAACTGTCCAATCAGGAGCGCCGGGAGGAGGGGCCCCGCCAAAGGCCGGCACCTCGTGCGCGGGGGAGGGGGGGGCCCGGCTCGGCTCCCCTGAGGGGCCCCGGGGCGGGCTCTGTCGCAGTGTCGCCGCTGCGGCCGCTGTGCCCTGCTCTGGCCGGCTGAGGCGTAGGGAGGGCGCCGGGCCACCCGGCAGCCGGGCGATGGTGCGTGCGCGGGGCCTGGCGTTCGCAGAGGGGGAGCGGAGGGGCCCGGTGGGTAGCGGCTGTGGCGGGACCCGGGCCCTCGCGTGGGGCTGGGCCGGCAGCCGGGCCCCCGGGCGTCCCGTCCCGTCCCCGCGCGGCGACCTCGGCCCCGGCGCCGGAGCCCTCTCTGGGCAGCTGCGCGCGCAGCCCCGCGTGTCCCCAGACTGTGCGGTGACGGCGGGAGGGCCGTGCGGGGCTCGTGCGCGGGCGGCGCTGCGGTCTGTGGGGTCCCCGGTGCTTTCTCCCCAGAGTTACCCGTTTCCCTCCGAGTCTTCCGAATGTGTGGGAAGCGGGCTCTCAAAGGCACGACGCCGTCCCCTCAGCCTCCCTGCGCGCACTCCCAAACGCCAGCTTCCTCGCTCGGGTTCACATTCTCAACTACTTGTTCCCCAAGCTACATTTCAAACGGGCACAGTATTTTAATTGTCATTTTTTAAAAAACCAAGTAATAGGTGGCACCTTTTAAAAGATCTGTTTTCTGTTTATGAACAGTTCACCTAAGAGGAAAGAGGACGACCGCCTGACCCTCCATTGTAAGAACAGTCGCGGTGCCTCTCCCTGCATCTGCCCTGGGCGCAGACAGCTTATCGGAACGTCTTTGGGTTGAGGTTCCTCGCTGGAAACTTCGCAGGGTGACGTGTCCACAGCCCGTCCTCCTACCTTTTCCTGGTCCTGGGTTTCAGAACCGTCTGGGAAGGATGGGTGAAAAGTGTCTAGGCGTGGTTAACCTTTCCTGATTGTCCCGTGAGCTTTCTAGAGGGGGTGGCTCTCATGTCTTCAGGAAAGAAGTTTCTCTAGTCAGATTAGGAAATTCCAGAGAGTCCCTGCCTGGGCTGGGTGCGGGTGGGGCGCAAGAAACCAGAGAAGGTTAGAAAGTCCTTGGTTCTGAGACCGCTCCTAAGGCCTTGCAATTTCTTTTAAAGCACCATACTTTGGGGTATCCTTCTCTGTGCCCCAACTGGACATTGAGATTTTCCTCCCTCAACCTGAGTTTCCATTCCTTGGAAACACATTGGTGATCTTGAGACCCGTCTCTTAAAAAAAAAAAAAAAAAGAGAGAGAGAGAGAGAGAGAGAGAGAGAGAGAGAAGTAATGCCTGCCCTCTGGATCCTCTCAGACTAGGGAAGGGAGGAAAAACTATCCCAAAGGACAAGGAAAACCACCCCAGCAAGGTGGTGCAAGAATCTGAAAAGCAAAATGCACTTCAGGCAGACAGTGGGGCACAATCTACTGTTACTGGGAAGGTGGTCATTGAGCACTTCTGTGAGCAGGATGGGGGTGGGAGGATGTCCCACCTGATGGAATGACCTGACTTAACACTTTTGAGTCAGACATGTCTGTGTTCCAGTTGCACAGACCCTTTCTGAGTTTGTCACCTTGAAAGATTTGTTCTCTTGTTTGAACCTCAGGATTTCACTGAATGTAAAATGTATTTTATCAACAGAACTTGAAAGATAAGATGACATATTAGGCAAGAAAGAAGTGGATTTCAAAAAAATTAAATATCTAATTTTATATTCCATTTGTTAAAAATTTTTAGGTACTCTTTTTGTTCCCCTGAGCATGTGTAATAAGTTTCTGAGGTCTGTTCTTTTGTGTTATTCCCCAAATGGAATTTTAGGCCTTAGCCTTAAGATGTTACCAGGGAAAAGAAATAGGGAAATTCTGCCTTCCATTATGGTTGCAGAAAATGAATACATTTCCACGAAAAAGTACGGTGGGTACATTGGTGATTACAAAGATTCACCAAAACATCAGTTCCTCTTCTTCGCAGGGTGGAGAATTTATGACAGTGGATAAGTCTGTTGTTTTGTTATCTGAATTTGGCAGATTTATGCTAAATCCTGTGGGATAACCTTGGCAACAACTAGAACTATTCAAATATCATTTGTTTATGAAATGATTTATTATCATGGAAGTAATGATTGAGTGACATTCATAGGGTTCCCTCATGATCTCATCTAATCTTCATTACCTCCCAGAGGTGCTACTTCCTAATACCATCACACTGGGAGTTAGGATTGCAACATGAATTTTGGGGGGTACATAAACATTCAGTCCGTAGCACTCCCTAACAGTGTTCTGTATAGCATCTTGGCTATTCTTAGACATTTATCTTCTATTTCAGCTTTCAGAAGTCGTTTTTCTTAAGTTCACCAACAAACAAACCTGGTTGTGAATTTCATGTCTGTAATAAAACACTACATCTGTTTGGGAGCTCTCATATTATAGTGATGCTCAGTCTCCTTTCTAAGGACATACGTCACCTTTCCATTTATTTCATTATACTTTGAAGTCTTCCTACGTATACTTATCCCATTATAACTATTTTATATCATTCATAAGACATATTTTAGGACTTCAAGAAAATTAGTTTTTGGGTTTTAAAAACATTTTTTTTAGAGACAGGGTCTCACTCTGTCACCCAGGCTGGAGTGTAGTGGCGTCATCATAGCTCACTGCAGCCTTGAACTTCTGGGCTCAAGCAATCCTGCCACCTCATCCTCCCAAGTAGCTGGACTACAGGTACACACCACAGCTGGTTAATTTTTTTATTTTTTGTAGAGATGGGGTCTTGCTATGTTGCCCAGGCTGGTCTCAAACTCCTGGCCTCAAGCGATTCTCCCAATTCCCAAAGTGCTGGGATTACAGGCATGAGCCACTGCTCCTGGCCAAGAAAATTAGTTTTAATAGGCTCTGTTATCTTCTAAAAATTTACTTTCGACGGCTTGCTGCTGGTAATTTAAAAAGCACTGAGATTTGTGTATTGACTTTTGCATTCTGGAAACTTACTACAAATATTACATATGCAGAATATACAGAAAACAATTGCAGTCAGCTGAAACACTGTAAAGGGAATGTCTGCATAATGACAACCAGGTGAAGACTTGGAAGAAGCCTTCACACTATACATCCCACTTGAAATGATTCCTAAAGACGAAATCACCCCATTTTTGTGCAGATGGAGCCAGGATTGTGAATTATAAGATAATTTCCTTGTTTTTCTTCATAGTTTTATAAGCTGTGCGTACATCCCTATGCCAATATACTTTATTTTTATGTTTTTTGTGAAAATGGTATCATTCTGTATGTAATATTGTTTCTTTTTTGCACAGTTATGAATCTTCCATGGACTGGTAGTTTATTTGCTTTTTTTTTTTTTTTTTTGAGACAGAGTCTTGCTCTGTCGCCCTGGGTAGAGTACCGTGGCATCATCGCAGCTCACTGCAACCTCCAACTCCTGGGCTCAAGCGATCCTCCTGCCTCAGCCTCCCGAGTAGCTGGGACTACAGGTGCGCGCCACCACGCCCAGCTAATTTTAAAATATTTTTCGTGGAGACGGGGTCTTGCTGTGTTGCCCAGGCTGGTCTCTACCTCCTGGGCTCAAGTGATCCTCCTGCCTGCCTCCCACAGTGCTGGGATTGCAGACGTGAGCCACTGCGCCTGGCCTGCTCCTTTGGGATTTTCTATACAGACAACGATGTCATCTGCAAACAAAGACAGTCTTATTTTTTCCTTCTCAGTCTCAGTGCCTCCACCCTGACTTTTGCCTTATGGTTTTTCTGCAACAATTTTGTTGTTTAGCTTATTGATGTGATGGATTACATTAATTGATGTTTGAGTTTTGAATCAGCCTTACCTACCTATAGTAATTCCCACTTGTTTGTGGTATATCATTTAAAAGTACATTTTTAGATTCCATTTGTTAGTATTTGTTGAGGATTTTTGCATCTATTGGTCTGTAGTTTTCCTTTTTTGTAATGTCTCCATCTAGTTTTGGTAGTAGGATAATGTTGGCCGCATAGAATGAATTAGGAAGTGTTTACGCTGCTTCTGTTATCTGGAAGAGATTGTAGAGAATCGGTTTCAATTCTTCCTTAAATGTTTGGCAGAATTCACCAGTGAGACCATTTGGGCCTTGTCCTTCCTCTTTTGGACAGTATTATTAATAGTTATAGATTCCATTTCTTTAATACCTACAGGCTTATTCATATTGTTTTACTCTCCTGTGTGCATTTTGGTGGATTGTTTCTTTCAAAGAATTGGTCCATTTCATCTATCAAATTTGTGGTCATGGAAGTTTTCATAACACCTTTATAATATAATATAATACCTTTATGGTCCTCTTAATGTCCATGTGATTATTAGTGATAGTCTCTTTTCATTTTGATCAGTAATTTTTGTGTCTTCTCTCTTTTTTCTTAGCCTGGCTATAGGTTTTCCATTTTATTGATGTTTTTGAAGAACTAACTTTTGGTATTATTGATTTTTCTCTATTGATTCCCTGTTTGCAGTTTCATTGATGTCTTATCTAATTATTATTTTCCTGTGTTTGATTTAGGTTCATCTTGGTTTTCTTTGTCCAGTTTCCTAAACTGGAAGGTTAAATTATTGATTTTAGATCTTATTCTTTTCTGGCGTATGCATTCATGCTTTGAATTTCCCTCTAAGCACTGCTTGTCTACAATCCACAGACTTTCGTAAGATGCAGTTTCATTTCATGTGCTTTGAACTATTTACATTTCTCTTGAGACTTCTCCTCAACCTATGTGTTATTTAGAACTTTGTGAATTAATCTCCAATTATTTAGAACATACTTTTCCAACTATGTTTCTGTTATTGATTTCTAGTTTAATTTCAGTATGCTCTTAGAGCATACTTTGTATGTTTAACTAGTCTTTTTCATTTGTTAAGGTGTGTCTTATGGCTCAGAATGTGGTCTATCTTGCTGAATATTCCAGCTGATCTTGAGAAGAATGTGTACTTTGCTCTTGTTGGTTCAAGTATTCTATAAATATCAATTAAATCCAATTGATTGATGATGCTGTTTAGTTAAACTGTACCATTACTGATTTTCTGCCTATTTAATCTGTCAATTAGTGGTAGAGGTGTGTTGGTGTCTCCCACTATAATTGTGGATTTCCCTATTTTTCTTTGCAGTTCTATAAGCTTTTGCCTTATGTATTTTGACCTTCTGTTTTAGGTGCGTATGTATTAAGGATTTAAGACACTTGATTTAAATTTTTTGTCTAGTAAGTCTAATGTCTGAGGTTTTTCAGAGATGGCTTATCTCAAGCAATTTTTTTTCCATTGATGAACTATATTTTTCTGTTTCTTTGTATCCTTTGTAATTTTTTTTTTTTGAGACAGGGTCTTGCTCTGTTGCACAGGGCTGGAGTGCAGTGTCTTCATCATAGTTCACTCCAACCTCCAACTCCTGGGCTCGAGTGATCCTCCTGCCTCAGCCTCCTGAGTAGCTGGGACTACAGACGTGTGCCACCATACCTGGCTAATTTTTCTGCTTTTTTTAGAGATGGTGTCTCTCTCTTGCCCAGGCTGGTCTCAAACTCCTGGCCCCAAGTGATCCCCTTTCCTTGGCCTCTCAAAGTGTTAGGATTACAAGCGTGAGCCACCATGCCTGGCCTGATTTTCCATTTAGTTAGATCTTCGGCTTCTTTCAGTAAGGTCTGTAGTTTTCAGAGTATAACTTTTGTACTTGTCTAGTTAAATTTATTCCTATATATTTATTTTTGGGTGCTATTGTAAATGGATTTGTTTTCTTAATTGCATTTTCAGATATTTCATTGCAAGTGTATAGAAGTATAATTGGGTGGCTCACGCCTGTAATCCTAGCACTCTAAGGAAGCTGAGGTGGGAGGATCGCTTGAGGTCAGGAGTTTGAGACAAGCCTGAGCAAGAGCGAGACCCCGTCTCTGTGAAAAATAGAAAAAATTAGCCAGGTGTGGTGGCATGCGACTGTAGTCCCAGCAACTTGGGAGGCTGAGGCAGGAGGATCATTCAACCTAGGAGTTTGAGGTTGCAGTGAGCTATGATGACACCACTGCACTCTAGCCCGGGTGACAGAGCGAGATGCTGTTTAAAAAAAAAAAAAAGGTATAATTGATTTTTCTATATTAATTTTGTACCTCTGACCTTGGTGAATACATCTCCATCTTGGTTGCTTCCAAGTTTTGGAAATTATGAATAATGCTGCTATAAACATCCCTGCACAGGTTTTTGTGTGGACCTACATTTTCAGCTCATTTGGGTAAAATCACCTTTGGGAATTGGTTTGGGGTCCAGGAGACATGCCTTTGCCATATAGAGATGTGGTTGAGAACAGTTCACTCTGTGTAAATCAAGTGGATGTGAGCCTATGATGAGGTTTGTGTAAAACCTGTGTGTGTGTATTTGTGCCCAGTGATGTATGAAGTATTAATCTTCTCCTGTGTAACACAATTTCTAGTAGTTGCTTCAGAAGGGGCATTGGTGGTGGTGCACACCTGCAGTCCTAGCTAATCAGGAGGCTGAGGCAGGAGGATTGCTTGAGCCCAGGAGTTTGAGGTTGCTGGGAACTAGGTTGCTGTAGCTAGCTAGAGTGCCATGGCACTCTAGCTGGGCGACAGAGTGAGACTCTGTCACCCCCCCCCCAAAAAAAGGAACATGTTTTTAATCACAAACATAATTGAAAACATACTGAGGGTGGCTGGGGGTGGTGGCTCATGCCTGTAACCCTAGCACTTTGGGAGACCTAGATGGGAGAATTGCTTGAGGCCAGGAGTTTGAGACCAGCCTGGGCAACATAGTGAGACCGCATCTCTAAAAAAAAAAAAAAATTAGCTGGGTGTGGTGGTGCACACCTGTAGTCCTAGCTACTTGGGAAGCTGAGCCAGGAGGATCGACCGGGCCCAGGAATTCAAGGCTGCAGTGAACTATGATCAGGCCACTGCACTCCAACCTGGGTGACAGAGCATGACCCTGTCTCTTAAATAATAAATAAAATGAAAACACAAGGGATTATGTTCAGGTATGAGTAATTGGAAACTCTGAATCAGAGCACTCACTGCACAATGCAGTAGAGGAACAAAGTTCTATGTAGTTCTTTTTGATTGCACCATTGCAGCTGTCATGGTGGAATCAAGAAAACAGTTACTAGCAGCATTAACAGAACAAAGTGTTTACTACAAAAATTAGACCTTACACGATTACAATCTAGCTAAGAAGGGAGTCAGAGCATTAGAGAATATTCCCAACCTTGACAGTCCAAATTAGTTGCCAGGGGGACATATGAGGTCTGTAAGAAAATACAAATTGTGATATTTAACGTGGAACTGCTGGAGACATCTGTTCTGTGCTCCTTCATGTGCTGGTTTGACACATTTAATTATCACCTTGTGCCACATGCTGTCCTAGGCCCTGGGGGCATAGCGGTGAGCAAGGAGGCACAGGAGCTTAGATTCTCTGGGAAGACCCAGATAAACAAACAACAACAACAAAAAATCGGAGTCAAGTGGTTCTGGTGGTGGTTTGATTGGCAGGATAAAGAATCAGGAAAATGGGCTGGAAACTAGTGTCCATGAAGCCTCTATGCATCTGTTTCCATGTATGGTGGCTCTAATACCTGACTAATGCCTTTTTCACTACTGCCTTCCAAGTCTCTTGCAAGTTAGGCCTTTGGTGACTTCTTGTATGGAACCACCATGGAGAGAACGGATTCTCGAAAATGTAGTACCTAACATTACCCCCACTGACACAACACAATCCCAGAGAGCCACCTCCAATTCTACATTATCACTGGTCTCTTGTCTTTTTTTTTGAAACAGGGTCTCACTCTGTTACCCAGGCTGGAGTGCAGAGGCATCATCACAGCTCACTACAACCTCAAACTCCTGGGCTCAAGAGATTCTCCTGCCTCAGCCTCCCAAGTAGCTGGGACTATGGGTGTGTGCCACCATGACTGAATAAGTTTTCTACTTTTTGTAGAGATGGGGTCTTGCTGTTGCTCAAGTTGGTCTCAAACTCCTGACCTCAAGCGATCCTCCCATCTCGGTCTCCTTGAGCCCAGGAGTTTGAGGTTGCAGTGAGCTATGATGATGCCACTGCACTCTAGCTGGGGTGACAGAGTGAGACTCTGTCTCAAAAAAGAAAAAAAAAAATGACAAAGAGCAAAGAACAAAAGATGAAAATAATTAACATGAGAATATAATTAAAATGAGACTATATGACAAACTTTTCATACTTACAAATTTATGCCAACTTTTTATTAGCAAGGAAAATGGAGTAAGGCTCTTGTGGCCAAGAAAAAAAGTTTTTCTCGTAAGAAAGATGGAGTACATATAATGGGTAAGGAAGATTTGGTATCTGGCCACACAAGGCTAGTAGGAAAATCCCAACAAATGTCAAAGTATCATTTTTCAAAGGCTCTTTACTTACAGAGCAATTACAAATTATATAAAAATTAAACTTACATAATATTAGAAATGCACTTCAATCACCCATGAATCCAACAGTTCAAAATGAAAGGGAAAATTTTATTAACTGCTTTAAGTAAAAAACACTACCTATGACATTTATGTACTATTGCTTAAAAAATACCTACAGAATTCTCACCTGTGTTCATTTATGAATATAAAAAGTCGAAATTCATAGTCCAGATATCCACTTTAAGAATGTGGCACTGATAGAGACAATTTATAACTTTTATAACATTTTATAACCATTTATAACATTTATAACTTTTCTTTCCTGTTCTGAATTTTCTGGAGCATTATGCATGAATTAATTTGTATCAGGCTTTCCCAAATTATTTACTTTTGTTGGACTTCTTTCTAGTAGAAATTTTCACATGACAATGAAAGTATTCATTATAATTGAAAATTTCCTGTACTTTTCATATTTGTAAGCTTTTTATCCAGTGTATTCTGATTACATGTGCTGATAAGGATGTGGGCAAATTGAAGACTTTCTTACATTACTTCCCTTTAAGAGTTTTTGTGCCATGGTGTATTCTTTCATGGTGCGTGGGATGACTGAAAGCTTCTCCACATTGTTTACATTTATAGGGTCTCTCTTCATGGTGATGTCTTTCATGTTTTTGAGAAGACTGGAGATGACTGAAGGCTTTCCCATATTCCCTACATTTATATGGCTTCTCTCCATAGTCCTGACAATCACATGGTTTGTATCTAGTGTGAGATCTGATGTGCCTCTTAAGGGATGAATGACAAATGAAGACTTTTCCACACACGCTGCATTCATGTTTTTTTTTTTTTGAGACAGAGTCTCACTCTGTCATCCTGGGTAGAGTGCAGTGGCATCATGATAGTTCACTGCAGCCTCCAACTCCTGGGCTCAAGCGATCCTCCTGCCTCAGCCTCCCGAGTAGCTGGGACTACAGGCGTGCACCACCATGCCTGGCTAATTTTTCCATTTTTTTTGTAGAGACGGGGTCTCACTCTTGCTCAGGCTGGTCTCGATCTCCTGAGACCAAGCAATCCTCCCGCCTCGGTCTCCCAGAGTGCTAGGATTACAGGCGTGAGCCACTGCACCAGGCCAACATGGTTTTACTACAAGAGGAATTTTCTTGCTCAGATTGAGATTGGGAATCTGGCTAAAGTTTTCTCCAAATTGATTACCTGATCTTTCACAGAGTCTGTCTGCCATGTGACTTCTATAAGAAATGAAAAACACAATAATAATTTCTTTAGAAAATTTTATTGATTGTTTGATTGATAGAGATAGGGTCTCACATCTGTCACCCAGGCTAGAGTGCAGTGATGTGATCATAGCTCAATGCAGCCTTGAACTCCTGGGCTCAAGTGAGCCTCCCACCTTGGCTTCCCAAAGTGCTGGGATTATAGGCATGAGCCACTGCACCGGGCCAGAAATAATTTTATATTTATTAGTAAGTGTTCGAGTTACATTTATACCTTTTTCAGGGAAAGTGAAACTTTCTGCTGTATCTGAACTGGCTGAAAGTGAATAGACTGTTCTGGAAGATTCTGTCATGGTACACTGAATTCTCTGGTTAGTGCCACTCACTTCAGATTTATCCCCTGGTTTTTGGACTTATCTTCAATGTCAGGATCTTCACATTTCCCCCCCTAAAATGCAAACCCAGAAAAATCATCACAAATCATTAGAGATTATAGAAAAATTATTAGATTCTAGACCCATGGTAAGCTGTTACCGTGTCTGGTTAATTTACCAAAGGATTCCCTTTTCACACGGCCAATCTTAGAACAGTATTGATGGGAATCTTATTCTCTGAGGGAATGTTGTCATCATTACCTGAAAGTTTCCAGCATCACATCTCTGTACAGTTTTTTCTTTTTCTGTGAATGATCCAGCAAAACCCCTGGTGAAGCTCACAGCCACATTCTCAAAGGCCACTGAGTCTTAAGACAGCCCACGTATGTGTATAGGAGGATGGGTGAAACTGACATGATTAGGGATCTGAACTCAATTCATAAGATGTTCACATATGACTCTGTGGTCCCAAACATTTATTGTATGACTTGGTTATAAGAACTCTGTGTCCACAGACACTTAATCATAAATTTAGCAGCATCATGAAGACATGGAAATATTTCCACATTTTTCCTGTGATCCCCTCACATCGTATTGCTCTGTAATGACAAGGCAAAGAGCCCCTTGGAGAAATGACAGTGTACAAATGAAGCAAAGATTACCCGTTCAAGTCATCAATTCCTGTGAGAAAAACTCTTTCGTCTCTTCCCATATTATCCACCATATCACTCAGCAGTCCATGAAGCATGGTCAAACCTGGACAAGGTTTTAATGAACAAAAGCACAACGAAGAACTGGAAGCTTTTTCTTCTATTCCCATCCGAAACATGAGAGGTCGGGAGGCCTGTGGAAACTGCAATTTTAAAAGTGTGAGCTGGCCATATTGACTTGAAGTATTCCAGGATATTAGTAGTAAAATCCAGCTGGCTGAGTGAATATATTCTTTTGAAGAAGTATTAATTTTATTCATTTGTGTAATATTTATCCCAGACTCATTATTTCCTTTTTCTCTCTGTCCAATTTCATGGTGTGAGGAAGTTATTTGGAAGTTAGAGCTCAGGCACCAGGAACAAAAGCATAAAAACTGGGGCTCAATTTAGTTATACTGTACAATAAACTGAAGTATTAGGTAATTTGAATAAATATTTTGGCTCACTGCTATTGGCTACAAATATCCCCATATTAGCAACTCATCTGTTTATATTGAAAATTCATCTCTATTTCTGGTTCAGTCTAATTATATCACTTCTTTCCTGCTCTCTAGAAAATATTTCATTATTGATTATAAATGTAGTATCTTTTACTAGCCAACACCCCATCCTTGCCCACTGAAACCCTTTAACTCACTAAATCTCTTCATTATTGAAACAAAACCCTTCTCTGAACCAACTTATCTGTAGATCCTCTTTTTTCCCCTTCAAAATGAACCTGAAAAGATCAGTACTCATTTATTTCAAATCTCCTCATATCCTCCACACCTTACTAAGATCACTAATGATCTTGATTAGATCACGGGTATCTCTGCATAATTAATCAATGAGTATTTTTGTAATTTTATCTCACTTGGAACAAAAGCAAAATTGGACCACGACCTCCTTTTTGGATTGTTACTTTTGTCAACTTAAAATAACAAAAAGGGTCAGAAGCTAGTTGAAGGAGGGTTTATTCAAGTGCAAAGTTTAAGCACAGCCACCTGGGAACCACAGATTCCAAAGAATGGAAGTCAGTGTTCCAAAGTGTAGAAGTTTGGGATTGCTTGTACAGACAAAGTTTAGGAATGCTTAACAGATTTTCAACATCTTTCTCTGTAAGGCTTAATGCATAGTTACAATGATCTGATTAGTTAAGATGGTCTTTTTCTATTGGGAAAGGTATATTTAACATTCCACACTGAAGACGTAACAGGCACGGGGTCTTTTGCACCAGCTGGTCTGAATAAGCTACAGGACAATAAAGGAGGCAGTTAATCTATAACAAAGATCAGTAACTAAACAGGGGGAATTCTGGTCTTTGCTATATCCTTGTCATTTACAGAGTAAGAACAAAGAGGAAGAGAGTTAATCTATAATCTAAGAAACATTGCAAACATGCTACATAAGTCAGTCTCCATGGCTTGACTTGCCCCTTGACATAATAAATTTAAAGTGTACTAAAAGTTTATTTTCTTTAACACTTTTCCTAGGCTGCTTTGACACCACAGGCTCCTGATTGCCTTTAAAGTATCTGCTCACTCCTTCCCAGTGTTCTTCCTAAGGTCCTGCTCACACAATACTATTGGAACACCTCAAGACTCAATTCTAGGCTTTTTTTCTCCTTTAACTACACACTGCCTTGGAACTCACATGCATTTCTTCAATTGCTTCAATTCCTTCTATTGTTATCTCTATGACGACACTGTCTAAAAAATATGTTCAGATTTTACTATGGAGATTTAATTACTACTTGTATGTATCACAGGCACCTGAAATAAAACATATCTTAAAGTAAAGCCCTTAACTCCAACCTGCCAAACAAATATTCCTGGTCCTCTAGTCTCAAATCTTATTACATATAATGGCTCCATTAGAGATCCAGAGATTTATCCTTAACACAAACTCTCAGAATCATATAAGCAAAATCAAGCACTGCTGTTATCTGTACACTTAGTAATATGATCATGCTTCATTTCTACCCCATATTAAAACATGTATTTCAACCTTACACTCATTTTGTATCCACTTCAATTTATATTGTTAATTCATCAGAGATTCCTTTAAATTGCCACCAGCGTTCCCTCTCCTCTTCACTGTTTTGAAAAGTACTCCTTTTCTTTCAGACCACTAATTTAAGTTCTCACTACATATTTATTTATTTGCTTGTTTTATTGTCTGTGTCCCCCACTTGACTAATTGCAGGACAGCCAACTGCAGAAATATATGGCAAGTCTCCCGTTGACTATTACTCATGAACTATAAATCCACAAGAATTCCATGTACACAGTCATCTAACCTGCCCTCATATGGCCTGCTACAAAATGCCTTCAGTTAGAATGAAAATCATCTTCAGAGCCAGGCACAGTGGCTCATGCCTATAATCCCAGCAACTTGGGAGGTCAGCGCGGGAGGACTGCTTGAGACCAGGAGTTCAAGACCAGCCAGGGCAATGAAGCAAGACCCTGTCTCCAAAAAAATAAAAATAAAAAGAGAGAGAAAAAAAATTATTTTCAGATAAAAGATCATTGATAAAATAATGGAAGTTGGAGCCTACTGGTGAATATTTTTCCATTACTTACCAGCCTTGAAATACACGTATTTCTGGACTCTCTATTTTGCTCCATGATGTATGTGTATTTTTATCCAGTACCACAGTTTGAATATGGTAGCTTTGTAATATTAATACATTTTGAGACCAGGTAGTGTGATGCCTCCAGCTTGGTTCTTTTTGCTCAAGATTGCTTTGGCTATTCAGGATTTTTTTTGTAGTTCCATTTAAATGTTAGGATTAAAAAAAAATTCTGTGAAAAATATAATTGGAATTTTTGTAGGGATTGCATTGAATCTATAGACCTCTTAGGGTAGTACGTACATTTTCACAATACTAATTCTTCCAATTCATGAGCATGGTATATCTTTCCACTGATTTGCATCTTCTCTAGTTTATTTCATCAATGTTTTAGAGTTTCCAGTGTATAGGTTTTTTCCTCCTGGGTTGAATTTATTCCTAAGCACTTAAAAATTTTAATGTTATTGTAAATGGGACTGTTTTCTTGATTTCTTTTTTAGATAGTTGGTTATTAGTGTATAGAAATGTACTAATTCTTGTAGGTTTATTTTGTATCCTGCAATTTTATTGAATCTGTTTATAAGTTCTAACAGTTTTTTTCTTGTGGAGTCTTTAAAATTTGTTGGATATATTGTCATGCCATCTGCAAATAGAGAGTTTACATTCTTCCTTTTTGATTTGGATTTTTATTTCTTTTTCTAGCCTAACCACTCTGGCTAGGGCTTCCAGTACTATGTCGAATAGTTAAGTGGGGAGAGTGGGCAACCCTGCTGTATTTCTGATTCTAGAGGAAAAGCTTTCAGTTTTTCACTGTTGACTACAAGGTTAGCTGTAACTTTATCCCATATGGCCTTTATTGTGCTGAGGTCCTCTTTCTGTACCTAATCTGTTGAATTTTCATTATGAAAGGATGTTGAATTTTCTCAAATGTGTTCTCTGTATCTATTGAGATGACCAAGTGTTTTTTCATTCTATTAATGTGGTGTATCACATTTATTTATTTGCATGTTTTTATTAGAGACAGGGTCTCTGTTGCCCAAGCTGGAGTGCAGCTGTACAATCACAGCTAACTGCAGCCTCTTAGGCTCAAGTCATTCTCCTGCCTCAGCTACTGGGTAGCTAGGACTACAGGTGCATGTCATGATGGCTGACTGATTTTTATATTTTTTTGTAGAGATGGGGTCTTGCTATGTTGTCCATTTTGGTCTCAAACTCCTAGCCTCAAGCAACCCCCCTGCCTTGGTCTCCCAAATTACTGGAATTACAGGGGTGACCCACCATGCCTGTCCCTAAACCAGTAATACCAGATGTGTAAAAATGATTCTTCAAACATGAATAAGAAATTAAAACATTCCCAGGTAAACACAAGTTGATGGAGTTCATCACTAGTACATGTGCTCTATGAAAAATGCTAAAGAGAACTCTTCAGGCTGAAATGTTATGATGTTAGAAAAAGACTCAAAGCCATATAAGAAAACAAAAAACTCCAGAAAGTGTAACTACATAGATCAATATAAAAGCCAGTATTCTTGTACTTTTATTACGTAACACCACTTTTTGTTTCCTATATGATTTAAAGCACAAATGCATAAAGTAAGTCTATGTTAATGAGAACAAAACATATAAAAATGTAATTTGTAACAATAATGACATAAGAGGAATGGAGCTGGATAGGATCAGTATTTTTGTGTGCTGCTGAAGCTATGTTGGTATCAATTCAAATTAGACTGTTCTAAATTTATGATGTTAATTTTAATACCGATGGTAATCATTAAGAAATATCTAAAGATCTCAAGATATCCACAGAATGAAATGAGAAGGGAATCAAAATGTTTCACAACAAAAATCAATGAAACGCAAAGACAGTACTGAAATGGCAGAAAATGTAAGACACACTGAAAACAAAATGGCAAAAATAAGTGTTGCCTTATCAACTATTACTTTAAATATAATGGACTAAACACTGCAATCAACATGCAGACATTGGAAAAACAGATTAAAAAAAACCCCAACAAAATCCAACCATATGCTGTTTACAACGGACTCACTATACATCCAAACAGGCAAAAATGTTGAAAGTGAAAGGAAAAAGATATTCTACATAAATAGTAACAAAAACAGATATGGTGGCTACAGCAATATCAAACAAAATTGACTTTAATTAAAAAAGGCAACAAGAGACAAGGAAGGGCATTATATATTGATAAATGGAGACGTTTATCAAGAAAATTAAATATTTAAAAATATATACATAACAAACAAGAGACCCCCACAAGAAGTAAACAGTGACTGACTAGAAAAGAGAAACAGTTCTAGGATAATAGTTGAAGAATTCAATACCCTACTTTCAATAATGAATGCAACATGTAGTCTAACGATCAATCAAGAAACAGAGGACATGAGCAGCACTATAAACTACCTAACATACATTTATAGAACAATCTACCAAATTACAGAGTACATTTTCTTGAGTGCACATGGGATATTTTCCAGAATAGATCATATGTTACACCATAAAACAAATATCAATACATTAAAAAAGATGGAAATCACACACGTATCTTTTCCAAACACAAGTGAATGAAGCTGGAAACCAATAACGGAGAAAAGCCGGATAATTTACAAATTGCACTAAAGGTTGTTCCCTATCTTCAGACTGGGTTGCAAGAAGGGCCTGTTGGGGCTCACGTCTTTTTTCCCTAGTCCTTCAATTCTTCCTAAGAGGATCCCAAAGTGGTGGAGAGAAGGATTGCACGTGTAACTGAAGATGTTTCTACATTGCTCACACTGCAGAAGCTACTCTCCAGTGTGAGTGGTTTCACGGTTTGAAAATGAACTGGGATGAAGAATTTCCCACATTCTCCACATTTACAGGGTTTCTCTCCAGTATACTTTCTCATGTGTTTCAAAAGGTGTGAAGACTTTCCCACATTTCTGACATTCATAGGGTTTCTCTCCACTGTAAGTCTTTTCATTATATTCATACCCTAGAGAAGAGCTGAGGTTTGTCCGCATTTCTTTTTTTTTTTTACAGATTTCACTGCAGCAGGAGTCCTGTCTTTGATGTGAATTAGGTTAATGGAAGGCTTAATCACAATGTTTACATTCATATGATTTCTCACCGGTGTGAATTCATGTGTTCTAATGAAACTGGAAGTGGGGCTTAAAAATGTTTATATTCAAACAGTGTCTTTCCAGTATGCACTATTTCATGCATTCAGAAGCAACCGGAACTGAATGCTTTAGAACACGGTTTACATTCTTAGGCTTTCTCTCCATTATAATAAGTTCTTTCACGCAATCCAACGTGACTAGAAGACATGAAGGCTTGTTCACATTGTTTACATACCTAAGGTTTCCCTCCAGTGTGAGATATTTTATGAACTTGAAAAGAACTTGAATAAGCAAAGGCTTTACCACATTGTTTACATTGATAGGGTTTATCTCCAGAATGAGTCCTTTCATGCAACCGAAAGTGACTTGAAGAAATGAAGGCTTTACCACATTGTTTACATTGATAGGGCTTCTCTCCAGTATGTGTTCTTTCATGCAATCGAAGTTGACCAGAAGAAATGAAGGCTTTACAACATACTTTACATTTATAAGGTTTCTCTCCAGCATGAGTTCTTTCATGTTTTCGAAAATAACTTGAGCAACTGAAGGCTTTACCACAGTGTTTACATTCATAGGGTTTCACTCCACTGTGAGTCCTTTCATGTTTTCGAAGGGAACTTGAAAAACTGAAGGCTCTACCACATAGTTTACATTCATAAGGTTTCTCTCCAGTGTGAGTTCTTTCATGCACTCGAAAGGAAATGGACCAACTGAAAGACTTGCCACATTGCTTACATACATAGGGTTTTTCTCCAATATGAGTTCTTTCATGTACTCGACAGGATGTAGAAGAGTTGAAAGCTTTCCCGCATTCTTTACATTTATAGGGTCGAATTCCAGTGTGGGTTATTACATGTCCTCGAAAGCTTCCAGGATAAAGGAAAGATTTTCCACATTCCTTACATTCATAAGGTTTCTCGCCACTGTGAGTTTTTTCATGCCTTCGAAAAGAACTGAGAAAACTGAAGGCTTTACCACATTCTTTACATTTATAGGGCTTTTCTCCAGTGTGAGTTCTTTCATGACTTCGAATGTATATGGGACAACTGAAGGCCTTACCACATAGCTTACATTCATAGGGTTTCTCTCCACTATGAGTCCTTTCATGTCTTTGAAAAGGTTGGTAATATATAAATGCTTTTGCACACAGTTTACACTCATAGGGTTTCTTTCCAGTGTGAGTTCTTTCATGTTTTCGAAAGCAGTGGTGATAACTGAAGGTTTTCCCACATTCTTTACATTTATATGGTTTCTCTTCATATTCTTGATACTCAACTGGTTTCTGTGCAGTGTGAGATCTGATGTGCCTATTAAGAGATGAATGATGCATGAAGACTTTCCCACAGATGCTGCATTCACGTGGTTTTGCTCCAGTAGAAGTCTTCTTGTTGATATTAAGATTTGCCATCTGGCTAGTGTTTTTTCCATACTGACTACCTTTTTTCCTTTTGCAGAGTCTCTCAACCATAACTCTGTAAAAAATGAGTTGCACACCATTAACGGTCCTTTCATTAATGATTTTATATTTATTATTAGGTATTAGAATTACATTTTAACCATTTGCAGACAAAGTGTAGGTTATCTGTGCTGGCTGAAGTATTTGAAAGTTAATACTCAGTCCTCTGGAAGAGGACTTGACCGTAGATATCAAAACAGTCGTATTTATAGAAGCAGTTTCTAAATACTGTTTCAAAGTGATTTATTTTTCATACCCCAAACATCTATGATATTTTTAAGTTAAGATTTTTGGTGAAAATGTTCTAAGAATAATTAAATTTGAAGCTGTGCTTATTGTTTTGCTTGCTTATTTTTGAAATCTCTCATGCACAACTAATTACTCTGGTGAATGCAACTCACCTTAGATTTCTCCTCTGGTTTTTAGGGTCATCTCCAATGTTCTGGTCTTTCCACTTTTTTCCTAAAATGCAGAACCAGGAACATTAGAAATTATATAAAATTGTAACATTCTAGGTTCATGATTAGCTGTGACCCTGTGTTTACTCAAAGGATTCCCTTACCACATTTCAAATCTTGGAACACAGATGCTGGGCAAGAAACACTTGTTCTCTATTTAACTAAGCAGAGAAATATTGTTGTCCTTACCGATACAGGCCAGGTTCTTGAAGGTTTCCTGCATCACATCTCTGTAAAGTTTTTTCTCTGAAGAATCCAGCAAAGCCCACTCTTCCAGGGTGAAGTTCACAGCCACATCCTCAAAGGAGACTGAGTCCTAAAACATCCAACAATATGTGTATAGGAGGTTGGGTGAGACTGGCAGTAATGAAGGTTCTCTACTCAATTTGTAAGAAGTTCACACACAATTCTGTGGTCTCCAAACATTTAGTGTATGACCTGGTCTTCAGAACTCAGACTTTCTGTCCTCACTTACTCCCTCATAAATTTCACACTATCATGAACACATAGAAATTATTTCCATATTTTTTCTGTGATCACTTCAAGCCTTATTGTTCTTTAAAGGCAGACGCAAGACTACCTTAGAGAAATGAGAGATGCTATATAAATGAAACAAATTTTAACACCATCAATTTCTTGTGAGAAAAACTCTTTCATTTCCTACCTTATTACACACACTATCACTTACCATTTCATGAAACACAAGGTCAAATCTGGATGAGATTTTAATAAATAAAATCACCCTCAAAAACTGTAATTTTTTTTTCCTGTTCTCATCAACAAACACGAGAGGCCAAGAGGCAAGTGGTTAGCGAAACTGTAAAAAGAAGCTGCTGGCTATGTTGTCTTGAAGGACTCCAGGCTATTGTAAGTACTTAAATCCAGGTGGTTGAAGGAAAATATTCCTTTGCAAAAGTATTAATTTCAACTTGTTTGCGTTTTTCCTTTTACTCTCTGTTCCATTTCATGGGTCTAGGAAGTTAGTGGGAAGTTAGAGTGCAGACATGAGGAAGAAAGGATGGCATCTTAGACCTCCACAAAATCCCTATACTCACAAAAGGGTTTACCACACACATACATGAGATCTCAGGTACAGCAGGGTAGGCTTTCAAGCAGTTGTGAAATGGCTTCAAAGAGCAAGAAAAGGAACCTGGCTGGGGATTTTTTATTGAGGTTAGGGAGTGGGCTAGTGTGAAAATTCAAGCACACAGGCAGGGGCTTATGTGGATTGGATGTCTTGCCAGCGCCAGGTGAGGGTGACTCAAGCTTTCTTCCTACCACATTCAGATTTGAGGTATGAGGCAGAACAGGAGGAATGAGGTTTTAAAGCAGTCATCAGTCAAACATCAATAAAATGCAATCAGAGACTTCCAATTTCTAGTCTGACAAGTAAGGAACATCGAAGCTGTCAATTCCATCCATTCAAGTAAAAAATGAACAAACCTAAAATCAATTACTCTTCTTGGAACCATTAAAGAATTGAGGGTCATAGGGCAATGTTTTGTCTCCAAAATTGGAGAGACAGACAGGAAAAGTAGCCATTTTGTCATATTCCCAGAATATTATGTTCTTCTCAAGAAGGCCTGCCCTTAAAAATGTTTCAACAAAGCCTAACCTAAATCTATTTGCCAAAGCCCAAGAGACCTAGGGGGAGAGACTGAGAAGCATGTGTAAAAGTGAACAGTTTCTTGTCTTCCCAACACTAAATACATGGTGTCTTTTCCAACACCACTTCTCCAACTCTGACACTAACTACGTGTCTCAAAATTCAATTCAATTAAATAAATACCTGAAATTAGTCATACTCCACAGGTTAAAGGCTCAGTTCAAGAAGACTACCCCTATGTCAAATACCAACCACAAAATGGGGTGCCCAGGTTACCCACACTTCTACATGGCCAATTACACATCTGCAAGTTCCCACAACACCCCTCATTGTTGAACAATTCAACAGAACAACTCTCAGAATTTGGTAGAGTGCTTTACGTAGTAACACAAGTTTATTACAAAGCATACAACTCAGGATCAGCCAAATGGAAAAAGTGCATACATCAAACTGTGGGGAGTGGGTGGAGAGCTTCAATGCACTCCCCAGGTGGGCCACTGTCATAGCAGACTGATGTGTTCATCAACCTGGAACTTCTCAGAACCCCGACGTTTATGGGATTTTATAGAGGCCTCATCATATAGACATGATTGATTAAATCACTGGGTACTAGTAATTAATTCAATCTTCAGCCCCTCTTTCCTCCCCAGAAGTTGGCGGCTAGGGCTGAATGTTCAAGGGTGGAACTTTGTGGTCACCAACTCTCACTCTAAAGTCATCTAGCAGCTCCAAGAGTGGCTGCTTTACAACCAAAGTGGATCCTATCACCCTTATTGCTTGTGAAATTCCAAGGGACTTATGATCTTCGTGCTAGGAACCATACACAAACACCAAGTATCTTTTTTATCATATTACAAAACATCACAGCTCAGGGGCATAGGCTCACTAGATGATTGATATTAAATCACTGGATTATAACATGTTTCCTCACCACTCACACCTTAGTAGTGTGTCATTAGGGTTTCTATTTAAAGACAGTTGGGATACAATGAAAGAATATTCCATAGTTTCTTTGTGTACCTTTCAGTCATTATTTAAGAACTGTCTAGAAAACCCTAAAGCTGACAGGGGAGAGAAAATAAAGAAAACCAAATGGAATTTTATCCCCCTAAAGCTACTGACAATAGTAAACATAGCCTAAACTCAGCAGGATAAATCTAAAACCTCATACTACAGGCCTATTTACCTCAGTTTTTTTCCCCCAGCACATCTAGTTTTGTCTAGTTTTCAACAAAAAAATTGCAAGAAATGGTAAAAGATTTAAAAAAATACAGTTAGAAGAGATGGGGCAGACACCATATCTAGATTCAGGTATAGAAGAGATATTGGGATCACCAGATCAGAAACTTAAACCAAGCATAATTAATATGCTAAGGGTCCTCAAAGAAATAGTAAAAAATATAAAAGAACAGGTAACTTAAGCAGAGACATAAAATTCTAATAAAGAAACAAAAAGTAATGCAAGACATAAAATATACTGCCACAGAAATGAAGAATGGCTGTAAGGGTTCATCAATACAGTGGAAATGTCCAAAGAAAGAATCAGTGATCATTAACAACTGTCAATATAAGCTTCCAAACCTGAAATTGCACAGGAAAAAAAAAAAAAAAAGAACAAAAAGAACAGAACAGCTAAGAACTGTTAGAAAATTATAAAATGTGTAACATACACATAGTGGTAATAACTAGTAAAAGAGACAGAAACAGTAGAAATGACTGAAGCAATCATGACTGAGAATTTCCCCAAATTAATGATAGATACCAATGCAAATATCCAGGAATCTCAAAGAATGCCAAGGAAAATAAATACCAAAAAATTCACACTGGGGTATATCATATTCAAACTGGGGAAAAACCAAAGAGAAAGAAAAAATCATGAAAGAAGTTATGCAGGTAGGGTGGTGAACCCAAAACACCCAACACCTTACTATAAAAATGTGAGAATTAGATCAGACTCTTCAGTAACTACATAAGCAAGAAGAAACTGGAGTGAAATATTTAAAACATTATGAGAAAAAATCACCCACACAGAATTCTGTATGGAGGAAAAAAAATCCTTCAAATGCAAAGGAGAAATACAGGCTTTCTGAGCAAAAAAAATTTTGTCACCAGTACACCTGCCTTGAAAGAACTGTTAGAACAAATTCCTCACAAAGAAGAAAAATAAAAATAAAGTAGAGCTTTAGAGAAGAAATAAATAAAGGTAAAATAAAATTTGTATTATTCTTAAGCTGACAGATGAGAATTTGTTTAAAACACTAACAGCAACAATGTATTTGGTAATTACAGCTTATGATAAGTGATACGTATGGCAGCAACGTTACAAAAGACAGGGAGGGAGGAATTGGGAATGTTTTCATTAGGACTTGCAAAACCAGTGAAGTAGTGTTCAAAAGAAGACTTGGGTTAGTCGTAAATGTACATTGCAAACTCAAAGGCAATCACTAAAACTGTTAAAAAAAAAAACAACCCCACCAAACTATAATTGATATGCTAAGTGGAGAGAAAAAAATGGAATCAGGTAAAATGCTTAATAAAAGCAGAGAAGGTAGAAAAATAATGGAAGATGGGAAGGAAAGAACAAGTGGAAAACAGTAAAAAGGTAGATATTAACCCAACTAAATCAATAATCACATTAAACATCAATGGTCTAAATACAACAATTAGGCGACAGATACTGTCATAGCAGATAAAATATAACACCTATTATATGTTCTTAAAAAGAAACCCATGTTAAATATACAGAAACAGGTGCATTAAAATCAAAGGCCTGCAGAAAGATAAAGATATACCATGGTAACAGTAATAAAAAGAAAGCTGACATAGCTATATTAATTTCAGACAAAGCTGACGTCACTGCATGAAAATCTCAGTGATAGAGGGGCACTGCATAATGATCAAGTGGTCAATCACCACAAAGACAAGGCAATCCTTAGTGTGCATGTGCATAAAAAGATAGTGGCAAAATAATGAGGCAAAACTGATAAAACCGCAAGGAGAAATACATGACCAACTAGTATTGTTGGAGACTTCAATACCCCCGTCAGCAGTAAGAGATCGAGCAGGCAGAAAATCAGGAAGGACATAGTTGAATTGAACAACACCATCACACAACGGCACTTAATTGAAGAACAAAATACTTCAGCCAGCCACAGAATATATATTCTTCTCAAGTTCACATGGAACTTTGATTAAGGCAGCCCACATTCTGGAACGTAAAACACATCTTAACAAACTGGAAAGAAGAGAAGTAATACAAAATATGCTTGTAAACTACCATGGCATCAACCCAGAAATCTGTAGAGAAAGACAGCTTGAAAACCTACAAATACTTAGAGATTAAACAACATACTTCTAAATAACATAGATCAAGTGATATTAAAAATTATCTTGAATTAAATGAAAATAGAACTTACCAAAATTTGGGGAATGCAGCAAAAGACTAGAGAAAAACTTATACTATGGAACATATATGCTACAAAAAAAATCTATAACGAATAATTTGCATCTACCTTAGAAAACTGAAAGTAGAGGAGCCAAATAAACCCAAAGTAAGCATGAGGCAGTAACAAAGAGAAGAAATGAATAAAATGGTGGGAAATCAATAGAGAAAATTTACAAAAGCAAAAGCTGGTCTTGTGAAAAGAATAAAATTGACAAAGGTCTATTCAAGGTAACTGAGGAAAAAAAAAGCAAACAAACATTATTATTATCATCTTTTTTTTTTTGAGTCAGGGTGCTACCCTATCACCCAGGCTGGAGGGCAGCGGTGTGATCACAGCTCACTGCAGCCTCGAATCCTGGGCTCACGCGAGCCTCCTGCCTCAGCCTCCTGAGTAGCTGGGATGACAGGCACAAGCCACCACGCCTGGCTAACAAAATGTATTAATATGACAAATTAAAGGGGGGAAATGAAAATATATAAGCATTTGACAAAATCTAGTATCCATTTATGATAGCAAAGTAGGAATACAGAGAAAGTTCCTTTTCTTTAGAATCAACATCTACAAGAGATTAAAAAAAGAAAAAGAAAAAAGAGAAAACAAAACATCTACAAGAAATCTGCAGCTAACATCATACTGAATGGTGAGAAACTAGATGCTTTTCTGGTAACATAAGGAACAAGGCAGGGAAATACCCTCTCACCATTTCTATTTAACATTGTATTGGAAGTCCTAGTTAATGTAATAGCTTAAGAAAAGGAAACAAAAACTATATAGATTGGGAAGTAAGAAATAAAACTGTCCTTGTTGCATATGACAATTGTCTACACAATTTGAGAAAATCTCAAAACATCCACAACGAGAAAGAAAACTCCTGGAACTAATAAGAGAGTATAGCAAGGTCAAAGTATATAAGGTTAATGTACAAAAAAGTCAATTACTTTCCTACACACTCACACAAATATAGTCAATTGATCTTTGATAAAGAACCAAAGGCAATTGAATCATGAAAAAAAAAATAAGTCTTTTCATGAAACAGTGCTGAAAATAGTATACAACTACATTTAAAAAGCAATCTAGACATAGACCTTACACCTTTTGCAAAAATTAACTCAAAACAGATGATAGATGTAATCGCAAAATGCAAAACTATAAAACTTCTAGAAGATAACATAGGAGAAATCCTAGGTGACCTTGGGTTTGATGATGAAATTTTAGATATTAATAATTATAACTTTGACTTTATTAGAATAAAATAAAGTCTATTAGAATAAAATAGAATAAAATAAATAAGTCTCGCTCTGGAAAAATGGCAATAAGAGAATGAAAAGACAAGCCACACACTTGGAGAAATTCTTTGCAAAATACTTATCTGATAAACAACTGGTATCCAAAGTACAAAAAGAACTACTAAAACTCAACAACAAGAAGAGAGACAACCCAATTAAAAATGGGCAAATGATCAGAACATACACACCATCAAAGATTCTGAGAGGGCACATGAAAAGAGGCTCAATATCGCACGGCACGAGCGAATTACAAAGAAAACTGAGTGAGGTACCACTACACACTTAATGGAATGGCTAAATTTCAAAACACAGAAAACACCAAATGATGATGAAAGTGTACAACAACAGAAATCCTCATTCCATGCTGGCAGAAATGGAAAATTGTATACCCACTTTGGCAGACAGGAAATTTACAAAACAAAATAAGAGCTGCTTGATACACTTCTGGGTAGAAGGAGTGTCCTCTCTATCTTAATATTCATAATTTATCTCCCCTCCATAGAGCCTCAATTCAGTATCATCAGGTTAGGGCCTCACCCATGGCAATGGTTGCTTTAAAAGGTTTAAGGGCCCCAGGCTTAAGTCATGTTTCAACTATCCCCCTTTTTGTGCTACAGGGGTACCACTTACGTTGCCCCCTATAACCACAAGGATCAGGATCTTTGCAGCTAGAAAGCAATGGGCAGCGGCAGCCAAGGGACTTAAAAGTTCAGGTGAGCCCTTTGGCATGAGGTGTGTGGAGTTAGCTCACCCTTTGATGGCTGCTCTTTTCCCTCTCTTCTTTCTCTCTTTCTTTTTTTATATGACTGCTCTTTCAGGAGCAACCACCCTACGTACCTGCATCTTGTACTTTGTATTGTTTTTCCCGAGCACCCTTTAGATTAGGCCCAAGGCCCAACAGAAGTCACAGGTTCACTCGAAAACACATAGATAGGAGGGAGGCAAGATGGCTGACCAGAGACGTTGGTCTCCAGATTGTCTCAGAAAGAAAAAGTTTCAGCTGAAAAAAACATAGCCAGGTGTAATTCTGAGGAAAGAGTGCCAGAACCTACTGGACATCCCATGGGAAGAAGTTGCGGAGCAGAACACAAAGGATTTGGTAGAGATCGACCCCCAAGGAATTTGGAGCCCCATGGAAAGGGCTGGTAGGTGTGTTTGTCTTTCCTCCCCTCTGGCAGTCTGCAGGCTCCTAAACTGTTGGAGGGCCCATCTACCCCCACAAGCCCAAGTGCTGTTGCGGTCAGTGAACTGGGAGCCTCCTGGGAATAGAGCACTGGGTCAGCCCCCTTCAATGCAGACCTGAGCCAAAGCAGCAAGCACCATACTGCTTTTCCACCAAGTGCCTCTGTCCTACCCAGGGAGCTTCAGCCCTTCAGTTGTCTTGTCACCGGACCCCACACAAACATTCCTCAACATATGCCCAGACTACAGTAGCCACAGGAGGCCAGCAGGTCCCAGGGGAACTGTGTGATCCCAGTGCTTGAACATTCAGGGCAGGCTGCCTTCAGCTGCGGACACAGCTGCGGCAGCTCCTGAGCTGGGCAGCGCGGCTGCTCCAAGGACAATTAAGCTAGGGCTCTCGGGAATGGCTGCATCTCCTCCGTTGGCACACCCAACATACCCAGGTTTCCACAGAGAGTGGGACTCATGCCTCTCCCCTTAACAACCTGCAGTGGACTGAAGTGGGCTCAGACTGTGAGCTCCCTGCTTGCCAGCCCTCCCCAGTGCTGCCGGCCCCGCTGCTCCAGCAGAGCGGGGCATACCCTGAAGCAGAGGAATGTTAAGCCTGCTTGAGTACTCTGTGGGCAACCTGGGACCAGCACACCTCTTCCTGTCATGGTTGGGCCTTGAACTCGGGGGATCAGAGGACAGGCCAGCAGGCCTGATCCTATACCCCCAGGACTAGGTCGTGCCATTCAGGGGCACGGAGGAGAGTTTTATGAACTGATCTTGAGAGGGTAGGAAGCCCACGTGGGCAGAACTAAAAGGTCCAAGTGCACTCCCCCCCATAGGTGAGCCACACTTTCAGTCTGGAGCAGGGTCCTGGGCAGGGTAGCTTGCAGCTGCACTGCCAGTGAACTTATGTGGTTTCGGTTGCTGCTTGTGGCCAGATGCCCAAAGGAGATCCATGGGGCAAGGGAAGTGGCAGAAGAGTGAAACCCACTCCCGCCCGCTGGACTGGAATTCCAGACTGACCCTCCCCTATGAGCAGACTTTTTTGGTGTGGTGGGGCCGCCTCAGCCCCTCCCTGGTGGCTTTTCCCCAGTGGCCCAGGAGCCAACCCTCAACCCCTGCTGAGACGGCACTTGTGCCCACCTTTGTGAAGCCTGAACACAGGCTCACCTGACCCAGCCCAGCCCAGCCTGACTCACCCCCTTCCCCCTTGCCTTGGCTATGGTAGAGCACAAGAAGGGGTCCCCTGGGAGCTCCAGGGCTCTGCCCATTGCCTGGGACACCTGAGTGCTTCTAATTGACTAGGGCTGGACACAGGCTCCCAAAACACCACCGCAGCTGGCTCTCTCCTATAAGAGCTAGCTCTTACCCACAAGAGCCACCAACTTACTTGGAGATTAAACTGAGCATCCCAGTATAACCCATACTGTTAAGAAGTCCATGGGGCTGGGGAAAGAGAAAAGATTTCAAAGACTTCCATTTTTCCTTTTCAACAAGAGGCAGGGAATCTGCCCACACACATAGTACACCACCACTCAGCCTATAAGTAATTATCAGTCGAGAAAACCACCACAGTAAGGTTATATCTATCACCAATGTATTCATTCAAAACCTAGGACCCCCTGAAAGTACCCACAAGCAATGCCAAAGGTCCTTACCCAACATATGCTACAGGTACACTCTTAAGAGGGAAGGGGAAAAAAGGTCCCATTTAAACAAAAGAAAATTCAAAAACAAGAAGGGACTGCTGCTTCAGATGAGAAGGAATCAGCGCAAGAACTCTGAAAGTATGAAAAATCAGGGTGAAAGATGAGTTACTTGGTGAGAAACATCAAGTAACTCACGCCAGCTCTCTAGTAATAAATTCCAACCAAAATGAAAATACAGAAATGACAGATAAAGAATTCCAAACATAGATTGTAAGGAAGCTCAATGAGATTCAAGAGAAAATAGAAAACCAACTCAAAGAAACCAGAAAAATAATTCAGGAAATGAATGAAAAATTTACTAATGACATAGATGTGTTTTTAAAAAAAAACAAACAGAACTTCTGGAAGTGAAAATTTCATGTAGGGAAACACAAAACACAGTGCAAAGTCTTAAGAATAGTCTACACCAAACAGAAGAAAGAATTTCATAGCTTGAAGACAACTCTTTCAAATTAACCTGTTCAAAGGTAAAGAACAAAGAATCAACAGAAATGAACAAAGTCTCCAAGACACATGGGATCACAACAGAAATGAACAAAGTCTCCAAGACACATGGGATCACGTAAAGCGCCCAAATATAAGAATCACAGGTATCCCTGAGGGAGAAGAAGAAAAAACAAAAGGTCTGGAAAACCTATTTGAGGGAATAAGTGAGGAAAACTTCCCTGGTCTTGCTAGAGATTTAGACATCCAGATAAAAGAAGCTCAATGAACACCTGGGAGATTAAAAAGGACATCACCAAGACACACAGTCATCAGGCTGGCCAAAGTCAACGTGAAGGAGAAACTCCCATGAGCTGTGAGGCAAAAACATCAAGTAACTTATAAGGGAAACCCATCAGACTAACAGCACACTTCTCAACAGAAACCTTACAAGCCAGAAGGGACCGGGGTCCTATCTTTACTCTTCTTAAACAGAATAACTGCCAGTCAAGAATTTTGTATCCTGTAAAACTAAGTTTCATAAATGAAGGAGAAATAAAGTCTTTTCCAGACAAGCAAACACTAAGGGATTTTGTCACCACTAGACCTGCCCTAAAAGAAATGCTCAAAAGTGCTCTAAAAATCCAAAAGAATGGTTGATACTCACTCAGTATAAAAACACTCAAAAGTAAAAACTCACAGCTCTTATAAAACAGTAACACAAGGGAGAATATGAAGCATCTGGTAACAATCAACAAGATGACTGGAACAGTATCTCACTTATCAATATTACCAATGAATGTAAAGGGTCTAAATGTCCCACTTAGAAGATACAGATTGCCAGAATAGATTAAAAAACACAACCCAAATATCTGTTGTCTCCAAGAGACCCATTTAACTTGTAAAGATTCTCACAGACTCAAGGTAAAGGGGTGGAAAAAAATATTTAATGCAAGTGGAAACCACAAGTGATCAGGAGTAGTTATTCTTATATCAGATAAAACAGACTTTAAATCTAAAACAGTAAAAAAGACAAAGATGGGTCATCATATGATGACAAAGTGATCAATTCAACAAGAAGATACAACAATCCTAAATATATATGTACCTACCACTGGAGCTCCCAGATTGATAAAACAAACACTACTAGACCTACGAAAAGAAATAAACAGCAACATAACAATAATGGGTGACGTCAACACTCCACTGACAGAACTAGACAGATCACCGGGGCAGAAATTAACAAAGAAACACTGGACTTAAACAAGATGCTAGAAAAAATGGAAAAATGGACCTAACAGACATTTATAGAACATTCTACCCTAAAACTGCAGAATACACATTTTTCTCATCAGCACATGCAGAAAAAGCATTTGACATGGTACATTCTCCAAGATAGGTCACGTATTAGGCGACAAAACAAGTCCCAGCAAATTTTTAAAAACTGAAGTCACACCATGTATCTTCTCAAACCACAGTGGAATAAAACTAGAATTCAATTCCAACAGGAACTCTCAAAACTATACAAATGTGGAAATTAAATAACCTGCTACTGAATGATCTTTGGGTCAATGACAGAAGCAAGATAGAAATCAAAAATTTTTTTGGAATTGAATGACAATGGTGACAGAAGCTATCAAAATCTCTGGGATACAGCAACAGCAGCACTAAGAGGGAAGTTTATAGCACTAAATGCCTACATCAAAAAGACAGAAAGATCACAAATAAACAACCTAATGTCACAGCTCAAGGAACTAGAAAAACAAGCACAAACCAAGCCCAAAGTTAGCAGAAGACAAGAAATAACAAAGATCAGAGCAGAACTAAATAAAATTGAAACCAACAAAAATACAAAGGATCAATGAAACAAAAATTTGCTTCTTTGAAAATATAAGCAAAATCAATAGACCACTAGCTAGATTAACCAAAAGAAGGAGAGGAGTCAAATAAGTTCAATCAGAAATGAAAAAGACATTACAACTGATACCACAGAAATACAAAAGCTCATCTGAGACTACTACAAACACCTCTAATGACACAAACTAGAAGATGTAGAGGAAATGGATAAATTTTTGGAAACACACAACCTCTCAAGCTTGAATCAGGAAGAAATAGAAATCCTGAACAGACCAACAACAAATAGCAAGAGTGAATCAATAATAAGAAACCTCCCCCCCCCCAAAAAAAAGCCCAGGACCAGATGGATTCACAGCTGAATTTCACCAGACCTACAAAGAAGAACTGGTACTTATCCTACTGAAACTGTTCCATAACATCAACAAGGAGGGAATCTTCCCTAACTCATTCTACGAAGCCAGTATCACCCTGATACCAAAGCCAGGAAAGGGCACAACAAAAAGACAAAACTACAGACCAATATCCTTGATGAATGATGTAAAAATTCTCAACAAAATACTAGCAAACCAAATCCAACAGAATTAACCATGATCAAGTGGGTTTCATCTCAGGGATGCAAGGATGCTTTAACATATGCAAGTCAATAAATGTTAATTCACCACATAAACAGAATTTAAAGCAAAAACCATACGATCACCTCAATAGATGCAGAAAAAGCATCTGACAAAATCAAACATCACTTCACAATAAAAATCCTCAACAAACCAGGGATAGAAGGACGTATCTCAAAATAATAAAAGCCATAAACAACAAACCCACAGCCAACATTATACTGAATGGGGAAAAGCGAAAGCATTCCCCCTAAGAACTGGAACAAGACAAGGATGCCCACTTTCATCACTTCTATATAACACAGTATTGGAAGTCCTAGCCAGAGCAATCAGACAAGAGAAAGAAATAAATGGCATCCAAACTGGAAAAGAGGAAGTCAACTATCCCTGTTTGCCAATGATATGAAAACTCTAAAGACTCCTCTAAAAGACTCCTAGAATTGATAAATGAATTCAGTAAAGTCTCAGGTTACATTATCAACGTACACAAATCAGTAGCATTTCCATACACAAATAACAACCAAGGTGAGAATTAAATCAGGAATTCAATCCCATTTACAATAGCTGCCCAAAAAACCCCACAAAACCCATATATTGCAATATACTTAACCAAGGAGGTGAAAGATCTCTACAAGGAGAACTACTAAACAGTGATGAAAGAAATCATAGATGACACAAATGGAAAAGCATCTCATGCTCATGGATTGGAAGAGTCAATATGCCCAAAGTAAGACACAGTCCATACTGCCTGAAGTAATTATACAGATTCAGTGCAATTCCTATCAAAATACTAATGTCATTTTTCACAGAATTAGAAAAAAACTCTAAAATTCATATGGAACAAAAAATGAGCAGGAATAGCCAAAGTAATCCTAAGCAAAAAGAACAAAACTGGAGGCATCATCTTACCCAACTTCAAATTATACTACAAGGCAACAGTAACCAAAACAACATGGTACTGGTATGAAAGTAGGCACATAGACCAATGAAACAGAAAAGAGAACCCAGAAATAAAGCTAAAAACCTACAACCGCTGATCTTTGACAAAACAGACAAAAGCCTACACTGGGAAAAGGACACCCTATTCAACAAATGGTGCCGAGAATATTGGACAGGCTCATGTAGAAGAATGAAACTGGATCCCTCTCTCTCACCATATACAAAAATTAAGTCAAGATGGATCGAAGAATTAAATGTAAGACCTGAAACCATAAAGATATTAGAAGAAAACCTAGGAAAAACTATCCTCAACATTGGCCTAGGTAAAGAATTCATGACTAAGACTCCAAAAACAGATATAACAAAAACAAAAATAAATAAATGGGACTTAACTAAACTAAAAAGCTTCTGCACAGCAAAAGATATAACAGAGTAAACAGACACCCTATGGAATGGAAGAAACTATTCACAAACCATACATTTGACAAAGGCCTAATATCCAGAATCTAAAAGGAACTCAAAAAGATCAGCAAGAAAAAACCCCAAATAACCCCATCAAAAAGTGGGCAAAAGACGTGAACAGCCATCTTTCAAAAGAAGAGAAACAAATGGCCAACAAACATATGAGAAAATGCCCATTATCACTAATCGTTAGGGAAATGCAAATTAAAACCACAATGAAATACCACCTTTGTCAGAATGGCCATTAAGTAAAAAAACAATAGATGCAGATGCAGTGAAAAGGGAACGCTTATACACTGTTGGTGGGAATGTAAATTAGTACAACCCCTATAGAAAACAGTATGGATATTTCTCAAAGACCTAAAAGTAGATCTACCATTTGACCCAGCAATCCCACTACTGGGGGATCTACCCAGAGGAAAAGGCGGCATTTTATAAAAAATTGTTAATCTCAGCACAACTCACAATTGCAAAGATACTGAACCAACCTAAGTGCCCACCAACTGATAAGTGGATAGAAAAATGTGGTGGGTGTGTATGTGTATGTGTGTGTGTGTGTGTGTGTGTGTGTATACTACCCAGCCATCAAAAAGAATGAAATAATGTCTTTTGCAGCAACTTGGATGGAACTGGAGGCCATTATTTTAAGTGAAGTAACCCAGGAACAAAACCAAATATTGCACTTATAAGTGGAAGCTAAGCAATGGATGGGTATGCGTGGTCCTACAGAGTGACTTAATGGACACTGGGGAATCAGAAGGGGAAGAGTGGCAGGGGGGTGTGGGATGAAAAATTACCTATTGGTGGCCAGGTATAATGGCTCACGCCTGTAATCCTAGCACTTCAGGGGTCCAAGGCAGGAGGATTGCTTGTGGCCAGGAGTTCGAGACTAACCTGAGCAAAAGCAAGACCTTGTCTCTACAAAAACCACAAAAATTAGCCAGGCATGGTGATGTGTGACTACTCGTGAGGCTGAGGCAGGAGGATCACTTGAGCCCAGGAGTTAGAGGCTGCAGTGAGCTATGTTGAGGCCACTCCACTCCAGCCTGGGTGACAGAGCGAGATCCTACCTCAGAAAAAAAAAGTTACCTATTGGGTACATAAAGCTTAGACTTCTCCACTATGCAATTCATCCATGTAACAAAAAACCACTTGTACCTCCTAAATCTATTTAAATAAAAAAAATACATAGACAGGTACTGGCTGAGACATCGACTCAGAGCTACTTTAAGGAGGGCCCCAATCCCATACTCCCATTCTGACATGCCAAGGAATTATGCAAACTGCCAAATCCAGTCAGCTAAATCTAGGTCGTAGGCTTGGTATGGCTTAGCAATGCCACACAGAGCAGCAGAGCTCAAAGCACAAGGTCCCAGCAAGCAGCAGCTGAGATGCATGCAAGACATCAGGCAGCAGACGGAGCTAGCAGGTCAGAAGAGAAGACAGACCCACGGGGTAGTGGTCAATGTCTGGACAACATGCTGGTGGCACCAAATATTTACAGGCACCTGCAGATGTGTGCTTCTGATGTTGATAGTGATGACAATAAGCTGCACATATGCAGAAGGTATGAAAAGGCTCATGCTCACATGACTGAGGTCTCAGGGAGATCAGGGCAGGCCTCTCAAGCAGGTGTGAAATGGCTTGAGACCAAGGGAAAAAAGCCGGCCTCGGTGTTTATTGTGGTTAGTGGGCGGGGCCAGGGCAATGGGGCAGGGGCTTGTGCAGTTTGAATCTCCTGCTTTCTCTAGAGGGAGCCCATCCCCAAGATTTCTCATCTGCTTTTACAGGTGTAGGGCACACGGGGAAGAGGGAAAGGTGAGGCTTAAGCTGTCATCAGTCAGACATCAAAAAATGCAGAGTGTGGCTACTCATTACAAGATCAAACATGGCTAAGAAAAACAGGCATTCAAAGAAGGCATTTAAAGAAGCACTGTAAGGATGCTCAAGAAATGATCTAAACTTGTTATTTGGGGGTGGCTGAAGCAAGAGCACTGGGGTGCACCAGGATATGCTGGCAGTGAGTCTTCTTAGACTTTCGTAGTTTACGATTTTAAAAAACTGTTACATGCACTATTAATTTTAAGTAGAGAAAATTCATATAAGCCACATTTTACTCTCAATAGTCTTTATCTTTAATTAACTTTTTTTAAAAATTAATTTTTCTACACAGACAACCATTCTGCAACTTAATCTTTTAAACACTAATGATTATGGAACTGCAAACAATAAAGTATGAAAATTTTCAAATTTCCTTCTAACTAAAATCACAAGGAGAAACACAGGTTTTCCTTCCACTGTACCTAAGACTGGAGGATATTTTCAGGCATGAGTAATATATAATACATTGGTGGTTGCGGATAAACCTCTTAAGTGTACTAAAATTTTCAAGGCCTTCAGTAGCTTTCCTCTTATCAGTAAAAACAGGAATTCAATTGCCTAATGAATAATACAGCCTTTAAAATTTCATAATTCTCTAGGAACTTTTTGCATACAGAAAAAGTGATATTATAAAATGTACGCGAGAACTTAAACAGCCCGATCACACATCTTGAAGTTCTCTTTCCTAAAAAGAACAAAAATTCTGTTTGTTCCAGGATTTTCTTGCTTTACTGACATCTTGCAGGAAACTCACATTTCCCCCTAAGAAACTAAAAATCGTCTCATTCACACAAGGAAATAAAATTACCAAGTGCTAAGGGAAACTAGAATTAAGGCTGGCAATATTCGACCAAGGAATCCGAAGGGAAGAAACACAAACGTTTTAATCAGTTCAGATAAGGAGTTTGCTCCCCCACAGTTCAAAAGGAAAACCCGCATTCAGAAGATCACATAAATTCCCAAGCTTGACAGCTGCGACCCCTGGAGGGGGGTCAGCCCCTGGCGACCACGGCGGGAACCACCTCCGAGAGTTTCTTGCGCCCTCCTCTCCCCAGGAAACAAAGAAACGCTCCCTCCCCAGGCTTCAGTTCTCAAGTGAGGAAACTCTCCCTGGATTCACCTTAAGGTTCTGACCCGAATGGATTCTCAAATGCAGGAACCCCACAGACCGAGTGGGGACCCCCCCCCATGGCCCTCCCGCCGTCACCGCACAATCTGGGGACACGCGGGCCTGCGCGCGGAGCTGCCCAGAGAGGGCTCCGGGGCCGGGGCCGAGGTCGCCGCCCGGGGACGGCACAGGACGCCCGGGGGCCCGGCTGCCGACCCAGCCCCACCCCGCTGGCCGGAGGGACCGAGGGCCGCGCTGCGCCTGCGGCGACTCGGGTCCGCAGACTCCAGAGCGGACCGCGGAGAGGCCCGGGTCCCGCCACAGCTGCTTCCAACCAGACCCCTCCGCTGGGGACACCCACCCCGCACACTCACCATTTCCCAGCTTCTGGGTGGCCCGACGTCCTCCATAGGGCTCCTCAGTACCTGCAGGTCACCGTACGGATGCGCCAGAGCCACCTACGGTCGTCAGGAGCAGGGCAGACACGCCCTCGCCGGTCGCCACAGGAATGGCGCCCTCCATCCACACTGCGCATGCGGCGTGCGGCCCCGCGCGTCTTTTCGGCGGAGGTACTGATTGGACAGTTCGCGTGGCTCCGCCCCCTTCTGAGTGACAGCCGAGTAGGCGGGCCCGCGGTTGAGCCGACCTGGCTTCTCCGGGGCTGGTTCCCGGTCAGGGTACTTGCATTCAAGCAAAAGGTGTTCTTCGCCCCTGCCCCATTGTTAAGTGTCCTCTTCAGTAGGGTTGAGTACATTCACACTGTGAAATCAATTTCCAGAATTGTTTTTTCATGTTGTAAAACTGAAACTCTGTTTCAGCGAACAACTCCCCTTTACCACTTTTTCCTCTGGCTCTTGCAACTACTATTCTATTTTCTGACTCCATGAATTTGACTGTGGGAACCTCATGTAAGTGGAATCTTACAGCATTTGTCCTTTTCTGACTGGCTTATTTCACTTCGGATGATGTCGGAGAGCGTCACCATGGTGTAGTATGTGTCAGAATTTACTTCTTTTTAAAGCTGAATAGTGTTCTGTTGCATGTGCATGCCACATTTTGTCGATCCGTTTATCCTGTCATGGAAACTTGGGTTGCTTCCACCTTTTGGCTACTGCGAATAACACTCCTATGAACAAGGATATGGATGAAAAAATATCTGTTTGAGTTGCTGCTTTCGAATTTTTGGGGTATACTCAGAAGTGGATTTGCTGGATCATGTGGTTATTTTGTTTTTTGGTTTTGTTTTTTGTTTTTTAGAAACTGCCATACTCTTCCTTAGCGGCTGCAGCATTCTGTTCCCGCCAACAGTGCACCGGGATCCCAAGTGGTGTTTTCACTTTTTTGATGGTGTCCTTTGAAACACAAAAGTTATTAATTTTGATGAAGTCCAAATTATCTGTTTTTCTTTTGCTGATTTTCCTTTTAATGTCGTATATGGAAACTCTTTGCTAAATCTAACTCATGAATATTTTCACCTATGTTTTTTCCTAAGACTATCATAATTTTACCTCCTATGTTTAGGTCTTTGAGTTATTTTGGTTATTGATAGTATGTGGAGTGGGGTCCAACTTTATTATTTTCTATGTGGCTATCCATTTGTCACAGAAGCAATTTACAAAAGGAATATTATTTTTCTACTCTTGGCACCATTTAAAAAAATCTGTTGACCATGTATGTATGGGTTTATTTCTGGAATTTCAATTCTATTTTTAGATCTGTCTAAATTGCCTCCTGTATTTGACGTTAAAATTTCGTTGCTACTAGACACTGAATGGCATAAATTATGTCTCAGAAAAGCCATACAGTTGTTCCCAGTTTGGAGAAGGGTAATGGTCATCTGCACAGTGCAGCCCATCATATGTTTTTCTTATGAGCACAGTGACATCTCTCCAAATCCAGAGTGATTTTCCAGTTAACACACTGACAAGAGCTATGGATTTTTAGAGGGTGAATGTTGCTCATAATTTTTAAATTTTATGAAAAAGAACATGTTTTATACTGTTATAGCACAAACAAAATGGCCTTTTTTGAAATTTATGTAGCTAATTTCATATACCATTGATTATTACATTGTGTAACTACAAGTGGTTTTTTTTTTTTTTCCTGTTTGGGACGTTGGCATGAGGGCATATTTTGCCTGTGCCCCTACTCCACATAAGACTTTCTGTATTGATTTAAAAAGTTCATTGTTTGATTTTAAGATTCTTAAGTTGAATACTTCTTCTTAGTTTCATAAAATGTCCTAAAATCCTCTCATAAAATTTAAAGAAACAAAAAGGTGTTAGAGGATTATGTAGAAGGTAAAAAAAGTTTTTATGATTATATTTTATATAAAAAATTACACCATTTCTAAAAGTGAGATGTTACTATGAGGCTATACTTCTTACTACCTGTACTCACAAATTTTGTTTTATTCGCCAAAGCTTTTGTTCACTGTGAGGATTGATTATATTGTTAACATTATATTTTGTAAATTACATGTGATATCAGGTGATATTTTGACTTTGTGTTTATCTTTGAGGAAATAGTTCTTAAAATGGGAAGAGCTGGTTTGTTTTCTAAGAAGTTTGACATAAGTGATAAAACAGTGGAAAAAGAAATTTTTACTAAGGCTTTCAAACTATCTCCTATTTCCTGTGTGCCCAATACTAATACCTTGAAGTTATCCACATATTGGGTAAATTTGATGACTTATAAGGTGGTGAGAATACCAAGGTCCTAGTGAAATAAATTATGACACAGAACTGAAGAGCAAATGTTGTCTTGAGGTAAGATGGGGAATTTGAACTGTTGTCCCTATCAGGTAAGAGGAGAAAGCTACTGGGACTGGTGGGTAATTTGTTAACTGATTATATCCTTTAATCATTTATTAGTTCTCTTATTATAAACACACAAAAATATTTTATTATTTATGCATGCTAATGCTTTTTTCTATTATTGTATTTTTAGTAATTTTATTTGGCTACAAGTTCTGTGTGACTAAATGTATAGATGTTTTCTTTTGCAACTTCCATTGTTTTTTGTTTGAAAAATCTTCCACCAGTTATCAATACCACAAATATTCATCTATGTTTTCTTTTAAAATGTTTAGTGGTATAATGGTTTCATTAAAAAGACTAAATACTTTTCTTATTCTGGAGGTTTTAATTTTTCCCCCCAAAGTTTGTTTTTATTATTATCACCATTTTATAAATGAGAAAGCGGAAATACAGTAAAGCTCAGTAAAGATTACAGATCTGTTAGGAGGAGGAACAAGGTTTTGTCTCAGACAATATGCCTCTATTCCCAATCTGTGCTCATAGCCATAAAGCTTAGCCCCAGTGATATTTTTATTTGTAAAGTTATAAAATCGCACTGCAGAATTCCAATCTTCAAACTTTAGTTTATTTCAAATATGGCCTCAGTCCTCATGATAAGATCATTTTTTTTTCTTTTGAGGCAGGGTCTTGCTCTATCGCCCTGGCTGGAGTACAGTGGCGTCATCATAGCTCACTGCAACCTCAAACTCCTGGGTCGAAGCTATCCTCCTGCCTCAGCCTCCAGAGTAGCTGGGACTACAGGCGCACGTCACCATGCCTGGATAATTTTTGTATTTTTTGTAGATACGGGTCTCACTCTTCCTTGGGCTGGTCTCAAACTCCTGGCCTTAAGTGATTCTCCCACCTCAGCCGCCCAGAGTGCTAGGATTACAGGCATGAGCCACCGAGCACGGCCTAATAAAATCATTTTAATATAAAAACTTTGTGGCTTAAGTTATAGATGCTTGGGGATTAAAGGATGGCCGAACATATATTTTATTACATCATACTTTGACAGGTGCTAGATGAAGGAATAAAGAGGCTGAAGGAAGTGTCCACGCTGGAATGCATATGTTATGTGACCCCCAGAAGACCCAGCAGAGGACTGGGTGTTTCTAGGAACACCCAAGGAACACAATAAGGCCAGCAGTAATGTGCACTAAGGTTGGAGGGGAAGCCAAGGGACTTCTGAAGGTCATTAAAAGAGCATGGTGTCCCTAGGGGAAACAGATGGCTGGGAAACAAGGGTGCTGCTTAATATGTACCTCCTGAAAAAGGAGAAAATGGAGGAGCAAGAGGATGAGAGTAATTACCCCAATAAAAACTCAGGATCTTGGATGCTGAGCTGGGAGGACAGCTTGAGCCCTGAAGTTTGAGGCCAGCCTGGGGAACATTGCAAGAACCCATCCTCTCCCCCTCAGAAAAACCCCCAAGACAAAAAAACCCTCATAATCCTTTGCCAATTTTCAGAGCCAGTCTCAACTGACTGAAGAGGTAGATGGGTCCCTAGGAGGAAGGATACCATGGCAAATATACACTATAATAATTCTCCCCGTCTTTCTCTAGAGGAACTTAAAGTCATTTACTAGGATGGCTGCACACTGGCCAAAGTGAAAGTAGGAAGGGAGGGTCTCCAGGGACTAGAGGAATTCAACCAGCTTAAGCAGTCAGCCTGTTTTGCAGCTTGTTTTTCACAACCCTGTGAGGCCTGTGGCCACCCAGCCAGCTAAAACTAACCCTTGAGAGACCCTGGAAGCTTATAGAGGAAGTTGAGTGAACTTTCCTCATTACCATGCTAAAGTGTCCAACCTGGGAGGAGCTATAGCTTCATTACCGTAACATGAGCCCTATGGGCTAGCATGGTGACCCACTCTGCCTGTTCAACTGGAACCCCTCACCTGCCTGCGATGACACATCTTTTTCTCTATTGCCCCATAAAACCTCCACACCACTCTCCCTCAGAGAGACACTACTTTGGAGATTACTCCCAGCACTATCCTTCCTAGTTACAAGTACTAGTCCTTGTGCAAGTAGTACTCCTACTGATCAAGTCCTGTGTTCTCCTAGGGAGTCATTTCTAAGTCACCAGGTGAATGAACTTCGATTTTTTGGGGGCAACCAATTGAAAATTCCTAGATATTTCAAGGACTATAGAACATAGGGTCTGAGTTGACATTAATCCTGGGGGATTCAAAATATCATCATAAATAACCTGTTGGAGTGGAGGTATATGGGGACCAGGTAATAAAATTAGTCTTGTTTAGGGAATCTGCACACTCATCAGTGGTCATTTCCTGAGTCTCTGAGGGTTTGGCTGGACTGAATATACGTGGCAGAAGGAGTAACCCCCTATGAAGTACTTGGCCCATGAGGTAAGAGGTATCACAGTGTAAAAGTTCAAGTGGAAACCTCTAGAACTGTCTCCAACCCCTCAGCTGGGAGAATCAATCAAAAAACAATATTTCAGTCCAGTATAATTGTTCTTAGTTATGGGGTTAGTGCAAAAGGAGATATGACAAGTGGTTAATTTATCAGCTACCTTGGGACAAATTACTAAAGAGACTAAAATGTTGTGAGATAACAAAAGTCTCTAAATTTCTTAGCTTGAATGGTTAACAATGCTTATGTTTGCTACAAGTCTGCAACTGAACCCCAAAATATAATAACTCAACACTTATAAAATGAATTAATTTTATAGCCTTCCCTTTAACATTTTGGTTTTTACTCTTTGTGTTTCCCAGAAGGCTTTAAAGGGTTGATGAGTGCCTGTCCACCTCCAGTCCTGTCTAGACTAAAACATTTAATTGGCTGTAAGGCCCTTTTGGCTATTCAGTCCTCTTGGCCACAGGGGTCCCACCATGGGCCTTGGATGGACCTGGGGCAGGTAGCCACACCACCCCAGCAACCGATGGGACAAAGTCAGAGTTTGGCTATAGATGTTGCCTCTAGCAGATCTTTGCCAAAAGGGGGGAATTGTGAACTAAAATTAAATAAAAGTCTTCCCCCCCCACCAGCTGACTGAATGGATCCCCTCCTGGCCAAGAGGATATCCTAAAACTAAATTGTCTGCCACGAGGAGGAGGTCAGACATGCCCCACCATGCCCCGCTCCCTTCTTGGAGATATCCTTTGTAACTCAGCAACAGGCCTAAGGCTGTGCAAGACAGACCTGCAGGTCCCCAATTTACACAACAAATATATGTCCAGTGACTTGTCTCTTATCTAAAACATTCCAAGCCTTTAGACAAAGCTTCATTATTTTTAACCAATTACAAGTCAAGGAGTCTTTAAACCCACCTATAACCTGTAAGCCTCTGCTGCGAGATGGCCTGCCTTTTCGGGCCAAACCAATGTATGCCTTCCATGTATTGATTTATGACTTTACCTATAACCCCTATCTCCCTAAAATGTATAAAACCAAACTGTAACCCAACCACAGCGAGTCCACTTGCTCAAGGCTTCTTGGGTGTGGTTCTGGGTCATGGTCCTCAAATTTGGCTCCGAGTAAACCCCTTTAAAATTATTTTACAGAGTTCAGCTTCTTTTCTATCAACAATGTTATGCAATAATTTCTGTAGTACGGGTACCAGCTCTTTTTTGTAGGTCTGGTAGAAGTCATCTGGTCCAGGGATCTTTTTTTGTTGTAAGATTTTTTTTATTACTGCTTCAATATCAAAGTGCATTATTAGTATGCTCAGGAGTTCTATTTCTTCCTGGTTTAGTCTTGGAAAGTTGTGTATTTCCAGGAATTTGTCCCTTTTCTGTATTTTTTTTTGTTTATGTGCATAGAGATTTTCATTATCATTGAGAATAAAATTTCATACTGAGCTTGCCAACAGCTAAGATAAAAATCTATGATCTTGTAACAGGAGAGATCCCATGGACCATTTAATAATAAGCAAAAAGTTTATTTGAAGCCTATCTCTTTTAATTCAGAGCACATTTCCTTATTGACCCATTTGAAGCAGGAGTGGCAGACATTGGCATTTGGGATCTTGTCACCATTGATAGAAGAGAGTCAAGTGAGTTGGTATCACCTGGAGAAATCCTCCACTTTTGTTCAAAAACTTTCAAACCTGTATCTCTGAACCTCTAATTTCTCAAATGTTAATGTTTGCCACAAAAATGTATTGTAAAAGAGGAATTAGGCCAATCAAAAGATTGATTTAATACTGGACATATAATGCATAATTTTGTAATCTTTCTCTCACACAGATGATCATGGAAACTTTGCATTTGTGTGTAGTACTTCTTGTAGTGTAAATATTGTTTAGGATATAGTTTAAGAAACACTGCTCTAGAGGTAATAATTTAGATCATTAACTCAATAAAAATACTACAAATGTTTACTACTCTATCTTAGGGTCTGGGAATGTAGATAATAGATACTGCCTCTGCCCA